>OY979675.1:20735350-21988685 GCA_963855955.1 Luperina nickerlii | reverse complement strand
ACTTTGGCATGAAGCGCAAAAACATACGGAGAAACATCTTCATTCTTAATTTAATCAGCTATCTAACGACGCACAAAAGTTTAAAATATATTTATTTTGAGGTGCCGAAGAAACAGTCGATAATGCTGGCAAAGTTCGAAATTACAAAAGTACTTCTACTGAACACACAGGTTCCTGTGTGGAATATACAAGGCCTTTCATATGACTTCAAACATAACAATTTAGAGTAGGAGCGAGCAGACTGTGAGTCATATTAAAAACCCACTACTTCGGGACACCTGTGACCTGATAATGATGACCTGGGTGGCTAGTAGTCGGATTAAACATTTAACCAGTTAATTAATTCGATTATTACACAATTTTAAATATTTCAACAATGTCTAAATTCGACCTTTGCCAACACCATCGACTGTTTCTTCGGCACGTCTAAATATTTAAAAAAATATTGTACGTTGTTAGATAGCTGATTAAATGAAAATGTTTTCCCCATAATTTGTACGCTCCATGCCATGGTAAATTTTTGAGATAACCGGTATCAAAGTTCATGTATGTACTTAGGTAGATGACTCTTGCAAATTGTTAATAAACTTCTTTCTTTACCTAGCTATTATTTTTTAGAAATTTTGGTTTCATCGAAAGGTTTGCTAAAGTATTAGGTGCCCAATGAAATAGCAGTGAAGACCATTCGATTTGCGAGTTTAGAGAAAAGTGACATGTGGTGAAGAATATTGGGAAATTTTTAAAAATAAATAAACTTGAGTTTTTTCGAATCCCATGAAATTTTACCTAGGCTTTATAGGGTGCTTAATTGTTACAAATGGTTCCCTCTATCACGTCCTGGGAGTAATACGTCAAATTACAAGTCACCCTGTATAATATTGATAAAACATCGAGCCTTTCCAACGTCAACGCAACGACATCTCCTGCTGATAAAACGAGCGGGTTTTCAAACAGCTTTGCTTTTTATGTGTCAGCAAATATTTTTTAGGTGCTGTTTATGGTGCCCCCCTGAGACGTGATGCCCTAATCAATTGCTTAATTTGCTTAGGGGCTAATCCGGCACTGACTAAAGCCCGGTCACATCAACTGCATTATCAGTGGCTTCGGACAGGTCTCTCAAATAAAGTCCACTAGTAAGTTACTGCTTTTGATTGTGCATCTAATACAAAGAATTAGAAGTTCTAATTCTTTTTCTCGCTTCATAATATCTAAACTTAACTTTGCCCAATTTATGAGAAGTTGGTTTCCCAAAAAAGTCAAAGTCAAAGCATTTATTTCTAATAGGCACATAAAAGGCACTTTTGAACGTCAAAAATTACAACAAAATAGAATTCATTCCAGTCGCCCATTAGTAGTAGTAGTAGTAGTGTTTAGTAGTTTTCGAATGGAGAAAAAAGGGCAAGAAACTCCACCGTTACTCTTTTAAAATGTTTTACAATATTTTGCATACATTAATTATATAATAATAATATGTGAAGACGATGCACATAAATTAAAATTACTATAGGTACCACAATAGGTAAAGAATTAAAAATGAAACAATGACATATAAATTAATTATCTCATAGATACATGGTGTTCACATATTTACAAACATGGTAAAAGTAAACGATTTTCATTAAAATAAAAAAATTAACAAGTAATAAGTCAGGGTGTGAGTTAAAGCAATTACAGAATGTAAATCCATGTCAAAAAAATAATAAATTTTACAATTAAATTAGCAACGAGTTTGATTTTGTCTAGACTCTAGATTGTCCTATAGAGCAGGACCAGCATGTTTCCAAGCGTTCATATCTTGGATTTAAATTTTTTTTAAATTGCCAAGAGCTTCGAATTACCTACGCGCACAAGCGTGTATTTTGGGACAGCGGCCACCTAACTCGTCCGACAACAAGGACTATCAAGCAACAAGTATCAAATATTTCACCAATAAGTACAAAGTTTTAAGGATTTTGCCAAGATTAACAGCAGAGAAGCATCGGAGCTTGATTAAAAAGGAAAAGGGGGGTAAACAAAAACTGCCATGACTATAAACAAAATTAAGAGCCGGCGCGCCCGGACCAAGTTCACAACTTGAAGTTTCTAAATAATGTGAGCAGCAAGTGTTGCTATTAGCAGCTGCACTTCGAGAGGAGACCATTTTCTTAAAGGATCGCAAAATCTGTTTTCTTGTTGGACTGGTGTAGCTTTCCAGACCTACTTTACTGCGAAAGTCCCTATATGTAGGTACTGTAAACAGCTATCGTCAGACTCCATACTTTACTGCGAAGGTCCCTATATGTAGGTACTATAGGGGGTGCAGATGGGATCTTCACGATATAATTGAAAAATACTTTGACTTGAATAAAATATATTCACGACTTTATATTATCACGTTATTTCTAGCACTACTACTAAAGGTAGAGCTACACAGATAGTCTGTACAGTACTGTAAACAGCTATCGTCAGACTCCATGCTTTACTGCCAAGGTCCCTACTTGTAGGTACCGTAAACAGTTATCGTCAGACTCCAAGATGATTTGCAATAGCAAGAACGCATCGATAGCAGTTCTAGACTTCAGACGTGTCATGCTTGATCTTGTTATACGATTTATAATCGGACAAGTTGTGAACCCTCTCGGTAAGTGCAGGTTCGTTCACAATTTGACGTTTTGACATGCATAGATCTACCTACGTTTTCTCGAAGTGTTTTGTTATTTTTTTGAACCATCATATAGTTGGTTTCCGATGTACCAGATAGTTCACACTCTTAGGATGTTATGTCAATAATAGACTAATTAAACATACAAAGTCTCAATTGAATAGCTCTAATACTTTAGATTTTATTGATATCTAAAATGCACCGATTTCGTCACTGACTCACTGACACACTGATGATCATCAAAATGTTTGGCTACATCCTGAAGTGCTAGAAAGCTGAAAGTTGGTATGTAATCTAAGTTTAGTATACAACCAACAAAAAAATTCATAAACTTATAACTATCACCCCCCGCACCTAAAATTGGGGGGGTGGGGGGGGTTGTGGAAGTTTGAATGAGACTTTCACTAATTTTATAAATTAGGACAAGAAAGTTTACACGGGACTGTAGACAGTAACTAAAAAACCTATTAATAAGTACTTACAAGAACCTGAGCGAAATATCGCCCTGATTTATCGCTTATGGTAATCAGTAAACCATCAAAGAAAAAAGGCAAAGACAGAGAATGGGCTATGAAAACCGGCACTGCTGATGTGCAAGAAATACACCCCAAAAAAGAAGAAAAAAATAAAAACTAAAAAGACTGCCTAGCAACTTACAAAAAGAACTGAAATCCCACCAAAAACATTTCATGTAAAATGTTGCCAAGATGACCACATAAGGTTTGCCCTGTGAAAAAGATATCAGATCTCATTTAGAGCCAAGCTTCTGTATCTACATGACCTAACTCTACCGACCCTCACTTCACAAATTCTACATATCAGTAAAAATGTATGGCTTGGCTGTTTCGTTGCTTACCTCAGAAACTAAATATTCGCATCACCTCCACGACGGAAGCGAAACGGCGAAGCCATATATTTTTACTGATATGTAAAATTTGTGAAGTTAGGGTCGGTAGAGTTAGGCCGTGTAGATTCAGAAGCTTGGCTCTACATGAGATCAGCCGGTCGATTCTGTAAAATTCCCACCGTGAAAACTTAGGTGAAGCGAGTTTGTTTTTGCTAAGAATTGACACTATTGACAGCTCACTCCACGCTCACTTCACCTAAGTTTTCACGGTGAGATTTTTACAGAATAGCACCACTGATATCTTTTTTGCTGCTGATTTTCTTTTTCGCAATATAGATTAGGTACTAGCAGCGCCCTGCGGTAACACCCGCATAAGTTTCGATCCCGTGAAAATATCGGGATAAAAACTATCCTATGTCCTTTCCCGGGGTTCAAAGTATCTCGTCTATACCAAATTACATCCAAATCGGTTTAGCGGTTCAAGCGTGAAGAGGTAACAGACAGACACAGTTTCGCATTTATAATATAACTAGCTGCGCCCGTCGGCTTACTGTCCTAAGTGTCGGTCCCGTGGGAATATCGGAATAAAAAGTAGCCTAAGTATTAATCCTGGTTATAAACTATCTGTATGCCAAATTTCAATCAAATCTACGATAACTCTAATCTGCGATACGGTACTTTGACCTACTAACTTGTTAAATTGACTCGTGTGGTAAGTAACTGACGCCTCAAGCCTAGCTTTCCTCTCAAACCACTTCTCATTTAGCAAAATGTCAAGTATTCGCTACAATATCACTCTAGCTCCACATCCCAGCACAGTGTAGCATTAATAAAATTAATAAGAAACAAGCTTAGCGATGATTGATCACGCTGGCTGCGACGGGGGCGCGGCCGCGGGCGGGAGTTGGCAACTTTTTGAATCAATCATGGGAGCAGCTGGCGCGGGCGCGGTTTATAATCACCGCTGTTTGTGTAGCGAGCAACTGAACGGTTAATTGATACACTTTATGAAATTAGTATGAAGTGCTTAAACGGTACTTAATTAGTAAGTGGGATAAAAATGTTTCAGATCACTGTTGCGGTGTTCAAGTGCGCAGTGGTGTAGGTTGTTGCATAGTTCATGCCATTGCATGTGAAAAGATAGCCAGTCCGCTTTGTTTGTAGCCGAGCTGATCAGCTGACTGACCATAATGCGAGTTGCGACAGAGGAACTTTTAAGGCTAGGCGTCGTTGTGCTGTATGTACGTAACATTTTTCCCCGTTATTACAACAACAATAAAAACATTTCAGTAACAAAATAGATATCATGACAAAATACGATGCTCTTTTCCGACCCTTTATCAGCACATAATAATAAAAAGAGCAAAACTAGAGTCGTATATCAATTCGAATAGAAAAGTTCTCGAAGCTCCCACAAATAGTGAGTTATTTTTCCAATTTGCTCTTAACAAACACATTCGGCGAGTCTTGCCAACTTTACGCATAACTTGATGGAGTTGCTCGCAAAGTTGCCGTTTTTCCGGCCCCCTTCAACTGGACCACATGTCGAGAATAGGACCCTGCCTATTTACATGCAAATTGCTTGACGTCGACAGATTTCTTTTCGATATCCCCCATCTTTGGTCTGCATAACTTTCGACACTATACATAATTCATTCGGAACGGACGGTGGCGATCTTTTTTATTAGTTTCCTATTCAGATTTTACTTTGGTTTACGCGGACTCGCTGAAAAGGATTTGATGCGATGCAAATGCATTGAAATTTGAATTACGCGCCATCTAGTTTCTCGATGTGAAATTAGTTTCACAGCTCCCGAGAGATGGCGCTGGATGTTGTGTTTCCTGACTGCATAGAAAATTTAAAACAGTTTGTGATGAATATTAATTTCTGTACTTCTGTAGTCTTTATTTCCTTTTAGCGCATTACGAAGTTCTGCGCGCCTCATCAAGCAAATTACGTCTTCACATCTCGGGACTCAAAATTCATTTGCATTTGAAACAGTGAATGGTGCAGCGGCGAAAGGTCTGCAATTTGCTCTGCGCTTAAGGGGATTACCTCGCTCAAATCCCAAAAACACTGTAAGTTTAAAGAAGATTTTAGATGAATCCTTTTGTGCGTTTTCCGTATAAAAAATATATGGTATACTTAGGGTCATCACAAATACATTGTATTGTTTAAAATTTTAATAAACTTTCCCAGACTTTGGGTTTTTTTTTATGAAATAGGTCCTTTTTCAACCTAAATTGTAAATTTTCTCTGTAACGGCTGAATAGTTCGGCATGAATTTTGTACTAAAAAATATGTAATGACCTATTTCACAATTTGTATTGTTTTTTTTTTCATATTTCTTTTAATATTTTAAAATAATGACTAAAAACCTAAAAACCCGAAACTTCCCCGCTGGAGCACCCCCGCTACGGCCTGTGAGGCGTACTCGGGACACGTTACATCAGTGTCTCGATGACTCTTGTGACGGGTGGACTTACGCGCGTTATTTTTTCTAAATAAAAACTAAAAGTTCACGTTTTGAATGATTTTTGAATTAAATCATATTGTAAATAGTACAAATATAAATATTTCGTAAAAAAACAATAGACATTAAGTTTGTAAATATAATGTAAAGTAGTTTGTAATTTCGTTTTGTTTTTTGCACCTATCATAGAGTAAGCCTGAGTATGCCTAAATATAAAAATAAATGTAAGGTGATGCGTGGCCGAGCTCACCAAAACTATTGGTTTACCTACCCTATTGAGTACATTATTTCTAGTGTGTTTATTTTTGTTATCGTTTTTAGCTACAATACATATTTTTATATCTTGAGAACTTCGTTTGACGGAGGATGGAGACCTTGGTTGGTAGACTCCGAAGGTGGGTATAGGATCTCAGTGACGGCACTACATAAAACCATCGTGTTTGGACTCATTTGAAAGGTCTCATGGAGACATTGGTGATTGGCGATGTCACCTACCTGATGGTGGACTCCGAAGGTGGGGGTATAGGATCTCAGTGACGGGTGTACGTAGAACCATCGTGTTTGTATTCATTTGAAATGTCTTATGGAGACCTTGGTGACTGATGATGTCTCCTACCTGATGGTGGAATCCGAAGGTGGGAATAGGATCTGTGACGGCACTTCGTAAAACCATCGTGTTTGGACTCATTTGAAAGGTCTCATGGAGACCTTGGTGATTGACGATGTCACCTACCTGATGGTGGACTCCGAAGGTGGATGTAGGATCTCAGTGACGGGTGTACGTAGAACCATCGTGTTTGTATTCATTTGAAATGTCTTATGGAAACCTTGGTGACTGATGATGTCACCTACCTGATGGTGGAATCCCAAGGTGGGTATACATAGGATCTCAGTGACGGCACTACGTAAAACCATCGTGTTTGGACTCATTTGAAAGGACTCATGGAGACCTTGGTGATTGACGATGTCACCTACCTGATGGTGGAATCCGAAGGTGGGTATAGGATCTCAATGACGGCACTACGTAAAACCATCGTGTTTGGACTCATTTGAAAGGTCTCATGGAGACCTTGGTGATTGACGATGTCACCTACCTGATGGTGGACTCCGAAGGTGGATGTAGGATCTCAGTGACGGGTGTACGTAGAACCATCGTGTTTGTATTCATTTGAAATGTCTTATGGAGACCTTGGTGACTGATCATGTCACCTACCTGATGGTGGAATCCGAAGGTGGGTATAGGATCTCAGTGACGGCACTACATAAAACCATCGTGTTTGGACTCATTTGAAAGGAGGTCTCATGGAGACTTTGGTGATTGACGATGTCACCTACCTGATGGTGGACTCCGAAGGTGGGGGTATAGGATCTCAGTGACGGGTGTACGTAGAACCATCGTGTTTGTATTCATTTGAAATGTCTTATGGAAACCTTGGTGACTGATGATGTCACCTACCTGATGGTGGAATCCGAAGGTGGGTATAGGATCTCAGTGACGGCACTACGTAAAACCATCGTGTTTGGACTCATTTGAAAGGTCTTATAGAGACCTTGGTGATTGACGATGTCACCTACCTGATGGTGGACTCCGAAGGTGGGGGTAAAGGATCTCAGTAACGGCACTACATAAAACCATCGTGTTTGAACTCATTTGAAAGGTCTCATAGAGACCTTGGTGATTGGCGATTTCACCTACCTATTGGTAGACTCCGAAGGTGGGTATAGGATCTCAGTGACGGGTGTACGTAGAAGCATCGTGTTTGTATTCATTTGAAATGTCTTATGGAGACCTTGGTGACTGATAATGTCACCTACCTGATGGTGACCTCTGAAGGTGGGGGTATAGGATCTCAGTGACGGGTGTACGTAGAACCATCGTGTTTGTATTCATTTGAAATGTCTTATGGAAACCTTGGTGACTGATGATGTCACCTACCTGATGGTGGAATCCGAAGGTGGGTATAGGATCTCAGTGACGGCACTACGTAAAACCATCGTGTTTAGACTCATTTGAAAGGTCTCATGGAGACCTTGATGATTGACGATGTCACCTACCTGATGGTGGACTCCGAAGGTGGGAGTATAGGATCTCAGAACCGGTAAGCACTTACCTGGTCATCATCTGACCTTCGGAATGTATCATGTAGTAGCACCCGTACTCAATTAGATAAATATTGAAAGCTAGGTTATCCTAACTATTCCCGTTACTAAGAACCGGTAAGCACTTACCTGGTCATCATCTGACCTTCAGAATGTATGATGTAGTTGCACCCGTACTCAATTAGATAAATATTGAAAGCTAGGTTATCCTAACTATTCCCGTTACTGAGAACCGGTAAGCACTTACCTGGTCCTCATCTGACCTTCAGAATGTATCATGTAGTTGCTCCCGTACTCAATTAGATAAATATTGAAAGCTAGGTTATCCTAACTATTCCCGTTACTGAGAACCGGTAAGCACTTACCTGGTCCTCATCTGACCTTCAGAATGTATCATGTAGTAGCACCCGTACTCAATTAGATAAATATTGAAAGCTAGGTTATCCTAACTATTCCCGTTACTAAGAACCGGTAAGCACTTACCTGGTCATCATCTGACCTTCAGAATGTATGATGTAGTTGCACCCGTACTCAATTAGATAAATATTGAAAGCTAGGTTATCCTAACTATTCCCGTTACTGAGAACCGGTAAGCACTTACCTGGTCCTCATCTGACCTTCAGAATGTATCATGTAGTAGCACCCGTACTCAATTAGATAAATATTGAAAGCTAGGTTATCCTAACTATTCCCGTTACTGAGAACCGGTAAGCACTTACCTGGTCCTCATCTGACCTTCAGAATGTATCATGTAGTAGCACCCGTACTCAATTAGATAAATTTTGAAAGCTAGGTTATCCTAACTATTCCCGTTACTAAGAACCGGTAAGCACTTACCTGGTCATCATCTGACCTTCAGAATGCATCATGTAGTAGCACCCGTACTCAATTAGGTAAATATTGAAAGCTAGGTTATCCTAACTATTCCCGTTACTGAGAACCGGTAAGCACTTACCTGGTCATCATCTGACCTTCAGAATGTATCATGTAGTAGCACCCGTACTCAATTAGATAAATATTGAAAGCTAGGTTATCCTAACTATTCCCGTTACTGAGAACCGGTAAGCACTTACCTGGTCATCATCTGACCTTCAGAATGTATCATGTAGTAGCACCCGTACTCAATTAGATAAATATTGAAAGCTAGGTTATCCTAACTATTCCCGTTACTAAGAACCGGTAAGCACTTACCTGGTCATCATCTGACCTTCAGAATGCATCATGTAGTAGCACCCGTACTCAATTAGGTAAATATTGAAAGCTAGGTTATCCTAACTATTCCCGTTACTGAGAACCGATAGGCACTTACCTGGTCATCATCTGACCTTCAGAATGTATCATGTAGTAGCACCCGTGCTCAACTAGATAAATGTTGATTATAGACATTTATTTATTACAAAATAAATTACATAATTGATGTAGGTACTTGTACAAAACTCCTAGAGGAATTAAATCTACATAATTATTAGACCTCTCAGAGAACGAATAAAATAGGCAAAAACGATGACAGCTCTGTGACACATCTGTGTTCTTGGTTAATCTTCAGTTTGTTTGTTTTTAGTATGCTCGTTTGTCAGTAGAGGGCGCCAAAATAACAAATGTTAGTACAGAGATCAAATCTTCAAGGTCATCGAGCAATGTAATATCCTTAAAAGATAAAATTAATAAGAATTTGAAACAAACTTCTTCGATTACGTAAAATAAAGGTTTGTTCCTTAAGTTTAAAATTGTAATTCGTTTTTATTTTTTGCGGGGTGGGCAGACCGGCAGAGTTCAAAAGAAGTATTTGACTTAGATTTTTGATATAGTCTGACAAAATACCGAATTGCGAAAAAGGTTTGATACGAACAATTACTCATATTTGCATTATGCTATAAACTATAGTTGGACGTAAGATTGTTAGTGACTATCAATTGTTTATTTTTATTAGTAGGCATAGCCAATACTATGTTTTTGCTAATGAACGTCTATTTTAACGTTTCTCTCACCTCCCGTATGGTCTAGTGGCTAGGATACCTGGCTTTCACCCAGGAGGCTCGGGTTCGATTCCCGGTACGGGAAACTTTTTTTGCATTTACTTACCTTGCTATCAAAATTATTTTGTGAGCGTAGACTTTTTCTTCGTTGGTTCCGAGGATGAAGACGATATCTGCAGAGTCTTGGTCTTCCGACAGGCGCTGCAAGTCGCGCAGCAAGCCCGGCAAGCCGGCCCGCTCAACCGACGCAGTGCAACAAGTGCCCGTCACCCTATTCGCCATTGGCACTGGCTGCTTCTTTTTGATTGGATAAATTTTGACGAGCTTTTGTGCCGTTTTTCTCTAATGTATTGCCGGTCAACAGCAAAAACAGAAAGTTAAAAATAAGTTTTCAACGACCACTGAGTTTAGGTAAGTACCTAATAACAAAGAGTTATTACATTAGTAACAAAACACGATAATAACTAGGAAAATACCACAGGCACACAAAAACTGTGAGTGAATTGTGAAACTATCTGACACGATTACCACAAGAAAACAAACACTTAACAGTTTGTCACTTCATTCACTTATTTATAGAAAACATTAGATTTGCAAATCGTAAACTCAAACCTTAGCTTGTCAACATAACCTCAATCGCATAACTTTGCTTCAACACCAAACAACTTGAACTTGACTAAGAAATGGTTTTCCAACTACGCTTGGAATCCACAGAGCTTCGTATCGAGAACAATACACTGTGTTTTTTGTGTTTCGGGTTGAAGTCGACCTCACAGGTATGAAACAGGTTTTCATTAAACTCAGGTAGACGCTTCTATTAATATTTCTATCTTTGTCATTCATTGCTTGCGTGTTTATGTAGCGTATGACTATTTCAACTAAAACGCGAAGAGCCTCCGTGGCGCAATTGGCTAGCGCGTTCGGCTGTTAACCGAAAGGTTGGTGGTTCGAGCCCACCCGGGGGCGTTCTATTTTTGTTGGATCTTGTGCAAATCTTTATTAGTTAATTTCGCGTTGTGTTGTGCAGTATTTTTTTTTTGTGTGCATGTTTTGTTTGCTTTAAGATGCCGATCTTTAATAAGTACATCTATACCTACTTCTGTATATTTTTAGGAAAGTACTAAATAGATAGGTACAAAATAGAATGAAAAATATCCGTTTGTGAACTTTGGGAGGATTAGGTGTTATTAATGAACGAATTTGTTATTATTATTTTTTATTTTGTTTACAACCATACCTAAAATAACCGAGAATGTAAAATGGGTAGGTACGTAAACATTTGAATGACAAACAGAATACCTACACCTCTCATCCTAAACAGTCATTTAATCGACTACCTACACTAGTCTAGAGGGATACCATACATTACATAGGTAGTTGCATTGCATTTGCAGCTGTCACCAAACATTCAAAACCATGCGATAATGCCTCACTCAGCAACGGCTCACAATTCACAATTATTCGGTGCCAAAACGCAATTGTACGATATTATTTAGCATGAGGAAGTTAACTCGCAGATCGTAGAGGTGACAGTTCGGAAATTGCAACCCGTCAACCGCGGTGGCACGAGCCGCGTGTCACCGGGCGTCGGCAGTGTCGGCACTTTTCGGCTACGTCCGTCAAACTTCGGCGCAACGGTTTATGCCGCGGTTTGAATTCGGAATTGTGTTTTGAATAATGGAGATGCGTACTTTATTTTAATTGTACTGTTCAATTAAATAGGTACCTTAAAATAGGTACATAATTCAGCACAGCGAGCGGAGCAGCGGGGCATACATAGCACGCAGGCTTCCTCTCTGTGAAAGGGAAATGAAGAATTGTACATAGGTACCTACCTACCTACTTAGTAGAGAATGTAACTTACGCAATTATTTACAAAATAAAACTAAAGAACATCAATATAGCAGCAGAAACTGAGTTAACAAAAATAAAGTAAAAAGTGAATCTTTTTAACTATAACTTAAGCTGAATCTCGCAGCCACAGAAAGATACAAAGTTTTATTTCCACCCAGTAGATTTGTATTCCATGTCGCATGCTGACAAAAACAGACACGTTTTCAACCACGAAAATGCGCCCACAATTTTGCGCAAACATAATACCGTTCAGTTTAGCATTAAGGTGCATTCGGGTAATGTCGAAAATCGGCATATTCCGAAAATTTCAATTTCCTACCAAACGCGACGACATCTTATAATGTGGCAACATTTACCTAGACGCCAGTTTAATACTCCCCCCGCTTCTGTTGACTCAAGTCGCTTATTGTAAATGTACGAGTCACAACGCCGCATTTCTCGCAGTGTGTCATTTTTCGCGCGTTTTCTAGTTATCGGAAATTACACGAACATTGTTATCTCAGAAATTTGGTAAATTATTTAACTGATTGTTTTTTTGTTTAATAGATTTTCGTTTTTAATTTAGTTTTTAATGGGTTCGCGCATCCTAGGTATCTTTTTCTGTTTTTATTGAAATTACCCGAAGATGGGTAAATCCGAATCAAAAATGATTCGGATTTAGCCGATGTTGCTTTTCTATGGAGATTGTCAGTGGTTCTCAATATTCTCAATCTATAATTTATTTGGGTAATTTCGATGGTAGGTTAGTTCTGTCTAAACGTGATATACCTAAGCAGGGGGGTGTCATTTCACAGTTTAGGTCTGATCGGCCGGCCCGCCTATTGGTAAGCAAATGGCAGTCGGTTGCCACTCGGCTAGCATGCTCGACATGTCTCGCGCGTATTTGAATATCTTATCGACAGTGATTTGTTATACCTAAACTTGTATTTTGTTCAGGAGTGATCCTTTTGTACGCTAGTTCTATTACTAATACTGTGATATAAGCACTAATCTACATGAGTTTTTTAATACAATCGCTATACAGACGGAGTTATTTTTGTTCTTTTGACAATCAAGACACGGAGTTCTTGTTGTGCTACTCAAATTTGACAGTAAAATATAGGTACGTCATTGCAAATTATTATTGATAGTTTTCGTAATTTATTTATTTAAGGACAACCAACAAAGCATACACAAAAATAATTATAAACACTGATTGTTATAACTTGTCAAAATTTATTTTATAAGTTTTGAGAACTTCTTTGTTTAGTTTTTTTTTTAAATCTAAAACCTCGAATAAAGCTTTATAATTTGTTTATGTTATTCAGGTGTCAGAGAGAGGCTCAACTATTTTAGTGTGCATAACTGAGATATCAAGTTAACATTTTTGTTTAATTTATATGTCAAAAAATTGAATTATAAAATTAACCCACTTACAAGTAGAAGTGGGTTAATTTTATAATTCAATTTGACTATTTATTTGTGATTTTGCTACATAAGTAGTAGTTTAATTACTTAATTTTCAAATAAATCTTTATTTTTTATTATATTAAGTCTTATTTTCAAACCCAAGACCCATGATTATTTCAATTCTTATTACAGAAAATCTTAAACATTTTGATCGGATCTCAGCAGTCGCGACCCGGCAGCGCTGCCGAGTCGCAACTGCCGAAACTGCCCACCTCTTTGTATGGATTTTTATGCAAAGCTCTTCGATGCAAGCTGCCCGTCCCCGCGCTGCCGGGTCGGGCTACACGACCTACATCGGAAGGGGTAGTATACAAATCCATACAAAGATCTGAATGTTACTTTTAGTAGGATATGCGATCATTTTGATTACGATATAATAATATCTTTTAAACTATGAGAATAATCGCGTGAGTAAAAGAATCATATGCGCTCTGTACCTGCTAAAAGATTGAGAACCATTTACCCATGCGACGGGTAATTCCGAAATATAAGTGTCACACAAACGTGTTTAGGTTATTCTATGACAAATATCGTGAATATTATTTTTGGAGGATAATAACGATATAAAAAGAAATATGTACTTTTTGTCAAAAGTGAATAAAGTCCACTTTTAACCGTCATTCGGAATTGCCCGTACATAATTCGAAATTACTCTAGTGCAAAGAAAAAAAAAAGTAAGTTTTTAAACACTTTTTTTTTAAAACTACTACGATATTTATGAAAGATCTCCGAATAGAGCTCTAGGCTATACATTCAAGAAGACGAAATGACTTCTTCAGAAGACATATAATCCACTGCTTCTGCCTGGTTCATCAAAATACACACATTCCATCAATTTGTCTGAAAACCATTCGATATTACCCGAATGCACCTTACTATTGAACGCATCAGAGCTTCCATTGCCGTGTTGTTAGGAATGTGTGTGCAGAGGCCGGACCGCGCCGGGCGGCCGTCATCCGGCATCATCCGGCCAGCTGCATTATTCAACTATCATGCATATGGTGACTCCAATTCCATGGATTGTTAGTTTACATCACATTTAGTTCTGCAAAGTACAAACACAGCCTAATAAAGCAAAAATTCGTATTTGCACTCTATGTCGGAATGGGTTTTAAATTCTATCGAATTATGCGCGAAATTCGCGTTTGAGGCATACATTTTAATGATGGACGATTGTGGATTTCCAACATAATATTTGGGTCCCATTGGAATTATGGAAACATTTTAAAATGTTTTTTTTTTGTGGAAATCCTTTATGAAACAAGGATACATTTGAAGAAGAGAAAGACGAGAAGAAATTAGACAAGTTACTTTATAACCATTAATCTACAGTATATACAAGAGAATCTAGTGCGGGACAGGATTTATAGCCAAAAATGCGAGCACATTAACCTAGAATTGCGCAATAAGCAGGCACGGTCCGTACACGGACTATCATAATTTTACCAGGGCGTTTATTTTAACAGATGTACCGATATTTCATGGCCTCTTAACTGCCTCGTCGACAAATATATTGCGCTGAGCAGTCTGGTTTCTGTGAACGTCACCATACATTAGTGGGATTTACTAAATAATTATAAAATAAGAGAGCCTGTATGTCGATAATAATTCTATCAGTTTGTTTTCATTGCGCGGGAGTGGCGCGGGAACTGCGTTCCAACTGCGTTGCTGACGCGTTTATGTTTCTATTGATGTCAGTATATTTGCCTTTTATTTATGGGTGTCAAGGTTAATGTTTGGTGTAACACTGTGTTCCTATAAGTGGAGTTTAAGTAAACAGTTGAAGACAATGTCGAGTGACTGGTGTTTCTCAGTCGGAGCTCGATTTCTGGAATCTGCATGAGCCTTGGGCTGTGGACCGGATGAGTTTACGGTTGTTAATACAGTACTACTATTACACCATCATATGCTTTATTTATACCTCTTGGCTTTACACAGACTTCAGAAACCTGACACCACTGGGTTTTATCAGGTCTGGAGCGAAATAAGCTTGAACAATTTCTACGAATCGCCGCCTGGTGGAGTCTCCGACTTGCAGATTGTTCTACTTCAAAACTGGCTAGACTGATGTTAGGTACATAGATAGGACAGCACAAATAACTAGAACTGTATTTAAGCCGATCACAAAATAATCAAATCAGTAACGGAAATCCGACCGTAACTAAAGAATAAAGATAGATGAATTTAATAAAAATAAAAATGAAACATGGCTATCATTTACGACGGGCTCTGTTCAAATATATGCGATTGTATCAATCACTGTCGAGGGCCACAGCCGAAACATTCATGTTTGTTCGAGATAATATCGTCAATAAGTGGATTATGGTCATTCTGACCAGCACATCCCGTGTTTGTTAACACGTGTAAACCGAGATATCGCCGGGCTAAGTAAATAGACTGTTTGTCGTTTAATATCTTCGGATTAAAGTGATCGTTCATGATTCAATATCGTAAACTCACCGTTGATATTGAAGTGGTATTATTATTTATTATTTTATAATGTTTGTGGTTATTTGTGGCTTGTATTACATGGGTGTGGTCATGTAGATATTTAGGGTGAGTGAAATATGAAGTCTATTGATTTGGTATTTCAATGCTCATACAAAAGTGTCGTATTTCTGTGGCTTTTTTTGTGCCGGAATAGATTTCCGAGATTCGAAAATGAGGTTCCCTCCCCCACACTCCTCAGCAGTAGCACAACAAAGCAAAAAACCCAATCAGAGTCAAACAAATTCCACAATTAGCACTAGGGCCGAACAATCAAACTCAACGCGCCGAAGACAACGAGCATGACGAGGGGCTCATTGTACAGAAATAAGAAAACCAATTAAAGCTGAGTTCTAAACGTCACCTAACCGTTGAATATGAATGGCGGTCGGGTCGGGGCGAGTGGGCGAGTGGGGCGAGCGGGGCGAGTGGAGCCCCGCACTCGGCCCGATGCGATCTGCCCGCAATTATACCACAAAAGAATCAATTACACGCCAAGCAGTCGCGCGCCGGCAAAGCGGAAAGAAAACAATATTGCACTCGCAACGCTTAAACTCTTCACCGTTTCTGTGCCTTACCTTGTGACGCGGCAGGGCTAGGAGTCGACAGAACTGCTGCGGCTTTGTTACCCAAAAATAGTGAATTGGGTGGGTAGTGGGTTTTGGAACGATTTTGTGAAGATGTGGATAAGTGAGCAGTTTGCTTGGGTCGGAACATTAATTTTGTTGTCTTTTGAAATTCACGTCTTCAATTGAACCAAAAAGCGTCAGTAATTAAATCACTGAGGTGACCGTCAACAGATATATGGATGAAAAAGATATGTACCGAGCACAACTAAATTGAGATAATGGGGGCGACAAAGAGAAGATAGTTTTTGGCCCCAGACGATGATGATTATGTGGAGAAGCCAAAGCAGAAACAGAACATAAAATCTTTACCGAAAGTGGCGGGGAAGGCAACTATGGGATTATTTCAGGAAGTTGGGCTGCTGAGAATGTTCCCTTCCATGAACAACTAACAAAATCCTCATTATATTGGTAGATGTTTAATTTTTTCGCAGACGAAACGATTTTATGATCTGTGGTATCGCTTAGTCTACGCAATCAAGGTGGTCGCGTCACATGCCCACATACGCATACGCTCACTGCAGCCACATAAACGTTTGCCAAAATCACTTCCGCATCAGCGCGCCGCCTCTAAATCTTTATCACTGCGCGACTCGTCTCGCGAGTTTGGCCCTCGTCTCTTTGAGGTGCAGATCAAAGCATACGCGCTTCTATTAGCCCTGATTACAGCGGCGCACTCGACGGAGCCCGCCCCCCCGACCCGCGACTCCGCCCCCGCCCCTCGCGGTCGCATTGTCTCACCGCGGCCGCCGACGGCGACGGGTTAAGTTAAGATGCGTTGTAGTGTCATTGCAACTTTAATTAGCTTTGATAGTGATGCGCCGACGTTTGACGTTTGTAGTAGGTTCGCGATAAGTGTGCCGCGGCACTTACGCAACGGTGGCGACATAGTCTAGGCTCAGTAGAGTATAATCGTCTATTTTAGTACACAAGTAAGGACATCACAAAAGGAAACAGCGATTGGTTGGTACTTGTGCGTGCTAGTGCTAGCTCTTTGATAACCCCAATTAATTAATAAGGCTGTATGGAGTTCGTCGACGTGTCGAGACGAGACTACAGATTATTATATTGTCGGTTGTCTACTCAGATGATAACAGTTCTATTTTAAGTCATTTTAGAGGTACATACATATGTTAGAATACTCTAAGAAAAGAGTGATTATTAACTTGAACACAAGAACTCATTGATGACTCGGTAGCATAGCTCAATGTACGCACTTACATGTGTTTTAATTCCGGACTTATCAGAAATGAATGAATTTTATCAAGTCCTTATCGCGGCGAGCTACTTGGGAAATATTTATAGATTGCAGACTTAGGTATTATTGTTAAAACCGATGCTAGTCACGTACTATGTCTTATGTAGCTTCACATCCGCACATTTCGTAAAAAGATAAAAATACACCTAATTAATCAGTAGGTACTGTAGGTAGTGACCTAATAACTTACTTAAAATTGATATGTACATTACTTTGTAATTAATGAAGCGATAAAAGAGAATTTTCAGATTATTCTAAAGGTGAAGAAAACAAAATAAATCAAACTGGTTACCTACTCGGCTATGTGTTTTGTTATTTTGATTGATCACTTATGGCGTCGGTGGTGTAATGGTCAGCATAGTTGCCTTCCAAGCAGTTGATCCGGGTTCGATTCCCGGCCGACGCACACTTTTTACTTTTTCTCACTTTTTTAAGTACCTACTGTTAGAAACTCTTTCTTCGATAGTCTGATTTCCGGTCGGTTAATCATTTTTATATTTTTATTATTATTTGATCAATCATAGACATGTTTAAATTATTATCTGTATTTAAATTTAGTAACAATATATATTGTTATTAAATATAAATACAATATTTACTGTTTACATTAATAATAAAATTAAGTGTTATCGCACGCACTACTTCCGGTTGTACCACCACATTTTATTATAATAGTGTTTCCGGTAAAAATATAAAACGTGGTGGGAAGTAGTGCGCACGATCGTTGGGCAGTCGACGTCGAACAGTTGAAGTGTATACAAGTGTTAAGTGATTTTGTAGAAAACTTAATAAAAATTGTGAGTGATATCCTGACAAATTGTTTTAATTTCCTGGACTTTTATAGTTCAGAAGTGAGATATAATCGGGATAGCGATCAATAATCGCCCTCGGTGAAGGACTGAACGCCCATAAAAGCGATCATGACTCGCAAAAGAAAGTCTCAACAACTGACAAGGGAGTCATACGACTCTTCACCAAGTGGCTCTGAGTCTGCTGTGCGGAGACGTCACAAAACTCGCCGCAAGCATGACGAGCCAAGTGCATCGAGAACTAGCGAGTCGCGAGATTGCAATGCACCTCGCAGCAGTCGTGGTTCAAGGCGCCGTGATGCGTCGCGTGATTTGACGCGTGATGCGTCGCGATCGCGTGATGAGTTGCGGGTGCGGGGTGCGTCGCGATCGCGTGATGCGTCACGTGTGCGTGATGCGTCGCGATCGCGCAATGCTTCGCGGATGCGTGATGCTGCGCGAGCTGCGACGCGTGATGCGTCATGTGATGGGGCGCGTGATGCGTCGCTAGTGCGTGATGGGGCGCAG
The DNA here is from genome assembly GCA_963855955.1 of Luperina nickerlii. Classification (NCBI taxonomy): domain Eukaryota; kingdom Metazoa; phylum Arthropoda; class Insecta; order Lepidoptera; family Noctuidae; genus Luperina; species Luperina nickerlii. The sequence continues at coordinate 21,969,657 of OY979675.1, read as the reverse complement.
GATGCGGCGCGTGATGCATCGCGATCGCGTGATGCGTCGCGATCGCGCCATGCTTCGCGGATGCGTGATGCTGCGCGAGCTGCGACGCGTGATGCGTCATGTGATGGGGCGCGTGATGCGTCGCTAGTGCGTGATGGGGCGCGGGATGCGGCGCGTGATGCGTCGCGATCGCGTGATGCGTCACGTGTGCGTGATGCGTCGCGATCGCGCCATGCTTCGCGGATGCGTGATGCTGCGCGAGTTGCGACGCGTGATGCGTCATGTGATGGGGCGCGTGATGCGTCGCTAGTGCGGGATGCGGCGCGTGATGCGTCGCGATCGCGTGATGCGTCACGTGTGCGTGATGCGTCGCGATCGCGCCATGCTTCGCGGATGCGTGATGCTGCGCGAGTTGCGACGCGTGATGCGTCATGTGATGGGGCGCGTGATGCGTCGCTGGTGCGTGATGCGGTGCGGGATGCGGCGCGTGATGGGGCGCATGGCGCGTCACCGTCGCGTGGTGCTTCGCGGATGCGTGATGCGCCGCGCTTGCGCGATGTGTCGCCAGGTCGGGAGGTGGCTCATGGTCCCGACGCATCGTACATGCCGCGAAGACGTAGTGAAGATATGGCGAGACCATCGCATTCGGACACTACTACACCAGCAGCAGTGGTGAGTCCTTTTGATTTTATAAAAGTCGCAGATACTAATACTAACATTTTAGTTTCGGTTTTCAAAGAGTTCATGCAGACCATGAAAGCAGACCGGGGTAGTGAACGTTTTCCGGTTTTGAATGTGATACCAGAATTTGATCCGAGTAAACGAACTCAAACAATAGAAACATGGATAAGTAAAGTTAACGAATGTGCTCAGATTTATCATTGGACCGAAAGGCAGACTGTCCACTATGCCCTTCCTAAATTAGCGGGATTGGCTCAGAAATGGTATCAGGGCCTACCTAGCCTTCTGTTTTCATGGGCTGAATGGCAGAGCAAATTAAAATTGGCATTTCCAAGTGACCAGAACTATGGTCAGCTATTAACGGAAATGCTTGCTTGTAGGGCTGATTTTGGCGAGTCTTTAGAAGAATATTTTTACCAAAAGGTTGTTTTATTGAACCGCTGTAATATACATGGTAAAAATGCAATAGATTGTATCTTGTTTGGAATCGAGGACAGGTCTGTCAGAACAAGTGCGGAAGCCACACAGTTCACGGAACCTGATAAATTATTAGTTTATCTCAGAAATATAAGAATTACAAAGAAGTTTAACAAGTCAAACTCATCCCTGCGGGCAGGCGACGCTGATAGCAAACAATCTAAGACAGTAAAAGGAGCTCAAAATGATCATGATAATAGGAACAATAAGAACTATAGGCTTACAAAATGCTATAATTGTGGTGAAGAGGGGCACCCATATTTCAAATGTAAATTACCAATCAAGCGTTGTGATAAATGTCGTCAAGTAGGGCATTTAGCCGACAGTTGTCCAGGCTCCAAAGAATCTACTAATAATAAAACAGTTTTAAGAATTTCAAAAGAACCGGATAGTGACTCCAAATATTTTAAAACCGCCGTCGTTAATGGTCTGAATTTTGATTGTTTCATAGACTTCGGAAGTCAATGTTCTATGCTGCAAGAGTCTGCGGCTAAGAAATTAGTTAACTCTTGGTCGGCATCAGAACTACCTGTATTGAGAGGCTTTGGGGACAGCGTTGTCAATTGCTTAGGTAAATGCAGTGTTGAAATAAAAGTAGATTCAGTCACTGCTACGGTAGAAACTCTTATCGTTCCTGATAAATTATTACAAGTTCCTTTATTACTAGGACAGACATTCACAGAACAAGAACATATTGTGGTTCTTAAAACTAATGACCAGCTTAAGATAACCACGAATATAACTAAAAACATATTGGTGTATGTTGATAACTCACTTTTTATACATGGGTATACCCCAGTCAGTATTTATACTAAACCAAGATATTCAGGCGATTTATTTGTTGAACTTAGTTTTTGTCAGGATGCTCATAAACAATATGAGATTATTCAAAGTGTAGTACAAGTAAGTAACGGACGGGGAACGATTGTGGTTAAGGGTCTAAACTCTGGGTTTGAATTGCTGAAAGACACTTTACTGCTCCGAGCCCTTCCTTTAAGAGAAGTACAGACACTAAATATTGGCAGAATAGAACACTGTCCAGATAATACAGTAACACCCCAAATTGAAGCTTGTATGATACAGGTGGATGACAATATTGGATCTGATCATAGAACCAAATTAACTGAGTTGTTAAATGAGTTTAGGGACTGTTTCGCCTTTTCGGTTAAAGAGTTAGGGTGTATAAGTGATTCAGAAATGAACATAAACCTTAGTGATACTACGCCTGTGGTGTACCGACCTTATCGATTATCTCATTCAGAAAGGCACGTAGTTCGAGAAATGATAAAAGACTTGACTGACTCGGGAATAATTAGACAGTCATCATCAAATTACGCATCCCCAATCGTATTGGTACGCAAAAAGACTGGTGACTATCGTCTTTGCATTGACTTTAGGGCACTAAACAAAAAGACTATCAAAGAGCACTATCCTCTACCCCGTATAGATGATCAGTTAGATAATCTGTCAGGTCATAAATATTTTACTTCCCTTGATCTCGCATCCGGTTATTATCAGATTCCAATGGCAGAATCGGCAAAGCATTTGACAGCTTTTGTGACCCCAGATGGTCATTATGAATTTAACCGCATGCCATTTGGGCTAGTTAATGCGCCGTCAACATTTCAAAGAGCTGTTAATAGTGTTTTGGGGAACGCGAGATTCAAGGAGGCGTTTGCTTACATGGATGACGTAATTATACCATCCAGAACAATAGAAGAAGGGTTGCAAAGGCTACATGATATACTGAGCCTTTTCCGATCATCCGGCATCACACTAAATTTATCAAAATGTAATTTTCTGAAACAATCCATAGATTATTTAGGTTTTGAAGTTAGCGAGTCCGGAGTAAAACCAGGCAAAAAGAAAATCGAAGCCGTGGACCAATTTCCCAGACCAACAGACCAACATAAGATTAGGCAGTTTGTGGGATTAGCGAGTTTCTTTCGAAAATTTATAAGAGGTTTTTCAATTATCGCGAAACCACTAACACATCTTTTGAAAAAGGACTCTAAATGGCGTTGGGGAGACGCAGAAGAATCTGCATTTTTAAACCTAAAAACAGAACTTGTTAAACGACCCATTCTCTCATTTTATAATCCCGAATTCGAAACACAGTTGCATACAGACGCGTCTAAAGTCGGGGTTGCCGGAATCTTGATGCAAAGGCCAAATAAAGAGGTCCCTTTTAGTGCCGTAGCATTTTACAGTAGACAGACATCGCCTGAAGAAGCCAAATTCACATCTTATGACTTAGAAACGCTAGCTGTAGTAATGTCGCTGCAGAGATTCAGAGTTTATTTGTTAGGGATTCATTTCATTATTGTTACCGATTGCAATTCTCTCCGTGCAACCTTTGAAAAGAGGGATATACTGCCAAGAGTTGCAAGATGGTGGAGCATCATACAAGAATTCGATTTTCAAATAATTTATAAGCCAGGCACAAGTATGGCTCATGTAGATGCTCTGAGCCGAAATCCCATTTCATCAGAAATAATAGAGTTACAAGTAAGACGAATTGATACAAATTGGGTAGCCACGGTACAACAAAACGATCCTGAGTTACAAAGAATTATTGCTATATTAAATGATAAAGAAAATGATAATATTTTAGAAATTAAAAATAATTTTGTTGTTAAAAGGGGACTATTACACAGGAAAACAGATACTGGTGATCGTTGGGTTGTACCGAAAGGCGTTCGATGGCAAATTTTGAAGTCAAACCATGATGAAATTGGACATTTCGGTCTTGATAAAACGTTAGAAATAATTAAAAACAATTACTGGTTTGCTAAGATGAGACGATTCACTAAAAAGTATGTTCAGTCGTGCTTAGAATGTGCCCACTCTAAAATACCAACTGGGAAAAAGTCAGGCAAATTGCATCCCATTGAGAAGGTTGAACAACCATTCCATACTGTACATATTGATCATTTAGGTCCTTTTGTTAGAAGTAAGCACAAAAATGCATATCTGTTATTAATTATTGACGCTTTTACGAAGTTTGTGATAATTGTTCCCGTTAAAAGTACTAAGTCTGTCCATTCCATCAGAGCAATGAAAAACTATTTTCACACATTTAGTGTTCCAAGACGTGTTATTTCCGATAGAGGTACGTCATTCACTTCTAAAAGTTTTCAAGATTACTTAAGTTCATTAGGTATTAAACATGTAATGAACGCTGTTGCGACTCCGCGGGCCAATGGCCAAGTCGAGCGATACAATCGAACCGTTTTATCAGCATTGACAGCTACTAATTATGGCAAATCCGAAAATGAATGGGACGAACATATTTCAGAAATTCAGTGGGGACTTAATAACACCCTAAACAAAGGTACCGGGAAAAGTCCTGCTCAGGCACTGTTTGGTCTTAATTTAGTGAGTACCTCAAATGCGTTATTACAGCTTAACGTTACAAACGACACTGAAAGTTCGGCCATTTCGTTAGAGGACACTAGAAAAGAAATTTCAGAACATATTAAAGAAAATCAAGACATACAAAAAGAACGTTATGATAAAGCTAGGAAAGAAGTCAATTATAAGATAGGAGAACTTGTAAGGGTAGAAAGAGATGTTCCATCAATAGGAAAAAGTAGGAAATTGGTTCCTAAACTAAGAGGACCATATCGTATTGCAGAAGTCCTCGATAACGACCGATACGTAATTGAAGATACACCACTATCTAAAAAGGGAAATAGAAAATTTAGCGGTATCTTTTCTGTAGATAAAATTCACCCCTGGATAGTTTTTAATAGATCGGACTCAGAGTCTGAGGTGCCGGAAAATGACAACACAGACTAATTTGAGTTTGATTGGTAATGATGCTATTATATTTAGTAAAGTTAAGTCTAATACCTTATCTGAGAATATGTCTGAGGTCTCTGCTAAAGAGATATTAAGGATATGTATGAGGTCATGATATCTTAAGTTAAGTATGTAAGTGGCGTTTGTGGCTTATATGAGAATATTTCTGAGGTCTCAGCTTAGACAGGTGTTAAGAATATGTTTGAGGTCTTAACATCTTAAGTTAAGTGGCTTATCTGGGAATATGTCTGAGGTCTCAGCTAAGACAGGTGTTAAGAATATGTTTGAGGTCTTAACATCTTAAGTTAAGTGGCTTATCTGAGAATATGTCTGAGGTCTCAGTTAAGACAGGTGTTAAGAATATGTTTGAGGTCTTAACATCTTAAGTTAAGTGGCTTATCTGGGAATATGTCTGAGGTCTCAGCTAAGACAGGTGTTAAGGATATGTCTGAGGCCTTAACATCTTAAATTAAGTGGCTTATCTGAGAATGTGTCTGATGTCTCAGCTAAGACAGGTGTTAAGGATATGTTTGAGGCCTTAACATCTTAAGTTAAATGACTTACCTGAGAATATGTCTGAGGTTTCAGCTAACATAGGTGTTAAATATATGTCGAGGCATTAATATTTCAATTGTAAAAAGTGTACGTAGATTTAAGAAAGTACACAAATAAGCTGAGTATATTTTATCGGTTTAATTACGTTATTTTTTATTTTTTTTTGTTTGTTTTGTGTGAGAATTAATTTTCCCGGGACGGGAAATGTATCAGGAAAGGCCGACTGTTAGAAACTCTTTCTTCGATAGTCTGATTTCCGGTCGGTTAATCATTTTTATATTTTTATTATTATTTGATCAATCATAGACATGTTTAAATTATTATCTGTATTTAAATTTAGTAACAATATATATTGTTATTAAATATAAATACAATATTTACTGTTTACATTAATAATAAAATTAAGTGTTATCGCACGCACTACTTCCGGTTGTACCACCACATTTTATTATAATAGGGTCGTTCTACTTTTTTACCGACAATAGTCTGTCCTTGGTCTTATTATGGCATCTCGTTGGAGTATTAATATAAACGGTTTTTTAATTCGGTTCGAATAAACGTCCATATTTTTCTTATCTATTAATATTATGCCATTTTTCATGTTCTCTAACCAACATATTTTATACGTTGTTTTCCGTAAAATGGCGTGACAGAGTGGTAAACTGAAATGTAGTCTCTACAGAAAAAGGCCACTTTGTCACATTATTTCTTTAAAAACTAACATTAAAAAAAAATCAATATTAGCCAGAAAGGAAACTTTAATTGGTCCTAATGAAATACAGATGCAGTTTTTTTTAAATCCCACACAGAAAACAAAATTATAGATAGTTCAAAAACCAAAAAAACAGAAAAACATCGTTTCATTGTCGGTAAAAAAGAAGAACGACCCAATAGTGTTTCCGGTAAAAATATAAAACGTGGTGGGAAGTAGTGCGCACGATCGTTGGGCAGTCGACGTCGAACAGTTGAAGTGTATACAAGTGTTAAGTGATTTTGTAGAAAACTTAATAAAAATTGTGAGTGATATCCTGACAAATTGTTTTAATTTCCTGGACTTTTATACTACTGATTTATGAAAATACATTGTCCTCTTTGTGATGTACCTACACGGTAAATAGAACCTTTTTTTTGTGTATCATTTTGGGTACAATATTTTAACGAGTGTTATTGCAACTTTAAAATTATACTGCAGTTGCAGTTGGTGTGTTTAGAACATTTTTTGCTTCAATTTTATGAATTGCCACAATTAAGAAAGTGTCATGGCTGAATAATGGTTCTTTAAAAAATTTTGCTGATTCCAGTTTTACCTTATTAACCAAATATGTGTTTATGTGTGTATTTAATCTCTCATTCGTTTTATGGTTCCACAGCCGGAGAGGACCCATCAAGACGTAGCAAAATAACATACCACGGCATAGGTACTCTTGTTGATAAACAAAGTAGGTACTTGCAGACTCCGTCCGCACTGAGCGGTAACATAACCAGTAGGTATAATAATGTATACGTTGCTATCACTGCGTAACACGCTATCACTGCGTAACACGCTATCAATCTCAATCTGAATCATTTTGAAGGATATCGCTAATGCATTGCTTCATATGTTCGAAAAATGTGTCTGCTCAACAACGTAAATAACGCAATGAATATTGTTGAACTGTCAAAATTAAACACATAGCTACTGAGATTGTGTTACGCAAGTACCCCGCTGGCCTCATAATCTATTGAAACTGTGCACTACTCCTAGGCCAGCTCAAGGTCAAACGTACGTGCGTTTTTGTCTAAAGCGCGACGCGACTGAGCACTGTCGCGCGACGATTTTAAATAATTAAGTAATCTTATCTAATTGTTTATCTCGTCATCATATTACAGGCACTTGTTAATAAAATGCACAATCTTACATAGAGAAGCCTGAGAAAGGTGTCTGAGGTTGTTGTAGGAATGTTGCTGACTATGTACTTAATAATAATTAAGTAGTTCCACTTAATGCTACGGTACGTACTTCTTTGGTGAGAAGGACTCTCTGACGTAGATCTAATCCCATGTGTTCCCCTTATTTCGTCTAATAATCACGGCGCAGTGAGGCAAACGTTTGCAGCGTGACTGTCCTTCCATATCCTGTGTAGAGTGGTTCAGTTCCATGCAGGACGCTCGCTTTTTGCTTTCCTAAATTATGAACAACATTCTTCTGAGCACAGTACATTTTTTTTTATTTATTTCGAATATAAGTGTCAGTTAAATATCAAGTTTAAATCCATTTATATGTATATGATGCAAACAAAAAAAATATCGATGTAATTTTGCTATAAGTAATGTATGTATTAATTTCTTACTCAACGCACCAATAGATGGCGCTACTAGGCCCACTTCCACCTATGTAATGAAGTAGTGATAGTGGGATGTACATTATAGCCCTCAATTTCTAAGTAACGTAACACCAGATCAAATAATATTATTATGATCTTCCGATCTATATTGAATATGTTCAACTTATCTTTTTAATGATCTCCCTTTTAGCTGCCCTATTTAATTTAATTAGTAAATAAATAATGCTTAGTAACCTGAAGCTTCTTCATTTGAAGCTGAGGCAGCAAAGTGAATTAGCTTCATAAGACTTCGTCACACTATTTCGCACCGTACAGTCGAGCACGTCTGCAATTAGGAACAAATTGTGTGGAATACCGTGTTTGCTCCTAGCGCCGGAAATTGTGTCTTCTGTCAATATCGAGGGTGACTGTACTCGATGTCAAAACGCTTAAAACAGACTTTGTTGCTTAGGGAATAAGGGTGATATTAGAAATTATGTAAGGTAAATAATAATTTTGCTTTAGTTTTCGTCAGTAATTGTGTATGATTGTCTTGTAGGCGAGTTATCGGGTATTCGGGAGGGTGAGGGAGTCAAACTAAATATTGGTATCTGCGTTTAATATGTGGAAACTAATAATGGGCTCTATATACATATATGTATTGTTCGCAGCGACTACCGTCTATATTTGTGTTAGTTTGGGGTAGGTTGGGGTAGGTTGGGTGATGTGATTCTTGCTGGTTTCGGAAATCATTTGTTGTTGTACCAGATTTCGATCACCAACTTCCAAGACAAGAGCAAGCCAGTGTACGTGGTGACCGCAATGATCCACGCGCGGGAGTGGGTGACCATCCCGGTGGCGCTGTACTCCATCTACAGGCTGGCGGAGAACCTGCGGAGCGAGGACAGCGACCTGCTCAGCGATGTGGACTGAATCATCATGCCGTCAACCCTGATGGATACGAGTACACGCATACTACTGTGAATATTGACAATTTACAGGGTTTGCGTTGTAGACTTGGGGTGAATGTTGGGCTTTTGTCATACACATACCTAATTTATATGGTTGGTAAACACAATTTGCCTCTCCATTAAAGAAGTTGTTACTAAAGAACACAACGGTAGGTAAATATTACGCTACCAAAGCAACATAGGTGTTTCAATACCACCTTCAAATTGTTTAAATCACAGAGAGATTGTAGACAAAGAAGAAGCTGATTTTGACTTGTTTAGAGAAATATTTTCAATCATAGCATGAATGGTTATTGGCTTTTGTATTCTGCTCTCTGCAGTAAGGTAAGACACAAATATGTGGTACATAATATACTTATTAGGTGGCTGATGACTAGGCAACCGCACCACAGATTTCAAAGATGAAGTCACTTCAACCCGGTACGGAACCATTAAAAACCCGTCCCCGAGGTACGATCACGGATTTTCTATTCCACAAATCCGCTTCCAGTGTTTGTACAAGCTCCCGATCAACAATCACGGATGTATAAGCGTTCGTACAAAAACTTTCACTCCCAACACACATGTTCGTTCAGTTCCCGGTTTTACTATTAAAGGAGTTTTTATTTAGTCGTGTCATAATCGAAGGTCAGTGGTTATCGGTGCGGTGGTCTGAGGGAACTAATTGGCACTCCACTCCACTCGCCCGGCTGATGTGCCGATGTTTGGCGACGCGGCGAGCGAATGTTTTTGTGAGCGACCGTACCACTGAAGTGTGGTTTTACCTTTGGAAAATACAGGTTTTTCGGAGGTAAATGGAGGTTATGACAGAAAAGGGCCTCGCCTACAGCTTTGTAGGGGGTTCGAATGACTATAATATAAACAAAGCCAATAACAGCCATTTAGATACAGTCAGAAGCAGTGGTGATAATTTAACAAGTTGTCAAGCAAAACATAATTGCGACATTAGAATGATACATACACATGCATACAACGCCATTGTCCCATGAGCTAGGCAGAAACTTCAGAACGCCACCTGCAACGATTCTTTCATACTCTTCTTGCTTCGTTTACGTGAATACATCTGCTAATTACCCGCCGGTTGCGAGTACTACGCACCAGCGACTTTTCTGAAGAACTTCACCAATAACCTCACAAGAGGACAAGGACAAAGACATTAGAATGAGTAAAGTATTCTGTAATCCGTTCATTCATTCGTTCCTGCGTCGGCTCGGAGCAGATTACCTCATCTTGTCTTCCGGCTCCATGCTTACGAGCCTGTAATATATTCTTACACTGTGCCGGTAATGTATTCGCGCTTTGAGCACCAACTACAGCGTCTACAGCCCATCGTGAGCTGAGCTGCTTAGACTGGATGCAGGTGTCTAGGCAAATAGACGAGCAAGGTGCTTGTGAATTCGTTTTCTTCAATCGATTTTAGCTTATTCGCACCTATACGAGAGCACCCATTACTTAGTTACGTAGATTTTCTTTCAATAGTCAATAGTCTTTATTTGTAAACATGGGTTCCAACAGTGTGTAAGATGTTACAATTCTAATTCAATTGCATTTTTCTGATCTTCTGATTGTTTGTTCTGAATCCTATACATGTTAGTTTTATAATCTAATCTTTCTATCGACTTTGGCCAGACAAAGGGAGTGTCTCTAAACACAGAGAGGTTTTTACGAAATAAGATTACGGTTTGATTTATCTCAGAGGGGTCCATACGACACAAAGCTATCCAAAGATTATATTAGATACGTAATCTGTGTCACAGGTCGACCTTGATGTCGAAACAAACATCTTCAAACTCGTCTCCTGAATATTCCCTCATGTTAAACCCATACATGATCTTGTAAGATAAGATCTGCGAAGTTTTAGCGGCGTTCATTCGCGGGCGTCTCGAGACGATTGCGATGTCAAACAGAGATAGCACAAATGTGGTGAAAGGATGTGGGTCGCGCCCGCGGCGCCGAGGACCTATTCCGAGCTCCCAGGACGGTGGCGGCACAAGGGCTTAAATAGTGCTTTAGGGAAACGGTTTAGATGTTAGATATCGAAGGGATAGATTCGATAAGGACGCTGAAACTATGCAGCAAAGCTATTCACAACCACTCGATACGATTCCGTAACGTATCGAACATCAATCACCTAATGTTATCGTAGGAGTCCTCTTAACGCTGTTCACAAGTCCAAAACCCGAAAATTTTGTCAGTTTCAATGAAATAGATGACCGCCATTCTTCCGACAGCTGTTTGCTATCGGGGCAAGACATGGTTATCTAAAGGTCATTTTCGATACGATAGCCTGTCGGATGGTTGTGAATAGCTAAGCAAGATGTGCAACTTTTTAAAAAATACTTTGTTCTTAGAAACTATGTGATGTCATTTGGTTATTTTCTGGGATTTTTTTCTAACTTAAGGTATTCATGATTTTGCCTTTCCCAGAATAAAAACGTCGCTAGTTTGGAATCGGGTCCAGCATCACTCTAAGTAGCATAAGGAAGTATCTTTTACCGCTGAACTACCGCATATGTGTGGGTCTGGACATTTAGTTTGATTAGGTGATATACATTATAATATGTCACACACATTCACACCTCCTTCCCAGAGGTAGGCATAAACTACAGAGCGCCGTCTTCTAGATCCTTAGATACTATTTTTGCTTCGTTTCCGAGGTAATAAGTTACAATCATAACCGTATTCATATTATTTGCCGACATTGCTCGGAGCTCGCATTAGGCTATAATCTACATAGAAATAGTTTAGCATTTCTAGAATGTCACTGTTACAATATTTATCTAATACAGTTGTCTGAATGTACGCTTTGTTATGAATATATGTATAAGATAGTCGTGGGAATGTGTTGAATATTAGCGCTTATTACTAAGTAAGTTACCTTATTTTTCTAAATTATTGTTAATGCATAATATGGTTTACCTTTAAGTAATTGTTGTGCTGAAATTTAATTTTAAGAATGTGACCGTGTGTTTCTGTATTCAATGTGAACAATTGTTGTATACACCTCATCATCTGCCTAGCCTTTTCCCAACTATGTTGGGGTCGACTTCCAGTCTAACCGGATACAGCTGAATACCAGTATTTTACATGGAGCGACTGCAAATCTGACCTCCACAACCCAGTTACTGGGTAATACGATACCCCTTGGTAAGACTGGTTGTCAGACTTTCGGGCTTCTCACTACCCGTAACGACTGTCAAAGATCCACGAATGACAGCCGGGACCAACGGCGTAAAGTGCTTTCCGAGGCACGGAGGGGTCCCGGTATGTAAAGATGGTCACCCATCCACAGACCAACCGCGGCAAGCGTAGCTTAGCCTGATCGATCGACCTGTGGCGGCTGTTATTATTTATCCACGGGCCCCTCGTTTGTTGTACACACCTAATACAAATAAATAAAAATTTGTTTGGTATTATTATAATGTTATTGAGAAGCTGTAATACATATAATTCTTGTCCTCTTTTGTTTCTCTTTGGATTCCAAAGAAAATTCCAGTTTCGAGTCGCATTACAAGCTCACATCTCAGAATAAGGCCGAGGACGCATGCAGTAAGACGCGCCACGCTAATCTCTAGACGTAAACACGCCGTCTGTGACCACTGCGCTGTTTATTCATGAATGTGCTCACTGCCTTATACTCGGTAGGCTAGATCTTTGTGTATGATGCTGTGGCTGTTGCCAGGCTGGTTCTTAGGTATTGAGGGGTAGGTAAACTGTTTAAGAGAGCGTGTCTTTAGGTACCTTCTTAATATTTTATGTTAAGACAATTTTGGAGCTCTGAATTTAAGCTAGGTAGGTACCTACGTATGTATGTAGTTTTCGGTAGATCTTGCTTTCGTTCTTAAATTATTTTTTATTGTGCTTGCTCTCCAAAAGTCTGTCTTACTCCTCAATACACACAGAGTTGTCAAGCTCATCACTAAATTGACTATTATAAAGGATTTAAAACCACGAATATGTTTTTTTTTTCAATTTAATTTTAATTTTAATTGATACTGAAGAATGCAAAGAAAGTCTTGCTTTCTACCTACGATTATATTATACTTTTTGGGATAACCCATGGAAAGTTATGGAAAAAGATTTATGAATAATATTTCCTACTTGTTGATATTTAAATGATCGACAAAAACAATAACAAAGCTGAAGTGTCCGCTGTGTCAGACAGCGAGCGAGACACCGCTGACACTCATTAAATGACGCGCACGACAACCGACTACGGCGACAACGCACACACCACGACACGCGCTGTAAGTTACAATAACCAGATAAAGTTTTGTTACTGATTAGATTAGTTGTCTTTTTAAAATGCTCTTTAATAATAATGTAAACTTTTTTGATCGAAGCTTGCAACTGTATCTATTTACAGACAGACAGATTTACTGCTATAAAGGCGTACTAGTTGTTACGCGTCTTTAGGCGTTATAGTAGTTTTACTTTACATCTGCAGATGCTACATCTAGGTAATTCATTAAAAAACAGATTTAAAAAAAAGGAGGAGGTTGTGCATTTGGTGGGTTTTTTCCATGTAGGGTAAAACCGGGATAGATGCCGCAGTGGGATAGATGCCTCATTTTCAAAAAATCTAACTTCCCAAACTCGCAACTAAGAATTAATAGTACAAGTAGGAGCCGCAATCACCCCGCACCTCAATTGTCCCCGGACTGTCGTATGGTGAGGATGCGTTTCGCTCGTGTATGCAATCATCTCCGCGGCGAACTTCACAAACACGTCAAAGATTTAAAAGTTAGTATTTGCTGTTGTATAACTTTATAAGTAGTTATAAATTTCATTATATTTTTTATTCCATCAATGTACTGGTTCATAAAGTGTTCATCTGGGTATTAATAGTAGCTCTTTTGTTTTTAATTTATTTAAAAAATATTTGGGCATATATCCCTATCGTAAAGGATAGTTGCCCTGATTTTTCGAGGTATAGGTGCCCCAAGGGGCATCTATCCCTCCATACACTATATATGGTGTCAGTGCATATTTTTTATATTTTACCGTTTATTTATATTTGGACTCTTTAGTTGTAGCAGAACCATGCCACGAAAATACAAAAGAAAGGAAGGAGTGCAAGCTCGAATATTTTCTTGGACTGTAGAACAACTACAGTCAGCTTTCGATGAAATGGACAAAAAAACCGTGGGGATAAATGAAATATCCCGACAGTTTGGGATTCCATCGAGAACATTGCGCAGACGTTATGCTGCTAAAAATACTAAGAAGTTGACACTGGGTATGTATTAACGATTATGTGATACAGAATATTACAAGCTATAATATAAATAATTTCTGTCAGATATAGAACAAGAAACACCTTCAAAAATTCTAATAGATGTATCACCTATACCAAAAATTCCTTTGACCATGGCCAAGAGGGCGAAACAATCAGCAGATAATAATATTTTGAATTCAAAAGAAAATATTAAACAAAAGAAGGATGTGGCTGAAAAAAAGGAAAAAAAAACTAAGTTGGATAAGAAGACTGACATTACCAAAGAAAAAAGGGAACTTAAGAAAACAAAAAAAGGAACTACTAACAAAGAGCAAGAAACCAAAAATAAAAAAATAAAACAAAAATAAACATTATTTTGTGAAACTGACGATGACTACCTAACGGACTTGTGTGATAAAGAAAATTATAATTATCTAAAAGTAAACCAGAACCGAACATCACTAAAAAGATAAATTATTTAGGTACAGTAGCAGTGAAGATGAACACACTCCACCTAACTATGACATTAAAGGAAAGAAAATTAAAGGTTTGCACGTAAAGAATACTAAAAGAGATGGACAGGATAACCCTAAAGATACAAATAAAGATATAGTAGAATGTTTTGAAAACTATAAAAATACGAAGTCTAAATCCGATTGGATTCAGTGTGTCAAAACTGGCTACATGAAACCCCTACACTTTTCAGAAATTATTGCTCAAGATGTGGAAAACTGAAAGCACTGTCCGGATCAACCTCATTTGAGTAGTATTAAGAGATTATCTCTATATTATGTTGTTTTAATTTTTTTTTAAGTTTGATTATGCATGTTAACACTTAATAATTATATTTTATAATAACAATTAAGAATTAATACTTTTGTTGAACAAATACTTTTAAAATTTTATTATATTTCTTTGTGTCATATTACAATTATCTTATAACGATAACAAATAAAAGATTTTAAAAAATAAAAAAACGTTTTTCATAAAACGACCCATGTCTTTTGGAGACGATTGCTGTTTCAAGAGTAGAACGACCTCATATTTGGTGGGATTTTTCGTTTACACATTATAAAAGGCATCTATCCTGCACTGCAGGCATCTATCCTTCTAAGTATTTTCATGGTGGGGCAACTATCCATACAGGTAGGCAACTATCCTCAAAAAAAGGGTTCCACAAAAAGCTAAATTCTGCAAAATTTGTAATTGATAGGTAAATAAAAAATAACTGTGATTCAACATAAATGATTAAGCTAACTACATTCATAGAAATTATTCATATAAACATAATATTTTTTAAATAAGGAGGCTATTTCAAAAAGTGGTGCATCTATCCCGGTTTTACCCTATGTACACCGATTTTTCCGAGATTACGAGGCTGATTACGCGATTCTTCTTTTGTTAACTTTGCTTTGGAAGTTTTTGAAGCTAGTTACAATGATACGTATATTTAATCCACTTTACATCGAGTGGATTAAAATATACGTTGTGTGTGTTCACTGTTGGTAACAAATAGCCGGCAATATACACAATTATTACAAAACTAAGTACCTATTTACACCAGGAACTAAATTAAATGACTAACTAACTATATATATGTACATATATAGCTATTTACACTAGGAACTAAATTAAATTACTAACTATATATGTATATAACTATTTACACTAGGAACTACCTAAATTAAATGACTAACTAACTATATCAAAACACAAACAAATTAAGGGACGCTTAGGCGTCCAAGTACTCGTCCGCATCGCTGTCATCCAGAAACATGCCCATAGCAAGTACTGTTCTATGAATTTGTGTGCGGTATCATCTACCACAAGCCACAACTCCTTCTCACTGAGAGGAGGCCTGTGTCCCAGCAGTGGGAACATTACAGGCTGATTATGGTGTGATGTACTTGCTACAAGTGACCACAACTAAAAAGTGAAAAATATTAAAACTTTTTTCAAAAATAATACACAACGGATTTCGCAAGAAACTCGTTACTAAGTGAAAAATTACTGTAATTTCGGGTGCCTTCGGTTTTTTGTAAGTACATCATTAAGGTGATTGGATACTGACACTTTTTCATACATTCTATCGGGGTACAAATCTCGATACTTAAACGATTTTTGCAGAATAAAAGCACGTACATTAAGTGTTTATGATCTATTATTGACGCATATCGTAAAAAACTTATAAAAAAAACACTATTTGTAGGATATTTAGGCCTGACAAAAAACGATAAATCTTTGTATGTGTGCGCGGGCGGAGGCACGCCCTCTACAGGATATTTCAAGAACCATCTAGATGCAGAACAACATTTTTGCTAAAGTTATCAGTTATCATCATTAGAGGGCGTTGTTTGTCAACGGATGGCCAATTTTATAACATGCGTGTTATTGTTGACAAGTTTCGAATCGAATCTAGGTACCTATGCTGTATAAAATATAACTCACACACACACACACACACAGTGTGTGTGTGTGAGTTATTACTTAGTGATAGGATTATCTGCGATCTACCCTGGGTTCAATATAACTGTAATGAATGTCTAAGTTTAAGTAAGTACCTACATGCATTTAGTAAGTAGGTACTAACTTACACTTGAACTGTCTTCGAGAAATTTTCTGAATTAAGAGTCCATCCATATGATGCTGTTTTGGTGATATTGGGCGATCTGGATATCGGTATCTGTAAGACTTGAGAGTTTGCTATTTGGACACATTAAACTTGGACTTATAATCGATTAAATTTGTTGAAGCAAAAACACGATTGGATAAAAAAATCTCGATAAAAAAATAACGAAAAAACCTCGTTTTGCACTTATTTTGAGATAGATCTCTGAAACCCTATGGAATTTAATGATGACTTTTAAACTTGTAGATAGGTAATAATATTATCTCAAATCGTGACCATTTAATTTTTTATTTTTCTACTCGTTCTTCTCGTAATTAGCAATTAAGTGATTTGGCGCTTGCGTCATTTTATTCTAAGCGAGCATACTATCTTTCTGTCTCTTGTTTTGCACGCGGTAGTAATAGCGCCATCCTTTTCAATTTATTCAATCAATCTGCTACGGCATCTGTTGCAGGACGATCCTATGTTTGGCGACATTACAGAGAGAGGACTATTTTCGACATTTTTATTTTGTTTAGTGGTAGGTATTACCGACTGTAAAAAGGAGTTAAACCAGTTTGGTGTAAACATAATAAATTGTTATCATTATTTAGTGTAAATAAAGATGGGCAAAAAGAAAACTCTCGGAAAAAGAAAAAAACAAAACGTCAGAGGGAACAACTCCGTATTCTGAACGAAAGAAAAAAGTAAGTACAGACGCCAGCACGTCAAGCTACTACAATCTGTCAAATTTCTTTAATAGATTTTCAACTTTATCACTGAAGCATAAGGTTCAAAGTTGAATGGGAAAATTTGACAGTTTCGGGTAGCTTGATGTGCTGGCGTCTGTACCTAACTACCGATTTATATAACGGTATCAATTCTTTTATTTCCTTAGCTACTTAGCAAACGAATCGACAATAAAATCACTAGATCATCACCAAACGAAATCCAAACGCAAACTAAAACAACAGTTTGCGTTTGGATTTTGTTAGAAATTGGCTTTCTCTCTTTCTAACTAAACGTAACTTAGCGGAGTTAAAAAGAATGCGCGAATTTTGTGATTTAGATTCTCGGAAATCTAATGGACATTATAATGCGATCAATATCATCTTTACTGCTAAGTATTTAAAGACTACATTTTCGAGATTATACGTTGATGTATTTTGGTTTATGGTTCAATGTTTCTTGGAACTAGAAAAAGTGTATGTAAGTACCTAATGTTTGACTTAGCGCTATGGAAATCAGATTTCTAAAAACGTATTTTGAAATCTGAAATCGGATAAATATCAGTTTGCGTTCAAAACCAAAAACGCCCATGCCTACTAAGCTACGATTCACCGTTGCGTACTAGGTTGAATAATTGAATTAAGTACCTACCTATATTTAATTCTTGTGAAACCAGCATTCAAATCGAAAAGGTAGGTACAGGAAAGCGAATACACAGATAAACGATGTGTTTTTTCTTAGTATGTATGTATTTGCGCTTTTCAGTGTTATTAGCACACAGTGCGCCAAGGTCAACGTCATTCTCAACTGGCTAGGCGTCTCGCCTACTGAAAACCATTCGTTCAGAAACTGAACTGCAAAACTAATTCAAATAAGAATATTTTTATAATTTATTCATTAGGTAGGTACAAGCAATACGAAAACGTTATTTCAATCAATATAAATAAATGTTTAGCGAACAGTGAAGCAAGAGTGAGGCAAGTAGCTACGACGTCTTTTTAATTTTTGAACGTACATATTACTATATTGTGCCTTGTGAACTACATTTCAATACGTGAAACGTGTAGTGTGCTCCACCTAAATATATTTCCGCTAATTATTAGGTATAGTAAAGTTTATTAGAGTAAGAAATGTTTTATTATAACAAGTTATAATAACATTCGCATGATGTCGACGATGATGTACGACGTATTTTATTAGTATCATAAATAAATATTCACAATAAAATTGAACGACCACGGACCTTGATATTTTAAAGACTGTGACAAGGAGTTTATCGTACACGTTTGTAACATCAGACTAAAGAACATACTTCCACTCAATTTTAAATCACCGACCATAAGCTTATTGTGTTGAAAATTCTGTTTGCGCGATGTAGGATTTTTGATTATAACTTCTTTGTTTTTGAGAAATTGTTAAGTAATTTTATGTCATTAATTGTGTGACTACTCTACAAACCTATACTATACTTGTTTTATTAAAATTGTGATATAGTTTAGCTGTTTTCCCGATTTTTAGAAATCATATAAATTACTTTTACAACAGCGCCATCTAGCAAACTGTATTATCTAATATTTAAATAATTGGATAATTTATGGTGTTGAAAAGGTCGCCAATCATGATATGAGCCTTTATGAAACAAAATAAAAATATATAAGTATTCTTTTCTTCAGTTTTTACTTTATTGAATGAAGGATGGTCATCTTAAAAATATTTTATTTCAATTAACGCCATCTATACATACTTATTTCAAACCAAGTTTATGAATTCAACGCCATCTAATTTTATCGAAAGTAAAACTATTTTACTGTACATGTGTGTGTAATCAAATAAAGTGAAACGGCTAAACGTTTAGAGGTACAAATCTTTGTATGAGACGAGTTATCAAGCAAAGTGAATATCTCAAAAAATTAAGTTAATACTCTAGTTGACGCATATAATGAAGTTGTCCCTCAAAGATTTCTGAGTTAGGCGTAAAAATTGAAAATGTTCGAATTTGCGAATGTGCTGCCATCTAGCGAAAAAGTAACTGGGAGATCAACTATTCAATAGCCTTAAAACATAATTAGTGCCACTTGCTACCGATATTTCTTATGTCTTATAAGTTTTTTTTTATTTCTCTATTCTAACTAAGTGTCTTAATTTTTATCTCCTACAGTCTCCTTGGGAAGACCAAAATTAGCGCCACTCACGGTTATCTGTAAAACATCATCTTTAAACTTTGTACAAAATCCCAAGTACCCTTTACTCCGTGTCGTATCGTCCACCAATTCGCCCTAACTACTTGAAGTCGCCCCCCTCTGGTGCACCCCACTAAAAAGCCATTACCGCGCCTTTGATCCGCGCCGCGCCGCCTTTGATCGCGCCGCTTCGACTGGCCACTTATAACTATTGCCTGTAGTCTTCAGGAAAAACTTGCGAGATGTACGGAATGAGATACTCTGTTTTGTTTTAACAGTATTTTGTTAGTTAGCGGCGAGGTCTGAGTTAAATTGTCCAGCTGATTGGATTGATCATTGGAGTAAAATCACCAAGCATAGCATGATACGCTAAAAAGATCTTTAATATAACCTATATAAATAGTTTCATTCAACGTATGTCTTGCGGTAAACAAGATTGATTAAGTGGTTTGACAACCCACAACACACAAAACTCATATCATACCGTTCCACAAGCATGCAGTGGAAACCTCATCCTTGTCTATTAGCCTCCTAGACAAACATGATTCCCTGGTACCCAGGATAAAAGGCACCATTCTTCCCCACTTCATATTCACGTAGAAGAGTGCTCCATACGGCGATAATTAGCCGCGAGCTTTGATAGCGAGATATGGTGTGATGTGACGTCAGACTCGTTCTCGTAACAGACCTACTTATGATAGAAAGTGCTCGGCTTTGAAACGTGGCCCGATTGACGAATCTTTTTAAAATGGTGTAAAGCCTCATGAAATGTAATTTACACTGTTACAAAATTAAAGGATTTTTTGCAAGCTTTTTATGATTTTAGCTGCAAGCTTTACATAACGTAGTAGGTAGAAATTTGCAGCACCTTCAACTACATGCACATATTTATGCAATTTGTTCATTCAGTCTTCGTTATTGTTGTTGAGGGATTTTGATGAAAGACCTGTCTGTTTACCTACAGTTGGTCTTATGATGACGCCGCTCGTGTTTCAACCTCACAAGATATAATATACTTTAAAAAAATACAAATTTTTCTTTGCATGATGAGTAATGACTGTACATCGAACAACATAAATGGGCCAGTATTTTCGATTTCTCAAGCAAGAATTACATTTGTTATACAAGGAAAACTATTTTTCATTTCTGAACATTTTCTGATAAAAAACCTTTTTACGTCTATTGGACATATCCGTTTCAAGTTAATAAACCGTAACCATCTCTCGTAAAACATTATAATATTCTCTATCGTATTAAGGGTCCTCCAAATATCAAAAGAGGTTTAAAACATCAGCCTCCTTTGTGCCGACGCCGTGTGATCTCAAATCGGCGACTTGCTCATTGATTCGGAAATGTGTATTCGTATGTCGTGTGCACTGACGTCATTTATTCGTATTTGTACAATGAATATTGTCGAATGCTTCCTCCAAAGTTACGACGGAGAAATTGCTTCCATTGCTCGTTTTGAAGAGGTAACGAAAGTTTCTTAGTATTGCCAGTCATCCATGAACATTGAATAAGTGCCAAGAGCCTGTTAAGACTTCATGAGCTGTTTTGGGCCAATTTATTAAGACAACATGGCATAGTGTTTAATGTGACAATGTATTATGTATTGGTATGGAATTTATGAAAGCAGTATAAGAAAATATATTGGTCCTTGTCAGGATATTCTAATATTGTCGCAAATTAAACGAAGGATATTGGTTTCTTAATGAAGCTCCTCGTCATTACTAATATCTTTTGTATTGGAAGCCTGTCATTATCCTTAGTATTTCTATATCGGTCTGGAAATGAAACGAGAGAGACAGTTTTCTTATTAAACATAAGAAATCTTTCTTTGTGCTGATAATCTGGGAGAATAATCTATTACTCATAGAAATTCCGACAGCCATCCGATGTGACTTCTTATTACCGAATATTAAGAAGGCCTAATAGTTATATATTTGCTGTTACTATGGACGCAATTAACGATTTATTTACCTATATATTTAATACTTACTACAAAATGTTTAGTCTGCAATTTTTTACTATACTTTCCGTAAGGTTTAAGAAAGGTCTCGTGTAAGGCTGTGTTCACAAGAAACGTATAGTCAGTTGGCCGTAGCTATTGTGAACTCAGCCACTGACTGTCCATTGTTTTTTATACAATCTCACAGTCGGCAATCGTCTTTACGTTTGGTGTGAACGCGGGCTAATATTTATGATATTTCAAAAAGATGTGAACATCGACAAGAATTATTTTGATTGATGTGTGTTCCTTATCTCTGTGTAGCTACAATTAAATGCCCAATTTGTGATATGTTTTGTGACTATACTTTGATGAAATATTATGGAACAAACGTTGACAATTCAATTAATTTTTGTCAATGTACTCGTATAAGTACATCTTTTTGAGGTTGACTGTACAACGGAGAACATAATACTTATTTTTATATGTTTCTAGCAGGCTGAGCTGAACGACGACGTTGTCCTGTCCAAACAATAAATTTTACTAAAAAGTGATGCTTATTTATATAGATAGATAAACCCAGTGGATACTGTGCTTTGAGTAACACATCCCTCTTATATAAGAATCAATCAAAAAACATGATTGCCAAAACGTATTTTGCATACACCATCTTTAGCTACCAGGAACTAATAAAAATAAGGAGTATAGTAGCAAGTTACACAGCTAATCCAAGACATAATCTACGACGTAACTCCTTGAGAAGTACCAGGAGTTCATAAAAACGAGATAGTTGTAAGTTCGCGAGTGCGAGTGTTCCCGATCCGACGCGCGCTCATCACGGATTCCCTTTGCCGATGCTGGTGGGCCCCCCGCGCGACCGCGCAGCCCGCGCTCATACCCTCGACCCTCTCAAAAGAAATCCTTGCGATTGCTAACTAAAAGTATGCGGGACTGTTTGGATGTTCTTAGATTGCAAGTGTAAGTTTCAGTTTAATTACGTGGCTATGAATATATTAGTAGGCACTGCTTTTGCAATTCTGCGACTTGAAGAAGTTGTGCAGAATCAAAGTGCTTAAAAGATAAACCATGTAGAGCAGACAAAACAATTTCCTATGAAGGTTATCAAATAATGCTCAATTTCTTACCTTGCATTTTCGTTGTAGAATCGATTAAGCATCCATCATTCATATCTAGTTGCTAATAGCTTATGTAGAAAAGAATAAAGGCGATAAACATAATAGTATTATGATCATAAATTGGCACTGAAACATTCTCACACAGCCACTTTTCAATATAACACAGCAATAGCGAACATCTTCAAGATCGATTCTTTATGGTAAGCCTGACGTTCGTTTTGGGCTCACATGCACCCCAATGTTACCTACCCTCGGAATCTGGTATCTCTTTTATACTTATTGAAAGATCCATTGCCTTCTCTTTCGCTGAAACGTCATTGCGTGGCGCATTGTCTGCAGACGAATTGGAAATTCAATTCTGACTCAAACGCGAGGCACTAAGGTCGAAATTGGATCGGATTTCAGTTGTGAAAAGGAAATTGGCATTTACCTCGACAGTGGAAAAGCCAGTTTTCCGCGGCAAATTTCGAAAATGGAATCCGAAAGTATACTGCGACCAAGTTAAGTTTACCGTCGTGGCTGTTGTTTTCGTTCGGACGTGGTTCTGAGTTTGGGTTTGACAAGTGCAAAATAATTTTGCCGCTTTGTGCGTTCGAAACACGCCGGCCGGCCGCATTCGTTGACATGTACCGGCACGCGAACGTTTTTGTTCCATTTTCAGTGTTTTAAAATTTGATTTTTTATTCGAAATGTGACGTTCGACTTCGGAAACTGTGTGTACAGCCAGTGTCGTAGTTATGTAACGTAGAGTTGTAGGTAAACAAAGAGGTTGTGTTACGTCGGTGGCCTGAGATTTGTATACGAAGGAAAATTAAGATTTTATAGGTTAAATGGTATTAGATAAGTGTTTAAAATAAATTTAATAGTTTATTAAGCTCAGTAAATTCAGTGTTTCGTGATTTCGTCGTGATTCAATTGTTTATAAAAAAGTAAGTTTTACTTATTTATACACTTAAGTTAGTTTTCTTATTACTTCATAGTTACTTTTATAATATATTTCTAGGTACAAACATAAGCAAAGGTAAATTAATGTGAGACCTGAGAAAGACTGCAGGTTGTGCAGTGGTTGCGTGGGTCGTTGACCCCGGTTGCCATGGCGATGGCGGCCACCATGTGCGCGATGCTACGACGCTGCTACGCGGCTACGGCTGGTTGCTACGAGCGCTACGATTGCCTGGATGCTTGCTCTTGTCAAACGTCGCGGTCGTACAAAATATGACATTTATTTATTTTATAGCTCTTATTATTATAACGGTGGATGATGATAGATGACTTTCAGTGGCTTCGAATGGAAAACTGGTCTCGTTTCGAAATGTGATTATTCAATAATCATTTATTCTTCCTAACATTCGTATGTGACATTTTTGTAGAAGGTGACTGCAACATCGAATAGTGATGTAGTTTCAAAGCTGCCATAAGAATACCGACATTTGGAGCAAAAATAAAAGAAATTTTGGAGAGATTCTAGAATTTGTATCCATTTTTTCTTTTTTATTTTGCATAATATACAATTTCCTCTCAATCCTTAAACTCACTAAAACGATGATTAAAGTCAAACAACTCACACACTCGGTTAGCAAGACTGTATAAACTTTTAAGTAGCAGAGTTATGGCAGTTCGACATTTTGAACAGTAAAACAATAATCCGGGTATTGTTCGATCGCTGATAACTGTGTGGGACTGTGTTCCAGGGCGCTGAGCGGTAATATAGTGGTGTGAATCTATACAGTATTAATCTTGTGTGGCACGTAATGTCCATGTATGTCATACCATACAGTTTAGGTAATATATCTTTACTGTTTACTGTTAGCAGAATTTAAACCAAACGTAATTTGGAGCAAGGTATCATTTTGAAGGATATTGCTAAACCATTGCTTCATTTGTTAGAAAAACTTGTCTGCTCAACAACGTAAATACCGCAATGAATGTTGTTGAACTGTCAAAATGTAACCGAATGCTACTGATAGTGTGTTACGCAATTCATCATCTGCCTGCCTTTTCCCAAATATGTTGGGGTCGGCTTCCAGTCTAACCGGATGCAGCTGAATACCAGTATTTTACATAGAGTGACTATCTGACCTGGAGGTCAGATAGTCACTGGTGCAACGCTTGCCGCGGTTGCTCCGTGGGTGGGTGTCGGTGATCATCTTTACATACCAAGACAGGGCCGTGCCTCGGAAAGCACGTTAAGCCGATGGTCACGGCTGTCATTCGTGGATCTTTGACAGTCGTTACGGGTAGTCAGAAGCCCGAAAGTTTGAGAACCAATCTTATCAAGGAGTATCGTATTACCCAGTAAGTGGGTTGTGGAAATCAGATAGGCAGTTGCTCCATGTAAAATACTGGTATTCAGCTGCATCCGGTTAGACTGGAAGCCCATCTCAACCTAGTTAGGAAAAGGCTAGGCAGATGATGAAGTGGTAGCATACGTGTCCAAAAACACTAGTTACAACTTGAACTCTTTCATTTTCTCAGCAAGATGCTAAATTAAATGAAAAATTAAGTATAGCCATAGCTTCCAGTGTGCACTTAGTGTAACCAATGTCTAGGGGTGGCACTAACCCTTTTATTGTTTTATTGTTCGGTGCCGCGACCATTTAGCCCTGATTTACAATCATTTTCCGATTTAGAGCCGAGTGACTTTATACAAAGGATAAGGGGCCATAAAAACATCAAGCGCTTTCACACTTACATAATTATTAAAGGCTTTCATTCGTTCAAATTATTCATATAGATGAGAGACGGGAATGTTATATTAGGATGGCCATATTAGGGTTGTCCAATTCACTTACCTAGATATTAAAATCTACTTACTTACCTATTGAATTCCGAATGTAAGATAATTAACAAGTTTTGGAGCTATAAACTTAATGCCATTCACTCAATTTACTTAGAATATGTATTGTGTAACTATTTTACGTAAATTACTGAAGTAGAAATACCTAGTTGAGTTACTGGCAATGAAATTTAAATTACCTGAGATTATGAATTCGTGTATAAGTAATAGATTCGTTTTAAAATAAGGCATCACACTTTTAAAACTGAGTTTTGAATGTGGGCAATCCACTTCTTTCATATTTTATTTCTTGTTATTTATGTAGTTGACTTTTTTATAGTTCTTTGTTCGAACTTTCGCAGTTGCATCATTGTACCTCAGCGGAATTCAAGTCCTTTGGAGCAGATATTAAAATATTATCCTTTATTTAATAAGTACACAAGTTAGCCCCTCACAAATCCTACAATGTATTTCTAATTTGATATGATCTAAATGTTGTAACTAAATATCCCTAGTACTACATTACCCATTTCCCCGTTGCGGCGAGGAGGTGCGAACGGTTGCAACACTTGGACACCTCGCCACCTGTGTAGGGATTCCCGCGGGGATCGATCCGCCTCTCTCTCCCCCGCTGTTGGCTGACTAGTGCTGTCTAATGTGAACGGGATGTGGAATCCCGGAGGTTTATGTGTGCAGTTGGAATTTCAACAGACTGTCAATGAAGCAAAAGGAGGTGGGAAATGTTTTCTGCATCTATGTAACGGTACTAAAAACCTGTTCTTTTATACCATATTCTATGTGTGAACTTTACTGGCGGCTGTTATGAACTTTACCGATGGCGTATATTATTTAGTCAATCTACGTAGTCTTTTCCTAACTTTGTTAAGGTCGGCTTCTAGTCTAAGCAGACGCCGCTGTTTACCAGTACTTTACATGGAGCGACTGCCTATCTCACGTCCACAACCCAGTTACTGGCTAATACTGGTTGTCAGAGTTTTGGACTTCAGACTACCCGTAACAACTGTTTTAAACATGCTTGCCGAGGGACGGAGGGATCTCGATATCTAATGAGAAATAATTATTTAGTAAGAACTTAATAATATTTTTTTATTTTGTTAAAGGTTTCGCTGATTTTCTCCCCTTTACATACTGTTTACAAACAGTTTATTAAGCTCAGTTTACTGCAAACCGAACAACTTTGTTTTTTGTTGTGCCTTAATTCCCGGGACTATAACAAAACCCCGTGACATGCAAGCCACTACACATCACTAGCGACGCGTACGCTAATGTTACCGAGCTCACCCTTTTACTTATTATAATTTTATATTAAACGCCGCGGCTTTTCGGATGTGTTTCTTTTTGCTTACTATCCGGCGTGTTATTTTATGTAGTTGTTAGTTACTAAGTCTGAGTGGCGCGCGGCGTTGTGTCATCCTTACATTTGCATTCGACTTGTATTTGAGTCACAGCTTGCTTTTTGCAAAACTGAAATAACAGTCGATTAATTTTTAATCTTTATTATTGATTAAAATTGTCATAAAAATCTGAACTGATATTGAAGAGTAAAACTCTCATTTGAAGTGCTAAAAATCAATGTATAAAATAATTTTATATAGTCGCTGCGCGTGCAAAAGTCGCTATTTGTGTTATTTAGTTATTTTCGGTTTTTTATGCAGTTTTAATCGTTATTTCAATACACACATACTGTAAATACAACTATGTGATAATTGCAATATATAAAGAGTTACGGAATGTAGCTATGTGATATTCATACATCGAAAGTTCCGTATAAACACGCTAAGTGTTATAATTCATATACCTCAAATAAGTTCACCAAAAACACATAACCACTTTTGCACGCGCAACGACGCATATGAAATATTATGTAAAATTAACAATCATCGATTCTTCTGCTTCCTGTTCCATCGTTTAAACTAGCTCTATAGATAATAAGTATGAGCCTGATTTACCATCGACGTACTGTGTCTCCAATTTAATATGTATAAAGTCAACAGACTAATGAATGAAACAAACTCTTAAAATTAAATTATTTTAAGCATCGTTTACTTTTAGGCACGTAAAATAACTCAAACTTAAAGCTTTTATTTAAATTAAACCATTTATAGGCACTTCTGAGTTGTCAAAGAGTCCTATCAGTTAGTCAGAAAGTTGAAGCTAGTTGCCCATTCCAAAACGTACAACTCTACGGGGAAGCGTTCTTCTCCATAGACATCTACATTTTGTACTCTCACACTTTTGTACTTTGACACTTTTTGACGTGACAACGTCTAATAAATCGATGAAGCTGGTTGCACTCACGAAAAAACATGACTCATGTAGCGTTACCTCGCGGCCTCGCTCTGTAGCGTTCCATGGCGGCTTGAAGTGCAAGCGAATATTAACAAATGCAATGCAACTATTCCATCAGTATTTTCTTATGACGTTGTCACGTTCAACTATCGTCAGTAAACCGACTTTACAGACAACCGATTTTTTTAATTGAAGATTTATCACAAAATCCTGGGTACCTACATTATTCTAGTTGCCTTCAAAATAATATCACGCCTTGTTGTCCCTAAGGGTTAGGCAGAGGTGTGTCCATAGCAGACCCACATATCGCCAGTTAATTATGTTAAAGTCCCATGTAGAAGGTCGTGCTTATTGCCATCAACAGCACCGCTGTGGTCACAAATCCCCCCCAGGCTGCTACTGAAAAACTCCAGATAGAAATACCCAATAAAACTTTGCCGCTCCGGGAATCGAACCCAGGACCTCATGCTCAGCAGTAAGCGCTTGCGCTCACTAGACCAGCGAGGCAGGCCGCACGTAAAATAAATCCATTTATTTTCCCCATAAAATAATGCCATCACATTCAAATAAATATGATTTATATGCCCCGGGGATAAATA
Source organism: Luperina nickerlii (assembly GCA_963855955.1). NCBI lineage: Eukaryota > Metazoa > Arthropoda > Insecta > Lepidoptera > Noctuidae > Luperina > Luperina nickerlii. The sequence continues at coordinate 21,941,383 of OY979675.1, read as the reverse complement.
CAGACCTTGTAACACGTATGTATACGATATACGTGACAAATATGAAAGAAAAACGCTCGTCATTTTACCGAAAATCGTTTTCCCTATATCGACATCATATTTCCAATTACTTACTGTTACAAATTCAATATCGTGACAATTTTCATTCTATTTCACATAGCGATACGACGGGCTTCGCTTGTTTTATAGAAAAACAAAACCTTGAGTAGAGCAATTATTAAGTGCCGTATAACAGGCCTACTACAAATCAGCCTGAAACAGTCCCACAGCAGAGTAAAGGCCTCTATATATACAAAGAAGGGACGAGCATATTATTATAAACTAGCCGCGCCACGCGGTGACACCCGCATACGTGTCGATCCCGTGGGAATATCGAGATAAAAAGTAGCCTATATGTTAATACAGGGTGTCAGCTACCTCCACACCAAATTTTATCAAATTGGTCCAGCCGTTTGAGCGTGAAGAAATAACAAACATATAAACACACACACATACCCACAAACATACACACACACAAACACACTCACAAACTTTCGCCTTTATAATATTAGTGTGATAAATAAATTCATTTATTTCATGTAAATAACACCCGTTGCCATTTGCCACACAGATTAACAGAAAACATATAAAATAACTCAAAAAAAAAATCAGAAAAAAAAACAAATAAGAGCAAATGAAATCAAATAAATTCAAATAAAATAAAATCTATATAAATCAGATTAAATTTAAACAAAATATGCGCAGCACACCAGCATACTCAGCCTCTACTGTTCCCACTGCTGCAGCTGGGACACTGCACTCTGCAGCTCTCTGTGACAGAGATTGGGCCGTAATCCACCACGCGGGTCCACTGCGGATTGGTGGATGTCACATGTCTTCGATTTTTTTATTCTAGGACGTGCCGGTTTCCTAACGATGTTTTCCTTTACCACTGTGTGTGTTTTCTAGCACTTTACTTTGTGTATTTAATTTCATCACCACTTGAGAGCAGTGGTGATGAAATTAAATACACAAAGTAAAGTGCTAGCCTGGGATTGAACTCACAACCTACTCGTCAGTCGGGGACGACACCACTAGGCCACCACTGCGTTACTGCACTACATATGCACAGTGAGATAATTTCAGACTTTTATAAATCAGATCAGATTCTCGTTCACATTGGTGACTAACTCAGATAGAACTATGAAATTGAAGCAGACACACAAGTTCCCATAAAAATAAGCCTGTAATTTTGAAGGACAGCTTTTTATTCTACCAAAAAAAGCAGACAGTCACTCTTTACAATACAGGTACGTTTGTTCGTAAAGTGTCTTGTCAGTGTGACACCTGATCCTGTTTGCTGCAGGGCACAGGGGGAGGTGTGACAAGTCTAATATGTCACATTATATGCTTCACACCTCGATCGTGTCCTGAGCCTGGTAAGGGTCGTTACCAGTTTATACAATTCGATTGTCTTGGTTTTACATATTATTAACTACCGAAATAAAAATCTCTGGTTCTTGGTAGTGAAAACAAAAGTTTAATGCGTCAATCAGAAATACATAAACAATAAGTATCCAAAAAATAGACAAAAGGTATAAAAAAGAGGCTTCAAAACATAAAGCCTGGGGCAGACTTGCACACATATATAAATGTTTTTTTACTACTAGATCCGATTTCACCTCATCAGATCCGTACCGTATCGATACGAACCGATCGGTCTGATACGAACTCAAGACTAACTAACTAACAAAGTCTTCATAATTCTGTTTCGCTTAAAACTTAACTTTATTCCAAGCGAAACCTGCATTGCTGTCGATTCCCTTCACAAACTAAACTAAATTTATATGTAGTGCATCTTTTTCTTTATATTTCATTAAGAAAAGGACAGAAGATAAATTTTAATTTAGTCCTGTCAAATTAATCAGCGCCTGACGTAAATTGCCGTAATTTTAGAAACTTTCATGGAGTATTGTCAGGCGCTGATTAATTAGACAGGACTAAACTAATATTTATCTTCTGTCCTTTTCTTAATAAAATAGAAAGAAAAAGATGCGCTGAACTTAAATTTAGTTTAGTTTGTGAACAAGGGAATCGGCACCATTGATTGACTAATTAATTTAAATAAAAAGTATGTGTTAATAATAACCATACTCTCTAAATATAGTGTTGGATACAAACATGATATTTAATATCTAAGTTTCATGACAAATGGGAATTAAAAAAATTACAAAGAGTACGTAGGTGACGAGTTATATTGTTCTTTTGTTTGTGTCACTCTCACAGAGTACCCTTTGTGGAGCAACTGGGAGCGACCCTCCCGTGACGTCACATTATTGGTTCACACCTCGGCGCGGTGTTGAGTGACGGACAGATGGCAAGTCAGTTGACAGTTTTACTGGTGTTGCCTTTCCTATACTGGGAAATTGGCGCGTTTTTGTGTTCTGCTTAATGAGGTCGTATTAGTTAGGGCTGGCATGTATCGCAGTAGTGTGTGTAGGTTTGCAATATCACAGCATAAAGTGTATCGCTTATTTGTTTAAACAGGAATACTAAAGTTAACAGAAGAAGAAGGCATGTTATTGTTTGTATTACCTCGCATAAGAAATATTGGGCAAAGAGTTCCTGGAAGGACTTGGGGAGGCCTTTGCCTCACCAGTAGTACAGTTTATACTTACATGCTAAGTAAAAAAATATGACAGAAATATTGATGAAATAAATACTTGATGAATTAAATACAGTAATGTTCAACTAGAAACAAATTTGTAATTCCATAACAAATGTTCCCGTTGCGTATAACTCAGCATCGTGTAACGTGCACAGTTGTGTTACAATAAAACACTAGAAGAGAGAAATATACCTAAACCAGCACGTGCTCACATTAGGACTAGTGCAGACTGCAGACTCGCGGGGTACGTGATACCTTAGCACTTGTAGAACCGTGTACATGTAGAATACACAAGAGCTTTTTATAAAGGTGGTATTGTAAAATATATCGTTTTAGTGTATACGGTACCGGTTGTTTTAACTGGCTTATGTCATTGTGTTTGTATGTTGTCGACTGTTCTCTGTAAGGATCTCTCTCTAGTTATGCTTGGGAATTTCTTGCTCGTTGTTCTCCATAGAGATCTACGTTTTGGAATGGGCAACTAACTTCAACTTTGTGTCTAACTGACCGACTCTTTTACAGTTCATAAGTGCCTGTAAATGGTTTCATTGAAATAAATGTAATATTTTTGACTTTGATCTTAGTCACGTTTTAGATAGGTTCGCGGTGGATTTAAAATAATGAAATTCTGAATTCTGTGCTAGTCATTGTTGTTCGTCTGTACCTTCAGGCTTAAACACAGAGAAATAAAGGATAACAAGTAATGTGAACTTTTATTACCTACATCTAAAAAGACGCATCTATGAGTAAAAGCTTTTTGCATCCAGTTGTTCTACAATAACAGCTTCTATGAGCATATCTCACCCGCACAAGTGAGCCCAAACCCTAACATTTAGTTAGGTACTTCCCCAGTAGATAGCACAGCAGTACGATACATTTAGTGTTGGTTCAGTAGCTCAGTACATTTGGCGGCACGCGAGCTGCTCATAAATAAAAACAAAATGGCGTCGTAAACAAAAGCTCAGTTTAATCTCTACTATAAAGTGCTGATGTTAGCTCGTTACCACCACAACGAGAGATTTTGCAAAAAAAACGCTACACCGCGTAGTAATCTATGGCCTTCTAAAATATGTATTTTTTGTTTACGCGCACCTATTCAAAGTTAGTAAGTAGTGTTCACTTATCGTTTTTTTTTTTTAAATATTTGTTTATTTAAGCACACTTATTTAAAGGTGAACAGATTGTTTTATTTCACCCTTTTCACTATTCACCAGCAAAATACGACAAACCTTCAGCCTTCCTGTTGCAAACCTTGGAGAAGTCCCTATTGTGTAATAGGCGCTTAGAATCAGCCCGATATGCTGACCATTTATTGCATTGCTATCGTACCGAAACCGATGAATCAGGGAACGACCTTAATAAATATAGCATTTGGGTTTCCTGCAGCTTTGTTTGTAATCAATCAATGTAGAGTAGTCATGAGTATTCTGGTAACATAGCAAGCAGTGGCTGGAATCAAGCTGATCATTTACATCTATGTACATAATTTACATAAGATGTTGGTGAAATTGAAATGTACTTTCACTTTTCGGTATATTTTTCCCTACTTCCACCTAAGGAGACACTCTTTAAACCTCGTCCTCTCTAAATAAACCTCACTCAGTACACTCTCACTCCGCAGTAGACGTTGCTTCAAGTGTTACTGTAAACTAGTGTAAGCTGATGCTGGTTACACGAGAACGAGTGTTAGTGTTAACAATGCACTCACGGAGACTCGATACTGTGTCAACGTTAGCAAGTTTGTTTACGTGTACAGTAGTCGCTAGACGAAATGGTTTACAGTCCGGAGTTCATATCGCTAGATAGGGCTGATGCATAATGACGATTATTCATAAATAATCTTCATTGTAAAACGCCACAGGTTTGAATGATGCATTCAAACCTATGGGGTTTTAAACTTAAAATGTCAATGGAAAAATCTAAAAACCTGACTGAAACTTAAAAGTTCAAAACACTTTAGTAGTCTGATGCAGAGTAGGTGGCAGTTATTTTAGTTAAAGATCACATTTTATGCCACCAAATACCTGATTTTCCATCATTGATTTCCTTGATTGATTATTTTGCTGTACTTTTTATAGAAACTCACATACAAAGAAACAGATACGCGTGAAAAACACTAAATCCTTTTTTAATCGGGTATTAATTACCTATTTATTCCTTAGCATAGTAATATAACAATTGCATGAGCGTATATTTAGTAAGTAGACTAAATATACGCTCATGCAATTGTTATATTACAAGAAAATGAGAAAGAGCATGTATACGGTCTAAAGGAAATTGTCTTCCTCAAAGAGAATCCCGTGATCTTACTGATGTGTCAACAAAATGTTCGATCAACAATTTTTGTGATGGACGGGAAGTCCCTTATATCCACAGGATACACTCAACGAGATTACTCCATCATAATCGAATTAATACTCATAAACACAAGCCGAGCGGCTCGTTATAACGGTTAACCATCCGATAACCGGTTAATATATTTGCGTTACCAAATCATAGGTTTGTAACAGTTTCTCTTTGTAAATTACTGTGTCAATAATCTAGTTAAACGGATGATCCGGCTGAACGGCGGCGGATATACCGATCTCTATAATTCGATACCTGACTAATTGAAATTGATTTAGTTGTAATCCAATTGTATATGTAAATGTTTTGGATGACGATGAATAGGAAATGTAAACTAGATCCAAAAAAGTATCACTTCTGCTGAATTACTGCCTGATATACCTGGGTAGTTAGTTCCCTAGAACAAAAATAGATTATGAGAGCGGAACAAACAAATACACCTTCAGTCGTACGAGTCTACAGTTCTACACGTCTCGTCTGTAAGTTCCAGGGGTAGGAGAGGGTGTACCGACTGGTTTACACTCGTATTTGGTTGACGGACAGTATTTTCAGTTATTGACGCGATTAGGGTTACATATTATAATATCTAAAGTTATTCTAACTATTTTTGAGATAACTACGGTCAAAAGACCTCCTGTTTAAAATACCTAAAGATCGTTTCACAGATTTTTGTACTAACTAATAAACGAAATACATAAAGAAGAATTCACCTACGGTTAATTCAGCTAAAATGAATAAACCTAAGGTTCATTGAACTAACGGATGATTCACCTACTATTGGTTTTTAAACAAACACCTGAGTTTGTCTGTTTTTGTGCTTATGAACCAGAAGAAGACGGTCGACGTCCGGGGCACCCCGAGGTTCGGTTTCGTGAGGTTCCTTTAAACCCTGCAGACAGAAATAGGAGCCCTGCGGCGCGGGGCTCCGTCGACCTGACGTCGTTAGAAATAAAACGAGCGCGCAGTATTAATAAGCTGTAGGCGAGTCGTCCATTAAGTATTTCATACATAGTTGAAACATGGATTATCTTAAAAAATCATTAGATTAATCACTCGTTAGTGCAAATAATTTTAGTTTAATCAAAATTAAGTAAGTAAATCAGTAGTTCAGTCGACCAATATGTGTTATGAACATAATTATGTGAATCAAACTTAGTTATATTCATTAAAATAACTAGAAAATAATTAGAATAACTTTAGATATTATAATATCACCACGATCTGCGATACTTTTTTTAAGCCTACCGCGGCTACAACTGACAGCAATACTGACGCTGACCTGACAGTTGGTAAAATGAAATAAGAGGAGAAGAGAAAACAGGGCGAGCTCTTAACAGTAAGTCGTTCCCAAACCTAAATATATTCTTCTAGTGATACTTTTCTAAAAGGGAAATCCATGAAAACTGGTCTTGACTTGATAAATCGAACCCAGAATTTTATTTTCAGCTACGTACTTCCACCCGTACGACATTAAGGCACATTTCGTGAAAATAATACAAATAACTTGCAAAAAAGTTATACTTGTTTACTAACAAGTATAACTTTTTTGGAAGTTATTTGTAGGACTAGTAGTACTCTAGTCCTACAGCCGATAATTGAAACAAACAATATATCTAATTACGTTATTGCGTGTGCTGTTAAACGACGCGTTATGACTGAATGAATGCGCGTTAATGGCGCGGTCACCGTAATAGGCTGAGCGACAAACCGCGACATAACTCACATGGTGAAAAATGATATGTTTTCGTATTGTGTTGATATGTACTTAGTAGATGTATGAATAACAAAATACAGTAAAATTAAACTAAACAACAATTCAAAATTAGGTAGGCACTTAGAATAAAATGTTCAGTAATAAGACGGTTTGATTACCTGCTAGATTTTGAACAATTCGAGCTATGATGATGTTTTCCGTATTGTTTCTTTTACCACTTATTTCCCAAGGAACTCCTGCAATAAAAATACAGGCACAACCCGTAATAAATGATTCCGCTAGTTGCCTCCGTAATTTAATCTTTCATTAAACCACCGGACTGCCATGGTTTAGCGTTGAAAACATACCAAACAGACTAAGATGATCCTTAGCAATAATACATTTATTATAATTATGTAATCTTAAATACCGCGGAACATACTTGACTCAACAGCAGATATTAGTCGTGGCATCTCAGCATTGCGGTACAGTGACCGACAGGGCGACAGCGGTCGGCCGACGTCAGTCGGTCGTTTGTAACCCGACACCGTAATGGCACGCGAGGGCCCTCCGACACGGCTCTGTGGTCGGTTGATAGCTTCATGACATAACGGTGGTTACTATTAGCTTTATTGGCTATACATTGACCTGAACTGCATTCCTGTCGGGGTCGCATCTTTTGCTCTTCACACTGTTGTAAGGCATTTTTGGCAATTGAAATATTTGTCCCAAAATAGGTAATTACGTGCATGTTTCGAAGTTCCGAAGAATATTTAATTAGTTTTAGGGTTCCGTACCTTAAAATGAAAAAACTGAACCCTTTATAGTCTCACTTCGGTGTCCGTCTGTCTGTCTAGAGCCTTTTTCTCAGGAGGTAGAGTATCAAGTGAGATTGATATCAAATATATATGTATTTACGGTTTGCGCGAGACGTACTCGCATTTGTCCGGTTTTAATCTGTAAGTAACGAATTGTTTTCTTCAATAGTTTTATGCGTCAAGAAAAGATTTGTGCTTTCAACACACTGACCTCTATCATACAAGTACGCTGGACTAACGATACTTTACGAAATGACAGTTGTTTTTGTGCCGATTCAAAGCGCGCTCGAGGTCCTCGGGAACTAAAATTGGCCAGTTCTTTCAAATGGACGTTGAGTTGGTTCGTCTCTGATGATTTAGGTCTAAATTGTCGAAAACTACTTTTTATGCTATTTTGTGTTTACTACGTGGTATTTAGAATATTTTTATTATGAAAGCATGCGTATTTTGTAAAACCCGCTATCATAAAAGCAGCGGAATAACCGGAATAACAAGTAAGTGAATTTCATGACTCTAAATGTTTCAATTGCTTGTGTGAACATTTTTAATACTATTTCATATTTAGAATACATGTTTTTATTAATATCTCATCATATTTAAGTGTAATTAGGGCTCAGTTCTCACATATAATGAATACAATCACTGAATAGGGTCGTGAATGTTCCATGTCCATAATGTGTCGATAATTTTCTTCAGACAGTGAATAATTTTAAATTGAAAACTGTCGCCAGAAATTTCTGCAATTTGATTAGCTAAAACAAATTAGCAAATACTACTAATTTCAAAAGATAAATATTATATATGTAATTTAACTTAATTTCAGATTTTCCACCAACTTAACTAAGCAGAAATGGCTGAAAAACATGAAAATGGAAAATTGGAGTCCTAAATCTAATTATCATCTTTGTAGTAGGTAAACATTTCACTGAGGACTGCTTCGTTAAACACGCTTAAACACACACGTACGCTCTTCTCCATACGAACACTACCTTTTGGAAGGGTCGACTAGAATCAATTCTATTTTACTGTAATTTTTGACGTTCAAAAGTGCCTGAAATAAATGATTTGACTTTGTTATTTTTGTGTTTTTTCCATTAGTATGCACGCTATCCAATACCCAATAATGAAAATGAAATCCCTCTCCTTTCCGCTAGTAATGACTATATAAGGTAATAATGTTACACGGTTCACTTTTGGCATTCAATTTGAGTGAATTTCATAAAAGTATTTTTTTATCGAAGGATATATCCCATTCGCATCTCTAATATTAGTTCCACGGCACCTTCACGTTGCTATCAGCGCCAAAATGGCGAAAATCAAATGTCTTCATTTTGTCATCGATAGTATGAAGTCCAGCGTACTTGTATAATACAGCCGGTCGATTCTGTAAAAATCTCACCGTGAAAACTTAGGTGAAGTGAGTTTGTTTTTGCTAGGAATTGACACTATTGACTACTGACAGCTCACTTCACGCTCACTTCACTTAAGTTTTCACGGTGAGATTTTTACAGAATAGCACTACAGGTCAGTGTTTCAACACCACTTCTTAGTTTTCACTTTCAGTTTTCTATCTGTAAGTGTCCAAACACACTATGCCGAAGGTACGCAACCGAAATTCCGCAGCAGATTTTACGTTCCGCCGTATTCGGCTGATATGACACACCATAAGTGCCGAAACTTACGAGACAGAAATTCAGTTGCGCACACGCGGGGCGCGGGCATGTCTGCCTCCCGCTGCTCCTCGCCCCGGATCTTCTTGCGCAATCGAATCGAATTTCGGTCTCGTATATTGTCTGCTCTACAGAATACGTTGCCGCCGAATTGCCGCTGAACTTACGCCCGACCGCACGCTATACACGCAACGTAATTTCTGCATAATATGTCGCCAGTACTTCAAATAGCATTGCAGGCGTAACCATGCCGAACTTCGGTCGCGTACCTTCGGCATAGTGTGTTTAGACACTTAACCCTGAAATTTCGATGTAAACAAGTATTGTGCCGTGGTCTTTAATTAAAACTGTTGAACAGGTATTAAACTTTCCTAGTCTCACGTAAGACGATCTAAACTCCTGAGTCCACAACGTAGCACTAACACAAACAGTCCCAGTTAATAGCCACTTAACTAGAACTGCGCCATGACTGATTACTTGCGGTTGTTTCACCAAACAAATTTGTTTCCTTTTAATTATCTGTTGAATTTTCAGTCTGTGGCGCTTTCATAAATCTGCGTTCTCACCGTGAATTATATAAAATTAATATTCATATTATACTGAAAATACAATGTCCAATAGTGGCGTATCGTACATTGATGGATTACTAAGTGTTATAATGTACACTTTGCTAACAAAATGAGCAATGGATAGTAAAGTGCCAGTGTGGGCGATTGTATTTAGTATGGCTGGCTTTAATAAATCAGGGCTGCGACCAGAGATTATAAATTTAATATTCATGGAGTGCGATGGAACAAGTGGTGTACATTTGTATTCCGGACGCTGTCGGCGGCACTCGGCTCGCCCTCGGCCCCGCTTGTCTTTTGTTTTAGTGCAGTTTTATGAGATGTGGAACGTGTGTAGTTATGTGTTATGTCTGAATGGACAGGACCTGAGTGTCTAGGGTCAGCTTTCGTAGTCTGAAAAGGTTCTTTTGCAACAATTATGTCTTTGACTTTGGAAGTACAAATTAGTACCAACCAGCATTACAAAAAAATATTAAAAAATGCCGCCTGCTGCAATGCTACCTGAGGGGCAATTCTACTAATTTTAAGAACGTTCACAGTCTGATCTCAGTTTCAATCTGTCAAAAAATACTTCTAATTTCCCTACATTTTGACAAGTTTTTGACATTTGTTTGTCGCCGAGATGAGACTGCGATTAGATTTTGAACGTTTTAAATTACGAGAATTGGCCTTCTGATGTTATGTAAGATTTGAACTGACTATAAAGTGATAATTATTTTCCTTATTGGTGCACCCTTAGGCACAGTAGCCTTCTTAAATTGTCCGATACCAAGTGTCTTATACAAACTGAAATACTAAACGACCGTCGCAGCCAACGCCTTCCCTCTCCCTACAACTTCCCTTAACATTCTAAATAAAATAATTTACCTTTTAAAAATTAAAAAATCACACACACATTAAAAGCAGCGCTAAAGTTTACGAATAGAGCGTCGTCATACGCTTCGCGTTAATTTTCTTGTAAGCCTAATTACACACGGGCTTATTTGCGTCTCGCCTCGCAACGCCTGCCTCCGTGCCTCAACGAGGTGTGAAGTGAACTTGCCACAAAAAACCCTTTACAACGTTTTCAAGGGTAAAGTTTATACATCGCGAACGAGGCTAGGAGCAGGAGGTTAGTTTGAGCTAGATTGTGACTTGGTTTTTTAATTAGGTGGATTTAGACGAATATTTAATACAATATATTCACCAAAAGCTTAACGTACAACAGAATCTATTATTGAATGTTATCCGAGAGAAGAAAAATATCATTAGATAAGTCAAGTTACTAGCTTAGGTTGTAGAAGTAAATTAATTGATCGTGTTGGTTTCAATTCACTTGAAATCTCAAGCGAATGAAAATGAGTTCTGAATGTTGCCTAGGAAAACCTATTTCATTGCACAACGACATAAAAAAATTCCAACATTTTAGCAATCTAGATTTTAACTGTAGGTAGCGGTATCTGAAAAATAATTTCTATAACCATTTTTTCGTATAGTTACCAAAATTTGATTAAAGCCATCATTTAAATGGCTTATCCACCAAAAACAATTATAATAATTAATATCAGTATCTGAAAGTTATTATCCTTTAATCTGGCTCCTGGAGTAGGTCGGAGGCGTGAGCCGTGACGCGGTTGCGTATCAAAGCGACGTCGGATCGCAATTAAGGATCTCACAACGACATTAATTAAAGACTTCTTTCGGAATTCCGCAGTGCCTCGCCTCGCGCTTGCCTCGCCGCCGATCTAAACTAGCCTTTAGTGAAAAAAAGTGTTTTAATTAAGAAATTTGTGGGTACCGTATGAGTTTTATTGTGTACGTCGTTTAATGTTCGCTAACTTCTCAAATGTTTGTAGATGTAGTAAAATTAAAGGGAGCTTTGTGGTGGTGAGGTGCGCGGGGGCGTAGCACTACCGAAAACACTTCACAAGTTATGGTATCTTGGCAAAGGAAAACTTTAAAATAAAAGCTGGAAATCTCCTGGAAATATAAATGATGTCTCTAGATTGTTTTCGTTGCTCATTGTTTCGTAATACAGTCTGACAGTCAGAATCTGATAAATAACGATGACCAACAAAAAAATACCCTACTCACTGCAGGACATGGCTCAGCCACTACCGCTCCTTGGTAATACACTTATATAAGTCTATTTATGCATATTAGAATTTGATGGACGATGATTACATTCGCTATTCAATTCCCATCTATTAGGATGGCGACTGTTGACCAAGTTATTGATCAAATTATCGGAAGTAAACAAATTAATGTACTTTTATTACGAATGCAGAACATCGCAGTATCATTAAGTTTTACAAATGTCCGTCCATCAGTCCGTTGTCAGTCTGCCGCGGACGCTAACGAGGCCGTTCGTCTCAATAAACATTATTGCAGATATTAACTAGTAATACATTATAGATTTATAGCACTGTTTGTTAGTGCAGTGACGATGTGGTCAACATTGATTTTATGACAAACTAGCTTCTGCCTGCGACCTCGCCCGCGTGGATGTCGGTAATTATGCCACGGGAACATAATAAAAAGTAACCTATATGTTACTCCTGACATCAGCTATCTGCCAGTGAAAGTCCCATCAAAATCAGTCCAGCCGTTTCAAAGATTAGCCGAAACAAATAGACAGACCAAAATTTAAAAAAATATTTTTTTGTTATTACTAGCGTTTAATCTTTCATATGCATTTAGTAAAAAGCTGATATTTTGATATTAGGTACAAATAGACACTTCAATTTTATTTATTTGTATACATGTGAAACACATGCCAATTGAAATTAAATCTAACATAGGCGCTTTATCGAAATTAAAATTCTTCATGGCTTAAAGTTAATGTGTTGAAAAGTTGGTGCTTTAGTAATAGAGTTGATTTCGTGTCAAAGTTATTAAACTGTTTGATTTATCAATAGCCAATGACCATTCACAGTTTATGTTCAGCTGTGCACACACAGGCAATACCTGCCTTCGTCTGAAAGTTGCGTAAAGTGGGCAATTTTAGCCCATTTTTATACAACTTTCAGACACTTTCAGTCAATAATATTTCGCGAAACATCAATAAGGAGTACTCTCCTTCATAAAGAAAAACAGCCAAAAAGATAACTGAACCCACAAAAGACGACGAGACTCGTCTGAAAAAAATTAAGAAAAACCTTTTGTTCGTCGCCGGTGTGGCGTCCGTTAATTAAACAAATAACCGGCATAATGAGGGTAGGTACAATAAGCTGTTACCACTGAGCGCGGGCGACCATATCTTTTTACTTTACTTTCTTACGGACTCATTTTTTGCCAGTACCTCGAAGACGGACATTTTTCTTATTGTTCTGTTTATTTAACCGCTTTATACACATTTAGGGTCGCTTATTTTTGTGTTGTTGTAAGGGTGTTTAGGTTTGTAATTTATTAGTTTAAGAGGGTAATTTTGTTTCGTGAATGCTTTTTGTAGGTCGGGATTTTTCACTTCTTTGCTCAGAAGTGGGAGTTTTCTTGTAAAGATGAGCAAACTTTTTTAATTAAGGACTTTATTAATGTGTAAATCATAGTAGTCCGTACTGGAATTGAAACGTCGTAAATATCGCCGTCGAAGACCCTAAGTAGGTATAATAGTTTTCCACGGTTTTGTTTGTAACCAACAACAACATCGTATATCTACAACTTACATTCCACTAGTAATAATTAAAAAAAAACCTAGAATGCACATAACCAAAGCAGAGTGTGGTCAGCGGGATTGTCCGAAAGGGTTACCGCTGGCCCGGAACATAAAGGGCTAAGGAAGGAACACGGGTGGGTTTTAGCCAGTAAGAGTCTGACACTCCCTTCCGCTCCACCCAGAGCGGGAGAGGTCATTTGATGATTTCCAATCCTGAAAAAAAAAGTGTTCCAAAATTCGCATACTATCAAAATAACACGGAGCTCACTCATCATGTCACATAACACCACTGAACGAGCTCTATATTTTCACAGGCAAATCAACTAAAAGTTTGATGAGTTCCCGTCGATTTGGCTCATAAAACGCGGGTAGTTGAACACTTTGAAAAGTCGCGGGTAAACAACATAACGTAACGGTTTTACAGCCGATAGTTATCACGTCTCGCTGGCGTTCTTGTAAATAGTTTCAGTCAGATTGCTGTATTACATAAAATTGGAATGTCAACGTGTGAGTTGTAGCCTGGATCAACATCGTCATTGGCAACCTTGTGAGTACAGGCCTCCTATCTTCCAAGCCTTGCTTCCCTGGTCTTTGCGAGTCTCATCCACGCCTTACCCGCGATCTTTTGTAGGTCGTCCACCACCCATCTGGCAGTTGGTCTGCCATCGCAATTTATTGGATCCTCATATTCTGTCTAGCCTTTTCCCAACTATGTTGGGGTCGACTTCGAGTCGAGTCTAACCGGATGCTGCTGAATACCAGTACTTTACATGGAGCGACTGCCTATCTGACCTCCACAACCAAGTTACTACCCCTTGGTAAGACTGGTTGTCAGAATTTCGGGCTTGTGACTACCCGTAACGACTATCAAAGATCCACGAATGACAGCCGGGAGCAACGGCTTAACGTGCTTTTCGAGGCACATAGGGGTCTCAGTATGTAAAGATGGTCACCCATCCACAGACCAACCGCGGCAAGCGTTGCTTAACCTGATCGATCGACCTGTGCGGCTGTTATTATTAAGCCACGAACTCCATCGCAATGTATTGGATACTGAGACTAAATCGTTACTCTTGTAAAATAAAGTAAAGCCTTAGTAAACCCTTCTCTTCGCTTTATAAAATTATTCTAAGTAGGTTTCAGGTAAATTATCTTATTAGAACTACGCGCCGTTTGGTCTATATTACTGCAGTCATAGATTAAGGAAGCAAGTGGGATGTGGCGACGAAGTAACGAAGTGGAAGACATTTTAATGCCCACAGTGTAGCTATAGCAAGTAATAGTAAGTATGATTACTGTTGTCGTTTTGTGCGGCGACCTAAGATAAGTAGGTACTATAAATTAGCTCAAATGCGATAGACTGATCACTGACCGTCATAAAACCAAAACCAGCATCCAAGCCTTGATCTTAGCGGTTTTGGTAGTTATAAAGAAAGTAGAGAAAAGTTAACTGACATAAACAAAATGAAATTAGTGACAGCTTGTCACTACCAGAACCACTAAGATCAAGGCTGTTTTTTTTTTGTTTGGTAGGTAATTATCAAATATCATCTCCCGCTCTAGGCGGAGCGGGCGGGCGTGTCAGACTTTTACTGACTAAAACCCACCCGTGTTCCTTCAGTTGCCCGTGCCAGGTGCCACGGTATCTCTTTTTGCAGTTTTGACTCAATGAGGCCCTTATTACAAAATGTCGCGTTGGTGTTCATGCTCGAATTTACCTACAGTGGTAGTAAGTAAGTACCTAATAGGTAATACGAGCTGGTGTCCGCAACTACACGTCAATGCGCGTATTTTGCGTACGGAGGTACATAAGCAATGAGATATCCGGGTCGTTTCCATAATCCCGGTCGGTATCGCACGTAGTCCCGTCATTTGGCTCGCTGCCAGCTCATTTCCCACTTCAATTTCACATTTTGTCAACACTAGTTACAAAATAAGTTGATTCGCTTTTGTTTCCGACTGCGATACACTTCTTTGCGTCGTTTTGTCGCAGTTGTGCGCCCGACGGGAGACCCTGTGTTTGAAAACGAAAATTCTGTGAGGACGAGGATAGAGGAAATTAGTATTGTAATTGTCTTTTGTTATGTTTGCGTAGAGAAGGGAAGTCTTCTAAAGTATTTCTTTCCGACTTGTTAGACAAAAATCGTGAAAGCTTGGCTAATACGCATGATATAAATATAGGCTATGCCAGTCACAAAAATAATGTGGCTAACAGTGATTTTTTTGTAGAATTTTGTCATTAGTTCCGGAGATTACCCCTACTTGTAAACTTACAAACAAACAATCAACAATCGCTTTCCATCAGGCGTGACCGGGGTCAAGAGCGCGCCCATTTAGTAATAATAATAAAAAAACAAATTGTCGGAAAAGGTCATACGTGCTGAACAAACATATTTTCGTAGGTAGCTACTCTGTTTTCTTCTTTCCAATTTGTAGATGACAAAACGGAGTAAATTACAAGTTTGTTTAATTTTTTATCGTTTAACTTACCTATGTGCTTCGTTATTGTTGACGAAACATTATTATTTTTATGGTGACCCTAAAACTCCTTTGACCTGCATATTAACACGCTCAACAAACGTGAAAAATTGCGGAAACGACGAAAACCATAAAAACATCGTCGTTCGTTAAACGATTCGTCATTCCGGATACAATGTGTGAACAGACCAAAGTAATTGTGTGTCTACATTTTCCGATCCCAGTGCTGTGATACCACCGACTACTTATTTAGTCTATGTCTGTCACTGGAGCAAAACTCCCACGCACACCATAAAACGGACGCCATAGTATGATTGTCCCAATTTACGGCGCCATCACGCGCGTACAATCACGCACAATTCAGTGATAACAAATTGCACTTTTGTTGCAGATTGTACGAGGACGCGGTCCACTGTTTGATACGCGACCTTCTACGTAAGGATCAAAAGGTAGGTTAATATTTTGGTATTTATTTTTATTTTATTTATTTTAGGAAAACTTACAGCTAAACAAATACAGTAAGTAATAATGTATGCAAAATAAGGCCAATTACAAGTTTCCATGTGTAGTATTTAAATAATTATGAAACAGAAAAAATTATAATAGGTTATAAGGCAAAACAGAAAAAAATACAACTATTTACGCTCGAAGAAGCATGAAAAGCAAAGTATGAAACTAATTTTGGTAGATAAGTGGTAATAATAATAACAGGTATACATGCACCTTAAAATTTAATTCATTACTTATCAACTATAATGGAAGGTAAATTACTTTTCGTAAAAACATTTCTACGAAAACCTTCATCACCCCTCAAAATAACCCTTATTAAAATTACAATTCCTTCACCGTAGCAATTTACATAAATTTTATTTTACTTTATCGCTCTATTATATCTAACGCATCGCACTATGTGTGGTGGTCGTACGCACTAGGGGCACTAGGGGTGTCGCCCTACTTCATTACGGCCCCTCAAATCGCGGGGCACGTGCGTGGCGTGCACAACACGCCGGACGCCCCGCTCGTCTGTCGCTCATCGTAATCCACTGAAGGTTGACCTCCCCTGGTGCGATGCTTTAATTTTGTTACTGTTCCGAGTTTGGTTTCCGCGATCTGTGCGAATTAATCGGCGGATAGAATGGAATCTGATATTAGTTGCCATTCCATACAATAACAGAATTCACTATGAAGAGTCACTATGAAGTTACAGACATTGATTTTTCAGCAAGCTGTGTAAATACGAGACAGTGTGTCTTCAGAACTATTTGTATTGAATATTTAACTTATCAGGGTTATGTTTTTTTTCAACCTGCGATATGTTTCATAATCGCAAGTTGAAAAAAAAAGTTGAACTCTTTCTTTCATGACGTCTAAGCTTACCCTGACCATTTTCCGACAATTTTGCAGCAACTAAAACGCGTAAAGTAACTTCACCCTTTATTTGGAAGTCAAAACTCTACACAATGCACTGTCAGCAAAGAACCAGTAGGTACAGTGTCAGTGAAGCATGTTCAAAATAGCAGAGGTCTCCATACCTTGGTCCCTAGTTGACACAAACTGACGTCAGGGACCGTCCGGAAATTATTAAAATTATAACTGACTTGCAATTTTTGAGCGCAGTCAAATGTTTTAACACGTCACGTTTCTTTGCACGCGTATGTCATAGTGGAGGGAGCAAACAATATTGACGATATGAGAATTTTGATTTGATTGAAATTGAATCTTTTTGAGGATTGTTTTTGTTGTTGGGGCATCCATTGAGTGTAAAAGTTTATTATCTTACACGTTTGTTATTAATAAAAAGAATTCGAATTGTTTGGCAGTTGCTCGCCTTTACTATATTGGCATCCTTGGGTGTAAACGGAATGCTTCAAAAGAATCGCCTTCTTCAATCTCTAATACGACAGACACGTCTTCATAATTACCTTGCCAGCTGCAAAAAATAATCTGTTCACTCCGACCACCTCTCCAGATCCAGATCGGCAAGGAACTCACTCTTAATATTCAATTTACATAATTTGTTCGCTCTGAGTACTACTGCTTTATTATAATGTTGGTATGTACTTGGTATAGATGCTGGTGGTAGGTAAAAATTACGACAACAGTTTTTGTAGATAATATCCGACTAAGATTTTAGTGTTTCATTGAATGGCCTTTTCAATAGGACAAATTCAAAAGAAAAGCAATGAAATAAATCAGTAAACTTTAGGTAAACAACCATAGAGTTTCTATAGATAATTATGTATCTAAGCTTTCATAATTATAAGAGTATCGCGATAACAACCGCCAACCAATCGATACTTACCTGTATCTTGATTAGTTTTCGACGTCAATCTATCTAAACTTTAATTACGATCCTCAATTTGTGACGCAGCACACTCATCAGTGATCGCTCATGCGATGTGACAGCGCGTTGATTTCCACCGAGGATTGGCTCCGGGATGCTCATGGCAGTCCTGCGGCATCCCCCGACTGAAGGTGTACTCCGTTTGAAGGGGAACAATATTGCGTGAAATATGTTTGGAAAAATTTTAAGTGCATTTTGGTCGACTCGACCGACCGCGAGATGTTGAGGGGTTTTTTAATTGAAATGGGTTCGTCTAGTTTTATTGTAGACTTCTGTCGCTTTTAAAATGAAGGTATCACATTTATAAAAACATCAAAATACATCTCGCTCCCTCAAAATAAAGAGCACCAAATAAAAACTCGGAAGGATTGCAATGTTTCATGTTAATTGGACATTTAGATCATTTTGCAAATAAAGTTTTATCGTGGGTACGTGACATCTACCCCAAAAGTGCATTACACGACAACATCACAGAGATCGCTCAAGTAATGACGACAAATTGACGCGTCCGCGTGAAATATCGCCGGTCGCCGGTCGCTGGTCGCCGCGACCGACGTATCTCGGTCGCCGGTATATTCTCATTCCCCCACTAATGTATAAAAATGTTAGGATTACGTACAATGAAGGATTTGGAGGGATTCTGAAGGTTGCAGCGACCGAAAGCTTTATTGAGTGAATTAATTCAACATTCTGTGTGATCCTTCATTTAGAATCGTGGGATGGAAATGTTCTTTTATTCAGCGATCTTTTTTTGGTAGACGCCTTGACATTCTGTTTTCAAAATTCAGAAACACTGCTTTTGCTACCGTTATTAGGCGAGAAAATATAAGTGTGGGGTAAGAGCATGCGGTGGGTGGGGCCCGGTGCACCTCAAATCTAAATCCATCCTCTGAAAAGCGTTGTCAGTGGGGTTTATTTATTAACGTTGCTTAAAATTAAGAGACGTGTAAACGTAAAAAAGGTATGATTAAACAGTCGCTAATCATGACTTAACTGTAGATATCGATAACTGATAGGTAATTAGTAAAATATCTTACTCATGATGTAAACAAGATATTTTGATTGGTATCTTCGCCCAAGGCCGCATGTAACATAATAGAACACTTAGACAAGAAGCCATTAAACTTATAGCTGTAACAATAAAACCGATTACCAGAACGTCGTATCTCCATCTCCGGTGTAACTACAACAGTAAGTTTTAATGACTGTTAGCAGTTACCAAAACTGGATTAAATGTAAACTTGATCAGCGGAGCCTATTGTTTAGTTATTTGTTTAATTAATTCTGTGCGCCATTGTTTTTGTAATGACATTGTGATAAGCTGGTATCGTTTTGAATAAGCGCTTTAGTGGCTCCCAGATGTGAAGATGTACGGTTATAGTGGCTGTTTGCACAATACTATTTATGATGCTATTTATAATGATTTTTGTACAAGGCTATATACACACTGTAATTTTCACTTTAGATCACGGTCGCCGCTATCAAATTCGTTGCACCAGCCGCTCTCGGCTCTATCAACTTTCTTATTGCGCTAATCGTACAAGAGAATCCTTGCAACGACGAAATCGTACGCATCTCAATGACTAAACGATTGTATTCTTTATTCATTAATTCTTCAGAAAACTTAGTCTAATATCGAGGTAAATAATGTACAATTAGCGCTTACAGTTGCCATTTACAAGCTTCCACTTCCACAAAAAATAAAAATACACACAAAAATAAAATATGAAATAGAATCTTCTTATACGTAGAAGAATAATTGATGTTGAGGACGAATCCTGCTGAACAGCTTATTTGATATTTCAACTAGCTGTCTGCGAGAGCCCAAAATCCCTTACAATTCTGTTAAGTAAACAAACCATCGATAAAAGAGGCAGGTCTTCGTCTACCTTCAGTTATGTAATTAGAGTGTCGTTGTTTGCGGAATCTTTTTATTTTTCTTTGAGTCTGTCGATCCCTTTAATTGGTCTTCAGCCAGTTCAGTTCGAAAAGTAATTAAAAAATAAAATTGTGATCCGTTGTAGCACGCTTTGATGAATCATGAGCTGTCGTGGAATGAGTACACTTAGATGATGCTAATAATTATGAGTTTCAAAGAAATATGATGCGTTTATTTATAGAAAACAAAATTGCACTCATTCAATGCATTCAAAACTCAATTAGCTCCCAAATAACACCCTTCCTAAAAGCTGGATGCATTGGATTGTATCATAATTGATACCGTGACGTCTGTGTCTGTGACGAACTTTCTATACTTTATACTTTAACCATTGTTCTCATGTAAGTGACTTTGTGTCTTTTTTTGAGAATCTTTAAACCTAAAACATACTTTCTACGACAACAGTATAAAATGACGTGATTCTTTTTCTAAGCCATAATTTTTCTGTTTTTACATTCAGGCACTGACGACTGTTATTATATACAGCAATACGACAATATGTACATCTTTACTGAAAGAAAATAAAAAAAGCAGCAAAAGCAGCAGAAAGCAGCAGCAAATAAAAAGCAGTAAATAAAAATAAAACAATTTTCAGTAAATAGTATGTTTAATCATCAAAAGTTACTGTTTTGTCTTTTACTGTTTTACAAATATTTCTTCTTACTGTATAAAGTCAGCAAGTCTTAATGAAATCGCTTTAATGTGCTGTAGTAAGAAATGATTTTTTCAGTGTTCAAATGAACCATTTTCACGAATAGACGAACAACGACAATATAAGACCTCTTCAGCACAAAATAAGATAAAAACAACACAATGTCGACGAACTTGAGAGCTCATTCCTTCAGAAGAAGGGGCAATAACTCCAAAATGTTGTGCACTCTCGTGGCAAATATATCCAGTTAAAATTACAAAACAAAAAGTGCTGGCAATACGGTGGAGAGCGTCGCGGCCGCTTCTTATGAATTCTTGTAGATAATATGTACAGGGCCGGTTTGAAGGGTGCAGGGCTGGTCTAGCCCTCAGGCAGGGCAGGTTTAGAGGGGCATGATTGGGCGCACGTGGATCTGAATATGTAATAACGTTCCCTAAGGTAAAGCTCTCTGAAGACGTCCATATATTTTATTTGATATTTATTGACTGGTGAAATACAGCTGACTAAATGATGTGATGAACTCATGTTACTCCACAAATATATTCTTAGGTGTCACATTGTGCAGTTTTGTTAAGCTGCAATTATTCGAAAATTCTAGAAGATAGTAGACACACAAGACAAGTAATTGCATTAATTAACGATCTAATTATATCAGCTTACAAAGTCCGCCCCTGCATTTACAACTTTCACCAAGCGCGCGCGATTTGCATAATTTGAGCATTTTTATGCTTTATTCCTTGAGGCTCCACTGGCGACTTATATTTCTTTGTAACTGAAATGTCTCTTCAACGCTGAAAAGACTGTTGGGCGCCAAGTCAAGTGCTGAAAGCTCTTCAAGCACTTTAGCTGAAATTTTCTTGATATTTAAACTTAGATAAGATCACTTTTTATACCATGGAGCTGCCAGAGCGGAAATACTGGGATTTCCAGTTGGTGGGCGGTGGGTTATACTTGTAATGGGCCAATTATATGATTCTACGTTTTCTATACAGATGCAAGAGAGTTCCTGATTGTCATGACTAATGTTGGTATCCGAGGCGCACGCAAGAAGAGCTCCCAGTCGGCATGATTTTAAAACCTTGGACAATCATCATCATATTTCAGCCAATTTACACAAAACCTTAATGAATTATACATCTAAACCTTCCTCATGAATCAATCCGTCCATTGGTGAAAACTGTACATGTACTTGTTTGATATTAATAGGTACTTATACTTAGTTTACTTGTTACATAAAAAGTTCCACCATTATTTTCTGAACATACATTTTTGTAACCACTCCTTACATTACCTAAAGTACATCCCTCTAAATTCCCCAGCTCCATGAACTTGGTAAATAAACCCAGCAACACACTCTTGTTCGAGCTCGAGAATGCGCCGTAAAAATGTTAAATAGCTGCGAACCATGCTTCATACAGTGCAGACCAGGCGTTGCATACTCATTTAGCACTTGTACAAGTATTTTAAGCTTTTATGTAAGGCCACTACTTAACGCCTAATGGAATTCCATTAGGCGTAGTTGTCTTTGGTATATTGTTTGATATAATTAAGCTATCTCTTATATACAGAACTAGTTTTTACCCGCGTTTTCGCCCGTGTGGAGGTCGGAAAGTATCCTTATGTCCTAACCCAGGTCATGGTGTACCTGGGTACCATCCGTTCAGCCATGTCATCACTGCCTTTAGTCCGAATACCCGTTTCTCAGAACACCAAATCACCTGTAGCTTGGTAATAAATAAATTAAAACCTAAAAAAAGAGTTATCAAAATCGGACTACTCTGTAAAAAGTTATGCGTGGTCACAAATAAAAAAAAATATATTCGCGTCGACTTGAGAACCTGCTCCAGTTTTTCGTCGATTAAAAAGGCAATATATACCAACTAAAAATATTTATAACATAGATAGACGAATAATAAATGTATTTACTTACAAACTACTATAACAGCCCATCTTTTTGCCCTCATCCTACACAAACAGAAAGTTGTGAAGGTTGTTCAGCAATATACGGGGCCTATTACGTCATCACGCATTGTTATCACTTATACCGACAGTAAGGGGACGCCCCACAATATACTACATCTATTTATATTACGCTCAGTACAATTGTCATGATATATGCTTATGTTTGTCAAGACCATCTTGGGTATGGCTGACCGCACAAACCACCGACAGGCGATCGAATAATTGGCAAAAAAATAGCAAGATTCAGTTCACATTTTATCATCATTCTCCTGCTCTTATCCCAATTTATTTCGGTCGGCGCCACATGCCTTTTTCCATACTTCTCTAAGACGTATCTTGGTATTCACCCTCTTAAAATTCAGTTCATCTTCGTGCCAAAATATTTCGAACCCTTTTTAAACAAAAAATAACGAATACTTATGTTATATTTGAAAAGTTGTGGTCTTTTCTTTTTGAATACATACTAAGAATACTGACGACTCAGCAATAGCTTCACCAATAATGCCGTTATTAGAATAAATTTTTGTTTATTTTTACCATTTTAATATGCATACCGTACAGTCGTCATTTGCCGGCGTCAAATCAAAATCGCCCGTTTGCATAGCACCCAAACAAAGCGCTACATTAAACCTTTTTATTACTCCACATTACTTGAAGTAATGCACGGGACACATCCTTCTCCCACGGGGTAAGTAGTGCTCCAAGTGATAGCTAAGTGCGTGCGCACACAATCCATCTCGGCAACAATGGCGGCGGCCGACGAGCGCCGTGCCCGCCGTGTGAGAGTATCGCGTGCCCGACACCTCGGCTGAAGTAAGGGCTTGCCTATATTTTGTACAGGTGGGGAAATAAGTGTTGTGTTTTTTGTGAAGCTTTGTAATGTTTTTAGGAATTTTCGCTTGAAGGCGAATCTTTAATATTTTTGGTATAAACCTAGACGCAATGCCGCGTGCATTGCGTCTTGAACGCATACGCATATGATTAAGCATACTCCCCGTAAAAAGTCAATATGATTTTACATTTTGATTCAAGACGAAAATAAGATTAAACAATTTAATGAATAGAGTAAATTACTGAAACAAAGATTCATTCCATATTTAATGTGATTGAAATAAAACTGAAAACCAAAAGATCCTTTGGTACTTTGAGCTCAAAGCCTTTAAATACATTCGCGTAATTCTTTGTAATATATATTTTTGTTAGTCGTCATTCAACACCTAACGAGCAGGTAACTTCGTCAATGCTTTCCTCCGAGGTACAGCGGACGCAATGTAGTTCTCGAGTGTACGCGTAACAAGTATTCCATCAGCGATATTGGCGCGTACCTCCCTGCACCACACACCTGAGTAAGTGAGCAACACATCCAAGAAAACCAAACAATTGTTGTTTTGTTCGTACGACTCCATTCTCCTCCATTTCTTAATTTTGATAACAAAAATAACAAAGTATACTGAAAAGCATTCTTAGTGCTCGTAGCTAAAATGCTTCTGTGCATTCTGCGACCTGTTAGGGTATTTATTTTAGTAAGAGTATATCTGGCTAGTTTACAAATCCAATTAGCATTAGTTAGTATTTTATAAAAAAGCTAAGGATGATGACGTTGTTACAAAATAATTAAAAAAAACAAACATTTCGGAGAAGGCACAGCGTAAAGAAATGTTGAACAAAATGGGGGAGGCTTTTGCCCAGCAGTGGGACAGAAAAAAAGAAAAAACATTTCTATGAGGCAATAATTCAGTAAAACTACGAAGTGTGAAACATACTCCCTTCATTCGAAAGTGTTCTTTAACCCATAGACTAAATAATCTATAAACAATTTGATTTAAACCTTATTCTTATACCACCTCTAAAATGCGTAGAACAATGCTCGTAGCGCGTCTACGGCGTAGTGGCGTAGCGGTGCAGCTACGTCGCCTTGGGACTGAACCGCTCGCGCTCGACTTATATTGTAAACTTGTGTGTAAATTCATGGTCTAATACCTGACACTTTCGGGCTTCGCAGTTGGTTGAGGTTCATATAACCAACGATTTGGTGATAGTTCTAACGAGAATATTTAAATAAATACGACGTAAATTCTGTGAAAACGAATGACAGATTGCGACTTGCTTTAACGTGTATAGAACCACTAGCTTCTGCCCGCGACTTCGTTTGCGTGGAATTTCTTGCTCCCCGACCCACCGCGTCGCATTGCATGCGTGCGCTATTACCCGTACTTCTTTTTCGCTTAGCGTTATCGGTTTTTTCTTTCTACATGGCTCTTTAAGGTCGCAGCGTGATGTTAAGTAGCCTATTAGCCTTCCTCGAGAATTGGGCTATCAAATGCATTTTTTTTTCAAATCCGACTGTTAGTTCCAGAGGGGTAAGTAATAGATGATATAACAACAAAATCTCTAATATTTACAATATATAACAACGGAACCTATAATTTTATTTAATATAGCGATTAGTTAATATAATGAACGATTGATATAATTTTAAAATAACTAATTTTCATAAGCATAACATACATTAAATATAAAATCGTTTGACATACCACTCAAAAGATATAAAACTTATTTGGTCTAATAAAACAATAACTTTGTATTTTGTTTAAGAAATATTTAAAAGTATTTTTTCTTTGTTTTATTACTTGTAAGTTCTATCGTAGTTATAGGTAATAGTCACCTAAGTAGATATTAAACATAACTAGTAACTAATTACCACCTGCGCTAAGATAGGTCGACGGAGCCCCGCTTCGCGGGGCTCCTATTTCTGGGTGGTTTAAAAAAAAAATAACCACGAAGGCTCAGGCGGGAGCTCCGCTCCGCTTCGCTCCCGCCTTAGCCTTCTAACCTAACCTATCCGAGTCGGGGTACTCTGAGTCGGGGTGTTAACCATAATGACGTTTTTATATACATTTATTAAACGTTAGACCTAATGATTTTCGATTAAATAAACAATATACATATTAAACGTTAGACCAAATGATTTTCGATTACATAAACGTTATATCAAACAACGTTATACTAATTAAGGTTTAGAATAAATAAATTTTATATGTAAAGAAGTTATATCAACAGTTGGTATATCTCACGTTGATTATATCTTATGAACGATAATAAAATGAAATTAGACCAAATGAGTTTATACGTTATGAGACGCACCCGTTCCAGAGATTAGCGCTTTGAAAGAAACAAAAAACAGACAAGCTATTCAGCATTATTATTAGTATAGTATAATTATGTGTTTAGAGATAAACAAGACACAATATTCTTTAAAGCTTATTTGGTGGTGCCACGATAAGCAAACTTTCTAACATAACTGTTTCTAATCTCGGAAGTGGAATTCCAGTTAAAAAATATATAAAAAGAAATGTCATTTTCAAAGTGACGTTTCAGGGGTAGTCAACATTTCCCTCTAGTCATTATAGTTATTTAATTTTGACGTGAATACGTGTTTAAAATTGTTTCCATAGTGGGAGACAAGTCAAAAAAACCAATGATAACAAAATGGGAGGATACAGTTTGGTGTTGCAGCTTGATATCAATCATCTCCATCCTATTTTTTTTTAAAAACGTGCTTTTGAGATCACACTGAAGCGGCGCCTCAAAATTAAACATATTATAGCCGAAGGCCTACAAACTAATAAAAAAAAAAATTATATGAACAACTTGCTTATGTTTATATCTATACTAGTATTATAAAGCTGAAGAGTTTGTTTGTTTGTTTGGATGAACGCGCTAATCTCTGGAACTACCAGTCGGATTTGAAAAATTCTTTTTGCATTTGATAGCCCAATTCTTGAGGAAGGCTATAGGCCTATATATTTAACATCACGCTATGACCTTTAGGAGCCGAACAAAAAGAAAAAAGTCAGAAAGAACGCTAAGCAAAAACAAAGTAATTACGCGGGCAGGCGATGCGATGCGACAGGGTTGGTCGGGGGAACAAGAAATTTCACGCGGATGAAGTCGCGGGCAGAAGCTAGTATTTGATATAAGGATGATGCCACGAAATGTATGGAAGCTGGTATTCGCTCCAATAGGAATCAGTTGAGGTTATTATTTCAAATTGGCAACACTTTTGTTTACATTTTGAATCTCGAATTCCATTCCGAGTTAGTTTTAAACACGCTTTTAAAGACAGTTTTTGGCATCCACAAATGTAGACTCATAAATATTTATGAGTCGATATATAGATTTAATGTCCTCTCATAGAGAGGAGGCTTGCGTCCCAGTATAGTGGGGACATTGTAGGCTGAGTATGATCATTATAGGATATCGGTCCTCAATATTCACTATATCTATAAATAGTGAATATTGAGGACTGATATATCCATCATCAATATTTAATGTATCCCTAAAGTTAAATAAGAAACAACAGCAGCGCAATATTTCCATAATGATCTATCGGCTAAACATTACGTTACATTAATCAGCCTCTCAGTATAATTGCCTCCATTTGCGTAATATCTCTTCAGACACAGATTCCCAAGTATGTTAACAGTGCTAACTTTACGCGTGATTCTATTACCTGAGATGTGAATTTTAATCACAATACGTATCAGTACCGACATCAGAGAGGCCGTTTACACATTACGCCGCAGCTGCAGCGACACCGCGCCGCTTGGATTTGTTTCTCTCTATTAATTAAGTTATTGCATTATGTAGGATCATAAGGGATAATGATAACTTTGGTAAAATGCCACTTAATAATAAGTATTATTTATGATTATTTCTTCATTAAAGCAGAGTGATGTCCCAGTGGGAGCTGTGGTGGTCCAGTGGTAACGTCTGCGGCTTACGACTTGCAGGTCGTAGGTTCGAACCCCGACAGGCGCTTTACCTTGTGTAAATTATTTCATCACCACTGCTCTCAAAACGGTGAAGGAAAACATCGTGAGGAAACCTGTATGTCCTCAAACCAAAAATTCGAAGACATGTGACATTTACCAACCCACGCTAGCCCGCTTGGTGGATTACAGCCCACTCCCTCTCGCAGACAGGATGCCTGTTCCCAGCAGTGGGATTTCTGCCTTAAAGTTCTAAAAAAAAGGATCTACTCTTTTTTGAGTGTGACATAATGTTCCTAAGCAATTTCACATTTTAGAGTCAAATTTTAATTGTGACGCACGTGTTCTTATATCGTACAGAAAAAACGCTACCAAAATTAATCTAACTCATATACATAATAATGTTCCCACTGCTGGGACATAGTTCTCTCATAGAGAGGGAGTGGGCCGTAATCCACCACGCAGGCCCAGTGCGAGTTGATAGATGTCACATGTCTTCGAATTTTTGAACTAACTCGTGTAATTACAAGAAAAAAATCTATTGTTTTGCTAATCTCGGGAACTTTATTACACTTTAATAATTGTAGGCGACCAATTACAAATCTGGGTGATCCACAAACACTCACTTTAACACTTTAATAAACCCACTCCCATCCCATTACCCTATGCCCTAAGTATTAGAACTAATTCCCCCCCCCTTCACCATCCTTCACTATGATATCCTTCTTCTTGCCTTCACTATGATTATATAATAGTGTCCCAGTCCAAGCCCTTGGGCCCGCCAGCCGTGACTAATCTACATATCTTTAGCGGCTCGGCTTTGTGGTGCGTCTTATACTTGAAGATACTGATTTATGTGAGAAGTATCATGTTTTTATAAAGAGATCAGGATCTTTGTTTTGAAATAAAGATTTTATTTTTCACGTTTTAGTTGTGGTACCATATTAAGATCATTAAAATACACTAAATGGAAAAATACGTGTTATTGTAGCTAACTCTAAAACCATTCATCAGGGGGCCTAAAAAGGCGACTTTGGCAGAATCATAAAAGGATAACAACAATCGTTGAGCTCCTTAAGTCTTGAGTTGAGCTGCATGATTTCTGACAAATGCGTGCACTGACTGGACAGGTCCTCTCAATCTGTGTGGTTCTTTCCTCAAAAGACCATCTCAGACATCGACCTACATGGTCTTCATATAACTTGACCAAGATTATGTCTGGACTTTAAAAGAGACTATGACCTCTGAGTTTGTTTCGGCCTTTCTTCTCAGAGTAGTCAGATAGGAAACGCCGACCTCATCTAGTTTAAAAAAAAATATGATTGACGTGTAAAAGTGTTTGTGCAAACCTACTTACAGAAATAAAATCATTTATCATTTATCATTATGAATCAAAATGGACAGCTAACTGTTAAGTTAATCGTATCAAATCCTATTGGTGAAGGATTTGTCAGTTATTTTTTTTGTCTGAGCTAAAATATCAATCAATCTAATCCAAATCCAATCCCAATCTCTTTGATTATACCTACATAGTGCAGCGAAAAAAAGAAAAACACGGGCTGTCTTCGCCTTATTATAAAAACATAATGTTATCCTTTTATGATTCTGCTAAAGTGGCCTTTTTAGGCCCCCAGAACTTGACCAAGTTTATTTGGGACCATCCTGTAAGTATACCCCTTTTCAGACTAAAGAAGAATTTTTAAATCGGTTTATATATGACTGAGTTCTGAAGTAAAAAACATTTAAAAAATACAACCGAATTAAGAACCTCCTCCTTTTTTAGAAGTCGGTTACAAACGTAAGTTGTCACAGCTGTATAGTGATACTCATAATAATGTAGTAAGAAAGTCACCCAGTTATTATTGTAATAATGCCGATATATATTCTGTAAAAATGATATTACTATGTCTATATCTACCAGCTATTTAAGGATAACCTACTAGTGCCCAATACTTAACATTAATAGGTATTGCTTTGATGAAATACTTACTGCTAATAATAGGAAAATTATCTATAAACCTTGATTTAATTCTATCTAATCCCATCCCATCCCAAAAGTAAATGTAATCCTAGTACAATATCGAAGCTAAGAAGCTATAGAAATACCGATAAGTAAGATCTTCCATTAATTATCGTCGAGTAACAGAAATAATTAGTACAATAGATCCATTAGTTCAGAAAATCTTTTACCACTCGCCTACGCCGTAGCCGCGTAGCCTCGTAGCCGCGTAGCCATAGACGCAGCGTCTACGACTTTATTTCATTCGCTACGCACTAAGTAATCTTTTGAATACCGTCGCATAATTTATTCGGCGTGTATTGTATAAAGTAATGGTCGACATAAAGTTACGGTCACAATTATGGGCCAAAACAGATACAAACGTCCAACATTATTTATACAAGTCGGTTATTTATTGGCTAAATTTTTCGCCCATTGTATTCAACCTTCGACCTTTGGAATATAAATGTCTATTTTGGTGAATGAAGCTAATGTTATTATTAATACGGGCGCTTGTACACGATCTGGTTTATAAGTCATGTGATAATCTGGGAATTTGTATCGAAATAAATCGTAAATATTTTTTTTTGCCTTAAGATTGGTGTTTGTTATAAGATTGGTGTTTGTTATACATATTTATTTAGAACAGGTTACACTTTTTATTTATGGATGTTCGACAATAGGTTTTTAGAAGAAATGGTGACGGCACGCAGTAAGGTTTAATAACAGTTAATGTCAGGTTGTTTTTTAGGGGTTGGTTGTTGTTTGTTAGAGGGCTAAAGTAAAAGGTTATCGAGCAAGTTCTTAGAACTATAAGATATCCACTTTAAAGAAAGGGCTTTCCCTTATCAATATTTACAAAAACATTACATCAACGACAAACTTCACGAAGTTTCAGTTATCTGCCGTCAGAACTCTATTAAATCAACAAGAAGTACGAATTACTCCCCCCGAGGCACAATTACTGCATATTTTAATATCTGCCAACTACATTATACACTCACATTCATATTTAAATCAACGGAATAAAGCTCATTTTAATATAATTTGGTGGTACTGATAAAGTGGCTTGGTAAACTAGTTGCATATTTCAAAATGCGTACTAAGTTTTATTTGTAGTCGCGTTAATTCTTATCTCTATTAACATAAGGTTGAAAATGCACTGTCAGGGTGTAGCTAGGTGTGGTGTATGGTATAAAGCGACAGGCTTTGTCCCGCGGTCAGCAATAAGAGGAAACGGCGCCATCTGCCGGCCGCTTTCGTATCCGGGCGCCGACTTCCGGTCAGACTCGAGTTGAACTGAAATTTTGATCAGGATATAATGCGGCTTATTATGCAGACCGCGCCGGAGGTTTTTGTCTTTATTTCAGCATATTCAGGTGGAAAGGAATTTTAATTCGGCGGTCTGCGCTGATTAATTTTAAATTGTGTAAATGGCGTTCGTGTTTTTATTGCAATTAAGGTAATATTACATTTAATCGTGTTGTATGAGAGTTGTTCATTTATTCTCAATTTTGTGCGTCGTTAAATGCTCAAATGGTGTTCAATAATTTCCTTTGTGTCGAATAATTGCTCAAAAAAGACACGATGTCGAATGTGTTCAAAGTGAATTACTTCACAATCCGATGAGAGGACAAAATGCCTACCAGGGTAACATAAAATCACTATAAAAACATCTCTGTTCCTCAGTTTCACACTACAGCTAAAAGAAACAGTAGCAGATTACCCGAAGCACTTCACTAGCGACCTAATTTAGTAACTTGTTTGTAAAGCGAGCACTTCCTAAAGAACCTTTTCTTTCCACAACAAAGGATAAATAAAACCTTCATTAATAAGGTTCCGTTGAGCGCAAAAAAGTGTACATTATAGTGTGAGAGCGGAGCTAGCGGACGGAGCGACTAGAGCGATATGAGCGGATTGAGCGGCTAATCGAATCAGTGTACCTGCTTGCTGCGATAACCCCATTGCACCGCGTTCCTGAGCTGAGTTTCTTTATAATTACCTCGCCACCGGACTGTGACAGTTTTTTAAAGTTTTTCTTTTTCGTGAAAACTTGTGGTTTTGCGGGTAGTAAATTTGGTTCTTTTTTTACTTCTCTCTTCTCTTGCCATGTAAAACGTTTTATAACATATGTAATGTGAGCGTGGACCTGAAATTAATAGGCAATATTTACCCTGTATTCTTGTTGTCCCCTGAATCTGTGTCCCCGTTACGGGGACAACGGGACGTCATAGAATTTCCTTACCGTTGTCCCCTTTTTTTTACAATTCCCAGTAAGGAATACCTACTTAGACAGTTTTTCAGTTCCCGGTTAAGAGGACAGACAGACTCCACAATTCTGAAACTTAAACGCAAAAATGTTTGTTTTAATACACAGTGGTTAAAAGTTTTTACTGTAACCACTCAGTCACCCTTGACTAAATGCTGCAACAATGTATTAATTTCGCTATAAAGATGTCTGTAGCTAACTTGGGGCCATGCACTATTGTGCATGGCCCCAAGTTAGCTACAACGCACATGAGTCTGTTTATCCCCAACGAAGTTTCACTACTCTTTAAGTCCTTCTCCTTCACGACAGATACACACTCAAATACTCCTATCAGCCACACTTGGGGACCAAAGAGGTCGATACACAACCGCGGTGGGTGCCGGTCCATCGTGCACACACGCCTTATTTACGTACCGAACGGATAGTGTTTACTGTTTGTCGATGTCCCGACTAACAACGAGATTTACTTGGACAGCTCTTAGAGAAATCCGCACAATCTTGAGTATATTTAGGGGAGAATATGGTGCCTCATTTTGTAACGTTATATGTGTTTTGTTGTTGAATTGAACATTTGTAACGTAAACCGCCATAAGTATGGCCTTGAGGTGCTATCAGCAGGACCCAAATCATAGCTTAGAGATCCTGGTTTCATTGAGGTGGACCGTTGAAATATCTTTTGGCGACAATCTTTCTGAATGCCGATGTCATTGGTAAAATCAACATGTATTCAACTGCATAGGATAAGAGGAAGTGCTTTTAATTCAGTAATAACACATTTGTCCCGAACATACATACAAACTTTTCAAGTTAAATAAAAACTTGTAAAATGCGTTACTTTTTACTTAGAAAACTTGTTTTATATTAACAATCCAGCTTAATAAGGCAAGATAAATGCTAGTAAAATCCACAAAGCATCAAAACAAAAGAAGCTCACAATTCGCTCTCAATGACAGAAAACATCGTCAACAATATATCCCTGTATTGCAGCGGACCGGTATATTTGATATGAGATACAATTGATGGGCTCGCCCGCGGCTCTCTCATATTGCGCTGTATTTGCACACCGCGGTATAAGAACCGCGACACCGACACTATTACTTGCTTCTGCTCGCCTGGTACCTGCTACTGTTGGATTTGGATTCTATTTGGTTCGTTAAGTTTAGATGAGCTGGAAGTAAATAAAAAAGTTTGTTGGGAAGGAAAGTTGCTTTGAATTAATGAATTACTGATTCATTTGTAATTTAGAATAAATATACCCTGTTCCAAAAGTAGATGGTATTTTAAACAAATGGATCGGAAAACGGACTACGCAGGTCCGTTTTCTGGTCCATTGTTCTGTCAATTTTCTGCCCCTTACAATTTAATTAATAATTTAAATATTCAGTTAATCAAAGCACTCAATGCTTTGATTAACCGAATACTCATGTAAATTCTTATTTTAAATCACCTTGAAGAAGTTGAAGATGATATTTCATTTGAGAACTGAGGCTAATTTTATAACATAACAATTTTCGTCAATGATTTTTCAATTTAATAATGCTATTCAAACATTATTGGTAAAAAAGTAGTGAAGTATAAAGTTGAAAACTTTTAAGTAGACAGGTAATGCTGATGATGTTACTGATTCGCTCTAGTGAGTGGTTGCATTAGAATTTAACCAAAACAGGGTTTGTGTACACTACATTTCAAGGCACATATGACATGAAATTAATAACAGATGGTTCCGCTATGTTAGATTTTTCAGTCTTGCATTAAATTGTGCAGCAGTTAAAGTTTTAAAAATATGGTTTTTATTACCATCAATCTATTTTTAAAACAACCGCGCTAAATAAATAAATATTATCAATACACAGCGTGCCGCTTTAATAAAACGAATAACGTGCAAAAAGTAGGCGAATTGAAGGAAAGAGAGAAAGCGGCGCAGGCGGTAGGTTTCAAATTACAATATATTCAATATTGTTATAATTTTTATGATTACTGGGCGCTCGCCCTACCCGTGTGTTGAATTAATGTCGCCGTTGTAGCGGCACGTTGTATGCTATAAACAATATTTATTAACACGGAGTATTCTACTATTTCAAAGATTGCTCCATCAAATAAAAATCACAAGAACATAACGCGAACATAAGCTTGCTATAAAAGCTATACAAAAGCTAGTGAACCGATTCAGGCGTGTTGCGTATTTCCATGTATTTATTTACCGGAGTGTCGGCCGGCTAATTGGAAAGCGTTCGAGCCGGCGCCGTGCCGGGGTTGTGCCGCACAACTTTTTACATACCAATACACTTTGCAGACTTGATTTCCTTGACTTGAGTTAAGGTGGTTTTACACTGTGAGGAATGTCGGAGGTGTTTGTTTTTTAACCGACGAAAAATGGAGGAGGTTCTCAAGTCGACGAGTATATATATTTTTTTGATGTATGACCACGCATAACTTTTTAGAGAGGAGCCCGATTTAGATAATTATTTTTTTACTGGATAGGGTATAACCTCGAAGGTGGTCCCATATAAATTTGGAAAAAAATCCTACCTGGAATGGAATGGAAAAATAGGGGTGATTTATTGTTCACTCATAGATCAAATAATAGCTAAAGTAAGGTAGGTATCTATTTTAAAAGTAATCAAAAATTAAGAGCGTTTACGCCGTACGGCATTTCATATAAACTTTCAAGCCCTTGTTTTTCGAAATGAATGAACCGATTTTAATGAAAGTTCATAAAAACATTTGTATGAAATGCCGTACGGCGTAAACGCTCAGCATGTAGTAATTAGTAAATTAAAGCCACAAAAAATTATAAAATATAAACATTTTAACAAAAAAATTCAACCGCCGAAAAAACTGAAAAGCAAAAAGTAATAAACCTTTTAATAACTAAGTTCTTAAACTAATGTAAGTATACCTAAGTAATTTTGGGCCGGCGCCAAACAATCAATGACCTGCTAGCTATATAAATATATTATAAATACATAACTTTGCGGCGTTAGGCTCACTGGAAAAAATTGTTAAACGTTTTATTTGCTACCAAAAGCTTTTATTTTATTTCAACGCACAATATTTTCGGTGTGCCCTCTGTGCTCAGTATGCTACCTTCAAATGCAAGTGTCGCTTTCCGACACTGATAGAGCGGTGTCGGCTCTATTCAGCGACTGGCGACACCGAACACTGCCATGAAACGCGCTGATTTCTTTCAATTCCGCATTCTATAAGAGACAAAGTTTTGTAAAGCGCGGCCAGTAATTTTTACTGCAAGTGTAGTCGTCTGGACAGGGGAAATAATTCCTTTACAGCCGTTTAAAGGAATCATTTTAGCATATCATTTAGGGTATGATTTTTTGACAGAAGTTTCTTGGCACAGAAGGACGGTGGTTGTTTATTGCAAAGTTGTATTAAAAGGAAAAATAAGCATCTAGGATGAAAGATCTACCTAGTTTGACATGGTCAACACTTCATAATAACATCTGCGTTACACAGCCACGATATTTACTATAATGTTACATATAAACGCTCGAGTGTCGAACTGAAATTTATTGGAGAAAATATTGAACTCGAACAGAGTCAACAGAGAAAATGGACGGAAACGGAGGAGGCCTATGGGCATACAGACAAAGACTTTCAATAATAAAATTAATAATTATGATCTTTTTTTTCCTTAAATAAAATAAATAAATTTATTTCTGAGTACAGATGCCAGCACATCAACCTACTACAATCTGTTAAATTTCTTTAATAGATTTTCAACTTTATCGCTAAAGCATAAGGTTCAAAGTTGATTGCGAAAATTTGACAGTTTCGGGTAGCTTGATGTGCTGGCGTCTGTACAATTATGGTACAGACGTCAGCACATCAAGCTACTACGATCTGTCAAATTGTTTTAATATACTTTCAACTTTATCGCTAAAGCATAAGGTTCAAAGTTGATTGGGAAAATTTTACAGTTTTGGGTAGCTTGATGTGTTGGCGTTTGTACATTAAACAGTTTGACATACACTACCGTTGCCAGTTTAGAAATATTAAAATTAACTTACAAAGTCAAAGTGGATAATTATAGTAGTTAATTTGTCATCGAAACGCTAAATAAACATAAACAATGATATACTACTATACTTATCAAAAACAATGCAAGTCAAAATTTAGAATTAAAACTTGTTAATAATATTATATTTGTAGCTTAAGTTTCAAATGGCCTGAAAAGATCGCTTTTATTACAATGATACCTATCAAAGATTTAATGACTATTGAGATTTCACTGTCCCCGTGATCGGATGGCACTTTTTGTTCAAGAATTCATTCCAACACTAAAATATCGCTTACAACCCAAAGATGTGACCAGAATGATGACCAGAATGCAAATTCCCAGCTATCTCAAAACCAACAACCCAAGAGCATCCAAAATCATTAACTGAATACTAAAACTGCAGGCGCGAGGCGGTGCTGACACAGTCGCCAAACGTATAGCTGAGGCACGTGTTGGTGTCTGCTCAATTTAATATCGAGAAGCAAACTTTGTCGCACAAGCAACGGGTTACTGCGGGAATGGAGGAGAAGGGAACGGGGAACTTGTGCTGAGCGTGGCTTTGATTAGTTTATAACAATTTTAAAAGTTTAAGAAAATCTTTAAGACTAAAACTAATCATGAACCCTGAATGATTCTCTAGGTGTACGTTACTGGTCTAGTTAGTGACCCCAATGTTTTGCTTAGGAAATCAAGAAAGTACTGGACTCCGTAGTAAATTTAAAAAAAAAAAAAACCTTAAAAAAAATCAAAAAAAAAATATAATCTTAAAAAAAAAACAAAAATCAAAAAAAAAATGAAACAAAAAAAAAACAAATCAAAAAAAAAATCAAATCAAATCAATCAAAAAAATCAAATCAAATCAATCAAAAAAATCAAATCAAATCAATCAAAAATCTCAAAAAATCAAAACAAATCAATCAAAAATCATATCTTATCTTATTACCCAATAATCTAAACAGACATAAAATTTCTTACACTAAATTGGCCCAATGTGTCGGAATGGTAGTTACCAACCCATCCAGTGGTCAAATTCTGAATCCAAAGCTCACATAGTAATGTTCTTCAATCCTTAATTCCGTCGCACATTCTAATCAAACAAAACCTAGCACAAAGTCTCCGTCTTATGTAGAAACTAATCAATTAAAAGGAATTAACATAACGAAGCCTTTGCCGCCTCAGTAGACTCCATCTGCGACACCTTTGTCGCACAGTCGCACTGTCGCACTGGCCCTTCTACACTTTAGAGCAATTTTCAGTCAATAAAACGGTTCAAATTGAATCACCAGTACGTTCCGGGTGCATAAGCGAGTTAGCCCCCCCTCCTGTCTTCGCCCCCTGCCCCCTCTCTCGCCCCGAGGGGACATGCACTTAATGCAACGCCGTTAATTGTAAGTGAATTCGCAATAAGTGACTTCGGTAAAAATTGGATAGTTCGGGCGGTTGGACCTTTGAGTGCGGAGGTTTTGTATCAAAGGGGGGAAATTTGGATGCGGTACACATTCAGCTTTGGTACTACGTGGTGTTTGCCAATTTGATTTTATCATTGAAGTAATTACGTAAAACACAATCGCAATGCCTTTCATTTTGACAGCAACAACATTGATTGCGTCATTTACGTTGGCGAGCAGACGAATTTTGTCTTACATACTCGTACGAAGCAATCGATAAGGAATTTCTTTAAAACTCTTCAGATTGTGATAAAAAGCGTGTTATAAGTACAATTGGGGGCAGGGCCAAACAGAACTAGATGCTGTTTTTCTAGTCCAGATTATTAAAAAAATACAGTACGTGGCTTGCATCGAACTTCACTCTTGCCCTTTTAGACCCTTTTAATGAGATCAACGCACGATTCACCCTCCAGAAATAGAATTACCAACCAGCAATTATTCTTGGGAACCTTATTTTTGGCGTAACCCGTTTCACCAATATTTCAACCGTTGAAAAAACTTGGCATGATTTGCCATCTCTCTTAGACACCTAGTTATTCCTATATCTATCTCTGTCTAAAAGGTTGGAAGTGACTTAATTATAAACGCGCTGACCCGAGCCCATGTAATGTTAAATTAACAAAGTACTTGAACCCTTTTTAAATGAATCTTCACGTATCGGGTTTAATCCCAACCGGCAATATGTACTTGAAAATTTAAGGCACTCTGATTGTTTCCCTTTATAGAAAATAGAACATTTATAAGAGAGAGAAAATACAATGGTTTGGTTTGGTAAAATTAAATAACGCAATGAATATTGTTGAACTGTCAATATTAAAACCATTGTTACTGATAGTGTGTCACGTAATGACCCCGCGCTGCGCGCTGTTGAGCCGCAGTTTTTTTCGAACATATTGAGAGTGTGTTACGCAAATAGGGTACAGTTCATACTCGTAGATGCATCACTTTGTTTTTGTCATGAATATGAGAAACACATTATTCTTATAAAATATTTTGGTTCGAAATATCCCGAGAAATATTTCCAGTAAAGCAAGTCCCCAGACTGCACGCCACCGCGCCACCATATCAAATTCAAGTTGTACCTATGGTGTATTAAAGAGTGTGCAGTTCAAATATTGACACGACGGCGACGGACGCCACCCTGGCTCGTAATATTGCGCGGCTACCCTCTTTCTACCCAATTTTATATATTTGATAGTGTAGGTACAAAGTGATGTCGTTTGTATCAAAGGAGGTACCAGAACAAACATGTTTCACGCCTTAATGTGAAAGGTGGAGCGCAAAACATCCGACAATTTCAGAAGAAATGACTTTGGTTCCCATGTTTCTGACAGACATTATTATCATATTCAGAGAATTCGCAATTTCATTAGTCCTACAGTTACTGCATAATCGGGTTGGTAGATGTCAACTGAGTAATTTAATTATGTCTAGGGTATGCTAATTTGATGGGTCTAGTTGTTCAGACCGAAGCTTAAAAAGAGCCCTTGCCCTCTGGAGCAAGTCGCTCACTTTCCTATCTCGACCACTTATTCATAACTTTCATTTTCCCAACTCATCCACTTTAATTATGTCATGGACTGTACACGTTTTGTCAAGTTGCTAATCTGTCCAGCTGCGAAACTGTCCAGCTGAGAATCTGTCCAGTTGCGAATCTGTCCAGTTGCTCCGGAGGGGTAATGACTTGTCTGTTTCGTCACGATGTTATCCTTCACCGTTTTGAGAGTTGTGGTGATGAGATAATTTACAGAAAGTAAAGCGCATGTGTGGTTTCGAACTGTGCTACGGTAGTGGTGGTACGTCTCCACTTGGCCACCACTGCTCTATTAGTCTTACAAATGACACTACCTAAAAATCGGACCCTAATTCTTCCCTGCATCTATGCTATTCTCACAAAGTCCCATAGAGTATATTCTATCAGCTTATCTTCTAACTTTGACGTTCGCCTCCCAAAATTTGAAAATTTTAGATTCATTTATTCATTAAATATAAGCTTACAGTTTACACCAAATCGCTTATATCTATGCTAATTACACTAATATTACATTACAATGTCAATTAAAAGACTTAGACTAACAAAAAATGAAGTAAGACCAAAAATTTGCGAACAGAAATAACCTTACATCAACATAGGAACTATATCATTTATATAAAACGAAAAAACTATATCTTTTATGAAAAAGAATATATTCATTTTACACATACAGCAGAAGCAGGGAAACATATATGTTTCCCTGCTTCTGCTGTATGTGATGTAGGTAGGTAGTTGAGTTGGGTTCGATATGCGGTTATTATTGAGGGTTGCTCGTAATTGGAATTTTTAGTTGGGGAGGGTCACCTAATCTAAGGGAAATTCACTTTCCCAGCTAACTTGATATTTTTGATAGGTTTTCGAACATATGAAACTATACAAATTATATACTACTTGCATGAAATTAAGTTTTTGAAAATTTGCAAGGTCATCTACCCTGACCAATAGCTACGTACAATTTAGAGATTCATCATCATCATCATCAACCGACAGACGTACACTGCTGGACATAGGCCTCCCCCAAGCACCTCCACTTCGACCGGTTCTGTGCTTCTCGCATCCAACGGGTTCAGGTTCATTTAGAGATTAATTACACCAAATTAAATGATTAGGAATATCTAATCTAGCTCTGTTTTAAGATTATCTAAAGATAGCGTTGGTGTTTTGTAGATATAGAAAAGAAAGAAAGAAAAATAGGTTTATTTGAAAGACTACCTTCAAGGGGTGAACATTAACTCTATAGATTGGCCAGCACGCAGCCCGGACCTCAACCCAATCAAGCATGCTTGGGACGAGCTCAAACGATGTGTAAGACACCAAAACCCTTCCCCGATCACATATTTTTGATATAAGATAAGATTGTTTAAGTAACTTTTTATGAATATAATACCCAAAGTGACACATTCATTGTATTACTTTCATTTAAGGAACATTTGATTGTCTATTAAACACAATTTATTTCATTAAGTTAGCATTCTTAGTTTCCGAGATTTTCAGGTATCTTTACGTGGCCCTAATTCATGGCCCTCGAGTGTATTTCAATCTTAGATTTCGGACATTTACCGGTGTCTGCGGTAAAACCTAGGATTTACCGACTGAATAAAAAGTAAAAGATCGGAATTAAAGATTATTATAGAAAAATTCGAACTTTTATCGGTGAGACTTGCTAAATGGGATTTACCGGTAAATGCCAAGATTTACCGCAGTTCGGGCTTTTGCAGTAACATATTATAATCACGAACACAAAGCAGAAATAGTCGACGGCTGTACGTCATGACTGTGACAAGAAGGCAAGTGTGGATGTCGATACTTTCCCACGCTATGTCCTTCTTGTATGAATGAATGAATGAACACAATGAACAAAGTACTCTAACGTTCCTCATTTTGTCCGAAATCCGAACATGAATTTCCTCACAATCTTTTATTAATATAGTAAGTAGGAACAGCCTGTCGATTCTGTAAAAATCTCACCGTGATAACGTAGGTGAAGTGAGTTGGTTTTTGCTAGGAATTGACACTATTGACAGCTTACTCCACACTCACTTCACCTAAGTTTTCACGGTGAGATTTTTACTCTCGTAAGTACGCATTATGTTCTCTTAGACAAAACAACAAACTCGTGGACAAGTAAATGAGTGTCGTGTCGATCGACAGATGTAGCTAATAATGACTCGTCTCTAATGACTGCGCCGACTGGACGACTCGACGACTGCGAGCGACGCCGCGGTGTGTCCCCGCCCTTATGTGACGTGATGTGTGGGGACTTGACGATATTGCTCATTTGTAAGAGCGTTATTATTTTTGGATGGTTCTTGATGTGGTGATTTTGAGTGGTGTGGAAATCAAGTTTTACGATGTTATCTCAATAAAAGTAAGACGCGAATTGCTGCTGAATTTAGTAGATTTACCTATTCTTAATGGCTGACTGAACAAGTGGAGCTATTATTTAAATATTAATAACGGACGAAACATTTATTTCATTTAAAACTTTAAATTATATTTTAAATGAAATCCTTCCCGCAATAAAAGTAACTGAACGAAAAACTTGCACAAAATTAATTAACAGAATTCTCAGCGCTAATGAAATGTAAAAACTGCAGGTAGCACTGTGGTATTACCACAGAATAGATACTTACCTACAGAAGTTTGGCTCCATTCGACGAGAGAAACAAATGCACAAATAGACGTGCGTCTACGTACAGCGAGTGCCTCTTGCAAGAGGCAAGAGCAATCACTACAGCCGGTCGATTCTGTAAAAATCTCACCGTGAAAACTTAGGTGAAGTGAGTTTGTTTTTGCTAGGAATTGACAGTGGATGGTTACAGAATCGCACTGCTGGCATTCGTTTGTCAATTATCCGCACGCGTGTATTTGAGCACGCCTGTGTTCGCTCCTTGTACGGAGCCGACCTTCTGTATCTAACTACTTTGTGGTATTACTGTACTACTGTAGCAGTAAGCGAGCCAACTTGAATTCATTATCTGCGCCCACTGAGCCGGAAAGTGTGAATCGTCTGAACGAATAAAAGTCCTCATAAAAGCGAATATCGCCGCGAATCGCCGGCGATCGCAGCGATACGCGCGCGTCCACTCCGATGCGCGTCGATTTGATCCGATAAGGATTTTACACTATTTTGCCACTGAAATATTTTCGCGATTGTGAACTTTTCCGATATCTCGCTTGGCCGACATCCTA
Organism: Luperina nickerlii; assembly: GCA_963855955.1. NCBI lineage: Eukaryota > Metazoa > Arthropoda > Insecta > Lepidoptera > Noctuidae > Luperina > Luperina nickerlii. The sequence goes on along the minus strand of OY979675.1, from coordinate 21,899,405 downwards.
TTTGTGTCGATAGACGAATTCAGACGATATGAAAGAGTTCTTTATGAAAAAAATAATAAACGTAAAGTACTTTGATCGTCTATGTTTATCGAAGTTAAAATAAATGTAAAGATAACGAAACAAAATTATTTTAACGTTCTACTTTCTTTATTTTCAGGCCAATTACTGGGAAAACGGGAAGGAGAACAGTGCAAGTAAGGATAGCCAGAAGTATGAACAGTTTAATTTTTGAATCAAACAAACGTTAACTCTTCCAAACGTGTGTTTGGAATTCCAACCAACGTCCAATACTGTATATTTACTTATCTTATGAATTTTTCTCAAGTGAAAATTACGTTAGACTGCACCCTTGCAATGTTGGTAATGAAATTTTATCATGAACTTATTCCGCGTGTTACGGCGGGCGAAGTTTCTAGAAATTCCCGATTATGTTCCAACAACTCTCAGCTATTTCCCAGATCTCTTTTCAATCCTTCGAGCTAAGCTGCCTGCATACAGCTACACCGCAGAACATTATTAATGCCGTTAATGCATACCAAGTACTTACCATAAGATGGCCACCAAGTAGGTACTTACCAACGGACACCATGAATACGTGTCATACCTACATCACCGTCCCACTGTCAATAATATTGTCGAATTCTGAAGTACCTACCCAAGAGTGTTAGAGAAACTAGAGACACACATTGAGACTCCATTTGGTCAGAAATATCCGAAACCCGTCAGCTTTGCCCTGGTGTAGCAAGTGTCTATAAGCGAAAAATATATACTAACCCCCTTACTAATAAACGTATTATATCAAATGAATAGTTACACACCGGTTTGTCTCTTTCAGTCATCAATAATTTGACTTTCGAAAGAAAAAGACAAAGCGTTGTGTAACTTTACAGACGCTATACAACGTTTATTAGTACCTAAGGGGGATAGTCAAGATTTACCATTTTACCCTTCTCTATATCCAGTGCGTACTGTGAGCTTGTGTGAGCTCTCTGTACCGGGATGAGTAAATAAAACAATTTGTTTGTTTTATAACATCCATAATTATTCTTAAAACGGATTTAATTTACGTTTTTACATTTAAATATTTTTCCATCTTCTGTCTTCCCACTTGTTATACAAACCCGTACTTGGTTTTTATTCTAATCTTAAACTAAATTAATGTTGTCTCATATTTGTGATAATTATTTTATCTCATAATTATTTTTGTTTTTATCTGATGTAAGACTATTATCTGACTTTCTGGTGTATTGTGTGTCTTTTAGTCTGTGCTAAATAAATGTATTTTCTTTCTTTGCCGAAACCGGACGGACGGAAACGGACTTGCGGAGTTTGCATGTAAGCACCAAATAGGCTATACTCTCTACAGTTCCTATTCAGCGTAAATAATCCATTTGCCTTTACAAGTCACGCCGTGGCATCGCCCTTACTCATAGAGCTGCAGTATTCTCCCGGAGCTCGGAGCCCGCAACTCCTAGCGGTAGCTCACAATTCCGCAGTTCTGTGACTTTATTACTCAAGCGGAAAGGCATTCACATTCGCTGTATGATTTCAATCCTACACTCTCACTGCGAAGACGGAATCCATTTATATTTTAGTTAAAGCGTCGATGGATGAAGTTTGTGACTGGTATGCAGAGTTATTTGGTGCAATCGCGAGGAAACTACTTGGACATGGCAAACTAACAGAATATTTAATATTTTTGAAAAAGTTAGATGACAGAGTCATGAGTGTGTTAAGGCATATAGAAATCTCACACACCCAGCCTCGAGATCTGCATGATATTACGTGCCTAATATTCATAGATAAGATAGAATCTAGCGAGATTTAACCCGTGAAACGATCGCCTGCTAAAAACCGTTTGAATGTAAACGCTCAAAGGTTTTCACAATAATATTGACTGTCGTTTCGAGAGTATTTTTGTTATGAATACAGTACTGATTCAATACGACATTTGTCGGGGTAAAGGCCAAAATATCACGTATACATGGTCAAGTTAAATTAGCCTCAAAATAAAATATCATCAAATAAATTTATGATTTGTTTTATCACCCATCGCGTCTGCTGTAGATATAGGTATTGGTGATCAATATAATGGCTACAAAATGTGTTCACGCAATTTTCCTCTGCCGATCAACGTCACGCTTACAGTAGCACGTCATCCATCATCACTGTAAGTGGCACATTGACAGTCTGTCAGCCTGCTGCAATATCCCCATCAATAAATGCTGTAGGCACATGGTCTTTGTTTGGGAGAAGCATGTTATGGCCTGCAGTGAACTACGATAATTACATAATATAATGAAGCAGTGATCCTGCCTGTTAAAAGTGAAATTAATAAAAACCTAATTTAAGTTATTATTAAAAGCATTTACACCGTACGGCATTTTATACAAACTTTCAAGCCCTTATTTTTCGAAATGAATGAACCGATTTTAATGAAACTTCATACGCATAAGCAGGATACAATAAGGGTCTAAAAAGTTAGTAGAGAACTAATTCAAAATTCTAACGCGCTTGCAATCGAACGTGAGTGAAAAAACTCACAGGCCACTGATGACAATGGGACCTACTGGTGGAGGTGGTCTATAGCCTTTCAAACAACAAAAAAATATTTTTCTAAATCGGTCCAGCCTTCTTCGAATACTGCGAGACCTAATCGGGCAACATAAAAAAAAAGATTCCGACGAACTCAGAAACTCCTGCTATTTTCGAAGTCGGTTGAAAATGTTAAGTTTTCTAAAACCCACAGATTTTCCGATCGCACAGATTTATCTATTAGAATATGAAAGACCAAACACATCGTAGCAATTGCTTTAACATTAGGAATGTTCGTACACAAGAAAGCAAATACGCTACCAATAGAGGTTCGCGTTAAATGCAATCGCCATCCGCCATCCGTTCCAATAGAGTCGGCAAGCAGACCGGATTACACAGCAGGAGGATAGTCCCCGGGGGATGGGGGATCGGGGATGACGGGCAAACAGCCGGGGACTATTATGTACCGAGGTGTTGAGGAAATTCATTATGTGGCGCGGTTATGTTACAGTACCTGTAACATTTATTATTAGAAGACAATATATTCTATTCTATGGGTTCAGGGTAATTTATTTAATTACACACTTTATTATACAACAGAATCGTTATATACTTTATAACATATTTGCTCGTAAAGGGTCTCTTATTTCACCAATTTCAATATCGTAATGTATCTCATTACGCACTTGTGCGGTAATGTAAAGTAAATCGCACGGTTTATCAAGATGCTCCGTCAAAACGAACGGTACTTTTTTAAATCTTAGCAGAGTTTTTATTTCAGAAAAGATGTCAACATTTTATGAATAAAATTAACTTTGGGAGATAAAATATTATAAATAAACATTTAATTCTTTAATTTAATTAATTTTGACAATAAATTACAACCATTAATATCTGTAACAAAAACAAAAATATTAATTTACTTTATTAATAATACTGGCTGTTTTGTGCCTATGCCTGAAAAAAAAAGCGCGAATGCGCGCGCATCGCTTATCTGTTAAGAAGTAAAAATTATTCCGCGCGCTTTTTCTTTTCGCTGTACTGTTTTTTATTTGAAAATGTCGTCAAGTAATGATGAATTTATTAATTCCACACCGCCAGAAGTCTCAGAGGCAGCGAAAAAGGCTACTCTAAGCCTCGCCCGAAAAATCGACCGATAGATACTTACAAGCGTATCAAAATTTCATCATATGGAAAACAAGCAAATATGCAAGTTCAGTCCGAGTTTTATTTATTTCCTCGCAAATATGTTATAAAACGTCGTATGACATACGTGCGCTTTGAAAATTACAGCCTCTGCTTTCTTTTAGCCCTCGCCTACGGCTCGGGCAAGCAATATCGCCTCGGCTGTAATTTTCAACTTACCGCACTTATATCATAATGTACTATTATAACATATTTGCTCGTAAAGGGTCTCTTATTTCACCAATTTCAATATCGTAATGTATCTCATTACGCACTTGTGCGGTAATGTAAAGTAAATCGCACGGTTTATCAAGATGCTCCGTCAAAACGAACGGTACTTTTTAAATCTTAGCAAAGAGTTTTTATTTCAGAAAAGATGTCAACATTTTATGAATAAAATTAACTTTGGGAGATAAAATATAATAAATAAACATTTAATTCTTTAATTTAATTAATTTTGACAATAAATTACAACCATTAATATCTGTAACAAAATCAAAAATATTAATTTACTTTATTAATAATACTGGCTGTTTTGTGCCTGTACTTACAAGCGTATCAAAATTTCATCATATGGAAAACAAGCAAATATGCAAGTTCAGTCCGAGTTTTATTTATTTCCTCGCAAATATCGTATGAAACGTCGTATGACATACGTGCGCTTTGAAAATTACAGCCTCTGCTTTCTTTTAGCCCTCGCCTACGGCTCGGGCAAGCAATATCGCCTCGGCTGTAATTTTCAACTTACCGCACTTATATCATAATGTACTATTATTGGACACCTGAAAAATACATTACTTAAAACATACACAAACACTTCAAAACATACTATGGGCCGCCTTATCGTTCTTTATTGCTAGCATCTTTCATATTATTAAGTTTGCTAGTCGCCATTGTTTTAATCTGCTACCTGTTGGCGAAACCTGTAGGTTGCAGACCAGTAATTAATCCAGCACAGTTCCAGCAGTGATAAGCTTAAAAAACTCTAACAGACGATCTGATCTTTCAGCAAAAGGTTCAAATGTATTTTCAATTTTCACAAAACCACGGAACTGCATCTAGACTCAACAGCGACCATGATTGGTTGCATAAATATTTACTATCAATACAATTCAATCAGATAGAAATCTCCACAACATTACTTTAAGTTGTCAAGTTATCCTCGATATGTAATAGCGTGGTGAACGGAATCTGCCGTCGCGTCGCGGAATTACAGCAGAGGCGGCCGCACGTCGCGCCGCGGCAGACTAGACCGCAGCGCAGGGCTGGCGCACGGGACTTACACACTAGAAAATAATTATACTTTGTTTGGAATACTTGTGACCAGCCATGGCTACGACTGCAATACTCAATACATTGCCATGGAGGCCCCATGGGTAAAACAGTAGTTATTGTAGCTGTCGTCTGCTTTAATCAAGCACTAATTAACATAATAGCAGATACAGCGATATTCACTAACGGTGTTATGTATAAAACTTCCCACCAAAATCAGATTATTTTATCCGTGGAATAAACATTGACATTTGACAGTTCTCGTACGGAAAAACTGTCAAAAATTCAAAATTTATTCTCAGGATATGACTTATTCTAGGTATATGAATATGTTTGGTGAAATTCGCCCTTAGTGAGGCATCCTTCTTACTTCAGGCATTATTATGTTGTTCATGTTCAATTAAAATCTCAAATCGATTGAAGATAAGAACTTGAAGCTATCAGAGAAACTAAAATAGGTATCGGTATTCTGCAACGTGTCGCAAGTCGTGGCAGCCCTACAACTCCGTCGTTCACTGCGATTGGTTTACTATTTACACACTACACGGCGTGATTGCAGTTAGAATTGAAGTGTCCGATGTAAAAGTGGTTTTTCAATGGCGTCTGTACATTTCCACCGTGTGCCAATGTTGAACCTTCGATACGTATCACTGTTGACTGTGCTACTAAGTAACTACACGTATAGGCGGCCTGTGTTGGTTTTTATCGGATTGAAGATTGGTGTCAATCTGAAGTTAACACACAAGGAAACGCCGCTGAATTTGTTGTGACCACAGAAATAAGGAACACTGGCACTACGGTTGTCTTCAAAATTTTAAAGTTAGTGATCCCCTATCTTTGCAAGAGTTAAGTAGTTTTCATCATTTTCATGTTTCATTACATAATTCAGCATAATCTGCCTATAATGTTCCCACTCCTGGGACACAAGACTCGTCTCTGTGAGATAGCTAGTGGGTCGTAAGTCGTAATCCACTACGCGGGCCTAGTACGGGTTGCTAGATTTTTTGGTTCTAAGACATGCCGGTTTCCTCACGATATTTTCCGTCACCGTTTTGAGAGTAGTGATGATGAAATTAAATACAAAAATTAAAGTGCCTGTCTGGGTTCGAATTCACGACCGTGAGTAAGTCACTCAGGGCCGGTACCACTGGGCCACCACTGCCCGCTATTGTTAGGCCAGCATTTATCTCATTTCTATCTTACCCACATGTCACCTCGTTGAGAAAATGCACGATATCTCCATCTCATGTCACCTCATTGAGAAAATGCACGTTCTCCATTTGATCGTAGTTTCCGTAGTAAGTAGTATGCACTGTAAATCGTGCGGGGTCTTTCTAGCTACGGAAAGTTAGTTAGGTACTCAGCATGAATACCACAAGGGAAGAGCCCGACGTTCACAAATGGGTGTATCTAGACCAAACGCACTTGAGCAAACAATCCACGTAGTTGTGACAGTTGAACAAAGTTGGGCAAGTGCTACAGACTGGCCAGTGGTCTCGGTGGCAGAGTGTAACAGTGCGGGCGACGTCGCGGGGCCGACTTGTTTCACTTTAGTGTACGCTAACCTTTACGAAGTGTTCGCGTGCCACTTGACAGCTTGAATTTTGTACAATGATGCACGGAGCTGGATGTGGCTTAGCAGTTACTAATGCTAAAAAATCATTCAATATTAGCTGTTCAGTTCGACGTCTTAGCGTGTGATTTCGCCTGCTTTCTAATCAGAAGCCATGAAGCCATCTGTCCAGACTTCACGTACAGAAACTCACATGTCATTAGAATGATTGCTGGCTAATTCGGGATTCAGACTTAATGAGAGCAGACAAACATTAAGGTCGTAATGTTTGTCTGGTCTCATTAAGTCTGAATCCCGAATTGCCCACATGAATATTGTCCTAAATAATTGGAAACTAAAAGTTCATGTTCCATGACTGTTATAGCCTATGAGATTGTTTGATTGTTTTCTTAGAAATCGAAGCAACATGAGTGTCTTTTCCTGCTCCATATCATGTTTCATCCTAGGAGCTTCCAGCATTCTAGTAAGTTGTTCTAGCCCAGCCGCAGTGTGCTCCCGCAGGAGTAGGACGTCCTGCGTCCAGCTAACTAGATAATAGACACGTCGGCTCCACTCGCGCGTCGTGCCGCCTCGCGCCAGTGCGGCCTGTGCCTAACTTGGCGTTATCGTTTGTGTAGCGCTAAACATGAGCTCGGTTCACATTATTAACAGACGAATGATCTTGTTTCGATTTGTTATGGTTTTTGTGCAAAAATAATGCGTATTCTGATATGAATCAAGCACCTACATGCAAAATAAGGTAGTTCTAGATTTTCAGAGGACGTAGACTATACCTATTTTAAATTAGTTTTTACAATATTTCCATTTCAACAGTATTAATAGATATGGTAGAACAGTTTAAACCTGTCAAAAAGCACCAGATACTTAACAAAATATAAAATGGCCAACAAATCTCTAGTATAAGTACACTACTGTACAAAGCCTACTACTGATTTCATTCAAATAAGTTTTGGTATGGTAAACAAATATCTTCGAATATTTTGGTCACATCTGGGTAACTTGTAGAGACAATCCTTTAAAACAATGTTCTTATGTTGCTCTACCAATCAATGACAAAACAACCCATACCATACAATCCAGCAATATCTTCCCCTCCAACAATAAGAGGTCCGCAAAGCGTCCCCTCGCCCCTCACCCCTCGTGTCGCGCCCCGTGACATATTTTTAATTAAACGCCACTTAGGTCGACGCAGGACAAATCCCGCGCGATTCACTGTAGGCTTAGCCGTTATGATAATGTGGCTGCACCTTTATGTGATGTGTGGCGCCTTTGTATGTTTTGTTCAGTTTACAATTTGTGTAGCGGCGGAGAGGATTACGTTGCTGTTGTTGAAATGTTAGGCGTTCATTATTTTCTTGGTTATTTATTTCAATTAATCCTAAATGGGTTGGTGTTACATAATTATGTTGTTTACAAGAGTAAATTTTTGACAATACGTTAAATATTAATATACTGTCATAATGCCGTCCAAAAACAGCAATTACTGGAATTGTTAATTAAATCCATTTAATTGTAGTTACTTTATTAATCTATCTTCGAACTGTAATAATAAAACAAAGTCGGGTTACACCATTTATAACTCAAAAATGGCTGGGCCAATTATTATGACCTTTAATTTGTTGGATTTGTCGCCGCCCCGAATGACAGAATAACTATAAAAACAGGGGAAAAATTCAAGATATAAAAATGATGAATCTTATTCATTTTCATAAGGTGAACCCAATGGATGAACCCTGTGATGAAATGGATAATTATACTTACACATGAAATGGATAATTATACTTTCACTGTCAAAAACTGATACAAAAAATTAATAGAAAACACAAAAAGGATTTGCATCGACCGGGAATCGAACCCGGGCCGCCCGCGTGGCAGGCGAGCATTCTACCACTGAACCATCGATGCTTATACAAAGTAGATCCAATTGTGAACCATATTGTGTCTATCCACTCATTTTAGTAGGTATTGTGCCTAATTTTAAAGAAAGCTCTTTGCAATCACTTCTTCGACCAAATATATACAGTATACTAAAGTAACACTGTCTGTTACCTAGAACATAGTTAATTGATATTCTATTTGTGAAAACTTATATTGGCCATCATCATGTTAAAAACTTAGTAACTATTGTGTCAGATTAGCTGTAAGTTTTCCAAAAATAATAAAATAAAATAATTGATAACAGTACAGCCGTTCGATTCTGTAAAAATCTCACCGTGAAAACTTAGGTTAGGTTAGGTTTATCAATTATTTTATTTTATTTGAAGTACTGATAGTATTTACCATTTTGGTAGCTAAGATTAATTTACTGTTTCCAATAAAACTAATAATTTGCGACATACGTTGCTTTAGCCCATTTAGCTAACTTCCCACACACTCTCGTGCTTACCGTACAGCAGCCGCTTTCATACGGCTTACCCGTTGGATATGGTTCGTACGGTTCGGATACACGGTAGATAAGCGCCGGATGCCGGACGGAAACCGCCGCGCGTACGCTTGATAACAACTGTAATAGCTGTGTAAGTATGAATGTTAGTTTATGATATTAAATGATTGAGTTGTTTAGTTATCTTCACGCGTAGTGAGTCGGAAGGGGTGGGCAGGAATGAAGGCTTGATGCAGCAAAGTTGATAAATCCTTTCAAACATGATATCGAATGGGTTTAGTCAAGTTATAGTAAGTGATCCCACATAATCTTTGATGTCCTTGACATTATTTGATTTCAATTAATATCTAGGTGATATCATAGTTTTATAATAACTCCGCAAGACGGCCGATTATGGGGCTTATGTAATACTTAATCGGAATATATTTTAGTAGGTTTTTCCCTCAAATTAACGCGGGTGAAACCGCGGGGCACAGCTAGTTGTTAGATATGACTTAAATAGGAAATCAGGAACATACAGGTACAGGACTGGCTGAAATGCGATGGAGTAAAGAGACCTTTAACCGACCTCCGAGCTGTCTCTCTCTTCGGCCTTTTCCGACCTTTTTGTGATCTTCCAGTACGAGTCTCAATAAATAGATACTTTTTCTTTCTTTCATTCTTTCTTTATTCCTACTGAGGTTCTACGTAACCTTGACCTTAACCTTCAGTAGGTACATGATTCTGAAAGAAAGTTTCAGTACATGATTCCGAAAAAGTTTCTACGCAGGGGGCGTAGAAACTTTTTATAGGTTATTTAAAAAAATAGCTGGTCTTTTTGACCACGTTGGTATTGCACTTTTCTATAAAACAGCAGACTTTTTTTTATGACCGATGAAGAATTTATATAAGTAATCTGGTGCCGCATTCATGGTTACAGCTTGCCCGTCGACATTCCACCCTGTATTATTAGACACTGAGTTGAAGTATGGAATTGTATACAAGCGTACATAGGTGCTCAATACAATACCAGATACAGCACTTAACTCGATGTCTCAGTACATAAAAGATGAGCGACACAAGAACGACCTCTAACCGGATCATCTCATAGCCCAACAAACTTGCATGACCTTTAAAAACCCTCCGCTCACTGCCACTCAGAACTTAATCACTGTTGGTGCTCCCGCCGGGTGTTCAGTCTCCCAGCGCTCAATATGCACTGTAAACAGTCCCGGGATCCCGCGCAGATGCGATCCCGCGGGATTAGCGCCGGGACGCGTGCGCCGTAATCCAGGGGCGCGGGATTAAGGCGATGGGAAATTAATTGCTCATAGAGTTGGGTCATGATTGTGAGTATTTTGTAGGATTTTAAGGTGTGTGGTGTTTTTGTTTCTTATCTTCTTTGTGTGACGTGATGTCTTCGCCATATTATGATTCATAATGTTATCCTTTTATGATTCTGCCAAAGTGGCCTTTTTAGGCCTCCAGGTAGGAAGCATTGGTGAAGCTGTTATGTATGTAATCTTTCTAACAATGATCTGTGTGATTCAGGAACCTACACTATATCGAGCCCTAACCCATTGTCATACAACAACCACATTTGAGTCATTTGCGTTGTCAAGGTTCCATTAGTGATTACGGAATTCTTCTTGAGCGGCTAAAGTTGTCTAGTCGTCATCTGTTCTAAAGTCACGTTCTCGATGCTGGTCAGTAGAAGTCCGATATATGTATCAATCACTACTTACGAGTATTATTCCCAAAAAGACGGTTATATAGGAAAATTAATCCAAGAACAAAACACATTGCTATTCTAAAATTAACATTAAATTCTTCTAAGCAAGAAAACACTTACACCAAGAAGTAGAAGAATTTTCACGTTTTCACACCATCGACACTTCCGCACTCCTGCGTTTCAGCACCGACAATTACCTCATAACGCCATAACCTCCCCCTCACATCGGAGTCAGTGGAACAGCATGGTTTATGGCGTGTCGTATAGCGTGGCCCTGCGTGGTCCATGCTCGTAAATTAACACCCGTATTTGTTATTGTGCATGTTATACATGGAAAATGTATGGGTGTAGCCTTTTATGGCGCCCTAATTGATGGGACAGTAAAAGGTTTTAGTGTGCGTTAATAATATTATTGCTAGGTGGTGGTTATTGGGGCGATACTGGGTAATTTGTGGGTCAACTTTTAACAAAACAAGTAAATTAAATTTTGAAGTTAGAGTGAAAATGTTTACAGTTCTACTGGCTCATTTCCTGAGTCCTCACAATCTATAATAAATGCCATGCATCATGTGCTGAATCCATGGTACCAGGCCAGGTTGCGCGTCGCTGGCCCGCCACCCTGTAAAAGCTTCGTCGATATTTTCAATATATTTATTTGAACTATTGTTAATTCACGCGATGTTATCTATGTATCTCTTCCCTATATGTTTGGGATTCACGAACAAGCCTCCTCGTATAGCGCAGTTTGTTCTGCCAGTTACTCAACTGAACCCAGCGCTCGGCGCATCCTGGACAGACATACCCAACACCTTATTTGACTGGCCAATTCTTCCCTTGCGGTGCAGCGGTGGTAGGGCTAACGCCCGCCTGGTTTGCGACCACCCACCCTCCCATTGGAGTCCGGCGTCAAGCAGCCTGCTGTGTTTCGTCGATGCGTGGGAGTTCCAGTGCCTTAGGCATCTTCTGAGTACGCTCGTTCCATCATAGACCTCATCCATCGCTTTCCATTAGGCGTGATCGCAGTCAAGAGCGGGCGGGCACACACAGCAATAAAATTTAAAAAAAAATCTATACGTCTCATGTCTGCGTATAACAATCAGATTATTCTAAATCCAACTTTTCTCAACAAATACTCGATATTATATTTTTTAGAAATGCTATCACAAACAAACCCAAAACTTTGAAAGTGCAAATCTCTGTGAAGGGCACATCGCCTCCCAGTCGTCTCCCAGACGGAGGGATTAGTCACTGACTGTCCTCTTCACTCGGACGGTCAAGTCTAGTCTACGATACTTAGCCAGACAATTTTATTGCGTAGGCACGGACATAATTTTTTTAGAATGAAAGTCTTGAAAATGGTTCGGACCTTTTTAAAATTGGAATTAAAGCGCAGAATTTGGGTTTGCAAAGAAATAAAAGATTTATCTTTTCTTAAACACATTCAGTTTCTACTTATATCTCTGCCTACGTTACCATTTTAATCATAAATTTCTCGTTTATTATCAAAGTTCTCAAAATCCCATATACCTTCAAACGTATTAACTTGAACAGTATAATAAACTCGAATCCACAAACAATCGGCATCCTTTCAATCGCGAATGTAAGAATTGGAATATAAAACACGTTACAAAATACAAAACGAGAAATAATTTTTTCATGAAAAACAGCCGAAACATTTCACGGCAGCCATAATGCGGGGAAAAATAACGAATCATCACTCCCCCCCACATACCTTTTGGTAAAGAGAGAAAAACTTTGCGGAATGGAGAGCCTCGCATTGTGCTCGCCGTCAGCGCCGACATTTTATTCTAACTCCACTTAAAAATTTAACAGTGTCGTTTGAAAAGGTCGCCGTCAAGTGGCGCAACAGTGGCGACACTGAAAGCCTCCCAGGACTGTAGTGTAAAGGAAAATAAAAAATTACATATTGAATTCAATTTGTGTTGCTCAGTGTCAGTGGAACCCCGGTGTACTGTGGAGTGCGAACATTTTGTTTTATTATAAAAAGTAATGCGCTTATGTTGGGCTGTCAACTGCAACACGTATTCAAAAGTTCCGTTATATTTTTTGCCCTCAACATAAAATAATGAAGAATAATAATGCTGTGAAAAAAAATTAATTGTGCAGGCCCCGCATTACTTTACATCGTGGCTTCGGCAAAGTTCCATTATTAGTGCGTAGGTAACTGTATTTTTATAGCATAACGTAATGTGACACCAATAAAGATATAAATCCCAATGCCAAGGGTAGGAATACCCTTGGCATTGGGATTGGACTTGGTCGTTATCTAAAAATCCACAAAACTGTGTCGAAGTCGCAACGATTTTATTCGCATTATACCTTTCTCAAAGCATACAAGCATCCATTCTATTTCACCAAATACACCACATATCGAACTATTTACCACAGCGGTAACATCCTACAGCCAATAACCTGATTAGCATCTATCCCGCGCCGTTAATCCTGGCACAAAGACGAGATATCTCGGCTGATTGATCGCAGCCTGCGGGTAGCAGTGCCTGCAGTGTGCGACCGAGGTGAGGGAAAGGAAACTCAGTTACCTTCGATATATAGTATAGGATTAGATATAACTATCTGATAAGGAGTGTTTACATTGAAGTGCGATTAGAATGGAGATTTAAACTCGCACGAAAATATAATTTTGACAAAAAAATTATATTATCTGAAAACTTGGAGACACACATTAATAAAAATGAACGACTCAACAACGGCAATCTACTACAAAATACCACAAATATTTATCTACTTTTGCTGTCGAAAAACCTGACAGAATAATGGATTGTTTTTTCTCCTATATCACAATGAGTGCCGCTCATATTGCAAAAATATCTGACATCCCACTGGAAGTAACAATATCTGACAGTCATGTTTGAAAGCTGAAATATCAATATCACGCGACTTCTTTTTTCGATTATTGTGCCAATATCAATTACGCATCTAAAAGTAGGTGAGTAAGTAATTATTCAATTAAAATTGGTGGGTTTTTATGCTGCCAAAGTGATATCAGATATTTTCGATCGCAAAAAAGGATCACATTCTTCTGAGTTTAACTGAGTAAGCAGATAAGCAGAAGTCGCGGGCAGAAGCTAGTAATTACATATTTATGCTCATATAGGTAGGTACGTGCCACCCAAAACAATTGAAGAAGAATTTAAAAGGGTGTATTTATTGAACAGAAACTGAATGATATCGACTGTGTGCTTTGCTGAGCACTGATTCCACGCATAGATCACGTCCATTCCACCATAGGTTGTACGATTGATGGGATGTTAGTACGAGCAACAAGGTGGGAGCAATACACCCTGCTACGCGTGTGTGCCATGGTTTATGATTATTGCACTTTCCGTCTTCTACCACCAACTTCTGCGGCAACATATGTAGATCATAATCTACATATGTTGCCGCAGAAGTTGGTGGTAGAAGACTAATTTTACCATTACAAATAGAAATAATTTATTTGCATAATGTAGGTTCACAGATAAAAATTAATTTTGAAAATAATATTTTCTACCTACCGATTTTCAAATAATAGAATTCATATAAATATTAGAATTGAATCAAATTTATTATAATAATATTGTTATTTCTCTTCTCCAATTGTATAAATAAGCCCTGTAGGCAAGTTAATCTACACATAAAATAATCTGACATTTCACCTTTTTTCTTTTACTTTTCCCTAGTATAATACTTATTGTAAATTAGATTTTTTGTGGCACCTTATTTTCAGCTAAAAATAAACTTTTCATCAAAAGAGAGCGATGAATGGTAGGCGTTTAGAAAATAGGTAAACTATAATAAGTAATAAGTCTATTTTTATTTAACGTAATAATTCCCGTCTACAATTTGTTCTGTGTACATTGATCTGTACTGATTGTTACACGCTGTGAATGTATCCCACGGTTGCGCCGATGCGATGCGATATGTGCGGAATCCTCGTAGCTATGTGTGGAATTGGTTCAGGTATGCCTGTGCGGAAGGTTATTCAATTTTGTGTTGTCGTGTGCTTTCACGTTTTTGGTAGTCGTTGAGCTTTTTGTGAAAATGCTGTTTCGGGGAAATAAAGCCCTCATAACTATTTTTGCTGCAAATGAAATGCTACGAGTATAATTTATGACTAAATGTCAAAACCCATGCAGTACCTACACGGTCTGAACGATTTTAAGACAAGACTAGAAAAAAAGCTGGTAAATCTTCTGGGCCAAATGAATATGATTGGCAATACGACATAATTGTCACATTTTCACGAAAGGCGTTGTTTATTAAAGCAGAAAAATATGAAATAATCTTACGAAGTTGTCAGATTATTGGATGGTTGCCTGCACCGACACGCCTGCCCCTTGTTTAAGAAAATCCGAATCTTAATTAAAACCGTAGAAATCGAGAGCGGATTACATAATCTCTGCCAAAACCCACAGGTCGGTTATCACCTATTAACAAGTCTTAAATCAATCCCCATTTAGTTTTATTGTCCGCAATCATGTCGACTAACTACCCGCCCCTGCTTCGCTTAACTTTATGACGAATAAAAATTTTACGAGCTTTTCAATGGTTCTACTATTAAATACTAGTTGTAACTTGTAGGGTGAAAACTAAGGGGTGGCTTTTATGTTTTATTTGTAGTTTTATGTCGTGTAATTAGTGGGAGGGGGAGAATGTGAGGTTACGGTTTATGGTGTAGTAAAAGAGTAATGAGTAAACATCCGCGGTGATATGGTAGTCAATAAAAAAGACGTAGTGTAGTAACTTGTCTCATTGCAATTTTATATTTTATAGCTTCTGCCCGCGACTTCGTCCGCGTGAAATTTCATCCTCCCCTCATTCACCCTATTAGGGGTGGAATTTCTAAAAACCCTGTCTTAGTGGATACCTACTTTTCACAAAGAACACACCTTCCAAATTTCATGTCTCTAGGATCAGTGGTTTAGGCTGTGCGCTGATATATCAGACGTTTCACCTGCGGTAATTTCAGGAAAAACCTACTAAAAACTTTATTACAAAAAAAACAACCGACTTCCAAAAAATACAAAGTGAAAAATAACTTTAATTTCGGAAGTCGGTGTCGTTGGTTCTGTATTTTCGTTTTTTGAAACCGACTTTCGAAATTAAAGCTATTTTTCACTTTGTAGTATTTTTTTGGAAGTCAGTTGCTTTTGTTTTAAGTTTTTATTTTTCACTTTTTAGTTGTACCTGCCTACTCCAAACAAATTCATATAACACTACTTGGTATGTGAATATCAGTGACAGGAAGCTATTGAACACATCTGCCTACCCCTTTAAAAGGTACAGGCGTAATGTTATGTTGTGTGATTGCGTAAACAATGCATACATATGCTATAGCAGCAATCGCGGTTGATTTGCTGGCATTTATTGAAGAGTTCCGTTGTCTGTCTCCGAAACTCATCATCAGATCTTTATGAAATTTAAATGGGACCATTCCGGAATAAACCCATTTCGAACAAAAAAAATATTTGCAAATATATATGAGGGAGTTATGCCCGAATGTACCTACATAAAAAATAAAAAATAGAAACATCCGAATTGAGAACCTCCTCCTTTTTCGAAGTCGGTTAAAATCAAATTATGTCAAGGGCAATTTTATTCAAAATTAAATACTTGTGATGAATAACGTATTTATTTTGATAAGGATTAATATCATGTTTATAAAAAAAAACCTTCGCAAATAATGCATTAGTTTAGAAGAAATTTGATTACCATAAAAGGTTATAGTGAGTAAACCTTAAAAGATAGACATATGCTATCGCGGACTTTTTTTTAGAATTTTTAAAGGGAAACAATTCCGTCATACATGATTTTTGCGTAACTTTAACCGTTTACGCAGCGTACGCAACGAAAGCTCTCAAAAGGAATATTTTTTCCCCGTTTTTGCATCATTTTTCATTGATGCTCCGCTCCTATTGGTCGTAGCGTGATGTTATATAGCCTATAGCCTTTCTCAATAAATGGACTATCCAACACAAAAATATTTTTTTAATTCGAACCAGTAGTTCCTGAGATTAGCGCGTTCAAACAAACAAACAAACTCTTCAGCTTTATTATATTATATATGTATACCTAAGTATAGATTACTCATAATGTGGTTACAAAGTAGAACCGATTTGTTGAAAATAAGGTAAAATAAGAATAGAATTGATGTAATAATTATGGCAAAAAGGTACAGTTCATTCGAATAAGAGCTAATGGGCTACACAAATAATAGAAAACGATATACTTTATCCCACGCGTATAGTTAACTCAGTAGGTTTATTAACATCAAAACAAAGTTCCACCACCAGAATCTAATCGGCAAACAATGTAGATTACATACTCTCATCTCACAACGTGACATAAAATGACTAGTACAACTATAAGTACATAAGTAGTGGAGGATTTAAAGCGCGCCCTGAAAGCGCCGCACTCACTCGCCGCCCAGAGATTACGGCGCCCGCCCGCGTGCGCCGCCCGCCCTACGGTACGACACTACGCCGGGGAAAACGATACGCGCGCTAAAATGAAATACGACAAATAAAATTACGAGATTTTGTAGTGTTATTTAATTAGTGTCATATTAGTATTAGGTTATGTAATCTAAATAGTGTAGTAGTTTTATAATAGAAATATTAAAGTCAAATTACTCATAATCATAATAAAAAAAATCAAAGAGCAAACTGTAATCTGTATACAATAATAATCATAAAAATAGTTTTAAAACCTAACCGTTGAACGATAAAAATAACTATCAAGTTAAACAATAGTTGGTAGTTCTTAACAGGCGATGTTTGGACAACACAAACAGTGTGTTGATGGACTTATGACTACGAGTCTTCTATTCTAAATCAAACCGTATGAAGTAGAAAATAGAGTTTATAGTCGCGTGTGTGTTAATGTTAGGTAAGGTGTTGCCAGCAGTAAATATTTACGAGTCTACTAGTGTAAAGCGCGCGGTGTATTGGACAGCGATCAGGTAAGTTTATTGTTTCGCAATAAAACATATTGTTCTCTCTACTCACTGATCTGGAAATCGTTTTATTGGCATTTAAAGTGTTGACCGCGTTCATGTGTTGTTATGAAAATAGGCTTTTATTGAAGATAGAAATAAATGATTGGTTCCATGAACCCTAGGCTAATACCTAAGACCGACTTACAAAAAGCTGATCAATTCTCGGATCAGTTCACTACTGTAACCTGTTGAGATTCGTTCACGGAAATAACAACAATCAATGAAATCAACTTCATAAAAAATTTGATTGAATGAAGTTTTAGAAACCGGGTAAATTTTTTGCCGACAAAGTACCAAAGTATTATAGGTACAAAGGTTATTATTTTCAAAGAGTTTTTCGTGGAATGAAAAATGCTTTTCTCTGACGGTTAACAGGTTTCAGCTACAATATTATTAAAACGTGTTTTCTATTAGCGTGCTTTGTCCAATTCTTAGTAAAAGAATAAATTTAATTATGCTAAAACGAATAATAAAAAACGCGCCACGAAAAAATCCGTCGGAACTCCATTCGGATCTCGCTATGAGTGTGTGTACTACTCATTAGTGATAATTGGCTAAAAAAGACAACACAAACATATCCTGCATTTTGTGTGCATTTTTTAAGTTGGCAGCACTGAACACCGGATGAACTGACAAAACACAAACGACGAAATGTTTCCTTTATTGTGAGTTTTGGGTTAATTAATGTGATGATTTTTTTCCATATTTTATTTTAATGACACTGGCCACTAACAATCAAATATAATTGCTTGACAATATATTTATCTATACTAAAGGGGGTGAATACCGAGATTACTACTAATCTTTCTATCTATTTAAATAAAATTCAAAGTCCTGGCAGCCTAAACCGATGGTCCTAAGGACATGAAATTTGGAGGGTGTGTTCTTTGTGAAGAGTAGGTATCCACTAAGAAAGAGTTTTTCGAAATCCCACCCCTAAGAGGGTGAATGGGGGAGGGTGAAATTTCACGCGGACGAAGTCGCGGGCAGAAGCTAGTAGAGAAGTATGGAAGAAAAAGACATGTTGCGGCAAGCACACATACATTGGGATGAGGGCTGGAGAATGATCACGACTGTGTATAAAACAAAGTCGCTTTTCTTGACTCTCTCGGTGCCGCGATCATCATTTAGAGCATTTATTCCGAAAGGTTTATGTGAATAACACATAGTATTTAACATAAATATAACACAAAAGCCTCGATGTTTTGAAATGTCACTTTTGCACCCAAGCGAAGCAAATTCGGGTCACTAGTTGTCTAATATTCGAATAAAGAATGGAAAATATAGATCTTCACATGTTATCAGAATCTGCAATCATAAATACGGATACGTAATTTTAGCATACAGATAACAATTAAATTCAATTATTCTCTACCGTTATTGTTATTAAATAACTTTTATTTTTCGCTGGAATACATTGTCCAAGCTAGACCGCTGCCAGCGTCTCTGGGTCCCGCACACTTCCCATTGTGATGCGGGTCCGCTCCTGCCGTAACAAGAGGCCTCTCGTGTGAACTCACAAACCGCTCGAATTATTGTGTTTTTCGCAACGAGGAAGTTGCTGATTGTTTTTACTGCTGGTCCCTACTTTTATGGGGAAATGCAAGGTCGCGGTTGTTGTTGTAGAAATATAGTGTTGTTTTGGGGCGTTTGTAACGGAAATGTTAGTAAACATTGTTTGTGAGGTTGTTTCCGTGCTATGTCAATTTCCTTTTTTAAGGAAATGAGAAAGTTTGTGCTTTCTTAACATCAAAAGAACCCCTAGAATATTAAAATCTTCTTAGACTTTAAATTGATTAAATGGAACTATGATTTTACTGATATGTGATACGGGAAGTGGAACTACGGCACTTATGGCACTTGTTGTCTAGTTCCCATCATTCAATTCATCATCCAAGGAACGCAAACATTCATGTAGGTGTGTTTTCATAAAGCGTTTCATCCTTTTCATCTCCTTTACTTACCACAAATTGAACACAACTCTTCCCAAATCGAATCAGACACACCACGACCAGAACAAGCCACATTGATTCACTACGGGTTAATATTAAATCAGTGGTTTTTGTAAAGACACACCTACCCCCGAACTAGAGAACCCACTCATATCGGCTACTGTCAGCATTTAGGATTCCGTAGGCAGCATCCAATCACGCGGCATTGTGCCCGCGGCCGGCAGAATTAAATTACGCGGGTTCCGTACGGCGGCTGAATGCGAAACATGGCGTAGAATGATGCATGTTGTGGCATGATTTGTAGACAGTAACAGGCTAGAGTCAATGGAAAAGTTCATAAGAACTCTCTGTACAAAAGATTACTTGCCCCTTTATAAAGTTTTTAAAAACTTTGAAGCATATATTTCATGTAAATTGGGGAAAATTCAAATGATATTACTTAGATCCCAGTTATAAACAAATAAAAGAACAGATATTTTCCTTTCTTGTTAAGTGAAAAGCTTGAATATAAAATAACAGGCTAAAGCCTAAAATAAACACAGAGATATTTTAACAGTATTTCCATTGCTACAAACCTTTTGAATCCCCAAACCAAATAGGATTATGTGCATACATACATATTTCACCATCCCGCTCAGACAGGGTTGACCCGATGTATTTCGCTGGCAGGGGAAAGTTAATTTTGTACAAATCTGTCGATATTAACAAAATGAGCAATGGTGCAGCAACAACGCACCATATGCGCTGTACAAATCAATGGGACCATTGTCCTGCATTTAATATTTACAGTAATATAATAACATTTCGCACACAATCGATATTGTCAACACATCTGCGAGGTACATATTCTGTGCATAGTTATTTCGACAAATTATTAGAAGAAATTAGCTCTTATTTAGATGAGTATAAAGTTATTGACAACTGCAAAGTGACCTGTCAATCGAGATATGATGAATTAATAATACTCGTCAACGCAAAACCCACCTTATCACCAGTAACTTAAGTATATTTTGCAACGTTAATAACATAGTACACTCGAATGCAAAATGATGAATTAGCCGGTAGTGGTCGCAGATGTTCGCGCGCGCTCGGCGTCGGTCGTGCGGTATCGGCGGCGGATGATTGATGGTGGTAATGACGGCTCATTGCGACTGTACGCAACGATACACAAAGTCGATACTCTGACGTGTGGGAAAGGAAATGAACAGAATCAGCTGCTTATCTTAGGATCCAAGGGTGGAAAGGGGATTTGGGGAAACGGGGTCAGAATGGCGAAAGATATAAGGCTGGGTATAAATCAACTGAAAGAAACGCTTAATGCAGGAAAATGGCTATTTCATGCTCTTTTTGGAATACAACAATAAGACATGTTTCAAGGAGATCGTGATCATCTTAGAAATTATTGTATGTTATCAGATAACTCAGTAGTACTCGAAAAATATAGCCAATTCATGGGCTTTGCAAAGTAATTTATGTCTTGACATAAAATGTTCGTTAGACACCCACTTAGGTACGTATTTAGTTGCTCCATCAACAGTAGATGCCTCCACATGATTCATTCACCCAAAACCAATTGCATTCCAAAAAATAAGCTCCTACATTTCCATCGCCCCTCCGTGAAATACTCCGAGCTTGGGGACAAACCTTTATTAAACCGAATACACCAAGAAAACCGCTTCAAAACAGATCCCAACTTATTATAATATAAATGGAAAATTCACCGTGACGTGACTGACAGGCACATTCACGGCGCCAATTAAAAGGGGTGGGCAGTGCCCCCGTCATCCATCACACTGGATTATCTGACGACACTATTATTATTAGCAGTCGCCGATAACCGGTTTAATCCGCTTTTTGTTCGGCAATTTTCGGCAGACGTCGGGTTTTTGATCGGTTGGGGTGCTGCTTTCTTTTGTGGTGTCAATGGCTTTTGTTATATTTCTTCGTATTCTGCTGATTTAATAATAAATTCAATAATCTGAAAAAATCCACGAACAAATAATTTCCTAATACCTCTCAACTTCTCAAGAAAAATCATTAAAGCATTTTTATTCAGAAAATTGGAGCTAAAATATCGCGAAAAATATTTTAATGCAATTTATAAAAACAAAGAACAAACGGTCTATAGGCATCGGAAAATTTGAAATAAGAATAGAAGTTACTTACTGGCAATAATCACACTAATATTATAAAGGAGTGTGTGTGTGTGTTTATATGTTTGTTACTTCTTCACGCTCAAACGGCTGGACCAATTTTGATATAATTTTGTATGGAGATAGCTGTCACCCGTGATTAATATATAGGCTACTTTTTATCCCGATTTTCCCACGCGAAAACGCGGGGCGTAGCTAGTTATTTATAAAGGAGAACGTCCAGCGACAATTATTTTACCTTGAAGTCTGTACAAAAAGGTGAGTGACATAAACCTACGTTTTGTTTCATTATCTACCAATTCTTTCGCTTCATAAAATTGTTCTCATTGTTCAGAATTGTCAAGTGTTGAGAAAATTGAAAATAAATCTGTGACTTTGTCGTGTATTTTTGTAACGTAATTTCTTCAAATGGTCCCGAGTGTTTCAATATCCTTATTCAAATTGAGTGCTTTATTAATAAATCGTTTATTTTCGACGTTATTTTAATATCAGTCGCCTAGAATGCTCGATACGAATGCTTTCAAATACAGATGAGGAAAAAGGGACATTTTCAAAGTCGCATTTGTTCAAAATATTTTATTTTCGCAATTATTTTGAAATTCGCACGTTCAGTCTCTCCCAATTTACGAGTCATCAATAACTCACATGACAGCTGTCAAGAACATCGCTTACTGCGTCAATTAAATAATTATTTTAATTGAATAGTAAATTCTCTTTCGTGGTGAAAAATAAATATAAACTGACGTAGCCTGTATGTATATTTGATTTGATGTCTATAAAAATTGTTTATTGTGTAGGTAGGGACAATGGTTTAGTGTGCGATTATACATCAAGGTGTAGCCATTGTTAACGTTCTTTGTTCACGTTAGACATATAGATAGAAAAAATAGAAATTGAGTAGGAATGACAATAGAATTCGAAATAGAAAACGTTTATTTACGTTTTTTGCGTAGAATGTTGTTACAAAATAACCTTTGGTTCAAAGTACAGACGCCAGCACATCAAGCTATTACAATCTGTCAAATTCCTTTAATAGATTTTCAACTTTATCGCTAAAGCATAAGGTTCAAAATTAATTGGAAAAATTTGACAATTTCGGGTAGCTTGATGTGCTAGCGTCTGTACATTCTACCGTTTGCCATTAAGAAAATTGTAATATTGTGAGTGAACAATATTAATAAGTGATTCGAAGTACTTATAAAAGTTTTGGCTTAGAGTTAAAGTGATTCATTCTTTTAAACTTATCTAAGGCTATAATTTAAATTAAAAATAATACAACAAATCTAAATGAATATAAACGTGACAATAGTTTATCTGCAAAAAATCTGATACAGAACAATAACACTTTATGTAGGTATTCGTCGTTATCATCTCAGAGCTAGAATACTCAAAACTCAATATACAGCGTGTACCTATCACAAATTTGTGATCATATTAAAAGGTGTGGTACAGTACGTACCATCAAACTGACCAACTTCCTCCATTGGACCAACATCGTAATCGCGAAAATTTATCAGCTGTCCCATACATTTGTGTCGAGTGGGTACTGAAGTTTTGTATGGGATACCTGCTAATCCATTGCTTGATATGTTGAAACATTTATCTGCTCAACAAAGTAAATAACGCAATGAATGTCGTTGGACTGTCAAAATGGAAGCCATTGCCACTAATGGTATGTTACGCAGTTACCCCGCTGATTACTGTTCGCTAAGTTAACTGTCGATAAGTTGTTTACTTTGATGATGTGCACCATACCCTTAAATACGACTATTTCTGTGGCACGCTGTGTATTGCTGCATTGCATTCCACAATGTAACCTTAAGATATTGCTACAAAGACTTGATCATTATGGAATATGCTACACTTAAGAGCAAAATGTTACAACTGAGCCTTAAGTATTCTAATTTTCATTGTACAAGACTATTTCTCTTCATAAAACCACTCTAGTGATCTGTCGCATATCAGCCGCCGTTTACCGCAGCCAGTACAAGTAACCGTGAGTTATCTCTCCGGCTGCTAACTGATATTCATGGCGGCAACTTTACCCGGTTGTTGCTGTTATTTATTATGCCTACTTTTCTTTGTTTATCTTAAAAGGGTAAATTGCTTGATGACTTTTTGTTTTAATTTTGATTCCTTAATTTTATACAAAGTTAATTCAACTACTACCGATTCAAAGCTTTAGTGTACCATATAATGATATAAAACACTTCACTTAAACTAGAGTCGGTTTTTATGGGTTTATCTAAAAGGTAGTCGTAACGTAACTGTAGTAATGCCGAGACCAATATTTTGATTTAAACTGGATGGACATGGACATGGAGTTTCTTGCCCATTCTTCTCCACAGGAACATACTACACTTTGGCATGGACAACTAGCTTCATCTTTCTGACTGCCCGGCTCCTTGAAAAAAGTGTCTGTAATTGGTTTAATTGAAATAAATGCTTTGAGTTTGAGTAATAGATTTGTTGCTTTGAGTTTGAGTAATACATTTGTTACTTAGGTTATTCTGCGAAAGAGGCATTGTGAGAAAGCGACCTTTTGAGAAGGAGTCATTCTGCGAAAGCGACATTATGAGAAAGCGACATTATAAGAAAGAGACATTTTACTACCAGTAGACATTTTGTGAAAGAGACGTTTTGCGCCTGAGCCATTTTATCGTGTCAGAATAATTTAGCAAAAGTAATTAGTTTATCTAAGTACCTACCTGATGACTCAGAATTAATTACAATTCAGAATTTAAAAAATGAAAATGTAATTTGCATGCATGCTTTAATACTTTAGGTACTTAAGTACTATGTTGTTATTTTATCATTGTAATTTATTAGAATCATTTAATCGTTTTTAATAATAGGCAATTGTTTATCAAGATTGGAAGAACATAGCGCACTACCTTATTTTTAAGATATTTGTATATAATTACCTGTCTCTTACAAATAAATTATTCTTATTCTTACCTGAAATCACATCTATCTCAGAAACCCGGCTTTTCGCAACATCAGCTCTAAAATATGTAAAACATACAAAACAAATGGTGTCAATTTATCTCCACCGACCTGCGTGGGTAGGCACGGTATCTTTACCGGTAAAAGCTAACCGGCATTGATGATCAGACCGCGGTTCTGTACCGGAATTATTTATGTTCCCCGAGATCGCATGCTCTTCATCTTCAGCCAATGGGGCTCATTTGAATACGTGTGTTTTTCTCCCCGGGGCTTATTTATTGACCTGATTTGTGGTTGATTTGGCTCGTAGATTTTTATGATACCCGGAGATGAAATAGTAGGAAAGTTATGAGGCTTTATTCGAGGTGCTCCGCAAATAAATAAGTAGCGATTCTTAAGTAGCAACATATTTAATATTTGACCTGAAACTGGAACAACTGATCACTATTATCTTTTTACATTGCCATTGAACTATTTTGTGATGCCAGATCCTGTAGTAGCAACACCTCTTAAAACAATATCAATCCACACCAGATCTCCATACACGTCCCACTCAATAAAAGTATTAAAATCAATGGCAGACCCCTCAAAAGAGAAAAATATGGCTATGTCTAAGGCATTTGACTGTCCTCATATCGTATTTTTATTAAACAATTACGAGAAGCCTGCGGATTACTCTAATAAGACGTAGTCGATGGAGCGTGGACTAGCGAGAATTGCTTCATTTGTGAACTTCACTCCCCCCACCACACGCCCCGCGCCCCGCGCCCCGAGACATCCAGTAATTTCCGGACTACCCTCTGTTTGGTTATTCCTTACTTTTTCCTCCTCTCAAATCTGCTAAGAAGGTATTAGAAGATTAGACGGACCGCCAGAGGCTTCGTGAACTCCAAATTATATTGATATTGTATGTGTCTCACGTTTTTCGTAAAGAGTGAGGCGTATCAGCATATCTTTTGGTCTTGATTAGAGTTCTACGTGTATGAAGCCAGCGAGATTATAATTTTGAGGAGAGTCTGTTTATGAGTTTATTCGCAGCAGAAATGTAATCTGTTAAGCTAACCTAAGCTGTTAGTTCACTTAATTTCAAATTTATTTATTAATCACAATTTGTACAAACATAGATTAGATAATTAGACGGTGACCCCCAAACTAGGCATCTGCCTGTATCTTAGGAGTCAGTGATGCGATAATTTCAAAGTGATTATTGCAATGGAAGGCTTTAAAGGGATTAGTTACAAGGCAGCAACTCAAACAGCTTAGAAAATCAACAGACATTTCAGTTCAGTAGTGCCATCAAACAGAACCGTTTGATCAAATGTATGTATACATACTCTAACAATATCAAAGCAACAAAACGTCATTTCAAATTTCGAACAGAACGTGACATGTTCGGTATCAGTGTGACGTCGCAGCATAGTTCGTGTCAATTCGGAACAATTCGGCTTTGTTTGATCGCGTTTTGTTTCTCAACGTTGAGTCAAGGTTTTTATTTGCGTTTCATTGCGTTGCTCTATTTCATCGTTTTTCTATTGTTTGTTCAATTGCTTTTCAGTGGATTGTTGCACTTTTTATCGGTGTTGAAAGGACATCGGCCATGTCAGGAACGTTTTATTTTTGACGCCGTGAATAATTGGCTATTGACAGTATAGTAAGTAAGTAATTCGTTATGCTTCAAGCCCAGACATATCACTTGTAATACCTTTAAAATTGGATCCTAGCTACAAATGAATTGGTCTTCTATTATCGAAAATTATAGAAAGGATTGAAAGGATTATCATTATTATTTGCGTTGCCTAGTTTCATGAGCCATTCATTAGTTAAGGCATATTTTTTGGTTTCCATTCTTGGTTACATTAATTCATCAATATTGTAACCAAGGAAGATGCATTGATTCATCATGAGAAATATAAATAAATCTGCATTTCTGTTATCCTACCTATTTTAGACGATTAAGTACGATTACTTATTTTTGAACAGTTTCCAAATCTGCAAGCGTCAAAGACCGTCTATCCTTATTAATTTTAATGAATCGACATCTTTGCCTACCTAAGACCTGTCAAGATGTCTACAAGAGCTGCCTGACTATTGAAAATGTGAAGAACTTCTAAACCTAAGGCTCTGCATAATCTGGTTCAAACTCAAACTCAAAGCATTTATTTCAATTAAACCATCTACAGGCAGTTTTGAATTGTCAAAGAGTTAGTCAGTAAATTGAAGCTAGTAAATGCCCATTCCAAAACGTAGATCTCTATGGTGAAGAACGGGCAAAAAAACTCCAAGGACACTCTTTTAAATCAAGATATTACAAAATCCTGGATACATTAGTTTTTTAGCGTTTATATGTGAGAACAATGTAAAAAGAAAATGGCAAACAAGCCAAGTTAAGAGATTACCAGTCTCAACCAGACGCCGACGACGCCCGTTCACGAACAGATTCGAAACATGATCCATTAAAGAGCCCAAGAAACCTCATTCAACACCAAAACGATAAAGAAAAATACTTATCATTCACAGCAAAATAGCAGGTACCCACACTTTAGGAAAACTCGAGGAAATCCGTGGGAAATCGAGCATTTGCGTTGTTGTTTAAAACCGGCGCGTCATGCTGATAGTGCTGACCAGCAAACTAGATCCCAACTCATGGAAGGTAGGCCGCGGCCCGGGGTGTTACCACATACAAAGGAAATACAGAAGTCCCACTTTTCTATAAAATATAAATAGGATCTAGCATGCAATCGTACAAGTGTCCTCAATCGCAAATTACAGGTTTTTAAAAACACCGAATAATTTTCAAATTACACCCAACGTTACACCATCCACAAACAAAATATGTATCGATAAGAGAGATATGTTAAGAAAAAACACAAAGCTTTTGTTTCATCACTTTTCCAGAGATGCAACTGATTCCACTACTCTTATTGTGTTATACAGCAGCTTGGTACAAGATTGTCTAAATGATCACATTCATCATCACATTAAATTCTATGTGCGGTAAATACGATGGTCTTGGAATACCTATTCTTTGTTCTTTTTTCTCCCTTTTCAAGTTTATAATCCGATCGAATGTTTGTAGTGGATTTTCTGCACGTAACTGTTTTCTGGCCAGCCCATCGGGTTTCACTTAGTGTGCCATCATTAATAACGTAAAGGTTATTCCTGAATGTGCGGTACTCGTTTTTCAACATTCATCGCGTATTAGATGATGCGGCTGTTGCTAATGGCTGCGAAGATAGACGCAGGTACAGGTGGGCTGGAATGTAGGTGGAAGGATGGCGCTTTTCAATGAAGTTGAGGATGATAAATTGTACTGATATTGTGAGAAGGATGCTTCTCGTACGGTTTCTTGTAACGCTCTTCTTATCAAATGAAACCTTCGTTGTCGTTTTCAGTTTAACGGCTGACTTATCATTAATCTTCTGATCTTATGCTGGTTTTGGACGACATGGTTGAACGACTTTCTGCTATTCTTAAACACCTGAAATAGAGGAAAAATTCATACTGCTACTGCTCTGATAAAAAATACTTATGTAGCAGCATCTTCCTGTATCCTTATAGATCCGAATAATGAAGGAATTCTTCCTTCAAATTAAATTTATTTCACGTACAAGGAAATTCCATCAAACCCTTTGATAATAAATGAAGACCTTGAAACATACAACACGTTATAAACATTTTGCTGAAAAAATGTATATCGTATCAACAATAATGATTCCAGGCTCCACAGTAAATCCTATCTCGTTGCTACGGTTTACGAGTTTCAGACAAAATGAGGAGCCGTAAACAAAACGTGGACGGAAGAGAACTGAGACGAGAGATGAACGTTTTAGTTTTACGAAGTTGATGAAATGAGATTGTGACTAGTAAGGTCAAATACCAAGTTATCAAGTAAAATCTTATTATGTAAGGTTACAACTCATAGAACACGTAACCATCTCACAGAAGTTTCTTAAATCAAACGACGAACCAACTTAATAACTTCGAATTTAATAAAAAGGGCTACTCAAGGAAACCCCAAAAGTTTTTGAACTGCAATAACTACAACACAAAAATTATGAAAATCGCCGTGGCCAGCCTTATAATCCTTACTAAAAAATAATCCTCGTGGCGTGTCGGGTTAGGTCAAGTCGTTTGTCATCCAGGCCCAGGGGGGTGAAGCAGGGTTGGGGGGTTTGAAATATGCCACGTTTTCACTTTTTTTATCCACTTTCCCGTTGAGTAAGGCGTGTGAATAATTTAAGTGGGCTTTTGGCTGCGGTGCGTTTAAAAAATGAACCCGCGTCACTTTCTGTTTCAGTGGCTACGATAAAAGGGGTGCTGGGTCTCTGGATGGCTAGTGATAAGTCTGGCTGTCCATCTTCTTAGATAATTTGTGTGGAAGTGGATAAGAAGTTGGAAACTGTAGGCTAGTAAGGAGCCTCAATGGACATAACGTTTTGGAGTGTCGGGTTTCTGTTGTGTTTTTCTTTTAGATAGATTTTTCTTTCTTATGTCTATTCGGAGGCCTGCGTTCAGCGTGATATACTCGTATATGAATAACGTACTGACCTCTTTTACATATTTTTATCAGTTATTTCTGTATCTGGCCGAAACGGCTAAATCCTAATCTAAATTATACGTTTTCATATAGATCGGGGAAGCTAGCTGTAACATGCATTACTCAATAAAAAAGGAACACAGAACAGAACAGTTGAAAACTTACCTGACTTTTCCAATTCTTGTAAAAATTATTCCAAGAAAGTTCTCCTTCCGAATGTCTAAAACTAAAAACGTCGGTTCGTAGAAGCACCTCTGCACAGTTCTCCTACATACAATATTTTTACCAAACGAGTGCAGGCTACTTTAGGAAAGTGGCTAATACCCTCAGAGACAGGTGGTTGGTGGTTTTTTGAGGTAAAAGTAGGGTAGTAAGATGACTGGGTAACTTTAAGTCAAGTTAATTTTTAATGTACTTTACTTCTTTCTTGATAGATGGGACATCATACTTTAGTAAGATCACTTTCAGCGCATGGTACTACGATGATGATGATGGAGATGGAAATGGATATAAGTTAGCTATTAAAAAGTAAGTGGTATGCTCTTGAATTCCCCACAACTACTAGATCTCCTGACACAAAACGATTTCTACGACTCTCTGCATACTACCCTCTCAGACCTTCGCAGCTATCCATCTTTCAACCCCAACCTCCAATCTCAGAAACATACGGTTTAGAAAATCGTCTAACGCCGCACATTACAAGGAATAAAGAAGCCGTGTATAAGTGAAACAATGCATTAATTACAACCAGTACACTACCTAGAACCCCCGCCCCCACTGCCCCCTCAGAGAGGGTGTCTCCTTGATTTACGGCGCTCCTACCCTGGAAAATTATTCTCCATTCGTGATTTACTACCAGTACGTTTTTACCTGCATTATTTACGACACTACAACACATATTATACTTTATACCTTAAGCAACAGAGTTGTTATTTGATTGTGGGTAATAATATGTAGTTTAGTATATTCAGTAATTGCATAGGTATCGTTAATTGTTGTGATTGCGGCAGTCGTGCCGGTTGAGACACGAACGTGCACACACACAAACACACAAGGACCCACACAAACGTATTCTAGACGTGACAACGGTATAAGGAGGAAATCCCGGACGTATTCCAAGAGATTTTTATGAGGTTCTTATAGTGACGACATTGATAGCGGTAAACCGACGTAGGTCTTTTGTTTATGGCAAATGAGAGGTTGATGGGTACCCTTGACCTTGTGGGTAATAAAACTTCAGAGTGGCTTACAACAGACTAGCATTTATTTTAGAATATTCCAGATACGTCACACAGTTTAGGTACACTAATAGATACTAGATGCCGCTAGTAATATGCAGCCATGTAGACATATGTAGTTTCTTTT
This sequence comes from Luperina nickerlii, assembly GCA_963855955.1. Taxonomy (NCBI): domain Eukaryota; kingdom Metazoa; phylum Arthropoda; class Insecta; order Lepidoptera; family Noctuidae; genus Luperina; species Luperina nickerlii. The sequence continues at coordinate 21,868,775 of OY979675.1, read as the reverse complement.
GATACATATTTAACATCCTCTCGTAACAAAATAAACTACACAAACTTTAACATAAATAAAACTACATTTAGACAAAACTTATACTTTCTCAACACCCATTAAACTCAGAAACTTATAATGTTTATTGCTACAAAGACTTTTTGTAAGTAAATCAGCTGGCATTTCAGAGGTAGATACATATTCAAGCTTAACTCTATTCTGAAATACACATTCACGAACAAAATGATGTCGCACATCTATGTGCTTTGTCCGTTTATGAAATAACGGATTAGCAGCTAAACTTAGTGAGCTTTGGCTATCACTATAAAGGCTTACAGGTATCTTTTCATTTATTTCTAACATATCACATAATAAATTGTTTAAATAAATAGCCTCCTTGCAGGCTTCAGACAACGCCATGTATTCAGCTTCTGTTGATGACAAAGCTACAGTTCTTTGCTTTCTGGACTCATAAGAGATAACACAACCTGGCATAACAAAACAAAAACCAGTATAAGACCTTCTGTCTAAGGTACATGATGCCCAGTCGGCATCAACATAACCATGTAAACAACTATTACTATCTTTGTTATACACTAAACCATAGCTTTTAGTTTTCTGCAGATATTTCAACAATCTCTTTAAATGTTTCCAATGTGTTTCTTTAAAACAATTATTGTATTGGCTCAAATAACTAACACTATAAGCTATATCTGGTCTCGTTGACACAGAGAGGTACATTAGACAACCAATCAACTGTTGATAAGGGTATTTTTTATCACAACGATTATTTACATCTTTATCTAACTTTAAATTAACTTCCATAGGGGTATCTGAGCAATGACAATCTGTCATATTAAACTTTTCTAAAATATTACATAGAAATTGCTCTTGGTCAACAGTAATACAGTCTTTTTTTAACAGTAACTCTCATGCCTAGACACTGTTTAATCTGACCTAAATCCTTTATCTTGAATTTATTTACAAGTTCAGTTTTTAACTGTAAATAAGAGTTCTTACAATCATAGAACACAAAGAAATCATCCACAAATAAAGCTACAAACACTTTGACATTATTATTACACTTTATAAAGAGACAAGGTTCATACTTAGATTTTCTGTAACCTAAACCTATCAAACAATCTTCCACTCTAGTATACCAGGCCCTAGCAGATTGTTTGAGGCCATAGATTGCTCTTTTTAATTTTAACACTTTATTATGACAATTCTCAAATGAAGAGCACTCAGGTATTTCAGTAAATACATTTTCATTTAGAAAACCATTCAAAAAAGCTGTTGGTACATCAAGGTGATTCATATTAAGGTTAAGTTTAACAGTTAAAGCAAAAAGTAATCTAAGGGTAGAATACCTTAATACAGGCGAGAAAGTTTCAGTAAAGTCAATACCTTTCTTCTGAGTAAAACCCTTTGCAACCAGCCTTGCTCTGTACCGCACTTCGCCATCACTATTGTATTTCTTTTTGAACACCCACCTGTTTTTAACCACTGTACCATCCTTTGGTCTGTTCACAAGCTCCCAAGTGTCATTATCCTCAAAAGATTTCAACTCTTCCTTCATTGCACATTGCCACTGTACTGCCTCAGGTCCAGTAGTAGCTTCAATTAGTGAAATCGGCTCACCTGTCACATCTTCCACACACATATTGGAATAACCATAGTAATTTGGTTTTCTTCTTGTACGCTTCTTTGGAAGATCCAAATCCTGTGACTGAGTCACAACAGTTGTATCAGCCGATGTGAGAGGATCATGAAAACTGTCTTCTGATTCACTTGATGTTTCATCTGGAACATAAGTTGCATCACTTGCACCATCTTCTATCACATCTGTGCTATCTGACTTACTGTTCTCTGTGCACTCTGGTGGCTGTTTGTCCTCTATCAGTATAGTTGCTGACGATCTGCCATTGGTGTCCTCCATGACTACCACATCTCTGGCAACAATGATCTTCTGTGACTGTGGGTCAAATAGACGACAACCTTTGATATTATCTGAGTAACCACCTAGGAACATCTTGTTTGCCTTCTTGTCCCACTTTTTACGCCTGTCCTTAGGCACATGGACCATCACTGGGCTGCCAAAGATCCGCAAATGACTAACATTTGGCTTTCTGCCCGTCCATATTTCATAGGGTGTAATATCCCTATCTAGGCTTGCTGCTGGCGATCTATTCTTCAAATATACAGCTGTGTTTACAGCCTCCGCCCAGAACTTTTTCTCAAAATTAGCATCAAATAGGAGACAGCGTGCCTTCTCAACAATAGACCTGTTATACCGCTCAGCCACTCCGTTCTGTTCAGGAGTATATGCAGTTGTTTTCTGATGTACTATACCACATTTTTTCAAATAGTCCTCCATTTCAGTTGAACAGAACTCACCGCCATTATCAGATCTTAATGTTTTTATCTTCTTGGATTGCTGATTCTCGACTAACCTTTTGAACAATTTAAAGTACTTGAATGTTTGATGTTTTGACTTAAGAAAATACACAAAACTCATTCGACTGTAGTCGTCAACAAAAATCAGAAAATAAGAAGCCATTCCAAGTGATTTATTTTCCACTGGTCCACATAGGTCCGTGTGGACCAAATCCAGCACATCCTGACTTCTGCTCATACTCACAGGAAAAGGTAACCTTGTCTGTTTACCCTGGCAGCATACTGTACAGCTGGATTTGTCAATTTCACCACCTTTGTCAAAGAATGTTACGCCTTCAACTGCTCCATTTTGCATTTTGCATAGGTCATTAAGGTTTATGTGACCTAATCGTCTGTGCCACGTCGTACTCGAAGCTTTGACTGCCGCCGCCAGTAGTTGCTGAGACTTCACAATGTTTAACTTGTATACTTCGTTTTCTAACCTTGCTTCACCAATGCAATCATTCTGTGAGTTGTATATGAAGCATCCCTTATGAGTGAATGTCACATTGTTTCCACTTCCAATTATACGACTAACTGATAACAAATTTGTTGTGAGGTTAGGCACGTATAAGACATTGTTCACCTGTATATCATACTGCTTGTTTCCAACTGCAGTCGTAATTTGCAAGTCTCCCGAACATACTATTTGTACACTTGTTCGATTAGCCATTATTATTTCTTTAGTTTTCGGTTGATACGAAACGTTTTTCAACATATTTTTGTCCGACACTAAATGAGTACTTGCGCCCGAATCAACGTACCAGTCATCTTGACTGAATTTACTCGTTAAGAATACCGCGCTGAATGCGTTCATCTTCGCCTTTGTAGAGTTTCCTGAAGGACATTGATTCTTGTAATGCCCAATTTCTTTGCATTTGTAACAACGAATAACTTTTGACGTTTTGCTTGTTGACGCCTGACAGTGACGATGAGTTTCGTTGTCACTATGCTTAGGGTTTGAATTTGCTTTACTGTTTCCTCCTACTCGTTTATAATGACTTTTCGCGATGAATGCTCCTTCTGATTTCACCTCGAAATCTGTACTCATATCCAATAGTTTGGTTTTAATAGCATCTGCACTTATTGCCATACCAGAATGCTCAATGGCCATGATCATTGGGCTAAACTTCTCCGGGAGTCCTGCCAAAAGCAACGACCCGATCCATTCATCGTTTATCTCGAAACCGGTACCTTTAAGTTTCTGCGCCGTTTCCACGACTTGTGTGACATAACTAGTCATGGACTCACACGTTTCCAAGCGAATAGAAATAAGATTCCTTAGCAAACTTATCTTGCGTGTGTAACCGGAGTCGTCAAACAGTGACTTTAATTTCTTCCATAAACTTTGCACTGTCTTTTCAGTTTTTATATGGACATAAAGAGATGGATCGATAGTCATAATAATCTTCGCTTTGGCTTTCTTGTCGTTTGCTTCATCTAGCGGTTGCTCGCTGTTCAAATCGACGCCTTCCAAGATGAGATAGTTTTCCACCGCGAACGCCCAATCATCGTAATTCTCACGCCCCTTTAGCTTGGTAACGTTTACTGAGTAATTGCCTGCCATTTTAATAACTGTGCACTATATAAAACTTGTCGAAAAAACTAAAAATGCGGGTCTGGGCCCATAACCTAATAAAACTTCAGAGTGGCTTACAACAGACTAGCATTTATTTTAGAATATTCCAGATACGTCACACAGTTTAGGTACACTAATAGATACTAGATGCCGCTAGTAATATGCAGCCATGTAGACATATGTAGTTTCTTTTGATACATATTTAACAGTGGGATGATTTATAAATGTGTTAGATTTGCGGGATCCTTACATTTAGTAGGATAGTTGTCGCTAGTTTGTACATAGTTCATTGTTAAGTTTGGTTTCAAGTAAAAAATCAACGACTTTTACTTCACAAAGATTAGTGGAACCGCGCTTCAGTCTGCTATTTTCAACAAACTGTGAGCAATGGTGATTGTTCTATAAAAATATACTATAAAATTTTCTGTTGAATCCGCAGTGTCATTATCAAAACTCTGCTTTCTGTAAAGTCAATTAGATGGGTAATTAACAACAACAACAACAACAACAACATTACAACAACATTACATTGCATGAGGCGAGTATACGAAGCTATGATTAAAGCACTAAGATATATGGTTCGAAGGAGGACACTCTAGAGCAATCGTCCATTACTTCATGAGCGATAATCCATTGATGTAAAAGTACAAAACAACATCACTGGCCGCCACATCTAAGCGCATCGCCACACGATTAATCGCGCACCGCCGTCCATCCAAGTCGGTTTCAGACAACGGCAGTAAACCACGCCTCGGGTCGCGCGATCGATTCCCGTGCGGTGCACCCCTTTGTGCCGGCGCGACAGGTGGAAGAATCGTCTTTACTTTATGTTAAGGGAAGGCTTTTTGTGGAATTTTATTTTTTGAAAAAGTAATGGTAAATGGTATTGGATTTTTAGGTGAGAAAGTGATTTGTATGGATTTTGGGTTTCGTCTGCTTTTGTTGGTAATGAATTAGAACTTTTGATCACGTAGCTAGCTGAAAATCAACGTCAATCTAACATTCAAAATGTTGACGAAAAAACTGCTTCAAAAATTAACAGTAACGATTAATCAACATGTCAATAATATCTTTGACTTTCGTACTTAAAATATAAAGTGTCACATTCAACATCTAAAGAAAAATCGTTCCACCGATGAAATCTGATACATTTGCTAGAAAATAGACTTACAGGTACTCCATACAAATAAAAAAAAGGAAGTACAAAATAGAAATTCTGAAATCCAAGTCCCAACCGCGCCGGACAATACGCGCAAACAGAAATATTTTCGACCGATTTACCGCCGTAGCAATATATCGTAGCGCTCTACGGCGTAGCACAATGGACTCGTAGAGCGTGGCGTAGTGCGGCGTAGCCACGGCACGTGAAAGCTAGGGTAACATATGTTTAGAACATCCTGGGACACGTTAAATTTATGACTCCCATTTACCAGATTTTGTATGGAATTATATTAACAATTTTTGTATCGCTTCTCGCCGCAAAAATGAAATTGGATTATTATACGTCGTAAATTTTTTTAACGTGTTCATAAAAATTCTGTTTATTTTTTGTGAAACATAATAAAAAGCTTTTGTAACGTCGATTGTGTATCATAATCGTGATCATAGTAGATGAATATCCACTCAATTTCATGTCAGTCAAAATAACATTCAGTTCAAATAAAATCAGTTTGTAAAATCGCTTTAGAATATTGTATCCATGTCATGAATCTTCAGATCTAATACACTTGTTCCACAGTAGTTAATCGCAGCAACATTAGCGGTGAACACAGCCGCACTACAACCTGCTGATAATTAACGTGTTTGTGCCTGTATGGTCACATGTGTCTGTATGGTCACAGGTGGTTCTACATATTGCTGTTCTCATTATGTCAGAAACATTAATTATGAGACTATGTTCTTTACGATGTTCTCCTTTGCAGGCGTTTCATGGTTTATTTTAAAATATTAGTTTTCTGAAATTGCGAAACAGACATGGTATAATTTAACACTCCTTATTTTCAACATATTTAAAAAAACATTTAAATAGGTGCTCTACCTAAAAAGCGAGGTGATAAACTAGTTATGACGCTATAAATATATTTTTTATTTCAAACTTTTCTGTCTCTCTACACGAGTAAACTTCTGCTTTATTTTTTCATCAGCCCAATTTTATGTTAATAAAAATGAGTAAGGTTTCTAAAGGTGCCGGCGCATGGTGTCCTCAGTGGAAGCCTGCAGCAGCCTCGCGGAGGCTCCATTGGACCGTCGCCAGTGAAACTCGAGCATGACCGGACTCGCAGATCGATGGGACAAAACAAAAAAATTAGAACACTCATTGAAATGAGCCAAACACGAGAACAATTCTATTTTCTATTTCAAGTTTTTCTCTCATAAAACTTATTTCGTAGGAGCTCGTCCAATCTTCTCTGATTGCTGCATTAACATTTTTGTTAAATAAAATTACAGATGTTTACTGTTATGTTTCTTGTTCCGATCGTAATTTTAATAGGAAACGCGACAGAAGTGAACAGTAAATAGAATCAGTACATAAAGTAGTTTCTGAGTGAGTTTATACTTAAGATGAAGTGAGAAATGAATGACTGTAAAACAAAACATAAAAGAAAATTGTAAAGCAATTAAAGTAAGAACACGAACTAATAGTGTTCGACACCAAATATAACTATAATACTTTATGTTTTGTTTGAATCTTTACAACCTCGAATAAAATTAAGAAAATGGTCCTAGACACTATATTAAAGCTATATCAATAATGTAACGGTCAGTCTAGTTATTCACACAATTAATTTGCATCAATACAATACAAACATAATTGTTCAGAACAATTTAATTCCATAACAAATAACAGGGATAGCTTCCCATGATTACCGAGTATCAGCGCTGTGACCCGTACGTACGTACGCTTTCCATAGGGTCGACCACGATCTAAAATGTATCTTATTACTTTAGAGGTAGAGTAGGAAATGTAATATTGGTGGAGGTTATGTAGCGCGTCTTACGCTCCTTGGGGAAAGCGTCAAAGCCTTCATTAGACAAGTGTACAGCGATATGAACGCGCACAGATGGAGGAGTGCCGCAGGGCGGTAGGCTAGGCACCTACCTATATGTATTGATATGCTTCTAAAATATCCGTATTTTGATAAGGCAAGATGGAGTTTGCAAAAAACGCGTTTATACATAGTAAAATGTGTTTTCTTAGTGTGCTTTTATTGACATAAAATCAAAGTTGAAAATAAAACCATTTCGACAGAATTGGATCAATGTAACAAACAATGTTACAGTCGGATAACGTTAAAATGAATTTCAAGTGCCTTTATTAAGTTATAATTGAGAAAATGTTTTCGCTCGAGCACTGACTCATGTAGTCGCAGTCATGTTTAGTTCAAGACTTATTAGTATTTTTCTGGTCGGGTATTAAATCATTGCAGCATTGTTATTGGGAATTGTGAATTCGCGTTGCACCTCAATATTTCAATGCTTAAGTAGTTCGTTTGCTTTATTTCGTTCACAAACGAAGCCAGTCATGAGACTTGCTCTCGATTGCTCTCCTCCGAGCATTTGCTGCTCTCCTTTGCACTGTTTGTTTTTACTTCGAGTACTAAGTTGGTAGGAGTTTTGTATAAATTAATGTTATAAGTATCCGACTGTGGCCAACTATTTCGAAGTTTACACACAAACAGAGTTGCTGTTGAGAGTTCTTTGTTTTGAGAAAGCGTTCGTTGATAAGATTTCTTTGCTAAACTTTTTAGTGTTCATTTTGTTTGCTGTTTTCTATTAAGACTGCAATCCAATTTAAGAAGAAGTATTCTTTTTTAATATAAAATACTGTTCGTTCGCGCGGCTGCATTTGTAAGGCTTGCGGAGCGACACTAATATCCTCCTTACCCGAGAGTTTCCTTTGTCTAGAAAAACTTGGAGAAACGCTATGAATTTAAGATGTTATTGAACTTAGTACCTATCCAATATAAAAGCAAAGATATTACATTCGCTACAAATAAGATAAAGTCTTGAATGCTTGAACTTGTTGACAACCTAACAATATATTTGAAAGACAACGAACTGTTTTGGGGCTTGAACCTTATTCATGGGTCTCCATGCCCACGTAAACTATATGAAAAATATACGTATGTATATGTTAGCCAAAGCAATCAATCAGGGTGCACTCGCACCGCTTTGCGGGGACACCGCACGAATATCTAATTTTGTTTGTTACCCCGCTACCCCTAGGCACCGCCAGCACCCCCTGGCATCCCCCGAGGGCACCGCGCAGGCGTCGAACACCCCAAATCCTGGCGGACGTTGATGGATCACCCTTAATGACAAGCACCGAAGGGGCGATAGGGTTGTGCCCCCTTATCGATACTCGTTATCGATAAAGTCGCTTGTGGAAATTGGTTCGATAAGATCTAATTGTTTGTCGGGGTGGCATCGTGGTGGAATTGATTGGTATTATTAGAGGGTTAGTTTTATGATAGTGTCTTGGCATTTTTCTTCATGTCTGTGCATAATTTTTGATATGAATCTTTTTTAAAACTTGTTTCAGGATCCTTTAGTTGTTGTGATTAACATAGACATTTTTGTTTGTATAGAAATGAGTAGGTATGTTATTATAACAATCATATTATCGTTGTCACAGTACTAATAACGATTATAATATTTTATTCAAGTATCCAAATAATTACACACAAAGTAAAAACTACATCATAATATAAATCACCATTTTTACTTAAATTAACTTACACGTTACTTAATTATCGATGTCAACGTTACACACAACATTCCATCCACCCTAGCTTTCACGCCCTACACAAGGACTCACTACAATAATATTAGACATTAGCGGCCGGTTTCCCTCATTCACTCGTACTTTTTGTTCCAGGCGTTGTATCGACATCGATATTGTCTGGTAGCCTAGTGTCGCATGACTAGAACATATGCGCCCTTCGCGAACTCTCGACACAATCGCATTAGAAATTAGCGATTCATGCTTTTATTTAACTGTACTTCTTGTTGCTTCTGTTAACTTTATGCTTGTATTTTCGCTGAGACTGTGATCGGCATATTAAGTCGAAGGGAATATACGTTGTTCAAACAACATTGATGACGATCTGTTTATAACCGACTTCAAAAAAAAAGGAGGAGGTTATCAAGTCGTCGCGTATTTTTTTTGTATGTACAACGATTATTCCGTCAATTGGGAACCGATTTTGAAAATTTATTTTTTGTTCGAAAGTGTAGGTATACTTTCAAGGTGGTCCTATTATCATCAAGTTGGAATCTGATGAGAGTATCCCATGTAAATCGAGGGAAATCCTCAAATTCTATAGGCAAGCGCTATAGGCTTGCTAGATTTGGATATTTTTTATAGTAACTCGTGCATTTGCCCTTGGAAAGCACCATTTGGTGAAGTGGAACTGATGATGAAGACCACAGATGGCCACCGGAACTACTCAATAATAAGTATTTCACGAGTTGCGATTCGATTACTTTAATATGTTCACTAAGCAATTTATACTCGTCACAATGCGAATGGTGAAATTGAGCTGATGGTAAAATACCAGGAGAACTCCTCAACAATTAACATCCCTGCATCGGGAAAAGCAATATTTTATAAAAGGCGATGAGTAAGTTGACACGATGCCATTGTAACTTAGATAAATTATAAGCAGACCCACTAAAAAGCGAGAAATGAAAACTATTTAACAAAAAAAAAAACTACAAAGTGAAAAATAACTTTAATTTCGGAAGTTGGTGGCAAAAAACTAAAATGCAGATCCATAGACACCGACTACCGAAATTAAAGTTATTTTTCACTTTGTAGTTTCTTTTGAAGTCGGTTTTTTTTTTTGTTAAAAAGTTTTTATACCTAATTGAAATGTTACAGGAGCTAAGAATAGTTTTGGATGATAAAAGACAGGTGTATGACCGTTCATAGGTTGCAAAGGAATTTAGCGGAATTACGTGTTTGTTTTAAGTACCGTATTGTGGAATGTGGAAGACAACCACACGCTGCACGGGTCAAGTGAAGGTTAAGCAACGCTTGCCACGGTCTGTTCGTGGGTGGGTGGCCATCCATTACAAAGACCCCACAGTGCCTCAGAAAGTACGTTAAGGTGTTGGTCGCGGCTGTTATACGTAGTTTTTGCCAGTCGTTACGGGTAGTTAGAAGCCCAAAAGTCTGACAATCAGTCTTTCCAAGGGGTAACGTGTTACCCAGGTCAGATAGGCAGTCCTCCACAACCGCTCCATGTAATATACTGGTATTCAGCTGCATCCGGTTAGACTGGAAGCCGACCCCAACGTAGTTGGGAAAAGGCTAGAAGGATTGATTGATTTTTATTGAGGAAACCTAATAACATTATAATTTGGCAGCTGCATACTAGAACACAAATTCTATAGGTATAACACAACCAAGTTGTTAGTATGCTCACAATATTTTACTAGGGAAAAGCGCCAGATGAATAATAAAAGATTTCATGGTTTGAAGTAGCTCAATCATTATCTACATACAAAGGGAGCAACATGCTGAGTCCAACGACCCCCTAAATGTAGTGATAATGGAAAAAATACCCTCTAATGACGAACCTTTGTCCAACAATAGAACTTCTGGCTCCACCTGAAATATAAATGAAATCACGTAAATAAATAATTTTGAAATTCGTATAGGTAATGTATTGTTACCGAGGGTGAACACATCTTTATTAATATATAATAGACCTGTATGATGGACGGATGGACTAATACCAAGTCCATTGCCCGTTGTATGCGATAGTTAATGATGCCAGTCACGGAATGCCGTCGATGGAAAGCAATTTTACAACGATTCCCCACCGATTGTTTGGGAACGTTACATTTGGGGACGAGAGCAAATTGTTTTACAGTTTTATTATGGTTGTTTTCTATTGCTTGTCGTGTCGTGTCCAATTCAGTTACCAGACAATAATATCAAGTGTCTACTTGTGGTTGGATTATTTCCACTTTGCAGTTGGAGATCTTGCAAAGTTTAAGGTGCGGAGCTTACATTTTCAAAAAATTTATACACTGTATACCTATGACTAATTCTGGTGGAAACCAATAAGAAAGAGCTAAAGCCAAAAGCGCAACTTATTTAAGAAAACTATAAACAACACTCAAGAAACACAAAATATGATAAAGTAAAGATATGTACAGTAAGCAGCAGTAGCAAAGGAAAAGCTTTCTATTTCGCCAGTTACAAGCAGATTTTCATACATATTTCGATTGCTCTTGTAGAATATTATTCGACCCTCACGGACCGAGATTTTCGTGTATTTGCTCGCTATTTTGCGAACAGAGTAAACGGACTTCAAAGGGTACGTTTTGTTTTCTCTAAATTCAAATATTAGCCTGTTTGCCTTTATTTCAGTATTTGGGAAACTGCTTTACATCTTTATGGGAGAGCAATAACTATACCACATGTTACCCAATGGAAGTATACCCAATAAAAGCCTTGGAAATAGTAATGACTGAATGTAAACGACCTTTGCCTGAATGCTGCCATTGTAGATGTTATTATGAGCAGTCGACCTTACGACGGTCAGTTTCACAGCCTTTACTCTGCTGCCAATTTGCATGATTGCTGTTCCCTCATGAATTGGTAAAGAAAAAAATAAAAACTATATGCTAAAATCGCTTTCAAACTTTTCAGCTACGCGTTTTTCCGTGCAATTGTTTATCCATTTTCAAACTGACACATCTGGTACAACGATGTTGGTAGAAAAAGTGCCATCAGCACTAAATAATACTGGCAGCACACCAACATACGAGTAGTTGTGGCAATTTAGAGCTACCCTCTATAACGAGTTTTTTATTGAAGTGAAATAAACCCGCTTCTATCTAACAATGCTTATTTTATTTTTGAAAACTCTAAAAATGGCAGTACGTTTAATACCACTTTATTATTTACGGTTCATTTGATAAGCACAGAAAGGATGCGCGCGTTTATGTGGACCATTCATCTTATCATCAGCGTCCACTCGACCGTTTGACCCTGTGACCCTGTGGGCTGACCTCTACCCGGACGCCATGACACTGAAAAAGCCCGGAGCGGAATATGTATTGTGTGTCAGAGAATGCATTTTCGCAAAAAAAAAAAACATAATTTCTGCTTAAAAAATATCTAGTAGCAATATACAATGTGAGGATGACAATGCGACAATTAATGCAATCACTGGCAAAACTTTATGCATACGAGTATTTTTGAAACAATCAAATAAGTCCTAACATTGAAATTAAAAAAGTGTTTCCTTCGAACAAACTAAATATTAGCCGTGGTCTGACCATGGGTTTAGCCAATCTATGACTAGCCATAATAACTAAACTATTGGATGTATTTGGTTGAATTTTTGTATACAGATTGTAAAGCGACGGTTATGTGCGAACTACTGCCAACTACAAAACATCAACTTTACAGGAGAGCAAAAAAACGTTTTATTTATTTAGTTTTAGAGATTAAAAAAAAAATCTTATGTTATCTTTTTCTAACATGGAATACATTATTCATGATAATAATAATTTTGATTAATAATAACGGATTACCGTATTTTCTGTAGATGGCAGTTGTTGTTTTACCGTGGGTTATAATTAACTCATACATTGTGTAGTTAGCAAATGCTTAAATAATAGAAATGGGATATAAAATCAATAAAATACGTATAGGTATTACTAATTTAAATGTATTAATCAACATAAACCCAATACAGTAGTCACTAATTGGGTGGTGGGACCAACAAAGCAATTTAGTCCAAAATGTTTTGTATTTAAGAAAAAAAAAACTAACATAATATTTAAAAATTAGGTACTTAATCTATGTGAGGTAAAGTGTCATAAAAGTGATGGCAGTCTTGCGGCAAAACTGATTTTAACTGTTGTAGATGATTTATCGGGATCTTGCTTGTATTAAGTTGGCTATACACGATATTTGATACGATACCTGCTCTTGGTCTTTGTGGTAAGTTTTCAAATTCGGAATCGAAACTTAATGAAATTAAGATGTATTTTATTAAGATGTAGGTATTATTTGTAACAAGACTTTATTTTTATTAAGATGTATTCTGCCCCCGATAGTTAAAAAGACGTAGGTATCTAACAAAAAGTAAAAACGGAGAAATAAATGTTTTAATGAATAAAACGGGAAATCGTATGCTGTCTTCGAGTAAATTAATATTTTACATACTTAAAGTTGAAAATAATACCCTCTAATAATAGGCTTTAACCTGGTTTAATAATAATATGAATTTATTAAATTATTAAGTATAATAAAAATAATGAAAAAACAGTTTCATCTTAGCATAAAAATTAAGGAAAATATTACATACTTAATTGAATAGACGTAAACGGCTAGATGCGTCCTTTAAATTTCAAACGCTTTTGGCTGTACTTTTTTTTCTAGTTTATCTATCTAATAAATGATTTTAACATAAATGGGCGCATATAGGTATTTCCGCCTTTTTTCTTAAGAATTAGAAAGTATGTAGATAGCCCTTGGCTTAGGTAAAATGTTTATAAAATATTTAATAATCCTTTTATCTAAGGTAGTATATCAGAAATAGTACCTACAGTAGGATCGTGGTTATCATATAAGTCATAGCCTAATTTATTATTTGTAAATAAAAGACAATTTTTTATTCAACGTAAAGTAATTAAGACGATTATGGCAAATGCGCCTATGCTGAAACAATTTTACGAAGTAAATAGGGCGCGAGTGGTCAGATGTGGTCTTTTTTTCTTAATGTAAAAACAGTTTTTTTTTAGCGCGTTAGTCGCAAATACCTATTTGCGTCTTATTAACTTCCTTTTAGAAATAGGGACAAATATGCGCCTTTTATATTACTGAACTAAAAAAAAACTATAAAGTATAATGACATTATCTACATAAATGCGACTTTTTAATTAAGTTTCACATAAATTCGTCTTTTCATCTTCAATCGGGTGTAAAAAATGAACAGAAGCGCCCTATTTTGTTGTGCTAAAACCGCACTGGAGGAAGTTAGAGAAATATAAAAAATACAGGCAGATGCGCGTTTTTTTTCTGATTTCGGCAATATACATAACTCAAATCTGGAAAAACTGTTAGATGCGTCTTTTTTCCTATCGGGGGCAGTATTATACTGTAACAAGACGCTTTACACAAAAAACTATCACAATCCAGTATTTCTTTAATTATTGTAAGATAAAGAAACTGTTTCCGTAACCAAAACCGGCGAAATGACAAGTCGGAACTCGTCCGCTATGATGACGAAAGAAAGCGCGGGGCGGGGGGTGCACGCTCGCTGCTCGCTGCAACTTCAAACTGCTTGCTCGCTCCGTCCAATTCCTCAGACGGGACCGAATCGTACTAAAGTAAACACGCGTTTTAATGTAGATAGCAGTTAATGGCAGAATATGTTACGCAAATTTAGATAGCATTTGTTTCCATTATGGAAGTTGGTAGTTATTGCCAGTAATTTTAAGCATTTTCTTCTGGGCCTTAATTTAGCAGTTATTGGTATATCTAAATATCTTCGTAAATAGCAGTCAATCGAATGTCTGTTTTTGCTAAAGTGTGAAGCAACAACAGTTAAGTAGATCTACATTAAAATCCCAAAATCGTAAAAAATGTAGATAGCAGTAGTTCGCACATAACCGTCGAAGGTCGTTAGATTTTACATAGTTTAATTTATTGTCTTGTTGTCTTCTCCACCTTGTATTATGTTTGGTGTCATAATCTGCCTAGCCTTTTCCCAACTATGTTGGGGTCGGCCTCCAGTCTAACCGGATGCACCTGAATACCAGTATTTTACATGGAGTGATACCTATCTGACCTCCACAACCCTGTTACTAGGTAATACGACACTCCTTGGTAAGACTGGTTTTCGGATTTTCGGGCTTCTGAGTACCCGTAATGACTGTTAAAGATCCACGTATGACAGCCGGGACCAATGGCTTATCGTGCTTTCCGAGGCAACGAGGGGTCTCGGTATGTCAAGATGGTCACCCATCCACAGACCAACCGCGGCAAGTGTAGCTTAACCTGATTGTTCGACCTGTGCGGCTGTTTTTATTTAGCCACGGGCCCCTCTGAAGAATTGAGAATTGTCTTAATTTAAGAATATTATGACGATTTCTAAAACATTTAACTATTTGTATAAATTGTGTTCAATAGTTTAAGTGAAAATTACCTACCTGTGCATACAGACAAGCGCGCGAGTGTTTTCATAAGTTTTTTATATTGACCAAGTTAATTCAATACACAAAAATATGTAACGCTTAGAATACATAACTGTCTGCATGAAACTCGAAACTCGTCGCATCATGAATAAAACACGCCATCATACGCAGGCTACGATAAACAATATCACATAGCTTATTACCATCAAAAGGAGCACATTTCCTTTTAACTTATTTAGAGACGGGAAGACACTCAGTATCTTCCCGGTTCGTAACATTAGCATAATCGACTTAACCCTTCCATGCAGGGGACGCGTTTAAATTACCCTGTATTACCCTGGCATGGCGGGGCAGGGTAATTATGTGTCCGCAGTTAGAGGCTCGGATAGTGGACTGTAGTGCAAGCTTGTAATTAGAACTAAGCTAATTATTGACTTTAAAGATCGTGTGTGGCTTTCCCCGACAGCTATGTGGAAGTATTAATGGCACATTTTTAAATACTCTGGTAATGTCCGGTGGTATTTTTCTTAGGTAATTTCAAATTCATTAGCCTAACACTGCTGTCAATGAATCTCCTCTAAAGTATCATATTAAATTGTTGAAGAAAGTAGGTATTGCCAAAATCACCTTGTGGTTTTTTATAGGTCTACCAGAATCTCGTGGCAAAAAAAAACCTTGTGAGATTCATATTTTTTTATTTTTATTTTATAAATTACAGTTTCTTACACTTAAACAAGGCACACAATTAGACCTCTGGGGTCTGTCCTAGCATGCTATGGCCTGAGATTTGACCAACGCGCTATTAACAGTTAAGTTAAAAATTAAGTTAAAATCGAGTTGATGTAATGTTATTTTAACTTAAGCTTTATGTTTTTACTATTCATTGAGTTGTGGCAATGTCAATCCATATGAAAATCACATTTTTTTTTTTGCCATGACTTTTTAGTAGACCAATACCAACTTAACACATTGCGCTTTTCTTTTTTGTGTTTAAACTTTGGTTTAAATAGGTTTTTATTTTTATTATTTATGTACACCCGGTAAACCAGATACAGATGCGACATGCATGCATGATAGCGCTGGCAAATTAAAACAATACCATGGACTAAAACAAACGTCACAACGGCTGATGACGTAAATTAATTTAAAAGTCTACGAAGGAAACTGGAACATTGTTAAACTAAATTTACAATTTAAAGTATTTAAAAAGTGTTATCAATTACAAATCAAATATTGTGCGCAATTACATTATTAAATAATATGTACAATCTAAATAGTATTTTAAAACAGGTGTCAACGGAAGTCGTTGCTGTCTGACGTTGACAGTTGTTTAAACGTATAAATAGGCTCGCTCTAGTCGCAGAGCGCACATTATTAAATTGTATTTTGAACTGTGAACATCTCGTTGTAAAATTAAGTAAAGTGAATCATTATTGGTTGTGAGTGATTAAAAGTGTTTACAAGATGTTTGATCGTTATGATTTGAGATCCCCGAGTCCTCCCGCTCTTACATCAGAAGAAAGGGATGAGTCCGCGCCTGAACTGGACCTATCAACGTACTCGCCTACCCTGCCGACCTCCCGACCAGGAATTTCGGAAGAGCTGAATTTACTTCGCTGCCCGATTAAGTTGCTGGAAAGGATGGTTTTCCGGAACCAAAAACACAAGTACCCACAAGCTAAGTGAAATTTATTTACCAAATTATGATCCCGACGAGCATAAAATAACAATTGAGGGATGGTGTAAACAAGTTTCCTCTTTAATCACCATGCGAGGTTATTCACAGTTTGTTGCTATGATAAAGGGATTAGCATGCTTGCAAGGACGCGCCAAGCAATAGACAGACACTAATGCTCATTCTCTTGCAAATTGGGATTCACTCCAAAGGGAACTCATAGCACAATCTAGCGGCAAAACAAGGAACAGACTTTGTGAAATCTGCAAGAAACCAGGCCATACATCTGACCGCTGCTGTCATAAAAAGAAAAATGAATCATAATCCGAGAAGACTTCTGTTCCTGCTACTGACTCAATAGCTGCACCACCAGCGTCACGCCGAGAAGTCAATACGATCCAGAAGGAAAAGGCGCCTAACGAAGTTCAACTACAAATAGGTGATATCATTCTTTCTTGTTTAATTGAGAGTAGTGCCGAATGTTCGCTTATTAAGAAAAAAGTTTCTGGGTCAATTAAGGGTAAACGCCAAATAGAACTTCTGCAATTAAGAGTGTTTGGGGGCAGTAGCATACCTTCGAGTGAATCGATAAAAACTATAGCCACATTTAATGGTGTAACATTCGAAGTAAAACTTCATGTTGTTAATGACTTAAATTATAGAGTCTTGTCCTAAAATTGTTGTAGTAACAAAATATACCACAACATTAATCTATATTAAGATAGCAACACTGTTACTGGTCGCCATTGTAAAACTAGGAATAAAGTGTCAGTCTGCAATAAAACTAAAAACGTGTTTTATTAGGTTATGGGCCCAGACCCGTAAATCGTGACTTTCGGTGTGTTTTATAGACTATCAGTAGTGCTAAAATGTCGGGAAGCTATGCAGTTAACGTCCCAAAGTTAAAAGGAAGAGAAAATTATGACGATTGGGCGTTTGCCGTCGAAAACTTCATGATTTTGGAGGGAGTGGATGTGACCGGCAAAATGGAGCTAACGGATGCTGAAAATAAGAAGGCGAAGGCAAAAATGGTCATGACTATTGATCCATCGCTATTCATCCATATCAAGACCGAAACCACAGTACAAGCTTTGTGGAACAAACTGAAATCATTGTTCGACGATAACGGTTATACACGCAAGATTACTCTTCTGAGAAACCTAATTTCAATACGTATGGAGAGTTGTGATAGTATGACCAGCTACGTTAACCAGCTCGTGGAAACGGCTCAAAGGTTAAAGGGAACCGGCTTCGAAATTAACGACGAGTGGATCGGTTCGCTGCTCCTGGCAGGACTTCCTGAAAGATTTAGTCCCATGATAATGGCAATAGAACATTCGGGGCTGAAGATCAGTGCTGATAATATAAAAACAAAGTTGTTAGATATGAGTTCTGATTTCGAGGTTAAGTCGGAAGGCGCGCTCATTGCACATGGGCAGAAACGCACCCTACCGACGCAAGGTCAAACTAGCGGAAATAGCAGTAATGGAACGCGCCCGTCATCTGTCAACGGAAATGTCAATGTCAACACAACTACCAAAAAGCAAATCCGCTGTTATCATTGCAAAAAGGCTGGCCATTTTAAAAGCCAATGCCGCCTATTAAATAAAGACAAACCGAAATCAACTTCAAATGTGTTGAGTGCAGTGTTTCTTACGCGAGAGTTTGATCAAAATGACTGGTACATCGACTCTGGTGCTAGTGCTCACATGGTGTCGAACAAAAACATGTTGACAAATATATCTTACGAACCGAAAGTCAAAGAGATCATAGTCGCTGATCGAACAAAAGTACCAGTGATATGTTGTGGAGATCTTCGACTGACAACGCGTGTTAAAACTACCACACACGAGGTAGGAATAAGCAATGTTTTGTGCATACCTACACTTACGACGAACTTGCTTTCAGTGAGCAGAATGATTGCAAATGGTAACAGAGTATCCTTCAATAAAAACGGATGTTACATTTACAATGCTCAGAATGTTTGCATTGGAGAAGCAAGCCTGATAAATGATGTGTACAGATTAAACATTGAACAGTCAAAGCAGCTTTTGGCGGCTGCAGTACAGACTTCGTGCAATACTTGGCACAGGCGATTAGGTCATATCAACATGAACGACCTTGAGAAAATGAAGAAAGGTGCAGTTGATGGTGTATCTTATCAAGATAGAAGTGATATTAGCAAATCAAGTTGTGTTGTTTGCTGCGAAGGCAAACAAACGAGGTTGCCTTTCTCAGCCAGCACAAGTAGCAGCAGTAGAGCCCTAGAAGTGGTTCACACAGACTTATGTGGCCCCATGGAGAAGAAATCACTTGGTTTAGCTAGATACTACCTGTTGTTTGTTGACGATTATACCCGAATGTGTTTTGTATATTTCCTAAAAGAAAAAAATGAAGCCTTTAAGTATTTTAGAGAGTTCAAGGAGCAGGTTGAGAATCAACAGTCACAGAAAATAAAGACACTACGGTCTGACAATGGTGGAGAATTCTGCTCAGTGGAAATGGAAAATTACTTGAAAAAACACGGTATTATACATCAAAAAACAGTAGCATATACACCAGAACAGAACGGCTTGAGTGAGCGTTACAATAGGTCAATTGTAGAAAAAGCACGCTGTCTTCTGTATGAAGCATCATTTGACAAACGTCTATGGGCAGAGGCTGTGAATACGGCAGTGTACCTCAAAAACAGATCACCAGCTGCAGTTTTGGACAAGAATACCACTCCATATGAAATGTGGACGGGCAAGAAACCTAATCTTAGCCACATCAGAGTATTTGGAAGTCCAGTGATGGTCCACATTCCTAAAGTAAAACGTAACAAGTTAGACAAGAAATCAGAAATGTTGAGACTTGTTGGGTATTCAGAAACCGTTAAAGGATATAGATTATATGACCAGAAAACACATAAAATAACTGTGGCGCGAGATGTTGTTGTCATGGAAACAGTCAAAAATGACACAACAGAGGTGATGGTTAAAGAGAGGGAGCCAGAAAAAGATAAAGAAAAGAATACAAGCCTGGATGAGGAAAGTTTGACAAGCATCGAAGAAAATGAAAAAACAAGCAGAGATGATCCAACATATGTTGTAAGTGACTCTTCAAGTGAGCAGGATGAAGACTACAGGGAGTGTCTGACAACAGATGATATGATGGTCGCTTCTCAGAGCGATGCTGTCATTCAACAGAAAAAACGTGTGCGTCGTGCACCAGATAGGTTTGGTTTTTCAAATATGTGTGTTGTGGACTTTACCAGTGAACAAATATCCCTACAGGACGCTCTCAAGGGATCGGAAAAAGAGCAGTGGTGTAGTGCTATGCAACAAGAGCTCAAATCCTTTAGTGACAATGACACTTGGGAGGTAGTGGGTAGACCAAATAAAGGCACAGTGGTGAAAAACAAGTGGGTGTTCAAGAAAAAGAGTGACAGTAATGGTAATGTACGCTACAGAGCCCGGCTTGTCGCTAAGGGCTTCACCCAGATCAAAGGTATGGACTATAATGAAACTTTTTCACCTGTTTTACGATACTCAACTTTGAGATTACTTTTTGCCTTGAGTGTTCAACTTAGTTTAAAAATGAACCACTTAGATGTACCAACAGCTTTTCTCAATGGTGATATTAAAGAATGTGTATACATGGAAATACCAGAAAATTCTAATTTTGAGAATTGTAATAATAAAGTTTTGAAATTAAAAAAGGCCATCTATGGCTTAAAACAGTCAGCTAGAGCCTGGTACATGAAAGTGGAGTCCTGTTTATTAAACTTAGGTTTTATTAAGTCTAAATATGAACCTTGTCTATTTATGAAATGTCATGATAATGTCAAAGTGTATGTGGCATTATTTGTGGATGATTTTTTTGTTTTTTATAATTGTGAAAATGCTTACAAAATTATGAGAAGTGTCTTAGAGTCAGATTTCAAAATTAAAGATCTAGGAGAGATAAAAAATTGTCTTGGCATGAATGTTAATGTTAAGAAGGATTGTGTTACTTTGGATCAAGAAAGATTTATTGACAGTATTTTGCAAAGATTTAATATGATAGATTGCAAACCCTCTGATACTCCAATGGAAGTTAATTTAAAATTAGAAAAAGCTGAAAATGATAATTGTAGTGAAACTTACCCTTATCAGCAGTTAGTTGGATCTGTGATGTATCTTTCAGTACTTACTAGACCAGATATCTCATATAGTGTCAGTTTTTTAAGCCAGTTTAACACATGTTACAATGAAACACATTGGAAGCAATTGAAGAGATTGTTAAGATACTTGCAAAAGACTAAACATTTTGGTTTAATTTTTAAGAAAAATTGTTCTGATTTACATGGATTTGTAGACGCAGACTGGGCGTCTTGTAATATTGACAGACGGTCTTACACAGGATATTGTTTTGTTTTGTCAGGCTGTGTAGTTAGCTATGAGTCTCGAAAGCAAAGGACAGTGGCTCTGTCGAGCACAGAGGCAGAATACATGGCTCTTTCAGAGGCTTGTAAAGAGGCAATACATTTAAAATTTTTAATGTCTGAACTTGGTATGTTTGATAAGAATAAAGCATTAAACTTGTACAGTGACAGTCAAAGTTCATTAAAATTGGCTTCTAATCCATTATTTCACAAACGAACTAAGCATATTGATGTGCGACATCACTTCAGTAGAGAATGTGTTGCTAAGGGCCAAATTAAAATTAACTATCTAGAAACTTCTTCTATGCCCGCAGATATATTTACTAAAGCACTTTGTGCTGCCAAACATTATAAGTTTATGGACCTGATGGGAATAGGGGAAGTAAACAAAATTTAAGTTAAAGTATGTTGTTTATTATTTTGTTAATAATTTAGTTTATAAATTATTGGTGGGATATTTTGTTAAGAGAGGGTGTTGTAGTAACAAAATATACCACAACATTAATCTATATTAAGATAGCAACACTGTTACTGGTCGCCATTGTAAAACTAGGAATAAAGTGTCAGTCTGCAATAAAACTAAAAACGTGTTTTATTAAAAATGACATCCATTTTAGGACTAGACTCTATCAAAATACCGGGGATTAAAATTTCAATTACAAACGAAGGAACTTCAATAGAAAGAGTAAGTTACATTTTTAATTACGAAATATCGTCTTTGGCTAATATTGACACTGATTTGAACGAGACGTCTCGGTTAATAAGTATCCTAGAAAAACACACAGATTTATTTAATGAAAAAAGTGACCACGGGCCAATTAATTATCAGATTAAAAGATCCTAATCGTATAGTACAAAGCAGGCCCTGCCGACTAGAACAGGTAGAGAAAAAAAAAAATGGTGTTGACCGGCTTTGTGTTGATTTCCGCGAAATAAATTCAAATACTGTTCGTGATCACAATCCTCTGCCACTGATACAAGATCATATTGATAAACTTAGTAAAGCTCGATTCTTTTCAAGCCTTGATATGGAATCAAGGTTCCACAAAATTAGAATTTCAGAAGAATCAATCGAAAAAACTGCTTTCGTTACGCCGGACGACCAGTATGAGTACTTGCCATTCGGTCTAAGTAATGCACCTTCAGTATATCAGCGCGCCATTAATGCAGCTTTAGGCGACTATCGCGACAATATTGCACTAGTAGGTATATATGATGATGTTTTAATCACCTCATCTAGTGAGCGAGGAGGTTTAGAAAGGCTGGCACTTGAATTAAAAAGACTATCAGACGCAGGATTTACGATAGATCATTCAAAATGTAAATTCCTCAATACGTCCATAGAATATCTCGATAACATAAAAAATGAAGAAGTGAAAGCCAAATCCAACAAAATTGACAGCACTTAAATTTTCAAAACCACCCAAAACACTTACGCAACTTAGGCAATTCAATGGTCTGGCAAGCTATTTTCGGCGTTTTATCCCTCAGTTTTCCCAACTAACTACTCCACAATATGAGCTAACAAAAAAAAAAAAAAAAAAAAGATGTACCATTTGTATGGTCTCCCGACCACGAAACAAGAAGACAATATGTCATCACACTTTTTATTTCCGAACCTATACTTTGCATTTTTGATCCAACTCTTCCAATAGAAGTCCATACAGATGCTAGCGCCAAAAGTCTCGGGCTATTCTCATTCAGAATTCATAAAAAAAAAAAAGAATTCATTAAAAAAAAAGAACTTACACCTCGGGTTCATAGGCTATGGGCATACTTACAAAATTTTGACTTTGATGTTATTTACCGTAAGGGGGAACAAATGGCCCACGTATATTTTTTGAGTAGAAATCACAAATCAATATTTTAACATAGATTGTAGTTGAGCAATAAAGGGACAAAGAACTCAAAAGTCTTCGCGATGCCATAAAGATGACTATGACATAAAATTTTGTATTCGATCCAATCTCTTGGTGATAACCATACAAAACCAAAAAGGAGAATCAATAACTCGTACAGTAGTCTCTGAATCACTTGTTTGTTCATACGGGGTGGGAACGTACTCTGGATAAAATTCGGGAACAGTTTTGATTTAAACACATGACAAAACGAGTACGGCAGTTTTGCAATAACTGTTTACAATGCAAAATTGACAAAGATCCTTCCGACAAAAAAAAAAAAATCAAATGGAACTGCACCCCATCGATAAAATAAACATACCTTTCCATACGATACATATACACCTTATGATAATCTTACTGGCACAAACAAAAAAAAGCATACGTTCTGGTAGCTATTGACGCATTTATTTTTATACTTCTGTATCTACTGAAAGATAAAAGTACTAATGTAATATTAAAGAGCTTCTGCGAAATTATTAATATTTTCGGCACCCCATGTAGAATTATTTCTGACAGGGAATCTGCTATTATGGGCACAGATATTTAAGATATTTTTTTAATCTTTTTGTATCGAACATCATGCTATTGCCCGCGGTACACCTAGAGCTAACAGTCAAGCTGAAAAACAAATGCGCACTCTTAAAGATCACCATATCGCTAACGCAATAAGGTTTGGGTTAATAAAATAAGTGAATTGCATTTAGCATTGGATTGTACGAAATCTAAAGCTACGGTATATTCCCCTTTAGAACTCCTGCTAGGTAAAAGATGCTCCCCCCCTGCAATCGAACAAATATCCCTATCTACCGAAAATATAAACAAAAATGAATTCCGTTTAAACGCTGAACACAGAATGGCCGAAACAGCAAAAACATAAAAAAAAAATTGATTTCGATTTTAAGTGCGCCAAAATTAAACCCTTTCTAAAAAGAGACTGTTCTTTGTAAAGACACTCAGTGGTCGGGTAACTAACTAGGACCAGAATATCTGGGACCCTATCAAATAATAAAAGTCCTAGACAATCATAGATACGAAGTAAAAAACATTCGGTCTCAGCGAAATAAAAAATACTGTAGTCACACATGAACACATGAGATTAGTGCCTAATCCTAATTTAACTGAATGAATAGACCGTGATAGCGAGAATAAGGTGAGAAACTGTTAAAAAATTGTTTATGATTGAAAAGTTAAGTTACGGGATAAAATTATGTGAAACGTATCATTGTAGGTTGGTTTTCAAATCAGTTAAGCCAAGTCAGCCACGATCTGCGACCTCTGAGTTTGATTTTGAGTTGCAAAATGGTTTCAATTTATTGGTTAAATAAATTTCAGTCAAGCCAAGTCAAAGACGGGCCTCTGAATCTTTATGATCAAGCTACGATCTGCGACCTCTGAGTTTGATTTTGAGTTGTAAAATGGTTGTATTCAAAGGCCTTGGTCATGGCCATGGTTTCAGTTGATTGGTTAAATAAATTTCAGTCAAGCCAAGTCAAAGACGGGCCTCTGAATCTTTATGATCAAGCCACGATCTGCGACCTCTGAGTTTGACAGTTTCACCAGACCAAGCAATGTTGCCTCTGAGTCTGGTCTAAAAGAGTTTGCAAGTTTTTAAAAAAATGTTTTCTGTGTTTTTCAGAGATATTCGCTGGCCCTAGCAAGGTCCGCTCGTCAGTATGGCCGTGATAGCGCTGGCAAATTAAAACAATACCATGGACTAAAACAAACGTCACAACGGCTGATGACGTAAATTAATTTAAAAGTCTACGAAGGAAACTGGAACATTGTTAAACTAAATTTACAATTTAAAGTATTTAAAAAGTGTTATCAATTACAAATCAAATATTGTGCGCAATTACATTATTAAATAATATCGCTCCCCCCACCGAATAACATGGTAATGTGGTACTACGACAGTTTTCGTTTTATTGCATATTCGGTGTCTAAAGCATTAATTTATCATCTTGTAATTTTTTTTGTATTTTTTCTATGTATATTTATAAAAGTACAATAATTTCAATGGTACCGTAATGAACATAACAACATTATTCCCTTAAAATCTAAACACACTTTTTGCACGAATAATACCATAACATGTTATTACAGATCATGCAATCGTTAACTTTTTCGGTAAGCGACGATTACCATTATATTCGCGTAAGAAATGCATGCCTTTTTCCACGTAAAGTATAAAACAATTATATTTGTGTATTATTTTTGTTTACAATATAATAGAAACGGCTTATTCGATTTAGATGCGGTTTTCACTAATATATTGTAGTAAGCTTCACTTAACATTTAGTGTTTATTTCATGTCAATCGGTTCATAAATAAAAAAGTTATATCAATTTAAAGAATCACGGCGGACATTTTTAAGGTATACTATCAGAGTACGTACATGGACGCGCACTCTCGAGGCTAACTGATGAACAGCGTTTGATATTTGATCTGGTGAGCGTTGATAGTACTTTGGAAGAAATGCTATTTGTAGATGCACCCGGTGAAACGGTTAAAACATTTCTTACGAAAGTTATTTTGGCGAAGGTACGAAGCCAAGGTAAAATCGCGCTTGCTGTCGCTTCATCAGGCATAGCAGCCACATTGTTGCCAAAGTGGGAAAACTGCTCATACAATGTTCAAAATTCCGATCGATTTAGACCGCACAGAAAGCCCTGTTTGTAATATTTCAAGAAACAGCGATAAAGCTAAGGTTCTTCGTGATTGTAGCCTTATTATATGGGATGAGTCCACAATGGCCAATCGAAAAGCAGAAGAATCAGTAGACAGAACGTTGCGTGATGTCAAGCAAAGTGATCAACCCATGGATGGCATTACTATGCTTTTTTGTTGCGATTTTCGTCAGACTCTCCCTGTAATACAACGTGGAACAAGGGCTGTTGAAGTTAGAGCCTGCCTAAAGAGTTCTCGACTGTGGCATTACATTATACCTTTGCATTTGACATTAAATATGCGTGCGCAAATTAGAGGCAACGAAAATGCTCAAGAATTTTCAGATTTGCTACTTGAGATTGGTAACGGTGTGTTACCGCAGGAACAAGGAAAAGTTTTTCTTAATGAAAACCTATGCAACATAGTTTCATCAATGCGAGACCTCATATCATCTGTGTATGGAAACGCAACGCAAATACCAACTTGCGAAAATTTCTGGCTTTGCGAAAGAGCTATTTTGACGCCACGAAACGACCAAGCAGCAACAATAAACGCTGAAATTTCGAGCTATGTTCCGGGGGATTATGTTGAGTATATCTCCATTAACAGAGTCATGGAAGAAGGAAAATCTACAAGCTACCCAGTAGAATTTTTAGAATCCCTCAATGCTCCTGCACTACCAGCACATAAAATAAAATTAAAAGTAGGCGTACCCATAATGCTTCTTAGAAATTTAAGCCCCCCAAAACTTAGCAATGGCACCAGGTTAAAAGTGACCAATTTACAAAGAAATCTGATAGAAGCAGAGATTTTAACAAGGTGTGGAAAAGGTAAAAGTGTTTTCATTCCTCAGATTCCTCTCATTCCAAACAATTTTCCATTTAGTTTTAAACGAGTCCAGTTTCCAGTCAGCCTATGTTTTGCGATGACAATTAATAAAGCCCAAGGTCAGACGCTGAAAGTTGTAGGTGTAGATCTAAGTATCAGCTGTTTCTCGCACGCCCAGTTGTATGTGGCTCTGTCACGGGTTAGCAATCCTAGGAGCCTGTATGCTTTCATCCCCGATGGCCATACGTCAAATAGCATTAAGCAAGCAGAGAAGCATTACTGTAAAGTAAATTTTTAGCTACCCAAACGACGGTATATGTAATTCAAAATATGCTGCCCGAAAAGTCACTATTCCACGCTGACGAAGTCGCGGGCACAGCTAGTTAATAAATAAAAGGACTGATTATGATAAATAATAAAACCTTTCTTTTATTTCATAAATTTTAATAAAACGCTATTATAAATTATCCAGTATTAATATCAACTTCCTCTATTATTGTTATTTTTCTGCCAAATCAAATAATAAGTACTGGATTATTTAATAAAACATGTATTTGCAACATTATATTACTGTTAATCTTTTGACACCACACATCGACGAATATTACTGTAATGTAATATTACATTATACACTATCGCTTGGATTTCACACGAATAATATCGTAATATCATATTGCCGTTAGGTTTTCTGACACTGTATTACAACGAATAATACTATAATGCATTAATATTGACTACGATATTGTTGCGTTTACACGCGAATAATATGGTAATGATGCGTTGCATACTATACTTTTGCCATTTAATTTCAGTAACATTATTTTTGTGAATAACTTAATTTTATTAAAGTATTACAAAAAAATCATAATATAAATTAGTTTGTAAAAAAATTAGCTTTGTTTTGACGTTTAAATATCTACCTTACGATATACCTGTGCCGAGATATACGCATAAAACAGTTTTTTATTTTTCCTGTAAAATTTTGATTTATCGATTACCATATTATTCGGTGGGGGGAGCGATATGTACAATCTAAATAGTATTTTAAAACAGGTGTCAACGGAAGTCGTTGCTGTCTGACGTTGACAGTTGTTTAAACGTATAAATAGGCTCGCTCTAGTCGCAGAGCGCACATTATTAAATTGTATTTTGAACTGTGAACATCTCGTTGTAAAATTAAGTAAAGTGAATCATTATTGGTTGTGAGTGATTAAAAGTGTTTACAAGATGTTTGATCGTTATGATTTGAGATCCCCGAGTCCTCCCGCTCTTACATGCATGCATGCATGCATTGACTATTTTTATCTTTTATATGTACTTATACTTTTCTATTTTGTTAAGTACCTGGACTTGCTACCTACACTGTCCTCCCATACCTTTAACGCTTTTACTTGGATATTGTAAAAGCCAATTATTTTTAAAAGAGTAACCGTGGAGTTTCTTGCCGGTTGTTCTCCGTGGGAAACGACCAATTGGAACCGTGCACACACCGTGCGTGTTCACAGGTGCACAGCTTCTGACGTGTCATAAGTGCCCATGTAGGTATATGGGAAATAAAATTTTTTGATTTCGATTCTTACCGCTCGGTTTAAACAAGAACTGTAATCTATCGATAATAACGCAATATCACTAGTGTGAAATTAACTGACAGCTATGTGCATAATAGTATCGGCCATTATATTCCAATGTATATTTACATATGCATACAAGCCCGTTGACCTACTGCGGAAGTTTCAGTCAGTTCCACGACGTATTTGCTTCAAGTTTGCCTGAACTAAGTTTTATGCATAATAGCTTACCTTCCAGGGTCATTATATAGATAAAGACTTTGACTGTAGTATATGTAGGGTTATGTGGAGATTCTACAAAGAGTATAGATGTCCCTTGATTACTATTTGAATATGAATCATATTATGATTATGAATCATAATATGGCGAAGACAGTCCGTGTTTTTCTGATTTTTCACTGCACTACGTAGGTATAATCAACGAGATTGGGATTGGATTGATTGGTATTTTAGTACAGACAAAAAAAAAATAACTAAAGAATCCTTCACCAATGGGATTTGATACGATTAACCTAACAGTTAACTGTCCATTATGATTCATAATGTTATCCTTTTATGATTCTGCCAAAGTGGCCTTTTTAGGCCCCCAGGAGTTGTCAATACCAGAGATGAAATAGCCTGTTACAATATCATCAAATTGCTCTTATTTTTTTAAATGCACTTTTTTATTCACCATTTTTTCCTGTTGACTGTCCAATATTCTGTCTGTATTTGTTATGGTGTACATATTTTGAAAAAAATACAGCCGAATTGAGAACCTCCTTCTTTTTTTGAAGTCGGTTAATATAGAAAGAAAATATGCTCATTAGGTACATTTAAAATACACGCAATGCAAAAAAAAAAACTTTATTCTTACAAATATTCAAATTATTTTGTGTGCCTCACGACAACAAGACTGGAAAGTATTCTATCTATTTATTTGCCTATAGTACCCTGGAATTAGATTAGGCTTTCAGTAATATTTATAACTGAAAGGAAGTAGAATTTCAATACGATTCAGTTTCAGGAAAAACCCAAAGCATATACATATTTTACCATATAACTTACATACAAGCATAATTTGTACGAAAATCTAAACTCCAAATTACCGACCTAATTAACCACAATTTTTCCCTAACAGATCGTAATATATTAACCCTTTTCACACACTACGACTACCGGATAGTCGGTGCCGACCCGGTATTGTGACGTAACGTATAACAGGATTTCACCCGGTTTTCCCATACATGCACTACCGCATATCCGTCGCCGGCTATCCGGCAGCTGAAGTGTGTGCAAAGTTCCATGTAAGTTGTTGTGTCTGACCTCAAACATAAAGTTGTACGTATGGCGGACGATATTAACACGCAAAGTTTATTTCTTAAGCCGTCTGTTTATAATAGCTTGTGTTGGACCAACTTCTGAGACTTATGTTAAGTTCCTACTTACTTACTCACCAATTTCTATAGGAATTCGTTAATAAATCTTTTGTTATAATTGAATGTGTAATGTAATTATTGAATGCACCGGAAAACTGTTTTATTGACTTTCATTTTCTATTTTACACTAGCTGCGCCCCGCGGATCACCCGCATAAGTTTCGATCCCGTGGGAATATCGGGATAAAAAATACCCTATATGTTAATATGTCCCAGAAGGAGGCGGCGGAGCGCGCGCGGGAGGAAGACCCTCTCGCGCCGCCGCTCCGAAGGCGGAGGAGGGGTCGAAGACGACGTCAGTATGACAGTCACCTCCGACTCCTCCCAGGTGGAAGCCAGCAGGCGACGGGTGCGGGGGCACCCTCGCCTGTATTGCACAGGCTTCCACCAGTGCCGGACGGGAATGGCCAGGTGTTCCCGGCCATTCCCGTAGCCCCCCAGCCGGGGGGACATGCGGGGCCCGCCAGTTAGGCGGGCATGCGCCGGGGGGGGGTTGTGGACGCAAAGGCTGAGCCGGATTCCCATGACCCCTCCATCAAGGCGACGAGGGAACACCGCTGAGTTTTAGTGGGTATACTGCCACCTTGGCAGGGGAGTACACACACTTACAAACTTTCGCCTTTATAATATTAGTGTGATAATTTGCTATATTATTTTTGTTTTTGTTCACAGATAAATCCGGGCTCTTCCCAGAATATCGAGTAAGTAACCTTTTTTTAAGAGGTGGCATTTTATTGGTATTTTCGTCTCATGTGTGCTCATCTGAGGATGGTGATACATAGTTATTTATCATTACATGGCTAATTCAGTGTCGCAGTTTCAACGTGTTCTTCACTGAAGTAAAACCTTGACCCTCCTTACCCACAGCCCATTTATCTACAACTCACATTCATTTGTTTCACGCATTCTTCATCCTCACAGGACCATAATCATAACAATCACAAATGAAGCATATGTTTTACCAAAACAAGTCTCAACTCAATGTACTGGCATCGCAGTGCATACCACAGACGCACAGACCAGCAGACGCTTCGGACAGGAAACGGAAGTTGCGCGCTCGCTTCTCGCTGTAAATCGCTCGGCGCGCGCATTTCGCTGTCATCGCGCGCACAACGTTCTCGCTAGCAGTAGGATGCGCCTGATTCATTGTTGTGAGGGAATGTGCCAGGTTTTTTTTTGTTGTTTTTCATGTTTAATTTTATATTGTGAGTTGTTTTGAACGATATGATATATTAAGAGTTTTAAATAGGAGATTCTGATTTCATAAGTCTTATGATAGGAAAATTTAAAATTATGGTTTGATAAGCATACGTAATTAACATCTTTTTTCTGGAAAATATGGCCAGTTTAGAACGTATAAATAGTATAAATGCACGACAAACTCAAGAAACTGATTTAAAAAAAATAGGATCCATAGGGATGGGCCGAGCGTGGTGTGAACCGAAAACGAACTTTGGCTGAACATTCGGTAAAAATTAAAAAGTTCGAATGCACTTTGGTTATTTTCTCGAGAGTGACACATCAAATTTTATGTAAATTTTATATCAGTAAAGGTTGTAATTTAACACTTAAAAAAAAACGTGGTTTTTGGCGATAATTATTTCAATGTCTAGATGTCAACATTCTGATGATGTTTAGAAAATAAAATCATAAGCATTTATTTAATGTAATTTTTACAAATGCACATAATGCGAAACGATTTTCGGCCCATCTCTAATCTCGGGTATTGAAACTTGCTATTATTGAAACACGATAATGTACAATTCCTTTTGTTTTTAACAACAAAAAGAATTTGTGAAAGAATGATTTGATAAGAAATCTCGTTTCAACCATACGTGGTCACTCTACTGCACATAACAGCCAATCGCGTCGCACTTCAACTTGCGCCCGCGCACTTAACAAATTTACTGCACGCCATCTTGTATCTTATGCACTTACTGCCACCAAGTAACGTGACTCAGAAGGCTCGTAGTTACAGTAATGAACTTTATGAACACGAAGGGGCACTATGGTGCCCCTACAAACACACATGAAACACCTAGGAAACACACATGACTCACGCCTGTAACCCCCAAGGGTCACGCAGAGATATACTTGTAGTGCACCCATACTTTACCTTATGTTTTAGTCCCATGTCCCATGCAATAGGGGGCGAGACTGCCATCAACAGGGCACGAATCTAAGCCGGGCCTAACAATACAACCTAATCCAGTCCCTACTTATGACTTCTAAGTAGATGCCGGAGGATGAGTGGAAGGTAATAGAATAAAAACTATACTGCTTTATCTAAGAATGCGGTACACCATTCACACTTTGACGCTTTACGTAGTGACAAAAAAAGTGAAACGAAGGTGCCATTGAATGAAATTTCTGTGCTTGTCTATATCGCGGCTGTTCTGTTCGAGTTGGGTGGCCACTTCGCACTCTTCGCCGATAATTTTTGCAACATTGTCTTTACACCCCGTAATAATAACTTCCAAAGGAATTTGAACCTTAACTCTATATTGTTTTGTTATATTTTGCTGTGGGTGTGTTACAGAATTTAATTGCAGTACTGTATTTAAACAAATATTTGACGTTTAAATTTATATCCTCATATAATATCGATAAGCGCAGTTTAATTTGAACCTAGTGATTTAAGACATAAGGTATATTGTACAATGAATGCGTTAAAGTTCTTAATTGTAATACTTTGCAGGGAAATATTGGAACTTAACTTTGTTAATTAAGCGCTTCAATATTTATCTTAAAGTTATTGGTGTTATTGTTCGAGATAAAACTATTTTAGAAGAGCAACTTTACTTTCATTTCGGCGTTTTAAAATCCCAACAGTAAATTAAATAGATTTCGATTTAGTATTTTTCTTAAAGAAACACAATTGTACGTCGGAGATGCTGTCGTGTGTACAGCCCCTCAAAAGTAGAAGCCAGAGGCCCGAAAATGTAGCTTATAAGTAAATAGCTAAATAAACAATTCTACCTTCCTTGGAACATTGGTCTCGGCTGTCATTTGTGGGTCTGTGGCAGTCGTTACACACTTAACAAATGGTACCCACACCTGTGTCGCCCGAACGTCCAGTCTTGCCAATGGGTACCAGCAACTGTGTTGTGGAGGTCAAATAGACAGTCGCCCCATGTAGAATACCGGTATTCAGTTGCATCCAGTTAGATTGGAAGCCGACCCCAACATAGTTAAACTGGACAGATGTTGAACTTACTCACTTGCTACCTTCATTTTGTATTATAATGTGTACCTATTGAAAAACTTATAAGTCGTTTACATAAGCTGCACTACAGCTTATAGCAGTAGATGTAGCGAGTGCAGTGTAACAGTGTTAAATCATCGTAATACCTCCTGCCTTCTGTCCGCGCCGAGCATTGAGCGATACCACGTGTAGCGTGTATTCATAGTCCAGTACCTGATAGATAGAAAATAAGTTAGCTAACTAAGGACTGATTTTTCAATTATCTGATAACTTTGTTCCAGGAATAATTTTGAAATTTTGACAGTTATTTCATACAAAAACTGTCAAACGTCAATTTTATTCCTCGAATAAAAGTTATGTGGCGATGGAAAATCCAGCCCTTAGAAAAATATAAAAACAATTATTAGTTACAGACATGTGTTTTTTTTTAAATACACATTCAATTTATTTTTTTCACAACTTTTCAAGTGCATTTTGATTTGTTTCAATGCGTAAGGAAATCGTGAAGAACAACTGAAAAATATGCGTATTTTAGCATCTCTAAGGACTTCAAAATCTGCCATACCGTAAAAAAATAACTTTTTAATACAGTTGCTCAAAAAGTGGCGTATTGCAGGTACGTATAGCGTTCGGGATGTGGGCTATTACATACTCGTGCTTTTTTTACCTTTCCCGAACTCGTGCGTTCTCTTTCCCAACTGTCAAAATAATGTCTATTAAAAAGAAAAACCAACCAAGAAGTTTTTACTAAAAAAATTCATAGAAGTTTTTATGATTCATGCAAATATGTATATTTCTAAAAAGAAGCTACTAATTTGTTTCAATATCAGATTTAATGATTTGATTGAATGAATTAGGTTAGGTTTCATTTCATTTCATCTCATTAAATTTCGTTTTCATTTCATATCAATAAAAAAATTCTACTGAAGACTTGGCTGTGTAGGGACTGTGTCTTACGTACCCATCCCTTGCATAGTTTTAAGAATGTAATATTTTTATAGAGGAACTTATTGTAATAATTTTTAGAAAGTTTCATTCTGTGTTTTTCCCACGTTCTGCAAAGTGATTTAAGTAATAGGTACTATTGTCTTTAATGATTCTTTACTTTTAAGGTTCATTGTTCTATTATGTTTAGTTATCTTGTATTGTACCTATTTGCTATTTATAGTTAAGGTTCATTGTTCTGTTATTTTCAGTTGTCTTGTATTGTACCCATCTGCATTTCTCGTGTTTTATTATTATACTTTTAAAAGGCAGATGTGGATTTGCCGCGTTCTTTGTTTAGTGAACGGCAGATTTGGGAGAGTTTTGGTTCGGAGCTTGAGTCTGTGCTGAACTACGATCGTGCGAGGTCCTCTCTGACCCCCGATCATATTTCACTCGCCGAAGCTCGCCGTAATAGTTTACGGCGAGCTTCGTGTTTCTAGTAGTTTTACCATTCATGTAACCTTATTTAATTTTACCTTTTCGTGTCAAGTGTAACTGCTAGCTTTAGTTACTTGATATCGTAATAAATTAATCGTTACTTATTTACAACTCACTTCTGAGTATTACTAATTCGTGATCGTGGTGGGGCAAGTAATACACTGAAGTGAGTTGTAAATAAGTAACGATTAATTTATTACGATATCAAGTAACTAAAGCTAGTAGTTACACTTGACACGAAAAGGTAAAATTAAATAATGTTACATGAAGAGTAAAACTAATAGAAGCACGAAGCTCGCCGTAAACTATTACGGCGAGCTTCGGCGAGTCAAATATGATCGGGGGTCAGAGAGGACCTCGCACGATCGTAGTTCAGCACAGACTGAAGCTCCGAACCAAAACTCTCCCAAATCTGCCGTTCACTAAACAAAGAACGCGGCAAATCCACATCTGCCTTTTAAAAGTATAATAATAAAACACGAGAAATGCAGATGGGTACAATACAAGACAACTGAAAATAACAGAACAATGAACCTTAACTATAAATAGCAAATAGGTACAATACAAGATAACTAAACATAATAGAACAATGAACCTTAAAAGTAAAGAATCATTAAAGATAATAGTACCTATTACTTAAATCACTTTGCAGAACGTGGGAAAAACACAGAATGAAACTTTCTAAAAATTATTACAATAAGTTCCTCTATAAAAATATTACATTCTTAAAACTATGCAAGGGATGGGTACGTAAGACACAGTCCCTACAGTACCCCCCTACCAGTGATAAAGATCACGAAACACCTGCCTGATAGTAATCAGGAAATTAAACTCGCCTACCAGAACGGCGAGGAATATGCTTGCCAGGCCAACTTAGGTTCCAGTGAGTCGGAACCGGTTGCCGCATAGTTCACGGTGAGTCGGAACTGTCTGCGAAGATGTCCCCAGTGAGTCGGGGTGGCGCGGGCGCTGCGTTATGGTCCCAGTGAGTCGGAACCGGTTGCCGCATAGTTCACGGTGAGTCGGAACTGTCTGCGAAGATGTCCCCAGTGAGTCGGGGTGGCGCGGGCGCTGCGTTATGCTCCAGTGCGTCGGATGTGGTACAGCGCCGGGTTGAGGCTGGCTGCTGCGTCGACCAGGAGAGGAATTGAGCTCTTCTTGTTGACCGGCCGAAAGTGCAGTGTGCTGTGCCGAGGTTGCTGATGAGGCTGAGGGTGATGACCAGGTATGCGCGGTCGCTGCATGCTGGTGGTCAGGATACCCGTTGAAGCCGTGGGAGCTGGCTGGCTGGGAATGCGCGTCATCCGCCGCTAGTGACTCCCGCTGGATCGCTCGCCATTTTAACACGTACTTTGATTTAGCACTCGCGAAACTCTTTCCGCACTGTCACGAACTCACGCTATTGATAGTTTAAATCACGTCGGGGTGGCGCAGGCGCTGCGTTATGGTTCCTCTATACAAATATTACATTCTTAAAACTATGCAAGGGATGGGTACGTAAGACACAGTCCCTACAGTACCCCCCTACCAGTGATAAAGATCACGAAACACCTGCCTGATAGTAATCAGGAAATTAAACTCGCCTACCAGAACGGCGAGGAATATGCTTGCCAGGCCAACTTAGGTTCCAGTGAGTCGGTGCCGCATAGTTCACGGTGAGTCGGAACTGTCTGCGAAGATGTCCCCAGTGAGTCGGGGTGGCGCGGGCGCTGCGTTATGGTCCCAGTGAGTCGGAACCGGTTGCCGCATAGTTCACGGTGAGTCGGAACTGTCTGCGAAGATGTCCCCAGTGAGTCGGGGTGGCGCGGGCGCTGCGTTATGCTCCAGTGCGTCGGATGTGGTACAGCGCCGGGTTGAGGCTGGCTGCTGCGTCGACCAGGAGAGGAATTGAGCTCTTCTTGTTGACCGGCAGCCAGCCTCAACCCGGCGCTGTACCACATCCGACGCACTGGAGCATAACGCAGCGCCCGCGCCACCCCGACTCACTGGGGACATCTTCGCAGACAGTTCCGACTCACCGTGAACTATGCGGCAACCGGTTCCGACTCACTGGGACCATAACGCAGCGCCCGCGCCACCCCGACTCACTGGGGACATCTTCGCAGACAGTTCCGACTCACCGTGAACTATGCGGCAACCGGTTCCGACTCACTGGAACCTAAGTTGGCCTGGCAAGCATATTCCTCGCCGTTCTGGTAGGCGAGTTTAATTTCCTGATTACTATCAGGCAGGTGTTTCGTGATCTTTATCACTGGTAGGGGGGTACTGTAGGGACTGTGTCTTACGTACCCATCCCTTGCATAGTTTTAAGAATGTAATATTTTTATAGAGGAACTTATTGTAATAATTTTTAGAAAGTTTCATTCTGTGTTTTTCCCACGTTCTGCAAAGTGATTTAAGTAATAGGTACTATTGTCTTTAATGATTCTTTACTTTTAAGGTTCATTGTTCTATTATGTTTAGTTATCTTGTATTGTACCTATTTGCTATTTATAGTTAAGGTTCATTGTTCTGTTATTTTCAGTTGTCTTGTATTGTACCCATCTGCATTTCTCGTGTTTTATTATTATACTTTTAAAAGGCAGATGTGGATTTGCCGCGTTCTTTGTTTAGTGAACGGCAGATTTGGGAGAGTTTTGGTTCGGAGCTTCAGTCTGTGCTGAACTACGATCGTGCGAGGTCCTCTCTGACCCCCGATCATATTTGACTCGCCGAAGCTCGCCGTAATAGTTTACGGCGAGCTTCGTGCTTCTATTAGTTTTACTCTTCATGTAACATTATTTAATTTTACCTTTTCGTGTCAAGTGTAATTACTAGCTTTAGTTACTTGATATCGTAATAAATTAATCGTTACTTATTTACAACTCACTTCAGTGTATTACTTGCCCCACCACGGTCACGAATTCCGCACAGCTGTATGGGCATAGTTCCCTTTGCCTACCAGAATGGGTGAAGAAAAAAATCTCTGCTTATATTCTACAGTTGGCGCCATTAGTTAGTTGAGTTTATTGTGTTTTTATTATTTTATTAAATTGCTTAATTTTTTCGCAACTGTATTAAAAATAGTCGTTCAGCACACGTGCGAAACCGTCATTGCAACTTGTTCCGACTGTCAACCCTCGCCTTCGGCTGCGCCTCGGCTCGGGTAGACATTTGTCGGAACTCTTTGCAATGACAACCTTTCCGCACTTGTTATGAAATATACTATTCCAGTCCTTTCATTTTATTTCTTAAAACTGCTTTTGTATGAAAACAAATGAAACTCATTTTTATTTTATTAGTTACAAGAGTACAATATACGGAGGAATTTAATTGGCAGCGACTTTTTATTACTCACTGGGCTATTTGACTTCGTTGCGTAATAAAGAGGGCTCCGTCATGATGGCCATCCTGTCTTTTATTCGCTTGTAATGACATTCTTAAAGGTACATCACGTTTTGTGAGTTTGAATCATTTTTATAGGCCTACAATTACGACTCATTATTTTGTTTCCGAGTGTTAACTGCTCAGGATAATTTAATGTCCTTATTAAATTGACATCAACAAGCCCAGGATGTTTTGTTAAAATGTGACAACGTTGAATCCTTACGTAATCCTTAATCGTTATTTATTTAGATCACGCGGTGTTGACTAGCCTCTGTTTTTACTTACACCTGCCGAGGTCCTAATTTACTTTCATTTAATACTTATTACGTCACCAGTCCATCCAACTACTAATAAAATTCTCCTTTGCTAAAACAAAAATACTTAACCAGACCATGAATACGGGCCCAGCATCGCGCGCGCATGTTACACGAGCTCGCCGCACACTGCATCTTTGAAACCATAACCTTATAGTATCATTACAGTATAGCCAGTATAACAGATAATGCGGGATTAGTACCGACACACAGAGCCAGCACTGTCCACTAGCGGAGAATCGACCACCTATCGCATGTTTAGATCCGAACGCATTTCCGTTTGGCGACTGCGGTAGAGAGAACTGAAATATATTCCAATGAATCATTCGTGACGGCGATACTGAACTTTCTAATACTGAGCCTTCCAACATTTCCTACAATTAAAATGTAACCTAAAAGTATGCCTAAACAGATACAGTGTACACCTGAAGTGGAGCAGCCTTAACAGATATATTGGCTGCTCCAGACAGGCGCAGGTTTATTTGGTGTAAATAATTTCATCACCAATGCTCTCAAAACAGTGAAGGAAAATATCAAGAAGTAACCGGCATGTCCTAGAACCAAAAAAATCGAGGACATCTACAAACCCACACTGCGCCCGCTTGGTGGGTTACAGTACAGCCCAAGCCCATTCCTTCTTGAAGAGCGGGGCCTGTGTCCCAGCAGTGGGTATAAGTATGTAGCTCTATCCATCGTAATCATTGACATTATTAAAGGTGCCTAAAACTCAGGTTTTAAAATTAGACTTCCTCGCGAAACACTCCAATAAATTACCATATCGTAAACCTACACTGGGAAAACCAATCGGTAGATAGAGCGTCGGTTACTCTGACGGCAACCAGGTTGACGAAACCAAGTAAACATTTTGCATCTTTACTATATCTTCAAACTTGCACATGGTATAAAAATTCGTGCAACCTGACAAATATCCTGATGGAGACACAAAGCAAAGTTTCCCATCAGTTGTGTCGCTAAAACGTTAGCTCAATCAGTGTTATCGGGTTATTTTTTGTGAGCGCAGCCTGTGCCAGTGGGACCGTGTGGGTCGCTCGAGTGGTCCAGTAATACTTCACTCAGATAAAGATCTCAAGTGTTTGATATATGACGCGTAAAAACTATGGGTTTAGTGACGTGTGTTGGCAATTTGACATTGTCGATTGATTTACTTTATTCCAATTATTGGAACTGAGCTTTTCAAGATAGGAGTAACAAGTTTAAATATAGTTTTAGTACTTATACTGAATATTTAAAATTTATTTAATTTACTAACGGATTCTAAAGAGACTATGATCATCAATAGATCTTGATGCCCCGTCCCGTCCTTAGTTTAACAAAACTGTTTATTTTTTAACGTCATTGTTATGCAAGAATCATCTACGTTTTCATAATTTTAAAACAAAACCATCAACATAAAAGAGCCAAAAATATTATCGATAAACCTTTTTACCCGTGCTCAGCACTAGTGTCTTCACTGAGAGTGTCTGCTACCTGCGCGCACGCACTTGACGTCGCCAACATGGCGCGCAAATGTTGCCCCATAGCTTTTTTATTTCCCTTTTTTCAACAGAATTTGTACCAATTGATTCGTGAGCTGTTGAATGATAAAGATGTAAATTTTATGTGTATTTACATTTTGTGTCCCAGAACTTGTTTTCATATAGCTAGCAGATTTTGAAGCGGCATAGTACCTCTACCTACTTCCTTATAAATTACATTATAGAAATTAATGTTGTTATTGTGAAGTACAAATGACATGACCACATTAATCACTAGTACTGTCACTTGTATGTATGTGTTTTAAACAACGCCAGAAGTCAGAACAGCAGTGCGA
The DNA here is from genome assembly GCA_963855955.1 of Luperina nickerlii. NCBI lineage: Eukaryota > Metazoa > Arthropoda > Insecta > Lepidoptera > Noctuidae > Luperina > Luperina nickerlii. The sequence goes on along the minus strand of OY979675.1, from coordinate 21,829,013 downwards.
TTCTGTAACCATCTCACCGTGAAAACTTAGGTGAAGTGAGCGTGGAGTGAACTGTCTGTGTCATCTTACCAGACTAGGGATTGACCAAGCATACATTTACAATCATAATCGAGATTTTAATAATATTTTTTTAGCCTAATCCTATTGATATTTTTATATATAGACTGAGGCGCGAGCGCGTCACGCACGAACAGTAAATAAAATTAAAACATTCACGTTTATGACAGCTAGACTGATGAAAATACGCATCGACATTGTTTGGTTATTATGAGCAATTGTAGATCGAGTCTAGTAGAGACTGCGACGATGTTCAGCGTTGTTATTAACCCAAATCTATTGAATTAGAAGAGATAACCGAGTGTGTCAAGTCATCGAGTGCTAACGGATGCCTAGCTGACGGACCATAGAATGATTACATTCTATGGTCCGTCAGCTAGGCATCCGTTCCCACGTAGTTTGTGTGGCGTGATCACTTCACCCGATTCACGACATTTAATGTCGTGAATCGGGTGGAGTGAAGGTGAAGTGATAAGATCACGCCGCGCTTGCGCGTTAATCTCTGTCATTATCACATTGCAGATTGCGTGATCACTTCACCTTCACTTCACCCGATTCACGACATTTAATGTCGTGAATCGGGTGGAGTGAAGGTGAAGTGATAAGATCACGCCGCGCTTGCGCGTTAGTCACTCATTATCACATTAGAGATTTGTTTTTACATATTTAACTTGTAAGGCGTCATGTACCTATAAGAACATTAGGAAAATGCAATACCAACGTCAAATAAGTGCAAATATTTTATCGCTCATCGCGCGCCCGTGTTTGCACTGCACCTCTAGTAACCCTTAAATGAAGAAGTGGTTGGTGTCAACCCTTAAGTGTATGTATGGTCCCTAATAGTGCATAACAAAGTAAGTACACTCCTTTAGAATATAAGTAAGCAGTTTACATCAATGCGCATTGTAACATAAATTCACTAGATATTCATTAAAGTACATTCTATCAAGCTGGTTGTCTAATTCTAACGACCCTTGAACCCCCAACATTTCATGGCGACCCTGCCTTAGAGTCTGCCAAGGGGCAGATTAAGCAAAGTTTTCGTTGAGCGATTTTCAAAATGTGTAACTCTAAAGTAGAAAAAGACGAGGTATTCGCTAATCAAAACGCGGCTGGTGGAGGTGTTGACGCCGAGGTGATGTTGCCATGGTTACGAGATTCGAGTGGAGTGATATATGGTACATTCCGAATTGCACTGTAATCGACTACAGCGTGCTTACACCTTGACCCCAATTCTGCTGGTGGTATTTATCTATTATTCCCCGCATAATCTTACCACGCCGTACGGTTGTCAAGCGTGGTATTTTGACAGTTCAAACCGGTTTCGGTCATTGTGTCATAGAGAATACGTTAATAGCAGATGTAGTGATTAGGTTATTAAGGAATTGACGTGGTTTCGAAGTAATGAATCATTATGTGGTCATAGTGAATTAGGGCCCTTTTCTGAATTAACGTGAACGCGATAACGATGTCCCGTGAATCGACATATATGAAGTCATGGCATGTGCCATCTTGCGATAACGCCGACTACCAACCATGCCCTAAATTAATAATTATCACCGATCTTTAAACTAACGTGGCATTTTCGAAATTGTGCTTCTGGCTACAGTCGCCACCTTACCAAAGAAGAGGAAATTCGTGGTGTATACACAAATAAATACTTTAATCCAACCATGAGTAACTATTCAAGTGAATAGGTATATTACTGACTCGCAGCTGCCATAGTGGTGATTTATCTAAATCGGAAAGCAAATTATTCATGTGAGCGATGATGACTTAATTCGGAATGAGCCATATTTCACGCCGCGCAAGCGCGTTAGGCGCTGGCGCTGTCTGGCTATATAAGGACTTACTAGTCTAGGGAAAAAAGAAAAAAAAAACAAGGTTGAGATTCTGACTGCGCTTCTGTTTTGCTATTTTATTGTAAGTAAAACCCCACAAAATATTAATGTTTTGACCACTAAAATACTAGCTTTGAATTATATAAAAATATCAATAGGATTAGCATTAAATAATGTTATTAAAATAAATCTCTTTTAGGATTGTAAATGTTTGCTTGGTCAATCCCTAGCATCAGTAGGATGACACTGACAGCTCACTCCACGCAAGTATTCACGGTGAGATTTTTACAGAATCGACATGCTGATGTTAGGCTAATCATAGATAGGAATAACCGAGGCGTTAGAACACCACTGACATCTACGATCCTGGAATCCCTTTGAAGTAATACATCCTTTAGTCATCGTCGTCCATTATTGTGTTTCCTTGATTTACGCAACTGCACGCTGCCATATATTCCAAAATATTATGTTTATCCGTGTTTATTGCTAAGTTTTACCATAAATTTACTTGAGGAACACGACATGGACTGTACTTGTCTCATCTCTGGGTATTATCAAGTTACAAGTCAATAATCCTCCAATTCCGTGCATCATGCATTCGAAACTACCTGCGACATCCGTTGTATCAGGAACTTTATCTAAGAAGACTGTGCGAAACCTTACCACAGGACGCATCAGTTATCGATTCTCGAAAACTCCTGCTTAGGCCTACCTAAGCATGCCTACATGCAGGCCACATAAAGGGATAAAAGAATACGCAATAGAATTAGAGAGCAGCTCTACCGCAGTACATACTGCGAATAGATAGGTAGGTACACAGGATTCTACATGGAACCCATGTATAGCAAGAGTAGGTATGGAGTTATAATATTTTATCCTTTGTAATAAAATGAATAATTATAATTCCTTCACACAAACAGACTCATAAACTCAGTGATTCAAACAACTCGAACAAAAATATATGCTTTAAACGAAGAAAAATTTCCACATCAGACGATGGGCCCATAACTCTGATTTCATTCCAACTCATAATAAGTATAATGCACCAAACTACTCTGACATCCGTCGTTCAAGGAAACCTTATCTGGAAGGCGGGAACACGGAGCTCGTGAAATGTGCCCATAAAGAGATACACGAGAACACTATATCATTGCTATCGAAGATTTTATAGTTATTTTTACTTGAAATTACGGTCTGTGAACGTGTGTTTTTAAAAAAGTTCATTCTTTTTTGTCCGAATCTCAGTCTGACCTATTGCCTAGATGCTATATGTTTCCTTCGTCACCTTCATCTTCTTAGGTCATCAAATGTTTGACTAGTTATGACTTAGGTAAGTTCTTTTCAAGGCTTTTCAGAACTCATTAGTTTACCTAATTTGTAGCAACTTTTTTCGAAGTGAATCAAAATTCGTCACGTTTCACTTATCTTGAAGAAATAGCAATGAATGCCAATGATTATATATAATATCATTGATGAATGCACAAAAGTATGTGAAAATGAAACCCATCATAACATAACAGTCCAAATATGTCCATAACAGTCAGAAAAAGCACAGTTTGTAGTAGCAAAGCGTTCAACTACCTGCAACATCCGCTATTCTAAGAACACGTTATCAATCGTCGCGGAGTCATCGGATCGTCCCCCGGGCGTCGCAGGGTGACATTCACTCTTATCGGTAGCTTGTCAAATATTTTTTACTTGCGTGGTGTGGGGTACGGAATTGGCGCCAGTGCGAATTGTGATATGTGAAGATAAGTTGGACTCGATAATGTCCTAATGCGTTTTGGACATTTATGAGTTTATGTGGAAACATCTTTTGTTCTGTAGCTATAATAAATTATCGTGGTGGAGAACAGAGGTTGTATGCACTCTGCTATAGAGTGTAGATACATGTTTAATATAAAAAAGTGGCTATCGATTTTTTGTACAACGCTAGAGGTCCCAAATCCCATAAATGTATAAACTGAAAAAATCATGTTCAAAAATACCAACAATGTTTGCCCTTACACGTTAAGAAAATCCTAAGTATATCAAAGAGCTTTCCTCCCCGAGTCCCCGGCCTCCCATTCGGAAAATAATACAACAGTAAAACAGTAAAAATATGTTCAAAGTTTAGCGATAAAAAGCGATACAACTTCACAGAACCTTTTATTGCTGTTACACTTTTTTAGCTAAGTACTTCTATTTTAAAAATAGGTATACGTAATAATACTCTGTTTTTCAAAGTGATAATGTACCGCTATGACTTCACCTTGCTGGTTGTTAAAAATTATTTGTTGAACCTTTATTTCTCTTCCACTTCGTGTTTTTCTCGGCCTTTCCTAGGCTCTCTCTATTTTTCTGCCAATTCTCTGAAGCTGTTTGATTTCATCTTTCTATTGGCTTGTAAAAACCGGTCACACCATTAAGACTACATACATATATTAAAGTCACTATTATGTTGATGATAGGCATCAATCAACTCAGTCTATCGCAGTCCACTGCTGGACATAGGCCTCTCCCAGGCTGCGCCACAGCACCCTGTCCTCCGCCTTCCGCATCCAGTCCGTCCCAGCCACGGAACAGATCTTATTATTTGTTCCGTGGTCCCAGCCACCTTTCTTTCATCGGCCCATCTATCTGGAGTCGTCCCACACTACGCTTGCCGATACGCGGTATCCACTCTAGGACTCGTCTGCTCCACTGGCCATCGGTCCTTCGAAAAACATCACATAGGATAGACATACCTAAGATCTTTTTGTCCTATGAGATGTGCGCATATTCACTTAGTTAGCTATTCATTTAGAAACCTCTTCTCTCAGAAAATCTTATTGTATTACATTTCCATTTTCATTTTCCGTTACTTCGTTCAGGATAAATGAAACAATCAGTCAAACGCCTTAAGTGGGTCTGTGATTTGGGTCCGCGTCCATTGTTGCGCGGCACGGCATTGTACGCGCTGATTTGTCATGTTCTATTGTGTGCTGTACCGCCAATGGAATAAACGTAATTTCGGGAATGCGGCTTGAAATTTTACTTTATACATTTTCCTCAATTTCGATATTTTTTCGCTCTGAATAGATTTCAATAAGTCAAAGAGCAAATGTATTGGAGTGAATTTGAGGCAGAGGTTTCATTAAAGAAGAGTGCTTTATTACGAATTCTTGCCTTTAGATCATCAATTGTTTAATATATCCCTAGTCTATCGTATAATAGATATCTACTAGAAGATAAATTCGTATCCGACATGAAAAGAAGTAAAATAAACACCATAGTTATAAAATAATGTATATTTTTCTTCTTGTATCTCTTTAGTAATTAATTGTGAAACACCACACGCCCCATATCAACAACACCTTACCATCTAATCAGCATCAAACCAATATCACTAAGGGCACTTCCCAACCTCCCTCCCCTCTCAAACTACGTTCAGTATTAATTACAATCATCCGTTATCCGTCAATTCTCGTTCCCGTGTCGTGTGTCAACGGACCCGCGCGGCACTTAGGCGTCAAGTTGCATCGCCTGGGAGCCTGCCCCATCCAATCCGCCGAAACGTCAGTACTCCACATTTATTTAATTTGTACTCCATTGCGCGGCGACAAGTACCTCCATATATTTTAATTGGAATAAAACGAAGCTTGGATGACGACATTTTTGGGGAAAATATTGCCGCTGGCAATTTGTCTGCTGTGAGTAAAAGCTTTAAGTGATGATAACAGGAGATGTTTGTGGTGCTGGAATAAAAATAAATGCTTCGGTGAAACTATGAAAACGTACAATTTTGCGTATTGGATATTAGTTATTCTGTGGTATTGGGGCCTGTCTGACCATAGTATATCTAACCTACTCAAGTACATCTAACGCATCCTGGCTATTGCTAGCAAATTTTTTGACTAGCTAATTTTTACTCGTAGAAAAATATATGCAAAGATAACAAAAACATATTTACAAACTTAGGACAAAAGAGGATTTCGATTTGAAACCCATCATTATTAAACCCAACCCGTGACCCATCCTTAAAACGTTTTCCTCTCATTCAAACACTTAGCCTGAACCATATTCAACCATGTTTGGAGACCCACCATTCCACTACCTACACGTTCTCTATAAACTCATATCCATAAACTTTTAGTATTGCCAAGTATCTGAAAACGTCTAAAGTTTCACTTTATAAGTAAAACGTTGCACTAGTGCTGCGCCATTGGGCTTGGTGATGTAGTTAGTATATAAAGTGATGGCTGTGCTTCACAGTATAATGTTGTATTGTAGGGAGTGGAGGAGGTCGTTTCCACACGCGTGGTTCTTGTTACAACCTTATAAAATTGAACACGACGCAAAGTAAAGGTTGCAATTGTTTTAGAAAGCGAAAGGTTTCGTTGGTTCTTAAATGCATGTTGTGATTGCCGCATGATTCAAATAATTAGTAAAACTTTACAATTATGGATACCAATTCATAATTGGTGTTAAAAAGATTCCATCAGGTTGGTAGCGCGGCTGACTGCCCAGGATGGACCGGAGGAATGCTTGATACCGTCATTCGTGTTTTCATTACTTGTTGTTCTCTTTTGATAGCAATGGGTGCTTTTCTTCTGCTGAATCTTTTTTCGTAATATATTGAGTACAGTCGTTACGGGTCGTCAGAACCCGAAATTCTGACAACCAATCTTACCAAAGGGTATTGTGTTATCCAGTAACTGGGTTATGGAAGTCAGATAAGCAGTCCCTCCATGTAAAATACTGGTATTCAGCTGCATCCAGTCAGACTGAAAACCGACCCCAACGTAGTTGGGAAAAGGCTAGGCTGATGATTGTGTTAAGGAAAAACCGTGTAGACATAAAGTTTGAACGGGAAGGTAAACCAGCATCGTTGTGTAAAATCTAGCTACTGTCGTGCTACTTATTAGCGCTCAATTGGTCAGAATAGCGCACCGCGCTGGGGTGGAGGTATAAAGTGCGTCGCTATCTTTATTTGCTACATGGACTCGTCAACTTGTAACTGTTATAGTGTGTGTAGAGAAATAGAGTGAACTGTTTAAACAGGCTCATCGTGCCATTAAGTTGGCAGTTCTTATAATATCGGGGCCTGAATTCGAATATTGGTTGGTAAAAGGAGATTTTGTTAGTGTCAATCAATCATCTAATTAGCTCATCACAACTTCCATGGAATATTCTCATAGCTTGTGCAGTCTCGATTTATGAAAGAAATAAATTAGTAAGGTAGACATCATATTTTGTTGGTTATACGACCACTCTCCTCCTCACTGGTTTGCGTCCACCCCCCACCGGAATCCGACGTCTAACAGCCTGTTGTGTTTCGTCGATGCGTGGGAGCTCCAGTGCCATAGGCATCTTCTGGGCACACTCGTTCCATCATAGACCTCATCTATCGCTTTCCATCAGGCGTGATCGAAGTCAAGAGCGAATTCAGCAATATTTTTTTTTCTTAAAAACTGTTTTATGTGTGGAAGTGTAGGAGAATCTTCTACTTAGCGTATCGATGGCAAACAGTTCAAACATCTTTGGCCCAAAACTCGCCCAAATGCGCGAACTAAGCTCACTGACGCAGTCATAACATCAGTGAGCAGGTGACAGGGCATGCTGCGCAGGATGGAAGGTGGGCCATTGTTTGTGAGGAGGTGCCGCACATGCATTTGAGATCTGAGCCGTCCGTGAACCTCCATCTATGGACATTGTCTTTGCTCCGGCGACGATAAAGAAACATATTTTCTAAGTAAATGCTTGGACTCTGGACATTGGAAACTTAAATGTTTGGACGTAATAAAAGTAAGACGAGTATCTGTTATTTCAAATGCCCTTTGACATGAAACCTCGCACCACAACCTGTCGCATACTGAATACACAACAGAGCCAATAACACGGTTGATAAAGTTCGATATTGTGGACGATGCGATGTCGCGCGGATTATTTTTAATTTTGTGAGCACGCCGACCGGCTTGCGACAACAATCATGAGTGGGGCAAGTTGCAGGCGGGTTGCAAGTGAGTCTGTTTTTCGGAATACTGCATGTTTTTTTTGTAACAAAATCGCCAAACCCTACAAATAGTCGGTGATCGTCTAGGTGGTAAAAGATCATAGAAATTAAATTAATCAAATTCTAATATTCATTTCATCTTTCCATACCAGTTAGACATGCTAATTGGTAACTTTTTGTGTAGGATTAAAATAGTACATTACGATACACACGTATGTATCGTATACTATTTTATAGCTAATGTGACCTAAACTCGCACTTAAGTCAGCTTTTCTGTGTAAAAATGGACTACTTAAGTCACAGAAAAGCGTCTTAAGTGCGAGTTTATATCACACAGTGCATTTGTAAAAAAAAAACATTTGTTAACAACGAATTTGTTATAATCTGTCCTAATCTAGGACAGGTTATAACAAATTAATTATATTATTTTTATAATTTTCAATTAATCCTTTAATTAATCTGGATGCATAATCAAACGAAAATACTACCTACTAAAGGCGAGGAGGGGGGGTGGAGGAGATCAGACCGGAATAACTCGAATGCACCATGTCACGTAAGTATTGTGTTGTATGTAGAACACATGTCGATTATACTCGTATAGCTAACTAGCTGTTTTCCGCGACTTCGCCTGCGATCCAGGATGAAAAGTAGCTTTCCTTCTCCAGGTGATGGTCTACCCATGTGCCAATTTTCATCTAAATCCGTTCAGCCGTTTTAGCGTGAAAACGTTGTTACGCTTTCACGACTAAACAAACATACAAAAAATCAAATCTTTTCTCAAAAACATACAAAAAATCAAATATTATAAAGTAATATTAATGTTTGTCGAAGGACCGATGGGCGGTGGAGCAGACGAGTCCTGGAGTGGAGAGCGCGTATCGGCAAGCGTAGTGTGGGATACCTCCAGCTAGATGGACCGACGACCTAAAGAAGGTGGCTGGGGTAGACTGGATGCGGTTGGTGGAGGACAGGGTGCTGTGGCGCAGTCTGGGGGAGGCCTATGTCCAGCAGTGGACTGCGATAGGCTGAGTTAATTGATTATTTAATTATTTTAGACGAGCAAAATGCAACTAGACTATGAAATAATTAAGTGCACCTTTCATCCCGACAGGCAGGCCTTGCGGGACTCCTTTATGCCGACATGCAGGCCTTGCGAGCCTCCTTTATGCCGACACGTAGGCCTTGCGGGCCTACTTTATGGCTCAATAAATGACTCACCTATAGCCTATCTGTTCATTTCGCCCGTACTTTACACCACAACACAAAACAGCCTTATTTCCTTCTTTTTCTGTAACACTATATCCAATCGTAAACTTCAAGATAAAGTATTGCGGGATACTGTAAACCTACAACACCATTGCACATAACCGACTCTTATGTCAAGGGAATAAAGTTGAGATTGGGTTTTGTAAGGTTGTGTGTAAGTTGGTAATAAACAGTGTGAAATTGACTGCAGGCTATTGAATTTGAGTGTTTATTCAGCGCTGTGTATGTGGATATAGTAATTTGTTATTGGTAACGCGATATTTAACTGTTGTGCCAGGACGTGCCGGGACAGAGACAATATAAATGATGCCAGTTTATGACAATGTTGGTGTGTGGGTGTGAGGTGGAATCATTATGATAGCAATTTTATTAGGAATTTTATTGATCGCTCTTTAATGAATGCAGTAGTAGATTCATTTGAATGCCGATTCTCTAAATAAATTCTCTAAAATATTATGCTGGTGATAAAAACCAACCTCTATCCATTGAGTTATGTACGGTCAACAAAGGAGATAAGTAACTAGGGTCGTCGGTATAGTTGAAGTTTAGTAAGAAACCGATGGATGTTTCCGAATAAAATTTAGTTTAATTAATATAAAACAAACAGTTCATTTATCAAATTATATTTCATTTGAAAATATCCATCGGTTTCTTACTAAACTTCAACTATATCCGACAACCCTGGTTACTTGTCTCTTTTGGTGACTGTTCAAATACAAAATAAATACAAATACAAATGTTTTTATTTGTTGAACATAGGTAGGTTAGGTACAGATGTTGTAATTATTAAAGAACGCTATGTCTAGCCGTTGTCGACGTACAAATAATTTAAAAAAAAAACATGCTAATTATAATAAATTATTAAACAAATAACACACATTGCTATAAAATTCAAATTCAAATTGCAATAATAAAAAATAAACATTTTCAAATAAACAAAAAAAAAAATTCCAATAAAATATAATAATAATAAATTGTAGTATAAATTGCCAAATCAATAAATTATTAAAGAAAAAGAGGTAATTATAATATGTCAGTTAGGTATTCATTATAACTCAATGCCTCTATCACCGTTTCGGAGTGGAGTTGGTATTGCTTACCATTCCTGAAGTTGCCTCGCTGGTGTAGTGAGGTCCTGGGTTCCATTCTCGGGTGGGCAAAAAGTTCCATCACGACCCCCCTATTACGACAAGCATAACTGGTGAAATATGGGTGTACTATAGGCACCTCTGCCTATCCCTCCGGGGGTTATAGGTGTGATGTTGTGTTATATAATTATGTTCTCAAGTTTCTACAAAACAAAAAAATAGGTTTTATGTATTATCCAATTGGTTCCAGTTTTATTCATGAGATGGAACTGTACATAAGACCTTTGTCCTTTAGTTTAACCAATAAAAATACGCAACAATAAATATTTCTTCCTCTTAAACTTTATTCAAGAGAGAATTCAAAAGATTACATGTACTTAAAGCTCTGTATCGATTCCTGCATCAGTAAAGTTGTAAGACTTACTAAAGGCTAGAGGGGTGCTTCCTCGACTAACTTATAGGTGCTCTATATCGAGGAATGTAAGTTTCTTCCAAGTTTTTAACTGTTTACGATCTATCGAGACACACACACAGAACTAGATTACTTACTGACTTATATATCTTTATGTATTCTCCAATTCGACAGCAGAAGCTTGTAAATAATTATAATAAACCGTTATTTCAGACCACAGAGAATCCCTAAAGTAGAAAACTTAAACTTATATTAGTATCCAAATAATAATGATATGCTAGGTTAAGTGTGGAGCCGAACTTCACGCCATCCACGTGGGAACTCTTAGACGTATGAATTCCGCCCATTCGAAAACCCCACCCACCGTAAAGTAAAATGTAACTGCTTCATAAAAACCATCGAACATTTGATCGAGGTGTCAAAATGACCAATAAATCTTACCACGCTTGCTCATAGAGTCGGTTTTTTTAAACCGTTCTATTGATCAATCAACTAACTTGGCCTGACACAGTCCACAGCCACCACCGCTGAAAACAGGCCTCTACAAAGCTTTCGCTTCCAGTGTGTCCCGGCCAACTTTTAAGATCTTTGGTCTACCTGAGGACTTCCCACGCTACGTTGATTTCAAACGATGATTAAAAGTATTATATACGTAAGTAAAAAGCGAATAACAAACTGAATTTCCAGAAATCCTTTGTCTAAGAAAGAAGAAAAGCTTGCATCTCTATCATATACTCACCGAGATGTTACAGTAACAGGAAATGAGGTGTACTTCCGGCAGAAACTCGCTTCCGGCCGGCCACTTCCGGCCCACTCGCTGAGCGAATCTAATACTTTATTTGTACAACCTCAATGCTAACTAATGCGCAATAGAGTGCTATTGTTGTGGAAGAGAATAGGTGAGAATGTTTTCATTTAGCAAATGAAAACATTTCTTTCTTTCTTTCTTTTTTACAGTATGAATTAGGTAACTCAGCGCTTATTTAAAATTTCTGTAAGTAAAGTGATAGCATCGGCGTATCGAATAATCAAAGATTTGAACCTTGGAAAGATGTTTTAGTTAATACGAAATGGTTCTAAGTGTATCACCGGCCTTTTCCGTCTGATCAATCAAAATTTTTTTAGCCTAAATCCTGCGGCGGTGCCAAGCCACGCCTCCTTAAAGTTTTCGCCTATTAGGAAAGCGATAACGCAAATAATTGCAACCTGCACTGCGCAGCTTAGTGATGCATCACGTCACTCCTTTTGTACGGACATTTTTACGGACGAACTATTAGACCATGGCGTGCTTATTAGAAAGCGCTTCTATTTTTTGACCAGTCCCTATGTGGACACTGGATACTCTGGTGACCAGGCGACGTGTAGCCAAGTCGTCAGTATTTTTTATAAAAGTAAGTTACGCTTCCTTCACTCAGTGGCCAGCTGATCGCCAGGACTGAGAGTCAGTAGCCACTGGTTACTTATTTGGCAACCTCATTTGGCTACGGTAGGTAGCCAGAAGTAGCCATGGCTTTGCAGTGTGTTATCGCTCTTACTGTCTGTGTGTATTACATAGTTTGAGAAATAATAAAAGACACTTTAGTACAAATCCATGCGATATTCCTAATCCATCATTTTAATACTGGTATACATAAAAAAACCTTCAAAATCAGAATAAACACAATCTTCTGTCAGGACACGATTCTAAATTCGAACACATAAGTATCGTTTCGCCTCGTACATCAAGCGTGTTACCGTTATTTTTCACGCGAACTTATGTACGTAGCCCCGAGCGGTCGATGTTTGAAACAAATCACCGATTCCTTACAAATTGGGGTGATTCAGGGGGCGGGGTGATTTTTAAAGGGTTGAGAGGTCATTGTCCTTCTTTAAGGTAAAAACTCACATATTCCAAAACGATGCTCAAAGTCTAGACTGAGTAGTAAAGACATAATCGAGATTGATTCTTGGTCATAATTCTGGAATATCTACCGTGCTTACCCTCGAATTTTCAGACGTCATTTAATTTAAAAATATAACGGATAAATTTGGTCTTACTTTCTGCCGCTGACTGTATACATAAAGGTGACTTAAAATTGAGTTCTGTTTCAGAATTTGTCTGTAACATAAAATATGTATAAAGTTAAGGTTGTAAAGATGGTCTCCAGTCGATAAGTTAGGAGTTCTGAAGACTTAGATTTATTCAGAAGGTCTGTGTACTGGTCCTAGGAGACCTTTTAGACCAAACTTTGCTACTGTTGGGAAATCTATGAACTTGTCCTATTGAAGATAAAGTGCCTGTTATTTTTCTCAAAAGTCATTGACTTTTATCTATTTCTGTCTGTATGTATGTCCTCCAGACCGAATTTCGGCCAGCGCGGCTTATTTCAGTGAAGACTGGCCATCGACGCGGGAAATGTTAAAGTGTACAAGTGTAGCGCGGTGCTGTGATACACTCTCTCATCTCTTATTCTCTAGGTAGATAGGTATAGGAAGCACTGCATGACAATGCCCAATGTATTATTAACTCAATAAAACTTTAAGCTTTTAACTAAGTAGGTATCTTGTTAGTTAGTAATTATATTGCATATGGCACTGAAACGTGGTCGCTCATAATGGGCCTTATTAGAAGGCTGAAAGTCACCCGAAGAGCAATGAAGAGGGCTATGCTTGGAGTTACCCTGCGTGATCGAATCAGAAGTGAAGAGATCCGCAGGAGAAATAAAAATAAGTAAATAATAATAATTTTGTTATGTGAGCTTACATACCAAATTTCAGCAAGTATTAAGTACACAAACAACCAAACAACAACAAAATTCTAAAACTTGGAATTTTTACCCCCCCCACCCCTTAAACTAGGGGACGGAAGTTTGTATGAGACTTTCGCAAATTTTGATGCCAGAGGTCTGAAAATTGATATAGGGACTCCTTATTATAATTAATAATAAAATACATATTTCAAGTTACTAGTAAATCATGAGCAAAAAAAAATTTTTTGTTCATAAGCACCTTAAATACAAAAGTTCCTGTAACCAACCTTTAGCAAGTAGATACAGAGGAAGAAATAATTTACTGTATCAACGATTACCCGTACAAATAAATGCCAATATTTCGCCTTCCGTCCGCGTCAGTAGCGTTTAGTTAGAAAGGGGATGATACCGGGGCCTGCCCTGCGGCTGAGAGATACACCTCATTAATACAGGTGCCCGCAGAGGGTGGCCAGGACCGTAGATTAGATTGTAACAAACTAAAGACTGGGCTGCAAGTGTTTAGTACAATGTAATCGTCTAATAGTGTGAGCAGTACTGTTTAGTACTTGCAGTCAAGTTCTTACATTGTTGAAGTCTAGCTGTAGATAAATACTTGCACTGTAATAGCACAAAAAATACTTGCTCCCTAATGATAAACACCTGCAACCTAGTGGCAAATATTTACAATATTCTTGACACTCCACTAAACACTTTTAGGTATGTACCGATAAAAGTAACTTAAAGTAATTACCATCTGCCTAGCCTTTTTCCAACTATTTTGGGGTCAGCATCCAGTCTAACCTGATGCAGTTGCAGTTGAATACCAGTATTATACATGGAGCGACTGGCTATCTGACCTCCACAACCCAGTTACTGGGTAATTCGATACCCCTTTGTAAGACTGATTGTTTTTGTAAGAATTTCGGGCTTCTGATAACCCATAACGACTGTCAAAGATGTCGATATGTAAACATGGTCACCCATCCGCGGACTGACCACGGCAATCATTGCTTAACTTGATCGATCGACCCGTGCAGTTGTTATTACTTTACCACGAGCCCCTAAGTAACTTAAAGAAATATGTATTTAAATATTGATTTAACTTAACTTAAAATAAACGGCTATCCGCCAATTACATTAGGTTTGAGCAGAAGAATTGCTTTGATCACTACACTGCCACCTCTGACCTGCAACTGCTCTGTGGTACGCTCGGGTATCAATCAAGATCGACACGGGTCACGTACGCGCTAGTAGTACCGGCTAAACCGAAAGCGTTCACACTACGGCAGGTACTGTGGGTACTGGTACTTTTATTACCGGTACTAAAGACCTGACAGATACCATTCATGATAATAGTTTTAATGGGCACCCACTGATTGTTGTTTGTGATACCTTTCGGTTACTGTTTTAAATAGTCAGTATCACCGTTTTCGGTAATCTATTGATCATCATCATGCATGAAAAGTAGATTGATCCTTTCCCTACAAGAATGAATGAATGAATGAAATATACCCAGCATGGTTAGACCAGACTCGATTAATGACACCTAAGATTTGCCCCTGAGGCCTCATGTTTCATTGTGCTACAGAGACCATTGCATATCAAGGAGTAGACTGGGGGCACCGTAGTGGTAGGGAAGACGTGCCCTTAAGAGGAAATGTGGTCGGAGAAACTTTTTTAAAATTAGGTATATGAAGAAACTATCGCTGTCGCTCTGCGAGCATTCAGCTCATTGCTTTACAGTCATTAACAAGAGAGAAAACAGGCGAGAGCGTTTCTATGGAGAAAAGACCACCCGCATTTCCTCTTAAGATAGGGTTGTATTTTTGAGCCGTACTGGATATGCTTGCTGGAGTAGGCATTGGAACAATTTACATAGCTTATCTACATGATAACATACTTACCTACTACATAGTTGCTCCTCCCTCGCCTATAAATAACATTTTAAGATTTTTTTTCGGCTTTTACGACGCCTAAACAAAAGTTGACACACTCTATTCTAAGCACATAACACAGTGTTAAAACTTTACTACCAATAACTTGCTAAAACTCTGCTCACCATGCACGGGAAAAAGCGCGAACATATTGGACAGTTTTATTATAACTGCACCGAGTTAAGTGCGGCACTCGTAAAGTCACCGCATAACAATATCCGTCAGGATCCACTTCCGACCTTACGAGGAAAGAGAGCTTGTTGAAGAGTTCTAAAAGTCGTGTTGTGTAGTTATAGCTCACTAGCAGACACACAGGAGTAACATGTACTTTTAGACTGACCAATAGCACCGGCCGACAAAATTTGTCGAACAATCTTTCCCAGAAACCAGACTATACTTTTCCGAAAGATTTTGACGCTCAAAATTGCTCTATCACGTCAGGGTTTCGAGATATCCTAACCCAAAAGTGCAAAAAATACCGTTTTTCTAATTTTTGAGGTTATGTAGCACGGCCGATCCTATTTTCTTTAAAAAATATTTAATAGCATCTCAAAGGACTAGTCTTCCTCTTTAAAATTTTTTTTTTTCGCTGAGAAATTGCATTTTGAAATTTTCCAATAGACTGTATGTATATGAATTCTCAAACGTAGAACAATCCACACATTTTCGTACACGAAAAGTTCAAAATGCGAAATCTCAGCGAAAAAAAAAACGATATTTGAGTAAACTGAATTGAATTCAGCGCGTCAAAATCCTTCGGAAAAGTATAGTGTGGTTTCTGGGTAAAAATTTTGTTGACCTGTGTAATCTGCACGAACTTCATCTTATAATGTTTTTATCTCACGAAGTGACACGCGCTTTACTCGCGGTAAGCAGGTGTACAAACACGCTATGAATTTGTGCGTGAAGACGAGTAGCGTCAGCACATAAATCACACATACACACAAGCACTTCCAACTTTGCCTATGACTTGGATGGTCGAAAGCTCCTGCGATTACACACACTTAACAGCGTGTCTGTACACTTGGTTACCACAAGTAAAGCGCGCGCGAGATAAAAAGAATGTACATGGAGAGGTAATCCAGTAAGCTTTTATGATGCTCATAGTCGGATTTCTTATTCTTACACCATTGTAAATTGTCCGCCAAACGACTTTTTTCCATCTGGCTGCTTTGATATTGAGGTTTCATTTACAGATACTTCAAATATAGTCCAAGTACTACTAACAATCCATTTCACGCCATAGGCATCTCTACATCAAATGGCGGGAATCCATTAATTAGTACAGAAAGAAGAACTTTCCTACAATTACTTACTTAAACTTCGCAAACCCGATGCTTACCATCGCAATAAACACGTCCCAATCTCTTGCCATACCTTAAACTCTTCTGGCACATTTACTGGCACGCTGGCACGCCAGGATGAATGGCAGTCTCTGGCACGTTATCAGCACGGGCGAACGCGCTAACTGCGACGTCTGGCAGACCCTTCCCTCTCCCCCTCTTGCCTCATTGGACACGCACGCAAGACGGAATCGCGTGTTTGTAGCGTGATTAGTAACTTTATTTGTTATATGTTTTTACATATATAAGGACATTATCCCTATGTCGTTAAGGTTTTATGTAAATAATGTACCTATTTCTAGAAGTTCCAAAATTTTTAATAGTATTCAAAGGTTTTCATAGAAAGCACTGTGATGATGCGCACTATCATTTATTCGGGTTTTGCACTCTCTACAATGATTGTAAAGTTCTTAATAGTAGTTACAATTATTTCATAGTTTTTAGATGTAGCTTAAACGATCCAAGCATACACACCTTCTCCAAATCGACAGCTACTTCACTAGCCTACGTGTTATAGTCACGCTGCTCCGTACCGCGGTGACACGGGTCGGCGTGATTAAAGCAGACGTGAAGGATCGCGTGCTCCGGGCGACAAGCACGCCCAACGCGATTACTTATGTTGCTGTCACTTTATTGATCCTTAGAGGATTAAGATGAAGTATACTTTGAGATAAGCTATACATAACTCTGACTGATTTATTGCAATTCGAAGTTATCTACCACGGTCTTTTCTGTGAAAATCTCACTCTGAAAACTTAGATGGAATGAACTATAATTCCACCGAATGCTTGGGATTAACACCATTGATAGCTACAAAACAAAATTTAAAAATGGAAACCCCACCATTGTTAGCAATTTTCATCGATTGATGTCGAGGTGAAATACGTTCATTGCACCAGTTCAACAAACACTATTATTGATTACGGGTATAATGCACCAACAATGTTTGTTGCATGTTTCTAGTATTCACGTTAATTGCATCAACTAACAAATACTTTCCGATAGAATTGGATTCAGGTCGATATTGCAGTAGGCGGGTTGTAAACCCGCGACCTCGCAACTCTAGCAAGTCTATTACTTACTGTTTTTTTCACGATATTCTTACAGTACACACGGCGACACATCAAGCTATACATTTCCAGTTTTATCTGACCTCGCATTGTATAAAAGTTTCGTACAATGAGAAGTCATCTTATATTGGGAATGTAGTGTTTGATACCGTACGTCGTCGTGCGTACTCAATAGTATAGCTACAATTTACATAATATTGACAGTTCTTTCAGGAAAACGTGAAATGCACCGGTAAGTAGTAAGTAGGGTCGGGTGGTCGGGTGGTCGGGTGGTCGCCCGGGTGACGCGGGTCGCCCTGATTAAGGCCGACGTGGGTTCGGGCCGGTTGACAACCCAGCTCAATAGGATTACCTACTTACTAATGCCGATGACTTTCATGCGAATATCTGTGTGTTAGACTAAAATACCATTTATAATGTTCTGAAGGCCGAGACAATCTAGCATTGTATCAGCGATAGCGATGATGGAAAAGTCTTAAATTATTTGTATTCACTTATGATACCGAAAAGCTTATGTCAATTCTGTTAAAAGTCGTTCTAGAAATACGAAACACTTTGAAAGCGATTGCCACTTGTAAAGGCCCTTTGGAATAGCAAACCAGTAATTATATACATATTTTAGTGTAGTTACTGTTGACGACTTTCACACGACGGTTGTCATGGCATGTGATACGGAGGAATCAAAATCAAAAGTCATTTATTCAAATTAGGCTGAGAATCAGCACTTTTCGAACGTCAAAATTACAAAAGACAGTCCCTCAAAACGCCGCCCGCCCTTCACCCTTCCCCACTTCCTAGTGCTTTCGCTGGGGAGAAGAAGTGGCGCAACAAACTCCCCAGCAGCACAGCTGTCTGTTCAGTTAGAAAATACTTGATTGTAAGAACCCGTAAGTCGTAGTGTGCACTGCTCCCAGTCAGGGAATTATACTTTCGTGGCCGGAAAATCTTTCATTTCACTGTTCCTTCGCAACGCTGCGCTGAACGCTGCTTCATAAAACATCAACATAAAGAAAAACGCTCAAGAACACCATCAAAAACAATAAAACTCCATCTACAGTCGAATACAAAAGTGTAACAAATATAAAAGTATATTAAAATATCTTTCGCGAGCGTTTCGTCCCGGGCATGGTAATACGGTATTATCCGGTTCGCGCCGGAATTTACCGGCCACCTGTAACCGGCCTCTCGGTCGCCGGTGAAATTTTCATAGCCCTCGAGCCACGGAGGACTTGCGTCGAGTGTTTGTGCATTTTTTAGTGGTTCGCAACGTACTCCCAACGTTTTTGTTTTTGTTCAAATTGTTAGTACTTGTTTCAAGGCAAAGTTTTGTTGGTTATGAAGATTTCAGATATTTCCTCCAGAAATGTAAATGGTCCGGACGTATTTACATATTTTTATCTCCAATTTTCTTTCGCAACGTCAAGTATTAAGTGTCCTCAAAGAAATGATGGAACTTTTAAAAGTTTTTCAGAGGGAAATCTCTTGCGAGATAAATGGGGTGCCTGAGAACTCCGCGGCTCTGGATGCTCCTCTTTGACAGTTAACTTGACGCAACTATTTCACAAACTTCTTCACTTTCTGAGGGAACACGTTCTATTCCATAACTTTGGGTGCCACCGGAGCATAAGTTCGCATGCCAGCTGCATTCGTAGGTACCAAACTAACTTCAAAGTTTTTTACTTCTGTAATAGGTAAGTAGTCTAGCGTAGCAATGAATGGGGAAATATAATTCTCTCATTATAAGTCGACCAGAGATTTTTTTTATTGAAGCCGTATTTTTTATTTCCACTAATGTCATCCATGAATGACCCACATACACACAAAACACAAAGACCCAAAAAACTGATTATACTGCCAAAAAATCCAATGAACAGTACTTTAAGGCCCACAGGTGGCCCCTAAACACACGGCCGGGTAATGCGAACCGTTCCGGATAATAAAACCATTCGCACGCGCCCATCCGGCTTGATCCGGATCTCAGGTGAAATGGCCGCGCTATACACGGGTGATGGCCCACGGCCGGGTAAGGGCGCCGGTTATAAAATGGAGTTAGAAGTAATAATAATGGTGGATAAAGAGTAACATTGTTTGAAAGAAATAAAGAAATGTCGAATTAACTCGAAAACAACGAGACACGTAGAGATGGTAAGGACCACAAACGAAATACCTTGCGATTAGAATGATCAGAATAAAAAAAACAGTTTTGTCATAGGTAGCTCACCTATGAGAAAACTGTTTTTTACCCCACTACGCCGAAGCAAAAAAGAGTTATGATTTTTGACCGGTATGTATGGATGTCTATTCATCTGTTCCCTCATAACTTCTACAACTACTTATCATAATTTGATAAAATGAGTCGTGAGCGTGGGAAGCGTCTTGAACGTCCGCTGGTTATAGGCTATGTGACGTCACATTAAACTGAAAATGGCACCCTCTAGACTAGAGGAAATAAAATTACGTACTTACAAAAAATACCTACCATAACAAAACAATACATTCTAACAGTAGTAAGCGATCTTAAGCTTTAGGGCAACGTGGCATATGACCATGGCTATCCTCTGAACATCACTATGAATATGTATTAAATACATTAAAATATATTACGTGTAAGTTGTTTATTTAATAGACGATAAATATTGAATAGTTTGTACATAAAAAATTCAGATAACAATATGTTCTTGTTTCATACTGTTTATTTAGAGCGTGATTTTTCAGTAGTCCGGTTTTAGTTTTTGAACTTAATGTACAAAAGAAATATTTTGTATGTATTCAGTCGTGCGGTGTCTTAGAACGGACGTATTCAAGCAAGTATCGACTATCGTCGACACGATTACATAAACATCAATACAACAAGGCCATCTGATTTCCATCGGATTCATTGAAAACCACTGCCGATCGCTCTTGTCTCATAAATTACTAACGACACTGGATGAGTACAAATGAGCCATACAAGTACATTATAAATTCGCGCGTTACCAAGATACCTGGCGCCAATACTGCCACTAATTAATTCCGTATTCAATTACGTGCGATTTGTTATCCGCTCGTGTTATTTCGCACGCAAGTACCTACCAGGCGCAAAATAGATGTTTAGTAATATCTTGATTGATCATGATGTAGGTAAGTAGGAAAACCAAATGTCACGAAATAATAAAATAGATATCTACCAATTTTAGATACGATACGACGAAGAAGAAAAAGACCTATTCTGTTTACTAAAATAGAATAGGAAAATAGAATAGGTGTTTTTAAAAGAATACCTAAGTATTTAACAAACACTTGCCAAGTGCGAGTCGGACTCGCACACGAAGGTTTCCGTACCACAAGGCAAAAATGCCGAAAAAAACACCACGTTTGTTGTATGGGACCCCCCTTAAATATTTATTTTATTCTGTTTTTAATATTTGTTGTTATAGCGGCAACAGAAATACATCATCTGTGAAAATTTCAACTGTCTAGCTATCACGGTTCATATGAGATACAGCCTGGTGACAGAGGACATACGGACAGTGGAGTCTTAGTAATAGGGTCCCGTTTTTACCCTTTGGGTACGGAACCCTAAAAAATCAGTTCAATCCTACGGCATGTCCCTTTTATCACACAATCACCTTTCCACGCGACTGTACGGTAATGTCATCAACACCACAGTATAAATAAAGACATACAGTACGTCGTCTTCATACAAACGGACGAAACGCGAGCTATACCTACACGCCTCGACCACGGTATGCGCTCAGCATGCAGACAGTCGCGACTGTGCTGCAGTGACGAACGGACGGTGTGTTGTTTTTTTTAACAATAACCGCGCGATTTGTTCACTAAAAATAAGTTCAAGTACATATTTAATATGACGAGTAGGCTATATTGTGCTGTTTTTGGTTGCATGAATTCGTCAATAACGCATCCAGAGATAACTTTTTTTAGATTACCTGGAAACTCTGAAAGGTAAGACTATAATAGTACATTATGATATAAGTGCGGTAAGTTGAAAATTACAGCCGAGGCGATATTGCTTGCCCGAGCCGTAGGCGAGGGCTAAAAGAAAGCAGAGGCTGTAATTTTCAAAGCGCACGTATGTCATACGACGTTTTATAACATATTTGCGAGGAAATAAATAAAACTCGGACTGAACTTGCATATTTGCTTGTTTTCCATATGATGAAATTTTGATACGCTTGTAAGTATCTATCGGTCGATTTTTCGGGCGAGGCTTAGAGTAGCCTTTTTCGCTGCCTCTGAGACTTCTGGCGGTGTGGAATTAATAAATTCATCATTACTTGACGACATTTTCAAATAAAAAAAAGTACAGCGAAAAGAAAAAGCGCGCGGAATAATTTTTACTTCTTAACAGATAAGCGATGCGCGCGCGGTCGCGCTTTTTTTTTCAGGCATAGGCACAAAACAGCCAGTATTATTAATAAAGTAAATTAATATTTTTGTTTTTGTTACAGATATTAATAGTTGTAATTTATTGTCAAAATTAATTAAATTATAGAATTAAATGTTTATTTATTATATTTTATCTCCCAAAGTTAATTTTATTCATGAAATGTTGACATCTTTTCTGAAATAAAAACTCTTTGCTAAGATTTAAAAAAGTACCGTTCGTTTTGACGGAGCATCTTGATAAACCGTGCGATTTACTTTACATTACCGCACAAGTGCGTAATGAGATACATTACGATATTGAAATTGGTGAAATAAGAGACCCTTTACGAGCAAATATGTTATAAAATAATTTTACTTACTTGTAGGTAGGTACATAATGTGTGTATTTTTAATGGATAAGTATTTCATTTTATCTCCCGAAAAAAAGATGTCTGGATTAATAAATGAAGTGAATAAAGGAAAGTGATAAACACGAGTGAGGTAGGTAGTTATAGGCGGTTCATGAATCATTAAACGGTAGGTACGCTTGTGTTAAAACCTCGTGGCATGTGTGTTTTGTTAGTTTGTATAATTCAAAGTAAAGACGTGGTTTTTATTATTAATAATAGTTGTTTATTGTACTGTGTGTATGAATAATACTAGAAAAAAATTGGTTGTCTGTAAATCGATTTACGGACGATAGTTTAACGTGACAACATCATAACAAAACATTAATGAAATGATTGCATACTTTTATGAATAAAATTAATTATTTTTATTAATGTATTAATATTTTGTATGAATACAAAGAAGGAGTGAAATGAAATCTACAATTTAATTGATAAATTTACTTTTATTTGCACTCATTAATTTAAATATGTTTATTACTTCAATGAACAGATTATTTTAACTATAACTTTTATACATGTTTGCTATTTAACTTCTTCCAATCTGTGTTATTCTGTTAAGGATAAGACGATGATAGGAAAGATTAAAAAAACATTAATATACAATTTTGAATTTTATTTGTGGTTCTTGAACGTTTGGTTTAACTATAATAATAATAATAATTTAACATAATTTGTTTAAAAATACACATGAACAAGTTTTCATAGAAATAAACTGTAATCAGATTAATGTTAAATAAATGGTTAATTGGACGAATTATTTTATTATTTATGTACACACAGTAAAATACAATAACAAAACTAAATGGAAACACAAAGTAGGCAAATGTAATTAAAATGCTGGAGGCGGGCAGCCCTATCGCATGTTTACGTACCGCGCGGCTGTAGGCATTTAATTCAAGGTTACGGCCCAGATACAATACTGTATGTCTTTATACTGTGTCAACACTCACAGGTAAGTACAGTCGTTCACACGCGTCGCTCCGATGTTTTATTGAATGTTAGCAAGCGATGAGCTGTTCCCTAAATATTTTATGTCGAGTCTTACATATGACGGTTTTCTTGTTTTGGGCTTTTCGAGAATATAAATTGGGATAAGGTTACATTAAAAATATTTTGATTAACGCTTTACAAATATCAGCATTGCTTTTACTCAGCTTGTGCATACAGTTACTTTTTAACTTTTCAAAACCATAAATATTATTTCCGTCCCTCCCTACACAATCCCCACTGGGGGGACTGGTGGGGATTTGTCGGTGGAATTAATCAAACAAAACCTATTCTACATTTTCTGTCTAACACCTCATTTCCTAAGTACCTACTACCAGCTCATCTTCTTTCCATAATCTCATCCTCTTTCCATCGAACACCAAAAATGGCGTCATTACTCCCCCTCCCTTTCTTCCCAGTCCTCGCCGCACGTGAGCACAATGGCCTTTATGACTTTATCATGAGCCGGGATATTGAGCCGACCTGCCGGGATTTACTCCGGGACCGGAGCCCGGGACTCAGACGTAATCTGCCTTATAATAATGTTGCGAATATCTCCCTTTTTATTAATTTTCGGCTTAAAAGTTTTTACCGCGGCGGTTTGAGGTTAGGTGCGTGCGAGTTATGGTTGTATTAACTTTTTAAATTAAATGATGGGTAATAATAATGTTTTGCCTTTACAGGGCTTTTAATAAAAGCGTTACATTTCCATCATCATTATAAAGCCGGTATTTTCTCACGCCTGAACGTGTTCTTTTTGAATGCTATCCAATTTGGTTCTATGTTTCAATTCCAGTTAAAAACTATTTAATAAGTCCTATCACAAAAAGTCGTAAGACATTCAGGGACAGCATTAAATTAAATGCAATCAAAATCTTTAATTGGCTCACTAATTAGGCGACAAAATACATTCCCCAACCAAATCAAAGTGCTTCTGTATTTCTTTCAATTTGAGATGGGTCTCCAATCTTCAGCTCCAAAAAAGTTAAAAAAATCTTTGACACCTCTGCACTGATTAGATGTTAGTTCATCGTGAACAAATTAATGTTTATGTAGGAAACGTATCCGTGTGCGTTATCTGTCGGGAGTTAATTACGAAATTACGAACGAATGCTGAGCGACGCAACACGACGGGTCCAGTTACCTACTGGGATAGGGTGGCAGTGATGGCGATTAGATAGGAATTTATTTTCTTTCAGCTTTAACAACCTTACGTTTGCTAGAGCAAAATATGTATTGTGCAGTGATAGTTAAGGATATGATATCTAGGTATAGTAAGGTCCCATGCGTTAAACGAGTGATCTTTTCGGAAAATATCTGGGCAATATCAGCTTGTCCCATTAACAATGTTTTTCTACGAGCTACATGAGCAACATCGCCTTTCGAGAGTCGTTTTTAGCTGCACAAATTAAAGTTTATCAAACGAACGTGTTCTACGAATATATGCATGACGAAACCCTAAACAATTCTAATATCAGAATTATGTGATTAGCAGTAGTAGGTACCTACGTATGCAAACCCATATTAGTCTGAGACAAAGAGATTATATTTAAATGTCTTTAATCTGTGTTTTTGAAAACTGTGCCCACGACACAAAACGTGTAATTTCCACAAAGTGGATTCCATTGCATGCAAGGGACATAAATTGATGTGTTCAATCATACAAGACGCGTCTCGAGATTTATGTCCAGTGCGCGAGATATGTCGAGTGTCGAGAGACGCATTAACATCGTTATCTCCACGAGACTAATTAATTAATGCGTCGCATACAAATATCTGCCAGCAAGGATGTGCTAACGTTATTTATTTTTGGGACCGAGAGACGTCGCCAAAACGAAAAGTAAAGTAAATAATAATAATCTGCGGAAACGAATTTGTATTTTTATGTATTAAAAAAACTTACAACTTGTTTGATGATACACATTTGGGTTTGTAATAAAACTTTGAACCAGCTTTTTTCAGTACCTACTAACAACACAGCCACCAAACAAAAGTTATATGTAGGTGGGTTATAGGTGGTGGGTACGTCAACATTAATTATTATGTTGCCGTATAACTTCACATTTTTAAAAATTATTTACAGGGCTTTACAAAACTGTATTTCAACGTCTTAGGATAGTGTTAAATTAAAAGTCGAGTTCGTGGGCATCACTAACCCAAAGGCGTAAATGAACGGGTCAAGTTACAGCACGTTGGGGTGCCACTGATGCAGACGAGTCACACATTTTCATATTTTCGGGAAATAGTGAGGTTAAATTACGATCAAGTGATGTTGATGACAATAAACTACCTTTTCTTGTTGAAATTGAACCCGCAAAGATTTTGTAAGTAATTTATTTCTACGATTAATCGCAAAATGTTTAATGTACAAATTGCTACAGACGCACATTGAATCGTAGAATGATTCTACGATTAAATTTTCTAAATATCGTAAATAATTTAAATGTAAAGTGTTAGCGATTTCTCAACTCTCTAAAGATACTGACATTAAAATTTCACTCCACCAAGACTCAAAACTAAATAAATAATCAAAAAATAACAGTCACAAATCACGCCGACACTTCTTCACCGCAACAGATTAATTAGCAGAAGATTAAACGCGTGCAACAATAAAATGGCGTCGCGTCGTGTCGTGTCAGATATCACGGGACTCTCGGAACTAATTAGACATCTGCCCGTCTGTCTGTCTGCTCGTTTTATATCGCTTTTAGTATATTTTTAGATGGTGTTTGTTTAAGCTAAACGTATTGGACAGTTTGGAATGCGATGTGTCTTGTTTAATGGTCGAATGTCCAATATACGTTTTATTATCAAACTAAAGATGTCAGTGAATATTTCGTTAAAACTACAAAACATTGTCTGCAAGACATACAATCGCAGAACAAGACAGATTATAACTATTTTAAATAATGAACTGGACTTCAATAAGACTACTGCGTGGTGAGAAGAGGATATTAGCAAGAAAGAGAGTGGGTAGGACAGGACAGTGGAAGAAGATAATAAGTTCCACGTGTGGGGTAATTGCGTATAACAGTAGCAATGGCTTTTATTTTGACAGTTCAACAACATTTATTGCGTTATTTACGTTGTTGCACATATGAGCAACAGATTAGCAATATCCTTCAAAATGTTTGAGATTGTAATTTAAAGTGCGTAACTAGGGAGATGATTCTCTTGGAAGCCAATGAAACTCTTATGCGATACACGAGAGAACTCAAGCTACCATAAACAAGCTTTTCTACGATGATGATGTCACTCGTCTATCATAACAGTCTATTACTTAGTCCGAAGTATCTATCCGACCAGTACTTCGGTATCTATCCTGTACTCTCAGTGTTACGCCACGCCGCTAGGCGTCGACACTAACGCCATTTAGATCATTGTTTATGTGATCAACACTTGACCCTACATTATAGCGTGTTTTTGCTTGTCATAGTTCTTCACTCGTAAGACAACGGTGTAAAGTTCATTTTCGCGTGGCATTTAATAGGATATTCAGGTCAAATGTGAAGGACAATTGATTATATGGGACATGACTTTAATTTCCAATTATCGTGACATGATTCCTTTATTTAAATGTTGCGGCTTTGCATATTGACACATGAGTTTCAAGAAGGTAGTCAGTTAGCAATATCGATTGTTAAAACCAGGAAAGGCCAAAATCACGTCATAATATGTATATAGGTACGACTGTAGGTATTACAGGATAGGTACTTTTCTGTGAAACTGTCATGAAAAATGCATAGTAAACAGGAATAGACCGTGCGAAACTAATTGTAAGTCTCCGTTTTAATTATATGGGTTTTTCCAATTATATGGGTTTTTCCAATTATATGGGTTTACTAGCTGTGCCCCGCGGTTTCCCCCGCATACGTTTCGATCCCGTGGTCATATCGAGATAAAAAGTAGCCTATATGTTAATCCAGGGTGTCAGCTACCTCCATACAAAATTTAATCAAAATTGGTCCAGCTATTTGAGCGTGAAGAAGTAACAAACATATAAACACACACACTCACAAACTTTTTCCTTTTTAATATTAGTGTGAAGTGTGATGACAATATTCGTCAGATAATCAGAGTAAATAAAAGTTTCGTAAATAAAGTTGAGGGATTGTTATTTCGCAAAGAACACTCTACCAATATTGAGAGCGGCTAAGAGCTGATGTCAGAAGATGACGTTTATGATTGAAGAAGTAGCCTAATAGCATAGCAAGTCGATCAAAATGACGTCACTCTATCATCATTTTCAAAATTGAGCCGGTATTACGAACAGCCGGTGCTGCCACCATTCTGATAATATTGAGGAAAATTCATTTTTACCTAACTTTTTGTCCGAAGGATTCATTGGGGCGTTTTTACTAGTTCTTTCAAATATTACATTCATACAACGAAGATTTTGTGATTTTTTTCATCCAATATTTCCTAGTTAAAAACCGCAAATCCAGTTTTATGAGCTACCATAATAGCTTCTTAATTTTATTTCGACTGCGAACGAAGAGCTCTATTTCTCTGTACATAATAAATACTAAACAGAACAGCTCGATAATAATTATTATAATAATTAAGGCTACAATCAAATCAATAAGATACTTGCATACCTACGTTAACATATAAGCAGAACGCACCTGTAGCGAACGCTTCATTTGCAATCTCCAACGGCTGTGCTTGTCCGACTTGATTTCGTTATTTCGGGATCTGGATGACCGAAAAGTTGAGCAGCCTAAACAGATACAAACAACAAATCCTCAACCCAAAACTTCAGTCCAAATGAAATTCCCAATCAATTAGTTGATGTGCAATCAATCGCGGTTGCTAATTATCGGCACGACATGTACGGTAGGACGGCATGCGGTAACGGCACGGGCGGCACGGCACGGCACAGCAGCGGTGCGGCACTAACGAGCCGAGCCGCTAAAGCAATCAGCAATCAACGAGCTTCGTACAGGGTTGCAAGGAGTGGTGTTCGTGGAAGGAGCAATGCATGCGATTTATTAGGGAGGTCTGATTCTGTAATGGTGTAATTGTAAAGATCGTTTCTTTACCTAAACATACTGAAGGGTATATGGGAAGGCTGGATAAAGTCGATCTGATTCAATATATTTAAAGGATCACCGTTAATAACGAGGGATCATTGAAAACTAGGTGCAATTAATGCAATAAGCTCTCCCCGTATTACATGGAACTTAAATATAACGTGCGAAATATGGGTGTACTACAGGGACCTCTGCCGAGCCCTCCGGGGAATAAACGCGTGATGACGATACCGTTTTTGCAGTAGATTATTAAACTGCTCTGAAATTGAATAATCCTCGAAACTTCGCTCCTCGTGGGGGCAAAGGGTTTTGTATGATTTCACTCTTTGAATTAAGAAATAAACGATTTATTATTATTATTAAACGATTTATTCATCTTGTTACAATTAGCCTCAGGTAACAATACGTCAATTTTCTCTGTACTTAAATCACGTAAATAATTCTTTCCATTTTACTTCTACGTTGGTAACTATAAATAATGAATACCTATATTATTATAACTATTTACACTGGGTACTAGATGAAATCAATCAATCAGTCTGTCTAGCCTTTTCGTAACTATGTTGGGGTCGGCTTCCAGTTTAGCCGGATGTAGCTGAATACCAGGTAGTAGATCAAATAATAACTTAAATACTTCCATTGTATTTTGTTTATCATTATTGCCTCCAGAACACTTCCCGTGTCAACCCTGACACCCTGCGCATGTTGTCTCGACGCTCGTATTCAAATGTTTGCGCTGCAGCCGCTCGCTCGCAGCGCTGACTCCCGCTCGCTCGCAGCGCTGACTCGCTGACCTCGCATGCACTGTTTTACTTCAGCCTAGATCGGTCCCACTGATTGTCTGATCATGTAGTGGCGCCTGGGTTGACTGCTACAAGGGAAGCACAATTGGCTGGTTTAAATTCTGGTCTCATTATATTTTGAGCACTATCTTTCGTGCTACACGAATTTGCATACAGCCTCATTTTTTTCTGTTGTTTTCTTCCTTCGTTCTTGTTTTCCTACGCTCATTATTTAAATGTTAAAATGATTTTTTATTCAAAATATGTACATATTCTGTTTTTTACTCTTCTAAGCATTAAGGCTCCCGCAGAAAGGTCAGACCTTTCGACGTGATTCTGGTAGAAAAATTTCCATGAAGTTTTCATAGAAATTGTTCTACTAGAGTCGCTTCGCGCCTGTCTGCGGGAACCTTTAGCCAAAGTAAATGATAAATGATAAATGATTTTATTTCTGTAAGTAGGTTTGCACAAACACTTTTACACGTCAATCATAATTTTTTTTAAACTAGATGAGGTCGGCGTTTCCTATCTGACTACTCTGAGAAGAAAGGCCGAAACAAACTCAGAGGTCATAGTCTCTTTTAAAGTCCAGACATAAGTACAATAGTAGGTGAATTAAATGCACAGTTATTAATAATAATTAAGATAAATAAATAAATTAAGATAGATAAAATAATAAAGTTTTTCGATCAACTATCATGTTCGCCTTAAAGTACTTACCTAGTTCTATGAACGTGGGAGGTGACCACATGACCAGCCAGCACGCATGATTACCCTAACCCACAATGACAAGTAACACTAACCTTACCATGAAATTCATCATAATATTTGACTTGATCTCGAAACAGTCAACATTCACCGTGGGTAGTGGCCGCCTGTTTCAAGTGGACCCTCAAGTATCAAGATCTGTCTACGTCATGGCTGACTACATACATGGTTAGTATGCAGGTATCAAGATTTGTCTACGACACGGTTAGTGGTGAGGTAGAAAGGTACAAGTATCAAGATTGGCTAGTCGAGGACTGGTTGCAAGCATAATTATATCAACACTTGTCTGCGTGACGGTATAAGTACGCAAGTATCAAAACTCGTCTATGCGGGGTTATCGCCTATCAAGTGTAAGCTTCATAAGAACATGTACAAATATACATTGTGGAGTTAACAGTGTCAGGACACTGGGTAATCTGGGTATACATGGTTATTTGTACCCTACTTACATGTGATTGGAAAGTTGATTTTGTAATGAAAGCATCCAAAATTATATTTGGTTTATAGATTTTTTTTTATGGCACGTTGTACTCCGCACACTTGGTGAATGAAATAAAAAGTGTAACATTTTGACCATCACGACACTTTTTATGCGCAAAAAAAAAAGGAAGGAAGAAACGTGTCATGGCCTTCGCTAAGAGTGCAAAAGAGAAAGGAACTTCGATCCAACCGGGTGTCCCACGACAACCGGGTGTCCCGCGATAACCGGGTGTCCCACGACAACCGGATGTCTCACGACAACCGGGTGTCCCATCACGACAGCCGGGTGTCCCACGACAACCGGGTGTCCCGCGACAACCGGGTGTGCCACGACAACCGGGTGTCCCGCGACAACCGGGTGTGCCACGACAACCGGGTGTCCCGCGACAACCGGGTGTCCCACGATAACCGGGTGTCCCACGACAACCGGGTGTCCCACGACAACCGGAGTTCTCTTTTGGTTTTTTTTCAAGTGTTGCAAGCTTTTCAGACTTATGGTGTGAACTATTTATTTAAATGAGGACCCTGTTCATTTAAATAAATAGATTACATAGAACTACCCACAGTTTCAACATTTATTGAAAACACTCGCGTTCTCTTACTCGCAAGTCTTTAAGAAAATCAGCAAATTTTCTGCAGGTCACAGATGCTATACATTTCAAATTATCTCCCAGTAGCCGCTTATTTCAAATACCTACCTACTATCTGGAAACTGGTATTTACTCAGTATTATTTATTTACCTACGTAAACCAGAAACTGTTACCAACCATGTCATTGACAATTCAACATTTAATATTTCACCATCGCATCATTTCAATTCGTCACGCCACAATTTAAAAAGCTCACATCATGGCGCGTTGTTACTTGATGTTGGTTGATGGCCGGTATTGGTCAATAATTGTCCACAAACGTTTGTCCATGCTCGTCACTTGTTTGTGCTAGTGCACCGGGTAGCTGCTACTGTTTGACTTTGTTTTTATTACACTGTCGTGGAATTAGGGTGGTAGTGGACAGTGGTAGAGCATGTGGAGTCGTTTGTAGGATGTTGGGTGGGCCTGGGTGAGTTAACATCCCGTCCATTTCCAACGAAGTCTAGAGACTCAAAGAAAAAATCAAAGAAAACAATCAAAGAAAAAAATATTTATTGGGACTCTCACAGAAATATCACAAACTAAACTAACACAAACTCATAGAAACATACAATATAAATAAAAACTGAAAGTCCTGTAAGGAGCCTATAGGCCCATCATGCAGCATGATGCCGAGACATTTGCACTCATGTTAGATTCGAAGAACAATATCTGCGATCCATGTGCCAGGGCTGGGCACTTTTTACCGATTAATAATTCAACACATCAGCTAACGCAAACTGCAAAAATAATGGTGCTCTAAATAAAACAAGTCATTGAATAACTTATGTCTATATTTTTAACTCTACATAAACTTCATGGCCAAGTGACAAGGAATTCAAAACAACATAAGGTTTTAAAGTTTAACAACATTATTTTAAATATTTGTCTCTCTACTATAACGCAGCTCACTGCATGACGACGAAGAAAACATGCGCCCGAGTTAAACAACACTTAGACAACTTTCAACGACATTGTATTGCATGACAAACTTTGTATTGGTCTCTCTCAGTAACTGGCGTGTCTTGAGTTTTATTTCCAGAACTTCAGAAAGTCCATAAAGCATCATTTAACAATGACCAAGTTGCTGATACAAAACTTTTCATATTTCTTTGTGAAAAAAGACTGAGAAAGAAAATATGTTTATTTTGTTATTATAAAACATGTGTCAAACATGTCATAAGTCCATCCAATATAAGAAAAAAAAATTGAAGCCTAGGCTACGCTAAATAGGCCCAAATGGCAGACAACTGTTCCCTAACGCTAGATTTCAACTGGACCTTACGATTTCCACAGTGCCTAACTAGACAATGACATCAGCTACTAAACAAACAATCCAGTGTACTTTGCACCGCGTGGCAGGGTCCCACAATTACCCAATAAGAGCGTGTCACCGGCAGGAGTGATGGATGAGGATCGATCGCGACGCCTGCGCCGCCCCGCACCGCGCCGCGGATGTACGCGTCGCCGCCAGCCGAACTGTGATGAACTGCCTGCTACTCGTAGGGACATGTGCTGGTAATCAGTATGATAAAAACAATGAAGGGTCTATTCAAGAATACTGAGAACGTAGAATTGTGGATACTAATTCGTTCTATACAGAAAGTGTATGGACGGGTAATGGGTATCTCATTAATATGTTGCGAGTTTCTGGTGTCAGACAAATGAGGGCCAATTATCGTTAAAGACACAAATATAAGACAAAACCTAAAATAAATTGTCAACTTTCAACTTCAAGATCCTAGAAATACCACCTGCTACAGTAATTATCATTTACCTTCGTGGTTCAATTAGTTCGAAATAATAAAAAGCCACAATGAATGAGATGAAGACAGATCCGAAGACTGTTTAAGAAAAATATCAATTCCAGTACCTAAATTAAAATCTAGAAACAAACCACCTAATGCCAAAAAGGATACAATTCTAGCAATCCAGCAAGAGCGCAGTAAACCTAAAGTGAACGAGCACAAAGCACACATCACTCACGCATAGAATCACAACACACATACCATTGCAGTTCATTTTCTTCCACAAGTTCAGGAGTCGATAAACCTGTCAAATATAACTGGCCAGTTGCTTGATTAAACAACGGACACCACATCAAATCAAAACCGAATCTATGATCTAACTGATACAGTTGGGTTTCGTTTGGGCGATGTGTGGTGGTAATGTCGTTGTGATCATGGTGAATAGGAGTCGAAGGTGTGGAAATAACAAGCGAGCCAATGTTGTATATAAACTGTGGACTCAATCAAAACGTTGGCTTCTGGATCGGGGTGGTGATCGTAGACTTACGCAGAGGGTAGATAGGGTTTTTTGAAGATCTTATCCAAAAGAATGACACAGTAATGCCATGGTTCGACTTTTTAGGATCTCGGAACACAACTGCCAACATCATCCTTAAACTGCATTGAAACATACCATTGATCAATAAATAACTTCGCATGTTCGTATAATACGAGTATATATGTATGAGTAAGCCATTAAAGGGTCAGCCTCAGTTTTTCTAACTGATGATGTAAAGCGGTGAGGGTTTTTCCTGCAACGTTTCAGATATATCCTTCATTCATGTGTGAGCTATGGATGGGGCTGAGTAGAGACATGAAGTGCCTAAATTCCATGGGTTTCCTTTCGAAAACTCTTTATTAATTTCTCATCAACATCCTATTTCTCTTGAAAATTTTAAAGTTTTGGGTGCACTAAGAAAGAATAAAAGGATTGTCCAGCAAAATGCATACCTCTTCTAAGCATAGTGTGGTCTACAGTGAAATAGATGTCCGATATGGGAGCGATCTATTTGTGGCGAGCGGACGCGGACGCGGCGCGCCATACATTTGTGTTTACACGTGGCTTCGATCCCAGCCCTGCGCCGGTTATAGCGATTGTGTGGTTTTACTTCAGGAATCTCAGAGTCCGTGGTAATTGTCGTCTCTGAACATTGCAGAATAAGGGACCAACTTTAACATAATATCAAGCTTCTTTTCCCCGGAGGGTTAGGAAGAGGTGTACTCATTCATAGTAGGTACACGCATACTTCGCCAGTTACACTTGAGTCCCATGTAGTAGGGCAGGTCTATCTACATAGTTGGTCAAATTTCAATTCACTATTTTTATCCCAGATCTCTCTCACCTACTCAAAAAAGTTAAGCTTTTTTGAGAAAAAAGTGAATATGAGCCAAGCATTGATTCTCTTTTGAAATGTTTCAAAGCGTATATGTAATTAAGAAAAGGATATTTTACAAATGAGGCCCACAAAATACCCGCAACATAAAGTATTTTAAACTAACACCTGGTTATTTCTCTCAGCCGTTTATAGATACCGAGATAGTCAACAATCTGTACACCTCGGATAAGATCGAGCCCAACAACCTGTATCGGACGTGGAGCACCTAGTGTTCCAGTACTCACGTATCTACTAGTGCACATAACTCCGGAGCAAAGCCGTTGATCCCCAGCAGATACAGAATGAACCATTAACTGAACTTCCAACGTTAAAATGTAAATACAATTTGATATTTTCGCAAGAATTTACGCGCAATAAGATATAAACATAAACATATTTAGCAATAACATTAAAACGCGAATAGTTGCGCACACGCATCCGTTGGACGCCACTACTCTAAATATATTCCTACCCTCGCCGCGGCTTCCGTTCTGTAAGAATAACAAACAAACAGAATAAAATAGACTCTATTGCATTTAACATTAGGTATATAATAAATCGGGAGTGCTTTCTAAATTGATTCCAGAGTCAAACATTAAGATTAAGAAAAAAATACAGGAATATTTAAATATCATTTGGAAAATAATGTTACTGTTACCTCTTGTTACCGTCGACTGATTTTCAACTTTATCTTCACCCATGATAGTTGAAAATTGAGTAATTTGGTGTGTTGTTTGTTTTGAAGTGAGGTAACGGGTGTCGATGAATCTATGTGTTTGTACGCAGAGACATGCGCGGGCGGCGGGCTGTCAGAATGATGGCTAACGTAAATATGATGAATACGTTCCACTAGCTCAGTATTATGTGTGGCTTTACTTTATGTTGGAGTTCATTGTATGGTTCTAGTTTGTGAGGTTCCTTATTCGACCGACTTCATTCTAGTTTAGGATTTTATTTTTAAGGAGTTTATAGGATTTTTAATTTTTTTTTTGTGTAGTTAATTATCAAATAACTTCTCCCACTCTGGGCGGAGCGGGAGGGCGTGTCAGACTTTTCCTGACTAAAACCGACCCGTGTTCCTTCAGTTGCCTGTGCCAGGGGCCACAGTATCTCTTTCGAACAACCCGCGACCCTGGCAGGCATCGGCCCTAGCGGACTCCGTCAGTTAGTGCTGACATCTCTTTGTGGCGCGCGTGAAACACAACGCGCCGTCGACCCGGGCCTGGTTCTTACCGGACGACGAGCTGCCCATTGCTCGCCGTCCGCAAGCCGGCGGCGCCTACAGTGGCCGAGAATCGGCTGTCGATTCCCGACGCCCAGGGCGTCTCCCGTGACGACTAGGGGCGTGAGGGCGCAAAATTTGCCTCTCCCTCACGCGCTCCGCCTCCTCCTTCGCGAGCACAGTTTATAGGATACCGTATTAACTTATTTAGCTTAAGTCTTGGATACCCATCAGCTTTTTCAGTCCTCTGGTGAAACAAAAAATAAAGAAGAGATTGCAGTCGCCCTTACTATATCACACCTATAACTGAGGTACCGGTTTACTGAGGTTCTATACCAGCGGGCAATTGAGTTACACATTATCAATCAGAATCGGTTTCATTTGGACAGGTCGACAACATTCATCGCGTTATTTACGTGTCGAGCAGACGAATTTTTCGACCTTATGAAGCAATGGATTAGTAATTTGCTTCAAAATGATTCAGATTCCTATTGATAGTGTGTCATGCCATTAGGTTGTAGGAGTCACCAAGTGGCGGACCGCGGTCCGGACACCGACTGCCGACCTACTTTGTGCGGACTTTAAGTAAACAGTTTTGTAATAATAACATAAAATAATTGAGTAGGTAATTTAAATTAGACCGTGCTTTCAGACAGAATATAGTAAAGTTCAAAGTTAAAAAAAAAAACAATTTTTCATATTTATTTTTTGTTTTTAAACATTATATAATATTTGATAGCTTATTAAAAAATATCTGGTTTCTTTTCGTTATATTTCCTAATCGATATTTTTAATCTTGGTTGCTAGTAATAGCAGTCGTCTACCAAACAGACCGCTTCAGACTCAGACATGTTATCTTAAAAAACGGACCCTCAATGAAACTATGTAGTTGGTGATCCCTTCTATACCAAAACACTCGTATTCTCAACAAACTCTACATCTCTAGTTCTCTCTACGGAAGGTAACGAATGGGGAAATCCCTAGGCCTGCTGCAATTACCACTTTCTCCATCATATGGGTGACCGACCTAACATATTTAATTTCAAACTCTACTACACTTCATACAGTTACCAATCACTACATAAATAAGGACGTAACCACACGGAGCCGGTGTCCAAATGAGGACAATTCTTCTGACAGTAAGCAAGTGCTAAATGATGGATCGCGCGCCGCCTGCGTAATGACTGCCTAACCAGACGTGATTGATGGCAATTGAGGCAGGCTGGAAAGGGTTTCTGATTGTTTTTAATATTGTAGCTCGGTGGGAAGTTGTCCTGGCAACCTTTGATTGTGATTGTTTCTGCCGAGCGTGGCTCAACGACCGCTACAGTGGTCAAACAAGAGAGTGTTCGGAGGAAACGTCACTGCGCTTGACACACGGTGAACGTAGTTTGTTGTTTTAGAAGACCAGAGTCACCCTCTTGATAACATATTTTGCTCGTCTTTGAAGAAAGCTGCATTTCTTTTTAATAGAACCTCAGTTGCAGTTGGCACCCTGCTAACAATTAAATAGAGTCCGACCGACAAAGGATGCTTCTTTCGGCCGAAAATGAGAACGAAATTCGGCCTGATTTGCAAAACACGAAAAACAGTGTTTTTTATTAGTGGTTAGGTTTTTTTTAGTGAGTGGCAAAAATGTAGTGTCTATCTTTTAATAATTACATGTAACCGTTTCAAAATCGTCTCCAAGCGCGTAAGTTCTTATATTTTCCCGGAAAATATAAGAACGTACGCGCTTAGAGACGATTTTGTATGAAATTCGTGCATTCAGGGTCTCCGAATCTGAATTCCTGATCGGGAAACCGAATCAGCAAAACGGACGTATTCGGCCGGCCTAAATCACACGAAACTTTTTTTGTTATTAGTATGGATATCAAATAAGTCGGTATACTTTAAGAAATGAATAAACCGACAACTATAGGTACCCAACTGAGCCGCGAACAAAGCACCCTGGATTATGAGAAAAAAAAACTGAAAATGGTCTGCTCATTGACCTAGTAATAATAGGCATTGTTTTTATAGTCCTGGGTTCCAAGTCCGCAGAACAAAAGTGAGAATTTCTTTGATATTATGTAAACAACTTTTTGTGACTGAGGCTGGTCAGTAAAACAAGAATAAATGGGATTTCTTCAAGACTATGATACAGTTTTATTAGATTAGATTAATGGTAATATCCTTCCGCCCGAATTTCGGTCACGTCCGCCAATCTCAACGGAGATAAGCCTAGTACGGAGGAGACATTACAGTGTACAAGGGTATGCGCAGACACATGTGCGTTCTCTGTTCTTTACTCTCATAATAGGTACGTCAACATACGACCGGGAGGAGAGCAGACGCAGGACCAAAGGCTTTACGTACTTTCCGAGGCATTATGACCCGGGAATCGAACCCACGACTCCATTCTCGGAAGTCGCGCATGCGACCACGATAACAACTAGTGAAGTGATTACATTATAAATGCTAGAATTATACCAACTTATTAATTTTTCCAACAGCCTATACCACCCTATACAAATTCCTAAGCTAACGCATCCAGCTTAGGAATTTAGGAAGACAGAATATATGATGATTTATCAGAAATGTGAACAAATTATTCATGTGCACGTTTGCATGATCATCATGCGTAAGCGTTCGTTTTTTGGAAGGTTTGAACAACAATCTGTCGTCCGGTTGTTAAAGTGGTTGTTGAAGTATGTTGCCGTCTTGTTTCTTAGTAAGTTTGTAAGAGATAGAAGTAGTACTTAATTACTTATGTTTTTTTTTAATACTTGAAGTTATACTGAGCATGAAAGACAGAAGATAAAATTTCGTTATCACCTTTGACTGTAATCTGAATATCACCATCAGCCATGCAATGACCAAGAAGCCTATAATGAAATAAATCACAGCAGTATTTTAAAAATAAGCGGATGGCACACTGTCGACACGCGCGCCGAGCGTTTAATCGCGGCAACGCGCGACATACCCCGCGCGGCCGAACGCTCGCTATAAATATAATGCGCAGATTAAGTTATTAAGCTGTCTTGACGCGCGGCTGTTTACTGCATGCATACTGTCAACGCCAGAGTTACTTGTGCAGCTTATTCTAGAGATACTTTATTTATGATTTCTCAAAATAATATTTGTATGTGCTATAAAATGATGGTGCGTCATCATCATTGGCAGCCTTGGTCCACCCGCTGTAGTGTATTCCTCCTCCCTTTTGACCATGCTTACCTGATCTGTGCGAGGCTCATCAGGTCAGCCGGCAGTTCTTTCCCGTTTTTATTATATGTGTATGTCGCAGCCAACTGGTTAAATTAGCCGTTTAGTTAACTACTTCCAAAGGCCAGGCCCTTTAAAGTAGTGCTCGCCTCGCTCTCTCGGCTCGCACGCGGTTCATCACAGTTCTAACCTAACCTAACCCATTTGGTCAGGGTGCCCTGACTTAGTTGCTGCGACCAATTCGGCTCGCGCGTGGTTGGTTACAGACTTCCAACCTAAACTATAATTTAATATCATTCAGGCCGTTAGCCGGAACGGCCGCCGTTTAGTTAAAAGGCAAGGCAGTTAACTAAACGGCTAATTAAAGCAGGTGGCAGCGACATATAGATGACAATCCGTCTGGCAATTGGTCTTCTAACACCCTTCCTAGCTTCTCTCAGCTGCCATCAGTTAGGGCTTTGCTTCACCACCAATCATCAAATGCAGTGACTTAAGATCATTTTTCAGTGTCTGAAGGACTGCGAGTTAAATACATTTACTTACCTACTTTCATGCAACTAGCATCAACTCCAGAATACGTCCCCAACATATGAATCACACATACCAACATAACGATTAGGTGTTTAATTCCGAGCTTAACCCCTGCCTACCCACCCACGACTCGTCGTGAATATAGCGCGTTATATTAATCACGGCTATTCCAGGACATGCCGCGCCAATTAGTAATTTTCGCGATGATCTCTAAATGAAACCGTGATGTTAAATGTAGGTATCAGTATTTCAGTATCGAATACATCTGGAAGGTATTAAAGTATGCTATGTTGATTTAACTTAGGGAATTTATATTGAAAGGATATTTTGATATCGAATATAGAGTTGTAGGGTTACCATTTAGAAATTTGAAAAGTCCTGACAAAAAGCCTGACATTTCAATTAAAGACACAAAATCCAAACATTACTCACTTATGTATGTAGTTACAATGATATGGTAGGCATGGTAGCAGACGCTCGCGAGGGGAGGGAGATTGCGGGGCGCGGGAGTCAAAAGAAAAAAAAAAGTACCTAGATAGGTACGCTGAAAAATATAACAATTTTATTAATATATGTACATACCAGAAACTAGCGTCCAGTTTGATTATTTTACGTAGGTAATACTATTTTTATTTTGAAGAAAATATTTTAAGTCTGAACTAGTTGATTGTTTGCGCAATACAAGATTTATTGTTTGATCTCGTTAAGTTAATTGTTAAAAAAGTATATTCTGTTTTCAGATGAATGAGAAGTTAATAATATTAAAGACTTATTGGTATTACTTATATAAGTTTTATTACTCGTACGTATTCCATCTAAGGCAAAAAATCCGGACAAATTAAAGAGCCGGACAAAAGTCTAGAAGTACGGACATGTCCGGACAAATCTGGACGGATGGTAACCCTAGTTGAGAGTAAGGAGGTGTAGCAGAGTCATCGTCTGAATTAATAAAATGAGCAGTACTGTTGAAGTCCATAAAATAAATAAGAAAAATAATGAGAGTACTGAAAAATCACCATAATTCATTATGAAATCCGATAGACTTCTTTAACGGGCCTTGTTATCGTATCGTAATCCTCGAATTGGTTGTACTTACAGTGTGTACCCGTATTTCGAAAAGCGTACAACTTTTTTCCTGATATTCCATTGTGTTCAGACCTATAATTATGATAATATTATGGCAAACGGAAATCCCTTTTAGCGCTCTTCCATGTAGCTACACAGACAGTATTAAAACAATCATACCCACATCTGCCATACCAAAGCGAAAATAAAATCCAAGTGTCATTTTACCACACAATTTGACGCAGCATCTGCTTAAGAATCCGATCTTCCATCTTTAACAATATAATGCGTGCCACTCCCGCCACTTCATTCCCATTGTGTCGCATCCACAGATTACATGTAACGTCTGCGATCCTTAGCGGATTTGTTCAGACGGACGGAATGACAAGTCATAAGAGCTTTATTGTGGTGTGAATGCGACTTAATGCGACGCAAAAAATGTCGTTTGACGTGTCGAGGTGTTTCCATTGTATAGTTAGTGCTTCGAAGAAAATAACATTAATCCTGATGGTTTAATAACATAAACTTCAGTAACGGTAGTTAACTGCTTTTCACGTAAGTCGAGTTGTTATGACTTGGGTAAGTGCCAAGAACTTAGAAACAGTTAACAAAAGCCATAACATGCTCAACGTTAAGATTTAACACCAAGTAATGTATTTTTTTCTTACTTTTGGAGTTCGTTTTCCATTCTATATAAATTACATCAGAAAATGCCCGACAATAAGAAACTCCCGCCGCGCCTTCATCTTGTAAGTCTCCATCATCTTTGGCATTTTGAATACCGTACCGTGCTCAACAATGGGAACAGTAGCGACCAACAAAGAAACGCAACACAGTAGCGTACAAGACGCACGTGAATGGGCCGCCCCGCGTCCTAATGCGCCAATTGTTTGCCGATACACCGTCATAATGTTGTGACGGCCGCCGTGATCCGCACTATTATAACATAGGGCTGCCACTTCATATTTTACTCGTTATCTTATTTTTCCTAGTCTATGTTTCTCAGTCCTGGGTAAAAGCCTCCCTCCACTTCTTCCAACTTCGCGAGCCCGCGCAACCTCCTTTCAGTTTTGACGGAAACTTATCCTCTCGACCCCCCACTTCCTACGTGGGCTGCCGCGACCCCGCCTCACTGTCTCGGGGCACCAGTTCTGTGCTATTTGGGCCCACAGTTTGTCGGCATGCGGCAGACATGTCCTACCCAGTTCCATTTAAGCCTTTTGAGGCACGTCAGCTATATTTTTTTGGAGCGCAGTGTTATGTTTCGAACCCAATCCGTTAATTGAACGCCTTCATCGCTCGTTGGCAGACATTGAGTTTGAATTTCAGTCGAAGACCGAGTCTGCGCACCACAGGTTTAGACGGGAAGAATTGTTCATGTGCCTGCCATTCAGTGCCATAACCAACTCACCCTTTATAATTCCTTCATGGACCCTTCCAGATTTTAATTAATTTAATAAACATTATTTCCGGAGATGGTTTCTGCTCTCGATGAACGAAGCACATAAATAACAAAATACTGAAAAAATGCCAATAGGATAAACTTCGCAAATACAGAGTTTAGTACTAAGTAAACATGAATCAGAATACTGAGCTGTGAGGTGATTACGTAACACACTAACAGTATCAATAGCTTTCATTTTGACAGTTCAACAACATTCATTGCGTTTACGTGGTTGAGCAGTGTTAAAGCACCATAAAACATAATTTGAATTCCCGCCCTTTCAAATCCTACCATTTCCTGCGCACACAGCGCCACCTAACGTTTTTGACATGGATCAAACAGTTCCCCGAGTTCCCCGCCATGTCTCACAACAAAACTTAACGACTCCACAAAAATTATCGTGAAACACTGCAATCAAGTGATATTCAAGACAAATTGTGTGTGCCGTCAACCCATACTCAACCAAATCAACAAGAAACAAGAATTGGGGCGCCCCACATCATAAAATCATCAGGTAATCGGAGCCAGCCGGTTCTATTCAGCGAACATCGGTGAGTCCCTTCTACCTTTCCCATTAGATACAGTCCACTTGCCCATCAAATAGAATCATTCTTTAACAAGCAGACAAATTTTTCGAACATATGAAGTAAGCAATATGCTTCAACACAGTAAAGTAGTTCCTTTGTTCAAATCCGGTGATAGTAAAGAACCCAACAATTATAGGCCTGTCTCAATTCTGCCGGTTCTCAGTAAGGTGTTTGAAAAGTTGATGCTCAATCAAATGTTACGCCACTTTAACAAAAATTCCATCTTTCACGAACAACAGTACGGTTTCACCAAAGGGCGTTGTACCACTGACGCCGGTGTAAACCTAATAAAGAACATTTTTAACGCCTGGGAGGAAGCACAAGATGCCATTGGAATCTTTTGCGACCTCTCTAAGGCGTTCGATTGCGTAAGCCATGAGACACTTCTGCTGAAACTTGAGCACTATGGGATTAGGAATTTAGCTCTTGATTTACTAAAGTCATACCTAAAAGATAGAAAGCTTAAAGTTCAAGTAAACGGCGTAAACTCATTAGGGTCTGAAATAGCAATGGGCGTTCCTCAAGGTTCTATATTGGGTCCATTCCTCTTTTTAGTTTACATTAATGATTTACCCCAATTACTTCAAAATCAACCGAAGATGGTGTTATTTGCAGATGACACCTCATTGATCTTTAAGATAGACAGACGAGCACAAAATCTTGACGACGTGAATAACTCTATTCTTCAGGTCCAAGATTGGTTTACGGTAAATAATTTGGTACTAAATGAAAAGAAAACCAAATGCATTAGATTTAAATTACCTAATGTTAGAAGTAGTGAATGTGACATCATACTGAATGGAGAAAAACTGGAATTTGTTGATCAAACTGTTTTTCTGGGAATCACGCTAGACGACAAATTACAATGGGGACCTCACATAACATCTCTTGCGGGGCGGCTTAGCTCTGCCGCTTATGCTGTTAGAAAGATAAGACAATTAACTGATATAGAAACCGCGCGTTTAGTCTATTTTAGCTACTTTCACAGCATTATGTCGTACGGCATTTTACTATGGGGTCGAGCTGCTGACATTGAATCCATCTTTATTTTGCAAAAAAGAGCTGTCAGAGCCATTTATAATCTACGTCGCCGCGAATCTCTCAGGGAACTTTTTAAAAAGATTAATATTATGACGGTACCTTGCCAATTCATTTATGAAAATATTATGTATGTAAGAAAAAATCTACATCTTTTTAATAAAATAAGCGATAGACATAATTTTAATACTAGAAATAAAGATAAAATACATCAACCATTTTTCAGATTAGCCAAGGTACATACATCTTTTATGGGGTACTGTGTTAAATGCTACAATAAAATACCTTGCGATGTATTGCAATTAAATGAAAGAAAATTTAAAACTCACATTAAACGTACACTTTGTAAACAAGCATACTATAAATTAGAAGATTATATCCAAGATAAGA
This sequence comes from Luperina nickerlii, assembly GCA_963855955.1. Classification (NCBI taxonomy): domain Eukaryota; kingdom Metazoa; phylum Arthropoda; class Insecta; order Lepidoptera; family Noctuidae; genus Luperina; species Luperina nickerlii. The sequence goes on along the minus strand of OY979675.1, from coordinate 21,785,197 downwards.
ACGCTTGGAAACATGCTGGTCCTGCTCCATAGGACAATCTGGAGCCTAGACAAAATCAAACTGGTTGCAATTTAATTGTAAATTTATACTTTTTTTTTGACATTGATTTACATTCTGTAACTACTTTACTACTCACACCCTGACTTATTACTTGTAATTTTTTTTTTAAATGAAAATCGTTTACTTTTACCATGTTTGTAAATATGTGAGCACCATGTATCTATCAGATAATTAATTTATATGTCATGGTTTCATTTTTAAGTCTTTTACCTATTGTGGTATAGTAATTTTATTTTAGGTGCATCGTGTTCACATATTATTATTATATAATTAATGTATGCAAAATTTTGTAAAATATTTTAAAAGAGTAACGGTGGAGTTTCTTGCCCGTTCTTCTCCATACGAAAACTACCTTTTGGAATGGGCGACTAGAATCAATTCTATTTGTTGTAATTTCTGACGTTCAAAAGTGCCTTTAATGTGCCTATTTGAAATAAATGCTTTGACTTTGACTTTGACTTTGACTTCAAAATGATTAAGATTGTCGTTAAAAGTGTGTTACACAATATTAAGGTGCTAGTTGATCTGATGTCTTTGTAGGTATCACTGAGGTGACCTTTAGCTGCCTGAAAAGTTTCCCCAAATGTTTTCCCCAAATGTTTGTCTTGAAAGCAAGGCCCAATAACATTTCAATCTTAAACAAACTCAGACGTGGATCTACCCGGACTTGATCGATTTTACAGGGAAATAGAATAGACGGGAAATTGAGCGCGCAATCGTTTTATTAGAAAACTGTTTGTCGATTAAATAAGGTCGTTTGAAAGTTGTTATACCGTAACAAGATTAAGGGGAGATAATTATTAATCGAGGTTAGTGGGCCACGGGAAAGAAAACCGTCATTTCTTTGCATAATTGGATACTTTACCCTGCATTATATTATTCTATTATGCTTATTGCTTAGTATTTAATTTAGTAGGAATTTTGTGTAGATTTAATTAAAAACGATCACTTTGGTTTCGTCTACATTTTAATTCATAGTCCCTGATTTTGGATATGTTGTTAATTTACTAATGTAGTAAAACAATTATTCACCAAAATACTTTGTCCAAACTCACTAGCGCGTATCAACCCTACCTTAGGAACAGCGAACATAATAGAATCGGCGCACATTATAGAATTTGTGCATGTAATTGAGTGTGAACGAATGAAAGGAACAATTTGACTCGAATGACGCCCTTCCGCGTCAAATGACGCAGCCATGATGCTAAAAGCTTAGCGTATTCATTGTGAACAAATTGACGAAATTCATGATCCCATGTCACGTGTGGGGAAAGAGCTCTGTTCATTGACATGAACAAAGTATGAAACAAAGAAGTTCGTATTTCATGAGGAAAAAGCAGTTTTACCTGTCTCCCTAAATATTGCCATACAAGTATGCCACATTAAATTAATTCATTCAATTTATAGGCTTCAGATAAGCTATACCTTTTGTTTCTTTGACCAAGTACCAATGTGACTTTCCCAGTTCATATGTACTTTCAGAAGTTATCTTTGACATTACTGACATTGGAGAAGGTAAAATATCTTGAGGAAATCTGGATTTATAGTCAACTAGCTGACCCGGCGAACTTCGTACCGCTTCAGAATTTTTTTTTAATGAATATTTCCCACTTTTAATAGTTATTCTGCTATTCGGGGCGGAGACAAATCCAACAAATCAAAGATCATATGTAATTCGGACCAGCCGTTCTTGAGTTAAAATTGGTGTAACTAACCCGACTTTGTTTTATGTATATAGATATATAAGTCTGAAATTGAAAACCCGTCTTGAGCAAGCGTGGTGATCAATGTTCGTGCCTTCTCGATATGAGAAGATCCCTTTGCCCTGCAGTTGAACTAAATATATTAGGCTGATATTACTAATAATAATATTAGTCAAATGACACTGATAGCAATTTTGCAATGACAACGCAGATGTTTATCTTGTAATCTAGACTTACCCAATGAAATGGAAAAGTTTCATTTATTTTGTGCTCGAATCACGAGTCCAACAACAAAGGCTATTAGAAATTCCAATAACAAACAAGTAACAACAGTCAAGTTTTATAAATTAACAATAACATTAACAATAACAATCAAAACAAATGCAATTCAGTCGTTATTCAGAAATAAAAAAGCACGTTTTCACCCAATTCCAGTTTCGTAGCGTTACAAAAAAGGGGTTAATTGAATTTCTTTCGGCTTTATTATTTGTCATATAAATGGAAGTGAGGCTGCGATGACATTATGTTAAATTGTAATGACGTTACAATGTACTTAAATATGTCGGAGACTGGGGCCTGGGGCCGTGGCGTAAATTAATTATATTCGGCATCGCTCAATTTTACGTAAATTTATGAAACGTGGGTGTTTTCTCTTCGAGTCAGCTAGATTGTAAGGACTTTCAACGCGAGGGCCCTTGGTTTTGCTTTTCTGATTACTATGCGTGAATTAATACATACACACCACTTTTATTACAACACTTTTGACAATTATTCGCGGGATGCGCGGACCCCACGTCAAGGCTCCTTCAAACAGGCGCGACACGTCACAAAAGCATCGCAAGTCGCGCAACGAGCGGTGTCTTTGTGTCGCGCGCGATTATATCGCGTGTCGCGCCTGTTTGTAGGAGCCTTCACATGGGGCAAGCGCGGATGATTGTAACAACTATTCAACACTAATTATCACGATCCTCAATCAACAGAATGAAAATAATTTAATTGTCAAAAATAATAAGGAACATTACAATTATTGCACACGGTTGAAATCAGTGCTCTGAGTGGAATACCTCACTCCTAATGCTCGGTTCCTGTAAACAAAAACGAATCGTTTTCTTACCAAAGCATGTTTTATTGCCCAACTGGGCATATAAATAGATTCGTTAGCTAATTTCATATGGGAGGGGTCTACTTCGCAAAGAGGTCTTCGCTTCATTATTTGTAATTTTATCAATAACGGTCAGTAAATTATAGCAATCGGCCATAACCATAAGTCACAAGACTTTTGAACTTTCATATTTCTATTCATCGGTCGGTTAGTGACAATATCTACCAGAAACTTTTCTATCAAACTGTCATTCTACAAACCCTCTGGATATATCTCTAACTGAAGGACATATTGTACACGTAGTTAAGTTTAATGGCTCGATTACTGAAGCCCGCTACGTCCGCAGGCTACGGCGGGGTGTCGAGGGCTACACGGGGTTACGGGGTTACAGTTCAGCCTATTTAACATACATTTGCGAAGGACAACTATTTATGCTAATTTTGGTTATGTGTGAATATTGTATACATATGCCGTGTGTTTAGTGTGGGCGATGATGCGGGTAAGATAGGGTGTGACGAGGTTAAATGAAGGTAATGAGTGACTTGGTTTATTTCACAACCCCCCCCCCCCACGAGCAGCGGTACCTCAGCGTAATCAGCCTAGAATTTTTTCATTGTGAGAAACTCTCACCGAGAGGATGGTTGTGATGTGATGGTTGTGTGTTGGGATTATTCCACCACGCGGGCGTAGTGCGGGTTGGTAGATGTCACATGTCTTCGAATTTTTGGTTGTAGAACGTGCCGGTTTCCTCACGAATTTTTCCTTTACTGTTCTAAGAACAGTGGTGATGAAATATTTTACACTACTTAACTAAGCGCGTGTTTGGCTTCGAACCATAGAAATATAAAAAACTTCTTTCTTAAATCTATGGTTCAAACCTACGACCTACAACTCGTAAGTCGCGGCGTTACATTACCACTGAGCCACCACTGCTTTCGAAGTGTACCTATGGTAGGTAGGTAGGTAGGTAGCGACCTGCCTAATCTAGGCCTTGATACCTGTTTTTTAGGCCATCGCGTTACACCGCAATTTAATTGAGACAGTACAGTTTTAAGGAAAACTAATATAAAAATAGTCCATTAAAAACTATGAGAATAAGCATATAAGTAGGCCTTACCGCCTTAGGCAGACAGCATTCGTCAACCTAGTGACTAGCTGGTTGTGGTGGTTAATCCTTTTCGCCACTATTCCTCTATGAGCCGACGTGAAGTACGACTAATCTAAGAAACAGGAAGCATCGCATGTATTACATCGAATAGACGTCTTTATTTATTAATTTAAGTAACTCGTGGTCATTGACGGAACAATACTAGATACTATGCACAACGTAAACGGGAAACTAAGCTATATTTGAAGAAAATGGACCCTGACAATGGTCAACCATAACCCTAAAACAGCACGACACGTATCGAACTGTTCCTCGACTTCGAATAGTAGCAGAACTGTACCAGGAATAACTAGCCAATACTACTCACAGTCGTTGAGTTCTGCGCACATTACTGTTGGTCATAAATCTGTGCGAAGGCGCCGCCGCGCGCCGGTACCCGGAACCGCGCGATGCGCGGTGCACGGTGTGACGGTGTGATGGTCGTGTGCGCGGGCGCTTGTCAATGCAGGATGCGGTCTGTGTGGGTTTGTAACGAGCGGGACTATTTGCGTGACACACGGACGTAGCTGTGCGTATAAGTTTTAACTGTTGGTTTGTGTAGTTCTATCTGAGAAAAAAAATCACTACCTTAGGTATTAATTGAATTGAATGTATGTATTCAGTTTTATCTGTAATTCCACAACTAACATTGTGCACAACAAACTATTCTAAACCACAAATCCTCTTCAAGATTTTTCAGAAGACGGAGACCAGTAAATCAGCTTTTTGCTCTTAGCGTATTCAATGTCCATGGCATAGCGTTTTTCAATCTAACTTTTTTATAATCTAACAGGTTTCTACAATTAAATAGTGTCTTTCCCTGACAGCTGTACGCTTGCTCGACTGGCTCTCCATTCTCCACACCCGTGTTCGCCATCCGATAAAACACGCAGGCAACACTCTAATGCGTCTAATTATTGTGTTTAGTGTAAACTCGTGTAAACATCGAGTAAACACAGTGTGAACGCTGCAATTGACTCGTACAGGACGTCGTTAATACGCGCGTGGTGCGCGTAGACCACCGACTGCGCAAGTTTGATCAACGTTGAATGAAGCTGTTACATTGAGCAGCTTGTTAAGGAAATGCTGATTACTACAGTAGACATAAACTAGAAACTAAGGCCTCCCAGTGTTCGCTAGTGGATACAGTAGAGAATTGCTGAACTTCACTGAATACTAATAATTGTACCTGTGCGTGGGGTAACACGCTATCAGCAGCAATGTGTTTCATTTCGACAGTTCAACAACATTCATTGCGTTATTTACGTTGTTGAGCAGACAAGCGTTTCGAACATGTGAAGCAATGGATTAGCAATATCCTTCAAAATGATTCAGATTGTGAATTAAAGTGTGTTACGCACTTACGCAGTTTATCAGATTATACTTTGTATAAGTACCAAAATATAACAAGAAATTGAATCAAAATTAACCAGAGCCGTGTTTAATTCTGAAACTATTTGACCAACTCTGAAACATGCAAGTGAATATCCGTACAAAACAAATATAAGACCCCACCCTTTGTACAGTTTCTATATTTATGTCTGTAATTTATATGGTGTACATAATAAAGAGTATTCTATTCTATTCTATTCTATAAGAAATACAACACCTCTCTAGTATTCGATAAACTGCTGTTGTAGAACATTCCAACGTATTCATTTCTTCTCTCGATACCCTGGGAATACATATGGGTGGTCTGATCGTAGAATGCATAGCACGTTTGCAGCGCCTGCAAAAACCTGCTTCCATTAAAGTTTCACGGAGGTCCATCAGGTTCCGGTTTTAAACAAAAACTTGTCATATAACGACAATGAAATCACTACACTCATTTGGAAGACAAATATTCTTTGAGTGGTCACTGTTTTTCTGACTGCTTAATGATTTTATATTCAGGCAACTAACAGCTACGTTTTACGGTTCATTCTTTGACAAATAGGTCATATACATATGTTTATGTCTGTTTAATATCTATTGGGTTCACTACCAACTTATAGGGGTCTCTTTTAATTGGCTCAATTAGTGAACGACTTGGCTCAAGACTTAGCTGAGTTGTGCTGAAAGGAATTAGTATGAAAGTATCTTGAACTGTATGCCCAATAAATACACACTAGAACCTCTTGGCGGTTATTATTCAAACAACTTATATTTCTTTCACAGATTTTTTATAAATTATCTAAGAGCTGACAGTTCGTTCTGAGCTCTTTGTTCCTTTGGAGTTTAATTAGATAACATCACGCCTTGTTTCCCAGAAGGTTTGGGTACAGGTGTAACTATATATATAGTACAGGAGATTTCGCCAGTTGTTTCGCATGTTATGTTAATAGAGGGTGCGCCTTTTGCCATCAACCGGGCACAAATTCAGACTCCAGGCTGCGACTGACAAATTCTGGATAGAAAAACTCAGTAACAGTATACCTCGGAATCGATACCAGGACCTCATGTTCAGCAGTAGCGCTTGCGATCACTTGAACAATGAGGAAGTTGGAGTTTAATATTAGGTAGTATTAAATAATCTTTTATTCAAAACCCCGACAACCCAACATAATTCATTCAATCCCAGTACAGCACACATTATTTTTTATCACTGTCATTCATAAGATTAAACGGTTCACCTTCAATCTCTTCAATAACTCGTGTTATCTATAACTAAATAAATAACTCTCGTTTCAGATATCTGACGTCAACGCATCAACTGCGGTGAGTATTTCCTATCCCATTAATATTCATTGATAATAATGTTATCTTTATCCTAATTAATTGGCCAGGCAATACTGGTCTTTATGTCGTGGAGATAGGAGTGCGGTAATGAGTTGGTGGTGGTGAATGGTGGCCACACGCAAAGTTCGCGTGGTTGACTGGTTGTTAGTAAGAGGTGACATGCGGTGGGCGTACTACGTACAATGGTGACAAAGAGTACCTATATGCGGGGTTCATGCAGATCCGATGTTCATTGCACTAAGTACCTACTTACTCTCAGAACGGTGAAGGAAAACAATTGTGAGGAAGCCGGCATGTCCTAGAACCAAAAATTCGAAGAAGACATGTGACATCTAGCCTACCCGCTCTGGGCCCGCGTGGTGGATTACGGCCCACTCCCTCATCAGTGGGAACATAATAGCCTGATTATGCTTAGTACCTATTCCAGGATTTCTTTAACATTTAAAAAGTAGTTGCCTTGAATTACAAGTCTTACAAGTCAACTGGCAAGTGAAAGGTGGAATAGGGTCATTCCGTTTGAGATAGTCTTTTTTTTCACGTTGGTGATGATCGAAGATCACCGACGCGCTCCTATCATCAAACGGGTGATGCTGGGCTCATAATTGCAAAAGTGGATAGAGATCTATCGACACTTTTTTATACTAGATACATTAGACTAGATGGTCACGAAGTTTGATTGTCTCGTTGAAGCTTGTAAGAGCATTTCAGTGTCATGAACCCCCGCTAGAAGCAGTTTATTGGTACTAAGGTAGGTGTGGAGACCACATGACTTAGTAGTAGGAAGATTATCAGTTATGTACAGACGTCAGCACATCAAGCTACCCGAAACTGTCAATTTTTTCCAATCAACATTGAACCTTATGCTATAGCGATATAAAGTTTGAAAACTTTTAAAGAAATTTGTTTTTTTTTTGTTTTTTTTTTTTTTAGTAGCTTGATGTGCTGGCGTCTGTACCTACTTGATGAATAAAAGAGTAACCGTGGAGTTTCTTGCTGGCTCTTCTCCATAGGAAACGATCCACCTAGCTCCTGACGTTTTATAAGTGCCCATGTGGGTTTATTTGAAATATTTCGATTTTGATGCCCTAAACCAGCTATTTATAAACTGTTTGTCGCATCTACACTAATTGCGATCTACCGCCAGATGTGACAATAGTAAGGTTCGCAATAGTGCGCGGGCGCCGCCGCGTCGGCGTGGGAGGCAGCTCGCATGTATGTAAATAATAAACCAATGATTTAAGCACGTGGAGATAAATACTTACAACTACTTCTTATATGGTCTGGCGATGTTAATTGCGGCTTTTGTCAAGGCCTCCATATTGGGTGATGTTTAACCACACTTTGCGACCACACCACATCGAGAAAACGTATCGTTTAGTTATAAATCCATATTCATTTCCTAGTTGTAAAAAAAACAGACTAAAGGGATAATCTTTTCAGTGTCAGCCTGTTTGTCAATAAGACATCGTTATTGGGTTCGGCACACGAGGCCACGTTTGTAAATTAATTACAGAGCCCAGTTTACAAACCAGTTTAGTGACTGGCATTTCACTGGACTCGTATACGATTATTTCAGTACCGACTCGCACAAAAACAAAATAAAAAAATCATACTGACTGCTAAACCATATTACAACTTAAAATCCATACTAATAATTATAAATTCGAAAGTAACTCTGTCTGTCTGTATGCTACCTTTTCACGCCTAAACCACTGAACGGTTTTCGATAAAATTTGGCAGAGGTAGGTTGCATCCCGGGGAAGGACATATTCCCACGGGATCAACGCTTATGCGGGCGAAACCGAGGGGCACTGCTAGTCGTAAATAATTATAACCTGAAACCTGAGATTAGAAACTATTACAACTCATAACATATATCCTATTCTTATACAAATACTGACGTTTGTTACAGCCTAACCGACCTAGCCTAGGTTTGTGACAATAGCCTACTCAGCCTAGTAATGATGGCTGCATGTTAGTGCGAAGTGCGCGGGCGCCGGCGTGGGAGACGCGCATGGTTAAAATGTAAGTTGTCGCAGATAAATATAAAGCCATGTGTGTGGATTAAAGGTCAGGATAGATATTTTGAAACTACTTTGATTTTGGCTGAACGTATTTAGGTATAAAAAAATTATTTTGGAATTTAGTTAAGAGGTTGGATGAAGTTTAAGATTTTTCAGTCTGTGTTGTCCCATTACAAGGCATAGATTATGTTACTTCTTTATAGTCATCACCTGCCGAGCCTTCTCCTATTTTGGGGTCATCCTCCAGTCTAACCGGATGCATCTGAATAACATTATTTTACATGGAGCGACTGCCTATCTGACCTTCACAACCCAGTTACTGAGGAATACGATACCCCTTGATACTGTTCGTCCGACTTTCGGGCTTCTGACTACCAGTAACAATTCTCAAAGATCTATGAATGACAGCCGGCTTCATTCATAAATATTGAACACACATATGAGATTGTGCTTAAAACTAAAGGCTTACTACACATATATGTATTTAGGTACCTACACGTACACTCGGATAATAGAGACTTTTTACCTCTGTATACCCTAAATCCTATGTATCCCTAGCTTAATAGTTTAGCTATGACTTACTATTTACATAGCTATCTAACAAACAAATTACCAATCCCTTACAATAGCTAATAGAATATTAATTACTCTGCCCAATTTATCTACCAACAAAGGAACCTTAAACAATTTATAAGTATTACTCGATGTGACAATAACTATTATCGTCAAGCGCTGCGCGGGCGCCGGCGTGGGCCCGCTTCATTAATGTACAAGATTTTGTCATACATGCCAGTTGTGGGCGGATTTACAATAGTCGACATGACTGCGGAACTGTGCAGTTTTAAGTAAGTATTAATTGTACATACTTGACTTATTAAAAGTTGTCTTATTTACTTGGTTTGAATCGATCAAAGACTATAGAACCTATTTATTCTGTATAGAATAGATCAACTATTTTAATTATTTCATCAGCATTAGCAGAGTTTACAGGTGGTATCCTTCGTCTTCCAAACCATGCCATCATCTTCTGTAAGATTTGCCCCCAAGTGATCCTCGACAATTCAGCCATCTTAATATTTCAATCGATATCCACATAATACACTTGAAAAAGCATCGAATGTTTCAGGTTATTTTGGCCATACGACGTTTCCCTCACATTATACAACTGCTACGTGTAATCATTTCCTTAAATACCTACCTCCTTAATAAATTCGTACCTAGTAATGTAGACTTTCCTTAAAAACTTCGATTAGACTTGTTTAAATTCAATTTAGAGAAGTATCTAGCACACCAAAACACGTCGTGTCACTAGTTTATGAGTTATGTCTGGATCGACATGAAAAACGTGCATCATGTGCATACATCAGTATGTTCGCAGAATCGAGGAGTCACGGGCTTGTTCTTATGAGGTGGTGAGGATATCGTGATGTTTTCCTTACGAACAGTATGTGCTAAAAAACGCTATAGGTACTTATGTAACTTATAGAATCGACTCTGATACAAAATGACAAGGACTTCTTCTAAAGATTTATGAAGTGCTCATGTAAATATCAAGTTCTTATAGAGGTTTTGATTCTGATGGAATAAGCTGTGATCATCTCTATAATTATGTATTGTTAGTATTTATATCATAGTACTATATCATAAAAATACGTATTCACATTACCTATACTACGGTAATGTGAATACGTATTTTTATGATATAGTACGTCGGACTTGACGGTATTCAATCCGTATTTAATGTATTACGTACAAAGTTCACACTTAAATTTAAGAAATGTAACAAAATCTGTGGGACCTCACACGACCGGCAAAACTTTTTGATCATATTTACCAATCCTAGTATTTAACTAAGTATTGTTTGAAACAGATAATCTCAATCGTTCTGCTTCACTAAGATATCCAGTCGCATTTGGCACCGTTGGCACATTACACCTTCATTTTCAATTCCACAGCCGTCCAATCATAAACATACATTTTTATCTAACTTGGTAAATCGAACACTTAAGTTTATCATCAGGCCGTCGCTCACAATCAAATTGATGCTCGTATCGGATCGGGACGCCATCGGCATCCCGATCAGCGCCGATTAGCATGCAAACAACGCAGCAGCATTCCAGGAGAAACTGCTTTTAGTGATTTTTGTGCTTAAATCTCATGTGAATGCTTTACCTACTTGTAATGTTGGAAGACTTTTTTGATTTCTGGGAAGAAGCTTAATCCATAGCTTGGTATCTCTAGCTAGAAACATTGATTGTTAGAAAGACACAAAAGGCAAAGTTAGACAGAGAGAACTTACTGACAGGTTGCATTACCATAATCTGCCTATAATGTCCCCACTGCTGGCACACAGGCCTGCTCTCTGAGAGAGGGAGTGGGCCATCTTCGAGTTTATTTTGTTCTTGACATGCAGGTTTATTCACGACGTGTTCTTTCACCGTTTTGAGACCAGTGGTGATGAAATAATTTACACAAAGTAAAGCGCCTGTCTGGGTTTGAACCTACGACCTACTACTCGTAAGTTGGGGCCGTCACCACGGAGCCACCACTGCTCCCTACAGGATGGTGATCACAGAATGATTTCTTGAACTGCTGTCACTAATGATACCAGCCCGTAACTATCACAGCAAAGAGGTAGAGGTAAAACCCTAGGTGGGTTTTACTCTTACGGAGAATTAACAAGCATTGTTAATAAAGCTTGCTCACATAAAAACGAACAATGTATCAAGCAATTAAACACATATAACATACTAGCAGCGCACCGCGGTTTCACCAGCGTAAGTTTGGATCCCGTGGGAATATCTAGATAAAAGTATCCTATGTATGTGTTAATCCAGGAAATGGTCTATCTATATGCCAATTTTCATCCCAACATCTTCACAAACTTTCCTATTTATAATATTAGTACTGCGCAAGTATTTTCTCCCTTTTGATATTTTACCCTTTATACTTTTTGTTTATGCTTTTTCTACCTTTTGTTTTTACTTCTGATTGACAGATTATACTTTAGTTTTACTACCAAGAACCAGCGCATTATTATTTCAGTAGTTAAGTAGGATAGGATATAATTCAAAATGCAAACATGTGGAGTCGACTAATGCACTTAATAAATCTAAACTATCATTAACTCTGACACTACTGCCTTAGCCAATCAATTTATAGAATTACACATGAAGATAAGGCGATTATTTAAATTTTAAAACAATGAGAGGAAGCTTGCATATTTGCAACAGCCTGATAGATCGGCTGTCAGTCTCGAAGATTTGCACATTAGGTGAATACAAATGTTGAGCAAAAAACTGAATCAAGGTGACCTCTAGAAGAACAATACAATACATCAAATTATAGCACAAGGCAGTCCGTGATCAATATTGTATTAACTATATTCAATTGTGGCTTCTGATTAATTACTTTTGCAAACAAAGCTTGGCAATGGTAAGAAGTAACATCGCCTGCACAGCCTTTAGAACTTATAGCGGTTCTTTGCTTTGTAGTTGCAGCTACATACCTGTAAAGGAGACGCAATGCTGTGATTTTAGATGATTGCTATTCTGTGTGCAACCTTTTCTCACATAGGACTTAACAAGTAGGTGAAGAATGTGTCAATCAGCCCAATCCCTCGCAAACTACGTAGTGACAGGCTTTAGCCAAAAAGCGAGTGTAAGTCAAGTGCAGCTGAGCAAGCACCGCCACCTCTCTAGCATTAGCCCGTGTTTGCCGCAACGTGCGAAACGAGGCTCGAGTTACTCGCAGGGCTACCACGGACATGACAAGTCACTGTTTTGAACTTTCGCGTTTTATAACACTACGCTCACTTCGTTACCACCGGATCTAGATATGTAAGTGTCAACAAAAATCAATCAACGTCGCCTATCGCAGTCCACTGCTCGACATAGGCCTTTCCTAGGATGCGTCAGAACTCCCTGTCCTCCGCCTTCCGCATCCAATCTGTCCCAGCCACTTTTGTAAGGTCGTCGTCGTCGGTCCGCCTAGGGGGGGGGCGTCCCGCACTACGCTTGCCAATACGCGGTCTCCACTCCAGCACTCGTCTGCTCCACCGGCCATCGGTCCTTCGACATACATGGCCAGCTCACTGCCACTTGAGCTTGTAAGTGTCCGTCAATCTGTCAAATCTACCGAACCATACTGGGCCCGCATGGTGGATTACGGCCCACTGAGAGGAGGCCTATGCCCCAGCAGCAGGAACATTATAGTCTGATTATGTATGATCATAGCATAGTCCGGTGTCAGTCAGCCCCGCTAACACCCGCCAGCTGGTTCATACTTTTCCACGGCATACCTGAGCTGTCGGTCTACCTACACAACTACTTAGTTTAGTATTTGCCGGCACGAGAGAAAGATAATCTCGAATCGTTGTAGCCTGTTAGTGCTGATCACAAACATTCATTTTGCGTTTTAATTATGTTGATTATTATAAAAGAGAAAATTAATTAAAACTTTACTGATAAAAATATCAGTATCAGAAACACCATCATTAACAGGAAGCCATTGTAGTAATCAGTATAATATAAGGTTCAATGGCCAAAAATATCGAACAAGAAAAAATTGTGCACGCAGTGGTAGAAAGGTGATTGACTTAGCTTTTTTTTTATTCAATACAATAGAAAAATATAAGAATAAAATCCCGTTCACCCCTGTGCCGCGGCGTGCCTGTAACACGATAACTGACAATTGCTGGCACTTACCGGCGACGCTCCGCAGACTAGCGCCCCTACAGACAATATTTACTAGATCGGAGTTCATCATATCCCAATCGTGGGGATTCGCGACTTTACTCACTGTTTGTACAAGAAGGGGACGATAATTAGTTGCATTAGTGGCATGGAAATAGGATATAGTACGAAACGCGATAGTTCACTGTTGCCCCATTTTCTTGACAATCTATCCCTTCGCCTATCGCTTATTATAATCAAATATCTAGTCTGTGCTTTGGAACTGTACTCAGTACAGCTAGAATAATCCCAGCCTGCAAATGTTCCACGGCAGAGTAAGCGCTTATCCTCATACGGAGAACGATCGAGCAATTAGCATCACACTTAATCTGCGTTCGCGATTTATTTGCCAAAAATGTAAACAAATATGAATTAATGGCAAAATAACTTTAATTCCTACACAATAAAGTTCAGTTTACGCTACAATTTCAATCATTTTTATAACTTTTTCAATAGTGCTAGTCACTATGAAATCAACTTATTTGTCATTGAAATAAAGTTGATATTTTTTTAACTTGAAATAGGGTGGGGGTGTGCAGCACTGCACACTTTTACTATAAGTACTCACTGCGTGATGGCGATTTCAGAGCATTCCACCATCAGTGCTCACAATAGACAATATTGTCTCTTGAACAGTTACAGTGCAGTTATTGTGTCATAAATCGTTCTAAGGATAATTGCGTAATACGCTATCAATCTCAATCTGAATCATTTTGAAGGATATCGCTAATGCATTGCTTCATATGTTCGAAAAATGTGTCTGCTCAACAACGTAAATAACGCGATGAATGTTGTTGAACTGTCAAAATGAAACCCACTGCTGCTGATAGCGCGTTACGCAATGACCGCGCAGGCGCAGCTCCTATTCAAAAGTCCAAGTTCCTTAGCTTCAAAGTATAAATTACCGTTTTAAGTATAAAAATTTTACGCCTCACTAACTGTTGTTGTTTTCCTTGTATACCGTTCCCCACAACATGGTTGCAACTGTTAACGCTGCGCCCGCGCATGTTTGCTTAGCGTTTGTTTACGCGCCGCATTGTTTGAGCAACAGTGCGGTGGTAATTATAATACTTAGTTGTGTCTGCTTTGTGTGCGCATGAGCTGGTACTGTGGAGGTTGCTACTTAGAAACTAAAGATCGGACTTCTCACGTAGGTAATGTAGAGGGTTACGAATTGAGTAATGAGTAAAGCTTTGCTTAAGATAAGCTGAAATGATCCTATGTTCCAGCTACAGAACTAAACATTGGTCAAAGCTATTTGTGTTTAACAATACCGTTATTGTGTACCTATTAAGACATACTTTGAAGAGATGAAGTGTTACCAGCAAAATTTAAAGTCTTGGCAAAACCGCTTACTAATTTTAAGTTACGAGATTTGGCAAATTTCGCAGGAATCTTTGTCAGTAACAAATAAATATTCTCATGAAAGTGTAGGTCACTTCTATAGCATCATCAGTCTATATTGTTCCCACTGCTGGCACACATGTCTCCTCTCGGTGAGAGGGATCCACCACGCGGGCCCAGCGCGCGAGCTGGTAGATGTCACATGTCTTCGAATTTTTGATTCTAAGACATGCTGGTTTCCTCACGATGTTTACCTTCACCGTTTTGAGAGCAGCCTCGCCTCCACCTCTATAAATCGAGATAATCATGTATATGATGACGGTTTAAGAACAACATACCACCATAACATTGACAAAACAACCTAACTTTATAACTCCTCAACTAGCGAGAACAAGCTTTCATCGCTGACAATATGTCAGCGTCTCCGTTAAATGAGCGCATTATTTTGACACGCTCAGCATATGTACTACGGCTACATACATAGATGTTATGTACGCTGAGCAAACTTCCGAGTTCTCGACGTAACTGACTAATGTGGACAAATTGTGAGCCGAGGTGGGGTTCATACCACGGAATAAATAAATTACCTATTCCATGGTTCATACTTAGTTGATGCAATATTTGACGCTATTACTCCAACAATGCCTTGATTTTAGAAGAACTGAACAGAACTGGCAATAGTTATGTCTCAGTTTATTTAAAAAGTTTTTTAACAAGCTTAAAATAGGATACTTTTAAAGTGAAATAGCTTTTATAAGTCAAGTACAAAAAGAATTTAAAACAAAATAGTCTGGTTCGCTAAGCAATCATCCCATCCACCTTGGTCGCACATCCATCTGTTTTAGGAATGTTCTTCTCTGCTTCCCGATTTCCAGAAAGACCGAAAACTCAAAACCCAGTTTCGCGACCCAAAACAAGCAATCGCGTTCACAAGTTTAATCTGGTTCGATATCTCAGAGCGATTTACATTGTGACGAGGGCAATGTTGTCGCGACAGCCCTGACTAATGACAAACGTTGCAGCTAATATTGCCTTGTTCCATTGGACGTGAATAAGGAAATAATCCTTGAATTCTAATCCTATGTAGGTAAGTTTAACTCGATGTCTGTGAAGCAATTAATCAGGCCTAACACTAACCTAACCTAGTTAGATAATCTGGCAACGTCGTGACTGTCCTGCGAGAGATTCTTGGCATGCCAGCTAGTGATGTATGTAAGTGTCAAGTGAACGGGAACAGCCCTAACACAGACGAGGTTGTGGATTGAGAATGTTATTGTGGTCGCTGGGAATTTATTTGATTGGGATGGTACCAATCACAACTCACTGACGATACGGCTTTAAGATCTATTAATCTGATCATGAAACATTACTAACATCTAATCAAAGTTCATAGAATAGTTACATAGAATGGTGGAATGGGAAATTTGACAGCTCATGTCGATACAGAATATTTTTCTGTCGTTTCCTTTCTTGAAAATATCTTCTATTTTATGAATTAAGTTAAAATAGAAGCTTTGAACAATACACAATAATACGTTTGCCATTTAGACTTATGTATGATTGAACATCATTGGATAACCAGGAGAAAGAATATTGTAAACTCATACCTGAGGGCAATTCACGTAATTTTAAGAACGTTTACCAGTCTGATATCAGTCTTAATTTGTCAAAAATGCCTCCTAGTTCTATTCATTTTTGATTAAGAGATGTTTTTGACATTAATTGTCACAGAGATGAGATTGACTAAATTGATTGACTAAATTTTGATCATTTTTAATTACGGGACGGTCTTCAGGTTACGAAACACCAACCTTTGATCACCAGTGTGATTCCTCAATTATTGTCGTTCAGTTTAATAATCTCCCGGTTCCCCGACACTCCCGACACTGCTGTCAGTCCCGAGATTCCTGGCGTGCTCTCTACAGAGCAATACATAAGTGTCAGTGAACGAGCGGTATCGCGATGTCCGTGTTATTACGACAAGTGACATCCCTAACAAATGACAAGCGGTGATGTTACAGTGTGTTCCTCACAAGCTAGAACGGTATTGAATGAAGGTTACATTTGAAAAAGATTGAACAGATTCGTGCTCTGTATAGATGGCACTACAATGTCATAGTGGTTTACGGCGAGCGGGTTGCAATCGTTGCAGGTAAATAAAAAATGCCACTGTGATTGTTTTATAAAGCAAAACTGATAGTGCAATAAAATAGAAATAGGAATAACTCAATAAATGATTTATAAATAAGTGATTCAAAGCTTTCTATTGTCCTGATTACTGCTACCGCTGATTTATTCCGGTCCGGATAGTAAGTCAATTAAAAGTAACCTATGTCCTTCCCTAGGATTCAAAGTACCCTCATACCAAATTTCATCGGAAAATCGGTCCAGCCTTTTCGGAGATTAGCTTGAACAAACAGACATACTGACAAAAAAATTTAAAATTTGATTTATAAGTGCCGTATACCTTCATATGCATTTAGTAAAAAGCAGTTATTATGACATTACAAACAGACACTTCAATTTAATTTATTTGTATGTATAGATTTGCGAAATCATCTAACTCCATAACAGGGCATTTTAAATTATTCAGCTTTAAAAACATGAATATTTAGACTATTTAGAAGAATTTATTAGTCACGAAATAAGCAAAGTTTCAACAATTACCTACTGTTTAATGTTCATGAATAATTTATATTATGGTCTTTAGTCCAGTTCAGCGCTAAACAGGACAAATAAATATTTAATAATGACTCTATTAGGCATTCCCTACAAGCTTATTATTGCGTTAATAATGTTATTATTATTAGTCTACAAATTATATTTAATTCTTTAAGGCTCTTTCAAACAGGCGCGACATGACACGCGACACAAAGGCACCGCAAGTCGCGCCTTTAGACTTATAGTTATTTAGTCCAATCGGGCCTTCAAGGTTAGGTTAGCCGGTTAAGGTTCCTACAAACAGACGCGACACGCAATTAATCGCGCGCGACACAAAGGCACCGCTCGTTGCGCGACTTGCGGTGCCTTTGTGTCGCGTGTCGTGTCGCGCCTGTTTATAGTTGAGTTTGGTGTTTATGTATTCGGAGGTTTCAAGTTAAAAGGAATATACCCTGAAGGATATTATTAACACTTTCACATTAAAATATTTATTACATAACACATGTGTTTACAAGGTCTTAATATTAATACATAGTTATAAGGTTCACATTGACGCAGCTGTCGGGCATCAAAATTCAATAAAACACATATGAGTAGTAGCATGATTCATAATAAAAGGAAATAGGAATTAAAGTATCGTTAAGGCTCCTTCAAACAGGCGCGACACGACACGCGACACAAAGGCACCGCAAGTCGTGCCACGAGCGGTGCCTTTGAGTCGCGCGCGATTCGCGTCTCGCGTCGCGCCTGTTTGCAGGAGCCTTTATCATTAAAAGAAACCGGTCACGTGCGAGTCGGACTCGCGCACCGAGGGTTCCGTACAAATGTGTAGGTGTGTAACTACACGGCTTTCAGATTTTTCCTTTACTTGTGCATGACATTGCTTCTTGCCAAATTTCATGATTCCTAGGTCAACGAGAAGTAGGTACCCCTATCGAAGTATAAATCGAATCAAACTACAATCAATTTATACCACTTTGCGGGACACTAAACCCCCTCAGGCGTAAAAACAATAAAACTTCTATTGTGTCTCGTTCAGTGTCCTTCAACCGAATAATTGAAAATCGCATAAGTTAAGGCTCCTTCAAACAGGCGCGACATGCGATAAAATCGTACGCGACGCAAAGGCACCGCAAGTCGCGCAACGAGCGGTGCCATTGTGTCGCGCGTCTCGCCTGTTTACAGGAGCCTTTATATTCGGTTCAATTCCAACCCGATAAAAAATCTATGATAAAAACAAGCCGGTCTATTCTGTAAGAATCTCACCTCACCGTGATAACTTGGGCGAAGTGAGCTGTACCTACTTCCACCTCATGCTAGGAATTGACACTATTGACAGCTTCAACTCACTCCACCCCAGTTTTCATGATGAGATTTTTACAGAATACATCGGTAGATGCCCTTCTAGTATAAGAGTGTGCACCATAAACCCTGTGTTATGAAGGTTTATGTAAATCGTTTAGGTACATCCGCATAAATTAACAGCATCATAATTTGCATGTGTTAATTAACTGTACCATAATTATTCACAAATCGTACATAATCACCTACCACACATGCTACCCAAACTCGCAACAAGTGTGTACGCGCCCTAACACGTGATCCGTAGGGCTGCCTGCCACCTGATTTATTATGTCGCAGACAAACAAATTTGCGCAACCTTATATTTACACTCATCAACACATTCTGCCACGGTAACATAAGCCTTAAGACCCCGTAATAAGGTTATTGGTAGTTTTTCATAAAGACATTTGTGAAGATCATGAATCAGCATCGCCATATTGAATTTTAACAGCAATTGCGAATAAAACCGTCAGCCTGTCAAAATATTTAACGTTATTTGTGTGCGCAAGTGTGTGAGGAAGCCGGTAGAGCCGGCCATTGTTTTTTTTTTTGTTTAAAATTGGAAGTTTTTAACATTCGGTTTATTTTTTAAACCTTTAAAAAATAAATGAATCGTAAATACATTGATGACATCATATTTTATTATTGTTAACATTAACACTGATTAATTTGCACAAACAAATGCTTTCATGAGTAACGGTTACCACAACATGTTTTATTTAACTATTTTATAAACAACCGACGGTCTATTTACTTACATAAACACTTATAGGTGCCTACTATTCGCGATTTCTTGAAGCTGCATTTTTCTTTTTTTGCGATAATTATTTTTGCAATGGACTGGATAATTCGAGCTAATATTAGGATTTTAGCAACTGAAAATGTTTCGGTTATTTCAAAAATCCCGCGACATAATAACGTATGTATATAATTCTCTCCTCTCCCCCTCACTTACCTCACACAAACCTATACTTGCATCATACCAAAACATCTAATCAGTATTCGCGTTTCTCCATCGACCCACATTTCGTCACAGAACTGGTTCTAATAATTCAGCTCCGACCACAAATATCGACTAATTAGATATTATTTATTGCTGATAAATTACTATAAATTATACATCGATGCTAACTTGTGTTATTTACGACGTCACAGACTCATAACTCTGAAGCGAGCTAGTACGTTGTGCTGGCAGATTGTGCTTAATTAGGTACATACTTCATTTGGTTACAGTTGTTATTGAATTCTGTTGGAAGAGATTGTTGGTTCTGGTTGAAAGTGTTGCAATATTTAGACTAAGTAGTTTTGAATTTATTTCATGTTCGCTAGGTACATTGTAAGATGCAAATTGGTTGCCCAGATAGATACTACAATAAAATTGAAACATGTTTATTTAAATTGCTCCAGAAATGTTATGCCTTACTACGGTAAGGATAGGTACGCCTATCTATCTATTTACAATGCGTGCCACGAAAGATGAGACTTGACCCCGCCTCCCCCGCTCTTTCCGCCGCCCCTATGACGTCCGGTTTCGTCCCGCACTCAGACCTCATACCGCTAAAGATACCTAAAATCGTTGTACTGCGCATGTCAAACCACGTGGTGTGTCAAGTCTCATCTTTCGTGGCACGCATTGTACTATGTTTGTTATTAGGTTTTTCCATTAGGTATTTCTTAGTAAGCGCCTGCGTCTGCGCCTGATCTCTCTCCAGCTCCGGTCTGCGCGGTCATTGCGTAACACGCT
Organism: Luperina nickerlii; assembly: GCA_963855955.1. Classification (NCBI taxonomy): domain Eukaryota; kingdom Metazoa; phylum Arthropoda; class Insecta; order Lepidoptera; family Noctuidae; genus Luperina; species Luperina nickerlii. Next base: position 21,764,617 of record OY979675.1, on the reverse strand, counting down.
ATCAGTAGCTATGGGTTTCATTGTGACAGTTCAACAACATGCTTTGCGTTATTTACGTTGTTCAGCAGACGCATTTGTCGAACATATGAAGCAATGGATTAGCAATATCTTGTCGGAGTACCGTCCCATCGGACTATGAGAGTGAGGGAAAAGAGAGCGCATCAGTGTCTGCGCACACGCTTGTGCACTATAATATCTCCCATTCCGAAAGACTGGTCTCCGCTGAGATTGGTCGTCATGGCCGAAATTCGGTCTGGAAACTTTTATTCTGTATTTACTATAAAGTAAGTCTGGGGTAAAAAAAAACAAAATGTTTGCAGTATATTTTTACATCCAATATCACGTGATTCATTTTTAAGTTTTATGTTTTAATAAAATAGGTACTAAAAAAACACAAACAAGTTCAGTTTTATCTCCACTTATATTTAAACAAAACAAAAAAAAACATGATAAAACCAAATCGATTGGTCATCTCTAAAAATCCCCAGTCTACGCTATTTAACATGTATAAAAGGCAGCAATTCTTAGAAGAACAATTAACTTGTACATTTATGTAAGTGAGTTGCGCCTGAGCACTGACATCTCGTAAAGTATGACGCAATAAGGCCCAAGCACACACAGAGAGATGAGATACCTACTTCAGGATGAAGCGATTTTCATCCAGAAGCAGTAGGTGTAACGAGCAAGCACAATAAAGGTATTTTGCAGTGATGCGCCATCATCATCATCAGCCTCCAGCAGTCCACTGCTGGACATAGGCTATTGCACGCCATTCAACTTGATTTTCGGCCACTCTCATCCAGCTGCTACCAGCCATCCTGCGAAGATAGTCGCTCCACCTAGCCAGAGAGCGTCCCACCTTACGTTTACCGATTCGCGGTCTCCACTCAAGAACACGTCTACCCCAACGTTCATCGGTTCTACGGCTAATATGGCCGGCCCATTGTTTAGTCTACTGTGAGCTATGTCGACAACTTTGGTTCTCTACCGGATCACCTCGTCGCGGATCTGATCCCTCAGAGAATCTCGAAGCATAGCCCGTTCCATAGCTCGCTGAGCGACCTTGAATTTATGGAGCAGCCGTACCGTGAGTGTCCACGTTTCAGCTCCGTAAGTCATAACTGGCAGGACGCACTGATTGAAGACCTTAGTCTTTAGGCTCTGTGGAATACGCGACGAGAAGACCCGACGAAGTGATGCACCAATATAAGCCTTATTACTAGCCAATGAGACGTGGACCTGTCTGATTGTAATTGCATATTGTCATTACCTCATAATCTGGTTACCACCAATATAAGAAAGAAGTATGCTGGCTACCAATGCATCAAAAAAAGACAAAATCCTTAGAAGCTCAGATGTAGGGGAAGTGACATTATACCGAACTTGTGCGTCGCACCTAGCACTTCATAGGATAGATACAGCTAAAGACAATTTAAGTTACGGGTATAATAACGACCAGCAAAATACCAAGACCTCTCCGTGCCTCGGAAAGCACATTAAGCTCGGGTCTCGGCTGTCATTCATGGATCTATGACAGTCGTTACGGGTCGTCAGAAATCCGAAAGTCTGACAACTAATCCTACTAAGGGGTATCGTATTACCCAGAACTGAGTTGTGGAGGTCAGATAGGCAGTCGCTTCATGTAAAATACTGATATTCAGCTGCATCCGGTTAGACTGAAATCCGACCCTAACATAGGCAATAGAAAAGGCTAGGCAGATGGACCTGATCATTTGTCTTCAGTAAGTAAACAAGCACGACAAAATAATATGCTCAAGCGCATACATTGCTCGCCACAAAATCGCTAATCGCAGATGATAAAAATGTCGCGTCTGTATCGGGTCTTAACCTTACGATATCAATAACATTAATGCGCCAACATTAAACAAAACACAACTTATCAACATGATTTATATGTTTTTTTTTTATCCTCGGTTTGTAGCATTTGAGGTCTCCATAGAGGTCACTATAATTAGGAATAAATCAAACAAAATGTTTGTTTTTATTCGCTTATTTAAACTAAGATAGTTTTTATGTGGAGGTCTAAGTTCAACTATTTATCTATTCAAAAAACACATACCTAATCGGTTTCGGTTGTAGATGGTAACTGTCATTTTTATCTCTGAGCTCAAAAGAACGACGTATTAAAGCAATATTTTTAACAGTCATTTAGTTTATTTAACGATTAGGTACTAAATGGAGACTATAGACTGAGAGAGAGAAAAAATAAGCAGGTTACACTTTTCAACGACCGTTGGGTACCTCCTTTACATTAGTTGAGAAATGTTAATTACATGTTCAAACTCCACTAAAATTAGGCAACTGAAAATCTACGAAATGGAAAAGATCTCTCCCAAGTAATCGCGTCTCACAGATGACGGGGCCGTCGACTCCCTCAGTGATAAGTGCTAGTGACAATAAGGCCTACCCAGCTGTGGGAAGGAATATCAAAGAACCCTTATCTATACTCCAACCATCCTTAGTCGAAAGGGTTGAGAGAAATATTATTTTTCATCAGAATAAGAACCAAAACAAATATAAACCTGTCATATCTCTTACAAAAAGTCCTACTATCTTCAGAATACCAAAACTCCGAACAAATCTTACCCAGTATACAACACATGTGATGGCCATACGTGGAAACAATGTCCCACGATAAATCCGTCGTCGCGAGGCGCAATAACGCAACCGCTACAAATTGTAATGCTCGCGCGCATCTCAACGTGTCAGCGATGCACCGCGCCGGCGACGCCTCTTGTAATGTATTGTACAGGGGACAGCGCGATGACTAGTGCGGATATGGGACTCAATAAAATACAGTAATATTTGGTAATTACTGTTTTTCAGTTAAATTCGTGTTAAAATATTCTCAGTATAAAGATAGCTAAGATATATATTTACTAAAAATAAAATAAGAAAACTCACTACTTTATAGTGTGGAAATAGGAAATATGCATGAATTTTTTCATGGTATTTATTAACAAAATATGAAAATACCGTAGTAGAGATGACAAAAAGTGAAATTAAAATTAAAATCGGCCAAGAAACACGGCCGATATGAGCATTTAAAACTATTGATAATGATTACACACCAATTAGACAGAGAGATCCGACATAGACTGTGACGTCACATGTCACTACGGCCATATAAACTCCGTGTTAAATTTCGTTTTGCGAGAAAGAGATAGAAACAAATCTTCGATGGCTCATATCTTTTTTAATTTCATAGTTATCCGAAAAACAGTTTTACTAAACTGTTTATTACATGAATGAGGATTAATTTTTTAAATAAAAAAAATCATGCATATTCCCTATTGTCATGGATAGTCCATCTAGTGAAGGTAGCTGGTTGCCTAACTTCTATTGACTAAAGGCACTCGGTGGACATCCTCAGAATAATTCGAAGCATTTGCTCTTCCGCTGCTCCTGTGACACATCCTTTAAGGGAAAATAGTAAAATAGGGTTTTTAGCATATAACAGAAATAGGCCGTGACTTAGGCCTACCAGCATCCTCATAAAAAAATGCTCGAGTCATGCGGTACGAACTGCTCGTGATCCACTAAATGTGTCAACGCTGCGCCTGCGACTGCCGTCGTAATGTACGGACGACAACGCCATGACTACCACGGATACGGAAAAAATAAAATATGTAACCATTAATAAAAAATTTGTACGTGGTGAGAAAAGATGGTTCGCAGAAACACTTGTTTTAGCAAGAAATGGCTGAAATTTATGATTCTGTTCAGATATTCATATGCGTCTTTAATTCGTAATGTGAGAATTTCTTTGAAAACTGCTTATTATGGCGGTCCAATGCAAAGCTTATATAAACGATTCCAGACTGATGATGACGTTTGCACGCGATATTTTATTGTAATGCAGAATTGTTTCTAGATTTTCACATTGGCATACATCTTTATACCGATACATTTAAAAAAATATTCTTACACTGACTATTATATGCATTACTATTGGAGGCGGGAGGCGGACGACAGGTTCTTGTTTTAGAAGCCTTTGTCTAGCAGTGGACCGCCATAGACTGAGTTCACGAACTATTACATAATATCTACACAATACTAATTCAGGAAAGTAATAGCTTCTTAAATTCCTAGTCAATCAATCTATCTAACCTTTTCGCAACTATTTTAGGGTTGGCTTCCAGTCTAACCAGCTGAATACCAGTATTTTACATGGAGCGACTGCCTATCTGACCTCCACAACCCAGCTTCTGGGTAACACGATACCCCTAGGTAAGACTTGTTGTCAAACTTTTGCTCTTCTGACTACCCGTAGCGACTGTCAAAGATCTACGAATGACAGCAGGGAGCAACGGCTTAACGTGCTTTCCGAGGCACGGTTTCGATATGTAATTGAACAAATGGTCCAATCCACAAACCAACCGCGGCAAACGTAGCTTAACCTTTGGCAAATTTAGCCACGAGCCCCTCTCTTAAATACCTAGTCTAAGAATAAATAACTTAGCTACAACACAAGTTTCAGCGAGTGTTATTAAAATGTAAAAACTTCAGAAAACTTCTGATGAATTCAGCCCATTTGAAATTCTACGAAATCTGCTGAAATATTATCGTCTTATAGCTTCTTGTTTTCTAAGAGCCATTTAAAGATATTTGTTTGATGAGAATTTAAACTATTAGTAGGCTCTTTGAAATTAATTCAAGAATCAAAACGTCCATTCTTCCTCAAGAGAATGTCTCTCGATTTAAGCCTACTCAAGTTATTTAAATTGAGGAACGTTTTACTATAATCTTAGTTATTTTGTCACCAGTAATCGCTTCGTTTTATGTCTTGTGAGTTCCTTATTTGTAGCGATAATACTTACAATTATTAGGCAAAAACTAACAAAAATTACAAATCAACATGTTGTATCGGAAAGCACTTGGAACGATTGTGGTACAATTATCCCCTGGTACAATCATCCCCGACACATTATTTATCTGTTTAATTACTTAGTAATTTGGTAACCAGTAAATATTCGCTTCGTGTCTCCTTCTCAGTCTTTCTCAAGTTACAAGATCCTAGTCATCATGTAGTTTTCGTTGTTCAAAAAGTCAGAACTTTATGTAGACAGGTTTTCTATTAAATGTGATGTTGTTTGCTTAGAATTTGTATTTATTTGAGCACGTTGTCTATGTTCGATACGTCAGAAGTACAGACGCCAGCACATCCAGCTACTACAATCTGTCAAATTTCTTTAATAGATTTTCAACTTTATGGCTACAGCATAAGGTTAAAAGTTGATTGGGAAAATTTGACAGTTTCGGGTAGCTTGATGTGCTGGCGTCTGTACATAAACCTAGGATCTATAAATTTAAAATTTATAGAGAGAGAATTTATTCCTTCCGGAATAAATTCTACACATACGTGTATACTACATTAAATCTTAACTTTAAATAGAGAAAACTCCATGGTTTGTCAAGTCGTAACAACCGCGCGAAGCTGCAGCGGTCCCACTATTTATAACTCAAAAACGACTGAATCGGTTTATATGATCTTTGATTTGTTGGATTTGTCTCCGCCCCCAATAGCAGAATGACTATTAAAACAGGGGCAAAATTCACGAAAAAAAATATTTATAATATATGTAATTAATTTTCTCATACATTTTTTATGGAACGGCTTTTTTGATGATACCTGATCGGATTAAATGATTTCGATAATAATTCTGATGCAGTACGAAGTTCGCCGGGTCAGCTAGTTTATTAAAAAGTATATCTTACAAAAAAAACTGGAGTCTTATTCAGTCCTATCTCCAGCACTCACATACAAACGTCCTTGTTTTGTACAGTTGCCGAGTTGCAAGCCATAATGGTCGATGTCAGAGGTTATCGCGCTCACCCGGCGCCCGCGCACCCACTGATTTCTGCGAACCCTTATCACTTCGCTTCATAGTAAATATTTTAAAACGGATAATATTATATCGTGACTTGCCTTCTACGTACAATTAAATGAAACAGTTTTACTAGATTACATTCTTAGGATTTGGAGGTTAGTTAGGGTTATCCTTCATAAACGTCAAATAAAATTAATGAATCCATGAAAACAAGCATGAACAGTAGGTACACATAGATTGTGTCTTTGGTATAATAATAAAGAATCGAGGACCTGTAGAGTAAAAAATCCGAGTTCCTATGTATGTTCATAAGGCGATCTTGGTACATGGTGACTTGTACGCACGGTTACACACCGAGCTATAAGCCAGTATTAGCCGACTTCTTGTCAGTTAAAACTGGAAATGTATAACTTGATGTGTAGCCGTGTGTACTCAATGTTCTGCACTGACTGACTGAGACATTATTTCATACCATGTTTTATGAAAACTTGCCTTGTACAGATGCCAGCACATCAAGGTACCCGCATCTGTCAATTTTTCCAATCAACTTTGAACCTTATGCTTTAGCGATAAAGTTGAAAGTCTGTTAAGGAAATTTGACAGATTGTAGTAGCTTGGCTAACGTCTGTACCTATTGGCTTTCTGCTATAAATACACAAGTGCACTAAAAATTAACGTTAATCTATTTTCATTTACAAATTGTAGAGTAAAATGCTCGATCTTCCATTTTTATGATATAAAATATCACCCGTCTCCACAACACCGAGCTGATGGGTGACAGCTCAGAAACATTACACCAACAGCTATAAAAGGGGGTAGGCAGCAAAAACAGAGCAATGATATTGAAGTACTTACATACCTATATCGCCAAGGTACATACAGATTGCAAACAAGTGATGAAATATTTCTTTACTTTTTGGAATTAGCCAACCGTAATTTTATTCTGTCACATGTTTTTCAAAACAATTCATATTATAATGAACAAGTTTTCATTAATAAAACATGTCAGCTTAAACAATCGTCACTTACTTTCTTGCTGCTAGTACCTACATCGTTATTTTTTACGCCCTCTTTACACGCTTGCTAAATAATTCATTTGGACTATATTTAAACTGACGCCATATTGAATTAATAGAGATATGCTAGCTATCCGCTATGCCTCGACTTGGCTCGCCGTCATCTTTGCTATAATAAACTATTAGTACGGTAATGTGCGCATTACGATGCAGACCGTTCAGTCTACGTATATAAGGAGTGTACTAAGGACTGTAGCTTCGATTTAATTAGCTTTTTCGTTGTTACCAGATAGCGATCGCTGATGAACGGATTATTAGTACCTTTACTTTGTCATAAAAAAATAAAATAACTCAGCTCAATCATCGCCGAAACGTTTATGTGCTCGGTACAATAAATGAATGAGGACTTTTCAATCGAGCCAAGCATCTAGCTGGTATCTTTCGAACTGAATGTACGTCATTTTGGTTTGCATAGCATTGCATAGACAGACCATTACCAATCCTTTAGCTCAACATGGTGAGTAGGGCAACATTCCCTCACGACTTTCCATTAAAACAATCTACAACAACTTAATAATATGTAGCTACTTAGATGTATTCGTTGAACTTTCGACGTTCAGACACCAACCATTTCAGTGATCTCAGGTGTCCCATTCATGGCCAGTATTTAGTAGAAGCCGTGAGTCACAGACAGAAGGACGTGCTCCAACACGACAGTACGTGTAGGTAACAAGGTGTTGTATGTACTACCGCGGGACGTGAGACACAACATGATATGGGTTTTTCTTGAGAAGCCGCGCAGCTTCCACAGAGTACGGGCAAGGGACTACACACACAACTTGCAACACTCTCCATAGAAAAATTATTATCTATCATAATTGAACACCGTCATTTCTGAACGCAACCCCTGAATCTTAATCAAACGCCTAACAGAATTTAAAAAATAGGCAAATGATGAAAGAACCGGAGATTCTAGTAGACCCTAGACGACACTCAGGGAGGGCCCTGTGTGATGACGGTGGCGAGTTGTTGGCCTGCGTGAGTTTGGTCGGTAGAAGACCGTTTATTTGACATAGGAGGTGGAAGAAGAGGTCTCCCTATACAGGGTTATTGAAAAATCATTCAGTCTTTGTACCGATCATTTTTTTTGAGATTGTTGATGTTTTTCCAATAACCCAGTATAGTGCCATCCTCGAACTGATGTATTCCTAACAGAACAATGACTAAATATAACATCAATGCTCTGTGAACTATCTAATTTGAATAATAAATTGGAAAGAGATAGCTACTCAATACTCATTTACATCCACACCTCCTATTCGGAAATAAGGATGTGTAATTCACACTTAAACTACTAATGACCACTCCCGTCAATTCCAATTAGTCTTTATTAAACTGGCTGACTAATCAATCGTTGGTATTAATTGAGTTTCCTTGCCAGCCCTGTGGGGCGCGTGGTCGTCGCCTGCGCAGGTTCCCCGTACGAAGCGAGGCGACACCGGGCATGCGCCGTAGAATCTTAATTTCTGTCTTTAGAGCTATAAGACCTGGAAGGCGCTTCGCGAATGTAATAATGAAACTTAATCTATGTGCGCACAAGCAGCTTTTATATATATAACACCACATCTCGCCTGGATTCCCAGAATGGTCAGGCAGAAATGTACCTATAGTACACCCACATTTCGCCAGTTATTTTTAAGTCTCGTGTAATAGGGAGCGAGCATATTGCCTTGCCTTGTATTTACACTCGGTGGCATACAACAAGAAAGGCTTAAAAAAAAACAGTGGCACTCTGGGAGTGCCGACAGAAGTGAAAACAAAACACAAACAGAATACTTTGCCATCATTCACTGACATATATCGGATAATCCACATTAAAACCGAGTACATCCCGAGGACAGCCGAATACATGAGAAGCGGGTGTTTTTTTAATCGTCTTATAAACAAAACACGCGTGGTGTCGCTTACGGTAACTGTGGCGCGAGTTCAATGGTTTTTTCCTATCTCAAAAAATGCCCTACGCGCCTACAGATGTTTTCACTTCAAAAATCTCGTGTTTTATAACGATAGTCAGTATGAATCTTCATATAAATCTCATGTGGCTAGCACATGATTCCGGTTGCCTTTTTGCCGTCCTTGACAGAACACCAAGCTCAGAAAGCCCTGCTGTATTTTATTTTGATAGGTCCCTGAACAGTACACCAGTACATCCATCATCATCCACTGCTAGGTACATGACTCTATTCCCTTCTGCCATACTTCTCGGTTCTGTGCGCCCCTTATCCAGGTGTTTCCAGCTGCTATGTCTCTATGATACTATACCCATTCCTCGCACCATCTCTTCCTAATAGGCATATGGTAATGAGGTACTTAGCCGCAACACCTATGTATTAGCTGGTATTGGTCAACGACGTGGCTATTAGGGAGAACTACTTAATTAAACCGACGGTGTTATTGCCAAGAGCTGCCTATGTCCTAATACAGCTTTTACGAGTATTTTTGATTAATCGTTTAGATAAGTTTATGGGGTAACATGTGTTTGCATAAATATGTATAGTGAGAACTGTTAAATGAAACCAGGACATATTAAAACGCTCTATGTGAGGGTAACCAGTCTGGTAGTGGTAGTCTTACAACTTGTATTTACCTTACCTTAGGATTGAAAATTAGGATAGAAATCCGACAATTAAATAGGTATTTCATTCAAGATAAATTTATCCTGTCCCTAGCCTGTAATGATCAGTTACTAATCTATACAAATGAATAACACTGAAGTGTCTGTTTGTAATGACAAAATAACACAGCTTTTACTAAATGCATATGACGGTACTTATATATTTATGGGTTATCTCCGAAACGGCTTTGACGGAGCTTTCACTGGCAGATAGCTGATTTTATAAGACATAACTTAGGCTACTTTTATAGTAAAAAAAGAATAAACAAATTAAAACCCATGAAATCCAATTTGTTTTCCGACATACACGCGAACTAAGTATATACAGGTATATACAGCTAGCTAGTAACACACAAATTTACCAACTTTCAACATAAAAGCTTTCTATAACCTTTAAGTACCACATTCCGTTGTTCTTTAATTCAATACCCTACCCTCATCGCTCAAAATCGTTGTTTCTTGTGTGTAACCTACCCTCTTCTGATTTATTTATTTTGTACTTATTATGCTAAAACGATGTATTTTGTGTCGAAGTTTTATTGTAACGTTAGTTTTAAGATACATTTTTGTTTTTATCTACGCTTACTGGCAGAAAACATTGTTCTAAACCTATTTATGTTTTTTTCTATAAGTGAATTGTAATTCTTTTGAGAAAATAATTATCTTTAACCGTAATACCAATATTTCTTGCTATTTCCTCGGTTTATTCCAATTTTTTCACTATATTACACGAGAATTCTATATTCCTCTCATTCCTCATCACTGGTATAAACGTATAGCTGCTGCTATCCACATATAAACAGTAAACCATCCAAAATTTCTTGTAAACACCTCATCTTGAGTTTCACGAGCGACATCTTAAATCTTAAATCGTCGCCGAATTTCCCCTGTTATGACGTCAAACTTTACGCCATAACTACTTACTGACATGTAAAAGAAAAGGAATAGAAGTCTCATTGAGAACAAAAACGTGTGCGGTCGGAGGACTCCTATCAGGAACGAAGTTCCTCACGCGATATGTGCACGCACACACACTCGTATATAATAGAAAGAGACAGAGACAAGCGTGAATTTAATACGCGGTTTTAATACAGAGCCATCTCGTATAAGTTTTTGATTTTGACCTCACTATTGGCGTCAGGACCCTCGAAAACCATGAAAACAACTAGAAACAAAGTCTCATGAAGCATAACGCTTTTTCGTTATGGGGCGATTTCTACCAGTTTGCTCCTTTTTTTAACATGGAGAAATGCTCATGCATTCTGCACTACCACGGGAAGTTATGTGGAACTCTAACCCACTAAAACTCCACGGTGTCCTCCTCTGCCGCTTACGGCGGGAACACGGGCACGCGTTAGCACTCATCCGTGAGCCCGTCGCGGCTGTCCGTCATCAGACCCTCCTCTAGGGAGTGCTCCCCATCACCGGCGCACCAGAACACATAGCACGCCGTGACCACCCCAGGGACCAAACCAGGACATGGGCGCCAGACGACCCCGTGTCTGGGGATCCATGGTCCGCCTGCGACGGGTCAGGTCATTGGCTCCGGCACCTGCCAAATTTCGGCCGCAGAGGATAGGGAGAGCGGCCAAAGTCATACCAACGCTCCTCCTCCCCTGCGACCCCACCGCATCCGCCATCAGACGGTGGCGACCCCATCAAGGCCGCGGAAGGTAGGGAGAGCGGCGCACCGCAATACTGGTACTCCTCTCCCGCCGCGGCCTCCAACCCTCAGCCGCGATGCCTCCCATACGATATCGCGGCCCGCCTCAGTTGCGATGTCGCCCAAGCGGCATCGGAACCTACTTGTTGGCCGCTAAGTAGTCGGCTTACCGGCAAAAGCCCTGACGAGCGGCCCCACCTCGGGTTCATCTTCGCTTCACCGTGGGTGACCAAGTCACGGCTACTGAGCCCCCCTGCCTCGACAATGCGGAAATCCACTGGGGGTTCCAGTTTACTCCTACCGCAACTTCGTTGCAAAAATCCTTCAAAATTGAACAGGGCTGTATTTCTATTACGCATTTCGTTTGTCTCCCAAAAGACGGCTTTTTAACGCCCATTTTGGGTACGTTTGTCTTAATACTTACGTCAATCATTTATTTTTACATTTTTTGAAAGCCCTAGGAAATGATGAAGGGCGTTTTGGGGGACTGTCTTTTGTAATTTTGACGTTCGAAAAGTGCTGATTCTCAGCCTAGTTAGAATAAATGACTTTTGATTTGATTTGATTTGTCAGTTGGTTTATACTTGAAGCATAGGTACTGTTGCATTATTGATTTTTGTCAAACTTTTCCATTTAATTAAACTCCAATCAATTCACGGCACTACCATATGTAGCTAATTCGTAAAATGTGCCTATTTCTTGTATATCATCGCCGTCAACTTGAAAATTGCACCATTAGCAATACGAACTTAGCTGTATCTCGTCTTTCTTCTCAGAGTCCTCCACGAGTTCTCCTTCTAGCGCTGACTTATCCAGTGTCTACCACACACAATCCACGAATACCGCATGTGAACAATGCATCGTGATATATTTCCTCATTGTGAGGGACTCAGAGGTTTCCATGAAGCCTGTTATGGGACATTTTCATAGGAATCACTGCCACGTACATACATACACGCCGGGAGTTGCTTTCTTTTCCCTTTTCTCGGTTATTTATTGTTCACTGACATTCTTCGTCTGATGATATGATGACAATATTTCTTTGTGACATTGTGTTTTTATTTTGTATGATTGCCAGAGTAAGATGTATTTGTCTTGATGAAAAGATTTTGTTTACTTGGCTACTGTGGCGGGAAAAGAGAGTGGTGTGTGTGTGTGTGTTTGTGTGTGTGTAAAAGAGTGGATCCCTTCAGCAATGTTCTGTATTATAGCATAAATAATACTTTAATTCCAGAAAAGTTATATAAATATTTATTCAATAATTTTATGAAATATCTTATAATAATTTACGTTGAGTGTTAGATGTAGACAATCGAATTAATATAAATAATCAAATTCGAATCATAGTAACTGCTACTGATGTAATTCACTTCTGAATGATCCGTCCACCAACCACCTCCATCTTTAAGTGTAAAAGTAGATGCTAATTCTGGACGACTCAATCAAACTAGTTTTTACATTAACCGACCTGTATGTTTTATGTAGGTACACCATATAAAACAAAACTAAACTTCAAGTAGTATTGTTACAACAATCATATTTTAGTCAAATATTTAGTAAGTCACTCTCCCAATCAAACACGCAGTAAGTAATAAATCAATTAAACATTGACCAATTACAATCGATGACGTACAACGGCGCGGGCGCAGCGTCCGGTGCAATTTACAACCGCTACAGTACACACTGCCACAATCACCAGCCTTGTCAAAATGTTATTTATATTAATTCTTGGTCAGGGCACACATTGGTGATAAGCGACAGCGATTTTAATGACAGACGAGACAAAAGAGTTAGGCTCCCCGACGACAGGCGCGACGCGACAGCGCAACACGACCCTGTAGAACAAGTTTTCATAGAAAAACTTCATGGAAATTGTTATACAAGAATCGCGTCGCACCATCGCGTCGCGCCTGTCTGCGAGAGCCTTAATGAATCTTTCTAGCTGGCGTTCCTAATACGAAACAAAATATAGTCATGTATGTAAGTATGCCTACCGTTCTATTAAGGGGCATTCCCTTAATAGAACGGTAGGCATAAGACCCGCAGACCCTGAAAATGAATAAATAATATCTTGGGCGAGAGGGAGTGGGGGGCAGTCGCCTCCTTCTGCGAAGCAGTCATGCTAGCGAAGGAGGCGGCGGGACGGCTGAGGGAGTGAGCCTCCCATCCCAACCGCCGCGGGAGACGCTCCGGGCGTCGGGAGCCGCGCGACGACTCCCGACCACCGTAGGCGCGGGCCTGCGGGCGGAGAGTAATGGGTAGCTCACCGTCCGATCAGGAACAGCCCCGTGCTGGACGGCGCGTACGTGTTCCACGCGCGCCTCAAAGAGATGTCAGCAGCAATCGAAGGGGCCCGTTAGGGCCGAAGCCTACAAAGTCAGCGGGATTATCCGAAAGGGTTACTGCAGGCCCAGAATATAAAGGGCTAAGGAAGGAACACGGGTGGGTTTTAGTCAGTAAGAGTCTGACACTCCCGTCCGCTCCACCTAGAGCGGGAGGGGTCATTTGATGATTTCCAATCCTGAAAAATAAAAAAAAGATCCCTGACCAATAAATCCAGCTTGTGCCCCAAACAAGATCGTATCGATTATCAGAAAAACAAAAATGTTAGTTACTTCCCCAGCACATAATATGGAGTAATAAAATAATAGTATTGTAGAACCTATAGGTAATAGGTAATACGGGCTGGTGTCCGCAACTCCACGTCAATGCGCGTATTTTGCCTTTGTGGAACCTATTTATGAAGCCTATCAAGCAGACCGCATAGGTGCACCCAATGTTGCCCGCTACTGCTAATACTATGGTCGTACCCTATCTCAAGCAACATCCAATAAATATGTAATTAATAACAATAACGCTAGACAGACCGCCGTGACTCAATCACTGCGGGTCACCTCGCGTCTATACAACGTATTCACACTGCACGGCTGTTTGGAGCTTAGCGGAATTTGGATTTATGAAAGTTGTAGATAATTAAGTTTGCAATTCGTCTACCAAATGTGTAGGTATCTCGACAACCATTTGTTATGATCGGCATGAGATAAATTACTTGAGCATTTCGGTAGAAAACAGACTCGGATTTTTTTAAGGTAGTGTATTTCAGAAGACGGGTCGTCAAGTATTTTATAATATTTCCTAATGAGGCCCGCTAAGCGTCGTTTAAAAGTCTGTACAAGAGCTACATTGGCATTTCTAAAAATAGATGTTTAGTAAAGCTCTACACCAACAGGCCTGCTGTCACCCGACACCACCATTTCTCAAACTTTTTCTACATTATCTCCAAAAATGTTAAAATTAAGTAAAACAGAGCAGCTTAAGGTAAGCGCCACGCTTGCTTCCGGCTGAAGCTTCCCGTTTCAAGCGTTAATTACTGAACATTTACAATGCCACTGAAAAGTGTCGGGTGCGCCTCGTTCATTGCCTTAATTTTGTGTCATTTATCTGCTGTTTTCCGCTGATTTCGGATTTTTTAAACAATGAAACGCATTTTTGCTGATTGTGTTTGAGCTTTCATGTGTCGAGTGCATTATCGGTATTCCTTTATCAATTACCACTATACATACCCAACAAACTTCTCTTAACCTTTCAGGAGATGTCAGCTACTATAAGCTCTACTGTCCACTAATGAGATACAATTACTTTTTCTATTGTTACCGATCTCTAGAATTCTTAACAGTTGAAGGGACGGACCATGTAACATGAAAATCTGGCAAATTACGAAACTGCAGCATGTCACAAACATCATTGGGGTAATTGCGCAACCCACATAAAATGGCGATTAAGCGCAATGCAATGCGCACTTGATAGAGCCTAAAGAATGATACTAAAAGTTATTCTATCCAAACCTAGTATTTTCTCCACCTCAAAACTTTATGAGGAAACTCAAGCGCTAACGGTTCGCCACCTGTACATATTGCTAACTGTACTTCTTCAACACTCCGACTTACCTGAAGAAAGGAAAAAACGCATAGCCCCCTCCAGGAGAAACTACGCACTAAGTGAGTCAACTGCTGTCAATACCTCCTTTGCGCAAAGATTTTTCCCATTCCGAGGAGGCGAATTATTCAATAAAATAAAGGTAAGGTTATACATATAATATAGGTTAAGTGTGTTAGAAATGTCAACTTAATACATATAAGAATGTAATTTGTAGAGATAAATAAACATTATTCTATTTCTATTTATTAATGCTTTTCATTTACACGGTTCAGCCACGTTCATTACGTTATTTACGTTGTTGAGCAGATGAATTTTTCAAACCGATGAAGCAATGGATTTCCTTCAAAACCCTCGGATTGTGATTGACAATGTGTTACGCAATTAGGATGCAGATCAGGTTACACCCTCGTAATGCTTCAGCCAGTCCTAACATCATCCTGGGGACAGTGACGTGGCCTATTCTTTGTTAGCAGAGAAACTACTCATCCGAATGAAAATCATGACTAACACAGTAGAGTTACCGAAAACAAACTAAAATAGAAACACTTCTCAGTGTGCAGAATATTGTATACAACAGTTTTGAAACACCTTTTACGTTGTAGTGTTGACTTTCCGACCTAAATATATATTTCGAAGCTCAAGCTATTGAATTATTTCTGTAATAGTTTTAGATTCGCCCTTCATACACTTTAGATACAAAAGATTAATGTTTCTTTTGAGAAAGTGTATTGAATTTGAAGAGACTCAATTTACTGAGATAGTATGTTTATAACATATTTTAGAACAATTAGATCCTATTTTAGGTTCTAAGAAATCCAATATTGTTTTCTAAAGCACTAAAAGGACTACAATATCCTGTTGTTGAAGACAAGCAATTTAGATCATCATTTCAGCCGAAAGACGTCCACTGCTGGACATAGGCCTCTCCCAAGCACCTCCACATCGACCAGTTCTGTGCTTCTCGCATCCAACGGGTTCCTGCGGCCGTCACAAGGTCGTCGGACCACCTTGTGAGAGGCTTTCCAAAGCTACGTCTTCCGGTACGCGGTCGCCACTCCAGAACCTTTCGGCCCCATCGGCCATCTGTTTTGCGAGCAATGTGCCCTGCCCAATGCCACTTAAATTTTTCGGGCTATGTCGGTTACTTTGGTGTTCCTGCGGATCTCCTCATTCCTGATTCGATCACGCAGGGAAACTCCAAGCATAACCCTCTCCAGTTAGCAATTTAGATATGTATTATTAATATTGATAGAATCATAACGTGAAAAAAATATATTCTGTAGGTACGAAACCGTGTTTTCCATTTTAGTGATAGTAAAAAAGAGTTACATAAAAAGTTATGTATCATCTCCTTTGACCTTGGAATACAACGAAAACCATTATAACATATTTATATCTACAAATATTTTACCACTAGCTATCCGTGTCAGAATTTTCAAATAAAGTTTTTAACTTCCATCAGTTCCATCTTAATTGCATCTCGAAACTTCAAGTTACAATACTTGTCAAAGTTAGCGACGGTAACCGATCCTCCAATAATAGTGTGATAGCTGTGATAAGTGGCACCGTCGGAGTGCCGTGGTGCCGTAGTACCGTATTGCCGTAGGAGTGCAGTTAAACAGTTTATCGTGCTGTCAAAAACTTTCAATTTGTAGTGCTGCACCTCCTAGTTGCTAAGTTTCGTACACAAGTTGGCTGATAACATGAGTCGTGCGGTTTTTAATGTGTATGTTGTAGCTGTTTATTTGTTGTCGTATTTTAGGTAAAGTACCTAATTAATTATGTACTTTCTAAGTTTCTACGCAATTCAACAGTGAAATGTTTGTATTAATTGGAACATTGACATTCAAGTTAATATTCCTTTTCCTAAAATGTATTTGTGCATAATTTTAGATACTGAAAATAAACCATTCTCTGATAGCCATAGGCTTCTTATGCTATCTTATTACAAAATGTGGAATCTGTAGAACTGCCGATGATATGTTCATATCTATAAAAGCCCAACTCTTGAATTAAAAGAACAGTATAAATAGGACGGCGCCGAAAGAAAGTGGCGCCATCTCGTTTTGTTACGTAGTTACTAGGAACCATCGAAGAGGTCGGATAAGAGCTACTCTAGCAGCTAGAGTGGCTATCACCAGCCAGTGTCACTAAGTACCACTACTAGTCTAGTAGACTAGTAGTCTTCTGATCCGCCGCGCTGGGGCGCTGTCGTACCACGTCTACGATGAACTGCTATATTCCGGCACAATTCTGATGATATTGAAGCTGCTGAATATGATGACCACTTCTGGTAAAGGCTATCCTGCACCGTTAAATTTTAATGTTCACTTGCAAGACTATAACCCAGTCAGCATCACTATTGTGGATGTTAAAAAGTTCCTCGTCGGTATTTTCTATAAATAAGTAAAGCAGCCACGTGTACTGACAACTGCAGTGTTCGGTTCCGCGGTAATGTGTGTAACTCGATATACTGATGTATTACCGACAGGAATGCTGCCCTAAATATACCGGGGAGACTGAATATATTGGGATTAGTGCTGTTTAGTTGTGTTTCGATTTAGTTTTATTTTATCTGGTGGATGAACTGCTAACGTGATCATTATAGCCCTTTAGTAAGGGATGCACAATCGATGCAAGCAGTTTTCACACCAACAACAGTCAACTGTCAGTTAAGTAAGCAGGCAAAATTAAAATAGAAGAATAGTGGTGGTGACAAAGTCTTTTGGTAATGATAACTCACAAAGTATTTTGGGAGCACTCTTCATAAGTCTTAGATTTTTTTATGGCGGTCGGAATAGCTCGTGCAGCAATTAGATAGTGGGTCTGACTGTACTAGGTATATAACTAGGGGTCGCAAACCGGGATACCGAATTTCGAAAATAACGGAATACCGGGCCAAATTTAGGTCTAATTAATACCGGTATTAATTTCACAAAAACCGGGATATTCGGTATTTTCGGTTTTATTAAGATAAATAAAAAACAAATACAAATAGAAAAAGTTACGCGCCATTTAATTCAAATTACCTACATGTTTTATGAGAATTTATTATTTTTATGTTTTATGAGAATTAATTAGAAGTGCATTTTGCTGGTTCGTTGTTCGTTTTGTTTATGTTGAGACTGTTGTGAGATGTTTAAGTTTGATAAACATTTCATTTTTAGAACTGATACCTAGTAGGAATCCCACTTCCTAGTCAAACACTACATTTAATTAAAGTATTTGAAGTTTGAACTACATAGTTAACCAGTAACGTAAGTTATTTTAATAAAGGAATAAACGGGCATTTAGTATTAGTAAATTATTGCTAAGAACTAACTGATTGATTACCAACATATCAAATAATAAACCTTGTGTCAATGAATATTTTGTTTTATTTAGAAGATAAATTCATTTAAGTTAGGTACTTACTTACTCCGCAAACTAACTTTATTATACTGAATTTGCTAACTTTAGCTTAATCCCGGAAATATCGAAAATACCGGATTATCGGTATTGGTCTGGAGCCAATACCGAAAATACCGGTGTTGCTTAAATGATTCGGTATTGCGACCCCTATATATAACTAAGTACCTATTAGTAAAGATAAATGTTAAACATTCGACCCAATTCAATCAGTTTCCTTAAATCTCGTGGTTACACACCAATAAATAAGTTTTATTGTACACATTCCGTTCACATTTTCAAATCGTAAATTAAAACATTATCACAAAATGGTCGGCGACATTTATTTTAGCGTGCGAAACAGTGCAAGATGGCGTCGCATTGTCGGGCAAAATGCGCCCTGGCCGGACTCCAACAGGACTTGAAAGCTGGTCCGAAATAAGGCCAATCGCTGCCTCCTCGAAAACACCCTGGATTTTTTTATTGCTCTTTTTTATGAGGAAGTAATATCCTGTATGATTCATAAACTCGTACTACTCATACTTACTTACTCGTAACTTACTCCGTAGATTTTTCTCATTTTCTTTGTTAATGGACCTACCTACTTACAAAAGTCTTAAATAAAAGAAAGCTATTTTTACCAATTGAATTCCAAATGAGATAAAATCAATCAAGTACTTTGTCAACTGTTATTAAGGAAATTGAGTGGAAATTGAGAACTGATAAAGTCAATCAGAATCAAAAAATATATCTGACCTAAAGAGATTTGGGATTTGGATTAAGTTTGGGACTTTTAAAATAATAAAAAGGATTTTTTTAACGTTTCTTAATAATATAAGTTGAGGGCTTATTAAATCCTTAAATATGTAATACTAGCTTCCACCCGCGGCTTCGGCCGCAAGGTATGTCGATGAAAACTATCCTATGTCCTTCCCTGAGATGCAATCTATCTCTCTGCCAAATTTTATCGAAATCTATTCAGTGGTTAAGGCGTGAAAAGGTAACATACAGACAGAGTTACTTTCGAATTTATAATATTAGTATGGATGTCTATCTGTAAAGTTTCGTCAACTCAACAATCGATACATTTCGTTGTGAACGTTACTTAAGGCTCAAGTCACGACAATGGCGACTCGGTACGAATCACATCTCGCTGACAATATCCACTAATCCGATTACGTATCGAGATTAGAATCGAGTGACTCGTATCGTTATTAAATCGATAACGAGGTGAATACATATGCGGGTTATTCGTTAGACTAGCTGTAGGGTTGCCAAATGTTGGACTTTGATTTGAGAGATTTTGTTGCAAATGGGTTTGAAAACTGCTGCGGAAGAATAATCCTTAGATAAAAGAAATCGTTACCAATTTTAAGCTGTGTCGTTTGGTATTTTTATCGGGATTAGAGATAAATAAAATTAGTGCACATCATTTTATTTGTACACGAAACAGTTTATTTTGAAAATGATAACTGATTAACTGATTTTGAAAATGATAGCTGATTGTATTATTTTCAAATCTTAATAAACGTATCTATTGCGCAGCTTATTTTCATAATTCGATTTCATATCATTCATTTTAAAACCTTTCAACTTTGTCATTCACGTTCCTACCATTCGCCGCGACATATTCACAAAAAGACAACGGTATCAAATTATCAATAACATGGAGTCAAAAGGTGTAAAGAAATCCTCTCACGTAAAAATATATTCATTCGACGGTGACAAATCAAAGCCACAATTATATGGAATTCAAAGACACGTAATCGGATTATTTTGAGGCGACAGCGACAGACTGCGACACGAGTGTTGACGAGCGACATTTTGAGAGCAAGATGAGGCGACACGTCATTAAATCGCTTCATGTGACTTCGATGTGTACGTATTGGTTGTAGATGCATCAGTTCCGATTACCTCTTAATCGAAACAGAACATCTTAACAGATATTGCTTGTTGTGATAGAATCACTCGTTGTTCTTTTTATTTCGATGTATTTGGTGCGGCTTAGTAATAACAGCCGCACGGGTGGATCGATCAGGTTAAGCTACACTTGCCGCGGTTGGTCCGTGGATGGGTGACCATCTTTATATACCAAGACCCTTCCGTGCCTGGGAAAGCGCGATGAGCCGTTGGTGTCGGCTGTCATTCATGGATCTATATGTATATTATGCTATAGTCGTTACGGGTCGTCAAAGGCCCGAAACCAGACCTAGGTACTAAGGAGTATCGTATTACCCAGTAACTGGGTTGTGAAGTTCAGATAGGCAGTCGCTCCATGTAAAATACTGGCACATAGTTGGGGAAAGGCTAGAAAGATGATATACTAGAAAGAAGAAAAGAAAGAAGAAACTATTGCACGTATTCCGCTGTAACTTAGTTATCTGTTTATCTATGTCCGTCTTCACCAAGTAAAGCAAAGGGATGTGTAAACTACAGCATTGCATAATCACTGCATCATTCCATAATCAATGCCATCTAATTTTCAAGTCTCGAGAGTGCTTCATTTAACATCATGTTCAACCTTGAAGCTGAGGATAGTTAATTATTTCTCAAATCAACGTTATAATTTACACCTAAACCTATATAGTGATCATTTTATTCCAATCGGATACGATTCTCTATCTAAACTGCCTTTTGAACATCAACAGACGATTCCTTTCCCTACATTTTCTTCACAGCAACAATGAACGCGCGTCCATACCCTCGGTCGTCTTATAGCCGATAACATCAACGTATAAACAGCAATTATCATGAGCATTACATTGTCGCAATGAGAGCTTTCTTCCGCAGCTAATGATAAAGTTATTGCCGCGTTCGGTTACAAGATGTTATCTTTTATCTTTTACTTTGTAGTGTAATGTTCTTAGGCTGTCTGTAGGTGTGATATGGTTAAGATTCTTATCTGATCTGTTTGTATAGTTATTTGTTATGTTGCTTTTGAGAAAGTTTAAGTAAGTGATGTATAAATTGTACAATCTCAACGGGCTCTGACAGAAAATCGTTATCATGATTACAGGAAATAGGACAATGAAGGTTAGAATTCATTTACTTTTCAATTGCCATCAAATACCTACTTAAAGGAAAGTGGGTCCGTGAAATTGCGAAGACTGAGGATGACTTGTAATAAATTTTTATTATTTTCATTTAGAATTTAACGACTTGTTTGAATTTGACTTGAGATTTGATTAGTCATTGCAACAACAAAAGAGCTACCCTATTCAATAATGAAACTGCAAGGAGCAACTTATAAAAACAACTTCAACACAAGATCACTAGCAGCAAAACAAACAATTCTTTCGTCGCATCTGAAAGCGATCATTACGGCAATATCGTCGAATTGCGCCGTCTTTGCGCAGGCGCAATGATCCCGCTGAACGACTGAACGCTGGCGTTCAGTCGGTCAGCGGCTATTATCTCCATCTTAATGCTGCGCCCCAGGACTTGTGACCTGATGCTCAGTCTGATAACTTAAGACGACAAGGATGAAAGAAATCAACGGAGAGAGGTCATCTGTGACAAAAGAAAATCAGTGGATTGGTAAAATGAATTATATTATAGGATTTATAGGGTACCTTCATCAAGTTTTAGACATACGAGTAGGTCATTATTTGTTTTAGTTATTTTTTAATTGCCTGATGAGCCTGCTCTTGACCTCGATGCCGCCTGAAGGATAGCGACTAGTGAGGCCTACAATGGAGCGTGCGTGCACAGAAGATACCTGTCCGCCGTCCGGTCCTTCTTTGAAGGCTAGCGAGTTATGGGTGTAAGGGAACATAGACGCTGGCAGAGAGTTCCACATTTTGGCCGTGCACATGTGGAGGTTATTCAAATTATATTAGAGCTTATTCCCAACTTACTATTTATGTAGACAAAATAAACATAAGTGATACAAGATTCTTCAGCATCACTGCATCAGCTTTGCGACTGGTTATTTGACACATAGCTTCACTCATTACTGGTTGTGGAAGTCAGATAGGCAGGTTTTCCATGTAAAATACTGGTATTCAGCTGCATCCGGTTAGATTGGAAGCTGACGCCAACATAGTTGGGAAAAGGCTAGGCAGATGATGATGAGCTTCATTCATCACTAAATAGATGTCGGGTCTGTTACATAATATATACACTGCGGATTCTACTTAAAGTATTGATTCTAACTACACTAAACTCCTCCTCCACAAATACGTTCCAATACATTTGGTTTCTAAAGAGACAAGAGTATCTCATCTGTGACATACTCTGTGGCACAGTGGTCGTTGGGAGCTATCTCCTGAAGGTAATACATATATATATTATATACGAGCTATCTCCACAGCCGCGTCCAACTCACGCTACAGCAGTTTTATTTAAATACTATACAATGTCGATAATTTGTTCAACACTCTTACACAATGTAGCATCGAAAACAATACAAAGAAAGACATTTTATTCAATTTCGTTGCGGCACTGTTCAATATAGGGTACATCAAATTAAGAGGCGGATTTTTTTTATTGCTGACTAGGTCTGATCTTAACCTTGATCACGCCTGATGGAAAGCGATGGATGTAAACTATGGTGGAACGAGCGTGCCCAGAAGATGTCTGTTCACTCTTGCTCTGCTGGCAGACGGATTAAATGTAGAAGGGAACACAGACGCGGGCACAGATTTCCACACTTTGACAGTGCGCATAATAAATGTGGCGGAGAATCGCTGAGTACGACTGGTCGGGATATCAACCAAGTGCGTATGGTACCCTGCAGTACGTCTGATAGTCCTGTAGTAAAAGAGTGATGGTGTGATCAGGTCGTGGAGCTCCTGCGCACACTCTCCAAAGTACAGTCTGTAGAAGACCGACAGGCAAGCAACAAATAATAATTAAGCAAAATTACCTAAACAACGAAAACTGGGAACTTTATTATACGATATTTATCTTAAAGCAAACATGAAGTTGAATCGGAGGTGAAAGAAGGAGTGAAGTATTACGTCACCAAGAAAGATGGTTCCATGAATAAATTCCATTTGCATACTAATAAATAATAGCTATAAATAACACCGTTATCCATACTAATTGCTTAATTTCATCAAAGGTAATCAGCGTTCGGCACTAAAATAAACTAAAAGTAAACAAGCAACAAATGTGATTAGCTAAAATATTCCTACAATAAACTGGATTTGCATGTTAATGTTGTTGAGCGCTAAACAAACTTGTTTCACTAATTATTTGAAACGCGTGGCGTCAATCTGAGACAATCGTATCAATTAGCTATGTAAATGGACACATTTATATATAACTTAAGTACAGAAAATTTATTCCGTGGAATGCTCACTAAGACCCGCTTGCACCACAAATCACTAAATATATTTAGCGCTAAATGAATTTCAGGAATCTTTCTGTTTCTGTCAATAGGAAACAGAAATATCTTTTATAGAAATTAGTTTAGCGCTAAACGTAGATATTTAGTGATTTGTGGTGCAAGTAGGCCTAATGCTACGGTTTCCTAGAAGAGCGGTGGCCGCTACATAGCGTCCGCAATTTACCAGTGAATGATGTCACTGAAACGATATTTATGACAGGAAGTTGGTCTTGAAGAGTGAAGAAGTTTTTCTAGAGAGCTCTTTTAGACACCATAAAGTCAAACCCCGCTACCATCATTTTCATGACGACCAGAAGAGCGGTGACCGCCACATAACGGCCATGGCCGTCGCCGTCACCGCTTTTCTGACTTTTAGTCAGCAATAAGTTTCATTAGTCGCGTGTAACTTGCAATCACTGACTCGGAACTATTTAGATTTGCCAATAGTTCTATGCATATTGCATTATTATGCACAGCGTAGTGACTTATGTGTGTGTATCCGCGAGGGAGTTTGACTGTACCTACTGACCAAGGCAAATAATTATAAGTCCTGTCTTACCTGCCCGATGTTTTCACGGAGTGTGCTATTGGTCCGGACTGCTTCCAAAGCATTACTTTTTTCCTTCGACTCTTCATTAAGGAGTCATAAGGACTATATCCTAGACAAAATCACGCAGATCTAATGAAAAATTAAAAGATTTATTAGGTACTTACTAAGTAGGTACTTTTTATTACTTACTTTTATGTAAACCAATAAGCTCACCCTCTACTGCATGGCGAAATGTGAGTGTACTATAGGTTCATACCTGCCTAACCCTTCAGCGAAAAACCCTCTGTAGGTACAGACGCCAACACATCAAGCTACTACAATCTGTCAAATTTATTTAATAGATTTTCAACTTTATTGCTAAAAAGTAAAGTTCAAAATTGATTGGGAAAATTTGACAGTTTCGGGTAGATTTATGTGCTGGCGTCTGTACCTTTCCGTTATATTGTCCGTAGCCTAAATGTTAGCAAAGTGATCGAGATCGATAAATCCGTGAATCCGTGATAATGGAGTAAGTATTTATAATAGTAGTTTAATGGCGTGTGCTCGTGTTAGGACTGTTGAGAGCGAGCCGAGGCGAGTTGGTAACGAGTGCGTGCTGCCGACTAGATTAATGTGCACAGATAGCGCTTTGCTAGGTACGAGGTGATATACTGGTGCCCGGTAGCGTTTCTTTATTAAACTATGTAGTTAGTAGTTAACTTTCACAATCCCTGGATGTAATTAACACGTAGATGGAACCGCATCTTAACATGCTATTTACGCGAGAGAGGGTTTTTTTTTTGTTTATATACTTTTAGTGTCGTTATCTGTTTTCTTATTAAGAGCGCTATCACAAGTTTTTCTTGTTTAGAGCGTTTGACTCGAGTTTTGATTTGTGATTATGGTTTAACTAAAGTCACAATAGTAAAAAAAATACATGCCCGAGAAAGTTTAATTCCTTCTTTTGGGAGCGCATTCAATAAATATTTCAGTTTGTTTACATAAATCAGTAAAAAACTTGTTCCTGCAAAGGCTGTTTCATAAAAATTTAATTTCGGGCATCTCGCGATGCTCTGTTACATCGAAGATATAATAGTTTAATAATTTATAAAAATGTCCACGGTACAACTGTATCTTCTACTTTGGAATGCATACATCAATTTATTATGTTTAATACAGTAATAAACCAAAAATAATTCCGTAAAACAGAGAGTTAATGATATTTTTTCAGCCGAAATGATATTTTTTATCTCTGTTTATTTAATAGAAATTCAAACAAAAAGTGTTTAATAACTAAGGTTACTTTGTCACCTTGCTTGAAAAAAAAAATACTCTATTTTAAAGTAAAATAATATTTTTAAGGAATTGTTTTATGCAATGCTTTTTTATCAATATAAATCTCGGGATGCACGGTCTTAGCTTTAGTCCGCGCCGAGCGCTTTCAGAGGGAGGACGTAGCGCTCACTCGCTGCTGCCGTCACGTGATCTCGTTCGACAATTCGCCACGAATAAAAAGCGACCAACACTTCTTGATACAAGTGAGTTTTTTTTTTTAATTAGTTATGTTCTGATTGTAATGTATATAATATAATTATTTTCCTATGATGTTCCAACGCGAATATAATTATAGAAAAAAAACATAAGTACGTAAATATAGTTGTTGTTTTTAATTTTTCTGACTTTTTTATTTATCTCCAACATTAATTTAATTAATTATTTTCAGACAATAGTTCACAATAATGGGCAAAATAGAACTTTTGGTGCTGTCAAAATAAAAAAAAAGGTTTTGGCCGATAATTTGAAACGCGCAAGAGAAGCTCAGCGGTAAGAATTTTATGAGGAGTGCGTGCTTCCTGAAATCATAGATTCGAGGAAAGCACGGTCTATGCCGCTTCGGAGAATATTATTTTAATTATTTTACAATTATTATACTGGTTTTTTATGGTTCCGTACCTTAAGGGTGCCAACGGGACCCTATTACTAAGGCTCCGATGTCCGACCGTCCGTCTGTCTGCTAGTGTCTCATGAACCGTTACAAGTTCACAGTTGTAATTTTTAATTTTAATAAAACGACTTTTGATTTGTCTTTTTTATTTTCTTTTGACTTTTTTGACGTGACAACGTCTAATAAATCGATGAAGCTGGCTGCACACACGAAAAAAACATGACTCATGTAGCGTTACCTCGCGGCCTTGCTCTGCTGTAGCGTTGTACGCCATGGCGGCTTGAAGTGCAAGCGAGAGCGCGGAACGAGCGATGAGAGACAGATGATGTCGAACGCTGCCGAATCGGCCTCCGCGTTCGGCAATTTCATTAATGTTTTGTTATGACGTTGTCACGTTAAACTATCGTCCGTAAACCGACTTTACAGACAACCGATTTTTATCCAAACTGTAGAAACAACATCACATTGCATTTATTTCTATAAATAAGTACTAAAATGTCTTCCTACCTGCTAAATAAATTACATAATATATTAAACTTCGTAAAGAAAGTAGGTACAAAAAGTATTTATAAAAGTAGCACAAAAGTATTTGTAAGTAATGTTAGAGGCTGGCAACGCGCAAGTAATGCAGCTTCTGGCAATGCAAGCGTCTTTAGGCCAGCGTTGCCAGTATGTTACTTTTGTAACATTTTACGTTACTTTTGACCCTCTCATGTTACCTCCATGTTACACGCCTCAAAATGTTACTTTTAAGACTTAATAAAAAATATTTCACAGAAAACAAAAAATAAACATGAAACGGAACGCATACAAGAAAGGTTTCGTTCGTCATGTTGGCGCACTTGATTGTCTTGATTTTGTGACCAAATTCTGACGCGACGACAGCGCGAAAATTTTTCACTTCGTTTGTCGTATCGCATATTCACTCACTCGCGTGAATTTCTAAATGACCCATCCCGCTTACTTAGGCGAGTGAGCGACAGCCTAGTAGTGGCATCCGTGTTGGTTCAGTTCAGTTTGTTATTACGATTCTTTCGAAGCCTACTAAGGGGACAGCTTTTTTTTATGTAATAAAGTGCCATGTTATTATTAGTCGTTTTCCACAAAAAATAAGGTAATGTTACTTTTCTCGTGAAAATGTTACTTTTTGAGCTCTCTCATGTTACATTTGACTATCTGTCACTGGCAACACTGCTTTAGGCTGCGGTAACTACACACCATCAAGCGGGCCGTATGCTAGTTTGTCACTTTAGTGGTATAAAATAAAAATTAAAAGTGAAGTAAATTTGTATGACCCTATTGTAACTCAAACCGTTGTAGGTAACACTCATCGGTACAAATAACATTTCATGAACTATAATAACAGTAATTTAATTTATTTTGAAAACGAAGGCTCTTGTTGGTTTGATCCTGGCGTCCGACGCATAGCGGTTTGTATGTGTGCATAGCGTTCTTCCCTAGACGCACACGTGCGCATCTGCTGCCGCGCGCCGTCGAATTTACCTAAAACTGAGCACTTCGGTTTTGTAATAACGCTCTTAAAACATAGCTTCTGCCCACGTGGATTTAGAGAATTATCCCACGGGAATGTGCTACCAAAAGTAGCCTCTATATCTCCTCGCCAAAGTTTATTGAAATCCGTTCAATGGTCTAGGCGTGAAAAGGTTACGATAGTGTTACTTTCGAATTTATAATATTAGTATGGATGAACCTGTAATTACCAAACGCGTTTCTTGCAGGCAAGGTAATATTGGAAAATTCGTTGTAGAAGTCTGTATAATCTTACCTATTCCATGCGATAATTCGTGGTGATCCATTCTATCCATTTCCAGAATCCGACTTTTCCGACCCTTTCAACGTATCCGATGACGATATTATAAAACTCCTTAAGTAGTTTTTTATCATTTCGCAACACTAGAAAATGTACAGAATCATGTAAGTTTAAGAAAACAAATCGTAAACTAACTGTGACTTTTGACAGTAATATCACAAAATACAGAGAGTAGTAATATGTTCTTTATTTTGCAAGCTCGCGCTTCGGAGTTTGTTCTTAATTAGCGATACACTGAGGTTTTTCTGATTCCTCATGATTGTTTAGTTGATTATCTTATGTTTCCAAAATATTAACGTTTCATTATCATATCCGTTTTCTAAGGTTCAAGTCACTTACATCATTCCTAGCCACCACACTGGCAAACACGTTTTCAAATGTAACCGTTAACGAAAGATAAAGCCGTAAGTTTGACATTGTCCACACGAGTACATCAACTCGTTTTATCAGCCGAGAAATCCCTTATTACCTTACTACACAAATCAATTCACCTAACAGTGATTTAAATACGCATCATTATCATTCAAACGATGACTATTACTAATAAGAGTTCAATAAATCCATCCTCACTTAATTGGTTCCATTCTTCTCTACAGTCTATTCACTATTCAAGTATTCACAAATTCTTCACAATACGCATCGCTATTATAAGCCCGGGGACACACTACTATCTATATCTGTGCTGTGAACAAAGGAATGTCAAAACTATTCGTTTGACAATACAAATGTCACGGATTGTCAGGGGATAGACACACAAACGGCTGGTAATGTCAAAATATTTGACACGTTTGGCCCTTACCTGAGATAAAGCGATACGAGATAAATGTTGAATGGATTTTGCTTAAATGTTTAGTATTTCATGAGCTTAGAGAATGGTTGGTGAATTGTGTCCCAATTTCACACAACTTACTTGGCAGTTTATTGGAACAGACCTAACTTTGGAATGTGTGGAATATATATGTCGACTCAGTTCGCTACTGAGCTCCTAATTTGCTGGTATTCTACTAGATCGGATTTGCTGATTAGGGTCTAAACAGTCTATGTTTGAATTTTCGCCAATTCACAAGTTCTAATAGAGTTACTCGTAGAATATGCTCTGAAGATATTACTAGGTTCACTTGGGAGCTTAAGCGCCTAGAGAATTACACGTTTCATGGAAAACTATAAGCACGAAAATCAGTTTAAAAACTCTAAGTACCTACTTACTTGAAATATAATAATCCTTTACTATTCCTCGAACCCTAAGTCTTATTTTGCATGTTTTATTAATATTTAAATATAAATCTGTACAATATAATCCTCTCTCGAACTGATCGTGGGCTCCTTATCGCCTGTCACAGTTTTCGGACCATTTTTTGTGACCAGAGATTATCAGCCGAGGTCTATTTGAGTTGACTTGTGACTGCTGCGACCACATTGCTCTTTTTGTCACATCCGGATTATAGTTTTTGCGATAAATGTCGTGACTGATAAGGTTGTTAGAAAAAAGATTGTATTTGTATTGGTTAAAAGGATGTTGTAATAACAAAAGGTGCTGTGCAAACTGCAATAAACTTAAATAAATACAATTTGTGCATGCTAAAAGCTACGTGCAAGTAAAGCAAACGGCTATACTATACTTTATTTTTCTGTTGAAATCCACTTAGGAGAAAAAACAGTACGAATTTTGAATTTAAAGTTGCAATTTATTTATCAGCTAGTTTCCATTTTCATAAAAAAAAACATAATGGATTCCGTAAACAACTTCAGTATTTTCATATCAGATTCAGTCTCAAGACGAATCCCAAAGAAACATTTCGTGCCAATAACCTAGTTCCACGGTTTTAATTAGCCTCATATTTTCCGATACTGAAATGAAAATGACGCCTTTTCTTTTTTTCTAAAAGAGTAACTAAGTGAAAAAACAACAAGAAACAAGAAATATTTGCATTTTTCTCGTGTTAAACTTTTTGACTAATGATCTGACGAGAACATTTTTGTAAGACGATGTGGACGCTATTCGGGCAGTTCACTGTTCGAGGTAGAAATAGGAACAACTTGAGGTAAA
Source organism: Luperina nickerlii (assembly GCA_963855955.1). Lineage (NCBI taxonomy): Eukaryota > Metazoa > Arthropoda > Insecta > Lepidoptera > Noctuidae > Luperina > Luperina nickerlii. The sequence continues at coordinate 21,734,402 of OY979675.1, read as the reverse complement.
AAAAAAGTCGTCCAAAATAAAACTAGGTAAGTTGATAATATCTAAAGGTAAATCAATGTCAATCTCCCTAGCCTTTTCCCAACTATGTTAGGGTCGGCTTTCAGTCTAACCGGATGCAGCCGAATACCAGAATTTTAAATAGAGTGACTGCATATCTGACCTCCACAACCCAGTAACTGGGTAACACGATACCCCTTGGTAAGACTGGTTGTCAGACTTTTGGGATTCCGACTACCCGTAGCGGCTGTCAAAGATCTACGAATGACAGCCGGGAGCAACGACTTAACATGCTTTCCGAGGCACGGAGCGGACTCGATATGTAATGGAAGGTCCCATCCACGATCCGACCGTGGCAGGCATAGCACCTTTGATCGACCCGTGCGGCTGTTATTATTTATCCACGAGCCTCTCTACTAAAGGTAAATAAGCCTTCTAAAGAAAAGGACTCTATATACACTAGTGTAATCCGATTCTTTCGTCCGGAACTCCTCTGACAAGCCCGCAGTCGCAGGCGTCATTCGCGAAGATGTACGGCGCAATACATTGGTGTCTAGACACCGAGCTATGTGCTAATATACACGCTAATACATCACGGGAACTCCCTGAGACAAGCTGTAGTAAGGATAGTAAGGATACGGCTGGGATATTTGTTACAGTAGTCAGTACCTAATATCGGTGATGGATGGAAGATGTTTATACGATACATTGGCGTTTATATCGTGTGTTTACATATAGTACCTTATATTATTGGATGTCCTTATACCATTGTATATCGTTATATTCATTGTCTACACTTTTAGATAAGTAAGTAATCTAAAACTAGAGTAATTTAAAACTAGATTAATAATAAAAAAGTAAGTGATTGTTGCACTGTTGCATACACACTTTCGCACGTTACCCTTAGCATAGAACCTTTTTAAACAATTGTTGGTGAACCAACAAAAATAAAATTAAATAAATAAATATTTATCCTCCTGCGTACAACCCAATTTGAGTACATTTCTATCTACCGTCATTTCCGTGTTTACTTACTTCCTTCCCATCACAAGAACAATTAGCATATCTAAATAACTTGTTTATTGCTTGAAAAATCTTTGTAACAGGAACTTTTCCTTAACTGACTCTTATCATTTTCCAAAGGGCTATTTAGTTTTCTCCTTACAAAATAAACAAAAAACTACGTCCCTGAAAAAGGGTTTACTTGTAGCAAAATGCTTATAAGATTCTCTCCTCGACACAGGAATACATTTTGGGCACAACAAAAAAGAAAATAGCAACATGTTTTATCAAACCTCACCAATACAACCTCATTTCTAATCCTCGAGAGGAAAATTACGAATTTACCCACGAATTTAGATCATGACCGGTACAAAAAGTCCTCAGTCGACGAAACACGAGAAATTGGACATTTTGGGGAATATATATATATAGATACAGTTTATCTTATTGAAGGTATCGCCAAATGTTCAGGGTGCCACGTAGACAAACTTTTGAAGGCTGTCGAGTGTCCTACCACCCTCCAGCCACAGAGTATGCAATCAGGTATAGAGCGCTTATATAGTTCGCTCGTCGCTTTTCGTGTGTGTGTGTAACCGCGTTATTCTTCTAAACTTCTAAACGGATTTTGATGCGGATTTCAGCATAATTTTGAGAATTTATTCCGGAAAGTTAATCAATAAAATACATCTAACAATAACAAAAAATCTCGATGTATCGTCGAGTCCTAAAAACCATGCGAAGCAGGTAAGGATAAGCACGTTTTGTCTGAGACCACGACCATGCTGAGAAGATCTTTGTAAAAAACTGTTGAAAAACCTACATTACGTAAACTTTGTTATATTTGTTTCTCTTCCTTGGCCAAAAATGCTGCCACTACTGTACTGCGCTCCATAGAGCTCGCTCTCGCTTTATTCATACCCTAAGTTAGTCCTAAGCTTCCAACCGACTTGCTAAACAAAAAGGAAATGTAGGAATGTTCAAATGTTGTATACTCAGTGAATATAAATCATTTAGCCGCAGGGAATGTTTGCGATCTCTAGACGATTCGATGCTACTTCGGAAGGGAACACTATATCTCAGCTGCCGACAGGTTTGTTAGCATTTTTAATGGCGAACTATAAATATTCACAGGTAGTAGTCGCGATTTAATTGAATGTGTTGATTTCAAATACCTTTGCTTTTTAATACTCCATTGTGTTATTAGTTTTTCTTACGGCAGACGGATTAACTTACCCATTGGTTGGGCATTGGGATTCACATAGGTTCATAACATATTTTAACACATCAAGGTAAAGTTGAATTTCAAATAGAATACAAAAAAAAAACCTCCGATTACGTAAAAAAACCATATGAATGAATGTACAAGTAATGTAAAGACTATACATTATCAAGTTGTTTCCTAATCTAGTCCAAACTCCAACACTTAGGAATACCGTGTTCCCATTTCCAGGTGAATCATGATCGTGTAGGAAGTATCCAACTATCCACTTTCCACTCGCGCTCCTAAAAATAGCTCCACACGATACATCTAGTGAGGAATGTTCACGCAATTTGCGCCAGGCGACAATGGAACAATCATTGCGCAACTGTCGCCCGACTGCATGTTAAGTTAAACGGATATCTATTTAAGTTGAAATTGTTTGTTTGTTATTGAATTGTTTCAAGAATTGTGGAGCTAGTTGGGTGAATAATGGATCGGTGTATGAGTCATAGAAACTAAGTTAGAGTCGTTAGATAGGCTAATTAGTAGGAGAAGGTCAGAGGCAGTAGTGACTGCCGAAGAGGGCAGATTTGGCAAAACCTAATTTCATTGTGGCAGGACATCGACGCGCAAACAGTAACTATGAATTGAGCACATGATTCTAGACCCCCCAGACGTAGTCGACGTAGAATTTTTTCGTCGATTATCAAAACAAAATCTACTGTTTCAAAGTGCAATACGAGTACCTATGTTGTCAAAGTGTATGCATCAGCAATTTTTTTTGCAACGCACGAGCGCACGGTGTTCTAAATCTTGCGCGTGATTGACCCTGCCACTCTGTATACCTATCATATTGCTTGGAATTAGTTTTATGTAAACCTGTGGTCTGCTACCCATGACCTCAGGTTTACATAATATTGTTACCATTTATGGCGAAGGTTTACCTTCAATATGGGACTGTGTGGTAAGAATAGTTGATATTAAGTGTGCGTGTGGGCAGTTAGCGACTACTTCCTGTGCATACATTCCCAGTAAGGCTTCCTAGTTCGTCCACATGTCCACATTGTGTTGGTTGGCATACCCTAACAGACACCTACTATGGTGTAATAGACCACCGGGATGGATCCACACGTTGGTGACTAATTGGACAAATTAGCGCTAATTCGCCCCCCAAGGAAAAAACAATACAAGTACCTACCTGCGGAATTTGTTACACTCAGAATGATTTCCTTAACGACATCAACTATCTGACTGATTTTTAGAGTTCTGTACCTCAAAAAGAAAAAACGGAACCCTTCTAGGATCATTTCGTTCTCCGTCCGTACATCCATCTGTCTGTCTGTCTGTCAAAACCCTTTTTCTCAGTAACGCGTGGAGGTAAATTGAAATTTATATCAAATACATATTTATTAAAATAAATAATACATCCCAACTACGCAACCCTTCATTGTGTGTTCTCCGACACGCACTTGGCCGTTTTTTTTCATTTAGCACCTGGACATGGCCAAAAACATTTAAGAAAAAAAGAATGACAGTAGTTATGTGTATAAATATAGCAATAACAAGTCACTTTACCACCCACTTACAATGTAAACAAGAAGTAGTGCATACTGCAAGTTGTTCAACACAGTGTCAAGTGTCACAACGGTACACATGTACTCCGTGGTGACTGGTACGTTTTATAGTGGCAACTTCATCATCTTTTATGCCACATTGCCCTTGACGTCGCGCAAATCCTGCATCGCGCTAGCAGAGTTATTCATTCGAATAACATAGAAATTATACAGAAACCCGACAACAACCGTTGAGACACACTCGTCTGATCGGAGGTTCCCTCCTTTTTAATGGAGGATAAGGAACATTCCACCCTGTTCATCACATTGTCCAAGCAAAGTAATACTAAGTACGCTTTCTGCTGACCTATCAAATTAACGCGCAGTAAAGCTTCAAATATGTACCTCCATCATCATCATTGGCAGCATTGTTCTACCTACGGCTGAGTATAACCCTCGTCCCTTTTGTGGTTTGCTTCCCTGGTCGGTGCGAGTCTCATCCAGGTCTTCCCCGCGACCTTCTGCATGTCGTCCACCCCGCACCTGCCATCGGTCTCGGCAACCATTCCATATTCGCATACCTTAACACTAAGAAAATATCCTGAACATATAAATCAAATGCAACTACGAATCTGTTTGCATACACTCGATGCAAATACACAAACACTCAAATTACAAATAAACAACACCCGGTAGCAGCGCAATATCTGCGCATGATTCATTGCCGTAACGAGAACTCTGGAGTTTCCTCAACAAGATCGCAAGACAACAATTCCATTTTATAGCGTGCTGTTATCAGTGACAACGATATCAGGGTTGTTTGTGGACCTTGTGGTTGTCGCACCTGGTGAGAAATATGGCTCTGACCAAGGACGTAACTGCGAGGTTGTTTCATGTTTAGAGGTATTTCTACGGAAAAAAAGATGCAAAGTGAGTAGCTGGCTCTTTATCTGGCAATGACTAACTTCAGCTCATAGATACATGTTTAAATCTCAGCTGAGGAAACTTTAAAAATTCGCTTTCAAGTCCGTATAAATTATCATGCGAGGTTTTACATTTTTTCAGTGTGTAATTCCTATGACCTATATCGACCTGCAGACCGTATTTCGGCTATGGCGGCCAATCTCAACAGAGACTAAATTCGGTGCAGAAGATATTATAGCCCACAGTGTGCTTGAAGATACAGTTATTGTATTGTTTGTGCACTCTCGCTTCCCTGAGTCATATAGTCCGATGGGACGGCAATCCGTCACGAACGGAGAGAGATCAGGCGCAGGACCAACAGCTTAACGTATTTTCCGAGACACGGAGTATCACACCGCCAACTTTCCAACTCAGAGCTGTTACTAAGAAATTCTTAATGGAAAAACTTAATAACACTCAATCACACTCTTTCTGAGGATTTCACACGATGCAACATATTAGAATTTTTCATTTCAACTCGCTACAGGTATAGAAACCCCATTATAAGCACAGACCCACTGATAAGAAACGCTATGAAAAGCCTGAAAGATCATTACTTTAATAAACCTTTTAACTTTTAATCTAATTCACTCTATGGAACGAGGCGATGTAATCCCTCTTTTAAAAATGATTAATTAAGGATTAAGAAATAAATGTATTTCAATGTAAAAATAAATTCACCAACTCTTGGGATCTAAACACGCGACGCAGGGTTACCACTTTCAAACACTTTCTGGATTTTAAAACTTTATGTCGTTGGCTTGTAATGGATTTGGAAATTAGAGACCTGTAAAAGCTTAGACAAAACCATAGAGCATTTATTAAACGTACCCGATTAAAGGATTTGAAGCTTTCTTGTCTTTTCGAGTGAGTAAATGACGAAGCCACAGACAGCACTGAAATTCCATGATTATACAATTTGATGACCTCCAAAGACGATTATACCAGTAACGTATATAACAGTTCATTAATAAGTACATAATACATGTTCAGGGTGGCAGGACATCGATGCACAAACTGTGGCCATCAATTTAGCACAAGATTCAAAATGCCGTTTCGTCGATTGTCATAAAAAAAATGCCTTTTAATAGAAAAGCGCAATACCTACGCGGTCAAAATGTACTGAACAGCAATTTTTTTTTAATAAGCGTTGGTCTTCATTGAAGGTTTCTTGAACTAAAAGATATGGTAAGTCTAACCATATCTTCATACATCAAGTAACTTTAACAATCAATGCTAAACAACACCACTGAATGTCTTCGGCAGCCCTACCAGTAAGTCCTTCATAAAGGGCCGTATGAAAGGGCCAGTTTAATAACTAGAGGCTCATTAGTTAGAGAGGCTCTAACGATAGGCACAGCCGAATGTTGCGCCTAATTACGGCCATTCGTACGTGCCGGAGATAGGACGCGTGCGTTTATGCGATAAGCTGTCTAGACTTCGTTTTTAGAAATTAAATCTTTTTGGGTTCAGACTTTTATAGTTTTTTTTTATTATTTTGGTGTTAGAATAAATACCAAATACCTCAGGGGTTATTGTGTAGTTGTTAAGGCAATACGATATCTAAGCTAAGCTATCAACAAACAGTGATATCTACTCACTCTTTCACAAAACATATTCAATACGGCCGTCGTCGGCGGCTAAAATACTTCCTAGGGCTAAAGTTCAGACAATGACCCATCACGTATCTAGTGCCAAGCGTGCTCATATATAATTAGCCTATAATGTGCCCACTGCTGGGATGACAGCCACAGGCCTACTCTCGGTGAGAAGGAGTATGCCGTAATCCACCACGTGGACCAGGTGAGGGTTGACAGATGTCACATGTCTTTGAATTTTTGGTTCTAGGACATGCCGGTTTCCTCACGAGGTTCCTTCACCGTTTTGAGAGCACTAGTGATGAAATAATTAACACAAAGTAAAGCGCCTGTAAAACTTAGGTGGCAGTGGGCAGGGCACATTGCTCGCAGAACAGATGGCCGATGGGGCCGAAAGGTTCTGGAGTGGCGACCGCGTACCGGAAGACGTAGCGTTGGAAAGCCTCCCAAGGTGGTCCGACGACCTTGTGAAGGCCGCAGGAACCCGTTGGATGCGAGAAGCACAGAACCGGTCGAAGTGGAGGTGCTTGGGGGAGGCCTATGTCCAGCAGTGGACGTCTTTCGGCTGAAATGATGATGACGATGATGAAAGCGCCTGTCTGTGTTCGAACCTACGTCCTACAACTCGTAAGTCGCGGCCGATACCAATGGGCCACCGCTGCTCTCAAGTGTGTTTATTAGGACAACAATATTCCTGTAATGTTGTATGGATATTACTCGAGTTTTGAAACTTTGCTGTTGCACAATTATAACTTGATTTTGTCACAAAAAAGTGAAAGTGAATCTTAAAAGTTTTATTGTTATCGTTTCAATATTTGCTTTTAAAAGTTTAGTACCTTTTCATAGCATTTAAATTAAATAAATACAATAAAATATAGTCATAAAATCCTTAGTCGATAAATAATGTTTTATTATTGCAAACTTATCTGAGCAATTTACTTTTATTAGTATAGATTCTACTAAAAGAAACATAATTTTATATAATTTACCGGCGAAGTAAACAGATATCTTGTTAACTAAATTAATTGAGACAACGCAAACGGAAAAAACATGAACAATGTATCAACCCACATAGAGAAACGTCACTTAACTAATATAAAAATATTAATAAAAAATGCACGAACAAACGTACCTGATGGTATCGGGTGATATATAGCGACAACCCGCTGACTAATGTCTACTCTACACCCAAAAAAACATTACAACCTCACCATGAAACAACTGAACAAATCGCTTAAAAGCTTATTGCGATAATCATCTCTGTTATTGTACCAGACAATTTGAATAAAGACAATAGTGATGCAGCAATGGATTGGTAATATATCGATTCTATGTTCATGTATCTCGTATATGCTTGTCGTAATGTGACACCCAGTGATGTCCAGTAGTAAGAGCATCGATCTCACGATAATATCGACATAAGAACGCCTGCGCCGGAGTTTTTATAGCTCATCATTTTGTTTTTAAGCCCGCACCGTTGTTTTGACAGTGTCGTTAAATGCTTATGCGTTTTATTACACGTGTAGGTATTGATGCAGTTAAAGTATCGATATCTACCTTTCGATTAAAAATTATTCGGTTTCGAAATCTCGGTAGCTAGTTTAAGCTGCTATAAAAGACAGCATGTAACTGTACAAGCCGTTACATAATCAACACATTTCAGTTAGTTATGAACTAACTGTTTGACAGGAACATTTTCTAAACAACTGGTTAAAGTTATAGAGACAACTGTTCCTAAATCCTTTTCGTGGCTTACTGACAGAACAACAGTTCCTTTATCTTTGTAGTATAGACAGTCAGACTCAAGAACTTTATGTTGGTGGTGTTGTTCACTTTCTTGTTTAGCTTTCCATGGCTTTATTTCAAGCTAGCGTTCTAAAGAATCTGAAGCTGCATACTACTCATCAGCAGTCACACCATTTTCAAGTGCTTCTTCTAACTCATATGTTAATCCCGGCTTCAGCCAATTCCATCTAATGAATGCAATACATCTTCTCTTAAACCTTTGTCTTTAAAACTAATTAAATCTACTTCGTTTTTCCTCAACATACGTCTTAATTAAGTCACAAATACGTAGGTAATTAAAGTTCGACAGCGGTGTGGAGACATTAATTAGAAATAGTAGGAAAGCGGAGCTCAATTACTGGAATATTAATGAGCAATGAGACCCTTGAGGTACACCTCTAATTATGCGCTGAGCCGCTGAGCCCGCTCCCGAATTACTTCGGCTAACTTACGAGTACCAGCATTTCTAGTCTTGGATTTTTGTTTATGGAGGTCATAGGGAACACTATTTTAACCACTTTAGAGCCAATTAACTTAAACATTATACATAATTAAAAACTAAACTAACTATTGAGATGCTAGTCTAATTGGAAATTTAAGACAAATCATTAGCATTATCATTCATTAAAACATTAATTAATCTTTAGGGTGTTAATCACCATAGTCAGGCCCTTTGGACTCGGCACGGTTTCTTTACGGTACGGTGTATAAGCCGTTCCGTAGAAAAAAACGTTTCAGTTAACAAACATAAAAGACTTCCATAGGGATCCATACAACACTGACGACCGTGACCACTACACTCGGCGAATAAACCGTAGTTTTTCACGGCAAAAAAAACGTGTGTGTACAAAGGGCCGACTGCCTCGGGGACTGTCAATGAACCGTTTAGCCTTGATTCATAAACGAGCCAATTATATCATTTAACATAATCCTTGCAGCTCGTTCTAACTCTATTATACTAACATGAATCACATTAACTACCTATTCATCAAACTCTTGTGTCATACATATCCTAGATTTCAACACTTTAGATTTCCCTACATCTTCTCCTGCCAATGCAAACTCAACTTTAAATCCACCAGTTGAAGCATCAACATGACTTGACAATAATCTGTATTTGAAAACTAGAAATCTAAATTCAATCTAAATGCTGCTTTAGCAGTAAATAAATAAAGTTCAGATTCAAACGGTGTCAAGCCTTGTGATTATTAAGTATAAGACGAGGCTAGTAATCCAGAGGTCGGTGACAGAATTAGTTCCTAATCAGTTGATTTAATCTCAGTCGAGCGACGGCTCGTTAGCGCGTCGGTTATGTAATGCGACTACGACTAATTGCATAGCAGTCGCTTTGCTGTCAGAACTACAATTTAGACTGTCTAAATGTTTATAAACATCAGTTAGTAGTGTAGTGTAGAATCTGTACTTTGTTTAACAGATGATTTTTAAAGCCATTTTTTTCAGTGAGATGTGGGAAGATAAAGACAGGAATTAATTAGATCTGCTTGATATTTCTAAATTCACGTTAATTTATTAATGACGTTATAATAATTTTTCTACTTCATCTTTAGCATTATTCAAATCTATTACCCAAGTCATATTCATCATTCTAGACTTAACATCTCGCAACTCTACGATTTTCCTTGTTTAAATCCTTTGACAAATATCTATTCTTCTTTACCATGCTACTTTTCTCATCCCATTCTTCTTTGTCTTTGTTAAAAAATTCCACCATCGTGTAAGGTGACAAATTCCTTGTCAATCACTTTGACCCGTTTCCCTCAAACTCCTGGTCCGGAATGTTAAACAGCGAATACTTAGGTTTCTCCAACTCTAAATCAAAGCAGAAATGCCTTTAGTGAGAATAATAAATCTAGAAACATTTCCTGTTACATTTAAAGCGAGGTACGAATGCGCTATCATAAGGCTCAAATCACACCGAGATGGCAGCGAAGCGGCGAGCAGTTTCAGTGTCATATAATTTTAAACTTTATCTTCATTACTGTAATACATAGTATCGCTTGAGAAACTTAAAAGGTCGCGCGGCCGCCCACGGCGCCGCGATCACTCCGACAACTCAAGTTTCTCAAGCGATACTAAGTATTATAGTAATGAAGATAAAATTTAAAATTATATGACACTGAAACTGCTCGCCGCTTCGCTGCCATCTCGGTGTGATTTGAGCCTAAGTGGTGGAGGCGCCGCTTGACCTGACGAGATACGGAGTGTACGTCATATGTCTTATGTAGGATACCTAGTACACAGACCTATTTGAGATACTACAAGTGTATCAGCAGGTCAGAGTACTGATAAGCGGAATATTTTTGTCGCAGTTGAAAAAGATAAAGTTATAAAATGTTAAATGTAACGATAATTGGACAAACCAAATCAACACAATAAAAAATTGACGGTATTAAATCTAGAAAGACTGACAAATGAGCGTGTTTGATAAAAGCTTTTACTAATTAATTCTGTAGTCAAACAAGGTGTTAAAGTACGAGTATAAACTACCTAACCCTACCTAACCTACCTAACTGGACAGTTTGTTCTAGGTAAACATACTTGTCCACGACTTCGATTGTAGCGTCTCCGATCTTTATGAGAGCGGGATGTTAAATGGGCATTTGACATGACCTTCGTTTTGTCCATGTTCATTTTAAAACCCACTCTTTCGGAGGCTCTAGTGAGGTCATCGAGCATTGTACTGAGGTCCTCCATAGTCTTAGCCATGACTACGAAATCGTCGGCAAACCGAAGGTGAGTTATGTACTCGCCATTAATGTTAATGCCAGCCCCTTTCCAGTCCAGAACCTTGAAGACGTCCTCCAGTGCAGCAGTGAACAATTTCGGAGAGATAACATCTCCCTGTCTAACACCTCGCTGCAGAAGGATATGTTTCGAGGTCTGATCCTGGAGTCGGACTGACATAGTGGCATTTTCGTACAGACACTTCAGCACCTCGATGTACCGATAGTCTATCTGGCACCGTTGAAGAGACTGCAGTACAGCCCACGTCTCGATCGAATCAAAGGCTTTCTCGTAGTCCACAAATGCTAAGTAGAGAAGCAGGTTATATATACTCTTCGGTCTTATGTATAACCTGTCGCAGCGTATGTATGTGGTCTACGGTGCTAAAGCCTTTATGGAATCTGGCTTGTTCAGGAGCCTGGAAGTCGTCAAACCTGTGCGCGAGACGGTTCGTGATGACTCTCGAAAACAGCTTGTAGACATGGCTCAGAAGTGAGATGGGCCTATAATTCTTAAGAAGGGCATTGTCACCCTTCTTAAAGAAAAGTATCACCACACCTCTGTTCCATGCCTGTGGTGTTTTACCTTCGAGTATGACGGAACCAAACAGCTGCCGAAGGGCCTTAAGAAAGGGTTTTCCGTCAGAGCCTTCCCCTGCCTTCAGGGGCTCGGCCGTAATTCCGTCATCACCCGGCGCCTTGTTGTTTTTGAGCTGCTAGAGCCATCCTAATCTCGGTACAGGCTGACGTCCGGGATTTCTTTGGTATATCTTACCCTACCTATTAAATATTATGTGCCTATAGTAGACCACATAAACCGCATAGTCGTGAATAACTAACGACATACAGAAAATCAGAGGTGGCGACAATAGTACATTATAATACATGTGTGCTATGCTGATCATTATACTCTAGGCGGCATTATTATTACAATGATCTATGCACATGCGTTTCATACGACGTTTTTCAACATACTTGCGAGGAAAAAAACAGACTTGTATTGTTAAATATTAACATGTATGGAATAATGCGCACTGGTTTTGTTTTTCCGCGCGCCGCGCTAGCCAGCACTAACGATGCCCGCACAAGTGTAAATAAAAGCACTGACAACAGACCGCTTAACAGCCTATAGAAAAATTAATATAATAAACACAAAATAATGTTTAGACTGAGCGTGCGTCCAGGCTGGAGCGCGGGGCGGGCGCGGGCGTGGTACTTGCGCGGGTGCGGAAACCTATCCGCACTGGAGGGCGGCTGCGTTCTGCATGTTGTCAAGTCCAGTGCAGTGTGACCAGATCAAAATTTTACGAAAAAACCGAAACACCTCAAAAAATACTGAATATCTTATCTGAATGAAATATAATAGACTAAATCCGGGTAATTCCCTGAACATCAATGTTCGCGGGGACGATCGCTACGGTGTTACCATAGCTTTTTATCCAAAATATACTTACTTCCGCCAATATCCCTACAAAAATACTAAACTACTGATGCTCGGAAAAGTCGATAAAATATACCGAAAAAGTATTAAATACTGAATCTAGTCACCATGGTCCAGTGTTTGCTCGCGTGCTGCCCGCGTCGAGCAGCCTGCGCCGCTCGCCACGCCCGCGTGCCCACTATGGACACTTCAATGAAAGTTCATATGTTTGAGTTCGCCGCGCCGCGCCCGCCCCGCGCCCGCGCCCCAGTGTGGCCAAGCACTGATCGTAGTGTTGCCGTATGTCAAATTGTTGTTTATTTAGTATGGAATTAGAAAGTACTATTGGCATAGAGGAATATACATTAGTTCAGTGAGAATACGGAATAATAGAACGTCAGTCAGGGTCTTTTCCGTTTAGTTTCAGAAAGGACTACGGACAATTTAAGGTGAATGCGCTGTGGTAGACCGTGAAATTAAAATTTTCTTAGGTTTTTTGTAATTTGCAGGTCAGTATCAGGTTGTATCTTGATCTAAATATGATTCGCAACTATAATATATAAATTAATATGTATTTACAGAATTATAGTCATTAGAATAGAATCTTTAAGTTAGTTTTGTTCCCTAAGAACTTTTCCATTGGAACAAATCTAACTTAGAAAAATGTATTAATGATTCTAATGATTATAATTCTGTAAAGACGTACCTGTTATAGCCGCAAATCATATTTTGAGCAAGATACAACCTGACAATGACCTGAAAATTGCAAAAAAAACCTGAGAAAATTTAAATTTCGCGGTCTACCACTGCACATTCACCTTAAATTGTCCATGGTCCCTGCGCATTCACCTTAACCCATTCCCTGTCCCATGAATCACATATGATTCATGTTGATTGTTTAACTATTGTGTCTACTTTGTGGACGGTGAACCTGTTAAGGTAAATAGTTATAGGTATATAGTTCATTTTAGGACAAAGGGGAATACAGACTAAAAATGTAAAAAAAAGTGAAATATGGCGCGCGGATTTCTTTTGGCATGAAGTCTATTTGATGGGATTAAAAAAGCGCGCATCTCCGACTAGTAAATAGTTATCTGTGGCGTTATCGCACTAGTGGTATAACAAAAAGATAAAGCACGCATTTTTAATACACTGCATTATAGACCTAAAAGCGGTTCAATAAGAGCCACTTTACGAGCAAGTGTGTTGAAAAACATTTTAAGAGCCATTTGTTTTATAAGAATAAAAACCAATAAAGATTGTGGAACGAGTTAATGTTTCAAAACATTAAAGTAATTACAAATACACTAATTAGACTATCAAGTAACGGTAGAGTTTCTTGCCCATTCTTCTACATACGAAAATTACCTTTTGGAATGGGCGACTAGAATCAATTCTATTTTGTTGTAATTTTTGACGTTCAAAAGTGCCTTTTATGTGCCTATTTGAAATAAATGCTTTGACTTTGGCAGTAATAACTGATCTTCTCAGGCAAGATACTTTCAAGAATGTAGACGCGGGACTGGTATTCAAAACATATTAATGTAATTATCAAAATATTCATCTTATTATAATGTCGTAGCTCTGGGAGCTGAATTCCACGCGATACCTATTCTTAGAAGATATTGATTGATACTATAAAATTAAAATATTCCTCAATAATCAACCCGGCGTTATTGGCTTTAGGTATGACATACATAATAATCATTATGAAAACTACTTGATCATCGTAAGTGCAAAATTTAATGAGCGTATGCTCTCTGTATCACACATTATCATTAGAAGTCTCAAAGTGCTTAACCCTGAGACAAACTTACACAAATAACCCGAATGACATCAATAAGACAACTAAAGTCATTTGAATTAAGTTTATAAAGTTAAAATCTCTAAAGACTATTCCGAGCCCATCCAATAGATTTAAAGGTAATTTTGTTGGCACAACTAAGTGTTCGGAATCGCTCCGATAGCCGGCTTTACTCGACCAATTACTTACCACTCCAAGCACTTCAACTTGTCTGGCCGACACTTAAACTTTAACTATTAAGTCATTAATATTATGTACTTCCGAACGGCCGCAGTTCCAAGTCCCCAGTTATTACGCTCAAACAATAAAATCTTATTTTTAAACCTGGCTAACTAAGATTGCAAGTTTCATCGCCAACTATTTTATTTTAAACATTTAAAACTTGTTTAGCTTTCTTTGTAGTAGTTTGTGTGTATAAAACCTCGCAGTAGGTACTGAATAAAATGATCCAACGTTTTACGACTGCATTTTTTTTCTTCATTTACATGCGCGCGTGCGTTCAGTTGGCAACACTAAAATTATTTGACTTTTAAACTCAAACAATAAATAAAGTAATATTACGAGTTAAATACATTATAAATCACACCTTTACGACTCATTCACCAGCATAATAGATTATTTGCAAAAGGAAAAGGAAGTGGTCCCAAATGCGTGCCCTGCGAGACACCACGACTTGTGACGCCTAAATAAATACGAATGCGTTTTGTTGGATTGTGAGAATTGATATTTATGGTCGAAAAAATGGCGTCCCGCAGCGGGACAGCTGCTCAAGCCAGGGGGATAATGGAGGGCCTTTAGAAATTATGTTTTCGCCGTCGAACGACGCACTCGGAATCAAAACGATAAAGTATACGTTTAGGAATTTATACAGTAACGATTATTTCGTATTTACGATAATTTAATCGCTTGAGGAAAACATTTCAATGTTTGAGATTGGATTTACATGAATGATCGTTGTTTTCGCAATTCGCTGGAATTACGATAAACATAGATCTTGCTTTAAAACGTTTAGTTACCAATACATACAAATCAGAATATTTATGTTACAATAGATACATGTTTGTGAATGTTGAATGTTTTACTGCTATGCCATTAACATCTCAGATCACATACGAACTGAAAACATCTGCATTTACAAGTTATAAAATGATCATGCTCCATACATCATATTATTATGTTAATCAGATTCACCCATTCGATACGTGATGCGATAGAATTTTATTTCAGACTGCTTAAAACATACGTGCAATGATATTAATTGTCTACATAAAGTACTGTAGCATTTATGATATTTCATATTTCCCCGATAAGTATTAAAACATTATAATCACATAATAAATCCGAAACAAACTCAACCGCATTATTTCATTCAATTCACTGCTGCCTCCCGCGGAGAGCCTGCATAATTTGAAAGCGCCAAATATTTAATAAAATAATATCAACGTGTATCACTTACAAACTTTATTAAATTACTTTCTTTATATTCACAGATCGAAAGCTGCTCTTGTTTCTGACCGTGATTCATAATGTAAGTACCTACAACTTAGTTTAAATACTCTGGAAATATTGTTATCTCCAGAACATGCACATGAATAAAATTTATTATTGGTTTATAACAATAATAACCCAAACACATTTGCAATGTAACATACCTATCGTGTATTTCTATAAAACAATCGAAGTAGGTAGTAGGAGCCCTGCGAGTTATGTTTTGATTCATCAATGCATCACGCCACAACAATCTAGTTCTCACTCTCGTACCTATTCTTAAACTAACTGTTTTATACACATCCTATCGACGATAAAATTCACACTACTAGTCAATGATATTTATAATATTATTGCTTCTAATAAGCAGTGTATGCAATTATCAGAAAAGCTGGAATCTCGTTAGTGACACTACGACCTTTGATTTGGGCTCGCAGCAAATTAATAAAATCACCTCGTTACTGCATCTATACCTGCGTGGAATACTTTAATCTGCATGCAAATTAATGCCGCCGATACTAATAGACCCCATACTATGGAAGCTGGGCTTCGTTCAATTTTATGCCGGCACAGGGTTTGATATTACCATCAAATTGTAAGAGAAATTTGCACGTGTTTCATACTGTGTATCATCGATAATAACAGCGTTTTTATCTTCTAGAACAAGTCTTGGATATTAAATATGTGCTTGTGAAACTTGATATTATTTTTTTATTAAAATATTCCTTTCCATCTTTTCCAATTTAATTACAGTTCGTCCTCGTTATCGTAAAATTCTAAAATAACTGTGAGTGTGATGAACTGATGAAACAGTCACATTAGCATGTGTGTAAGTAGGACAAAGAGAAGACTATGTACAAAGATTATAATCATTACCGGTCGATTCTCTCAACAACTAGCCCAAGGATGGTGCATAGACTTGCAAGTATAATCAATACCACCCGACCTTCCTCCAAGGTCGTCGTGCTCATGTATGAGGCTCTGTATGACTCAGTGGTAGCTTCGCCCTCTGCTGTCGGGTATTAATGATTCTAATAAACTTAGCCTCTGAAGCTCCGCGTCAGCCGAAATTTATAACGTCCGTAAGTTTTACTAATAACTCGTCTACCTGGCCATAAACCCGCGGTTTGATTTAGTGATTCGTTTGTTTTAAGCCGTAGTTTTTAATAAAACATCATTTAAATTTATTTGGAGAGGAAATTCTAAAAGATGCCTCGTTATGTGGTTGCCTATTCAAGTTATTTTGTCACGTCACCTCTTGTATTTGGAAGTTGTGACAAGGGTCGTCAATTAATTTAACATACAGTAACTGAGAACTATATACAATAGGAACCTGTCCCAAAACAAATATTCTAGGAAACCTGAGAGTGTAAGTGATATCTGTGTAACATAATTGATTTAAAAACTAAATACACTTTTATAATCAATGACTTTAGTAAATTCCATAACCGAAATCATAAAACGACAATCCAACGAAGGACAAACCATAACAATATTCTCCATGACCACGACAAAATACACTCAAAGTTACAATCCCACATGTGATATCCGATTTCGTTCGATTATCTCAAATCTTGAGCAGGACAGAGTTAATCGGAGTCAGACAATGAGTAAACACGTCAGGAAAGGGTGGTGTCACTCGGAGCCGTGACGAATGCGTTTACGAACAAAACAAACAAACACGACGACATTTTGTTTTCTAACTACGACGAGGATGCGGGCGGTTGGACATTATATTTTAAAACGTTTAAATGTTACAAATGTGTGTGGGATACTGTGCAACATTATCTCATAATCTTTTCATCTCTCATAATCGAATGGAGCTTTTGTCATAGCGAGTTTTGTTCCTGCTGTGATAATTAATTACCTTAATGAATTGAACATGTATTTTGTTTTCGGTATTTCGGTGCGTTCCTTTGATGCAGAAAATATAAAACAAATAGGTATAACGATAAGGTATCCTTTATCCGTAAAGGAATCTATGTTTGTGTACTCAATAAAGTATCTTATACAATTGAAATTCCCTATAATAAAGCCGTAGTCTATCTATTCATTCTTCTAGAGTTGAAGCTAAAAATGCCATTTCTAAGTACATTGACAAAACAATAGTAGACCTTTGAACAGCGACAATGACAATCGATATCTGAAGGGGACGATGTTTGGGTTATAGAAATAGTTGGGATTGCGCCACCCACTGGCCCCACAGCCGACTGCCAACCAGATGTACACAATATTATGGTAAAACATTCTCCCAATGACTTGCTTACTGACACAAATGACAGCAGAAAGGAAACTGTTTTTATAAGGAATGACATAATAAGTTCGCTTTTTACTTGACTCTGATGATGGAAAAAGTATGAGTTACGATGTAGCAGTCAATGTGTGGCGGATAAAAATAGACTCTAGAAGTAATGAAGATCGTGAGATAGCTGTCGATGAAATTGTTAATGATGATCATTTATGGGCTAGGATAGGACTTTATCAATTGATAGGAGTCAACTTATGTCATGAGCTTGATGATATTGAACGGTAACTTACCATCAGCTTTAAGCTTATTCTTTACTGATCCATAAAATACTTCTTTCTTTAAATAAAGCAGTACAACTTTATTGAACGTCTTTGTTTTATGGCGCACGGGGTGACAGGAGGCTAACCCGCACTAACACGGAGCGGCGCCACAAAGAGCAGCACATCTATAACAGCGGGTTCAGATGTCGCTATAATGTCCAGTATATTGGCTACGCCTACATTTGGATAAACTATTTCCTTGGTTCGCACTTCCTTCACTTTAGTGTCGACCCTCTACTTTATACTGGGAAGAGTTAAAAGCTGTAGTTTACAACATTATTTCCTCATTCTACACAAAAATGTGTGGAGAATGCATTTTCTGAACGATCCAAGTGTTCAATTTCACTGGAAACGAGTAAACTAAAAGCCTATTTCCAAATTGATTTAATTCACAGATTGCCACTAAATATTTATAATATACTCGTTATTGATAAAATATCACATGTCGACCGTTTAATTAAAAAAACACACAAGCTGTCCATCATGCGGCACTAATCATCTCCGAGGCGTTGTTACGATCGTTTCGACTATTTATAATTTTTAATCTATAATGAAATCTGCATGCATAATGTACGTCATAAAAACAGTGAGGTGAGACTCGAGGCTGCGAGCGCACCCGTGTGCCCACGCGAACCTATTGTAACCACCCACACCACGTCCAAATACACCAACTTAGCATTTACCGTCGTAGCATACGATATCCCTTATATACAGTTATTTTTCCAACGAAAAGCGACCGCAAACGTAATTTTGTTAACTTGGAAAGAACAAACTTACGCATGCCGACAATTTTGCCAGTTTCACCCCTACTGCGTACGAACATGGTGTTGTGGACTACAATTGTGAAGTAAGCAAGTAATGTAAACTAAAAGGAACAGACACCATTCACGTCCTGTCGCGGCCATACATAAATATCGCGTTAAATAAATCATCGGCGACATGTTTTGTGACGTTTGTATTTTTAGCTTTCGATTGTAAATTGTCAGTGCTGTGTTTATTTTATGGGAGGTAAAAAATTATAGATTCTTCGGTTGAGGCGCTTTGTCGTGCGGACACTCGTACTTATGACGTGTCGTGCGGACATTCGTATGACGTGTCGTGCGGACACTCGTATGACGTGATGACGTGTCGTGCGGACACTCGTATGACGTGTCGTGCGGACACTCGTATGACGTGTCGTGCGGACACTCGTATGACGGGTCGTGCGGACACTCGTACGACGTGTCGTGCGGACACTCGTATGACGTGTCGTGCGGACACTCGTATGAACTCGTATTTATTAACTGATCGTGTTGTTTGGACTAATTAAGCAGACAATGTTATATGCAAATGAGGCTGGGATACGTTAACGAGAAACTAGGTTTGAAACCAGTAC
Source organism: Luperina nickerlii (assembly GCA_963855955.1). Lineage (NCBI taxonomy): Eukaryota > Metazoa > Arthropoda > Insecta > Lepidoptera > Noctuidae > Luperina > Luperina nickerlii. The sequence continues at coordinate 21,714,904 of OY979675.1, read as the reverse complement.
TGAAACTGTCTACGACTTTATCCTAACCGCTTTTAGTTCGCAATCTCCAACAAAAATATATAAAGTAAAACGTATTTATAGGCAAGCTTTATATTTGTTGAAACAAACAATCCGGCAGTCGACACCACTTAAGCGGCTATTATTATCAGCTAATCGCTCAATAAACATCTGCTAATTAGCTAATTTAACGGCCGCTATCAACTTCGGACACGCTACTAAGCTAAATGTACCAGCACCTACATAAAACGTCTGCCTACGACCAATCGTAAAACAGATTTAAACAAACGGACCACAGTGACTGCTCACCAAGTCACCATACGGCACCAGTTTTTGCCCAGACAACCCTCGTCTTGTATTTTTTTCGTATAGCAACACTGTCTTTTCTCTCGTGTATTTATTGTTCCTTTTGTCTTATTTCTATTGGACAGGCAGACTAGCTGCAGAGAAATAGAATTTAAAGCAGATTATCTGCCCGCGTGAGTCAAAATATTGAAAAGTTGTGGTTACAGAGGATTCGTTGACATCCTTTGTATGAATAATGCGTTAAAGTTTTCTATCAGAAGGGTTTTTTCATAATTCTGCCATATTTTATTGCCAATACAAAAAGTTCGTTCGTTCTCAAGATATCACTAAATAGTACGGTCAGCAACAAAAGTCGATTAACACTTCATTTTTTTTTATCCCAGTTATTGAGCAAAATATTTGTTCCAAATTGCAGCAGAATGAAATTTTGGATAAATATTTTGCTCAATAACTGAGATTAAAAAAAAACTGAAGTGTTAATCGACTTTTGTTGCCGACTGTAAATTATGATAAATGTGTGCTATGTTGATCGTTATACACGAGGCGATATTATTCGCGCGAGCCACAGGCAAGCGCGATAAGGAACCCGAGCGTATAATGATCAATGCACACGCGTTTCATACGACGTTTTTCAACACACTTGCGAGGAAAAAAACAGACTTTTATTGTTAAATATTAACTTGTATGGAAAATGGCGCGCTGTTTTTGTTTTTCTGTGCGCCGCGCTAGCCAGCACTAGCGATGCGCGCGCAAGTGTAAATAAAAGCACTGACAACAGACCGCTAAACAGCATATAGAAAAAATATAATAAACACAAAATAATGTTTAGACTGATCGTAGTGTTGTCGTATGTCAAACTGTAGTTTAGTTAGTATGGAATTAGAAAGTACTATTGGCATAGAGAAATATACACATCTAACTTAAAGATTCTATTCTAATGACTATAATTCTGTAAATACATATTATATATATTATTATAGTCGCAAATCATATTTTGATCAAGATACAACCTGACACTGACCTGAAAATTGCAAAAAACCTAAGAAAATTTGAAATTTCGCAGGACAATATAGACTATTTAAAAAAATAAGTGAAATATGGCCCGCGGATTTCTTTCGGCATAAAGTTTTTTTGATGAGATTTAAAAAGCGCGCATCTCCGACTAGTAAATAGTTATCTGTGGCGTTATCGCACCAGTGGAATAATATAAAGAAAAAGCACGCGTTTTTAATATACTGCATTATGGACCTAAAAGCGGTTCAATAAGAGCCACTTTACGAGCAAGTGTGTTGAAAAGATAATTTCAAAGCTGGTGCTAGTTTACACGATCTTAGCTAACTTGTACTATCTTAGCTCATGATGCCTGGTGACTACCAATCAGACTGGAAAAACGTAAGCAATAAGAAAGCTATTATTCTCACCATAAAATTTTGCCTGCCTACGTAAAACCTTCGCGGCATACCGTCCAACAGAGATACAGTTATTTTGGCGCACGGGCCACAAAATGGCGACGAGATGGAGACGAGAGATAGTGGATGCAAAACCGGATTGATAGTGCTAGGTAGTGCGTCCCGTGACGTTTATTGCCATCCGGGGGCAAGAGTTATGGCCAACCCGCACTCGCGGAAAGTTTGCTCCAAACTATTTATTGGCAACACTCCAGCAAAGGAAGCGACGACTACGCCGCCGATATTAATTCATTCGTTGCTCAGCTAAAAAACATCATATTTTCCCGATAATGGCATATGTTGGTGCCAGGCGTAATGTTCGCATGCAAAACAGATAACATAACACTCTTGGTATTCCTTAAAGCTGCGTCTTTCACACGATGCAATAAATGAATGCAATCATATTTTATTGCAATATTATTTCACTTTATTTATTCTCTCAGCTCTATCTGCCAATGCGTTGATTTATTGATTGAGTATGTTTACAAATAAACCGTTTCCTCCACGTTGTCGCGTTGCCTCCGTACGCTGTTTAACTTCGTGATCTCTGAGCCAGTGACAGGATTATCTAAATCTGTCGACTTCAACTAACGTATCGTCTTTCGAAATATGACGTTAACTTTCTAAAACTAAAAGTTATAGCTAAGTAAGTAATTTAGATTTATGACTAAATATTTTGCGTAAAAACTGAAACATTTTGACAACTCTATTACACAATGCAATTATAAACAAAAGAATTTGTAAAGCGCGCGAATCCCTCGGACCATAATAAAGCATTTCTAAAGAGATTCGCAAAAAAGCGTTCATTATGGTGAGCGTGCTTGTTGTGTAAACATCCGCTGGTGAATCCGAACGCATTCGTAGGATGCCATCTTTTTTCTCCCAGTTTGGCGGGAAGATTTATGGGCAGTGACAAAGTCAATTTCATGGCACGACGCGGCGGCGATACGGCACGCCTCGGATGCCTTTATGATGGAATTTGGCATGGGCTTTTAACTGTAATTGTCCTTAAGTAAACATTTTACCTGGCAATTTGATGAATCGCCTCTGTCGTTTTGAAATGCTTTGTGCCCGTAACAATTCAATTTCTAGAGGCTTTCGCGGAAGTAAGTTTAAATAGGTGAGATTGTCACCGTGTCATAGACTGATTTGCACAGACCCTACTGAGCAACAGTCTGTGCAAATCAGTCTATTACTTAAATGGCAGCCGCGTATCTTGGGCGTCTTTTGGGTGCGTGTACATAAGTTAATCAGTATTCACTTATATTTGATTAAATATTAAAATAAAATCATTAATTAATTATTATTGTTTGAGAAAATTAAAATAAACAACTTCCTAAAATTACCAATATACTTAACCCTGGTAATTATTATTTATTTCAAGGAAATTTTCACGGGATATTGCTTCATAATTAAAAGCAATACACATATTCGTAATGTACATACCACGGGAAATCTGTTACATAGTTCATTCTATTGTAAATTGAGCTATATTTTAGTAAAGTAAATAGTCAATTATTTGAAGGAAATACAGCCTTATTTATGTAAATAGAATCGCTAAATGCTAAAAGGATTGGCAATTGGCAAGCTATGTTTTTAGTATAAATTGGGAATGGTATCAAATAATCATAAATAAGTCGACATTTCAAATTGTCGCTGTTTTCTGGACTGAATTTTATTTTGAAATGGAAACTATACCTAACCTAATACTAAGGATTGTAAACTATCGATTTTCCATAAAGAAAATTACTTGCTGTAGCACCTCTTTCGGTCAGACACACATTTCAAAAATTAGTTAATTCGGCGCCTAAAAATATCTAAAATATTTATTTATTTGTATATCGCGTAACATATTATACCGGTTTTATACACAAGTCCCATGACATCTGTAATAAATATTCAACGTGTTTTGATAATAAAGTTCGACTAAACTAGGGTTGCCACACGTCCCGGTACACCGGGACATGTCCCGGTTTGAAGCGTTGTGTCCCGGTGTCCCGGTCATCAAGTTATTTGTCCCGGTATGCACACAATTCGCAAGCTACCCCTGTGTAGGTGAGTACCACGTCTGTGGTGGAAAGTCATCATTAAATGCAGTTATAATTATAACATGACGTGCGTAGGATTTTATAATTATGTTAAAGGGGAAAAGGAGTTATTGACAAAGGTCAAATCTACTGAAAAATATGAGTGGGCAAAAAAGTGTAGTGTAAGAAGACATCGTTATTTTTTTATTAAATTTTCTTAAATATTACTACTGTTTTTTTAATAATCTATGTTTGCCCTATTTCTGTTCTAAATGTCCCGGTCGGCGTCTCCGAATTTATGGCAGCCCTAGACTAAACGGATTCTCAACTGTCGCCATAATGATTGCTTCGACAATTTTATCGTTTGTTACGCAAAGCTGTCAAATGGAATGGGATTTTTTGAATTCGAATTCCGAACACGCGATCGACGCGACGCTTGGTATTTTTTTTTTCAAATGGAGAACTCACTTTACTTCGTGCGTGCGAAAAAGATTAACTTACTAATAGTGAGAAATACCGAAAGTAGGATATTTATTTGACAGTTGAATAAAATAATAATAATAATTAAGGAAAAGGAAACAATAATAATTAAGGAAATTTCTGATAATACTAGCAGCGCCTCGCGGTTTCACCCACATAAGTGTCGATCCCGTAAGAATATCGGGATAAAAGTAGCCTATGTGTTAATCCAGGGTGTCAGCTACCTCCATACCAAATTTTATAAAAATTAGTCCAGCCATTTGTGTGTGAAGAAGTAACAAACTTACAAACACACTCACAAACTTTCGCCTTTATAATATAAGTGTGATTATATCAAAATATAAAATCATTATACATATTATCAAATACCTACCTACAAGTCTGTTTATTATTAACATAGACTTAACTGTATTTACCTCTATTCCCTTCTTTGTCAGCCTTTTCTGTTGTTTTTTTTTTAAGTATTTTGTATCGTGATCGTAATTGTGAACATAGCTCATTTTTATATAGGTACATATATGTATATATTTTATTTTATATCTTAAGTATATGTAATTCAACTCACGATATCTTGTACGTACTATTAATTTCTCTGCTAGTGCTGCGCATTTCTATAAATGACGAATTCACAATTATTCCTAAAACTATATGTGATTTTTGTTTGAATAAGTCGTTGAATTTCCTAATCACAAAAAAATAATAAGGTGAAGGGTAAATTTTAACCATGTCCGATTCTAAATCAGATCTACTAGTGGAAATTTAAAAAAATAACTTCCCCTTTCGAGCGAAAGTCTTATCACTTAAGTAGGTACGGTCAGCAACAAAAGTCGATTAACAATTCAGTTTTTATAATCCCGGTTATTGAGCATTGAGTTATAATGTACTACGTACGTAGTAGTATAACTCAATGTTATTGAGTAAAATATTTGTTCAATATTGCAGCAGAAGTACAATGCAATTTTGAACAAATATTTTGCTCAATAACTGAGATTAAAAAATCGGCCAAGTGCGAGTCAGACTCGCACACGAAGGGTTCCGTACCACAAGGCATAAAACGCCGAAAAAAATGTTTGTTTTATATCTCTTTATTTTTTTTATTATTATTATTTGTTGTTATAGCGTCAACAGAAATACATAATCGGGGAAAATTTCAACTGTCTAGCTATCACGGTTCATAGATACAGCCTGGTGACAGACAGACAGACAGACGGACAGTGGAGTCTTAGTAATAGGGTCCCGTTTTTACCCTTTGGGTACGGAACCCATTTTCCTAAGTTATAAATTAAATACTAAGCTTAACTGATGGAAAATACAAATTGATTGTGGGTTTAATCAAACAACAGCGTTACTTATGTGGTTTGTATGCAACATTGAGTATTTATCCAGCACGTCCGTGATACTAATAGGATATCAGTGGCTGAGCTCAGCGCGCACATCTCGCTCTATTAGTAATTAATATGTCACCAACGAACCCTCCCAGAAACGCCACGGTTCATGGAAATGCGCCGCAGAACTAATATTATCACTACAAATATCTCACGTCTCCGCTACCGATTCCCAGAAAAATACAGCTTTTTTCGTCACCAGCTATCCTGTCACTTTTATCCGTTCGAGCATTTTTCATTCGCCCGCTTATTGCGTGTCTAAATATCAAGTTACACGCCACACCTGTTGGCGACGAGCTTCGCTTTATAACCGATAACAGCGCGTATGTCATCTTATTTTTGGTGCGAACTGAAGGGCTTGCATGCATCGCTCGCGGTGTTCCTCATCAATTCATTGGTAATGAGAAGATGCGCTGGTAGTGACAGGTCTGGAAGCACGGGCCACGGCGCCTGACAGCAGGCGTGGCCAGCTAACGAGCCTTGTCCCTCCACTCAAAAAAAATAACACCGTCTTATTCAAGATATTTGTCGACGCTCACAGTGTTTTCGTTCCAATTAATGTATCGAGAGCGCACGAACCGAGCGTAATCGATTTTGAATCTGTCACGAACTCGACTACATGTTCGCTACGACAAGAAATCGATTATAGATTAACTGAATCGACTGGTTTTTGGAGCTCAATTATTTACATTTAGTCGCATTTCTCTTTTATCTTTTGTTTTACAGATGATCGCAGTCAGACGATCGGGAGAACGTGTTCATTTGTCCCCCGCGTCACATTTTATTTGGACGTGACATAAAATCTCTCTCGGATTAATCAGCGTTTTATTTATGACCAGTGAAGTTTATAAGTGTGAGAAACCTACGCACATCAGTAGGTGGTCACGCACGTGTGTGGATGTTGAGATTATGAGCAGCTTCTCAACATTAATAAAGTCCGCTACTTTTCGTAATGTCTGCTTTACATGACGGGTATTAATTTCAAATGATTTGTGTCAACCATAAAACCAACGTTAGACGCCATTAAATATGTTGTAGCATGTCGTATAGAATAACACGTCGTTCGATCATAAACGTGCCTCGCTCACCGGTCCACTCGATCTTGTCGATGCGATCTCGCTCGTTACCCGCGGACGATACGACAAACGCCATTATTTCCTTCGTTGTGACAGCGAGGCACTTTATACAAGTCGCCAAGCGTAGGTGGTCCCTATCTCGGACGCTCCCGGACTCGACTTCCTAAGTCAACAGTTCTCGCTGTGCTTTTGTTGTCACTACACTATTGTCCTTATGAAACAGAGACGGGAACAGACCTCCGGCTCGCCACACAGTTCCAATAAAATCTCTACGGCTCCTTTAAAATTAAAAGCGATCGTAAAATGTTTCAATAAAGATCTGTTTTCGCCAACATTAGGAAAACATATTTCGTTGGAAGCTTTTACGACTCCATTATCATATAGACGCGTGTGTGGGGGGCGTTATTAAAAAAATATTGGTGTGTGGCGGTGCCGACCGCTCGCTACAAAACGCCATTTGCACAATCTCCCGGTCAAAAGTAATATTGTTTGCATTATGAAAGCGTTTTCGCGCCATATTTGAATTTATATTGTGCGTTTTGTGTCTGCATTGGAAATGTGCTGCCTACGCGTTGTTTCCTTGTAGTGTTTATATCTTACAGATTTATTGCGCTATAAACTTGCATGCTTATTACTGATGCTGCGATTTAGGACAGCTTTGAATACTTAGTAAGATTTCGTTTACGAAAAAGGTAACTGGAGAGTGTTGAAATCAAATGAGTCACACTTCAAGCAACGAGTGAGTGCCGACACAACAGGAACAACATTTTAATTAATCAATTATCAAGATTAGTGCGATTAAAAAAGCTTTTGAATAGGTGCAGCAGTTATATTAAACAGTTTAGACGCGTACCTGTAATCAAATCATAGGTCGATGATACGAAATTCTCAGAACAAAACAAATAAAACAAAGCTTTTCTTCTGTCATACTTCAAGCCATTTGAAATCACAAAGGGAGTGTTACTTATGATATCAATATCCGGCTGCATTAAGCCAATACCCTCTTAATAGTCGTCACGAAGTTCGCACATGCCCACGCAGCAGCTTACAAGTTACAATGATTTACCATAAAAAACACATTATTTACTTACGGTACGCTATAGATTGTCGCGAACATCACGATGCACACCACGCCTCGGTCTCCACCACCGATCGAATACTAATTACCAATACAAAAGTGAATAATTCATTTGTCGTGTGCATAATCAACCACCAAACTTCCCTGAGCCCTACGAAACAGTTTACTTTATAAAAGGGAGGGTCTACATACGCCGGTCGGTTAGATTGGAAGCTAACACCGTACGCATCTGTATTTTACTACGAAACTCGTTATAAACGCGAAAGTGAGTGAAGAATACGTGTCGAATGCTGAATAATCTTTGACGATAATGTTTCCCGTTTCAGTGATATGGACGTTTCACTGGCATATTGATTCCATTGGTTTTTTCTGAGGCTGATTGTAAGGACAGATAAAAGAGCTGGCAATAATAAGTCTGTCAACGATTTGACTTTGAAACTTGCATCGCGTACTTACTAAACTTCATCATTATCTACAATAATTGCAATTAGATCAATAGATCTATACAAAGAGGGTACCCTTTTTTTTCAGGATTAAATTTCACCAAAGCTCTGGGTGGAGCGGAAGGGAGTGTCAGACTCTTACTGACTAAAACCCACCCGTGTTCCTTCCTAAGCCCTTTATATTCCGGGCCAGCGGTAACCCTTTCGGACAATCCCGCTGACCCGGCAGGCTTCGGTCCTGACGGGCCGCTTCACATGATGCTGACATCTCTTTGAGGCGCGCGTGAACACGTACGCGCCTACCGGCACGGGCCTTGTCCTGATCGGACGGTGAGCTACGTAGCCAAGAGGGTACCCTCTGATACTATCTGATTAAACGCCTTCAACCTAGGGTTTGCCTTTCATCTCAAAGTCTCCTACTTCACCATAAGATCTTTCATGAATCAATCAATTTTTTATCAACTCTTCTGCGCCGTGTCGCTGGCACGATTGTTCGCAGATCTCGTTGTCCCAAAACTTTGCCACTTTCACGGCGTCGTCGGCGGCAACGCAGAAGTCACTTTGTTTTGTGGACGCAGATGGCAGGATAGGAGGTACAGCAAAGTTTGCGACATAGCACGAGATGCTGCCGTTCCGTCGAGGCAACCCCACCACCCGGTTGTTTTTTTACCAGGTTGGGGTTAAATCTTCCCACTTGTATCCGGAATCGGTTCGGTACCCAATCCCCAAACATCCGGTGTACCCTGCTAGCACTCGGTAACGCAGAGTCTTGGTGACAAATCCTTTCACCACGATTACACAAACCGGTCTTTCTCTCTTCTATACTTAGTTAGGTCTGCACTTTCAACGTAAGTTAAGAAAGCACAGTAACATTTAACTCATTAAAAATGCATCAATATTTGTTCATTCACTTTTATCGTTGAACAGTTTACACATTGGCATCAGTGTATGTAAATAAAAACAGAACACATGTTTTCCCACATCCTTATTATTTTATTTATTCGTCAGTTTCGTTCATCGCTCGTTCAATTTTGTTAATTGAGACAGCAACGCAGCTATTGTCTGACTGGATATAAAATAAAATCTCCATGTTGTGCCGACAGTATATTTGCTTACTTTGATTGAAAAGATTTTATGGTCCAACGATGGAGTTATGACTTATATTATAATACCTAACACCTCCATCTAACTAAATTGAATCTCATATACTTATTATGATAGGTACACGAATGTACTGCTATTCAGACTCATTCATACTCAACTATCTAGCAAGCTAACCCAAAAACTCCAAACTGTTGACGAACAACTGACAACACAATTCATCATACTTTCTCAACAGATCATAAAAATATTTAAATACTCAATCCATGGGAATGAAATGTGGCGTGAAAAGAGAGATTTACTACTAGTTATATAAATTGTTGCCAATCCGACGCTGACCATAATAAATAATGCATAAGGCAATTTAAACTTGTATTAATTATTTGTTATAAATAAACGGTTTATTGAGCCAATGATGAACGTTTAGAAACGCTTATAGTTTTATTGTGTTATAACACTTACAACTATTAACCGTGGCGAAATTCGATTTTAGGAAAAAGAAAACCTATTTTATGGCTCGGTCGTATAAGTATCACAGGTATGAATTATAAAACGGAGGAGAAATAAAAGATCGAGGTCGAGGATGTTGTAAAAGTTAAAAGAGATGCCAATTCGAACACTGACGGTGACGATGCACAAACTGAATCTAACGCAAGAGACGAAAGAACGAGGTTTACAATCAACCTACCTATATTTAGAAAATAACATACAATCAAAGCTTATTTTTGACGTGAACCAACTCCTTTCTACGTTTACTAAAGTATGGCTATTTTAAAACAACTGTGTCCACTATAAACTTCTATGCCCCATTCTAAATGTGACCAGTAGAATAAGAAGTAATGCACACACGACGCGCGGCATCTCGAACAGCACCCAGTAACCAATCAGAGCTATGCGCTCTACAAACGCACAGCCAGTCAGTGTGTTTGTCTGTTTGCGCAGGCGTGTGCTATCAACTGATTAAACAAATATGTACTTACGAGCGAGTTGTACCAACAGACGATACATTTTTAAGAAAAATGGGATGTTTTAAATAAACTTTTGGTAAATAATTTGTGTTTTTGAAGCTCAGTTTCGGACATTTTGGCAGTTTTTTAGTAGACCTTTTTATAGAACATCCCTCTGGCTTTCATTCATGTAACCTTTTTTCGCGGTACCGAGCATGAGTAGGTAAGCAATATTTTCTGTAATTAGTCCCAGGTATCCTTCTGTAATTAACGAGAATATTTTGTTTTCGAATTAAATACACAATCACATTCTCAATAAATATCGTATAACCGTATTATGTAAACTGTCCTCATTTGCCAATGATCTGACGTATGGAGTTAACAAGCTCGATGATAATTCACAATGATTTAATATAGCCCCGAATCAACTACGCTTGCGGTTGGCATGCCAATCAAACTCCAGTTTCGAAATGCACGAAATTAAGTATCAAGTTAATTCAGAAATTAAGTTTCATTTGTGAAACTCGTGTTAAATAGTAACAATGTAGGTAAGCTTGTATTTAACTATGCAAATGAGTGAAGTAACTTACTGCACTTTACTTTGTAGTAAGAACGGTTTCCAACGAAAATTTTTACTTGCGAGTGCAGAGACTTGGATGCATATTTGTTTTTTTATTTCAGAAATAATCCGACGGGCTCCTAAAGGATTACTTGATTATTTATATGATAAGTCATAGGTAATTGAATTAGTTAATAAAAACGTTATATCAATTCAAACATGTGGATCACTAGGATTTTAAATCATAATGTGTTGTGTCACATCACAGCTGAAGTGGAAAAATGTCAACTAACTTTTGGAGGACTCAGTAGGTACCTACTGATATTCTTAATTGTTTACTCTAGAACTGAGTCGCAATGTAGAACAGAATATGCTAAGACTACGACGATAAGTCCCTGAAAACTACTTAAGTAAAAAACTTACTGAAACTGCAATACCGTTCCGAACTCCAAACGAAAATATATCGGTATTATTTCCCGTGCGGTGCCGTGCATGCAGCGCAATGCTCTCGGTGCGGCAGTAACCGGTTTAATTACGACATCGACAAAATTTGACAAACGCTGAGATATCGCATTTTGAAATTTTCGTACGTGTATTGTTCTACGTTTGAGAATTCATACACATACATTTTCTATTGGAAAATTTCAAAATGCAATTTCTCAGCGAAAAAAAAAGATATTTGAGTAAACTCAACGTCATTTTAAAGAGAAAAACTAGTCCTTTGAGATGCTATTAATAATTTTAGAAAGAAAATAGGATCGGCCGTGCTACATAACCTCAAAAATGAGCAAAAACGGTATTTTTTGCACTTTTAGGTTAGGATATCTCGAAACCCTGACGTGATAGAGCAATTTTGAGGCCAGATTTGAATTCAGCGCGTCAAAATCCTTCGGAAAAGTATAGTCTGGTTTCTTGGGAAAAAAATTGTTGACCTGTGTTATCGCCGGACGGCGTTACCGGCTACCGGGCGCACCGTTCCGGCAAGCGTACACTTTGTTACAGAATAAGCCAGCCTCCACTTAATGGACCATGATTTATTCTTATTATGGACTGCAGTGATGAGTTTAGGCTTAAGTTTCGCGAGTCGGACTTCTGGTTATAAAATTTAAGTGTAACGGACGGCGTTACCGGCTACCGGGCGCACCGTTCCGGCAAGCGTACACTTTGTTACAGAATAAGCCAGCCTCCACTTAATGGACCATGATTTATTCTTATTATGGACTGCAGTGATGAGTTTAGGCTTAAGTTTCGCGAGTCGGACTTCTGGTTATAAAATTTAAGTGTAATTGAACCTTTTACGGAGATTTTCACGTGGAAATTCTCTTCGTGAAGAGTTCGGTAAAAGTTCGTCATTCAAAGCAAGTCATCACAATCTTTCTTGGAGACATAAACTTGTGCCATCGTTTTAAGGAAAGCTTATCATAGGTTCTCTATAAATATTAAGAATCAGACGCTCACGCTCACTATCTTACCGAAAAGACCGCCCATTGTGTCACCCTTTGTAAAATGTCTACATTTATATATGTACTTTATATGATGTACATATAATCCAGTCAAAATAGACAAAAATAAGTCGTAACTTAGACAAAATTCGCATAGAGCTGAATTGGCAGAGATGTTAAATACATCATTATAAATGAAATGTCAAAAATCCCCTTCGATCCTACTTCTGCAAAAAAAAATATTCAAGGTCAAAAGTACAAAATTAAGGTTTTTTCCATTTTTCTCGAAAACAGTAAGTATTATCGTGAAAATAGATCAGACAAAAGTTGTAGATCATACAATTCTCTACAAAAATGGTTCAGTCACTTTTTCTCTTACGACTCACCATTCGTGAGATATCGCGGTTTTAATCATTACAAATTTCATATTTTACATAATATGCACACATTTCCGCACCACCTATGAGGTAATGTACTTAGTACATTTTTTCTAACGTGGTTTCCCCAGTAGGTGATGGAGATAGCCCTTCAATTAACTCCCCTTGACTTGTACATACAGCAGGAAGCGGCGCTAGCCGCCTTCAGGCTAATGCATCTGGGCATATGGGGCAAAAACATTACCAGTCCACACGCTAAAATCCTGGACCGGGCGATTGAGTACCAGCCTCTCATCGCTGCCCCGTGTGAAAGAACACCAAACCAACCGATGTTCAACAAGAACTACATTATACAAACAGTTCAGGAAGAAAGGGATCAGTCAGGAGTTAATGAAGTGCGCATTTATACAGACGGCTCTAAAACACAAAACGGTTCAGGTGCTGGCGTACACTCCCTTGACCTAAATATTAACTTTCACATACCACTAGGCACACATAGTTCGATCTTTCAATGCGAATGTGTTGCCTTAACACAAGCTGCAACAGCAGTAAAGCGCTTAGGCATCCGGAACTATGGCATTAAATTCCTATCCGACAGCCTATCTGTGCTCAAAGCTTTAGGAAGCAAATAAACTAACAATAAGCTAATTTTTGAGTGCCATCTAGCTCTGGAGAGTTTATCGACGTCTAATCGTATTACTCTCCAGTGGATCAAAGGGCACAGTGAATCTCTGGGCAATGATGCTGCAGATGAACTTGCGAAAAAAGGCTCTGATATGAGGGTGCTAGGCCCGTACCCACTTCTCCCTTTGCCTTTCTCATAATTTTGTTTGTGGATTCGCCAAAGATCGACCGAACTTCATAACAACAGATGGTCACGGGCAACAGACTGTAGGTAGACAGTCAAAATTGGCTTTACCAATGATACACCCGCGATTAACCAAAAAACTTCTCAGCCTGAGTAGGAATAACCTTAGAATAATAATAGGTACAATTACGGGCCACAACCTCCTTAACAAACATCTTTTCAACATAGGCGCCACGGACAGCCCCCTTTGCAGGGGCTGCCTTGATGCCGAGGAATCAGCCGCCCACGTCATCCTGGATTGCGAGGCCGTGGCTTCTCAACGTGCAGAAATCCTCGGAATAATGAGGTCGCACCGCGAAGCCTGTGAAGCTCCCAGGAAGCTTCTGTGCTTCTGGGCGGAGCTAGGCTGGCTCTGTTAGCCAGAATCCCCACGCACAACGCGAATACGGGAAGGGAGTCCCATCATCATCATCATTCCCCAGTAGGTATACTCTACGATCTATTGTAATAAAGAAAGTTTGATCAGATCGTATCCTTTTAATTGAAAGAATCCTCGTAGTAATATTGCTAATGAGTAAAGTGGAATAGATTGTTTTTTTCCACATGTCATTATATAAGATAATTGTTTAATTCTACTTCGACAATTATTTCTTCGTCTTTATTTTCTTCTTCTTGCAGAAGTTCACTGTTCTAAGAAAAGGGATGCATCAATTGTCTCCTCATTAATATCATAAATATCTTCATCTGTTGTATTTCTTTCAATATAACATGTAGAAAAACAACCTATTCCACTTTGATCATTAGCAATATTACTATTCCTGCAATTAATAGGATACGATCTGATCAAACTTTCTTTATAACAATAGATCATGGAGTATACCTACTGGGGAAACCACGTTAAAAAAATGCGCCAAGTACATTATTACCTCATAGGTGGTGCGGAAATGTGTGCATATTATGTAAAATATGAATTTTCTAATGATTAAAACCGCGATATCTCACGAATGGTGAGTCGTAAGAGAAAAAGTGACTGGACCATTTTTGTAGAGAATTGTATGATCTACAACTTTTGTCTGATCTATTTTCACGATAATACTTACTGTTTTCGAGAAAAATGGAAAAAACCTTAATTTTGTACTTTTGACCTTGAATAATTTTTTTTGCAGAAGTAGGATCGAAGGGGATTTTTGACATTTCATTTATAATGATGTAGATAACGTCTCTGCCAATTTTCAGCTCTATGCGAATTTTGGCTAAGTCAAATGTCTATTTTGACTGGACTAATAATAAAAAGTATTCTATTCTATTCTCAGAAAATTCTTCGTGAAACAAAACAAATGAAACGAGACCGAAATCCAATATTTTTTTCCACCGATTTTCGAAATAGGAACACTAGTCATGTATCCACTAGAAACAAGGGTGCATTTTTCACTAAAAAACATTTGGCAATTTTGAAACTAATCTGTGCACAAAGGTCGTTTGCGAGCGATCACGCGGAAATTAAGCGGTCGGTATGCGCCGCGACTAACGACGCGTCGCGGCACAAATCGCGCGACTAAAACGGCGCACGCGCGACTGATCGCGTTAACACCCATTACCCAGCCGATGCTCTCGTTGATTGTATCAGATGTTTTTACTCCATTCTTTAGATTTTTCATTTTCAGAGCCTGTGTCAGCCATGGTTTTTCAGTATGCTGTATTAATATAGTGGCCTAGCATGGTAGAAATACAACTGCAATAAAAAATACGTATGTAAAAAGGTCTACGAACATGATGTTTAGAATCAAAAATGTACCATTGTTCCCAACTAACATTCAGCGGGATTGTGGATTTTATGTTCCGGGTCAGCGGTAACCCTTTCGTTACCGCTGCCCCAGAACATAAAAGGCTAAGGAAGGATCACGAGTGGGTTTCAGTCAGTAAGAGTCTGACACTCCCTTCTGCTCCACCCAGAGCGGGAGGGGTCACTTGATGAATTACAACCAAAAAAAAAAATTAGTATGAATGGAACGTTCATGTTAGTAGGGTACTAACATGAATGTTCCATTCATACTGATTCATACATGAACGAGAGCCTCGTATTCGACAATTTCTAAGCACCATCGCTCAGAGGTCTGTGACGGTTAGTAGGGGAAATTAGAACAGTTCCACTGCTATTTATTTCCCACAAATTCCACTGCCATTCGAACATGGAAATATGTAGTAGGTAATTTATTGAAATTTGAAAGACGAAAAACTTTATCTAACAACTCCCAACTAAAACTATAAATCAACATGACACATAATGTCAGTTTCCTGTTCCCATGCCGGCGCGGATGATCGGCAAAAATATCGAATAGATATTCGGAATACGTATCGATACATCGACAAATAAATACGAGTAGTCGAACAAACGGCCAGTGCGTACGCGCCTTACATAATTCATGAGGTGGTCAGCTGTGACTGCGTACAAGCCGATATTGCAGGAGTTTTGGGTCCCGACGAATTTAAAATGTAGTACTTCGGTACTTTTGGACGGGAAGGACGGAGACATTAAAATAGGGACGGATCGGAAAGTTGTTCTGTGTCTATCTGTTTGTCTATGGTAATCATTAGTTTCGTTGATCACGCCTACGCTTTTGACTAAACGATAAGCAACAACTAAGTTGTATGCAGATTAGGGTGAAAGCGATGGACTATAGTTGCGTAATTTTCGTTTCAACCGCTTTGATAATACTCGTAGCGTTAATAATCATCTTATTTTCGGTCACTATCTTGTCCAGAGATCGTGATTCTGATTCATTCTCATACTTTTGAATTGAAATTTCATACATAGAAAAAGCATTAAAGGAATTTACGTTTCACATTAAGGCTGCAGATAGATTAACTTACCTTCTTGAGGGAAAACCACTAAAAACAATATTTATGACCCCACATACAACATCTTCAACATCTTAACTCCCTATAAACTAGCCACTCGGAGCTTCCTCCAATAAAGGCATCTACATATTACGAAGGCAACAGTACGAGAACTGCTTCAAATGGCACACATCAACATATAACTACTCTATTACCAGGAATGCCAGCTAATTGGTAGTTAGCAGTAAGGCAGTAAAACGCCTCATTACTTATTCTGCCGACGCCGAGCTTCGAAGACGTGTCAATTCGACTAATTTGCAAATACATCGGCAGCGGATGCTTCAGAGAACATTTAGCTATCATAGAATATCAGAATATCAAAATGGAATATTTTATTTATTAGATCTGATATACATAAGTAACAGAAACTCTAGGAATAATAAAAATAAGATGGCGGCTGATACAATACATAATGATGTGGTATCAGTACAAAGAACCTCGTCGCCGATGAATGGTGACATTATCCACACAAAGTCAAGGTAACCAATTTTGAATTTATAGACTTGTCAAGCATGTTGATTATATTAAGATTATTTCATTATTCAGGATAAATATAAAACAAACTAAATGAGCATAGCTGGTGTCGTGGTGAAAAGATAACCCAGTTACCAAGGTTTAGTAGTGGGACTAACCCAGGATCCCCCGGTACGCCGATACCAAAGGACGCCATGTTTAGGCTGCACCTTAGCATATTGATACAGAATCCTCTATGCTTAATTGTTATGACAATGCTAACATTACAACGAGATCTTAATTAGGAAGGGCGAAATCTCTTTAACTCCTCGACTCTCAGTGATATTCAGCTGGAGCTGATTAACTCGATGATTAGGATCATTCCAATTGCCTCGAAGCATCCGTTAGATGTACCATACACGAAACAGTTTAAAATTAACTCGTTTTAACAATTAAAACCGGGGTGTAACCCGAGCCGCCACTAAGGTCGTCGAGAAGTTACCAGCAAATTGTTTAGCTGCTTAATTAACTGGAAGTAATCCGACCAGGCTCCGGTGACGTCACGGGTTCTACCTCGGAAGTCTGCACTCAGATATTATGTATAGGATTTATGAAAAGGAAAAGAAAAAAATCGCCATGAAAGAAATATTGAAAATTCCAAATGTGTCGCTTAAATCAAACAAATTAATGAGGCTATCTGACTCAATGGATATTTAGATAGTAATCTTGAAATTATGCAAATCTCATATGCCTTAAAGATGCCGCTCACTAACTTGTTTAAATATAGTCACGTTGAGTTTAGACATATCTCTCAGCCTCTGTCCAAGAAATTAGTAAAAATGGAAAAGACCATTTAAAATGATGACTCCCAGGCTGCAAGAGGGCCTGAGAGTCATCATTAACATCATTGATATACATAGTTAAAAAATCATTTACAGAAACAGAACGATGCTTTAAATAAGTCTAGCGCTAAACGTATGTATTTAATGTTTTGCGGTGCAAGCGGACCTCAGAGCCAACACAATGATTGTACCTGTAACAAAAATCAAAAACAATATAATACATATAAGCTATCAAGGAACAACAAAATTCTACCATAATATACTAGCCTTCAACGTGAATGCTCCAAGTAGGAACTGCTGTTGTTTGCACAAGTACATGACTATTAATTACAATCTTAATCACACCCTTATTTGTATCCTCAGCCATAAAAATCCAATTATAAAAATACACATTAGTTGAGCTGTTATAAAAAGTCAATAATGTTTTTAAAAGCTCCTAATTTGAGTGGGCGAGGCGCAAAAGAAACCGTTTAATAAAACTGATCACACGCAACCCGATCAAGATATTATTTATTTTTATATAAAATTCGAACGTTGATATAAGATATGTGCGGTGCGATACTATCTGGATATTCTCGTAAACCGAGAGGTCTTAATGTTGCCAGTATTTGCATATAAATATGAAGCATCTCGTTCATTGGTACGTTCACCCGATCGGCTGCGTAACTATTACTTTATTGGTTGTTTGTATATTTTAGCATATTATTAGTTTGCTAGACATTACCATTTCAAGTGATTTGTTTGCAAACGTCTTTTGTTTTATCTCCTCTCATTGGTGTAGCGAATTCAATTCACACACTACTGAATCCATGCGGTTCTGCGTTTACGTTATTTCAAGTTTCAGTCATCGCAGCAGTTTGAATGCTTTTGTGGTCTCTGGTTTAGCTTCTACTATAAACTGGAAGAAAAGCATCATAACTTTTCGTTGAAGCATTATTTTTACTTTAGTTTGGGGCACTAGAAGTTCTGAAATTCTAAGTACAATAGACTACTTCGTCGATAGGGGGCAACATATCAGCAAACCTCTCTTTTGGTGATGGTAACCACTTTACATCAGTCGGGCCCTCTCTCTCTCTCTTTACCAATCTATAACTCAAGAGAAAGCTTTAACTCAGGACTGAACATCTCTAAACCATCTCACAGCATCCCACGCCTCTCTTTGCATAAGGCTCATCTTGCTATTTATAAACCCTCCGATCAATTCGCCTAGCAAACATTGTAATAATCCTCCTTACAGGCTCCGTCAATAAATCAAATCGCGATCATATTCTTAACTTTCATATCGTGTGCGTAGGAGCGCAAATAAAAGACGATCGGCGGTCATGTGTCGTAAATAATGTAAGGTATCGATTACTATCCGTTAGTACAACGCCTCACTCTGCCTCCTGCTGTGTGCTGCGCGCCTGGTATCGAACACGTTTAGATCTTATGACATGACGGAACGACTGCTTTTGTGGCTAAAATTGTAACATTGGTGGTATAGTGGTATTTGGATTATCGAACACAGCTAGTAATTCTCGTTTGCCTTTCCTTGTGCCCAATTCTTTATTGCATTCTATATGTAGGAATAACCAACCATATGTGCCATATGTGTGTGTGTGTTAAATGTGAGTGAGGGTGTGTGTGTATATGTGTAACTTGAATTACTCTTGAATTTTCTAAAGTTTTTTCTGTACATAGGGATATGGGCTACGCTCTGCAATAAATAAGTAGAATATACAAGTCTCCAAAAGGTCTTTTCAGATAATTTAACCGAAAATAAAACTATTTATTTAGGTATGTACTATTAACCAATGCAACACCACTCCATTAAAAAAAAATCTCATAATCATAACCAAATTCACAGTCGCTCCGTGTAAAGCTCTCTCATAACTTACGATAAAATTGTTAAATAAATTAAATGATCTCCGTCCACCGCCGGCCGGTCGTTCGACCGTTAAATAATTCAATTCTACATCGTTTCTACATAATGTCACCATATTGGTTGATATAAAAATGTTAAAAACTTGTGCGCGTGTGAACGATTGCGAAGTGCGATAGCTTAGGAATGGCTACACAGGCGCGGGCGCAGCTCTTGAATGGCGGATGACATTACATTCATGGTTTCGAATCTTCATTAAAATGGTTCTGGGTATTGTGGAATGAAGGTGAAGGTGGCAGCCTCTTGTTGCGGGGGTCATTTGATACATTATGACATTCATGGTTTAGTGTTACCTAGGTACATCTTATGAATGCTTTGGAGTTTTATACCTACACTAGCTTCTGCCCGCGACTTCGTCCGCGTAAAATCTCATATCCCCCCGACCCATCGCGTCACCCGCCCGCGCTTGTATTACTTAATTTTCACTCAGTGTTCTTTCAGACTTTCAAACTCAAACTCAAACTCAAAAATAAGTTTTCGAATCCAACTTGTAGTTCTACAGATTAGGGCGTTCAAATAAACAAATTCTTCAGCTTTACTACTAGTATATATTCTTGTGCAGCTCATATTGGCCACGACATTGTTACACTAAGTAGGTACTGAGTTCATTTTCATTTCCAGTAAATCTTCTCAGAAATAATCAGCACTAATATGAAGCTGTTAGATCTAAGCTACTGGTTGTCCGTTCAAATATAATATCAACTTAAGCAGTCCAGACACGCAACACAATAATTTACAACTGCCATAAAACATGATATATTTTTTACAGCAATTAAACTCGCAAATCGCATTCATAGGCCGAAGATTTATGTAACATATCAAGTAATAATTTACATGTAAAATGCGCGGGGGGCGAGTCGTGCGCCCGCGCCGTTAATCACACGCCCACCTAGTGCACATTATTGTTTATAATTGTCTAGACACGCGACGCGCGACGTAGGCGCATTCCCGGGGATACTAATACCTTGGATTTGTCACGGATTAGAGAAATCAACAAATGGAGAGATAATGTTTTCCGTTAACCATACTCAACGAATTTGTCGGATGAGACACATCAGTATAGAAACTAAGAAAGCTTGGTCATTGGACGACCTCTGGATTAAGGATGCTACAGTGTGTACCAAGCACTCATGCTCATGTTTCTCAGAATAAGTCTGCAATTAATATCAAAATATATTTTATTATTTTTGCAGACGTTTTAGTATGATTGTGTTTTGTTGCATCAAACAGCAAACTTGATGAGAAAAGCAGAGTAACTACTAAACACATTGTTTATGAGCTGTAGCTTGAACTGTCGCTGTTCAGTGTGCCAAAAAGGTATAATACCCACAGTCCACTAGCAACATCGATGACGATGGCAATACGTATTTAATATAATTTACTTAACAACCCACCGCGTCGCATCGCATCGCCCGTCCACACTATTACTTTGTTGTCGCTGAGCGTTCTTTCTGCCTTCTTTTCGGTTTGCTCGGCTCCTAAGGGTCGTAGAGAATTGTTAAATATAGCCTTCCTCGAGAAACGGGCTATCAAATGCAAAAGGATTTTGGAAATCCGACTGGTAGTTGCAGAGATTATCGCGTTCAAACAAGAAAAACAAACAAACTCTTCAGCTTTGTTACATTAATTATGTACATATATAGATAAGTACCAAAATAAGAATCTAAAAAAGGAGATCTTGTCAAAGCAAACTTAATTTAAATAACACAAGGAGAGTCCTTGACAGTTGTAAGCGCTCGTCTGTCGGCCCACTCAATACCTTTGATCTATAATTAAATGTTAGCGAATCCTAATATTATTCAATATTCTGCCATTAGCCTTATAATAACAAGTTTAATAGCTATATTGACTCTTTGGGGAAGAAAAGATAAACATCGTGTGTTTAACAGAAAGATTATTATCTAATCTGGTCCTGATATAGAATCACTTTGGGAGCTTAGTCATAATCCTAAGCGAGATGGCTTACTATGATGAGATGTTTTTATCATAATCATTATTTATGCGGGAGGCTCATTTACATACCAACTTTGCGGGCAAAACTCGCTATTCTCATTTATAGTACGACTCTTACCTAAGACCAATTTATAGTAGGCCTGGGGTAGTCCTATTGTTAGGCATCGTCCTAATAGAACGCGAATCCGCGATCCGCGAACTTAGTACTTACTAAGTTGTAGTAAGAACTGAGTAAGTACTCAGTTCCAATTCCAAAACTCTATTTTCAGTGAGCTCTGGATGAAGTCTACCGTGAGTTTTTCCAGAATAGTGCTGCAGCATTTAAACATCTTGGGGTTTATTTATAAAAGTTCAGATCCAGGTCAATAGCAGACCCATTAGGCAATTAAAATAAAAATTGCATAAAGCTAAGTAATGACTAACATTCTGCATTACCTTACATTTTTTGTCGTTTAAGCGTCTCTTAACTCCATACAACGTTTCTAATTAAACGCTCTAGTACTTAGGCAAACGTAATCAGCGCTGTCAGTAATACCTAGAACATAAACTATGACACACTTATAACATACTTTATATGGTGTACATAATAAAGAGTATTCTATTCTATTCTATGAGGTATAATTTTGATACCATAATTGACTAAATTGACGTAGTGCCGGGTCAGAGGGGCGGTGTTGCGAAATACTCGCGTAGGGCACTCTTGTGCACGCCGAATGCGATTAGTGCCCGTATTCCTCCACCAACAGGGCTGGCATGAAGCTTTGTGAAAGTTTTAAAAAGGTTATGTCATAACTGAACCTTGGTCTTACCACCACCTCTTAGCGACGAGATGAAGCTACACAGGTCGTCTCGTTTCCTCTTCTTCTTAGCGTGTCGATAGCAATCTAAATGGACACGGCCCAGAATTCGGCTACTTGTTTGGCGCCATCACCAGCGTCCATCAGTTCCTGTAACGTGCAGCTGACAGGTAGTGTTGCCCAAAATCGGTCTTGGTCTTGCAGTCTTGGTCTTGTTCTTGCTTTTTTCAAGACCAAGACCAAGACCGACTTATTGTAGCAAGACCAAGACCAAGACTGAACCCTGCAAGACTTGAGCAAGAACAAGACTAAGCCTGCAAGACTCTTGCGTCTCGCAGTTAAGTCAAACTGAGATTTGGGCGTTATAGTAGGTATTTGGTTTCAATCCCGATTTTGATAGACGTTCCCCAGTATCAAAACCGTATCGTCATAACACTAAAAGGTATTGATATGTTTCGACTATTTATTAAGTAGGTAGGTAGCGTGTTACTTACAAATTTGTTCCCATATGTGATAAAAATGTACCTAGCATAACTATCTAGCAAAGTTCATTTCATACCTTGTAGGTATATCTACTTAGAGTATTAGATTATACTTGTATAAATGTATAAGTCTAATGTGCAGATCTAACGTTAGTAGGTTGATAAAAGTTATGTAGGTATTTATGTTTCAAAGTTTATATTATTCTTCTATTCAGCAAAATTTAAAACTAACAGCGAGTCGAGTAGTTCTAGTACTAGTAGCAGTTTTTAAGCCAGCCGATGTTATGGTACAGACGCCAGCACATCAGACTACTACAATCTGCTATATTTCTTTAACAGATTTGCAACTTTATCGCTAAAGCATTAAGGTTCATGGTTGATTGGCAAAATATGACGTTCCGCGAATAAACTGTTGGCCGGTCAGTGTATTACGTACCTACTTATTTGATAATTTACGGACAAAGACGCCGCCGCCGCGCGGGGATTTCCGCAATCTTCCGCATTTTATGTCAGGTTCAAGCATTTATGCACTTTTTTGTAATAATTTAAAGTTTATTTTCAAGTGCATTAATAATACGAGG
Organism: Luperina nickerlii; assembly: GCA_963855955.1. Classification (NCBI taxonomy): domain Eukaryota; kingdom Metazoa; phylum Arthropoda; class Insecta; order Lepidoptera; family Noctuidae; genus Luperina; species Luperina nickerlii. The sequence continues at coordinate 21,691,503 of OY979675.1, read as the reverse complement.
AGACCGCTTGGCGCTGCGGTCCCTTTGTCGCGGCATTTGAAAGCGAATAGCGTAGGTACGAACTACGAAGATAGTGTTGACCTCGTAAATGAACTTTAGCAATACAGCTGATCAGGTAGCCCTTTCGAGTTTTATTTACATTGCTGTTTTAAGTGAAACAAGTGAATTTATTATTTTTTAATTGAAAATCTCATTAAGTCAGATAGAAATAATGACTTTATACAGTTTACGTTAAAAAAAAATGCAGAAAAAAACTTAAAAATTAAGAAAAAGCCGACGAAAAATTTCAACGCATGGGGGTCCAGAATCATGTACTGAATCCATGGTAAGCGCGTCGATGTCCCTGCCACCCAGCAATAGGCTAATAGGTAATTGAATGTAGTCTAGTCTAAGTAGTAGAGTCTCGCAAGACTTGCGAGACTCTTGCTGCAAGACCAAGACCAAGACTGAGAGCGCAATACCAAGACCAAGACCAAGACCAGGTGTATTGACGCAAGACCAAGACCAAGACTGGCTAAGGTCTTGTCTTGGTCTTGCATTTGGGCAACACTACTGACAGGACACGCAGGACACAGTATTAAGTGTCCCGTCGTTTGTGGAACACCACCACATTTACACTCCAAGGCGGAGTCGTCTATGCATCTCCACCTGAACAGGTTTTCCTTGCTTCGGTCAACCTGGGTCCGGAGTTTCTTTAAAGACTTCCAGGTTACCCAAGGCAGCTCATGACCAGGTGGTCTTCAGCGGGTGGAACGAATGGTTTGGGTAAGAAAGCACTGTCTCGTCACAGCTTCAGTCTTTCTTGTGATGGTTCGCCAGTGAGCGGGACGCCACAATTAAAAAAACAGTTTTTTTGGCATTTCAGCCTGCTCCCTCTTTACCACAATGAAGTACTACACTTAAAACCCCGGAATGGTAAATTGATTCCGAATTCCCTCTTTTTTAGCGTGAAATTGAATAGATACCTAATCATTTCCACACAAAACGTCAAACAACTACCATTCCAATAAATTAATACGAAAATAAATTATCATTGTTTTACAGTTGATTTCAATACAGTATCGCGATTAATTATATTGAAAAGTTACAACAAAACTAATTTAAGAGAACTTTCGTTCGTGACAAATGAGTGCAGTGTTGCCATAACAATAATGTGATGTGTTACATAGCAATACGATACGATTGATTGCCTTTGGTATGCATACGGGTATATTATTGATTTATTTTTCGATTGTGTACATAAATGGTCATAATTAATTATTTATCCAGTGGTTGATAAATTGAGTAGAAGTAAATGCTTGGAAATAAAAACTAATTATTTCACCTTGTCACTGAAATACATGAGCTTCTATCTATTTATCTGCAGCGAAAATCAATATTTCAAATATTTAAATGTTTATTAAATCATTTTCGTCGTACGCACCTCAAAAGTAGGCAATTTTCGTAACGTTTCGTCAAGCTACTGTTACATCTCCTGATAAAAGTAGCCCATTCACTAATCACTTAATCAAAACACCGCCACAACATTAATCATAGCACCACTTTCTCATTCCCTGGAGCCCTGCGGGCAGCCCTACTGTCGGCGTGCGCCCGCGCAACTGGTTCAAGGTTGTCCGTAAGAATGCGGCCCGTATGCTCCACTCGCTAATTTGGTCAGGCACTCTATTGCCTTATACGGCGCTACAACAGTTGTGCGCCTACAGATTAGAGCTTGCTATGATTTATAACAGAGTTTGAGAGTGTACGTTGGTTTAATTGTCTGACTGTACATGATTTAATGTGTCAAGTTTGGTTACTAGCTGTTGCCCGTGACTTTGTGTGGGACTGGGGACGAATTCAGAAAATCCTGAAACTTAACACCCTCCAAGAAACATACATAACCAGACTATAATGTTCCCACTACTGGCAAACAGGCCTCCTCTCCGCGAGAGGGAGTAGGCCGGTAATCCACCACGCGGGCCCAGTGCGGGATGGTACATGTCATAATTATGTCTTCGAATGCCAAGCAACACAATTAACTTTTTTTTTATATCCCTTATAAGATCACTTCGTTGTTCATCGGTCAAGACCCTTTTTTCTCTCTAAAGTCTTTCAGTCAGTCATTGAAAGTATATATAGAAAGATGTAGCTCGTATAATACTTATCTGTGTCAGAAGCCGGAATGTCTAAAAGCCTAAAATGGGATATTGCAGCGTCTCCCCTTTTTGCTCTGCAGAGGTCAGACGGCTATCGCTCCGCGTCAGTGTTCTACACTAAATTGCATCCTGTATCAACTGGAAGCAAAAAACGATGACGAAAGAACTATGTTAGCCCCAGGCAATTCGCATACAATTAGAGCAAGATTTATGATCCAAATACAAACTAGTCCGTTAGTTAATAGCACGACAATACATAACAAATGTTCAATTAAATTGTTATGTAAATGGTACGGCCGTAACAGTTTAGCAAGAACATAGCCTGATATACAAATGTTGCCTCGCCCAGAGCGGGCAAAAAGTGTTCCAGTTCCGTATAAGGGCACGTAATTGAAATATACAGCGTGTTAACTGCTTGTTAGCCCGCTCGTGGATAGGCCTTACTCACGAATTAGGGAATGCGTCATTACCGTGTTAGAAAACGGTGGTAATTTGTGCCTGACTGGTAGTAGGCTTCCTGTACCAGTTGGACACAATTGCAATCTTCGTAATCAACGGTTGTGAAGGGTAATGGTTAGAGGATTGGCAGCAGTGACTTCCTGTTTGCTAATAAGTACGGAGATCGTCATCTGTCTTCCAACGTCCAAAGAAAATCAACGGTCTAAAGGGGCCTATGGGTGGAGGATTGCAGGCTGTCGATGATTTTCTGATTTGGAACCTAATGAAAAAGAAATTGAAACACTTTTGGGTTTGCCCAGAAGACCACACCATTTTTAGGGTTCCGTATCTCAAAAGGAAAAAACAGAACCCTTTTAGGATCACTTTGTTGTCCGCCCGTCCGTCCGTCCGTCTGTCTGTCAAGACTCTTTATCTGGGAAACGCGTGAAGGTATCAAGTTGAAATTAAAATCATATACTCAGGTCTACAGTCCCTTGAAGATGTAAAAAAAACAAACACCTAAGATAGCGTAAAAAAGATACGGCCCTTTATTCCGCAAAAAACGTATATTTCGACGTTTTCAAGGGAATCAAAATTTATAGGGTACTTCCCGTTGACCCAGAATCACGTTTGGCAAGAAGCAAGATCATGTAGCACAAGTAAAGGAAAAATCCGAAAACCGTATATTTGTTGGTACATTAAAAAAAAAGTCCCGCGATAAACTATTTACATACCTACAAAGTACGTTACACTGGTGCACGACTTCGACTCGGACTTGACCGGTTTTTTAGACCACCCCAGTCTTATAAAAGCCACCGTACATTCCGTACAAGGCACATCTTTTTACTTTCAGCTGGATGGAAGACGGGCTGAAAGTCGACCCCATAGATGGGCAATAGACAATTAAAAACAAAAACACAATGATGGTTAATCAATCTAAAATCAAACATACATAACCAATCAAAAATATGGAGTATCATATCACCCTGCAACCATAACTGTCATAAGTTGACAATGAAACATAAAATGTATGTTGCGGTCGTGTCGGGATAACGGGTTCGATCCCAGGTCGCTCACGGGTATATGTTACAGTAACGCGATCTGAGAGTTTTTGTTAACGCTGTGTTACTGTCTCGTCTTTCTGTTTTATTGGTGTGGGTTCCAATTGTAAGAATAGATATAGATATGAAGTTGGAAATTTAAATAAACATGACACTTCCCGGTACCTTGTTATTCATAATAGCATATCACGCTCGTCATCTTGGAGGAAAAGGCAGGGATATATGTAACTTGAGCAGTGGTAGCCCAGTGGTAACTACCGCGACTTGCCGAGCTGTAGGTCGTAGATTCGAACCCAAACAGGCGTTCTACTTTGTGTAAATTATTTCATGACCACTGCTCACAAACGGTGAAGGAAAACATCGTGAGGAAACCAGCATGACCTAGAACCAAAAACTCGAAGACGTGACATTCACCAACCCGCACTGGGCCTGCGTGGTGGATTACGGCCCACTCCCTCTCACTGAGAGGAGGTCTGTGTCCCAGCAGTGGGAACATTAGGATGATCATGCTATCGGTAACTTGACAGAGAGAACCCGGATTGATTTCCATTACTTTACATACCTACGTATTCTTCCAATTTCTTGTCTGTATTATTTTTATGTGCGTTCTAAGCCAGCTTCTCCAGGCCACTATTGTAGATCATGCCTACAGAAGTATTTTTATCGCGCTTGCAACCACGAGACCAACAAGGCAGTTCCCTAATACCTATGATTAGACCCCATTACCCCGAAGGTATGAGGTTATCACCGGTGTCCATAAGACCAAAATAGCAATAACGAAGTGCTTCAACAATGCAGTCATAATGACAAGTGCCTTATCTAGTAAACCATCACATTAGTGAGCGTAGTTAACGATTTGGCGTTAACTACTAAATGCAGGTTATAATAACATTAGAATCTCGTTTGTCTGGACACCTTGCAGAGTCCTCGTTTATTCGAAGTATTTGTTTATTGTCTAGACACGTTATGTAACCGATATCTAACTATGTAGGTAGATATACCTTTGAGAAATATTTTATAGAAATATTATAATAAGAGACCTTTTATATTTGTAGAGTTGAATTATTTACATAAGCACATTTTTTTTAGTTATTAGGCAATTGCATAGATTTGTTCGTTTCTATAGACTAGGAGAACCCTAGCCTGACCCTAGCCTAACCCTAGCCTGACCCTAGCCTGACCCTAGCCTGACCCTAGCCTAACCCTAGCCGCCCAATTGTTTTCGTTTAATTCAGCAAAAGACAAACGGAGTTAGAAATGATGTACTAAAACTAAGAACGAACAGTTCATAAAACCGTATTCTAAAAGCTACTTCCCTATTAAAAGTTTTTAAACAAATAGAAGTGAAACTGTCGTCCAAAAATACCTGAAACTGTCAGACCCTAAGGGTGGCGGATTAAACCGTCCGCCACGCGTAACTCCGACGACCCATCCTAACTAGGAATACAGAAGATCTACTTCACATCTCATACAAAATTACAAGTACACTCACTGTAATTGTACATTAGTGGTAACAATAAATCGCCCTTACTGCTACGAAATAAAAGCGCTATCAGTGTCAAATTGTTAGTACAGATGTGCAATCGACTGTACCTACTTGGCCTTTTAGTAAACTACTTTCCATCAAGCAGGCCGTAGTCCTGTTCGTCAGGCAATACCATGAAAAAAGAGAATAATTGCTACGCGCTACGCTAACTACTACGCGCTACGCCAAATACTACGCGCTAAGCACACTACTACGCGCTACGCTAACTACTACGCGCTACGCTAACTACTTCGCGCTACGCTAACTTCTACGCGCTAGGCTAACTACTACGCGCTACGCTAACTTCTACGCGCTACGCTAACTACTACACGCTACGCTAATTACTAGGCGTTACGCCGTCGCGTCACTACAAAATTGGTCGTTTGGGTAATTGGCAAAGTGCAGTCACAGTTCACTTATAAGTACATAGCTAGGTACCTACATGTCTAACCTTTTAGAAACACCCATTCCCACCACATTTAAAACGTCAACTTTTCTGTATTTATGCAAAACTAACACTATTAAAAAAAAACTGGCCAAGTGCGAGTCGGACTCGCACACGAAGGGTTCCGTACCACAAGGCAAAAAGGCCGAAACAAACCCGTTCGTTGTATGGGATCCCCCCTTAAATAATTATTTTATTCTGTTTTTAGTATTAGTTGTTATAGCGGCAACAGAAATACATCATCTGTGAAATTTTCAACTGTCTAGCTATCACGCTTCACTCATGAACCGTCTGTCTATCTGCCACCAGGCTGTATCTCAATACAGCCTGGTGACAGACAGACAGACAGATGGACAGTGGAGTCTAAGTAATGGGGTCCTGTTTTTACCCTTTGGGTACGGAACCCCAAAAACTACCACTATTTAAGTTAAAACTTCAAGTTGTTACATTTATTCTGCTGGACACTGTTTAGCGGAATTAAAAGATAAAAATAAAATACGTGGGCCTTCTGTATATACGTATCCTGTGTTCTTATCGTGTGTCCTATCTGTCGCTAGGCGGATTACACAGGTATGCCTCAAATGAACGGATATTAAAATACGTTAATATAATTTTCATAGAATTTTTGATAGTTTAACCACTTGAGATCGGATTGTGATAAGCAAAGAGCACATGTATCTGATTACGCTTAAAGTTGTAAGATTTTATATTTAACATGACAATTTTAAATGTTAATTTTATCTTCATAAGGTGTGCCGACATAAAACAAAAAAAATATTGTTATGAAGGTCCTTGTGTAGCACAAAAACACAAAATATCTATCGTGTTGTAGATTGTACAGGGTGGCAGGAGGACATCGGCGCACCACTTGTTCATCATCCACACACTCCTCCACATCGACCGGTTCTGTGCTTCTCTAATCCTACGGGTTCCTGCGGCCTTCACAAGGACGTCAGACCACCTTGTGGGAGACCTTCCAACGCTACGTCTTCCGATACGCGGTCGCCACTCCAGAACCTTTCGGCCCCATCGGCCACCTGTTCTGCGAGCAATGTGCCCTGCCCACTGCCACTTAAGTTTGGCACTTCTTCGGACTATGTCGGTTACTTTGGTTCTCCTGCGGATCTCCTCATTTCTGATTCGATCACGCAGGGAAACTCCAAGCATAGCCCTCTCCATTGCCCTTTGGGTGACTTTTAACCTTGTAATAAGGCCCACAACTTTTTATCTACCATGAATTCAGTACATGATTCTGAACCAATTGCGTTGAAATGATTCGAGGGTTATTTAAAAAAAATTATTGGTCTGCCATACATTTTGACCGTAGATATAGCACTTTTGTATGAAACAGCTGATATTTGATATTTTCTTTGTTAACCGACGAAAAATTTTTACGAATTTGTCTAGAATCATGTGCAGAATTCATGGCTTCATTTTGCGCTTTATGTCCCTGCCACCCCGTATATCTTGAATCATTTAATAACATTTAAATAAAGGACGTATTGAGGCGCATACATCAATATTTAAATGTACTACAGTATGGAAATAGTCAGTTAATTGATGCGGCCAACAGTTACAAGGCCTACATTATTCACCTTGATTGCACATTGCACATTCCGTAGTAGATTTACTGCATTAATTGTTCAGCTACCTACTATTGTCCCTAGTACCTAAGTAACGCTACCTCGGACTTATGAGATTGCATGGGAGTTCTTTATACAGCAACTAAATATATTACCTAGTAAGAACTCAATCTGCAATCTGCCTCGCCTTTTCTGGCTAACCGGATGCAGCTGAATATCAGTATTTTAAACGTAATGACTGCCTGTCTGACCTCCACAACAGAGTTACCTACTGGGTAAGCCGATACTCCTTGGTAAGACTGGTTTACTATATATATATATACTCCTTGGACAGACTTTTGGGCTTCTGACTACCCGTACCGACTGTCAAAGAGCTACGAATGACAGCTGGGATCAGCGGTTTAACGGGCTTTACAAAGCACAAAAGAGTCTCGATATGTAATGGATGGTCGTGGTCACCCATCGACCGATCGCGGCAAGCGTAGCTTAACCATCAATCGTTATTATTTAGCCACATAAAATCTATAAAATACAATCCAAGAAAGAGACAAGACTGAAACAACATAAAAGTGAAATAATATGTGTAACGAATGATACACACGCATATTTGTAAGTTTTGCAAAACGAGTTAATCGGAGTGGGCCATAATCCACCGCGCCGGCCCAGTGTGGGTTGGTGGATGTCACATGTCGTTGGTTCTAAGACATGCCGGTTTCCTGACGATGTTTTCCTTCACCGTTTTGAGAGCAGTGGTGATGAATGAAATTACCTACACAAAGTAACGTGCCTGCCTGGTTTCGAACCCCCGACCTAGGACACGTAAGTCAGGGCCACTAAATGCTTCATCATAATCAGCCTATAATGTTCCCACTGCTGGGACACAGGCCTCCTCTCTGTGAGAGGGAGTGGGCCGTAATCCACCACGCGGGCCCAGTGCAGGTTGGTGGATGTCACATGCCATCGAATTTTTGGTTCTAGGACATGCCGGTTTCCTCACGATGTTTTCCTTCACCGTTTTGAGAGCAGTGATGATGAAATAATGTACACAAAGTAAATCGCCTGTCTGGGTTCGAACCTACGACCTACAACTCGTAAGTCGCAGCCGATGCCACTGGGCCACTACTGCTCTAAATGCTTGCTAAGCTCAAACTTAGCTAAAGCTTTCATAAAATATACTTAGCATGCGGGTACCTACTCATCCTATTATATTAAAACAATGGAACGTCGCCGAACTTAAACTACACACAAATAAATAATCCCATTCACAATGGTACCTAGCAATAGAACGTATTTGAATAACGGTGCAAAGATTAACTCCTGTCGCGCCGCGACTGTCCGCCAAATTTATAGTCTGTGGTCCCGCATGCTACTGTCTCTTTTTATTTCGTATTGTTTTAGGCAGAATGATGAATGCCTTTATTGGTTTTTGCTGATTAAAAATATTGTTTAGGCTTATTCTACATTTATTGATCAGGTGAATGTTCAAAAGGAATTTTATGAATCTTCAATACTTTAGAGTTCGGGACGTAAATTGGGAAAGCCCTGTCATGTCCAACGTTGACTATGGAAGGCTGATTTTTGTGATTAATCCGATTATTGATCGATCGATTTAACCGGTTTTATTAAATACATATTTGAAAGTTTTACATGCTACGAGTATACGGTAAAATGTATCAGTACTATTTATAAAAAATCTTACTTGTATAAAATAAGCAAATACATTATAAGCAAATAAATTATGTCTATTTCTATTGTCAAAGAACACATGGCCGAAGCAAATTAATCTGACAATAGAGGTAACATTTCCCAACAAAACCCTTTCTTAAAACGTGTCGCAAATAGACGACATTGTATTTATAAAAAGACTGTAGGTAGTATAGGTGAGTCTCCCAGGAATTAAGAGGAAATAGTTTAAATGAAGAAGCCATAGACTAATTGCTCCAAAATTAAACCTTGATCTAAAATAACAGAGTTACAATAAAAATAGAAGTAACCCTAACAATTACTAGCTATTAAAATTGTTACAAATCATAGCTAACTAGCTTATGCCGCGGTGTTGGCTGCAATAACTCTCGCTACGAACACAGGGCTAATGGCTTATTGAAACCATATTGTTCATGAGTAACGAGCTGGCTCAACGGGCCGCGATTTACCAGGATTTAACATCTGTTCACATAATCCCCTGCCTTCTGATAAATATCGAAGTGAGCACGGATTGTGACTTTCACGATACTGATTATTAAAACAATATTGTTATTTGTAATCAAGTTCGAGGAAACTATGGTTTTATGTAAATTGGATTGGATGTGTGCTGTGACCTATAAAATAGAAATAGACAATGTGAAAACATACATAATATAACTTTTATTCACACACCTGCCCTGCCTACATTGGTAAGTGTTTTCAGATATTTATGTCTCTTATAACTTAGTGAAATCTTGGGGAAAACACGGAAAATGCATTAGGTATTTTAAAGAAATCTTTTACCTTTATTTAGGTAGGTAGATATGTTAAACAATGTCTCACCTCACATGGCGTGCCATCATGCTTTTTCTTTGAGAAAATCTTTTACACTACTTGAATACTGAACATCTGCTTTCATTATAAAAAATAATTCAGTACCTTAGTAACTAAAGACTGCCATATTCATATCCGCAAAGGCTATCAACGCGAAGCGGCCATTATTCGCACAAATTCGCAATTTCGCTGTACCATTCCATCCTCGAACGATTATCACGAAAGTGACACATCAATATGAAATCCTTCGTTCGGTCACTTCGGTCACTAATCCGGGCTATAAATTGTTTGCTCATGAATAGTTGAGGACTGGGCATGCATTAAGTAGTACGAAGGAGGCTTAAGAACACTTTAAAACTTAATCGTTACAACAAGTATGGATAATGCAAAGTTATTTTAAGCTCAGGTTGTATAAGGTATGCTTTGAACAGTTACCAATAAGTACCTAGTACAAAAATGTAGTACCATTAAAATATTATTATACGCATAATACTTTTTCGCACGCTCTATCAAAGCCCTGGCTTCGAACTACAAGTTACACTAAGTTCCCCGGAACCATTAAGGCGATTACAAAAATTCACTTCTTTTAAACCACTCTAATCAAATAGCGCGTATCGTATTTCGCCGGGCAGTACAGTGCGGTGCAGCGAGTCCACCTTCCCATTGTGTCGCGACATGCCACATGCACGTATGTGTACATAATGGCCGTTTGTTTGCATCGAGTGTAGCTGTGTTCCGCAGTAAGCAACGCGGCATACTACTAGCTATCATGTCCTGATACTCCCGTAGAGAGTTTTTGTTGTGCTGGCTTTTTGGATAGTTTCTTTTGCCAAAAAAAGGGACGTTGTTTTGACAGATACATATTACTCTCTTCTTTTTTTATCGTTATCGCATAATTTATTCTTGGGTCGCCCAACATTATGATGTTCAAGAAACTGTTATTTATTCATCGAAATTACCTTTAGTATCAAGGTTTCTACCTACCTAAATGAATGAAAATCCAGCTAGAACAAATCAACTTTGAGCGCTAAAACTGTCTATTCATTTTATCTACATGTTTCAAAACTCACAATTTATGTTCTCTGATAAGACTTAGCAACAGAACGGCTGGGCTGTTATAATAATTTAATAACAAAATAATTTCTAACTAACATTTGCCACAAATACCGTGCGAGCCAAGCTCGGCAAATATGATTAGATAGTCACTTAAATAATGTATGAAACATTAAACTGTTGCACCCAATGACGTATTGCACCACGAATCATGATATTCATGATCAACTCATATTTAGAATTAGAAAAATGGCACACGATCAGTAGAGCGGCTCCTAATCTATTATAATTATAAATTGTTTTATTATAAATTGTTGCCATAAATAAATATTGCAATTTATTATAATAAAAATAAAGCACAGATAACACATAATGAGTTCATTGGTGCTCGATATACGTGTAATCGAACAAATAATTTGATTTAATTGACGTTTATTACGTTTTTGTTGAACTTTTTATTGCTTTATTGTTTCCTAGTAATCGGCATTATCTGAGACATTTGTGTGGAAATTAATTATTATGACTGTCGATGGTCTATTAAGTGACTTAAGGGTTGTAAAAGCTAAAGGGAAGTTAAAAAAGATTATTACTCGTCAGCAGGCAGTTCACACCAATGTGTTAACTGCCTGCCAACGAGTAATAATGTTAATAACAGTCCAGTATTTTTTTTTTATGAACATCGTCCCATTATTGTCGTTACATAAAATCGCGTTCACGTTATTAACATAAACCACATGAAACCTTTATACTTTTCTTATTTAAATACATTCTCAGATTTAGTCTAGACTAAGAACGAGGCTTAGCATTGTAATGAAACTCCAACGAAGGTCGTTTTCATTTATACTGAAAAAAAGTAGAATGACTTTTACTTTTTTGCGCTTTTTTTACATTTTGCATAAAGCGCTTTATTAAGCGCGGCGTTCACGAACCTTCTCTGTCCGGCGTGGTGGTCGACAGCATAATATTTCCATAATGTTTTGGACTAAGATAAAAGCTTGGGACTTCCAAAACGCAGGAAAAAAGGACTTAAGTACTTACTGATCTATAATTTTTAGGGATCCGTACCTCAAAAGGAATAAACAGTACCCTTAGAGAATCATTTCGTTGTCCGTCTGTCTATCTCTCAGTCTGACAATACCCTTTTTCTCAGGACCGCGTGGATGTAAAGTTGAAAGTCAAGTTGAAATAAATAAATATTAAATAGGTCTACGGTCCCTTGGAGCTTAAAAAAATCAAGCTTCTAAATAAACGCAATAGAAAAGTACGGCCATTTATGCGACATACTTATTTTTAACCGACTTCAAAAAAGGAAGAGGTTCTCAATTTGACTGTATTTTTTTATGTTTTTTACGCGATGTCTCCGGCAATTGTAAATCGATTTAAAAAAATATTTTTTTAATGTATAGGGTATGCCTCAGGGGTGGTCCCATATAAATACATATTATTAACTTTGCTTGAGTAGTTTTTGCGTTAGCTTCAATAATACGTATTTTTGCCACTTAACTTATATTGATGATGTTATAATAATTTCCTGTCAATGATATTTACATAGCAAGTAGTGTTATACGAATTTGTGTGGGGCATGTGCAACTTAAAAGCGAAAAATAAAAGAAGTTGGTTATTTGTTTTTTTGTAAAAAAGTTTTGATACTCGCAAATGAATCAAAACCTAAGGGTACTTCCCGTTGACCCAGAGTCATGAAATTTGACAAGAAGCAAGGTCCCCCAATTCCCAAAACATGTAAAGGACAAAGTCACAACATTGTTAATAATAATATGTAAGTAGATTTATGAAATTTTTTTTTTGCCATTTTTTCATTACTTTTGCAGTTGCACAATTGACTGGGACATAATTATATTGATGTTTGGGAGAACATGTTTTTCAACTACAATGCTAAGTTTGCTTTTGGAATACATTCATTCCAACCATGGAACACTTCGTCCCACGTGGTGCGACAGTCAATTGGCCGTTTTTTTTGCACTTTTCTTTGACTGAAATTTAATCATTTGATATCACAGACATTAAATTGAACACAACAATGGGTATGTCCTAAGGCCAGCCTAGCTGGAGGTCTGCCCCGCTTGGGTGGAGCACCGCCGTGTCCTCGTAGAGGCGATCGGCAGCGGCGGCGACCTCTCGCGTCCGGGCCTGGTTCAAGCCATGGTCCGGGGCGAGAGGGAGTGGGGGGCAGTCGCCTCCTTCTGCGAAGCAGTCATGCTAGCGAAGGAGGCGGCGGGACGGCTGAGGGAGAGAGCCTCCCGTCCCAGCCGCCGCGGGAGACGCTCCGGGCGTCGGGAGCCGCGCGACGACTCCCGGCTACCGTAGGCGCGGGCCTGCGGGCGGATGTAATGGGTAGCTCACCGTCCGATCAGGACCAGGCCCGTGCCGGACGGCGCGTACGTGTTCCACGCGCGCCTCAAAGAGATGTCAGCATTAAAAGAAGGGGCCCGTAAGGGCCGAAGCCTGCCGGGTCAGCGGGATTGTCCGAAAGGGTTACCGCTGGCCCGGAACATAAAGGGCGAAGGAAGGAACACGGGTGGGTTTTAGTCAGTAAGAGTCTGATACTCCCTTCCGCTCCACCCAGAGCGGGAGGAGTCATTTGATGATTTCCCATCCTGAAAAAAAAAAACACTGGCACTCCGGTAGTGCCGACAGAAGTGAAAACTTGAACAATTACGAGTGTATTTTGTGAATCGTCTTATAAACAAAACACGCGTGTTAAGGTGTGTTCCTTATTTTATAGGGTTTTTTGCAAATCAGGTATGATGACCAAAGTGACTGGTTTATTCTTCTCGTGAAAGGAATTTATTCAGATTTACAAATAAGCACACAGGATAGACTTCAGTTCGTGGTGTTGGTCGCGGCAGTGGTAAGAGAAGCAAGCCGTTCGCATGGAGCTCGTCGTCAGTTATATATCCGTGGTTCAGCGCCATCTCGTCGTTGTTGGATGAACTACGTAGTTAGTACGCGAGGCCCTCGTAGTTCTTCCCGATGTGCATAGATGGCGCTGTCCTCAACAACGCGCGTCTTACGTTTTACGTCTTACGAATTTTCGATCAGGGTCACGTGACCTGACGCGAGTTTAGAAGTTTTTACCCATTCCAAAAAAAGTACACAGCGCCGCTAAAGAAGTTTTCACTTCAAAAAAAAAAGGCCAGCCTAGCATCAACAGTTAGCGTTCCATGCATTATTAGTTACAACACAGACAAAGATTATTTTAGGTTTTTTTTTTAGGTTCATTTATTTATTCTGCAGGTTAATTTTGTAACACACTGTCAGTAGCAATGACTTCCATTTTGACAGTTCAACAACATTAATTGCGTTATTTACGTTGTTGAGCAGACAATTTTTTCTAACATATGAAGCAATGGATTAGCAATATCCCTCAAGATCATTCAAATTGTAATTGAAAGTCTGTTCGGGTGCTGGTGTCAGCACCTATCTAAAATCTAGTAACTGTTATCTGAAATTAATATTTTTTTAGTGTAGTTTAGAGATAGCAAGGCACATCAACATCATCATCCAATAAGCGTCCATATGGAACTGGAATAAAGATGAACAGATTAAGAACGAGAAACTACGTAGCTATCTATGTACATAGACACAGGGTAGTTTACGCAGCCATTAAAAATAACTCAGCGTTTTTTCTAGCTACGCTGCACATCACCCAATATTTCTTTATCGGCCGTCACTATAATTGATTTAAGGCGCTCGCCACACAATAAATCAGCTTTTATCTGCCCTTATCGCGCCCACTCCATTGTTTATGGTCGGGCCTATCATCTGTCATATACCATGGACTTTGTTTATGCCACTAGCGCCATCGCCATTTATTAATTAAGACGCTGTGATAAATTATTTTATTGCTAACATGGCTTCTTGTTTTGATTTTGTGTTGATTGAGATTATTAGTAAAACTATTACACAATAACGCAGTCTTGTAACAAAATTAATAATGGTGAGCTTACACAGGATGACTGACACTCGATTAATTTTGTCTGCTTGGTGCGGTGTTTAATGATTGTGGTCATTATTTAAATGAGTCATGTTCACGTCATGTTACTTTTAATATAACAACCACGGTTATTTCATCTGTACGCCATAAACAATACTAGCAACTGTCACTTAATAAAAAAAAAGAATGCAGAAAGAAACAATGCATTTTGGTGAACGGTGAATCACATCCCTTCAAAGAATGACTTATTATAGTGATGTGACCAAAAGTCTGCTTTCTTCCTTTCTTACATAGGTATTTGGGCCACACGTCAAGGCGCTTTGTTTTATTCCTACAAGGAGATTTGGCACTGGGCCGGATTAAAATGACGAATTGTTGGCGCTCCTTCACAGATTTCAGATACGTGTGCGACGTTCCTAATTCGGTCAACACAATAGGAAAAATGGCGTCAGGCAAGTACCATTCAGAAAAAAAATCTATTCTAAGTAATGTTAACTTTTCCCACTAAAGTAAATTGACAGATACAATCTCCGTACTATATTTCCATTTTAAAGGCGTTTATGTCTGTAGGCACCCGAAAATTTTCCTTTATTCTCGTCCGGAGCAATGAGGAATCGAGAATGAGTTCATCTACTCTGATCGGCCGGGGCCCTCTGATAGAATCCATCCCAAGTGCCTCCGCAAACTTTAATCGATTTCCATTCGCGATTACCAGCCCAATCTGTGATTTAATAGAATTTTTACATTAACACAGCTCTCCACGCTTCGCTTCAGAAAACGAGCAAATTTTTCCACGACGTTAAAGAACGCAATGCACACATTAATTTCCGTCACGTTGGAAACGGCAAACAGGAGGTGGGAAAATTTAAAACGCCTGAAGTGGATTCGCGTAAATTGATTCCGGACATCGAAGGAATACGACGAATTGGAGAGTAAATGTTTGACGGGAAATAATTTGAAAACGTTTTCCTAATTTATAAGGAGGCGGGCGGACGTTTAGCGTAGCCCGCCCGGCCCTCAATCCTCACCGACATACTTAATTTTTCTTTTTATGAAAAAGAAAACTCGTTTAAGAAGACCTTGTAACGCCATCTATTGGTAAAACTTGCCGCTCTCCGTCCTTCGGTCCTTCCCCCGCGCGCGCCGTCCGCTACGAAGAGAAGCGAACTCCGCTCCGTTCATTCACTCATCAGTCCCGCTCCGCGCGCCGTGGTGTTGATACGAGTTTGCTCCGCGTTCGATTTACGTAAACCCGATATTGTTTCAAACATACGCTCAGCTGATCTGTGACAATAAGTTCGTATACCGGCTACAACAGTGAAACGAACAAGCAACGTTGTGAACTCGTGTGTGTGACTAAAAACCGGACTGCTATCGAAAATATCTCAACGTTGAATGTAAAAATATACGGCGTCGCCTGAGACCCTTCTTACCGCGTGTGACTGATCGATATTTTAAATGATAACATGGATTCAATTAGGTGTTTTTTAAGACGACGGTGAAGTAAATAGTGTGTACAGTGAGTGTAGTGGCGTGTCAACGAGTGCCGCCTGCCGCCTGGCGCCCGACCCGTGCTCAGCGGTAGGTAACCTATCTAATATTGATTCAATGTCGATGTATTTACATATTCAGGTATTTGAGATAACGCGTTTGGGATTTGTTTTGAGGCGATAAGTGTCCATTTACGAGATATGAACTATGTTCCATAAGTACTGCTGACTGCATTTCCGAACATGATTTATCTAAGTACAACTGAACGAGAGTCCGTTATGTGTACTAAACACGGCTTGTTATAATCTGGTCTAGATAACCGGCATTATCTGTGCGGACGGCCGCGGCATTATATCTCGCTGAAACATTAATTCTTACGTTAGGTTACGAGTTTACGACTTACGATCAACAATGAGAAAAACCCCCTATGAGAATCAGCTACTACCCATTGAGATTCCTAATTCCAAACAACTGGTATAGTCACGCATAAAAATAAATCTATCATGTAATAAACACATTATTACTCATGTCATGATCTATTGTTAGTGCCTAATCTTCGCTGATTTATAATAATGTGTATTAATTTTATGTCCTTAAAGCCGACCATTTAATGCGATTGTTGTCTATTCTAATAAAAACAACATTATTTATATATATTCTTTAAGGTCAAATTAGAAAAAAAAACTTGTCAAGGTATCAGGTGTAAAACGTTAATGATAATGTCCCATCGCTTGTTACATTTGTATAATTATTCGTTTACAAAAATAATTTAATTTGCATGCACGTAGAGAAAATTCATATTTGAATGCATTGTGGACGCGACAGTGCAACGCACTCGCCACCTGGAGCGCAAAGGAATTACACCATACTGCCTACTTATTTATGCAGAAGTCAATAAGTAGCCGTCTATGCATCTATATTGGAACACTTAAACCGACCTGTAGGGTTCCACTGTCGATGCACTTTCTCATTTGCAAGTCGAAAATAGCTCCAAGCAACGCAACGCCACCGGCCGACTGAGTCACGCCTTTATTTACGAGCAGCTACCTACCACTTTCCTCGCCCATCTTCCTGCCGAAGGGAGAACTAACTACTCGCTAAGTGTCCGCGAATCTATTCGGACACTGTGCCTACACAACACGCGTCCACGCTTCAATTTTATCGTTATTGCCAGTAGATTGACGAAAGTGTGTTTTACAGCCTGTTAAAATGTTTAGACTAGAGGAACTCTATTGTGTTCCATTTTTAAAACTTCCACGATTGTTTATATTCATAAAATAAAAATGAAACGTGAACAGAATGTGTATGTTCCGTACTCATAATAGTGATTAATGTAACGAGTCAGCTGCTAATGTGTAGCAACACTGCGCCGCACGAAAGTGGATAAAATAGTGAGTAATGTTTACAATAATCATTAGATTGGGCATCGTTGTTTGTATTCGCGAAGTAGCGTGGGCGCGATGGTGAAAGCATCTCATAAAGAAGTCTAATCGTATACGTAAGCGTGTAAACAATCCCCAAAACTGTTTCGGAACCGTTAAACACTGTTTCACATTTTCTAACACCTCCTAATTACAGGTAAAACGCATTAAATATAATTAGTGCTTATTTGAATGGATATAAAGGTTCTGTGGGGTTCGATGGCCGGCCGGCGAACAGCGCACAGCAAACACGGCGGGATCACACGCACGAATCACGCGTCCAACAATGCCGTGTTTGTTTGCCGGCTATGAGGCTTTACAAATTTGAGCTTGCATAAATTACCGTCGGATTACACGGCGGCATGTTTGATTAGCTCGTTTTGTCTATCTACTAAACTCTACGAGTCATTATAAATTACGTATCAACAAGACTTTTTAACGATAAAACTCATTTTTATATGAAACAATCGATGTTTGACTGTCATGCCGTTTGAATCCGGTGGCAGTAAACCAGAATCGCTGATAACAGTGAATCTATTTTTGGAGCTGTCTAATCTCTTAATTAAACTTGCATCTAAGATAAACAAGGTCGGCGGAAATAGTTTATCATATAAATTTATTGTTCTATCTTTTTCATAACGTTTCAATTTTGTCACACATTCTCCAGATGTAAAAAACTAATCACCTGACGATAGGCGATAGGAAATTAGCTAAATAATTTAAATCCCGTACCTATCTTAAAGGAATTGCGCGAAGTTCTCTCAGAATACTAAAAAGTCTGTCTCACTCATTCATCTTTAGTCTAGACTTAATAAATGCACCCTTTCGTTCTTAAGATGTTTCAAAGAAAAACCATCTCATACGCGCTAATCTTTTCGCCCAGACGCGTCTAGCCCACATGTAAGTAGGTACTGTATGTGTAGCCAGAGTTAGGGGACGAACAACTATTAACTATATTAACGAGCGATGCACGCCCGCTGGGCTACCGGCCTGCCCGCCATTTATCAAATTATTTATATATATCGTACCCACGTAACCCCAGCCCACCCATAGCTTTACAAGGTCCACCAAAAAACGACACTTTCGGGCTTTTTTTGACCGTTCAGTGTGTTTCGCTGATAACGTAAGAAAAAATCTACATCTTTTTAATAAAATAAGCGATAGACATAATTTTAATACTAAAAATAAAGATAAAATACATCAACCATTTTTCAGATTAGCCAAAGTACATACATACATCTTTTATGGGGTATTGTGTTAAATGTACCCAAAATACCTGTGATATATTGCAATTAAATGAAAGAAAATTCAAAACTCACATTAAACGTACACTTTGTAAACAAGGATACTTTAACTCACACCCTGACTTTACCTGTAAATTTATTTATATAAATAATTAATTATATGTCATAGTTTCATTTTTAATTCTTATACCTATTGTGGTATAGTAATTTTATTTTAGGTGCATCGTCTTCACATATTATTATTGTATAATTAATGTATGCAAAATATTGTAAAACATTTTAAAAAAGTAACGGTGGAGTTTCTTGTCCATACAAAAACTACCTTTTGGAATGGGCGACTAGAATCAATTCTATTTTGTTGTAATTTTTGACAATCGAGAGTGCCTTTTAAGTGCCTATTTTAAATAAATGCTTTGACTTTGAACGCTTGCTCAGGTTTTTGGTTCTACTCGATTTGCTGGTGGATGGATATTCGCTAGGGTATGAAATTCCTGTCACCCTCACACGAGTGCTTTTTCTGTAGGTAGTGTTTGTTTTTAAGGCTGTTTTGAGGTTCACCAGCGACTCTTCAGGTAACTAACTGAAGTCTACCGCTGAAAACGCGAAATAGATTTTAAGTAGTATCATATTAAATTAACTACGAAGACCTTTTAATTGATCGGACCTAAATCCTAAATTCGTCTAGACAGACGCGGTCCAGGAAACGTCTCACAGAATATGGTGATAGTGATAATGTTCGTAGACGCGACGCGACGCTCCAGCAAACACACTTGTAGTATGTAAAGCCAACACTTGCTGTACTGTCGTCCCGATACCGCCCGTCTCAACTCTCAATTTACGTTCATACCACTTGGAACTCTGCCCACACTCCCTCCAAGGCGTAGCGACAACCATATTTACATTAAAGTCTAGATGCAAAACAAATAGACCGTAAACGACCAAACCTCTGTATCAAAAAACAAAAACCTCATTATAAAAAGTTGTGTCTAGTGTCTGGTTTATTTAAATAAAAAGAAATGGGATACCGTTTCAAACATAATCCGTTAGGATTGGAACGTAGTTGTGGCCAGTATCAAGCACACGGTAGCGCAGTGTATCAACAGGGCCATTCATTACGATAACACTGGCTGTTGAAGACAAGTGCCCATTAAATATCACAACACGTGCTCATACAATGAGTGTTTAGAAAATATTTGAACTGAACGATTATTATTCACTTGCGGACGTTACAGGAATCACTTCAAACTTGTGTGAAGAGTTTTGATGAACTTGGATAAACTTTCTAAACAAGCTATGCAGTCGTCAGTGTTCACTGAAAGTTTCGACCGTAAATCTGTGAATATTCTTTCTGACACTGAAAACTAGAACACACTGTCATTTATATCGAAAAAGTATTTAAAAACTGACCAAGTGCGAGTCGGACACGAAGGGTTCCGTACCACAAAGCAAAAACGCCGAAAAAAACACGTTTGTTGTATGGTAGCCGGGCCCCTTAAATATTTATTTTATTCTGTTTTTAGTATTTGTTGTTATAGCGGCAACAGAAATACATCATCTGTGAAAATTTCAACTGTCTAGCTATCACGGTTCATGTGATACAGCCTGGTGACAGACAGACGAACAGTGGAGTCGTAGTAATAGGGTCCCGCTTTTACCCTTTGGGTACGGAACCCTAAAAACAAGTCTTGTCAGACAGAAAAGTTAAATTAAACTCTTTGCTTTGCGTAACACAATAAGTCCATTCATTAAAAAATCACATGTTAAATAAACGACTGACACATTACATAAGTAATTTTATTACAGTGCAACCTCGATATAACAAATCGGAGGGGAAGAAGAAAATATTCGTTATATCAAGTACCTAATTCGTTGAACTGAGGTTTGTTATGTTGAGGTTAAGTTGGTCTAAAATTCGTTATAAAGAGGTAAAAAATGATAACACATTTTTATCAAATTATTTTATGATATAAAGCATTTGACTCGCTGCTAATTCAGATGTAGACGTGACAAATTCACGATTCTAATTCGTATCAAAACGTTTGGTGATAAAGTGTTTAATGCACTCAAAAACGTTATTATCTAGACAAGTAATGATGCATGTTTGTGCGAAACTAAGTGGATTATTAGCAATTAATCTCCGACAAATAACCAAAGGCTATCTTGATACAGATATGATTCAATTGATGAGTTTGGGTCTCTGCTGTTACCAGCGCTACTTGCTCTTTTTTCCTTTTGTATTTTTTGTCGTGTTAAGCCATTTCGCAATCAACGTTGGTGCTAATTATGTTATGATAAAGTTATCTTTACAATTGTTTAGCGTTTATCAGGAGAAGATATCTTGTTTGAAAAATTTCTTTTTCAAACTGACTAAAGACCTTCTTCGACCCAAATTGCACCACAACGGACGGCTCTCGACTTCCGAGTTATTCTTTTATATTCATAAAAATAAACGATGTTTAACGTTAAGCAACTTTTTGTCAGTTGATTATTGATTCTTAAGCTCTGCTCTTTATGACTAACAAAATAATGGTCGTGGTTTTTATCGACTCTGCTTAGAATGTGAGGTTAAAATTTTTTATAATGCCTTTGATTGTACAATTTTAGTAATCATTATTTGTATAGGTAACAGTAACACACGAATAAATAAAAACTGGGAGGAAAAAACCATTCCAATTAAAATATTTAACCAACATCGACAAACTAGCTTCAATCGGATACTTCATTTCTACAGTAGGCACAACACCAACACCATTATAAAGCTATCTGTTTTACAACACTAACACAAGTTCATAAAACAATCCATATCAAGAAGCCCAAGTTACAATCAAACTTATTTCTGTGTCACACTATCGCGATACGGAGCCAATATCAATAAATCATGCGCGTCGATAACTGTCCGTAATTAAACAGCACTAGTGATCGATCATAGATAGCGACGTGTCGACCACTATCGGCAGAGGCTCGTACATGTGTTCCAGACTATGATAAACTACCAGCAGACACCGGACACTCAGTGGAATTAATGGGAATTAGGAACATTGTGGAATTGCCGTTGCTTGTAAAGGCAAGAAAACTCGAACTAATGTCTACTGGCCGTAGTTACTAATGACAGTTATCTTTGTGTCACATAATCACATTACTCACATTCCTTCTAATTTTAATTAATACCCTTCCACAACAACGTGAACTTATCATAAAATATTAGCTGCGTTCCGTTTTCAAAATCAAAGTTCGGTTACGTAACGATGTTTTTCTGTCTTGT
This sequence comes from Luperina nickerlii, assembly GCA_963855955.1. NCBI lineage: Eukaryota > Metazoa > Arthropoda > Insecta > Lepidoptera > Noctuidae > Luperina > Luperina nickerlii. The sequence goes on along the minus strand of OY979675.1, from coordinate 21,669,373 downwards.
TATGTACTACATGGAAGACATGTCCCACTCCACGCTACCGATAAAGTATTTTTTCATACGATTTGATATTATACGTTATCAGAGCCTTATCTCGCAATCTGGGTACACACTATACCTTGTAACGACGCTCTATTACAACCACACTACATGTTTATTTGACAAAATATCAATAACCCAGACCAGCACTATTATCGCGAACTCCTTCCCTATCTTCAAGTGATAATTTTATAATCTTGAGCGTCTGAATTACTGGGAATTTGGATTAAGAAAACTATACTTAATAATTTTCGTTAATTTTGTAAAAGCTGCAGTAATTAACCCATATATGCCCATAGGGTCGATAACGACCAAAATTACGCCGATACTGTTAAATGCATATTGACCGCGAACTGTTTATTGAATTTTTAATAAAACGCCATCTATTAATAGATACAGGAACAATTTTGAAGCATGAGACAGTTTTGTTGACAGTTCACGACAATTTCGAGTGACAATTAAGCGTGCAAGTTTATACTTGTTTATTTCTTGAAAAAGTGTGTGACCGATCGGATGCAAATGTAAGCATTTTGTGTGTATTATGTTATTTTACCGTATTAATAGTTTTTATAGGAAATCTAATGAGTGTTTCAGAGTTAGAGATATTGTTTTTTCGAAAATAGTATATTTTTCTATACACAATCGGTTGATATATTTTCTTGGGTCGGTAACGACCCTGTGGGCACATATCGTGTTTTATATTGTATTTTTTTGATTTTAGGTCTCGACACATACTCTCGACAAATGAAATAGCCGATGCCCTGGAGATGTTCGATGACGATGATGATGTTCAGGGCATCGATATTTACATGGATCCGCCTTGCGATGGTACCATGTCGGATGGTGATTCAGGTGAAGAAGATTGTGATAGTATAAATCGATTGAACCGTCATCAATTACTTGCGCCGGCTGAGATGGTGTTACGACAACGTGAAGAACATTTTGAAGAGAACAGAACTATCGATGAGGTCCGATCCGGGTCCGGGTCCGGGTCCGGTCGGTGTCGTCAGTCCTGGTCCTAGTTCTGAACACCTAGAATCCATTTCCATGCCATCGGGGCCCAGCCCACACAGGTCACGACGTTCTCGACCGGTTGAAACACCGACGATTATCACTGATTCAGAACGTTCTTTTTCGAATGTGCGCACCACCAGGACACCTAGGGGTGATGGCCCTTTTTCAGAACGTAGTAGACAGCCCAACGTCAGGCCACGCAAATGGATAAAGCGAGATCTTCGTACCGAACAAAGTGAGTGGTCACCTCCACTACCACGAGCAGTTGTTACACTCACCAAGGAAAGTGAACCGATAGAATTCTTTGAATTATTTTTTAGTGAAGATGTTATAAGGTATATGGTCAGGCACACCGTAATGTACGCTGTTGAAAAGCATAATTATAATTTCTGTCTATCGGGGGATGAATTGAGCTGTTTTATAGGTATAATAACTCCTTAGTGGTTACGCGCCTTTACCGAGACGGCGTATGTATTGGGAATCCAACGAGGATACCCACAATGTTTTGATTGCGAAGTCAATGAGGCGAAATCGGTTTGAAGAGATATTTAGGTATTTCTATGTTGCTGACAACAGCAACCTACGTGTAGGAGATAAAATGGCAAAAATTCGGCCTTTGTTCAACATCATGAACAAAAAATTTCTAATGTATGCTCCCATCGAAAAAAACTTGAGTATCGATGAATCAATGATACCATACTATGGGCGTCATGGCTGTAAGCAGCTCATTCATGGTAAACCGATCCGTTTCGGTTTCAAAGCATGGGTGGCAGCGACTCGTTTAGGATACTGCTTACAAGCTGAGTTATATGAGGGAAGATCTGAAGCGCGAGATACAGGCCTAGGGGAACACGTTGTTACCAAATTGACGAATACAGTCAAGACTGAATACCCCGATACACTTTTTTCTGTTTATTGTGACAACTTTTTTACATCTCCTAGTTTGCTTAGTTCTTTGCAAGAAAGCAATGTAAAAATAACTGGTACTGCTCGTCAAAATAGAGTAGACAAGTGTCCACTAATGGATGCTAAGTCTTGCAAAAAGCAGCCTAGAGGATTTTAAGATTATAGATTGGACACAAATGATAAAATATGTGCTGTACGATATAATGACAACAACGTCGTAACAATGTTGTCAAATGAATTTGGAGTCCACCCTGTTCAAAAGGCACGTCGATATTCAGTTGCTGCTAAACAGAAAATCGATATTGATCAGCCAAATGTTGTACACCAGTACAACCGATTTATGGGTGGAGTAGATAGGCTTGATGCTAATGTCGGCGTTTACCGGATTGCCATTAGAGGAAAAAAATGGTATATGCCCATATTGATGTGGTTGATTGACGTCGTTGTGAACAATGCCACTTTACTCGCTAGATCATACGGGGCAAACGTAGACACTTTGGAATTTCGTCGATCTATTGCAAGAATTTTACTCCTGAAATATGGGAATATAAGATCTCAACCTGGGCCACGTCAGCACGTGAGAACAACTGTACCCGTTTCTGTTAGAAAACATTCAGCTCAACATATTATTCTCACCGGTCAGGTCAGAAAACGATGTGCATTATCTATACTATCTATACTAATATTATAAAGCTGAAGAGTTTGTTTGTTTGTTTGTTTGTTTGGTTGAACGCACTAATCTCTGGAACTACCAGTCGGATTTAAAAAATTCTTTTTGCATTTGATAGCCCAATTCTTGAGGAAGGCTATAGGATATATAACATCACGCTATGACCTTTAGGAGGCGAGCAAAAAGAAAAAAGTCAGAAAGAACGCTAAGCAAAAACGAAGTAATAGGCAGGCGATGCGATGCGACGGGGTGGGTCGGGGGAACAAGAAATTTCACGCGGACGAAGTCGCGGGCAGAAGCTAGTGTAAAAATAAAATGATCAAAATGTGTCGTAAATATAACGTCAATTTGCATGATAAATGTTTTGCAGAATTTCATTCGTAATGTAGATACTATTTTCATTATTATGACTTGTTTTTATAATTTCTAAATTTATCTGATATTATTACTCAATGGTTCCTAATAAAGACTGACTAACATAACTGTAACGTATTTTTATTTTGCTGGTTCTCATTCCATACTATTGTACGACTTTATGTGCCCATGGGGTCGTTTACGACCCGCTGAAAAAAATGTACTTCTAGTACTGAAAATTAAATTCTACTATTACAGGCCTTATATGTGATCATTCATACTTAACACATGTAAAAATTAAAAAAATCGGTGTTAAAAAAAGTTCTGGGCATATATGGGTTAAGAAGGCAGGGCAACAGAAACTGAGAACTAAATTTAAATTGAGCGCTGGAAAGTGCTGTGCCACTATAAATTCAATAAGAATGTAGAAATCGATATGGTCGGCGCCGTCGTTACTATCGAGAATGTAGGCAAGGCGTCTCGCTGACAGTCTAGTAATAAGCTTCATCGATGAAACTTTTCTCGGATGTCAAGCGAGATATACGAGCGCAATGTACGACTGTTTACGTTAGAGCAAGGAAAATTATATATGTTTTATTATAAACAATATTGCTGACGGCGCGATGACTCCCCGATTTACTGCTGCAATAAATTCGCATGGAAATTTAGCAAGCCCACTCGGTATTGTCCAAATATTACGGCGAGCCAACACTGCACGCACGGTATTTTCATTTAGAGCCATTAAATCGAGATGCGTTCGATCCACCTCATTCAAAAACTAAACGTGGGGTGGTTATTTTATGGACTCATTTCGTGTGACGCAGTTGATTCTGCCAGGGCATCGATTATTTGAACAAACAAGCCGGGTAATAAATCATCCGCTCCCGGTTACCTGCAAGGGATCGATACGAAAAAAAGCCCCTTTTTGAAACAAAAGGGAGTGACATTTCTAACGATGCTCCACTACCGTACTCTGATTACACTCGACTTGAGCAAAGATGAAATTGAATTGAGTTGTGCGTTAATTCAGACGATGATGAAAGTAACTGCTAAGTGCCTACGAAGCACGAATGCTGCACCCAATACATTTCTAGTTTTACACAGCATTGATAGAAATACTTTACACTTGATAATTTAATAGAATCATATAAATTAAACTTTTAAAGGAAGTATTAGAAATAAGGTTCAAGTTCTAGTTCAAATCGCCAGTTCGTCACGCTAATATTTCACCAGAAAAGCAGAAACATTGACATAAATAATGGACACGAGAAGAATACTCTCCGAGCTCGTAAAATTCGCAAACAACAAATTAATTTGGTGACTCCGATGCTCCATTGTTTCCCGCTGCTTCGAGTCTTCGAGCACCGTTACTCCTCCATTGTTAGAAACAAAATATTATAAAAATTATTGCAGAAATATTTGCAAGCATCTCGTCCAGGTACATCTATTTTTCTCGCGTCCCTGAAGATTTTATTGACCCAAATTACTCTGGCTATCCAAATAGACGTAAATGACGAAATGAGAGCGTATTAGCAGTTCCCGAATGCTTCGACTCATTGTTCTTACTTCTGTGGGTCCTAGTTTCCTTTGAGTGATGTCGTCAGCATTAGTTAGCACAAAGACGTAATTACTTTGTGAATGTTCTAAAGTCATTTTACTCTCGCTTTTAGCGAACTTTAGACACAAATCGACAATTTGGACGCTGACCTTTTAAGTTTTACGATTTAGAACGCCTTTGTTAAATTATTGTTGCGAAAAACTAAAAAGATCTAAATTCCGGAGGAACCGAAAACAAAGCGAGGGTGTTCTCAATATCTGGCTGTCAACTTAGCGTCTTAGCCTAAACCTAACATTGTTACCTTTCTGAAGGGTGCGCTAAAGATACGAGCATTCCGGGCATCTGAATAGCAGTTGTATCCACACGGTCGCTTGTATCTCGAGCCGGATATCCGTAAATCTTAGCGGCCATTCTCGGGAATATCGGACGCAAACGACAAACATCTGCTGAGTGCGATCAGATGAAATCGTACCTGCGAACGAACACGATTTGCTTGCCAAGTTTTTTTTTCGAAATAACAAAACTACTCATCGGATAGTTTGCCAAGAGATTATAAAATAGGTACTTGATGAATATCATGGTTTCAACAAACATTAGCTTCTCGTATCGTGATAAATGGTCTCATAAATTCAAATGTTCAACATTTAGAATTATAATTTCATATTAAAATCGTATTCATAAACACTGAGTGGTCGGGTACTCTCGTCACAAAAAGTTAGTAATTCATTTCACAATAAAAGTGGTAATGGAACTAGTCATCTTTGATACGATCGCATCGCAAAAATGTGGAGTCGCCACCGGACCAACATTTACATTAAAATGTCATAAAGCCGGTTGTGGGATAATTTTTTTCAATATCAAACACACGCACGCCATCTGTCGGCGGAATTTGGTGGATTGACAAAATATATTGTCGACGAATTGTAGGAATATTAATTGTGTCACCTAGTTGAAAGGCAAATGAATTTGGGCTAATGTAACACGTGTTAGTACCTGGAATTGTGATTACGTAGGTGGAAAACAAAATATTTAAGTAAATGAAACAAGCCAAAACGAAAATAGTTTCCCCACAAATACATAGGCTTCTTAAATTTTCGGTAATAAGTCATTAAAAAAGTTTAAATTGGCAATATCAAGTGTCGCCTGTGGTGCAGATTGGAAGCGACTGGGTAGCTGGGTTTAACCCTGTTAACGATGATCGCCCAAATTGTACGGAATTTTGACTCGTGGGGCGCAAACTGCGCGGTGGCGCGGCTAACAGCATTGACGGATTTGAATTTTGAATGCCGTTTGGACAGAGCAATGAATGGCGCTAAATGACTAATATCAAAAGCCGAGCTGATGCATGTTCATTTCATTGGATTATGATCCCTATGTACATTTATACATATTTTTTGGAATACGCGCAGGCATGCAGACCATGCAATTGATAATTATGAAAAACCAAAAAAATATCTTTCGTACTTTTACTTAACTGGACTAGGTATCCGCGACGTCCACCGCACCAGGAGTTCCCCTTTCATGCCTGCCTGACTCTAAACACCTTCCTATAGATACAATTTTTATAACATCTTGCCGCTGTCGCTCCTCAGTCAGTCCATACGCGTAGCATAAGTTTGATTTGTCAAGCGGAAAATTGCGATGAACGAGAAAACGTTGACCCTTGTTGATCGCGTTTGCGTCAACTGGCCTTCGACGGCAGTAGCAGTACCAAATGCAGCACGCGAATATCTCACTCCATTGCGTTATAGCTACAAAATAATTACCGTAACTGTTCAAAACCTTCAGTGAGATGTAATAATTTCATTCCATCATCGTCAGCATTGCCTATCAGAGTTCAGAATCATTATTTCTTAATTCGTATTAATATTACTTACTGTTGCTAAAATAAAATTCACTATTTCTTAAAATTCTATGTCTAAAAAACACGCAATGAAAATAATGTAAAGCTACCTAGCTTTACATTATTTTCATTGCGTGTCTACTCATTACTCTAGACAAGTATTTTACGGCGGATAACTGTCAGTTCACTAACTATAATTGCATGGCTGTGTCATTAACTCATTACAAACTCGTTGACCAAACCCCCATGAGGAAAGCAAAGCATAGTACAATGCGTGCCACGAAAGAAGAGACTTGACCCCGCCTCCCCCGCTCTTTCCGCTGCCCCTATGACGTCCGGTCCCGTCCCGCACTCAGACCTCATACCGCTAAAGATACCTAAAATCGTGTTCTGCGCATGTCAAACCACGTAGTGTGTCAAGTCTCTTCTTTCGTGGCACGCATAATCACGCATTGTACAGCACCCTAATTGCATAACACACTATGGATCACAATCTCAATGATTAATGATGATATTTGCTAAGCCATTGCTTCATAAATGTTCGAAAAACTTGTCTGCTCAACAACGTAAACAACGCAAGGAATGTTGTTGAACTGTCGAAATAAAAGCAATTGCTACTGAGAGTGTGTTACGCTATTGCCCTGCAGTTTCGAATTGTCATGTTCTACAAACGAGAGCTTGTTTTTCCCCGTGTGTACGCTAACTCTGCGGAAATGGTGATTATTAGTGTTACGCATTATCCTCGTTAATTTGGCATTAGCTTTGTGTGCCGCCATTGTGCGTGTCCTGTCAACTAATACGAATTTATCGAACAATAACTGGTGAGCGGATTAGTTATTCAGTAAGACTTTAATATTTATTTATTTAATACTTCAAGCACATGTACAGAGGCGGACTTAATGCCATAGGCATTTTCTACCAGTCAACCTTTGGGTGATGCAGAGACAGTGGTGTGGTAGGTGCAATCATGAAAATTGAGGAATAAATATTTTAAATAAAAAGATTCGCATAAACCTATAATCAATTCTTATGGAAAAAGAAAATAACCATTGTAATGTTCAATTCCGCAATGAATAGTCCTAATGCCAATCTCGAAAGACCTACCTAAAATCCAGTCTGCATTAGACATTACAGACAGACAGTCTGAAACCACAACAATTGGCTTCCGTGAAATAAGTACGGAACCCTGAAACTGAAGACAAAAGTGTATAAAATAGTGAATAAAGACATTATAAATATAAGTAGGTAACACTAACAACTCTGTAAAAAAAACGTTATAGAAAAGGACTAAAATAACACCAGAATGGCACTTCGTATGACTTCTCTAATCTTCTGAAATACAAAACATAATATCACGCCTTGTTACTCCAAAGGATTGAGCAGAGGTGTACATAATAGTACACCCACATATCGCTAGTTATGATATTAAAGTCCCATATAATAATAGGGGGGGCGAGCCTATTGCCATCAACCGAGGACAAACCCAGACTGCCGGCTGCTACTGAAAATTCCTGATGGAAAAACCCAGTAAGTAACACTTTACTCGACCTGGGAATCGAACCCAGCTCCTCATGCTCAGCAGTAGCGCTTGCGACCACTACACCAAGGGGAGGCAGCTTTGACTTCGCTAGTCTTGTCACGGTAACGTGAGCGTGGTCCGACGAGTAACTAGAAAAAATGGATAAAAAACAACAGGGCATTTAAAACTTTCCTCTACAACACCCTTATTATTTGATTTCTTTTATGAAGCTTCGTTTACGATTACTTATATTTGCATCGGCCCTAAAACTGTCCGTCCTTTGTTTACCCGAAAAATGTATGCCAATTCCCAACACACCGATGTGTACTGATTCCGTACAAAGAGGCTGAAAGAGCATAAATCATTCGCTAACATACTTTCCTGATACAAGGCAATATTTCTTTAGGCCTGAAAAAAGAGAACGTCGGCGACAGTACCGAGTTCCTTCATGCTGACTCATCGGCTGTTAAAACAGTCGCGTACAATTTTCTCCGCTAAGAAAATAAGCGTAAAGATAAGGCGCTCCATTTCGCATATCTTCAACTTTTCGCACATACCTACCTCACAGGTCATTGCACCCGGCGGCCATGTTCGCGCGTCTTCCTTTACGGGGTGGGCAGACCTCCTAGTGATTGGCGTACGGCCCATTAATCACGTAGCTGTGTACGCATTTAGCATGCAAGAAGCCAGGGTGACTCATTAGTGATAATGTTACAATGGGCCTTTCTTGCGTCTGCGCATCGAGCAACGCCTTGTCACACCATAGTACATAGGTACTTGCTGTTAAGATAAAATATTTTTATTCATTATTAGTTACAATGGGGTATTGATTGGTATCTATGCTCGATGTGAACTGAAAGTTATATAGCTTAGACATAAGTGGGAAACAAATGGATAATCAATAAGCCCTTCATTATACTTACAGTAATTTTACATTTTTTTTTTCATAATGAGGCTATAATGCACTCATTCTTTGCATTCGCTATGAAACGAGATAAACGTCTCAACTGTCATAAATATCCGGTGCAGCACAGGAAAGTGTCTTATCTAAACTGCTGAAGGGTTGTCCTAATTACTTGCCTACTTTGTCGAAAGGCGGATAACTCCCCAACAACTAAACAGAAAAACCTAAACTTTCAGATTACATATAACCTTAAAATTATGGTAGTACATAGTCAGCTTAAAAGTCAGCACAAAGAATTGTTGCTCGCTGACGCCCATGTCCAATTTAAAAAACTTTCCTCATTTATCTCTTCCACAATCGGCATTCATTCGGAATGAACCTCGTTAAATGCAACAATACTCACGATTTGACCCACAATGCAAATATAAGGCAGCACAATAATAACGGTGACAACTTTTCACTTTCAAACTTTGACAATTACAAAGTGGCCAGTATTTTCTGACACTACGTGGTGGCGCTGCTTGTTAAGGGAAATGTCAATTTTACGTTAAATTCAGTACATTTATTGTTTTAGTTCCTTTTTTCGCCGCACGTCAAGAAATTGTGGGCTCATTTATACAGTCTACTATCGCTGAATTATCGTCAACCGCTAGCTGTTACTTTTTTATTGTTATTCGATCTGGTTTTAAATGATGAGACTAGGAAATTGCTTGGAGATAGCTTGAAAAAAGTGTAGAATACGTGTCATGGACTCCTCTTGGCATTGGCTGTTTCCTTCCTAAGATTTATGTGAATGTAAGTACTAAAATTATTTAATTTAATGAGGTATTAGGTTATTGTTAACCAGTGTTCAGCTAGCTGAACACTGGTTAACAAAGCAACCTGAAGATAGTGGTAGTATAAACAACCGGGGATAACCATGTCGCAGTGGACTGTGTGCGATTGATGCATAGTCGACACTTCAACTAAATAAAAAATAAGCCGCTATTAAAGTTTTAAATTAAATCCTAATACTCTTTGCCTCCTCTCACTCCACATGTTGATGTTATTCTGATACGTCAATCAAAGTCTATCTATTTATCACATATCAAATTATTAGAGGCGGCAAATCTGCACATCACACAAATGTAAAACATTTCTGACGCGCGTCCGTTAATCTTCTAACCTTACGAGATGTCCATCAAACATATCTCGTTAACCCACAAAAAACAGCCTAAACATTGCCAAAAAATAACTTTATATACTTACTATAACATGTAACATCAATCATGCAAATAAGTTAAAAGAACAAAGATAAAAAACAAAAACGACTATTAACGAGGCGTAGCTTGTTTTAATGCGCGGGTTAATCTCCTGCATCGGTAGGTTTATGTTCAGATCCATGTAATAATTAACTGTTACGTGTTCCCATGTATTGTGTGATCGGTGGGAGGTAGCTGATGAACTTACATGTGTGTTACGTTACACATTATTATGTTGATTGTTGATGGATCTTGAATGGAAATATATTTCTAAACACACTTGAATAGCGAATTACATCACGATCTCGCGTCTGTAACGAGATTGTATCACCAAAGATTTCGCTTCTCGCAACCAACCAATCACCATACTTCCAATACCATTCGCGATGATTGCGTCAGAGTTTCAACCATTACATCGCGTCGTTGGAAAACTATCTCTTCTAACGCCTATACTATTTTATGACCTCATCAGGAAGACTTAGAATATAGCCTACCATATTCTCAAGCTTATCCCACCATACAGCTACACACAGAACTCCTTCGTACGGGGTTCAAGTGTCACCGCTGGCATGCCGAGCCTGGTTTATAGGTGGTAAACACGGAACTGCTCGACTCCTGCGGCCTCCGCGATCCCGAGTTTACGGCCCAACACAGTCGTAAATTATTTTGATGTCACTCTGCATATTATTGCGTAGTCTGTGGTATGGTGGTTGTAATGTGGGCTTGGATGTGCAGGCTATAAATTTAGGTAAACTTCATGGGATCACGGAAGTAAGGAGTCATTGATCCACTCTTGGTCTTGTTTTGTTTTGTGGAAAAAAAGTCTGGTTAACTTAATGAATTGTGTTCGAAAAACCCTCTATCCAAATGAACTTATGCATCAACGTGTTAAAATTGAAACCATTGACCTTTCGCTGGCCTCTGGGGTTTTGTCACCATTAGGGCAAAAGCGTCAATGTCTCCTAATTCCACGTCATAACTCGCCCCCTCAGGTGGGCCGGATGCCCATTACTCATACCTTGGCGCGAAATGGCCGAAGTTTTAAACTTAACGCTACTTCAGAGTAGCTTACATATCCCTCGCATGTACACTTGTACAGACGCCAGCACATCAACCTACTACAATCTGTCAGTTTTCTTTAATAGATTTTCAACTTTATAGCTAAAGCATAAGGTTCAAAGTTGATTGGGAAAATTTGACAGTTTCGGGTAACTTGATGTGCCTACCTACACCATGTCTGTACCTACACCATGTACATACACGCAATATTCTCCAGCGTTCACAGGAAGCGATCGGTCGTAAAATAGCGTTCGACGACGCAACGCGACGAACTAGTCGCGCACTTTTTACGACGACGAGACCGCGACGACCGGTCGCGTGGTCGCGAGATGGGGGCTCGTCCATTGTGCCACCTCGTAAATAAAAATAACTATAAAATTAAAGCAATAATAGTTTTATTGTACGGACGGAGGCTGTTATGGTAAGCGCGTTGTGTGGAAACGGAAACATCTACACCACTTGTTTATGCACTGAAACGTAAAATTGTTGCTATAATATGTTAAGAATATGTTCTGTTCTAACATCCACACATGATGTTACAACAATTGATGGTACTGGCGCACCATAACGTTGGAATGTAATGGGATAAACGCGCCGTCATAATTACACCGCGATCAGAGCCGCCAATCGCGGGTGTTTAAAAACTAGCAGTTTATTCACATAACGCGCTACAAACTATGTGAGATATGTTAATTGGACTCACAGACGCGATGCTGTAATTGAATCGATGAGCTTAAGACTTCATATTGTTCGCATTTTATAAGTCTGTCAGCGTCCTGATGTTAGATTTTGCCGCTTACACTATCCAATAAGCATAAACCTATTTCTGAGCCGGACCATTCCAACGCACTGCCCACAGATATCTGGCGACATTGCCGTAATCTCCTGGGCTTATCGATAGGATTAAATTGTGCTGACAACATAATATAGGAGGATATTGTTACACCCTCTCGATATATATTATCGCCATTTTCACAACAACTTATCCCAACTTTAATCAACCAAATAAAACTTTTCCTCTTGTAACTAGTTACGAAGCCGACAGTTTTACTAATGAAAAGCTAAGATCGCCACAGCTACAAAAAATTCTCACCAACAAAACGCTAATTCTATTCATTATCTTGATAATTCTGTTTCTTCATACGCTGGTCTGGTCGCGGGTCGCATCGTATATTCGTCTCTGGCGACGAGCTGGGCGCTCGTAAAGTGCGCGTATCGATTGCGAACATTTGACCACGTGCACACGTCGTTTGTACGCATTTTCATTAGCAACAAACGTAGAAATGTATGGTCTAAGTTGGGAGAGACAGCGGAGATAAGATTCAGCCGATGTATAGTAAAAAAGTTAGAGAAGAGGCGGTAGAAGGTGTAATGCTAGACAATCCGGGTAATTGCTTCCTGAAAATTATCTATCGAAACCTGATTTTTTTTCTTTTTGTTTCCTCCATTTATTTTTGCTGTAGGAATGCTTCATTGGCCATGGCATTCCTATCGCTAAACGGTTTCGAATAGTCGTTTCTCGAGCACACAGCAGATGAATCGAAAAAAACAAACGTACAAAAAAAACAACATTCGAATAGCGATTGTTATTGTCGAGAAGCATTTGCTAAAAACTGGTTATCTATTTGACACTTCTAATGGCTCTCACAATAAATGATATTATGACAAGATGATTGTCAAGTCATCGCTTGGAACGTTGATTTTGCATCACTTGACATTTGACACCATCAATCTTGACCGTCATGGTCGCAAAAAACGCATAACTAAATGAAAATAGTCGCTCATGTGGAAATGTTTGGCATTGCTGCTGTAAGTTTATAAATAGCGGCGTGTTCAAGACCCGCCCACCTCAGTAACTTGTCCCAAAACAGAAGTCTATAAGATTTTAAACAGTTTGGCAGCCCGCCAGGCGATCGGGCATCAACCTCGGAACACAACAAATATATGCCAATTTGGAACCTAATCGACCAGCCAGATGACAAACACTGAGTAAAACGACACCTAAGAAGTGACTCTTTATGACTAGTTTTTGTAATTTTTTGTGGCAACGCGCCAGCCGCAGACAGGATGCAGCTCATCTATTTGAAATCAAAGACTTCTAATGCCAAAATAATCTAGGAAAGCTGTCAAATATTTATGATAAATGTAGCTTTCTACGTGAGATTTACATGTAACGATAACGAGTTAGGAACGGCTCAATTTCCTGGCGACTAACTCGCGTACGGTCACGCGAATACATTCAGACTCAATTCCGTACAGTCGTCGAGTTAACGCAAAGCCAGGACGCGGAACTAATACAAATAGCCCAGTTCTGAATAACTCAATAAAATTAGGTTTAAAGCAAACACGGCAGGTCGGGCGGCGCGGCGCGGCGGCGTGCTGCGTGCCGGCGTGCTGCGTGCCCGCCGCGGCTCCAACACGTTCGGGCTATAAGGTGTCGTTGCTAACTCGCCACGCCAACTATTACTATTTCCAGGGAAGCGGAATAACCGTGCGACTGTAATAAAGGGTAGGGCACGCCCGCATTGACAGCAGAGCGTATTGTACGCAAAAAATACGACGCTCTATTTCACCGAGTGCAATTTTCAAATGAATTTGTATTCGTTTAGCTATTAATAGCCTAGACTAGCCTGCCATTGTTCGTTCTTAATAATACTTTTCTTTGAAGTCGTAAGTATTGACTTACAGATAATAGGTATTAAATAACCAAATGTATGGTTGTGTAACTATGTATTATGTTGGTTAATAACTTATAAAGTACTAGCTTCTGCCCGCGAAATCGTCCGCGTGAAAATTCTTGTTCCCCCGAGCCTCCCCATTGCATCGCATCGCTATTTTTGCTCGGCTGTTAAGAGTCCTAGCGTGGTGTTAAATAGCCTATAGCCTTCCTCGAGAATTGGGCTATCAAATGCATAAAGAATTTCGAAATGCGAAAACTTTTAGTTTAAATCCGTTTTGTAGATTCAGAGGTTAGCGCGTTCAAAGTCTAATCTTCAGCTTTATTATTAGTATAGATATAACTGTACATTACATTAACATTAGACACGCGTTTTGGCCTTGATTTCATTAGATTAAGGGGCTTACAGGACCTAAACACAAAAAACGCAAATTTTAGAAACAATAAAAGTATAATATGATCGACTACAGTAAACAAAATCAGAAATATATAAGATATTTTTCAAGATATATGCTAGGTAGATAGTTTGTTGAAAACATAATAAACTAATTAGATACTATAGAAAAAAATCATGAAGATACCTCTAAAAACTTTCTTTTTACAATAAAAATCATACTAATATACATACCATTCTGATTTTTTGTCAGATTATTCTACAAGCAACATACTAAAATACTAGTGTTATAATTTTTTCGTCCAAACAATATTTTTTTTTGTAATTAAATAATTGCTTCATATTTTGCAATAAATTACCAGCGTTGTGTCATCGCGCTTCTCTTTCTTTTCTATGCAGTCCGATTGTGACCGCGCTTTAGGTCAGCCCCTTAATTATACTAGAATATACAGTATTTGACCATAAGAACCCTCTCAATCAAAATCAATAACACGCTATGATTAATTGATTTTACCCAATCGATACGGGAAGCAACAGTCTACTGGCAGAAATTGCAATGAAACTTGACACGTTGTTGATACAACGTGACAGATTACACATCACGGAACGAAGTTCTGGCGCACCCACAAATTACATCTTCATTACATTGCATAAGAAATAGAAAGATTGGTTATTTTTTCTTCGTTGTCAAAATATCAAAAGTGGGCTGTGACTGACTTTTCAACGCACATCTATATATTTTATGAACATCGACTGATGAATTAAAATCTACTAATGAACTCCTCCCCGCTAACACTGCGACCTGACCCTACGTCGTCATACGCGTATCGTACCGGGAACCAGCTCAGTTTTACGAGCGGTTTGTTTATCCAACTACGATACGTTTCGATTCCATTCAATTCAAATCGCTGCCTTATTAAACGCATAATGCGCGTTTTTACGCTTCATTAGCGCGCTGACCGTTATGCGCTGCGGACGTCCAGAGTAGAGTAGACTATTTGTTGGAAAAAATAAAAATGTTGGCTTATCTTTTATGGGTACTGGGAATGCAAGGCAGCCTGTGGTTTTAAACGACTATGCATGAATTACTTTATTTTTGTGCCGTGCTTGCTTGGCTAGACTAATCCGACAAGCATTGATAAATACTTAGCTAAACTTGGTCTGATAACCTCCTCCCTTTTTTGAAGTGGTAGCAAGCACAACAATAGCACAAAAAAGTAATCTAGTGTGCTAGGTAAAATAAGCTAAGCATCCTTACCACATAGTCTCGCCTCGTTCTTGATCAATGATCAAACAAATCTTACATCCGCGCCTGCACATAACTATTACAACTTTATGAGATTTCATTACACCCTGTTTAAAATAGAACCAATACCAGTTATAATAAATAAACTCCTCGACAGTAACCATGCACTGCGCAGTTTATATTGTTGTGTTAATTCCGCTGAATTATTGCGTGTCGCACAATAAACTCGTTAATGTATTGGACCAGATAACTGACGATACAAAGGGTCTTTAGCAACAAACTGATACAGAGTATAATTTTTATCAGCACATAAACGTCGTGGCTGACCGACCCATCCTATGATAATAATCCCAACCCGCCGCGAAAGGGACGGACACACGATAAAAAACGACTCGACGAATCTGGGTGCTAACTTGTATACAAACAGATCTGTATAACATTTAATTAGTATAAAAAGCCCCTATTACACGGTGCACGCTACAATTAAGTCGGTGTAACCTCAGAATTTTAAATAGCTCACGGCTAATTTAATTTAACGGTGGAATCAGTGTTGTCTGTTTGTAGCCATGTGTCGATATGGCGTGTCGTTAAAAGCGCATTAACCGACGATTCGGATGACGCCGACGAGCGCGGCGGGAAAAACGCAGATCAACTAAGTTGTAGACTGGTTGTCAATGACATCTCTGCTTCTGCCTACTTATAACTAAAGTTTTCTAAAGTCTGTTGAAAACTTGAAATACTATTTCTGATTAGTAAAAAACAAGCAAATTAAAGAAGAGTATAGGAACTTGAGTTCACTCCGTCAAACTCAAATTCGAACAACTCTTTAATTAAATCCTCCTTTTAGTCATTATAACCGTATTTTTTGCAAATTCTGTTCTTTTAGCTGTTTTTACCAAGAAAAGACTGAGGACTGACGTGTTTATCGAAATGACCAGCCTTAAATATGCAACCAGCATTTTTATCGATACTGTTGCGCGCCGCAAATAATGTTTGATACATGGCGACATTAGTTACCACTAGCGCCATCTAGTATCGGGTAGCAGAACTAGTACCTCGGTACTAGGACCTTGACCCTACTTGACCTTTTTGTAAGTACTAGTAATTCCGAGAACTATCGACGTCGAGTCAGTCGGGACCGGTATGTACTCGAACGTTCTAGATGTTTATGTACTAGCTCTGCGGCACTATATAAGGCCGGGTGGGCCGCGAGACACATATAGTTTTGAATAAGCGATACGAGCGATAACATCGAAGGCGATATTCGAGTGCGACTTAAGAGTGATCAGTAAGTGTAATTGTGTTTACTAATTAGTGTGTTTGACTTGTAATTAGTGTTGGTGAGTAGTGTCATTTTTTTTGGTTATTAAATCGGCAGTTTTTATTGTCACGAACCCCAAGCTCGTAACAATTGGTGTCAGAAGTGGGATTTAAAATGCCGATTTTACCTAAAGACGACATGGAGGGTATCCGTACCCGGAGTCAACGCCAGCAAGAGACAGATCAGAGGCGATTTGGTGGAGCAATGCCACAGGGGTCGGAAGGCCAGCTACCGACCACGGAGGCCGGCCCGTCCACAGCTGCTCCAGCATCATCAGCACCAGATTTTGCTGCTCTGATGATGATGCTGCAGGAGCAGGCTCGCCGACAGGAGGAACAGGCTCGTCGGTTGGAGGAACAGCTCCAGCGGGACAAGGAGGAACAGGCCCGTCGGTTGGAAGAACATCTGCTGCGTGACAGGGAGGAACAGGCTCGTCGACAGGAGGAACAGGCTCGTCGACAGGAGGAACAGGCTCGTCGGTTGGAGGAACAGCTCCAGCGGGACAAGGAGGAGCAGGCCCGTCGACAGGAGGAACAGGCTCGTCGACAGGAGGAACAGGCTCGTCGGTTGGAGGAACAGCTCCAGCGGGACAAGGAGGAGCAGGCCCGCCGACAGGAGGAGCAGGTCCGCCGACAGGAGGAACAGGCTCGTCGGTTGGAGGAACAGCTCCAGCGGGATAAAGAGGAGCAGGCGCGCTACCAGGAAGAGCAGATGCTCCTTATAAAGGACCTTCACGCTACCTTCGGGAAAGACATGAAGGAGGTGAAGGAAAAGGTTGCTCAACATGACAACCGTCTGTCGGAAGCCGAAACCCGAATCGACCAAGTGAATAATCGGGTTGACAACGTGATGGCTGACGTAAAGGAAACCGTGATGGCTGACCTGAAGGAAACCGTGATGGCTGACGTGAAGAAAACGCTGGATTACCTGAAACTGGGTGATGGAATCGCAGCTCCCGTAGCTACAACACCTTCGCTACGTGGATTCAAAGTGCCACCGTTCGACGGAACTTCTTCCTGGTCGGCCTACAAAATCCAGTTTGAGGCTGTCATGAAGGCGAACGGGTGGAATAAAAGTCAGGCCATGACTGCCCTCACCCTGGGCTTGCGCGACCAGGCCTTAACTGTTCTGGAAGCTCTCGGTAAGGAAGTGACTTACGAGCAGCTCCTTGAGGCATTGGAGGCTCGGTATGGCGACGCTCACCTTGAACACGTGTTTCGTGCGCAGCTCAAGGATCGCGTGCAACGCAGCAATGAAAACCTGCAGCAGTGGGCCCTGGAAGTGGAGAAGCTGGTTCGCAAAGCTTACCAGTCCGTACCTGCACTTATTGATGGGAACCTGGTGCAGGCATTCATCGACGGCATCCGCGACCTTGAAGTTAGAGTTGCTGTGAGGCTCGGTCACCACGGGACGCTGAAGGACGCCTTGGCCCATGCACTGGAGGTGGAAGCTGTGCGGCAAGATCATCGTTCCCATCGCGTCAGGGAGGTTGCAGCGGCTACAGTTCGCGAGCGCAGTAAAGGATACAGCCCTAGGTGCTACGGCTGTGGGGAAAGGGGCCACCTTCGGTCCAGTTGCCCTAAGCGAACTGCAGAAAGAGAAGACGGCCGATCTCCAGAAGGCAGTGCGGCTAACAGCACCGCCCAACACCAGCAGCAGGGAAACGAGTAATAGCCAGGACTGCGGGGCGGGTGCTGGCTGATGTTCAAGGAGCCCCAAGGATTTCGATCACACAAACCCATGATGGGAATAGCCTAATCATCAAGGGCGAGGTCAACGGAACGCCGTGTAAGCTGACCATAGATACTGGAGCCTCTCGTACGGTCGTCAGTTCTCAACTTATAAGTCGGTTCCTTGGGGACTCCGCACACAACCGAGAACACATTAATTTGGTAACAGCCACCGGTCAGCGCATACCCGTCCGTGGAGAGAAGAAGATGGAGTTAAAGCTAGGCAACAGAATCTACCTGCATAATGTCATTGTGGCTGATATAATGGATGATTGCATTCTGGGCCTTGACTTTATGAGGAAGAATTGTTGCGAGATCGACGTTAAGCAAGGTGTATTGAAATGTGGACAAGAGGAAGTTTTCGTGGAAGGGGCGTTACCAGGAAATGTGTACAGCCTTAAGAAGACTATTCTTCCGCCGAGATCGGAAACGATTGTGCCGGTTAGTCTTCCTCGGAATCCTGGGCGAACTCCTCGTTGTGTACTCGTGGAAAGGGTAGACAATGACCTTCCATGGAAAGTGGCACGAACTCTGGTCAGAGCCACCGACATCTCAGGGGTACGTGTGCTGAACCTTTGTGATCAGGAACACATTATAGAAAAAGGCACACTACTTGGTACTTGCGAGGAAGTGGATTGGTTGCGTCGATGCCAATATCTATCGACTGGGACCCTCAGCAAGGATGCACAAACGAGAGTGACCACACTTTTAGAAGACTGCCGCAGCGCTCTGTCCCAAAATGAAATGGTCAAAGCGAAGAAGATGTTACTCAAGTACGCCGATGTTTTCTCGTCAAACGATGCTGACATCGGGAGGACTGGCTTAGTTCAACACAAAATAAATACAGGAGAAGAATTGCCTATCCGTCAGCGGCCAAGGAGATTGCCGGTAGCACGTGAAAAGGAAGTGGAAACCATGATTGAGGGAATGGTGAAGGATGGTGTTATTGAACCTTCATCTAGTCCATGGTGTTCACCTGTAGTGCTGGTAAGAAAGAAGGACGGCAGCATGCGGTTTTGTGTTGACTATCGTCGTCTGAACGACGTTACGAAGAAAGACAGTTATCCTTTGCCGAGAATCGATGACACGCTGGACATGCTTACTGGCGTAAAGTGGTTTAGCACGCTGGACCTGAAAAGTGGCTACTGGCAAGTTGAAATTGATCCTAAGGACAAGGAGAAAACTGCATTCTCGACAGGAAAGGGTCTGTGGCAATTTAAAGTTATGCCGTTTGGATTGTGCAATGCTCCGGCAACGTTTGAAAGGTTGATGGAACTTGTACTTACTGGGCTAATTGGCGATGCCTGTCTGGTCTACTTGGATGACATCATCATCGTAGGCCGTACGTTTGAAGAACATCTACAAAACCTGGAACGCGTGCTCATGAAGATCCAGAGTGCCAACCTCAAGTTAAGTCCGAAGAAGTGTTCACTATTCAAACGACAAGTTAGCTTTTTGGGATATGTCTTGACATAGGACTTGGCGGTGTGTTGTCCCAACGGAATGGTGATCAAGAGGTTGTGATAGCGTACTTCAGCAAGTCATTGTCAAAGCCGGAAAGGAACTATTGTGTTACGAGACGGGAACTGCTTGCTGTGGTAAAGTCATTGCAGTATTTTAGCAAATATCTTCTGGGGCGGAAATTCCACTTACGAACTGACCATGCTGCACTGAAATGGCTATTGCAGTTCAAAAACCCAGAAGGACAAGTTGCGAGATGGATTGAACTACTGCAGGAATACGACTTCGTGGTCGAACATCGCAGCGGAAAATCTCATGGCAACGCAGATGCATTGTCAAGAAGACCTTGTCCTGAAGACTGCAAGCATTGTACTAAGCAAGAGAGTAAGGAAGTGGTACCTGTGAGGATGCTCAAGACAGACCTCAACAACGAGTGGAAGGAAAGCCTAAAACGTGCACAGCAGGAAGATTCGGACATCAAGCCGATTCTGGAGTGGATGAAGGCCAGAGCTCCTAAGCCCAGGTGGAGCGACGTCTCAGCGATGAGTTCGGTCACAAAAAGCTATTGGGCTCAATGGGACAGCTTTGTGGTTCAGGATGGAGTCCTGTGCCGTAAATGGGAAAATGCTCGGGGAGACAGCTGTCATTTGCAAATGGTTGTCCCTAAAGCTCAAGTACCGGATGTTCTACAGCTGTACCATAATGGTTGTTCAGGAGGTCATCTGGGAGTAAAACGGACTCTACTGAAGATACGAGAACGGTTTTACTGGGTCCACTGTCGGGACGATGTCGAGGATTGGTGTCGCAAATGTACAAGTTGTGCAGCTGTAAAGGGACCTCAGACTCGTAGTAGGGGTGCATTAAAATTGTATAATGTTGGTGCACCATGGGAGAGGATAGCCCTTGACGTTGCGGGGCCGTTTCCGGAAAGTGAAAGTGGCAACAAGTATTTCATGGTTGTGATGGATTATTTCACTAAGTGGCCGGAAGTCTTCGCCATTCCAAATCAAGAAGCTTCGACAGTTGCAGATAAATTAGTTCATGAAGTCTTCTGTCGTTTTGGAGTACCTTTGGAGATTCACAGTGATCAAGGAAGGAATTTTGAGTCCCAAATATTCCAGGAAACTTGTCGAGTTATGGGTACTCATAAAACAAGGACGACTTCTTACCACCCACAATCCGATGGAATGGTGGAACGATTTAATCAGACACTGGAGAGGTACCTAGCGAAAGTTGTGGAAAATCGGCAACGAGATTGGGACAAGCACATACAACCGTTTTTGTTGTCATATCGAAGTGCTGTCCACGAAAGTACAGCGGTGACACCAGCTTTCGCAAACTTCGGAAGAGAACTACGGCTACCTGCAGACCTGATCACCGGAATACCACCTGATGCCCCACGCAGTGTAACTGATTATGCGAATGATTTGCGGAACAAAATGAATGACATTTATGAGCACGTCAGACAATCGGGCCAGCAAATGTCTGAAAAGATGAAAACCCGTTATGACCGCAAAATGAACAATAAAGGATTCGACGAAGGTTCACTGGTGTGGTTGCACAATCCAGTCCGCAGCAAAGGGAAATCTCCTAAGCTTCAAGCTAAATGGGACGGACCGTACCGGATTGTGACAAAGATCAATGATGTAACCTACCGGATACAGAAAGGTGCAAGAGGTACTCCTAAGATCGTCCATGTGGATCGACTGGCGCGTTATTATGGGGCCAATAATGCTCGGGACGAGCATGTCTAAGGAGGGGGCAGTGTTGCGCGCCGCAAATAATGTTTGATACATGGCGACATTAGTTACCACTAGCGCCATCTAGTATCGGGTAGCAGAACTAGTACCTCGGTACTAGGACCTTGACCCTACTTGACCTTTTTGTAAGTACTAGTAATTCCGAGAACTATCGACGTCGAGTCAGTCGGGACCGGTATGTACTCGAACGTTCTAGATGTTTATGTACTAGCTCTGCGGCACTATATAAGGCCGGGTGGGCCGCGAGACACATATAGTTTTGAATAAGCGATACGAGCGATAACATCGAAGGCGATATTCGAGTGCGACTTAAGAGTGATCAGTAAGTGTAATTGTGTTTACTAATTAGTGTGTTTGACTTGTAATTAGTGTTGGTGAGTAGTGTCATTTTTTTTGGTTATTAAATCGGCAGTTTTTATTGTCACGAACCCCAAGCTCGTAACAATACCATGATTGCAATCACTATTTGGCACAGTGACTTTCGCAAGTTGCATCAGTGAGATTCACCATGGTAGGCAGTATACTAGCAACGACCGCAGACTCCCTTCTCCGCCCGTGCATAGCTCATCTCATCTCATCCCAACGCCATGTACCGTGGCACATGTTAGTCTTAGTCCAGAAATAAATAAAACTATTTAACTCCACTAATTCGAATGCCACCGACCTGCATCGGTATTCTGCCGACTCCGAATGCGAGAGACGATTTTTAGAATTCTGTGCGTTTGTTTTTTTTTATTGCTGTAGCTATAATCTATTTACATGACCAATTAGGTAGCTTAGTAGTGTTGAGTGTCGAATTTATAAAGTGTTTTGAAACGTTTCCTAGAAATTAAATTATTCGCTGAATAAATTGGAAGATGTTAATTTTTTCACAAGAATTTTCTTCGTATTGTTTTTCAAACAAAAGCAAGGCAAGTAATCAAAATCAAAATACATATTTTATTTCACATAAACCTACATGGGCACTTATGAAACGTCAGAAGCTAGGTGCATGGTTCCAATTGGTCGTTTCCTACGGTTACTCTTTTTAAAAATAATTGGGGCTTTTACAATGTCTTTAAATCACAGTAGGTATGGGAGGACAGCGTAAGCCTGTCAACAAGTACCAAGTACTTGATAAAATTAAAAATGGTCTACAGATCTAAAGTCTACAAGGCCTACTAAGTCCTCACATTTACCAAATAAGAATCTATCAAAAGGATAAATAAAAAATTAAACAAAAACCTACTAAAACCAAGTGATATGATTGCCATTACAACCACTAATAAATAAAGAGGTGAAAAATTAGAATTGTCTGTACTTATATGTCATAATGTCAATAATAAAAAGGTCAAAGAAGTACTTATGTAAAAAATAAATAAAAAATAAACATCGTAATTTGAGAGCAGTTTATAGACGTTTACGTAGTTATGCCACAGTAAAGATATGAGCAGTACAGAAACTACGTACAAACGTTCGAAACGGCACACTTACACAGACGCGCGCTTCTACGCTACCCCTAAGCGATAGTCGCGGTGCCCTCAGTCACGGATGCCGTGAACTGCCGTGTTAGAACGAGTAGTCGCGTAATACCTACATTTAATCCTTGCGCCACGGACCGTCCAATCTATCCATCCATCTTTTTAAAAATGCCTCGAGGCTCGAGCGTATTGTGTATATACGGCTGTTTGAACTCGGCTTCTTCAAAACCGGAGCTTTCGTTTTTTAAATTCCCGGCTGATCTTGAAATTTAACAATGAGATTTTGTTTTTTTTTTTTTGTTATAATCGATATCGAATAATGGTCCATGATCGGACCACGATTGAATTTAAGAAATTCGTGAATTTATTTGTAAAACAAAGATGGCGGCAGCTAACATGTATATTTTTTTCGTCATGGGTGTCGTTTACATAGTTAAGTTGCCAAAATCGTTAGTGAGGTCAAAATGTAAATCCAAGATGGCGGCTGTGAAATTTTTCAATTTATTTGTCATGTGTGTCGTTTTCATAGTTTTCGAGGGTGCTAAAGCTGATAGTAGGGTCAAAATGTAAATCCAAGATTCAAAAGATTGATTGAGATTGGCTCTATCGGCTTTAGCACCCTCGATAACTATGAAAGTGATATTCACGATGAAAAATTTAATTTTTTTCGCAGCCGCCATCTTGGTTCTACATTTTGGCCAGAAGGAGGGAAAGATAACCAGCCAACTCCTAACCGCAAACCACGTTAAAAATTTTGTTACAATAAAACATCAATTATACAGACACTAAGAGTGACAACCCTAACGCTCCAATGGAGCGTAGGTAATTATTTCAACAAATATACCTAGTTTCCATACTGTTGATTTTTGTACTGTGGTTATGCTGTTAATCAGGTGCCAGGCAAGCCACATGTGCGGAACGAATTATTGCCAAACTACCTTGTCTTCAACGTAGTCTTTATTCTTATAATTTACTTTTTTGATAAGGACACGTTTGATGAGGGTTTTGAACTTTCCATAGCTAAGTTCTGTAACCGGCTTTGGCAACATGTTATAAAAACGGATGCTGTTTACAAGAAATGACTTGCTAGTTTTAGTTAGTCTAAATTTAGGTATCACAAATTCATTTTTACTACGTGTTGTGTATTATGGACATCGCTTCTTATTTTGAAAAGTCCTAACTTTTTGCGAACATACAAAATCGTTAGAATCTTCCTAAGGATATATAAGAACAATATAACTAAACTACTTTATAATTACTTATTCATTTGTTTTCGGCAATCGTTTGATGATGCTGATGTTTCTATTGACCTAATTCCAAACACATTGACCTCGTAACCGAAAATTACTTACAAATTAGAAATAATTATCAACTCGAGGACGCTGTTGCGATATATGAACAAGAACATGCCTGCAGTGGCAATACTTACCCAATTATCACAGAAAAACATAATTCTAAAATTCTTCTATATCATTGTGGTCTAGGTCACTTACGTATGAGCAGTAAATTCGCAATACAAAGGATTCCCCAAACAATCCAGCACAATCAGCAAGTTATCGACATCGTATGACAATAAACGAACAGTAGTCACTGGCACAATGTGATGCCAGATATTGTGTAATCGGCGTGTACCGATAGCGAGCGATAAGCCGCGATATCGGCCAGATTGCCGCGATAGCACCACCTGGAGAGGTATTCGCTTGCATCAACAATAACAATCATGTTTTACTCTGACAGTTTCATTTTACATGTTCCATCGTTGTTCGAGTGTCTGAAAATTGGTGTAGTTTTGTGCATAGCATTTTGTGTATGGAACGTTTTCAATGAGCCTAGCCGTGAGAAATAATACTAGATTTATTAGTTTAATTTAAAAACGAGATAAGAAAATGTAAACTGTGGCTTGCTGTAAGTTTTGTGTTATTTACTTCTGATAAATCATGATTAGTATCTTCAGGGGCCTGCCTCCTTTTGGCGCGGCAGTTTTGTTACCAAAGCGCTGCAATTGCAGTTATCCAAGAAAGAATAGTTATGTTATCTTGTGTTTGAAATTGTGTACAGGATAAGACACGTCAATCTTGAACCTGCAGTCTCAATCACCTCGAATCTGCATTGAGTTCTGCAAGACTAAACTTAAGCTTACTTCGATGCGAAAGTCTTCTTCATTGTAAAGCCCATGTTTTAAAAATCTTTTTTCTATATTTTCCAGATGCGGTTGTGGTAGCACCATGACGATGTTGGTGTGGTGGGTGGTGGCGGGCGCGCTGGTGGCGCGGGGCGGCGCGCTGCAGCCGCGCTGTCAGGAAATCACCATCCCCATGTGCCGCGGCATCGGGTACAACCTCACGTCCTTCCCCAACGCGCTGGACCATGACACGCAGGAAGAGGCCGGCCTTGAGGTGTGTAGCATAATCAACATTATCAACGCAGAATAGATAATTATGACCGATTTTATTGTCGATCTCGGTTAGTCCTTTTGCACCGCTGAAGCTCATTTTCTTTTCCGAGATGACAAGTTTGGTCGTTAAGGCTCTTTCAAACAGGCGCTTCCTGTTTGTAGGTGCCTTTATCTCTTCGTTGTCTGTTATTCGCGTCTTGAGAGCCTCTTAATCAATAACGACACGCATTCTAAGAAGGCGTTAAGGTGAATGGGTAGTGGTAGACCGCGAAATTCAAATTTTCTTACGTTTTTTGCAATTTGCAGGTCAGTGTCAGATTGTATCTTGATCAAAATATGATTCGCGACAATAACAGGTACATATTTAAGGAATTATAATCATTAGAATCATTAATATATCTTTCTAAGTTAGATTTCTACCACCAACCACCAATCTCTTATGGAAAAGTGTTAGTGGTAGAAATCTAACTTAGAAAGATGGATTATTGATTCTAATGATTATACTTCTCTAAATATGTACCTGCTATTGTCGCGAATTATATTTTGATCAAGATACAACCTGACACTGACCTGCAAATTGCAAAAAACGTAAGAAAATTTGAATTTCGCGGTCTCAACTACCCATTCACCTTAATGGAGTTTATTGCATATTCTTCTCCACAGGAAACGCACTTTGGAATGGGCAACTAGATTTCATCTTTCTGACTGGCCTACTCCTTGTTAATTCAAGTGTCTTTTCATTGGTTAAATTTTCATAAATGTTTTGAATGTTTAAGTAATGTTTGGTTCACAAGCTTTGTATTCGTTGAAGCTAATGATTTTGTTTATATTTCCAGGTCCACCAATACTGGCCGCTCGTCGAGATTAAATGTTCCGTCGACCTGAAGTTCTTCCTCTGCTCCGTATACACGCCCATCTGTATCGAAGACTACGCGAAGCCGCTGCCGGCGTGTCGCAGCGTGTGCGAGCGCGCGCGGGACGGCTGCGCGCCGCTCATGCAGAAGTACGGCTTCCAGTGGCCCGAGCGCATGGCGTGCGAGCGTCTGCCGCGCGCCGGCGACCCCGACCAGCTGTGCATGGAGGAGACGGAGCGCGCGCGCGAGCCCGCGCCCGCGCCGCCCGCGCGCCGCCCGGCGCGGCCCGCCTGCTCGGACGCAAAAAACTGCCAGCCAGGCGCCGCGGCGGCGGGCGCGGCCGGCGCGTGCGCGTGCGCGTGCCGGGCGCCGCTGCTGGGCGTGCGCGCGCTGCACAACGCCAGCGCGGCCGCCGGCGTGGCCGCGTGCGCGCTGCCGTGCCGCGGCGCCTTCTTCACGCGCGAGGAGAAGGAGTTCGCGGCCGTGTGGGTCGCCATGTGGGGCGGCCTGTGCGCCGCCAGCACGCTCATGACGCTCACCACGTTCCTCATCGACTCGCAGCGCTTTAAGTACCCCGAGCGGCCCATCGTGTACCTGTCCGCGTGCTACTTCATGGTGTCGCTGGGCTACCTGGCGCGCCTGGCGCTCGGCCACGACGAGGTCGTGTGCGAGGGCGCGCTGCTGCGCACGTCTGCCAACGGGCCGGGCGCCTGCACGCTCGTCTTCGTGCTAGTTTACTTCTTCGGCATGGCATCCTCGATATGGTGGGTGGTGCTGTCGTTCGCGTGGTTCCTCGCCGCGGGACTCAAGTGGGGCAACGAAGCCATCGCGGGACACGCACAGTACTACCACCTGGCCGCTTGGCTCATTCCTGCCGCGAAAACCGTCGCCGTGCTACTAGCCGGCGCAGTGGACGGCGACCCGGTCGCCGGCATCTGCTACGTCGGCAACTCGTCACCAGAGAATCTGAAACGTTACGTGCTCGCGCCACTGATCGTGTACTTCGCGCTCGGCGCCACCTTCCTGCTGGCCGGCTTCGTGTCACTATTCCGCATCCGCTCGGTCATCAAGCGGCAGGGCGGCGTGGGCGCCGGCTCCAAGGCCGACAAGCTGGAGAAGCTGATGATCCGCATCGGCGTGTTCAGCGTGCTGTACGCGGTGCCGGCGGGCGTGGTGATCGGCTGTCTGGCGTACGAGGCGGGCGGCCACGAGCTGTGGCTGCGGCGCGTGGCGTGCGGCGCCAACTGCGGCCCGCGCCCGCTGTACTCGGCGCTCATGCTCAAGTACTTCATGGCGCTGGCCGTGGGCATCACGTCGGGCGTGTGGATCTGGTCGGGCAAGACGCTGGACTCGTGGCGCCGCGTGTGGCGCGGCGGGCGCGAGCCGGCGCCGGCGCAGCGCGCGCTCGTCAAGGGCGTGTGACGCGCGCCCGCGGCGCCGCCCGCGCCGCCCGCGCCGCCCGCGCCCCTCCCGCCCGCGCCCCTCCCAGCCACGGTCGCGCCCTCCGCGCGTTCGGGACAGCCGCTCTCTGACTACGGACCCGTCTAGTCGATTCGGCTTGTCTACTGAAACGTCGGCATGTCCCGACTAGCAGTTTGTAAGTTGGGATGGATGTACGTCTTGGTCTCGGCGGCAGGCGCGGCCGGTACTCGAGCTCGTTCGATGGCGCTCGGTCGAGCCCATAGTTCCCACGGCAGCTCCGCTGAGCCAACGCTCGGCCAGTCGAGCTGACGCGATGACGTTCTCGTGATAGTGACGCGCCAAGACGATAGTGCTAATATTGTGGAGTGAGACGTCGCGCGTTCTCTAGTCCTAGTGTCTCCGCGACGCACAACATATACGTAACTAGTGTTAAGACGAGGTGCGGCCGTGGCGTCCTCTCCGCCCCTCGGTCGGATGCCGCAGACTGACGAAGGACACTCTCGTTTAAGAGATTTCGCAGCGCCACTGTAACAATGGCAATTTTAATGTAACTTACACAAATGCGCCGCAAGTCACTTAAAAAAGTATCCTTACCCACGTCCAGTTTGTCATAACGACTGGACGTTTAACGTAAGAGACAGTAAAATACTCCACCATTTAGTTTCATTACCTCATTGACTACACTGCCAATTTCGTATATTTTTATTGTTAACAGTGAAGTAGTTTACTGCTCTGTACTGTAACTATTATAATGATACTTCGACCGCTCGTAGGACAAACACCTGAGGCTCATCATCATCATTCAAACTACTATATAATAAATTATGTATCTCAAACACATGTTACTGTTGATGAGTCCTTTCCATTTGTGATTTTGTGCTGATACCGTTCTGTGACGTTAGACCCGTAGTGTGTACCGAACGCATTTTGAGCATTTTGTATCTATTGTAATGATCTCTGATGTTATATTGTAAATAGTGATCCTATATCATTTCATATAGTAAGTAGTAAGAAGCTATTCATAATCTACTTATGTATTTGTTTAACTTCGGTTATGTTATTAAAACTTGTAGAAAAGACAATCCTAGTGAAAATACCAATCTAATATTGTATTTTTCTTTATTAGTTTCGTATAACTCGACACTAGATGGCATTAGACGGCTGCACTGACTGGTTAGATTTTCACGCTACTGATGTCGTACCACGCCATCTATTGTCGAGTATTTAACACTTGTAAATATTATTTTGACAGATGCCGAAATAAACTAGAACTGAATTATGTTGTGACGAATGATAAATTTTGTGCAATGGTTTATTAGATTCTTACTTAATTGTAAAGTAATAAGATGTATGAAAAAATTGTATATTGTAGCCACGGACGCTGCAGCCGGAACCATGAAAATCATTATGTAATTTATTTTATATCTAACTGTAGATAACAAATAAAGCGACTTTTTTATGTACAGACCATCGTTTTATTTACCACCAGAATGACTTAGTACAAGTATGAATTGAATAATAAACCTGCAGTAAAGCCCACTACATTCATGGTTGCCACTACACATTTACCTCAAAGATTAAACCACAGTGAAATGAAATTGGTCTGAGGTTATTGGAGTAAAAGAGTAGGTACAGCTGTTACGGGTGGTCACTGGTCAGGGGTCGTAAAAAGGCCACATTGGCAGAATCATAAAAGGATAACATTATTAATCGTAATAGACAATTAATCAAATCCCATTGATGAAGGAATTTTCAGTTATTTTTTTTGTCTGTGCTAAAATACCAAGCCCTAAATAGGCTCCCAGAAGCATGAATCTGACAATCCACTGGGTTGTGGAGATCAGGGGGCCTAAAAAGGCTACTTTGGCAGAATCATAAAGGGATAAGATTATGAATCATAATATGGCGAAGACTGTCCGTGTTTTTTTCTTTTCGCTGCACTACGTAGGTATAATCAAAGATTTGATTTGAATTGATTGGTATTATAGCACAGACAAAAAAATAACTGAAAAATCGTTCCCCCTTCACCAATGGAATTTGATGCGATTAAATTAACAGTTAACTGTCCATTATGATTCATAATGTTATCTTTTTATGATTCTGCTAAAGTGGCCATTTTAAGCCCCCAGATAGGCAGTCGCTCCACGTTTAATACTGGTATTCAGCTGTATCCAGATAGATGATGATAATACTATATATACTAAATTTTTCTACCTGGAGTAACAGACTAACAGCGATCCGTCCACAATATTTGGTCCCTGGTCTGAGATGCAGAAATCAGGAACTTTAACAACACCATGTAAGGGGGTTAATAAAAACAAAAATTCAGTCTATCCAGTTTATATGGGTCTAAGTACTATCTGGTGGGAGTTATCGCACATTTAAAACTAAGATTATTGCTATTTTGAACATTGACTACAAACTGCGAAGTTACAAACCATGTTACAATTAAAAACAACGCCATCTATTGATGAATATATAAACAGAGAAACGCCACGCTACTCGACAACTAAACATTTTGAAAAAGC
Organism: Luperina nickerlii; assembly: GCA_963855955.1. Taxonomy (NCBI): domain Eukaryota; kingdom Metazoa; phylum Arthropoda; class Insecta; order Lepidoptera; family Noctuidae; genus Luperina; species Luperina nickerlii. The sequence continues at coordinate 21,639,021 of OY979675.1, read as the reverse complement.
ACTGAAATAACAAAAGCTTTCAATAATTTTATTAATAAAAACAAAGCGATGAACAATGTTCTAAACTTATGTTACTATAAACTATCACATTAAAATTACGTATTTCGTCTGGACAGAATGTTTATTACAATCTTATTAATAATTAGGTATTTCGTGTAATTTCTTGAATATAACAAGAAATTGCCACGTTACCGTTACATTACTACACATCTATTCGATACCTTGTTTCTAAATAAAGGCATACATTAGACATTATAGTAAAAACTACGTCTTGTCTTGTCCTAATATTGCTGATCTTCATCACATATACATTGAAAATACCCCGAAAAAGTACAAAAGGAAAAAGTACTTTACAGGAAGCAAGAAAATGTTTTCTGAATCATAAATACCAGTTCTGTTGTCCAACATCTTTATCAGTCTACTATAGAAAAAAACATACACTGATTTTACTTTCTTTCATCATAATAATAAAAATGCAAACATTTCATTTTACAAACAAAGCTTTTTGCAAATCTCTGTTACCAAAACAACAGGGAAACCTTACTTATTAAATTATCAAAAATAATTAGGAACTTTTTGCTATCGAGTAGGTACCCTCTAGCAGGATAAATTGGCTTTACCCAATAGAAAGGGTTGAAGAAAAAAGTTTGAAGTTCCTAAAATTATTTTAGATAATATATAATTTTAATATTTTATATGAGCACAGTCAGCAACAAAAGTAGATTTACACTTAAGTTTTTTTTAATCTAAGTTATAGAGCAAAATATTTGTTCAAATTTGCATTGTACAGACGACAGCACATCTAGCTACCCGAAACTGTCAAATTTTCCCAATTAACGCTTTAGCGATAAAGTTGAAAATCTATTGAAGGACGGATAGTAGTAGGTTGATGTGCTGGCGTCTGTACATCTGCTGCAATTTTGAACAAATATACTGAACATCTATGATTATATTGAGAATAAATATCTATGGATAAGTGACTCCTGTGATATATACTGATAAATATTTTAGCGATAGCCGTCCGTCAGGAATAATTTGTAAGAATGTCTTTCAGAGTTGTGTCATTAGGTAGTAAATGCAGGAAGGATGGCGTTCATTAATTCACTAAAAAACCTAAAAACTAAAAATTTCTAAAGTAATGGGAAATTGCTGCGTCGCGTCGCTCGCAAGCACTTTACAGTCACAAAACACTCAAGGATGTGCAGATTGTGCAGGTGTGCATTTTAAATGCACAAACCTTCATTCGTATAGAAGAATGAAGGTTTATTTACAGGTCAGAGTATAATCATATCTAACAATCTTTTTTGTGATATATTATACTTACATACTTACTTACTTTTAAAAGTATAGGTACTGTAAAGTAGTTCAATATCACACAAAAAGTATGTTTGCAATACTTACTTAAGTATATGGTAAGTAACCTACATTAAAATAACAAGGATTAAATTAAACCGAAAAATATTGCCGCGCGCTTTTGACAGTCTAACTTGTTTACCTTATAGTGAGCCATAATTTGCTGTCTCAGCCTAAAAGAAGAAGTACTTAGGTAAAAAAAATGATCTTCCAGTTAATTTTTGAACCATTTCGTAGCGATAGCAATGTAATATTATAACTTTAGTGATGTTGTAAAAACTGTAGATTTAAATATTATGGACTTATTCGCTAATTACGTATTTTTTTAATGGCAGTTTTATCTAGCAGTTTCCTACCTTACGCTAATAGATGCCGCTACTCGTATTCAAATACTAACAAACTGCGGAAAGTGTGTTACACACAATCGCTGGAAAATAATAAATTAGGTAGATACTATTATGTAGTTAAGTATATAATTTTGCTGATTATATCAGAAAAGAAATCACAGAATTAATGAATAATATTCACTAACCATTTTAACTAACCATTTTAGTAACTGGGTTGTGGAGGTCAGATAGGCAGTTGCTCCATGTAAAATACTGGTATTCAGCTGCATCCGGTTAGACTGGAAGCCGACCCCAACATAGTTGGCAGGCAGATGATGATGATTCACTAACCATTTTAATGAAAGCGTTCAAGATTGCATGATACCAATAGGAAAAAAAAGTACCTTGATACCTAACTGATATTGCTATAATAACTAATTACCTACCTACTATTTTAACCAGACTCCCAAATTAAAGTAGGTAAGTATGTAATTGTAGGTAGACGATGAAGAATGAAGACTAAAGACTAGTGAGAAAATATCTTTGTTCACTTAATTACCCAACCAGAACTCGTAATTGTATGTAGGTATTCTAGTACCTACCATCTTTTCTGGAAATATAAGCTTTTATTATCCCACCAAAAACATTTTCATGTAACATGTTGCCAAGACGAGACCACACTGTCAAAAAGTTATCAGGGGGCCTAAAAAGGCCACTTTGGCGAATCATAAAAGGATAACATTATGAATCGTAATGGACAGTTAACTGTTGAGTTAATCGAATCAAATCCTTTTAAAAAAGAATTTTAAGTTATTTTTTTTGTCTGTGCTAAAATACTATTCAGTCCAATCCAAATACAATCTCTATATGTTTGATTATACCTACGTAGTGCAGCGAAAAAAAGAAAAACACGGACTGTGTTCGCCATATTTTGATTCATAACTTTATCCTTTTACGATTCTGCCAAAGTGGCCTTTTTAGATCCCCACATCTCATGTAGAGCCAAGCTTCTAACTCGACTGCACGCCCTAACTCTACAAGCCCAAACTTCACAAACTCTACACCTTAGTCAAAATATGAGGCTTGGCCGTCTATCAGAGTAATGAACAGTGAATAATTTTTTCACCTTACGCCCATGCGATGGTAGCGAACGGCCAAGCCACATATTTTGATTAAGGCGTAGAGTTAATAGATACAGCGAGCGAATCGGCGAACTAAAAAAACGTTCTGAATTTGACCTATTGTAGTTTTTTTTTTTTACAAAAATACAAACTACAGACTACCATAGACCATGCAGCCATTGCCTTATCATAGTAGGACTGAAAACAGTTTATTTATTTCAAATTCAAACGACTTATTTCAATACCTAAGTAAATTCTGAATTTGTAAAGAAATCGGACTTAATTCGGCGTTAGTGTGTTGTGTTACCCACGCGTGGAGATATAATTTCTCCATAAAAATAGAACATTAAAGCTAAGATAGCGACATCTAATAATTAAATATTGAACTGGACATCATTACATTAAAAACGTTACATTCACGCTCTCAATAAAGGCGGACTGTTTGACAAAAAATATTCACAAAATAAAGACAGATCCACATGCATGACACGTGATGCAACTTTTATTCAATGTCAATGAACACCCGTTGGCATCGGGCTTCATTAATATGTTATCGCCTTAGTATGGACAATGTCAAAGCCCCTCATTACTAGAGGTGTACCCATACCCTCAGCTGGTCGCAATACTGTTAAAACCCTGGTAGTACTGTGCGTACTGGTCTTGGTGAGTGTAGTCGTGCATGTGCGCGTATGTGTGCGGGTCCGGTTCCTGGTGGGATGGTACCTGGTGGTAGTACTGTTGCACCTCGTGGAGTTGTTGCTCTTGCTCCATTTTGTGGGGATCTTGCTGTGGTTGCTGCTGATTTGGTGGGACACCCTGGAACAGCATTAGCGAGCATTATTTTGGATATTCATAAATTACTAGAATCATTTTGTATAGTTGCATAAACATTATCACTAATTAAGGACCAACAATGGATTTCTTATATCACAGTTGCTGTAATCTATGAATTATCTATACTTTGAGTTTTTACAATCTTGCTAGTCAAAATAAAAATAAAATAAATCAGTCTAAATATAGGTACCTATTCACAGCATAGTAGAGGTGATGCCCGCACTGGTGACCACTATGACATAAACTAAAACATTGATGAATAGTTACCTGCATCTGATACTTGCACCTCTTGAATCTCCCGTAGAGCGAGGAGTACGGCAGGTTATAGTGGATCGCTGCCTGGTTGATGGACATCTGGCCCACCCTGGAAATTATTACGATGATTTTAAAATTAGTAGGTACTGTTAAATCATATATTCTATTGTAATTCGGTAAGTACCTAACAGCTTCGAGTGCTTCGCCCATGGCGTCTTCAGACCACGGCGTGGGATTGGACCGAGATAGCTCGATTCCCTCTCGCTTGCATCGTCCGTATAGCGTTCCTGCAAAATATTGATAACAGTAAGTAGAACTTTGTTAGTGTGCGTAACGGAACAACTATCTTTTACATTTGGAGGGATTCTCAATTGATGGCGGGACAGCTTTTATCGATTTAATCAAGAGACAGGGTGTTCTGGCGTGTTGTAGAAACCGATGTGGATGTTAAAAACCACATTGTTCAGGGTCTGAATCGATTGTAAGACAAACGAAGGTCGAAATTTCGACCTCAACAGAAGACCACCAGGATACAGATTCGGATAAAACAATGTCTACCGAGGTGGAACTAGGCAGTCACTCTATCTAAAATACTGGTATTCAGCTGCATCCGGTTATGCTGGAAGCCGACCCCAACATAGTTGGGAAAAGGCAGGCAGATGATGTGGAACTCTAGTTTAGCCACCTGTAGGTATCCCATAGTGCGTGGCAGCTCGTTGTACTGAGCTGGCGCCGCAGCGTATGGAGGCCAGCGCCAGCTGCAGGTCGGCGCGGCGCCACGCGGTCGGCGCCGCGTTGAATGGCGCCGACAGGCGGATACCTTCCCGGCGAGCTATCTTGTACAGTGTACTGCTGGGTATGCCTGGCAGAAATTATATTAGAAACGTTAGTAGGTTCTTAGTCCGCTTGGCAACTATTGAGACATAGACTGACAGACCAAATAAATTGTAGTTATGTAGAACATCTTACCATAAGCTTTGCTGGCCTTATTAGCAGAGATAGCGCCTGCCCTCAAGGCATGCAGAGCCCCTCGCAGATCAGCCTCGCTCCAGGACTTGGCCGCTCCTTCTTTCTTTGGTGTGTCGATGCCCAGCCGGTGGGCTCGCTGCCAGAGTGTGGTGGAGGGAATGCCGTAGGTTGCTGATGCCTTTAATTTGGGAAATGGTAAATGTTTTAACAGTCATGTGATGATGTGTTTTCAGCTTATGTATCTTAACAAGAATGTTATGGGCAATAAAAAAGACAGAATACAAATCATAAGTACGGTAGTAGATACCACATAAAGAGACAAAGATAGTAGGAAATACTAAATTATCTTATCCTTCAACTTAATTGGCTTACTTCACTTCATTACAAGTCTCAGTAAAACTAAGAAACTAAGTAGGTAATACAGACTTCATCAAATAAATTATAAGTGTAAATACAATACGTTTCTGAAGGTTACAGAGGTACATCCGTCACGCATGTAATCTGTAGGATTCCAACCGTGACCGCTGTTGCTGTACCAGCCATAATAAAATTAGTAAATCTTTAAACAAACCACTTATATAAAGGATTTGTATAAGTTACGTCACGCCTGTACAATGTACGATACAGGTGTAGGAATATGCAGAGATGAGAAAGTCATCAGTGAGTGCCCACGGCAAGTTTTCACAAGACTGATCTATTGGGAAGTTGTTTCCTAATACCGGATTTCACTTATGACCTAGGATGCTTGCATTTAACAATACAAATCGGAAAGAAAGTGTCGCGCAAAAAAAGGTTGTGCTGGGCTTACTTCAGGCTTGAATTAAGATCATATACAAAATATTATATTAAGTACCTCACGCATGAACAAGCTACGTACCTTCGTAAGGCTCATCTGGTGGTTTCTGAGCGCATCCAAAGCTCGTTCCATGTCATGCTGGGTCCAACTCTTGGGGCTGTGTCGCGGCGCGGGCGAAGCCTGCCGGCCGCAGGAGTCGCTCGTGTCTTCACCGCTAAGATGTGGTTGTTCTGTGTGTTAAGTTACGGCTATTTTATTGGAACATCCAGTAGTTTACTCCTATATTATTATATACCCTAAATTCTTACAAAAGCTACGAACTAATCTTGGTTGGAAAACGAAGTAAGTACATACACACTGCGGCGTCCCACTAGGGTCTAGGACTTTTTTACCCCACTACGGCGAAGCAAAAAGGAGGGTTATGATTTTGACCGGTATGTATCATGTATGTTCATCTGTTGATCTGTTCCCTCATGACTTCAAAAGTCACATCATCATCTGCCTAGCCTTTTCCCAACTATGTTGGGGTAGGCTTCAGTCTAACCGGATGCAGCTGAATACCAGTATTTCACATGGAGAGACTGCCTATCTGACCTCCACAACCCAGTTATTGGGTAATACGATACCCACATAGGCTATGTGACTTCACACTAAATTCAATATGGCTAGAGGTTAGGACATAAAGTATCTAATGACTTAAAAATAAATATTTTGGGATGGTGCCTTGTGAGGTATCAAATGAAAGGGCTTAATTAGCACATTTCAAAAATATTAACATTACTGAAATAAGCGCCTAAATAATTAAATAAAAAAGGAGTTTAAAAACTAACACCCGAGTACTGAAAAGGATGAAACAAGAAAGTACCTTCCCGTGGTCGCATGCTAGTGCTACATAGCTTATGTACAGACGCCAGCACATCAAGCTACCACAATCTGTCATATTTCTTTAATAGATTTTCAACTTTATCGCTAAACATAAGGCTCAAAATTGTTTGGGAAAATTTGACAGTTTCGGGTAGCTTGATGTGCTGGCGTCTGTACCTATGTTAGTACAGCGGCATGCGACCACGGGAAGGTACTTTCTTGTTTCATCCTTTTCAGTAGTCGCGTTTTAGTTTTTAAACTTTTTTTATGTGTAATAAATGAGATTTGCAGTTGAAATGTCTATAATTTTGATTTGACTCCATCTGCCAACAGGCTGCAGGTTTCTGCAGGCTAGAAGGCTATCCATAACGCAATATAAAATTCATTAAATTCAAGCTAAGTACGGTGTGAAAAGATTATGGCACATCTCACGACGACAACGATAACAGGTTTTGAACAAAACCATCAACACCCAGCAATCTCTTCATGTTCAAATAAAAATAGAAATATTCGCGCACGCGAAAGGGAGTAAAAAAAACAGGTTTGATCCATTCTAAAATAGCGTGCGTAACTACGCAGCTTACTCTGTCATTTCATCAATTAATGTTCAATAAATTACCATGACTATCAAAATAAGTATTGCTTTTTAGACATCATTTTTCACTTTTTCCGCGTAATAAATAAATGTCGACTTTGCCTTTTGTCGGGTAAGAAGATACAGTAGGTAGCTGAAATCAATACCTCTATGGAACACATGACACATAACTTCCTCAGAAATTATTATAGGTACCTACTAAATTGTGTGAAATTAGATATGTTGAGTTTGCATAAAATAAGGGTCACAATCAGATAAATCTCTATTATTAAGATTGAACTAAATCATATGGTAAAAGGTCTTTAATACTCGTCTGGCGTATTCAAAATTCTCTTTATAACTTAACTTTTTTAGCCATAATATACCTAAATCATTCCAAATACCTAGCAAACATGTGCTAGTCGACGGCCTTTTCCAGATTTCATCAAAGTCAAAGTCAAATCATTTATTTCAAATAGACACTTTTGAACGTCAAAAATTACAATAAAATAAAATTGATTCTAGTCGCCCCTTCCAAAAGGTAGTGTTCGTATGGAGAAGAATGGGCAAGATACTCCACCGGTTACTCTTTTAAAATGTTTTACATCAGAACACTAGGTTCATATAACTTATAGTATCGAGTAGTGGCTACACTATACATACCACCTTCGGACGAAGGTTCATCCTTGACAACCAGTAGCGGCATGAAGTCAGTGGAGTCAGGCACTTCGGTGACGTTCGTGAAGTCCACGTGGCGATCCAACAGGGACGAGCTCTAAATGAAACCAGATATCCGAAAGGTAGATATTACATTATCCCTTTTGATATTGACAATATTCAAATTAAAATCCTATTTAGGATAGCTTGGGGACATCAAAAATTCAAAAGTATAGCCTAGCCAGAATTTGTATTTTAAAAATTTATATTCTAACGTCTCTAATTAATACAATTAGGACGTGGCTATTGCTGACATGAAACAGTGTAGGACATAATTAATAAAGAATTAAAAACATTACGTTTGTAATTTTTTTTTCATTTTGGTAAAGTAGTAGATTATTTGCCAAGGGAGCAAACAGAAGGATTCAAAGTACGTCACTCGAGCTTAAAATAGTGTTGCTCCCGAGTGGACACTCTACTTTTTATCACCCTCTATGAAAAAATAAGTAAGTGCAACTTATGAATAAGAAATAAGAATAGTACTTATAGGCGGGGAGCCGGTAACACTGAAAGTCCCGTCATAGCGGAATCAAATTTTTTTTATTTAAATGAATAGAACATAAGTATAGGAATAAATTAAGCTCGGTATGCGTGGATTCCTATTGCCGAAACAATTTGAAAAAAAAAAATTAAAAAAATGGAAAAATGTTTTACCGTCATCGCGGATATTAATTTTGAATTTTTAAAAGCCAATAAAACTGTCGAATACATAAAAAAAAATTATATCCGCGATGACGGTGAAACATTTTTCCATTTTTTTTTATCATTGTTTCGGCAATAGGAATCCACGGATACCGAGCTTAATTTATTCCTATAAGTACTTATGTTCTATTTATTTAAATAATTTTTTTTTTTCCGCTACGACCGGACTTTCAGTGTTACCGGCTCCTGGACTATTACGTTTATTTATTTACTTACAATTACTTGAGGAAGACATAATCATAATATTTTTTTATAAAATTAAGTAAAATCGTAACTTGAGTAAACAATTACGAACGAAGGCAGAATGCTTTTCGCGCGTTTTTTATAATTTCACAAACTTTTTTTTTTTAATTTAGCTCGCGCGTTTTTCTTTATCGTACAGCCTGTTACTTCTTCATACAATGTTCGTGATTGATCTCATTGGTGATTGGAACGTTTACTAACAATATCCACATTCCAAATTCAAATCACTTTTAGTCCCCAGGGATTAAAGAGCTATTTTAGTCCCTGTTTACGAGGAATACACTAGCTCTTTTTGAATAGATGTGATAAAAAAAATTACAGACCGAAAGTTAAGTTTCGTAGGTAACTAATTAACACGTAAATGCCGATTTCGCTTACTCTATTATAGGTAGCATCGATTACCGGTAAATAGAGCATCATCTACAGAAATTATGTTATACGATTTACGTTATAGGTACCTACCTATGTTCAATGAAGTCAACAAATGAACCACGCGCGCCTCAAAGAGATGTCAGCATCAAGGGAAGGGGCCCGCAAGGGCCGAAGCCTGCCGGATCAGCGGGATTGTCCGAAAGGGTTACCGCTGGCCCGGAACATAAAGGGCGAAGGAAGGAACACGGGTGGGTTTTTTGATTTCCCATCCAGAAAAAAAAAATAGTCAACAAATGAATCCACTGAATCTAATAATTATTACAAAATACGCATATAAATTAAGGCTGACTACTATACCTCCTACTATAAATAATCCTACTAATAATATTATAAATTAACGCGAAAGTTTGTGAGGATGGATGGATGTATTTTACTCTTTCACGCAAAAACTATTTAACGGATTTTGATGAATATTGACAGTAAACATCAGAATAACACATAGAATTCTATTTATCCCGATATTCCCACTGGATCGACTATTATGCGGGTGAAGCCGCGGGACGCTGCTAGTATGTAATCTCTCTAAAGCTCTCATGGAAATCTGATTAGAGAACCCGTAATCTACATAAATTCCTAAATACCTTGGCACTGTGTGGCGCTGACTCGAGCGTCTCTAGCGTGGCAGCTGGTGGTGACTCGGCTCGCTCCTGCTTGACACACACTGGCGTGGCAGCCGGGCCCGCCGGCGCCAGCGGTGCCAGCTCTTCCAAGCCGCTGCCCTGGAGAACCGTCAGGTGGAAGGAATGAAAAGGCATGGACGTTATCAGGATGAAGTTTGAACTGTTTATTTTGTGATTTACCTGAGGCCTTTGAAGTCCATGTTATTTATCAAATCAGTAATATTTTCGTTATATTTACGACTTTACCTACGGGAAATTGAAGAAATAAAGTTTTGTTTCGTGTGTTGACAGCGAAATTTAATAGAAAAGTTCTTACATTAATTTGGTGTTCCCCAAGGCTCTATCCTAGGATTTTATTAATATCTTACGGAAGACATTCTTAGTGCTTATTACTGCGTATTTAGTACCTACTTTTTACCTAGTTGTTAGAGCAAATTTTTCCGAGGTATTTGAACGACCGATCATGTAAAGTGTTTTAAGTTTCAAATGTTACTATTTTAGAAAGAATCATTATTTTAACATTGAGCGAGCAGTTCAATGAATGATATAAGTACATCATTCATTGAACAAGTACACGACACTGTGCATGAGCTAACATAGGGGAAATACGTCATTACACGTGTGACGTGCTCGTACTGAAAACCCTGACATTCATTACAATCTATCTACTCCACGCTTACACATGCCTACCATTCCATACCCTGATAAATTTAGTCGGCAAACAGGATTACTAGAACCAATGAAAGCATCAAAACAATTACACTGGGCAAGAAATAGCAATAGCTGTTCTTATTTTTTTTTTGCCAGAAACTGTCTGATGAAAGTTAATTTCTTTTTTCTATAGGACTTTCGCATCTTAGGAAGCTTAAGAAATCTCAACTACATATTTTCTACTCATAAAAACGTCAGCATTAAAAAAATAACTTTCTATTGAGAGTCTAAAATCTTTTTCCACATATAAATATAAAACATGCATGTAGTACAAAGTAGGTAATATGAAACAAGTTTTTATGATTTGATTAGCGGTTGAAAAACTGTTTTACGAGATGCGGTTACGGGTGCTGCGTTTCAGTGTTGAGTGACCCTAATGCTAGAAGCAAAGAATTTTAATATAAACACAGATAATATTAGTAATATTACTGTAGCAAAGTCGTTAAAACACTATTATCTTTCGACACTTTTGTTCAATCTCATTTCAAACGGCGTACTTTTGATGAACTTAAAATGTTCTAATGTTTGCGTTGAAAACTAGTTTTTCGTCATTATTTGAGCCTTGAGAGCACTGCATTTCTGTTATGTTATGACATGTCAAGTTCTGTTTCAGAATAGCCCAATTGTAGTGTCATCTTCAATCTTGATAGGTAGGTAGTATAGTATATGTAGTAGCCGACCGTTAGGTACAGAAACTATTTATGTGAAGTTAACTATAAAGTAAAAGCAGTTAATATAAAGAAGGTATGGCATGAAATAACTGCAAACTATAGTTAAAGCTATTAAAAAGTAGGTACCGACAAATCATTGAAGTGCCCGCGAAAATCGTGCAACTAAATAATAAAATGCTAATTGAAGTTACCTGACTGGATAGATAACTGTGCGCGAATTGTGAGTCGCTGTCGTCTTCATCCGAGAGCGGTTCGCATTTCACTTGCGACAGTCCGTGGCCGGGCATTTCCTAGCGAAACAGTAAAAAACAAACTAATAATTTCACCTCTTCTAGAGAATTAAATCCTGTTTCTTGAAATAAATCGTTCACGGTGACAAACTTGAAGTATTACAGTAACGAGTTATGAATACAAGTTTATGTTGATGATATAATCGTATTTGTCACAATAACAAAAGCGCGCTAAATCTATTCTGTGAGTACAAGTGTAAACAACAACGTGGCACCCCATGTTCTCCCCGGAATGTCGCAGAAATCGAACAATCGCCTGTTATAAGTAGGTTTACATAGGCAATTAGACAAAAGGAAGCGAGCTTTATTGAATTTTTTCTCGATTGCTGCACAAATGAAGAGTGCAAAGTTGGATTCTCTCTCTCTCAGTCGCTCGCGAGCCAGACCGTCTCACGAGCTTTTTTAATTTTGTTTGTTTAGAGCCCTTATGCATGCCGCTAACGTATATGAAGTTCGATGCAGAAACTTCCAACTGAAACAAACGCGCGTGACTGATTCAAAACTTTATACATAGAGAAAACTTATAAGATTTTAGGATAAGCGACTTTAAGAGATTGTTGTTAGCGTGTATATTCGTGCGCAATCACCTGTCAGACAGAGGTGGAGGAAAGTAGTGAATGTAAAGTTGCGCGGTTAACCCTCTCTCGTCGCTTCACATCGTTCCATTTGAGGAGCCGGCGGCCGCAGCGTACGTCTGCGCGACCCCGACACACCGCGAGATACGAAAACACATTCACTTTCACCGTCTTCCCGGCACACGGCGAAGGACAGTGCGAAACGGGTACCGATAAACGCGAGGGAAACGGAATTGCCGAAGACGAGAGGGCGCGAAATTCACTCGACTCACCTAGTCGGTCAGCGGTGGCCGCCGCAAGCACTCGCCTGCGCCACACATGCACCGCGGACTTGTCCCGACACCCGCGACTGCACGGTGACCTTCGGGAAACGATGAGATGTCGCAAATGAAAGTGAATTCGGCACACACCCGGCCGAGTCTGCGTCGCTGCGTGGCGCATGTTTAGGAGGTGCAGGGCGGGCGCGTGCTCATTTTTTTCCGCACCAAAGAAATAAAAACAAACGCCTTTTTGCCGGGAACCGGCCGCGCACCGCGCTGTAGCGGTGCTCCCTCTCACGCCGCGCCGCTGTGTTCCACAGTCCACAGCCAGACTCGGCAAGCACTCATACAGGAGCCTGCCTAAAGTTTTGAGACTACTTTAGATACATTGTTTTTCAATCGAGGAAGTTTTGTAAAACGGCTGTTACTGTTAAAATTGGCGATAGTCAAAGTCGGCAGGGAGGGTAGGTGCATTATAGCACGTGTAGGTATGCAGGGAGGAGGCAGGGGGTGGTCGGACGCCCGACCAGTCGGCGCCCCGCGCGGCGCCTTCTCTCTCCGCTCCGATTGATTTTTATTACAAGAATTTCGCTCGTGGTTTTTTTTGTTTCCCGCACACCGAAAGCCTGGCGACGCACACAAAGAGATTCGTATAATTCGTTTGTACGAACTTACTAATACTATTGATTTTTATAACGAAGCGACAAAGCTTGCGAGGGAACCAGCGCCGGCTGTATCTTCAAGTTACGAGGAAAAGTCTCAGTAGTATTCACTTCCTTGTTTGTACCAAGTATTTTGTTGAAAAATGTTTTTTTTATGAGCACAATATTTTTTATACAAATTGGAAGGTAGTTTTAAAAAAACTTCTCGGTATTTCTAAAACATATTGACGTACAAAATTAATTTCATCTTTGCTTTATCACGAAGTTTTAGTTAAACGGATTTTCGCGAGACTAGAGGCCGTGAGACTTATGGTCGTGGTTATGATTATGATTAGCGTTTTAAACCAAACTGGGTTGATTTCCCTTTCCATTCTCAAGCTTCCGTTTTCTACTTGATTCCTAAGTTTAGGATTTAGGCCTTGATGTTTCTGCTTTAGCTTTTTACTCGACTTATCGCCACCAGGCAGAGATGAATTTTCTGCCAGTCAAACATGGAAGTCTTCAAGCTCGAGTAAAGAGGGCTATTATGCAACATTATCGACCACATCATCAGTCATTGCTTACCTACCTATTAACATAGAGGACAAAGGTCTGGTGGCTGGTTACTGTCACCCTGTATCATCATTATCCCACTACTGTGCAAAGACCTGCTCCCAAGACTTCCAGCATAGAGCTAATGAGGAATATTGTTTATTGATTTAGTCCAGCTTATCCCTCCATCTTCTACGTGGTGTTGTCCAGCACATCCCGCCATCTTCTACGTGGTGTTGTCCAGCTCATCCCGCCATCTTCTACGTGGTGTTGTCCAGCTCATCCCGCCATCTTCTACGTGGTGTTGAACAGCTCAACCCACCATCTTCTACGTGGTGTTGAACAGCTCATCCCGCCATCTTCTACGTGGTGTTGTCCAGCTCATCCCGCCATCTTCTACGTGGTGTTGAACAGCTCATCCCGCCATCTTCTACGTGGTGTTGTCCAGCTCATCCCGCCATCTTCTACGTGGTGTTGTCCAGCTCATTACGCCATCTTCTACGTGGTGTTGAACAGCTCATCCCGCCATCTTCTACGTGGTGTTGAACAGCTCATCCCGCCATCTTCTACGTGGTGTTGTCCAGCTCATCCCGCCATCTTCTACGTGGTGTTGAACAGCTCATCCCGCCATCTTCTACGTGGTGTTGTCCAGCTCATCCCGCCATCTTCTACGTGGTGTTGTCCAGCTCATTACGCCATCTTCTACGTGGTGTTGAACAGCTCATCCCACCATCTTCTACGTGGTGTTGAACAGCTCATCCCGCCATCTTCTACGTGGTGTTGTCCAGCTCATTCCACCATCTTCTACGTGGTGTTGAACAGCTCATCCCGCCATCTTCTACGTGGTGTTGTCCAGCTCATACCGCCATCTTCTACGTGGTGTTGAACATTTCATCCCGCCATCTTCTACGTGGTGTTGAACAGCTCATCCCGCCATGCTCTAAGTGGTTTTGTCTAGCTAGTCCCACCATCCGCCGCTGGGGAGCCTTACCTATGTGTCAGGGTGTTTTGGGGGAATACATTGTGGTATTACGAATGTCTGTGTATCTTTTTTCAACTATGTTGGATCAGCTTCCAGTCTAACCGGATGCAGCCGAATACCAGTATTTTACATGGAGCCTACCACGGGAGCCTACTGACCACCGTCTATCTGACCACATACTGTGGTGTTACGAATATGGTTTGTTCATAAACCTAAATACATAGTAGGTACTATATACCTACTAATGCTAGTTACATAGCACCTTCCAATAACTTTGTTCAAGTACCACTTTTTATAGATATACGTACACTGATAGCTGTAGTTAGTTATATATATTTAACACTTTGACACAACAGCGATTGCATTGCACACTCTTCATCGTCAATTGGTAGATTACTGGCGACTGATGGACCTATTGTGTGCGAACGAAGGTCGTTGCAGTATCTCAAACATCGGTTATTGCAGACAGGATTCAAAGATTCTTCCACCTTATAAGTATATTTTGGCAGATAATTATAGATTCATATTTTTGTATTATTTGCAGAATTTTTTTAAAGATAAGTAGATGTAAGTTGGTAGTACATTAAGCTGTCATGTATAATGTTTTATGCACATACCGTGATCACAACAGAACACGCCTATGGGACATGGCACATAAATATAACTTGCGAAATGTGGGTGTAATGTACACACCTCTGTCTAACCCTGCGGGGAAAATCGGCGTGATGTTATGTGTGCTCACACTCACAAGTCACAACAGAACACGTGCACTGGGCACAACACTACAAATAAATAAGATATGTAGGTACTCTAACGGACTGGGGTTTGATTGGATAAGTGACACATGTTACCCACCATTGGAAGATATTATTCTTTTTGTTTTAGCATGTGCGATCGCGGGATAGACCGCTGACGGAACTTTGCCCAAACGTCAAATACAACACCTGAAGGCAATTTACCGTACCTAATTAAAATTTTCAAAATCAAGTCGCAATTTAATCTCGGCCTCAATCAATGTCAAAAACTTGTCAAAAATGGAGGGAAACTAGAGGTAGGTTTTTACAGATTGAAACCGAGATTAGAATTCTGGTTTCTGGGACGAAAATCAACATGTGTCCGACTGTCGAAATTGAAACTCATGTAAAGTGATCAGTTGGCATGCGTTTCATAGATAATTCTTGTTTGAATGTTTGGTCCAAAAACCGAGTGATACTGGTATCTATTTATTTCAGTTTTCCATTACTGATCATTTAGTAACGTAAAAGTAGTATTATAGTACTAGAAATAGGGACCTATTAGTTTAACCAGGTTTCTAACTGGCTAAAAGTAGTACCTGTCTCATCTTTTATGGGGTACTGTTTAAAATGTTATAATAAAATACCTCCCCACATTCTTCAACTGAATGAGAAAAAAATAAATCTTGTATAAAACGCACGCTATGCAGTCAGGCATATTATATAAATTAGGGGATTACATCGCAGATAAAAATGCCTGGCTCAATGCTGGTCTTGCTCCACAACCACAACTAATTGATTAACACTTGAAAATACTGACTGTTGGAGCTGCTGAAGATTGAAAGACTATAATTTGCATTGTATAAACTCAATTTCCTTTTTATTGTATAATTGCATAGCACAGATCTGAGTTCTATGTATGTAGTACTATAGAGCTACCATTTACCTGGTAATATGTCTTTCATTGACTTGAATGTGCCTCGCTGACGGTGGCGTGTGTGTTGGATCATTTAGCTCCCTACAAAATGGTTGAGCTGAATGATGTTGATCTATGGTCATGTTCGTGAACGGGCGCCGTCATTTGGGGCTGGTCATCAGATAGTTGCCTCGGCTTACGGCGTGCGTCTTTTTTTAGGGTTACGTACCCAAAGGGTAAAAACGGAACCCTATTACTAAGGCTCCACTGTCCGTCTGTCACCAGGTTGTATCTCATGAACCGTGATAGCTAGACAGTTGAAATTTTCACAGATGATGTATTTCTGTTGTTACCGCTATAACAACAAATACTAAAAACAGAATAATATAAATATTTAAGGGGGCTCCCATACAACAAACGTGATTTTTTTCGGCATTTAAATACAAATCAAATCAAATCAATTTATTCGCAATAAAGCATTGGTACAATTTCGGTCTTAACATAAATCATAATCTAGATCCATAACACTTTGTCATAATATTGTGACATGCAAACATTTGGGTTTATCATTAAAATTCAAATTTAATAGTACGTAATGTCATTAGATAAATTTTCAAATATTAATAATGTCAGAGGGTAAATGATAATGGTAATATAAATTTTACAACTTCTTATTAAATAAGTCACTCACTGAGTAGAAATTCTTTTCACCATACGTAGGTAAGATTTTAATACTGTCAGGTATAGCATTAAATATACGCACACACATTGCATAACTGTTTTTACTGTATAGCGCTGTCCTTGGAATTATGGACAAAACTATTCTATTCCTGTGCCTAGTGCTTTTTGAAAATATTTCATGGTGTTTCTTAAATAACTCTGGGTGCATTCTAACAAATTTAGCGCATTCAAAGATGTAAAGACATGGAAGGGTTAGTATCTTGAACTTTTTGAAAAAGGGTTTGCAAGATTCCCATGGGCGTATTCCCGCTATGGCGCGGATACATTTTTTCTGCGCGATGAACACTCGCTGACTCTCCGTTGAGTAACCCCAGGTGATGAGACCATATCTCAACACAGAATCAACGTACCCATAGTATGCAGATAATACGGTTTTTAACGCCGATGTTTTTGCGAGTTCTTATAAAACGTACACGAATTTATTTATTTTATTGCATACTTTATTGACGTTTTTGCCTTGTGGTACGGAACCCTTCGTGTGCGAGTCGACTCGCACTTAGACAGTATTTTTTTACATCGTTCTCTCATATATAATTTAAAAGAATGTCTATGGAGTTTCTTGCCCGTTCTTCTCCATACTTCCATAGGTACCTGCGCATTGGAATGGGCTTCATATTTTCTGACTGACTGACTTCTTGACAATTCAAAAGTGCCTGTAAATGGTTTAATTGAAATAGGTAAATGCTTTGAGTTTGAGTAACTTATAGTTTTTATTATAAGCTCAAACATAGCTAACATCTAGCTAGCAGGAGCATCCATTTCAGTCAACATGACGATGATGGTAATTTCGCTCTATCTAAGATGTGCAAGATGCAATAAATGGTACCTACCATCAATTAGTGACTGTACCAATCGGTCATTTCGCACCCTTAATAATATAAAGGCACAATTCAAAAAAGTAGTTTTTTGAATTGTGCCCTTATATTACTTAATATAAGGGCGCAATTCAAAAAAGTAGTTTTTTGAATTGTGCCTTTATATTATTAAGGGTGCGATTTGTTTACCATTAATTAATATTAGTGATACACTTTTCTAACTACGTACTAAGTTAGTACGTACTACGAATATTCGGAAATCAAACCCTAATGCATAGTTTCAGAACATTCGTAGTACTAACTGTTGTAGAGTATAATATATACCTATATATGTATAGAAAATTTATTTAATGAGAAAATGAACATAACGCTGTCTTTAAAGTGATTGCAACAACAAACAAGTCTGCCCGCTGCCGGACGACGCACAGTGGTCCGGGTTTTCAAAAAGGCGGACATAGGATCGAAAATGCATATTTAACGTAACAAAAAATAGTTTCGTATAGGAAATTTAACGCTGATTAATACTTATTACTACAACTTTTCAAAAAAACAGCTCCTTCACGTCAAAAAAAAATATTGAAAATAAAAATGTATGGGAGAAAATCTATTTTATTTTTTTTCTCCGTTCAGTATCAAAGTGTAGCAAGCAAACCTTATATTCTGGTAAGTACCTATTGTTCTTAATACGACAACATATAAATTGCTTGCGTATCCCTGCGGCCTTGACGCCTACGATGCTTCAAAGTTTAAAATTTCAATTGGGATTTTTTTAAATTATTATCGAGGTTTTCAATTAAGCTGAATTCAAAATATAATTTTTTAATTATATAAGAATTAAAACATACGCATTCAAGCATTTGGCAAGTATTTGTTTATTTTATTTTAATAAAAAGTACTAATAAAAGTCTTCAACTTTAGTTATGTAATAAAGGACACGTGCTGATTCGTAGCCTATTTGTAACTGACTGAAACGACTCCTGTGGTAAAAGAATCATTTACCCCCACCACCGGAGATTTCGACGACGCTGATTGGCTGTTGAAGATGTGGTACTAATTTCGTCAGTCACTACTTGCGAGCGTGTGTTTGTTATTAATATCTGTGCATGAAACAATTAAAGGCACTTGTTTCTCAACCCTTGAGGAAGCAACATCAATTATCCGTGCTGTGTGAAAGTTTAGTGAGTTTCGTTATGGCTGCATTTGTTACAAACTTGGACATTTTTATGTTCCTCCGTGTTGAAGGAGACATGAAAAATTGGGCACGACTCTATGAAGCTATTATTCTACATATCCCAGTTGAAACATGTTCGGAAGATTTAGAAATAATCAAGACCTTTTTGAAGAACTACATGAGTAATATCAATCGCAGATGGGCAAGTGCTTCTAGAAATCAGAAGACTTTCATGAATAGACATGCTGCGTGGTTAGAATCAAATATTAGTTGGCCAATTTGCACTACTGTTAATTTATCCGAGATTTTTCAAGCCCAAGATGAAGTTATCGAAAACATATCGTCAGACAATACTTCAGTTGACATCGATACTACAGCAGCTGTGATTCCGTCGACATCAAGTACAGCAACTGTGGGCACATCTACCGAAGTTCAGATTAGGAAGCCTTTTGTTGACCTCAGCAACAAACAGAAGAAAAGACGTTCAGAGTCTCTTTTGGACTATTCGCCGGAAGAACTTACTTTTGCATTAGTCGAAAGACTTAGGATAGACAAGAAGAATGACTTAGCTTGTGTTATTGATCATATAACGAAGAACCCTGATAGTGTTACTATTGTTCAAGCCACATTGTTTAAGAAAAATAGGAAAAAATCTTTAGATGAAGATCATGCTCTTGGTCTTTATACATCATTGAACCTGTCAAAATGGAAATACTTGTGTTTAAGGAAAGCGCTGTTAGATTGTGAAGTTCCAGTGTTACCATCGTATCACAAACTCCTTGAAGCTAAAAAGAGATGCTATCCACATGATTTAGAAATTACCGAGAGAGGAGCCAGAGTGAAGCTTCAAGCCCTATTGGATCTGACAGTCCAGAAGATTCTTCAAATTACCGGTACCCAGATTGATTCGTCAACTGAAGGATTGAAGTTAATTAGTAAATGGGGTTTCGATGGAGCTTCTTCACAAAGCACCTACAAGCAAAGGAGTGAAGATGTAGACTTCAGTGATTCATCGGTTTTCATGTCAAGTCTTGTCCCTCTTAAATTAGTTTCTAATAATAGCACCATATGGGAAAACCCAACACCTTCGTCAACACATTATTGCAGGCCCA
The DNA here is from genome assembly GCA_963855955.1 of Luperina nickerlii. Taxonomy (NCBI): domain Eukaryota; kingdom Metazoa; phylum Arthropoda; class Insecta; order Lepidoptera; family Noctuidae; genus Luperina; species Luperina nickerlii. The sequence goes on along the minus strand of OY979675.1, from coordinate 21,619,044 downwards.
TTAAGTTCGAGTTTTGTAAAGAGACAGCAGAATACATCAAGCAAGAAGAAGCTGCATTGAAGGAAGAAATAAAGAACATCAATTCTACAAAATGGGTCGGGCTAGAGATTAGTCACGAGCTTCATATGACAATGATCGACGGAAAAGTGGCCACTATTATAACGGATACTTCGTCTGCATCTGCCTGCAATATTTGCCTTGCTAAGCCGACTGAGATGAACAAACTGTCAGAAGTATTTTCAAGACCTGTTCGAGAAGATGTTTATAAATATGGACTTTCTACTCTTCATATGTGGATTCGTTGTATGGAGTGTATTCTACACATATCTTACAACATGGACTTTGAGATGTGGACTGCACGAGGTGCTAACAAGCAACTAAAAGCTGCGAAGAAACATTTTACACAAGAAGAATTCAAACAGCAAATGGGAATACTTGTGGATTTTGTGAAGCAAGGCTTTGGAACCACAAACGACGGAAACACAGCCAGAAGGTTTTTTAGAGATTATGAGAAATCTGCCGAAATAACCAATATTGACAAAGGCCTACTGAAGCATTTTACGGTTATTCTTCAAACGATTTCATCGGGATGTGCCATAGATATAGAAAAATTCAGGACTTATTGCAGAGAAACAGCTGAGATCTTTGTTCATCTATACCCATGGTTTTATATGCCCGCAAGTGTGCACAAGCTACTCATACACGGTGCAGACATTTGTCATCACTTTGGCCTCCTACCAATTGGCATTCTTTCCGAAGAAGCGGGAGAAGCAAGAAATAAAGAATTTCGAAGAGTTCGTGAATATCACACAAGAAAATTTAACAGGATGAAGACCAACGAGGACTTGCTCCATAATTTTTTAATTAGTTCAGACCCATATTTATCCCATATTCGACCAAAATACAGCAACTCAAAGCAATTCGATTTTTTTCCAGATGTTAAAGAGCTTTTGTTGTTGCCTGAGGTAGTAACAGAAGAAACTGAAAATATGGATCTACAGGAGTTGCAGCCTGAAGATGATCCATTAATGTAAACGTGACAGATTTAGTGATTTTGTTATTGTTAGAATTGAGTTTGTTAGTAGTAGTAGTAGTTGAGTTGTAGTCCTTTTCAGGACCACTTAAAATAGTCCTTTTCAGGACTTCAGAAAAAGCCCTTTTAAGGGCTACATCTATTTCTAATTGTTTCTTTTAAGATGAGTCACGTTAGTAGTAAAACCAACAATATCAACCATGATTTATCAATAGGAAATATCAACAGATGAAAGAATAACCAACAGATGATTATTAAAAAAAAAATAAGCAGAAATGCTTATTTTATCATAACATCACGCTTTATATTCCCCGAAGGGTTCGGCAAAGGTGTATACTACACTATAGTACACTGTCATTTCGCCAGTTATATTTAAGTCCCATGTAATAGGGGGCGAGCTTAATACACGGATGGGGCGCGCGGGGGGCTTGTTTTTATTAAAAATGATATTTTGGATTAATTTCAATTGAAAAACTCGTTAATAATATTAAGATAATTCAACATTAAAATTTTAAACTTTGAAGCATCGTAGGCGTCAAGGCCGCAGGGATACGCAAGCAATTTATATGTTGTCGTATTAAGAACAATAGGTACTTACCAGAATATAAGGTTTGCTTGCTACACTTTGATACTGAACGGAGAAAAAAAATAAAATAGATTTTCTCCCATACATTTTTATTTTCAATATTTTTTTTTGACGTGAAGGAGCTGTTTTTTTGAAAAGTTGTAGTAATAAGTATTAATCAGCGTTAAATTTCCTATACGAAACTATTTTTTGTTACGTTAAATATGCATTTTCGATCCTATGTCCGCCTTTTTGAAAACCCGGACCACTGTGCGACGCGCCGCGACGAGCTGATAGACGCATTGAATTGAAGTTATAGGTTTCTCGAGAACCAGTAGATGGCGCTATACGCTACTTGTAATCAAAGACTATGATGTTGTTATTACAACTATAAGTTTTAAATATAAACGAATCTAAATCTAAGATTAATATTTTTACGAAAAACGATAACAAATTAAAAGTTTAAAAATTTCAAACATTTTGTAATCACGAGATGTTCCGTCAAAAAGTGGGTCAAGGACAAGGTATTCTAAATACATAATGGCAGTTGTGGCATACCATAACAAAAGAATAAACAATTCAAATTTTTAACTTTAAAAGTATTTATTTATCTAAATAATTGAAGACTGGACATTAGATAACTAACTTATTTACTATTTTTCAAGCTTTCTAATTATTTGCTAATGGCAACATTTATAGAGCTTATTTTGGGTCATTCGCGTCGCTTCCAACTTGTACTTCGTTTGGATTTTTGTAGAGGTGCCTTTCTCTAAACTTGCAACATAGCATAGTTTTAGTTTAGTGTTTTCAATTTCATTCAAGAAAGCTGGCGGGTGTGCAAATGTGTTAAGATTAAAGTGGCAATATAATATTGAAGATATAAAAGTGTTAAAATACGTTAGAACAGTTAATGCAATAGTCAAGGTAAGCATTTTAATCTTTTGGTGTAGCGTTACGGCTCTGATAAGGGCTTACTTATTGCTAGGACTTTTCATCTTGAAAATTTCCACTCGTGAACTTTCGAAGTAAAGTTCTCAGAAGTTTCTTTGTTGACTTTCAACTTTTCCGATGTTCGTCGTGCCTTAGCAACGCGATGAACTTGAACAGTTAATGTGTGTCATGAAAAGTTTGCCCAGAAAATAGTAAAACTTAGAATTTTCGTCGCCATTTTATTTTTTGTCGCGCTGGAAAAGCGGCCATTTTCTTTGTGCCGCGTCGCTTACGACGACTCGTATGTGGTCCATAAAGTTAATTTAGTTAAGTTGGGGCGTGATCTCATCGTATGAAGTGATTCGGTGAGATAATTAACGCTATACAGTGATAATCGTTCAGAATCCAATGTTTGTGTAGTAATAGTGAAGTTTTCTTAATGGCCTAGTTATTGCGTGGTGTTTTATTAGACCTTGTTTAGACGTTGCTTTGCTCATTGTAGGGCTGAGGGCGCGGCGAGTGGTTAGACGGCATCATGGACGACGACCAACAGTTCTGCCTGAGGTGGAACAACCATCAGTCGACACTGGTGTCTGTTTTCGACACACTTCTCGAGAAGGGCATGCACGTGGACTGCACCCTGGCTGCAGAAGGACAGACGCTCAAGGCGCACAAAGTGGTCCTATCGGCATGCAGTCCCTATTTCGAGGTACGTAAACTCATTACAATGTAGGTCAAATTACAATCGTGTTTAAGTTACTTGCAAGGCAACACAGTTTTGCTCTAATAAACATTCCACTTGTACCATTCTAGCTTTCATGTATTAACAATTAGGCAGTGCATAGATGAGTTGGCAACCGAAAGTTGCCTCTGCTACTTTTTCTAAATATCTGCTTGCCATTATTCATTACCTAACATCATGCCATTAACAGTTGATAACTTAATGATATGCTACTGTTTTGGTGCATTAACTAATTATATTTAATTGATTTTGGTCTCATGTTATTGAAATTCAGATAATGTAAAAGATTTTTTACATTTAACAATGAATTGTTACTTATTTGAGACTAACTTTCATTTGAATATTTACAAACACACCCAATAGTAAAAGTAAACAAAGTGAACAATGGTTGGATGATTTGTTTCAGAGTGTACTATCACAGCAGTTTGATAAGCATCCAATAATTATCCTCAAAGATGTGAAATATGCCGAATTGAGAGCAATGATGGATTACATGTACCGCGGTGAGGTCAACATATCTCAAGACCAGTTGGCCGCACTGCTGAAAGCCGCCGAGTCCCTACAGATCAAGGGTCTCTCTGACAATAAGCCTTCAAGGCCACCGTCGCGCCCTGCGCAGGCTGTAGCTGCACACCCGCCTCGTGCCCCCTCACCACCCCCACAGGTTTGTGATAACGACACTATCAGTATTTTTAATATTCAACTCTATGACCTATGAAAACATATTTTATACTGAAACAAATAACAATGAAAAATGCAAATACATTCTAGAACAAATAATACAAGTGGGTACTCAAATATAGATGTGTTTGGAATGTTGACAAAAAGTTATATCTCACATGATTGGATGAGATTCACAAGTTATAGTAACATTAACATGTGAAACCTTGGCACCATGTTCATATGTGTTGGCAGATGTTGTTATGTGCAATTCATCAACAAAAGATAAAGTTGGACTGCAGAACACATGTAAAAACATAGCAATGTCTGTTTAATATTAGTCATGAAATATTTTGTAAAGCTTACTTTGAATGTAAATTATATTATTTTAAAACTTTCCAAGACCATGAATATGCATTAATAATAATTCTGAAGTATTTATTTTACAAAAAAACATGCCTGAAATGTCTTTGCAATTTATTTTATCTTATATATGCCTTATTTCTGTATTCAGCAATAATGCAATCAGTTGAGGAAATAAGATTTATGAAACTATATATATGTAATTTATTTGAATATTGGTAGCAGGAAAAATAATTAGTATTAAGTAGTTACTTAATTAGGTAGATAATAATAGCCATTGAAGAAGATTATCCTTCATGACATGTACATGAGTAGAAAAATAATTATATATAGCATGGTCTCTGCTGGATGTCTAATCATGTTTAGAGAGGGAGATCAACAGCTTCTAATAAGTGTTCTGTGTGATCCTTGTTGACTATAAGAATATCAACATATACCTTCAGGAACACAGATTTATGTTCTGTGCTGGCATGAACAACAAATCATGCCACAGTAAAAGTATTAGTCAGTGAGGGTAGGGAACACATATAAGCCCCTCTTGGGGGACTTATTTTTAACTAGTGACCCGTCCCTATTTTGCATTTTTGCAACTATTTACTGATGGCCATATGTAAATCGATATTTATGTGCTATATCTAAGATTTTACTTATTAACAGATTACACATAAACCTTCAAGAATAAATTATTTAAATGATGTGAGAACTGCATCAAATTCGATTATGAAGATTAGAAGAACTAAACAGTCACACAGACACAAACAGCGGGTTTGTTTTAAACCTAAATATAGAATAGATTTAAACTAAAAGAGCCATCTACTTATGACATTATTTAATAACCAGTTGGCAGGCAATGCCTCATGGTTAATTATACAAAAACAAAAAAAAAGTTTATTTCAATTAAAATATTTGGTTTACATTATATGATTTAGTCTCCTTTTAAGCAAGGAAATGCTTGTGTTAGAAGACTCCGCTCTTCCAATTATCATTTTCCAAAATATATTTGTAATTGATAACATGTATTAAAAAAAGGCATGCAAGTAGATATTTGAAAGTAAACAAAAAGGAAAAAGAGGCGCGCTTGTGAAGTGTAGTGTAAGGTGTGTGTGTGTGAGGATGAGTGAAGGTGTACAGTAATGAGTGAGATTCATTTAGGTATTATGGTACAAAGATGATAAACGAAAGCCATTTATATCAGCAGGCCCGAGATGGTAGTATAGACAGCAGCCGTGAAGGGTCAGTGAGTCCAACACGGCGTCGGAAGAAAGCGCGTCGCATGTCCAATGAGTTGCCTCCCGTACCGATCCCGCCGCCCAACGACAATGCGCAAGGCAACGGAGACGACGGCGCATGCAAGGAGGAGCTGCAGAGAGATGGCGTCGAGGATCTCACGCTCGACGAGGAAACCGACGAACAGCCCGTTGTGGCGCACAATGACGTTGTACGCAGTAAGTATCGCGTTGTCTTACCTCTTGTCTGTTTTTTTTAATAGTTATACTCCATTTATTATGACGTCATGACAATAGTGATCCTAGGCACAAATATCTTTAAAGTTTTCCTTCGAGTCTTAGTTTCAGTGTTTTTGACTACTGTGTTTATTTCGGGTTTCTTCTCGGAGTAGTCGGATAAGAAACGCCGACTTCATCTAGTTTAAAAAATATGATTGACGTGTAAAATTGTTTGTACAAACCAACTTACAGAAAAAAATCATTTATCTTATGTAGACTGACCATTTAAAAGCATTATTTTGTGTTGCTGGAAGGAAACTAGTTTATTTGCACATATATTTCCTTGGTATTAAGGACCTGATTTGATAATAAATGGATTAGAAAGGAGGAGGTGGCGGTTAGAGAGTAAATTCGATGGCAAAAACTCTTACAGCTTCCTGCCCTGGCAAACGTTGTGAATAGGGTCATTACTACCAAATGAAAATATTAAATTAATGGCAAAATCTGCTAATGGATATCTTACTTCAAACTGTGCTAAGATGCATTTGTTGCATACAGCTATGACTTTGTAGACTAATTGCAAAGAATATATTGTAATGTTTTACCCCCACTTGAGAGCCTGCCAAATTTCAATCTGTTGTCAAGTCAGCAGTCACCATAAGATTTGACAAAGTTTGTTAACTTTTGTGTTAATCAGACACTTGATCTTAATTCAAATTTTTATACAGTTAGCTTTTATTGTTTTACGTTATTTGCCCGCATGCGTGAAGTTTCCACATCCTATACGCATGCATCCCGCGTCTCCTACCCATACGCAAGATACGCGCTTGGATGTAGAGTTAGACACCAGCCCTATATACAACACTATACAATGCGCCCTGCATGCGTAAAATAAGTACTTAAAAAATAAATAAAACAAAATGTGCATAGTGGGTGTCCTAAAGGAGCAATTAAGTTTGAAATATTAGCCCTTTCCAGTTTTGTGAAGATCTGGCCAGATGTGGCTTTTTCGTTTAGTAATAGATAGTTTGTTGACCTCCATAACGAAATTACGATCTGTGCGCAAAGGTTAAATCACTTTGTTAGTAAGTGCCAACAGGATGATTTCAAATGATTATCCACCCATTTTACAGTCATGCTTAATTAGAAAAACAACTAAAAACATAATTAAGTATACATGTGAAACTAGTCATAATACATGTCCTCATAAAATAATACATACACAAGTGTGGACATAACATTTTATTGTAACATGTTCAAATAAGTAATGATGGAGACTATAAATATATCTTTGATAGTTCATTTTAGATTTGCATACTGGTATTTTCTTTTACTTTAAACTTAATACTGTCTAAGACCTTCACACCTAAATGCGCATTTGGATTGCATAGTTCATCACATACTGCTCTGCAGATAGGATCAAATCGCTTTCTGTGCGCTGAAGCTCAAAAATATGTTTATATGACAAGTTTCACTCAGCGCCACATTCTAACATTACAGATTTCCAATGGCACATGGAACGATCTCAAGATGATATTATGAACTCAAGTGATGGCGCGCGAGAGTCGCAAGGTAAGCTCGCACACGTACCACGGCGCCGTCGCACGCGGCCGCCTGCGCCTGCGCCGGTGCCTCGCTCAGACAACATGTTGCGTTGACACTGCTTTCGATGTTTATTATATAATGTACCTTTCAACAAACAACGCGACATGTCACATGGGATTCAATTGATAGTCTGGGACAACTAACTTTTTTTCTGTCAAATTTTCTCATAATACTGGTCTGTTTGTCATGTCAAAAATGTATGAAAAGTTAATTGTCCCAGACAAACAAGGAACGGATGAAATGCGCAATGTCTTCCCATAATTTGAAATAGACAAACAGTCATTGCTTAAAATAATCTATTTATGTTATATATAAATATTATATTTTCACGACAGTGGATATGAGAGTGCTAGTGTTTTCACATGTGAAACTACAATCTTATATTAATTAGTATCTAATATTATTATAAACTACTAATCTTATTACAGTTCTATATTTTATTACGTTATGAAACTTTAAACATATTGCAGTGCATCAGGTAAAGGTTTTTTAATTTTGGTAATAAGGTTTTATAAAATGTAGCCTTTTCAAGGCGAGGTAATTGAAAGGTAAGTATAGGTTTACGATAATAATACACAGAAATTGTTACGCTTATGTTTGTGATATGGGATCTTAGTGAATGTAGATCATTGCATGCTTTAGTAGTGTAATATTGTCGTAGAGAGCACGCGTTGCAATTAACTTTTTGCATTTAGTGCAACTATTTACTATTTATACACGTTAATAGTCTAACACTGGAGTGGAATGGTTTATTTTATTGGTAAGTAATTTTTTACGTATTTATTGTCAATGATATCTTAGTTATTAAATATGTAGTACAAATTATTTCAATAAGCACGACACTTCACTTCGCCCATGTTTTATTGGGTGTTTAAAAATAGGTTGGTTCATCTTCGCTAAGCAAAAATATCGTGGAAAACATTTTATAGCACAAGTGTGAAATTGAATTTTTGTAGAAGATTGGACTGTCTGCACGCGGCGCCCCAAATGAAGGTAAATGTGAATTATTTACATTGTCCACGTAGTTGATGGTTATGTGGCTTATTTATTTATTTTATTATTTTCGTTTTTTTTTTGCATTCACATGTGATTTCACTGCAGACGTCTTTTCTTAGCAATTCATGTTCAAAATTATAAGAAAAATTTGTTTCGTTTAATTTATGCATGTTCACTAGGTCTACATATATTAGAATAAACAAAATTATCGGAAGCATGGTGAGACACTACCAGTTCCTAGTGGATGCGCATTTCATTTTTCGATATACTTATGCAATTATTTCATAGGACATTGTCAAAATTAAATGTTTGAAGCCAAGACACCAGACTACAACAGGACATAAACATGGGGCATAAACAATGAAGTATACGTTTTTACCTTTTTACGTCATCTCATACACGACATTGCTAACAATACCTTACGCTTATTTACCTTTGTCTCTGTTATCTCCTACTCGCACATTACTTTAACAACACCCGCTTGTAAGCACAAAAAACACAGATCACCATCTTAACATCTAGGCTTCCTTTCATTGTGAGCTACTTTCCAACCTGTGTATCTGTCACCTACACCAATGCTTTTTAATAATTTTTTCTTGCATTTCATTTACACTTACAGAACTGGTAGAAATGTTTAACACTCATTACGCCAAAACCACTTTTCCATTAACCCGTGGGTACTTTAAGAACAACGACATTAAGCTCGAAGATGGCTGTGACCAAAGTGTTAAAAAGAAAGTCAGAAAGATTGTTAGAAACAAATTGGTGACAGTACAAAAAAGGTCGAAAAAGAAACGAGATTTTGCCACAACTAAGGCAGGGATTCGTAGAATTGAGAATAAAGATCGATTATACGTATGTTCAATATGCAAGAAGAAACATTATAAGTATAGAAGGAACAAGTTGAGACATGAGAAGTATGAATGTGTCACTGGGCCGCAGTTTTGTTGTGAGAATTGCGGGAAAAGGTATTCTCAGAAAAAGACATTGATCTCGCACATTGCTCAGAAACATCCCAACTGGATGAAGGAGCATCACACGGAAAAATAATTAACACTCGTTATTGAAGCAATTGATTTTTTTGATTATGTTATCATTTAGTACTTACTTGTTTTTCTTTATAAAAGAGTTAATAAGACATGAATTGTTAAGAATAAGAATGTTAAGTTTAGATTTGACTACTGTTTGTTAAGCTTTAGTCCTTTTGATCCCCCTCTGAGATTTTTTGTTGTTTATTTTTGCAGTATTTTTTTTGTTTACCATATGGTTACAACAGAAAGTCAGCACTTTGATTTTGTTAAATTGTTATACTGTAGCCAGTTACTATCTCGTTATAGTTATTTTTCATATTTTTTCCTTTTTTTTTGAATATATTTCTTTTCGTTATTATACATTTTGTTTTTATTTATTTTGAACTTGAAATCTATTACTTAACGCGCAACTTTCGAAGGCTGATAAACGGACTGTATTGAAATTTTTATTGCAGGGAACACGTCGCCGCGGAATAATATCGTGACTCGTAGTAAAAAAATAGACGACGACTCAACAGAGACAACCACCACTACACTAGCGATACTGAAAACTGTGAAGTCTCCGCCGCCTCTGCCGCCTGTCGTTAGCGCGACTGAGGAAGCCAAGGAAAACAAAAAGGTGGTGGAGAACAAGTCTCCGAAACCGTCGTCTCCTAAGTCTTCACCTAAATCTTCAACTAAATCTTCACCCAAATCTTCACCGAAATCTTCACCTGATCGGCCGCATGGCAAGTCTCGTTCGTCCTCGTCGCCGTACAACATACTACCGACGCACTCCGCTCTGGCGTGTGCGCAGTACAAGACTGAGAAGGGGTACAAGTGTCCCAACTGTCAGAGATGCTACAACGCGCGCAAGAACCTAGTGAGGCACGTGACGCTGGAGTGCGGGCGAGACCCGCAGTACAAGTGTCCGTACTGCGCCTACAGCAAGCACCGACGCAACGAGCTCAAGAAGCACATCGACAAGAAACACCCGAGCGCGCACCAGCCCAAGTGAATGTAACCGCGCCGATATCACACCACAGTGCTTTACTAGTGCCTTATTACTACTACAAAACTATTTGATCTTCCTTTAGATAATATTAAAGTTAAATTTTATATGCGTCATGTTTACCTATGTATTGATAAATGATTGATATTCAATATTTTTTGAGCTATTAAACGATAAAAGAGGTCAGAGACTTTTAATTTTGTATCCGTTCAATGTCACCCAGTCCATTCCGATAATGTTCTTATGGGAAGATAAGTTTTAAAATCAGTTACTGTTATTTGGATTGTGCATGTTTTGCATGAATTTAGAAGCTTCGCCTTTTATAATTTCTAACAGAAATTATTTTTTTTATATTTTTTATTATTATAACGCATTTCTTTGGTTCCTTAATTTTATTTTAGCCTTTGGTAGAATTAACAAGACTCAGTATGTAGTTCCGCTTAACTTATTATTTGCAATACCGTTAATGTATTGTATTTCAGAGTTGCACAAGGATAGCCACCTGCCGTCGGCCCTGCTGTCGCTGCTGTCGGCGCAGCAGGCGCAGTCGCAGTCGCTGGTGTCGCTGGTGCCCTCCTGCATCCAGGTCACTAATATCATGAAGCCCAACACCACTAAAGACCTCGTGCCCTATACTTCGCCTCTGCACTTGTCCAAGCTGCCACTAGATACGCTCAACTCCATTCCGGAGAACATTAAGGCGCATCTCTTGCAGCAAGCGTTCATGCAGAATAACAACATGCCCATCAAACAAGACGACACAGAGTCAGACGCGGAGTATGACGATACCGACGACATAGTGCTGCCAGAGGAGTCCGACACGTTCTACGACAGCAACGGTGGCTTCTCGGGGAACTCGGGTGACGACGTGTACGATACCAAACCCGACATGAAAGGGCACTGGAAACGAGACGGCAACAGCTCGGACGACGCGAGCCGGCAGTTCGAATGCAAGCACTGCGGTAAGAAGTACCGCTGGAAGTCCACCCTGCGGCGCCACGAGAACGTGGAGTGCGGCGGCAAGGCACCATCCCACCAATGCCCCTACTGCTCCTACAAGGCCAAACAGAGGGGCAACCTAGGCGTACACATTAGGAAGCACCACAACAACGAGTGGTACATATACGCTAGCAACAAAGTTAGGCGGAATAAAAAAACGTCTATTTAGTTACTTAAGAAGAGAAATATATTTAAAAAATCTTTAGACCAAAGTAGATACCTAACCAAATCGGTACTGCAATAATTTTATTTATATTTACATTATTTTTTGTTGAAGACATTTTAATATACACTAAAGAAATAGTTGTAATGTGCACATTCCCTAACGGCATTAGTGTTAATTTTGTTGTTTTTGTTTTAGAGTTTATTATGGTAGTTAAGACTGACCCTAAGTATTTTATTCAGAAGAATATGACCCAAGGTCGCCGTAATTTTAAATATTAGACAAATGGAAACTAGTGTATAGGAGCTATTCTTTCCAAAGTGATTCCGACGTAACTGTAATCACCTAAGACCCATAAGAGGGTCATTGCAACCAAATTTTTGGAATTTCCATTATTTAACTCGAATTTGTTTAGTTTTAATGACCTATCATTCCTAGAAAGGAATAATTCCAAATTCATAATTTAGTGCAATGATATTAAATAATTTAGTTGATATTACATTAACACTTAACCTGCTCCGTCAGGTATCTGTAACATTAACCACGGTAGTTTCCACCACGGGTAGATTTATTTATAATGTACGACTACATAACATGTGACGAATCGTTAGTCTCGCTATATCGATTATTATCATCGTTCATGTTTATAATTTATTTAAATTGTTTTCTTCCATTAATTTGTTAGTACATGGGACCATTTTACCTTGTCTTCCTTACTTTCTTTGTAGCAAACCCAAAGTTATTTTAATGTTGTTTATTTATTAGGATAATATTTTGAAGGACTCTTGTCCTGTGTAATGCACTGTTCCAAATTTTGGTGCGATGTTACGATAGTTTACTTGTCGCCATTCTCACCAAAATTCGGAACAATTTGCAAATTAGTTAGTTAAAGCTCATCAATAATGTGCCTACAATGTTACCTGTAGTTATAAAAACATATTTATTGATATTTTACAATATTTTCGGTTAGAATTTTTGGTGAACTGGGATATAAAATGTGTTCAAAATTTATATTTTTGTTTAAACGTGTTGTCTTGATATTAACTGATATTTACATGCAATAACATATTTTCATGTTTCGTTTAGCATATTGACTGTTGATATTTTTTGTTAAACTAGGATAACAAAGCTATTTGACCAAAGTCAGTATTAGATTATTAACGTGATGATAAGAAATAAAGAATGTTATTTGTTGTTGAAACAAGTCATGGCTAAGCATAGAAAAATAATGTTTTTGATATATGCAATATTCCCTTCATATCATGTTACGATTGCGGTATGAGGTACAGATGTATGGATTTATATAAAAATTTGATGTTATTATGTTGTTTGTTAATGTTATTGGAGTAGTTATCGATTAGTGTGATTTTTATATGAATATATTGGGGTTTACTTGGTAGAAAAGTTTAATCAAATATAGCTATAGTATATCAGAACCAAATGTGTTTTCCTTGCTTAATTACACTTTTTTTTGCCAATTCCAGTATGTTACATGTATCACGTTTGTAACTTGTTATGTACAAACTTGTTATTAGGTAAGTCGTTTTGTCACGCATATTATATCTGTTCGTCGATTAACAACCGCATGTACGCATGGTCGTCAATAAAAAACATCAAAACCCACGTGCTTGAGTTTCAACTTGCGCATGATGCATTATTTTCTTTTCCTTTTTCGTTCATACTAATATAATTAATAATTTCAGGTAGACAAGAAAGCCCATGGGTCGGGAGACTACATTTCATTAACAAAATGTTTATTACAATGACAAAAGCTGTGTGACTAAAATGCTCCAGTAACACCATGAGATTTCTTTAAATGCCTAGTATTTTCAAAGAATTTGTGAGTCGCTTCAGAAACCACTGTAAACAAGAAAGTATATTGTGAAACAGTGAATCCTCGATATAAAAGAATATAGTTACTTATAAAAAATAAACGTTATTTCTTTTTTTGTTCTTTTTTTTACTTTTCCTTTTTGCAAAGCTTTCATCACAGCACTCGGTGGACACTCACAGTAGAATATTATCTTTATTTATTATATGTAAACCTATACATCTATTTATTTGTATGTATGTATGTATTATGTATATAACATGTATTTATGTTTTGCTTGTAACTGTTGTTAACCTCACGGGAATGTTGAATGTTGCGTTTGTGTGCGCGGCCGCGACTCGTGCCCATTTTATGATATATCTCCGCGATTTCAGGCGGCGGTGGCGGCGGGCCTGAAGACGTGTCGTTCACTAGGATCGGGGGGCTGTCGTGGGACCAGTGGTCCGCCCGGCTCGCGCTGCCCTTCGCCGGCATGAGAGTCACGGCGCCTTCCTTGCCGCCCACGCCCGGCGAGCCGAGCTTCACTTGCCCTGACTGCGGAAGAGTCTACAAACTCAAGTCTTCACTCCGGAATCACCAGAAGTGGGAGTGCGGTAAAGAGCCACAATTTCAATGCCCGTACTGCGTGTATCGCGCCAAACAGAAAATGCATATCGCGCGCCACATGGAGAGAATGCACCGAGAAGTGCACATGAAGCCCGAGCAATACATAAAGCAGGACAACGTCGACGCTTGCACATAGCTCTACACACTCAGTGAATCTTAGTCACTAAATAAATACTCCATATTTGATAAGAATGTTGAAACAATGATGAAATTAGGTTTTACATATCAATTGTCTATTAAAGTTTACTATTGATACAGTTATGAGTAGATACCATTTTTGATATATCTATTTTGGCGTTATCGGATCGTTAGTTAAATTTGAAAAATATACAACACGTATAGATAGAGAAGTTCTTACAAATTCCCAAGTTATCCCTATTGTGATAAATGTGATGAAATCTCTTTTGTGATAGTGGCGTCAGACAGTCACGTTAGTTATAATCGCCATTCGTGAGGTCACAAACAGTGCCTTAAATCGTTACCTAATCGAGTAATTAACGTAACAATCGAAGTTATGATGACGAAATATACCTTAATGAACTTGAAGAATTTGACGAATTACTAATAGTATTCACGCTGTTACATTATTGTAGCAGTGTTTGCAACTATTGCATTTATCCAGTATGTTAAGTCGAAAAGTGATTTTGTATAGTTACGGTTTTACTCTCTTTTTTATATTTTTTATGTACAGCATTTAATATTGTAAACTATCATTCCTGGTTTCGTGTACGTAGTTTGAGTAAATACAAGTTGATTTTGGATTTATGTTGTTACCAATTGCAGTTACTATCTTCTGAATCTGAATTTATAGATAATTATGGGTATTCAGTTGTGATACAACACTGAGAATTGAGAAATTATTATGACTGGAACTTGGATATGCCAAATTGTATTCAATTTGTGACGCACAGCTGGTCTTGTTTTGATTGGGATTGATAATGTTGTATTCGGGTTTACTTGACGAACACACGATCGTATGTTCTATACCTACCTACTGTATATCATAGTTTTAATGAAAATGAAGCTATTTTCGCTTAGTTAGCAAGCACTAGTTCTTTGCCATAAATGCATGTTCCATTATTATTGTAATACTCATAAGTTAATTTTTTTATTTCAATTTATTTTTAGATCTCTTTACGTCTAATGCATTTATTTTATTTTTAATTTAAGCTTTCTGTCGTAAAATGTGTGAAGATTGGTTACTGTTTAGTTCCTTGAGATGAATATCTGTTAGTACTATATTGGATGTTATATTATATGGGGCCAATTTATTAGTGAATACTAGGCCAAGAGAGTGCCTTAAATTGATTGTTGAATCTTTTGAAATTAGACACACTGCCATTACAGGTTTGTTACAATGAATAAATTAAGCACAATCATGTTGGTATGTCAAGGAAGTTCCGTTTATCTTCCACATAGTTTTAAGTATTTTTATACATTACCATTTAGAAATTATTTTAAGCTTAGGAAGTGGTAGCATGTATGTAAACTCATACCGTCGTAGCTCTAGTTTACCGTTTACAGATATACAGTCACCAGAAATACCGAGTTACAATTGAGTGATTTTACCGACAAACTACCACATTAGATTATTATCCGCTGGAGTTACCATCATACAATCAAAATGTAGAGTTCACAAAGTACAACCATATAAATCTTGTCAGTATAAAACTAAGTGCCTTCAAAAAGTTAGTCATTAGGGTTTAAAATATTTCAGTAAAACGTTCGGATCAATCAAGGATGACTCGTAACTTATTATTGCAAAATTTCTAGGTTGTGATATACTATCCGTACAACGTCTTCATATATAAAAGGTAAATGATAGACATAGTGCTTTTTGAATGTAGTTTTTTATAGAAAATATATACTCTTGAGAAACCATAAACAACTTATTTTTATACACCATCAAACACAAATAGCTGTGATAAAGTAAAAAAATTCTGTTGGTAGATGACGCAGAACAGAGGAGTACATTTTAATAAACATTACGCCCCGCGTATCAGTATGACCCAAGTGATGTTACGAACAAAACGTAGTTACTCTTATTGTGTAAGAAATTACTACCTAGAATATTTTTGTAGTTATTGTAGATACAATTTACTGTCAATAAGAAGTTACAGTGATTAAAATGCATTTGATTGTATTTTTATAACCTTTTTTTGTATTTTAAATAAAGTTGCTATTCTTGGTATGTATTTGTTTTAATATTTGTGATGAAAGGGTTGGGTTTCTTACTCAATGACTTGGAGATTGTAGAATGTCGTGAATCTCTTATTTCATTGAGTATGGTAATAATAACTATAATATGCATGTAAGAATCTTCGTTCTCAAAAATGAAGGATTTATTGAATTATTAATTTTAATGAATTCACATTTAAAATATGTACTGTAACTAATTAATGGTACTATGCATAACTGGTTGCATGCTACTTTAAAATAGACTATAAGGGAGCTAGTATTAGATTAATATCAGTAGTACATGAGCAAATTAATGGGAGACATGGTGCATTTTCCTTAGCTTTCACATGGTAGCACATTTCTATCGGTGGCTTCGCTTTACACACGGTGGTAGCTGTTATGTGCACGTATTTATTTTTATTTGCGTTTAATTTCAGTTGCACAGTTGTACACTCCTTATATATTGAGTTATGGTACGCCTGGGTTGAGCAGCGGTAAGGCTGGGTGGACACTGTACGAATGCGTCGACTGCGGGAACAAATACAAGCACAAGGGCTCACTCCAACGGCATATAAAATACGAGTGTAGAAAACAGCCAAGTTTCAAATGTCCGTACTGTGTGTACAGGGCGTATCAGAAACACAATCTGTTGCTACACGAGCGCCATCTACATAAAGATATGCCGGAGAAGGTGGATTTCGTATCAGAATGACCCGCCGCTAAAGGCCTCCAATGTCAGTAATTTTGTTATTTCTTAACTAACTTTCCCGACCAGTTTGCGTTTGTTACTAACGCGGTGTCCGATCACTCGCCGTACTGTCGATTTAAAAGTATGGCACCTACCTGCTCTCTTGATGAGAATTTGTCTAAGTCCAAACTAATCCTAACTAAGGTTGCGATTGTTTCAAATAACCACATTTCCTACTAATTCTACTCACAAGAGAACTAAATCATATCTACTACTTTTTACTGAAAATCAGATTATGATTGGTAATGAGACTAGGTACCCTTAACAATCCAACTGTATAGGTACCACATTTTAGTGACCTAAAATTTTCGCATATCTGTATGCAACTATAGCGAAAGGATCTTCAATTGTTCGATTTCTAATTCAAATAGAAGCTCATCAACTGATCATGTACCTAGATGATCTTTTCACATATATATCAAGAAATATTTTTGTAAAGCGACCAATTTCTGCTATTTTTTTTAAACTTAGTTGCATGTAATATTTTTGTCTTAAAACAGTTCTGCTTAGCACTCTACCTACACAAAATAAATATCTGTACATAAATACCATATCGTTTCTTATCAATAACAAATTATGTCAATAGCATGATGGGATTATTAATGCCTTTAAAAATTCATCTGTTGCAGCTGTAACAGTTACCATGAAGCAAAACGTCTGGACCTTATACTTAACTCAAGACTTCAAACGAATCAAGAGATTGGTGAGAATGAAAATTCAGACGACATTCATTTTATTTTGTATCCACTATCCAGTGCAATCTTCAGTGCCAAAGAATTTTGAGTAGGCATGTAACTATAGATCTTGCCTAAATTATTGTATCCTTATTAAAAGTTTTTTTTTTTATAATGTTACTATTAGTACTGATAAAAGCTACACCTTGCCGTGATGTATTTATATGGAAAATTGCGTGGCCGTGGGGGCCTAAAAAGGCCACTATGGCAGAATCATGAAAGGACATAACATTATGAATCATAATGGACAGTTAAGTTATTCGTATCAAATCCCATTGGTGAAGGATTTTTCAGTTATTTTTTTTTTGTCTGTGCTAAAATACTAATCAATCCAATCCCAATCTCTTTGATTATACCTATGTAGTGCAGCGAAGAAAAGAAAAACACGGACTGTTTTTGCCATATTATGATTCATAATGTTATCCTATTATGATTCTGCCAAAGTGGTCTTTTTAGGCCCCCAGTTCATCGGAAAATTGTTTCAGAATCATGTGTGTTGCATGAAATATATTTTACATCATTCTAAAGTAATATTTGACGATAATTTCAAATATATTACTTATCAGTTTTTAGAGTTCCGTACCAAAATGGTAAAACGGAACCCTTATGGTGAGACTCGGTCTGTCTGTCTGTCTGTCACAGCTGGATATCTCAAGAACTACTAATGCTATCAACTTGAAATTTGGAATAGCTTTAGATGACGTTTGCCCAACTATTTTTCAAATAAGAAAGAATTGAAAATATGTACATATATGTATATTTTTTGCAACAGGGACTGAAAGGGGGTCTGAAAATTTTGAAGTGGGGCTACAAGGGCTTGTGGGGTATCATATGAAAGAGCGCAGTTTGTAAATTCTCAAACATGTTTTCTTTTTTTTTTTAGGCCGCACAGTTTTCCACTTAATGAAAAACGTAAAAAAAATAACGTCCCCCCTCCTCTTATCTCCGAAGTTTGCATAGAGAAAAATCTGAAGTTATTCTATGTGATAGAAGTTTATGTAAAGATTACAGGAAAAATAAAACGAAGTCTCTACATAGCACATTTTTTCAGAAAACGTCAACAAAAGTTACATTAGTTCCACTATTGGTCAAGAGATGGCGTTGACATAGAACTGCAATATTCTACACCGCAGTGCACAGTGTTAAAATTCTCTGACGAATAGGCCTCGCCGATGAACAATTAAAAACATGACGTACGGAACCATCGGTGCGCGAGTCCGACTCGCTCTTGACCGGTTTTTTTTTATATGAGCTTTAGATATGAATTATAAGGAGGGGTGTTTTTTTTTATAAAGGTACAGTCCTTTGCATAAATGCAAAGATGGATCAGCTAATTGCTATAATTGCCTCTACTCTTACCTTACAAAAAAAAAAACAAACTTGAATTTCCTTTTATATGATTTTCAATTGTTTTTGTAAGGCGAAATGCTATTCTGAATACTCCAGCAATAATCGGACATCATAGCGACCCCGGAATCGTTCCTCCATAGTCAGACTACCTTGGTGGAACCTTTCACCCTGTTACAAAAACTCGAGCTGATACAATAAAACTGAGGGTAGATTCGAAATCAGTAAATAACCGTTAATATATGTAATAAAAAAAAGTTTAAGTTTGTTGTGCTGTACTATCACTGGGTGCGTCTATTGGTCAATCATAATTCTCGCCTTATTCAATGTCATGTGTAACACAAAAGCAATTCGCAGGACAATCCAAAGAGACTGCTGAATATAGTGAAAATTCTTAATATTTTTTATTGTCTTCTGTTTAAAACTTTTAATTATTAATATTATATTTTATGTTAGTTGCATTGCAACTTATAATTTGTTATGATATCCCTAGTGCTGAGATCAACTTATTAGTTGTTCGATTGACCGTTAGAGGCGCTAGTGAAAATCTTTAGATATTTTCGAAAGACGTCAGTTACCAATATTTACGTTAGAAGTCACCATTATTTCAAAGCGAAATAATATTTAAGTAATGTTATATAGTCAATTTCAGTACCTAACAATATTATGAAAGACAAAACTTGAAGCAACATAATAATGTATCATAAAGTTAGTTAGCAATAACACAAGTATTACGTCACATCTAGAAGCAATATTACTAACTTTATAATTTAAGGTTCCTGTCTACGAAACTCGGTAGCTTAGAAGGCAGCTTTTAAATTTACTTGTTTAGAAGAATAATATGTTGATTCAGTTCAGAAGAATATAAATCTAAGATATAGACAACAGTATATACGTAAGACATCAGTGTTTTTCGTTTATATTATAAATAATAATATAGCATAATATTAATAGATTGTTATATTTTCTTGTTCTTGTTATTAATGTTTGTTTAGTGTGTGTTCCTTGTTACCAAAGAAAATTTATTACTACAATAAAATTTGTGACAGAAGCAATGTAGGAATTATAGATACGTATGGGTAATTCTCATGAAATCCCGAAATTTCAGTTGACATGAAGCCTAAAATTTTTCCATTGCAAACATCATTTTTCATAGCAGATATCGAAAGTTCAACTATATGAGACATATTTAAAAGTAATGGTCCTCATGTTTTCGCTCATAATTCATAACCCGTTATAACGGCCTATATGATATAATGAGGGAATGACTATGAGGGAATGACGAATTAGAAAAAAAAATTAAAAAATCACTAGCACATTACTTTAACTTTTTCCACCGTTCCGCATATGAATTCTACTCCCCAAAATACATCAACAGAATTAAAACATTATGCATAATACCAAACGAATTCTTGTATACATCCCGTGAGGGAATGACGCTCAGAATTATAACTTTTCAAAAATGTCAACTAAATGCTTGTTTACACAAATTTATTTTAGTGTTGAGAGTAAATCGGCATGTTGGCACATTAAGAGTGTAGCCAGAATTTGAAAACTCAAGATGGCACACACAAATATTGGTTGGTAAAATCACAAATCGAATATTCGTAACACGGTGAGGGAATGATTCTATTTTACGGGACACATATAAAAAATTAACTATCCGTTTTATGTTTTTGTCGTAATGCAATAAGAGTTTTGACATACAATTAACACGTATTTACGAATATTTTAGCAAAAAATATTCATAACAATATTGTTATATTTGAGATGAACAGCTTTTTCATTATTGTTTTGGGACTAAGGGACAAGGTGAGGGAATGAATTTTAGGACACTAAATTGACTGAATTTTTTTTTGGTATGATGATATCTCGGTTTTTATTCCGAATAATTTTAGTGTCAATAACTTGCATTCAAATAAAAATGTTACATCAATAATAAAGATATGTGACTCACCATTGATGACTCGGGACTGAAATTTCGGAATTTCATGAGAAATACCCGTATACAGTATTTCTGTTAAAAATGTCTTATTTTATTATTTGCATTTGTTACTGTTAAATAAGTTACCTTAAAGAGTTCAAATTTTGAATCACGCAATATTATAAACCAAAGAATCTTCCAGTCGATTCTTAGCCATAATAAGAAATTAGTGCCTTATATAATAATTATTTTATATACTATCGTTAAGTAAATTATTATGGTTATTTAATGTTAAGTTTTTGTAGAGAAACTTAAGCACTCAATAAGCGGTGTTGAGAAATATGAATGTAACATCAGAAGTAATAATTATGTAATGAGTGTTCATGGTATGAGTACCTATAGATTAGAATTTTATATTTTATTACGAACTTTAACATATAGACCCACCAACAAATTAGTTTAGATATTAACATAATCGGTGGTAGATTATCTGACTCACAATTATTTTATTCAATAAATTATAAAATATGTTACAACGACCATGAGGTCAATAAATTCTAATAAATATATCACCAAAGAATTATATTTCCAAAAATATATCCAAAGACGCGAACCAATGTAATTAGTTACATGCATTTTGCAAATACGTCATGAAAGTGACTATAATTTCCAATATAATTATCTATATTTTAATGAAGAAGTTCCTTAATATTCTGTACAAGCCTGCCTACAGTATTTGAAAATATCACAAAAATATTATTAATCGTTTGATAGAACTTGGTCTAGAAAAACATCATCCCTATAAGGCTAAGCATAGACTCAGTAAAAAGGTGGATATTACATCCTTTGATAATATATTACATCTTAGTGAGAGCAGCACAAAATAATGTTAATTATTATTAATGTTTGAAGTATTTTTTATTTTGTTTTCAGTGAAGTCGAGTGTGTTTGGTTTGTTCTTTTAAATTGGATTATGCATGTGAATAAATGTTCTTGATTCAATAAACAACTTGTTTGTCTAACAAACACGTCCTGGGACTACCTACCGATTGAGTCACTTTCTACCAACGTTACCAATAAAGGCGATATCAAGTTAATAATTAAACTTACAGAATCTGATATTGATCTCCAAATGAGCCAACCTTTACTTATTTGATTACTTTTAAATAATAACGCTTCCATAAAGTGACTGTCTACACGCATTTAACCACTTCGGCTCTTCGAGTAAAATACTTAGTGGGCTTAATGGATTGTTTTTCTAAATTGTTGTATTTTATTCATAGGTAGGTAAATCATCGTCTTCGATTTTGTAAATATCGAAGTGGCCTAAGTCTGGACGCGTTAACTTGATTTGGAATATTTTATGAATCTTTATTATTCTACAAAACCAATCATTTGCTTCCAGATCAAGATCACGTTAGAGAACAAAGTAACTGAAAAAAATATAAAAGTTAACGCGTTCAAGCACAAAAACAAGTTTTCCGGCATAACTACAAAGAACAGAATCAGAATGTCATCTCATTGTTGCAGGTGATGTGGATTTCTTTAAAACAATGATGCAAAACATGTTGCCGATTATGCCAATGAAGACAAAAAACTATTGGTCACATTACGACATGTCTTATCAATGTGAGAAGTGTAAACGGAAGTACAGGCACAAAAGCACGTATAGAAGACATGTCACATACGAATGCGGTAAAGAACCAATGTTTAGATGTCCGTTTCTCGATTGTACATACAAAGCGTACCAAAAAACCCATACAGACGCTCACATCAAGACGAAACACAAACTGGCGCTAGAATACAAACGATGATCCATGGACGTAAAGAAGTATTAAGAATATTGTGATATTAAAAGTTAATTATTTTTAAATGAACGTGGGAGTTTTATTTGAAATGAAATGTATAATTATTTGTGGACACTGATTCTTAACTCAGGTTCTTCCTTCTCACGAGCATCTCCTCATGATTCAGACCAGTCCATGATAAAGATTGTACGAATGCATTTTTTTTGTCCTATTAGTATTCTAGATATTTCCGTAACATATTTGGGAAACAAATGGATCCCCGTATTTTTCATTCGACAGCTGCGCAACACATAGGTATGTATGGAAAAATTTCTTTATTTATTCTAGTTGACATTATATACGGACATAAAAACCAAAAATAACAAAATTAAATTCTAACTTAACTAAAAACTTGCGTCGAAAAATTCATCCGCATCGCTGTATGTACATTTCAACCGCGCGGCCAACTCATAATATTTGACGAAACTTTGCCAGGAATTAGTGCTAATTTGTTACTTTACACACCCCTTTTCGTGAATTTGTTACAAAAAAAACTAAGACGCTATGACAAAGAATAGTTGGCCGCTAGAACCGCCACTTGCCGTAATCATCGCCCGTGATTACACAGAAACTATATAATACAGATAGACGAATGATGCATCAAAAGAAAGGTCTTAATTTGTTCAATTTGTTACAAAATTTAAAAACGTCATAACGTAAATAAACAAAAAGTTACGCAATATTTAGTTCTCAGGTTATGAGTAGGTAGGTATCTCACCATAAATATCAAATTAATAGAGGCTAATGTGTATGGACAATTAGTTACTAATTTGTTACAGCTAAAAACAGAAAAAAAATACTAGAAAGTAGGTTCAATAATTTGTTAGAGTCGATTTTAGTTGGCCGCTCGGACGGCAATATGCCGTGTACGTTACCCCAGCAAGAAAGTGTCTCCTAGAGTTATAGGAGTAGGACGTATAATATGTGCCCTATCTGCTGTAAATGTGCCCCCAAATAAAAAATGTGTGCCCCCTGTCGTTTTGGAAAAAAACGGAAAAAACGATTCCTGCTGGGGTAACGTTTTTCTAGCAGGAAAATTCTAAACGAATGATCGGAGAGAGAAAAATTGTGCATGGCCAGAGAGCTTATAGGTGTGCCTTAATGTGCCCCCAAAAAAAAAATCTGTGCCCCTTCAGGTTTTCGAGATATTGCATTTCCTGCTGGAGTAACGTTTTGATGAATCGTATATCTCTACAACCATTGCATGTGCCCCTGTAGAGTAAACATACACGAGTAGCTCTTAATGTGTGCCCCTTAGTGCCCCAATTAGTTTTAAGAAAATATTTATAGTTTTCAAGTTATAGCGGTTTTATGAAAACCCGAAAAAACATCGCAGCGCCTAAATTAGACAAGAAACAAGTTCGCTGAAAACTGTATTCGGTCCTTCTTGACGCTAATAATAGCCATACAAAGTTTCAAAACTATTCATGCATGCGTTTTTGCTAAAAGTCAAAACGATGGTGTCCTAACTTTGACGGCAAAATACAAGGAACCGGCTCAATCCGAGATGTGTAGGTGTAAACCAAAATCATGTGCCTTTAGTCAAAAATATATGGTGAAAATATTCAGCTTGGAATGTTTCGCATTAAGTAAATATTAACAAAAAACCAAAATATGTAAGCAACGGCTGGTTATCCGACCAAATTTGAATGACTACTAAAAAGCGACGGATTCATACATATCGATGACCTTCTTTATTGAACGTATTATACCTAAGCTGTTGTCCGTACAGTCGCGTTCAAAAGTTTTGGGGGCTAATTAAAAAATATATTAAATGCACCTTGTGACTATAATAAATGAAACAGCTTGTTGATGTGGAAATTATTATTTTTATTCCCTTAATTTTAATTCTTAAAGTAATTATTGCATCAAATCACAGATCAAAGTTCCTACCTATAAATATTAGAAATTAGTATATAAAGTAATGAAAAAAATCGGTTGTCTGTAAAGTCGGTTTACTGACGATAGTTGAACGTGACAACGTCATAAGAAAATACTGATGGAATAGTTGCATTGCATTTGTTAATATTCGCTTGCACTTCAAGCCGCCATGGAACGCTACAGAGCGAGGCCGCGAGGTAACGCTACATGAGTCATGTTTTTTCGTGAGTGCAGCCAGCTTCATCGATTTATTAGACGTTGTCACGTCAAAAATCCAAGTACTTGATAAGACAAGTATTTTTAAATAGGTAATTCAAAACAATGCCATTAAATACTTACCACCGCAGATCGTGCCATAAAATTCAACACCCCTACAACCACATAATTCTTATAAAATGCTTAATACGCCACTTTCAACCAACTCAAAAAAAAGTAAACAAACAGTATCAGTGTAACTGCGTGACTCAACGTAACAGTGTCCTTGGCGTCATAACATAACTGCAACTGTTTACCAATACCAAGTAATAATCCAAACGCACTTCCTCAATAAACACTTCGTACCTATTATTCATAATAGAGCGACGTTACACGTAACCTGTCTCTGTCACACTAACACCGTACGCGTACTAGCTGTCTCACTTTCTCCAAGCTAGACAAAGCGACTCCTTGCGACACGACGTCAGCGGATGCCGCGGGGCCAGAGATATATGCAGCGGTGTGGGGAGGCGAAAAAAGGGAATCTTCTATTAAGTAAGGTGAATGCTCCAACCAGCCCGCAAAATTCAATTTTTTTCTATTTTTTTTTTGTTCCTATGCCTTTATGAACTTGGAGGGTTGTATTGGTGATTTTGATGATTATGATTCTGTAACTATATACGTCTTACAACCGCGAATAATATTTTAATCAACATACAACCTAGCACTGGCCTGCAAATTGCAAAAAACGCAAGAAATTTTGAATTTCGCGGGCTAGTTGGAGCATTCCCCTTAATGATGAAAAACTTACAATGCGTGCCACGAAAGATGAGACTTGACACACCACGTGGTTTGACATGCGCAGTACACGATTTTAGGTATCTTTAGCGGTATGAGGTCTGAGTGCGGGACGGGACTGGACGTCATAGGGGCGGCGGAAAGAGCGGGGGAGGCGGGTCAAGTCTCATTTCGTGGCATGCATTGTACTGTTAATTTATCTAACCTACGGCTTATCAATAAATATATATGTACCTAATATAAAAAGACAAATACGGGCTTTTTATTTATATACAAAAAAGAGCTACCTCTTTTTAGTAGTAGGTATGTTTATTAAAGCTAAAAGAATTTACACACTAACTCTATAATAGAAATAAAAATATTTACAAGTATCAAAAAGAGTTACAGGGCGTCGAAAAATTCGTCCACATCGCTGTCAACAGGAAAAGTGCCCAGAAGGCTGGCAGCATTAGTAGGTATTCATCACACATTTCATGAACTATATTTTTTTTTAAACATCGGGACCAAGTCAAAGACCTGGCAAATATCTCGATGTATTTCTTTCGTTCACACATAAATTACTGGATGTATTTTAATGAAATTTAGAATCGAGAAGATAGCTTACCTTGAAATAGCACTTAGGCTACTATTTATAATGTACTTAATCATGTGTAACGTCATAGAAACAGCTAGTAGAATATAATCCAATAACAACTTTATTTAATTACATATTACTTTTGTAAGTCAGTGTACTCAGGCACAACACGTGTGAACCGGTTAGTGAGTAAAGTAAAGAAGGTCATCGATATGTATGAATCCGTCGCTTTTTAGTAGTCATTCAAATTTGGTCGGATAACCAGCCGTTGCTTACATATTTTGGTTTTTTGTTAATATTTACTTAATGCGAAACATTCCAAGCTGAATATTTTCACCATATATTTTTGACTAAAGGCACATGATTTTGGTTTACACCTACACATCTCGGATTGAGCCGGTTCCTTGTATTTTGCCGTCAAAGTTAGGACACCATCGTTTTGACTTTTAGCAAAAACGCATGCATGAATAGTTTTGAAACTTTGTATGGCTATTATTAGCGTCAAGAAGGACCGAATACAGTTTTCAGCGAACTTGTTTCTTGTCTAATTTAGGCGCTGCGATGTTTTTTCGGGTTTTCATAAAACCGCTATAACTTGAAAACTATAAATATTTTCTTAAAACTAATTAGGGCACTAAGGGGCACACATAAAGAGCTACTCGTGTATGTTTACTCTACAGGGGCACATGCAATGGTTGTAGAGATATACGATTCATCAAAACGTTACTCCAGCAGGAAATGCAATATCTCGAAAACCTGAAGGGGCACAGATTTTTTTTTTGGGGGCACATTAAGGCACACCTATAAGCTCTCTGGCCATGCACAATTTTTCTCTCTCCGATCATTCGTTTAGAATTTTCCTGCTAGAAAAACGTTACCCCAGCAGGAATCGTTTTTTCCGTTTTTTTCCAAAACGACAGGGGGCACACATTTTTTATTTGGGGGCACATTTACAGCAGATAGGGCACATATTATACGTTCTACTCCTATAACTCTAGGAGACACTTTCTTGCTGGGGTAACGTACACCAATATGCCTAAAATACAATGGCGTTTATCTCGTTATAAAAAGTAGGTTTAAGCTAAGTTTTAGTACTAATCGCCAGGTAACGTAACATAGTTTGGATAAATATGGCGAACATAACTGCAGCATCCATATTTTAGAATATATTTACAATAAATAGTAGTATGAAACCGTATGAGAGTAGGGTGACCATGATTACATTAGTACCTACGAAAGCATGTTTTTAATTTTGCACTCTGTTCGAACGAATATGCGGTTCGTTTTGCGGCCATATTGATGTCTATTGTTCTTAATTCTTTAAAGTATTTAGGTAGGTACTGATAAAATTATCGTTTCTTTGACTTTGCGCAGGTGTTTTATGATGGGAACGATTCCAGAAAAAGGATCTCTTTTGTTTCCAAACTATTGTTAAAAATATTTGTTGCAAAGGGTTTGCAAAGCGATTATTTTTTGTTGTGAATATTGTCATTACTGTGCAGTATTTTGTGGTGTGTGCTCGTACGTATTTAATTCCCGTGATTTTCATACTACTAAGTTATTGAGACAATTATTACTAAATCCAGAAGTATCTAAAAGTGCTTAGCTATGAGTTGTGCACACTTATATGTTGGATTTGTTAATGTAGAACTCACCACCAAAAAGTGTATTACAGAGGAATCCAAATCAACTGCGGTAAGTTTAATTTTTACAATTTTATGATGACTTGAATAAAGTAATAAACTGTAGTACATATTATAATACCTTCGGAAATATTACCTAAGTATCTATAAAAAGACATGAAATTCGTCTCTGCCACATTTTAATGTGATTTCACTTCACTTCACATGTGGTCGTCTCGAAGAAGTCTTAAAAATATTCTTAGCTTAAGTACTTGAATTATAAAAGCTAATTCAAGTAATTAAGCTAAGAATATTTTTTTTACCTGTATAATATTATTGTATCGTAAACATACTCCTTTCATTATTTAAAAAGTAATATTTGGCGCCAATTTCAAATCGGAAATCACGGCGTTTAAGTATTCTTTTTTCTAAACCAAAGGCAGAGCTCCATTTAAAGGGCTCTTACCACGGTGCTATAACTTAGAACAAAAGTAAGGAAATCATAACCCACCACTTAAGGTAGGCTTCTGCTTTTGAAGAGACACCACTCAGTTGAATAGATTTTTAATTTAGTCGTATAATAATTTCAAAAGTTTAATTTACTTATTGATAGATAGCGCTGTTCTCAACATTTTCAAGCTTCAAGTCTAAACCTACGCTCCATTTTACTCAGATTGTCTTAAAATAATGTATATTTTTTATTCTAAATAAAAATATTTATGGAGTTGAGACAGTTTTTTAATTTATTGTGTTATCATACAACGTTTGTTTAGATGGATAAAATCATCCAGTAATGAAAGGATAATTATTAAAACTGTTTTTTTAAACGGCGGAAAAGGAACTTAGTTCGCGTAAATGTCAAAATAATTTAAAAAGAACAAAGGGCCAGAAGCCATGCCAAAAATATGATTAAAAAAAACTAAATAAGTTGTTGTGAAACTGTCAAAAAAGATAGTAAAAAGAAAAACATCCGACAATATAAATGAAAACAATATTTTCAGTGGTAATAGATTATAGTTTTATTAAGTGCAACGAACACAAAGTGCAATTAATTTCAAGAATTGAAGCTATATGCATTAATTTATTCTTATTTAGTTGGTGATCACGTAAAGATTATGATGCGGAAGACAGAATTCAGGAGTTGGCCTCCAATTATTGTAAAAAAAGATTGAAATAAATATTTCACATTTTATCTGATGTTTTATTTTTAGTTAATCTATAAAAACTACCTAAATAAAGGAAATAATAAAATAGTACAGGGCCTACTGCAGATTTGCTTAACGGATTGTTGTTGTTACTTGTTGCCAGAGGGCGCCATAAATTGTTAGAGTGACGTCTCTATCTCGGCTATATAAAATGTACTCTGTGGCTCTTACGTTCCATCCAATCGCAAGCCTGCTTTTATAGTATATGCGTTTTCCGCCAATTATCTATAGTAAAAGAGTGACAATTCAGCCCACGCACGTTTCGTGTTTTCAAACTGTAAATACGTAAAATTGAAATTAGCAAACCTATCAACGCGTGTGTATATATTATAAACTGCTACAGTGATTCTCTAGGGAAGAATTAACTGTTATTTCAATTAACTTGTGAACATTCTGTGAGAAAGTGCACAGCGGCAGCGTGCATCTTGCATCTCGAGACCTAGATCCAG
Organism: Luperina nickerlii; assembly: GCA_963855955.1. Taxonomy (NCBI): domain Eukaryota; kingdom Metazoa; phylum Arthropoda; class Insecta; order Lepidoptera; family Noctuidae; genus Luperina; species Luperina nickerlii. The sequence goes on along the minus strand of OY979675.1, from coordinate 21,589,582 downwards.
GCAACCTCTAGTGACGAGCGTAATATCCAATGTAAGGATTTCTAGGACAGATTCTTAAGCGCTTTAACTGTTCTCTACAATCCGGTGGCTGCTCGCAAACGAAAAAAATCTCCTTTTGAAAATCTTATTATTTCATAATAATTATGTATTGTCGCTGATAAATGAACGTGGAAATGAAAAAAAATGACATCGTTAATATTTATAAAAATCGGAGAAATCTTTTAAAATAACTCGCTACATCTTTGTCTGTCAAATAAGGACGACTTTTCTTAATTATAGAATAATTTATTACGTTTACGAAAACATGCTTTCGTAGGTACTAATGTAATCATGGTCACCCTACTCTCATACGGTTTCATACTACTATTTATTGTAAATATATTCTAAAATATGGATGCTGCAGTTATGTTCGCCATATTTATCCAAACTATGTTACGTTACCTGGCGATTAGTACTAAAACTTAGCTTAAACCTACTTTTTATAACGAGATAAACGCCATTGTATTTTAGGCATATTGCCGTCCGAGCGGCCAACTAAAATCGACTCTAACAAATTATTGAACCTACTTTCTAGTATTTTTTTTCTGTTTTTAGCTGTAACAAATTAGTAACTAATTGTCCATACACATTAGCCTCTATTAATTTGATATTTATGGTGAGATACCTACCTACTCATAACCTGAGAACTAAATATTGCGTAACTTTTTGTTTATTTACGTTATGACGTTTTTAAATTTTGTAACAAATTGAACAAATTAAGACCTTTCTTTTGATGCATCATTCGTCTATCTGTATTATATAGTTTCTGTGTAATCACGGGCGATGATTACGGCAAGTGGCGGTTCTAGCGGCCAACTATTCTTTGTCATAGCGTCTTAGTTTTTTTTGTAACAAATTCACGAAAAGGGGTGTGTAAAGTAACAAATTAGCACTAATTCCTGGCAAAGTTTCGTCAAATATTATGAGTTGGCCGCGCGGTTGAAATGTACATCATCGCTGTCGACTGGTAATGTACAGACGCCAGCATATCAAGCTACTACAATCTGTCCAATTTCTTTAATAGATTCTCAACTTTATCGCTAAAGTATAAGTTTCAAAGTTGATTGGGAAAATTTGACAGTTTCGGGTAGCTTGATGTGCTGGTGTCTGTACAGACTCTCTAAGACCACGTAAGTCCAAAGAATAACTGTTTCATGAAATCAAAATTCTTTGGACTTACGTGGTCTTTGAGAGTTGTGTTGATGACTTTAATGATTATAATTCTGTAAATACATATTTTTTATATATTTTGATCGATGCACAACTTGATACTGAACAGCAAATTGCAAAAAACGTAAGAAAATTTGAATTTCGCGGGCTACCTTAGCTCTTCCCCCTAAGTACCTATCTTGTGGAATTATCTTTGGTGGGTACTAGCTTGTAAATGCTTTAAAAGGAATCCATAATCTCATTTTATATTTTTTTTTTATAAAAAAGTATTCTCTAGAACATTGCCAAAAATGGGTAGGGTAGCTCACTAGTCGTTGGACACGTGCAGTGGTTGGACACTTAGAATCTTTACGAATTTTATAAGAACTACCTGCAATGTTTGAACGATATAAGTATGCGTTAATAATCTTGTGTGTATCCCAATTTCAATCCAATTGTTTCACACGTGTACAGGCAGATGGCGTGCTAATTATAAAAAAAGAAAAAATCTTTGTGACACGATCTCAAATTTTAACCTAAAATAAATAATTTTATTAAGGACATCGCTGACTAAATCAGTTAAAAAAATAATTGTGAAGAGGTTTCAAGCAACGTGAATGAAATTTTGGTAAGTTATATTATAGTGGAACGATATTTTAGAGATAAACGTGTAGTATTTTTAATTTTAGGTTATGTTAGAACGTGTCCAAGGACTGTAACAAAATTGCGTCCGGTATTTAGTCGTTGGACGGTCGTCCAACGACTCGTATTTTCAAAAATTGGAAATTGCTTGATTTTATTGTTTCTGTCCTTATGTTTAAAGTTCAATATTATCTTGTTTTTTTCTTACGTTTAGTTTTGTTCATTTAATAGTCGTTGGACACCGTCCAAAGACTATCATCTTCGTTTATAATTAGTCGTTGGACACTGTTGTCCAATCACTGTTTAAGCCATGTCCAATGTCTGATTTCAGATTTATTAAAAGATGCCGAAATACAAAAAAATTGCTGTATACGATCCCGATAATCTGCGAAAAGCTCTGGATGAATGAAATATAATGAAAAGAAATGAAAAGGATGAAGTATTTAAGTTCAAAAAAGGTTTAAAGCTTTTAATAGGTAGTTATTGATACTTGAGAAGTTATTTTCTGTTTTGATGGGTTAATTATTTCTGTAATTCTATATTATCTACCCATAGATGGACAAATATGATTTAGTTACAATATAAGCATTCGTTTTGTTATGTAGATTTTACCCGATTGTTTTTATTATGAATAGGTGACTTCAAGGAACAAATTAATGTAAAACCAAAGAACACTAGGTAGAAGAAAAGTGCAAAGAATGTGCCATAATTGATTTAATAGTTCCTGATATTAAAAAAATTAATACTTGCCTAATTTCATTGTTTTATCTTGTGAAGCCTGTTACATCTATAGGTAAACCTTTCAAAATAGAATTATTCAGTCATCTATCCAATGTGTCCAACGACTGTCCAATGCGTGTCCAATAACTAAAATTAATGTCCAACGACTATATATTTTGCTTCTTTTTTTTTGGATCGGATTTTAAAATATTTTTATTTGGATTATCTATTTGTAACAACTTTAATAAGATAGATGTATGTATCGACCACTCCGATCTACTCGCGAATTTTTCTGAACGTTTGAAATATTTCAAGAAAAAATTATATTGTAAAAAAAATTGCTTAACTGTCCAACGACTAGTGATCTACCCTATATCGATCAATAATGATCATCCACATCCCCACTTCACTCACGGCTGGTGGCATTGGTGTCTCCTTTTTTTGTGCCAATCTCCACGCTCAGGTCCTCCTGACTAGCCAGCCTTATCCTGGTTCTACCCGCGATGGCAATAATGTCGTCCACCCAAAAATGGCTATCCTAGACATAACTATTAAATGTTTCAGCTGTTATAAAAAATGTTGCTCGACTCAAACCTGCGTGATCCTGTCGGTTACACGGAAGATGAGGCGGTATGGTCGAAACTTCGAAAGACTAGCCTGCCCTTTGGGTTAATTAAACTAACCCTGCGTTCCGAGTTGGGAAATAATCGATGTGAGCGTGCTAAAACGCGTACCGAATTAGCGTGAGCGCGATAACGATGTCTCGAGAATCGTCATAGATGACGTCATGACATGCGCCATGTTGCGATAACGCCGACCATGCCTTCTAATAATATCACAGTGAGCGCTGTCAAAAATGACAGTGAGTGTGTCTGGATGTGTCAGTGTGTGTTTTGTTTTGAGTAGCGCCAGGGTAGCCCGCGAAATTCAATTTTTTTTAGGTTTTTTGGAATTTGCTGGTCAGTATTAAGTTGTACGTTGATTAATATATGAATCGCGGCCGTAAGAAATATGTGTTTATGTTGAAATAATTTGGTACACTCCATATCTGGCAACATTTTTATTATTAAAAATAAGTTAGATATTGTAAGTCCTGGTAACACTGTTTTTTTTACTTCCTCTTCCTTTTGGCTTCTGCTATGTCATCGCCTCTTAACCAAATTTAATGTGCCTCCTGTAATATCTGTGATCTCTATAATTAAAAGTATATTCTGCCCAACTCGTCGTTTCACTGCGAATGCATCCTGCGAACAGGTTATGGGCCCAGTGACTACCCAGTGATCAGCATCAATAATCAAGTTCGACGCGTGAGTTGAAAATTTTCTTTATTCGACGAGTACACGTAACGAGGCAGAATGGCGGCGGGGGATGGCCATGTGCCTCAGGCTGTTCAATCCGCTAATACTTTTGAAAAACTTTATGGAGTTGGCAATTATAATACTTGGAAGTTCCAAATGAAGATGTCACTTGTTTTGGAAGGCTTGTGGAAATGCGTGGAGGGCACCGATACCGATTCTACAAAAGATGAACGTGCTTTGGCCCGTATTTGTCTCGGCATAAAATCATGTTGCATTCAACATGTTAGATCGGCTAACAAATCGAAGGAGGCGTGGGATGCCTTGAAATCTGTCTTCGAAGATAAAGGTCTGTACCGGCGTGTTCTTTTATTAAGACAACTTCATCGTGCCAACTATACCGATTACAATTCGATGAATGATTACATAGAAGGTGTAATGACCTTGGTGCAACAGCTGACGGACATTGGGCGCGTGATCGAAGACAAAGAAGTGGCTGAAATTCTGTTAAGTGGACTACCACAGGAGTATGATGTCCTTGTATCCAGTTTGGAATCTTTGTCGTCGTTGGAAGCACTAACAAGTGAGATGGTTCGGGCTAGGCTTTTACAGGAACATTTTCGCCGTGCGAATAATGGAAACAACAATGACAATAAAACTGATATGGCTTTTGTAAGTACAAAACGCAACATAGTATGCAGTTATTGCAAGAAGACTGGCCATATCAAGGCAAAATGTTTCAAGTTTAAACGTGAGAAAGCTGCCTCCAAATCGCAACACAATACAGAGACAAGCACTCTGTTTGTCTCGGCCTCTGCATTTGCTACTCTTCACAGCTCACATACTTGGATCGTTGATAGTGGGTGTACGTCACACATATGTAAAGATAAGGAAATGTTTTTAAGTTTGGACACTAAGTTTAAAACTTTTGTTACTGTAGCCAATAATGACCAACTAAAATGTATGGGCATAGGTACTGTAAAACTTAAATTTAAAAATTATACTAAAACCATTGAAAATGTGATGTATGTACCTGGTCTGTCCGCCAATTTATTATCTGTGAGCTGTTTAACTAAAAATAAGCGCAAAGTCGTGTTTGACAATACAAAATGTCATATTTATGATGTAGCAGGAAATTTATTAACAAGTGCAACTTTTATAAATGGAATTTATAGGTTAGAGTGTGTGCCTTATGTCTTATGTTCGCAGGTCTCTTCCAATGTTCTGCATTTGAACAAGGAGCAATGTTCACATGTTCAAAGTGCCCAAATGGAATTGTGGCACAAGCGACTCGGCCACTTAAGCTTGCAAGGTATGTGTGCATTGCGTGATGGTCTTGCTATAGGAATTGATTTCCAGTGTGACTGTGGTCATTTGCAAGACTGTATCCCATGCATTGAGGGGAAGCAAACTGTGAAGTCTTTCCCCAAAGGTCAAGCTAAGCGTGCAAAGCAGCTTTTGGAGTTAATACACTCTGATGTTTGTGGGCCAATGTCGCAGAGCAGCTGGGGAGGAGCGCGTTACTTGGTGACATTTACTGATGATTTTTCAAGGAAGACTTTTGGCTATTTGATGGCACAGAAGAATGAGGTAATGAAATGTTTTATTAATTTCAAAAATTTAGTGGAAAAACAAACTGGTTTTGTTGTAAAATGTTTGAGATCTGACAATGGATCAGAGTATGTTAATCAAAGTTTTGAAAATTATTTATCTCAACATGGTATTATACATCAAACCACTATACCTTATAGTCCGCAGCAGAATGGTGTTTCTGAGCGGCTAAATAGAACCTTAATTGAGAAAGCTAGATGTATGTTATCTGAAGCTGGCCTAGAGAAGCGCTATTGGGGCGAGGCTGTGATGACAGCAATTTATCTTAAAAATAGGTCCCCTACTGCTGCTTTGTCTGGTACAATTCCTGAACAAGTTTGGACAGGGTCCAAAGTTGACCTGAGTCACTTGAGAGTGTTTGGCTGCAAGGTTTTCTCTTTAATACCTGACTGTCATAGACAGAAGTTAGATTCTAAGTCAAGACAATATATTTTTGTTGGATATTGTCAGGATTCGAAAGGGTATAGGTTAGTTGATCCATTATTTCCTAAAAAGGTAATAAAATCTAGAAATGTGCATTTCATTGAAATTAATAATAATAAAATTGCTAAATTAAATGATAATAATATTTTAAATTCTAATATGGATAATGACATTTTAAATAGCAATGAAAATAATGTTTTATCTAATATGAATAATGACATTCTATATTATAATAATTTCAATAATATTATCTCAGATACAAATAATCTCGAGTTATTTGATTTGGAAGCTAATAATAATAATAATATGCTAAATGATAATTTTATTTATGTTGATGCAGCCACTGTTGAGCCCTCTACTGGTTTTGAGGCACCCAGTCAGAATGTGGCATCCGGTGAGAATACTGCATCTGACGATGAACAAGTGGCAGGTTCTAAGAAATCCTTGGGACAGGGGGAGCAATGTTTCTCACCTCAGAGTCCTGATTTTGAGTACCAGTCGTGCAGTGACATTGATGACAGCCAGTCTACAGAGGAGCTAGTTGCTCCACAGCGATCGGTGAGGAGCACCAGAGGTATTCCACCTAAGCGCTTCGGAGACTATGAGGTAGATTATTCTTTATTATGTCAGTCTTATGTCCTAGATGAACCTCAGTCATATGAGGATGCAATAACTAGTCCACAGAAAGATGAGTGGTTAGAAGCCATGAGATGTGAGTATAACTCATTGATTGAAAATGGTGTATGGACGTTAGTTGATAGGCCTTTAAACAAAAATGTTGTAAAAACTAAGTGGGTTTTTAAGGTGAAACAGGATACATCAGGTAATTTTGATAAATACAAGGCACGTTTAGTTGCACGTGGATTTACTCAGAGGCCTGGTGTTGACTATAACCAAACTTTTTCCCCTGTTGTCAGGCATTCGACTATGCGTATTTTATTTAATATTGCAAATGATATGGACATGGACATAGACCACATAGATGTCACGACTGCTTTTTTAAATGGTAAATTAAGTGAAGAAATCTATATGGAACAGCCACATGGTTTTAAACATAATAATGGAAAAGTTTGTTTGTTACAGAAAAGTATCTATGGCCTTAAGCAGGCCAGTCGAGTCTGGAATGAAACTGTTGATAATTTGTTGACTAAACATGGCTATAGACAGACTAAATGTGAGCCATGTGTTTATATTAAAAGAAGTAAGGATAACAAATTGACAATTTTAGCCCTTTATGTTGATGATTTTTTTATTTTTAGTAATTGCTGTAAGGAAAAGTCCTATATCATCAACATTTTAAGTAATAACTTTAATATTAAGAATTTAGGGCCAATAATGAATTGTTTGGGCATGAGTGTACACAGAGATAGAACTAAGCAGACAATATTGTTGAGACAATCTGAGTACATCAAGAAATTGTTATCTAGATTTGGAATGTTAGATGCTAATAGTGTTCCTACACCAATGCAAGTCAATGAGAAGTTTGAAAATTGTAATGATAATAACTCCGAATGTGATTTGAAATATCGAGAACTTGTTGGTAGTTTAATGTATTTAAATGTGTGTACAAGACCTGATATTTCTTATTGTTGTAGTTTATTGAGTCAATTTAATAATAGCTTCAATAAATGTCATTGGTTAGCTGCCAAGAGGGTCCTTCGTTATCTTAAAGGTACTATTGATCATGGTTTGTTATTTATGAAAAATAATAAAAATCCTGATCTGGAAGCTTTCGCAGATGCAGATTGGGCGAATGACCCGAATGATAGAAAGTCATTTTCTGGTTTTGTAATTAAATTAAAAGGTAACACTATTAATTGGGAAAGTAGAAAACAGCGCTGTGTCGCAACGTCAAGTACAGAGGCTGAATATGTATCCATGAGTAATAGCTGTAAAGACATATTGTTTGTAAGGAATCTTTTATTCGAGTTAACTGGTAAATATCTTAAATGTGAATTAAGAAATGATAACCAGAGTGCTATAAAAATGTTAACAACTAAAGATTGTCACAAACGAACTAAACACATAGACGTGCGATACCATTTCATTAAAGATTTGATAAGTAAAAATTATATTAATGTGACTTATCTTCCTACGAGTATGATGGTAGCGGACGTTTTAACTAAACCTTTAGCGGGTACTAAGCATAAGGATTTTATGAGTCAGTTAAATGTTATGATGTAGAGAATTCTAAGTTTTTGTTTAAAATAAGTACCTATCTGATAATGTTTTGTTTGTGGTAGCAGAGCATAATGCCTTGTGTATGTAGTGTAAGGGGAAGTGTTGAAATAATTTGGTACACTCCATATCTGGCAACATTTTTATTATTAAAAATAAGTTAGATATTGTAAGTCCTGGTAACACTGTTTTTTTTACTTCCTCTTCCTTTTGGCTTCTGCTATGTCATCGCCTCTTAACCAAATTTAATGTGCCTCCTGTAATATCTGTGATCTCTATAATTAAAAGTATATTCTGCCCAACTCGTCGTTTCACTGCGAATGCATCCTGCGAACAGTTTACAGAATGAGGTCTTTTCAATAGCATGATTAAAAAAAAAAGTTTTCAAAAGCTCCCATAGATGGCTCTAGTAAAAAATGATCTGTCAAAATTGGCTGCATAAATTTGATATCTTTGCTTAAGCTATGAGTTAAAAGTTTATCACTAGTTTGACGTTTGGTTATTAATATTTGTTTTCATTCACTTCGATTTGACGTTGTCTTGTGAGCATAATCTATCGTGGTGTTTTATTTTGGACTTCTGTGAATTGATAAGCGCTTTGTACCGGACTTTGAATTTTGCCTACCTAACTTGACCGACCTTGCTATCGTATATTGGATTCCGCTGCCTCTGACTTGATCGACCTCGCAAACGCATACTGGATTCCGCTGCCTCTGACCTGACCAACTAGGCTATCGCATACTGGGTTCCGCTGCCTCTGACGACCTCATCGTTTAATTTTAATATTTGTTCATAATGGACAAAAATTATGGATCGTGGTCGCTTAAAGACCTTAAAAACGAGCTGAAAAAACGCAACGCGAAAGCCACCGGCAAAAAAGCGGTGCTTGTATAGTAGATGTAGGCAGTTAAAAAAATATATTTAATGTTGCTTGAACTTTTTTCAAGGCTGATTGAATTGAAACTCAGATTTGAAAACAACTTTGACATTTTAGTTTTAAGCTATGCCATCTATCGGGGATATAGAAAACTTTTTTTTTTTCTTATGTCAATTTGAAAAGAGCTCATTATAAACAATAAAGTCATCAACACAACTCTCTAAGACCACGTAAGTCCCAAGAATAACTGTTTCATGAAATCATCATTCTTTGGACTTACGTGGTCTTAGAGAGTTGTGTTGATGACTTTAATGATTATAATTCTGTAAACACATATTTCTTACGGCCGCGATTCATATATTAATCAACGTACAACTTAATGCTGACCAGCAAATTGCAAAAAACGTAAGAAAATTTGAAAATTTCGCGGGCTACCTTAGCGCTTCCCCCTTAAATTAAACTAACGTGGCATTTTCGAAATTGTGCTTCTGGCTGATAGTCGCCACCTAACCAAAGAAGAAGAAATGTGGTGTCTATACAAAGAAATACTGTAATAATATCGTTTTTACATTGAGTAAGCACTGTGAGCGCGTTCACGAGTGTTCCGAATTGTTGACAGCTCTCAGCTGTCATAATCCTAATATTTAAATCTGAACGCTTGTGAGATGATGTGAGCGATTATAGCTAATTCGGAAAGCGGCCTAAAAAAACTGTCATGTCAAGTTGACTTGAGTCAAAAGTCACTTGACAAATAATCAAATTTGACAAAAATTATGAGAGGAGAATGTTTTTTTGCACGATTTTAGTCATTTCATGTGCAAAATGAAATAAATATATGACAATAGTACGTATATTGTATAGAGTTAAATAAACAATATCAAAATGAACCGCCTTGTGTGGATGAATCGATATTACGTCAATAGACTTAGGAGTAATTTGGTTATAAGTTCACCGCTATTAGCTCCCAAAAAACCGATACAAGCAAGTTTATTTATTAGTCGCGGAGCCCATGACCAGAAGCATAAGATAAGATCGACACTCAATTATATGATAGCGGTCGGTGTTATGACCGTAGGTTTAAGTTATGCTGCTGTACCACTTTACAGAATATTTTGTCAGGTAAGCTAAAGATAACCTATGTTAGATAATCGCTTTATCATTTAGTTCATATGTGGTAAACATTTGAATCGTGTGCTGGCATGAGTCCCTACCTCCCTAGGTTACACTTTTGCTTTATATACTATAAAGTAAGAGTGTAGCTTGGGATTATATTATAATCATGCCAATGATGTTGAAACTATGCATTCTATGATGCTGAAAAGCAGGCAATCTAACTGATTACTTAAATAATTCAGTGTCCACTGCACTAAGAAACAACTAAACTCAACAACAATGTGAATAACAATTCACATGAATTATTAATAAAACATCATAAACTCATTGTATTTCCAGGCATACAGTTATGGTGGGACAACTGGTCTAGCAGAGGCTGATCACAATGTTAGCAACATGACGGCTATCAAGAGTAGACCACTGAAGATCAGATTCAATGCAGACACTGCTTCCTCTATGCAGTGGAACTTTAAACCACAGCAACATGATATTACAGTAAGTAGACTTATTACATGTCTTTATTATAAAAAAAAAACATATTTCATAATGTAACATAAAGATTCAAACATTCCCAAAATACAAAAATAAAGCTATTCAACTTGTTTTCTGTTGTTTTCTGCCTTCTTCTACAGTGAAGTTTATTCATACATCAACCTGTGTTACAAAATACTGACTTAATTTATTAGTTACTAAAACATGCACCGTCATCATCAACTGCATCTTCACTTACTGTCAGATGACATAAAACTGTTTCTTTAATTTTTGTAATCGGTTTTAAACTGTCTCAATTAAGTAAATAGTGGTCAAACAGAAGCCTAACATCATCATCATTATTATTGTCCTTATTCCAATTTATCATGGGTCGGCGCAACAAGTCCACGTTTTCTCCTATACTTCTCTATTAGTCCTCATCTCGGTCGTCACTCCCTTTCTAGCCATATCACCTTTCACAAACAAATGGAACACTAACAATTAAAATCTGATACCATTGCATCATAAAATAATTAAATTTTCAGGTAGTACCAGGTGAAACCGCTCTTGCATTTTACACTGCCCTCAACCCCACAAGCAAGCCGGTGACCGGCATCAGTACGTACAATGTGATCCCATTCGAGGCTGGCCAGTATTTCAACAAGATACAGTGCTTCTGTTTCGAGGAGCAACAGCTTAATCCACATGAGAAGGTACAAAAATATGTTTTTATTTTGTGATGGTAAAAATATTTGTTATTACTAGTTGCGCCCCGCGGTTTCACCCGTATAAGTCTTGATCCCGTGGGAATATCGGGATAAAAAGTAGCCTATATGTTAATCCAGGGTGTCGGCTACATTCATACAAAATATTATCAAAATTGGTCCAGCCGTTTGAGCGTGACGAAGTAACAAACGTATAAACACACACACTCACATACTTTCGCTTTTATAATATTAGTGTGATTGTAGAGAAAGCAAAATCATAATATAAATCGATAATCGTATAAATAGACAAGAATTAATTTAATAATCTACAATCTTTGATTTAAAATATTGTATTATACTTACTGTAGCTATGTTTAAAACCAGTCTCCAGCGCTAACCTCAGTTGAACAGGCAACCACTATTGTATTTGCCTTCTCCTGGGCTGGGAATAAGCGTCACCCCAGGTAGCGACTGTTATATCGTCCTTACTCACGGGAATCGAAATGAATGAACAATTTAATTCATAACACAACCAAAAAACCAATACAACTAACAATAAAACTTCAAAATCCAAATATTTTATTTCACATAAACCTACACATGGGCACTTATGAAACGTCAGAAGCTAGGTGCTCGGTTCCAATTGATTGTTTCCTATGGAGAAGAGCCGGCAAGAAACTCCACGGTTACACTTTTTAAAAATAATTGGCTTTTACAATGTTTTCAAATTACAGTAGGTATGGGAGGACAGCGTAGGCCTGTCAACAAGTACCAGGTACTTGATAAAATAAAAAATGGTTTACAGATCTAAAGTCTACAAGGCCTACAAAGTCCTCACATCTATACTCTATACTAATTATAAAGCTGAAGAGTTTGTTTGTTTGTTTGTTTGAACGCGCTAATCTCAGGAACTACTGGTTCGAATTGAAAAAATATTTTTGTGTTGGATAGTCCATTTAGCGAGGAAGGCTATAGGCTATATAACATCACGCTACGACCAATAGGAGCGGAGCATCAATGAAAAAACCGGCCAAGTGCGAGTCGGACTCGCGCACCGAGGGTTCCGTACATACCTGCAAGGTTTACAAAGTTCGTTCATTACGACAATCGAGTCATAACTATGGTATTTTTATTGCAAAATGAAATTCATAACATTACAATGGGGAAAGATGGAGGAGCATAAATTTAAGACAAAGATCTCTTTATCGTTTAAGTAATCCTTTATTTTATATTAACACATATCATTTATCTATAATATAACTGAAACACTTATACTAGCCTTGCAGCAGACTTGCGAAAGTTCTTTTATTAAAGTTATTTATTTACTAAGTTTTTTAGTCACTATTTAGAAATCTGGTTCAAAAATATTAATTAAGTATTAAATTTGAACCAGACCTGTAAATGGTGACTGAAAAAGTTATGAATAGTACCACATTGAACATTGAAGTTCGAAAAAACGTTATCAATAGTTGTACAACTTCGTGTAGTGCTACTGTTTATTAACGGAAACATGTTTATGGATGAAAAATATGTGGAAATTCCATTTTGGGGATTCATTCTAAAATCTATATTGAAGTCTCCCACAACAATCAGACGAGAAGATGAAGTGTGTACATATTGAGGTTGCTGCCGAATATTGTTGTATTTATACATTCTATTGCAACATTAATTTGACATTGTGGTGACCTATATACAGTTATCACTCTGATATTAAACATTTCAAAATGCAAGCATTCACAATGGCCGTTTGCAGCGCCTGGGATAACCTGGGATAAATAATTAAATAATATCTTTTACATGATCCATCTGTCACGGCATCCTTAAGATTGCGACGTACATACGCGATAGATCCCCAACCTGGATTTGCATTAGATACAGCTGGACCATCTACTCTGCACACCTCATAAAAACCATCAAGTTCAAAAGTGTCTCTACGACATCCCCAGGTTTCAACAAACAATGCTGCATGGGAGGAATGAATAATAGGATCTATGATGACGTCTGAAAAATGTTTGCGCAATGATTGCACGTTATGAAATACAATTTGAACTGCATTATCTTCAGGTGTTTGCAAAAATTTAAAATATGGTACCAATTTGTTTTGTTCTAGTCTTTTCATTTCTATACTTACAGCACTCGATTCTGATATTTCAGAGGGAGGTTTAAATGTACCTGAATTCACGACTAAAAACAGTCCAAACGATGACATTGCTCTAGAACAAGCTACATACAGCATCGATCTTTTTACATTTTTAGAAATATGGACCACAACTTTTTCTAAGGTGGCACCTTGCGACTTGTGAATTGTAATACCTTCTGCTGGTACTATTGGAAACTGAGTACGCTGCACTACAAGATTTGAAGATTTCCACCTTTTCACAGTATAAGTGACGGCATCTAATGGCGTCCAATTCGAATTGAGATATTGACGATGTTTTCGAGAAGTTACTTGACATTTACTTCTTGTAGCTATTCCCGTACTTTTATCGAACAGAACCCAAATACGTAAAGGCCGCTTTTCACTTGTCTTCTTGTGTCGACCGTAATCTATAGCCTTCAATATTCCGGTAGTACCATTCACAAGGCCATCTGTAGTGTCAATATTCACAGTTACCATATAACGTGCACCTACTCGTAAAAACAAATTCTTAGGAAGACCGTAGGTCTGCATTGTAGGTAGAGTATTTACAGATTGCAAGGCTTTTCTAGCAGCTTGCGGATTTGGTGCTCCAGAAACCACATCAAGTGCTTTAACCGAGTACCCTTCAGTGTTCATTCGAGACAATACTTGATTATTGTATTTGTCGACTTCATTGTTGGTCGCAAATAAGTGTATCGCTCCATGTGCCTCAATAGGTAAAGTATTAATACTGTAACATCTAGAATTAATTAACTCTATATCCATAGAAGTCATCCGACCGACAGCCATATTGTTTAAGGCTATTGCGAATGCCAGATCATCTCTTTGCCGCATTATTTCAGTCATCATAAAGAGACGGAATGGTTCCCACAACGGAGCACCAGCAAGGGGTGCCAATGGATTTCGACTACTGTTTGGCTGAAAAACCCAGTTGTCTCCTACCGGAGGTAACTGATTGAAGTCCCCGACGCTTATAATAGACATACCAGCAAATGGCGTATCTGTGTGAAATATTTGCTGCAATCTCCTATTAATTTGGTTCACAGTTCTACTACCTAACATTGATATTTCATCCAAAATAATTAATCTTACTTTTGCAAGTTTGCATGCTAAGGTGTTCGCGATGCTTGCTGATAATTCGGGCATTGTTTGACCACATTGGGATGGAAAAAAGTAATAAGTTTATATTTATTAAAAAATAAATATATATTTTGTAATGTAACTAAAAATTTAAGGTTTTCGGAATTTTTCCTTTATGTGTGCTATAAAACGTTGCTTCATGCCAAATTTCAAGATTCTAGGTCGACTGGAAGTACCCGTGTACGTTACCCCAGCAAGAAAGTGTCTCCTAGAGTTATAGGAGTAGAACGTATAATATGTGCCCTATCTGCTGTAAATGTGCCCCCAAATAAAAAATGTGTGCCCCCTGTCGTTTTGGAAAAAAACGGAAAAAACGATTCCTGCTGGGGTAACGTTTTTCTAGCAGGAAAATTCTAAACGAATGATCGGAGAGAGAAAAATTGTGCATGGCCAGAGAGCTTATATGTGTGCCAAAATGTGCCCCCAAAAAAAAAATCTGTGCCCCCTCAGGTTTTCGAGATATTGCATTTCCTGCTGGAGTAACGTTTTGATGAATCGTATATCTCTACAACCATTGCATGTGCCCCTGTAGAGTAAACATACACGAGTAGCTCTTAATGTGTGCCCCTTAGTGCCCCAATTAGTTTTAAGAAAATATTTATAGTTTTCAAGTTATAGCGGTTTTATGAAAACCCGAAAAAACATCGCAGCGCCTAAATTAGACAAGAAACAAGTTCGCTGAAAACTGTATTCGGTCCTTCTTGACGCTAATAATAACCATACAAAGTTTCAAAACTATTCATGCATGCGTTTTTGCTAAAAGTCAAAACGATGGTGTCCTAACTTTGACGGCAAAATACAAGGAACCGGCTCAATCCGAGATGTGTAGGTGTAAACCAAAATCATGTGCCTTTAGTCAAAAATATATGGTGAAAATATTCAGCTTGGAATGTTTCGCATTAAGTAAATATTAACAAAAAACCAAAATATGTAAGCAACGGCTGGTTATCCGACCAAATTTGAATGACTACTAAAAAGCGACGGATTCATACATATCGATGACCTTCTTTACTTTACTCACTAACCGGTTCACACGTGTTGTGCCTGAGTACACTGACTTACAAAAGTAATAAGTAATTAAATAAAGTTGTTATTGGATTATATTCTACTAGCTGTTTCTATGACGTTACACATGATTAAGTACATTATAAATAGTAGCCTAAGTACTATTCCAAGGTAAGCTATCTTCTCGATTCTAAATTTCATTAAAATACATCCAGTAATTTATGTGTGAACGAAAGAAATACATCGAGATATTTGCCAGGTCTTTGACTTGTTCCCGATGTTTAAAAAAAAATATAGTTCATGAAATGTGTGATGAATACCTACTACTAAAAAGAGGTAGCTCTTTTTTGTATATAAATAAAAAGCCCGTATTTGTCTTTTTATATTAGGTACATATATATTTATTGATAAGCCGTAGGTTAGATAAATTAACAGTACAATGCGTGCCACGAAAGATGAGACTTGACACGCCTCCCCCGCTCTTTCCGCCGCCCCTATGACGTCCAGTCCCGTCCCGCACTCAGACCTCATACCGCTAAAGATACCTAAAATCGTGTACGGCGCATGTCAAACCACGTGGTGTGTCAAGTCTCATCTTTCGTGGCAAGCATTGTAAGTTTTTCATCATTAAGGGGAATGCTCCAACTAGCCCGCGAAATTCAAAATTTCTTGCGTTTTTTGCAATTTGCAGGCCTGTGCTAGGTTGTATGTTGATTAAAATATTATTCGCGGTTGTAAGACGTATATAGTTACAGAATTATAATCATCAAAATCACCAATACAACCCTCCAAGTTCATAAAGGCGTAGGAACAAAAAAAAACAGAAAAAATTTGAATTTTGCGGGCTGGTTGGAGCATTCACCTTACTTAATAGAAGATTCCCTTTTTTCGCCTCCCCACACCGCTGCATATATCTCTGGCCCCGCGGCATCCGCTGACGTCGTGTCGCAAGGAGTCGCTTTGTCTAGCTTGGAGAAAGTGAGACAGCTAGTACGCGTACGGTGTTAGTGTGACAGAGACAGGTTACGTGTAACGTCGCTCTATTATGAATAATAGGTACGAAGTGTTTATTGAGGAAGTGCGTTTGGATTATTACTTGGTATTGGTAAACAGTTGCAGTTATGTTATGACGCCAAGGACACTGTTACGTTGAGTCACGCAGTTGCACTGATACTGTTTGTTTACTTTTTTTTGAGGTGGTTGAAAGTGGCGTATTAAGCATTTTATAACAATGATGTGGTTGTAGGGGTGTTGAATTTTATGGCACGATCTGCGGTGGTATTTAATGGCATTGTTTTGACTTACCTATTTAAAAATACTTGTCTTATCAAGTACTTGGATTTTTGACGTGACAACGTCTAATAAATCGATGAAGCTGGCTGCACTCACGAAAAAACATGACTCATGTAGCGTTACCTCGCGGCCTCGCTCTGTAGCGTTCCATGGCGGCTTGAAGTGCAAGCGAATATTAACAAATGCAATGCAACTATTCCATCAGTATTTTCTTATGACGTTACGAAACCGATTACAGACAACCGATTTTTTTTCATTACTTTATATACTAATTTCTAATATTTATAGGTAGGAACTTTGATCTGTGATTTGATGCAATAATTACTTTAAGAATTAAAATTAAGGGAATAAAAATAATAATTTCCACATCAACAAGCTGTTTCATTTATTATAGTCACAAGGTGCATTTAATATATTTTTTAATTAGCCCCCAAAACTTTTGAACGCGACTGTACGGACAACAGCTTAGGTATAATACGTTCAATAAAGAAGGTCATCGATATGTATGAATCCGTCGCTTTTTAGTAGTCATTCAAATTTGGTCGGATAACCAGCCGTTGCTTACATATTTTGGTTTTTTGTTAATATTTACTTAATGCGAAACATTCCAAGCTGAATATTTTCACCATATATTTTTGACTAAAGGCACATGATTTTGGTTTACACCTACACATCTCGGATTGAGCCGGTTACTTGTATTTTGCCGTCAAAGTTAGGACACCATCGTTTTGACTTTTAGCAAAAACGCATGCATGAATAGTTTTGAAACTTTGTATGGTTATTATTAGCGTCAAGAAGGACCGAATACAGTTTTCAGCGAACTTGTTTCTTGTCTAATTTAGGCGCTGCGATGTTTTTTCGGGTTTTCATAAAACCGCTATAACTTGAAAACTATAAATATTTTCTTAAAACTAATTGGGGCACTAAGGGGCACACATTAAGAGCTACTCGTGTATGTTTACTCTACAGGGGCACATGCAATGGTTGTAGAGATATACGATTCATCAAAACGTTACTCCAGCAGGAAATGCAATATCTCGAAAACCTGAAGGGGCACAGATTTTTTTTTTTGGGGGCACATTTTGGCACACATAAGCTCTCTGGCCATGCACAATTTTTCTCTCTCCGATCATTCGTTTAGAATTTTCCTGCTAGAAAAACGTTACCCCAGCAGGAATCGTTTTTTCCGTTTTTTTCCAAAACGACAGGGGGCACACATTTTTTATTTGGGGGCACATTTACAGCAGATAGGGCACATATTATACGTCCTACTCTTATAACTCTAGGAGAAACTTTCTTGCTGGGGTAACGTACACGAAGTACCCTTTAGGTTTTGATTCCCTTGCGAGTACTTGCGAGTTTCAAAATATGCAGCTTAAATTGCTGTTTCTTTTGATTGCGTTGACATAGAAGTTTGATTTTGTTACAGCTTAAAGGTATTATAGACCTGAGTATTTGGTATGAATTTCAATTTAATACCTCTACGCGTTTATGAGGAAATGGGTAGTAAGTTTAAAATTATTAAAAAAAAATATATTATGTGATGTAACTAAAAATTTATGGTTTTCGTAATTTCCTTTATCTATGCTATAAGACGTTGCTTCGTACCAAATTTCAAGATTCTGAGTTCACGGGAAGCACCCTGTAGGTTTTGATTCCCTTGCAAGTGTCGAAAATTTGCGGCATAAACGGCTGTATCTTTTGATTGCGTTGGCTTAGAAGTTTGATTTTTTCACAGCTTCAAGGGACAGTAGACCTGAGTAATTGATATAAATTTCAGCTTCATACCTCCACGCGTTCCTGAGAAAAAGGGTCTTGACAGACGGACGGACGGACGGACAGACGGACAACAAAGTGATCCTATAAGGGTTCCGTTTTTTCCTTTTGAGGTACGGAACCCTAAAAATGATGCAAAAACGGGAAAAAAATATTCCTTTTGAGAGCTTTCGTTGCGTACGCTGCGTAAATGGTTAAAGTTACGCAAAAATCATGTATGACGGAATTGTTTCCCTTTAAAAGTTCTAAAAAAAAGTCCGCGACAGCATAATGTCTATCTTTTAAGGTTTACTCACTATAACCTTTTTTATGGTAATCAAATTTCTTCTAAACTAATGCATTATTTGCGAAGGTTCTTTTTATAAACATGATATTAATCCTTATCAAAATAAATACGTTATTCATCACAAGTATTTAATTTTGAATAAAATTGCCCTTGACATCATTTGATTTCAATGAATATCTTAGGAGTTGCATAGTTTACAAGTAATATAGTTGCATAGTTTACATGTATAAGTAATAATCTTAAGTAATATCTTAAAGTAATGGAATATATTTTTAACCGACTTCAAAAAAGGAGGAGGTTCTCAATACGGATGTTTCTATTTTTTATTTTTATGTATATTCGGGCATAATGAGGGAGTTATGCCCGAATATACATAAAAATAAAAAATGTATAAACAGACGGATTTGCAAAAATTTTTTTGTTCGAAATATTTTTATTCCGGAAATATTTTTACTCCGAAACTCATCATCAGATCTTTATGAAATTTAAATAGGACCAATTTAAATTTCACAAAGATCTGATGATGAGTTTCGGAGACAGACAACGGAACTCTTCAATAAATGCCAGCAAATCAACCGCGATTGCTGCTATAGCATATGTATGCATTGTTTACGCAATCACACAACATAACATTACGCCTGTACCTTTGAAAGGGGTAGGCAGATGTGTTCAATAGCTTCCTGTCACTGATATTCACATACCAAGTAGTGTTATATGAATTTGTTTGGGGTAGGCAGGTACAACTAAAAAGTGAAAAATAAAAACTTAAAAATAAAAAAACAACCGACTTCCAAAAAAAATACTACAAAGTGAAAAATAACTTTAATTTCGAAAGTCGGTGTCAAAAAATGAAAATACAGAACCAACGACACCGACTTCCGAAATTAAAGTTATTTTTCACTTTGTATTTTTTTGGAAGTCGGTTGTTTTTTTTTGTCAACAAGTTTTTAGTAGGTTTTTTCCTGAAATTACCGCGGGTGAAACGGCGGGGCACAGCTATTATTAAATAAAGTTACCTTTAGCAGTTAATAGAACAGAAAATCAAACTGTTGTTTGAACACGCTAATCTCTGGAATTATCAATTATTTTTCATTAGATTGTCCAATCCATGTGGAAAGCTTAATCACGCCAGGACTCTTTGGAGCTGACCAAAAAGAAAAAGGTCAGGAAGAATGCTAAGAGAAAACGATGTGATAGCGCGGGCGGGTGATGCGATGCGATGGGTTGGGGGAGCAAGAAATTTCACGCGGACGAAGTCGCGGGCAGAGGCTAGTTTATAAAATAAGAATCTATCAAAAGTATAAATAAAATATAAAAACCTACTACAACCAAGTGATACTTGTATGATTGCCATTACAACCACTAATAAAGAGATGAAAAATTAGAATTGTCTGTATATGATGTCAAATAATAAAAAGATTATGTCAAAGTACTTATGTAAAAAATAAACATCGTAATTTGAGCAGTAATAGACATTTACATAGTTATGCCGTTAATGAGGCGTCAGGGAAGCCACATGGTCAGAAGGAATTATTGCCAAACTACCTTGTCTTCAACATAGTCTTTATTCTTATAATATGCTTTTTTGATAAGGACATGTTTGATGAGGGTTTTGAACTTTCCATCGCTAAGTTCTGTAAGCGACTTTGGCAACTTATTATAAAAACGGACTTTAACACAGCAAATTTTAAGTCCTGACTTAGCTGTTACCTGATCATCAGTTCGGTTTTCGCCGAAAACACAGTACCGTAGAACGAGTGCACAGATAGTGGAACAAATTAACAAAGCTCTTGAGTTAAAACAATACTGTTCTGCAGCCTTTTTGGATATATCCCAGGCATTTGATCGTGTGTGGCATAACGGACTACTGTACTTACAAGGTAAAACGGGACCTGCCATTTCTACAACCTTCTAAAGTGATATATTATAAGTGACAGACACTTTTTTGGAAAACAAGGAGAGGGTTTAATTTTCTTACATACTATTCAAGCTGGAGTCCCGCAAGGCAGTGTAATGGGTCCAACGGTCGTTGGGAGGTCAGCTGTGAAAAGCAGGCTGTACCTGCTTTTCACAGCTGACCTCCTAACGACCGAAGACGTGGTCAGTGAAACATTTACTGATGATATAGCAATTCTTTCAGCTTCAAAATAGTCACGATCATGTATCTAAATGGCTTAAAAATTGGCGAATCAAAGCCAACGAATTGAAACCCGTCCAGATGACTTTCACTAATACCCACGCGGACGAAGTCGCGAGAAAAGTGCTAGTTGAAATAATACAAAGGTTCCAGTCGAAAATATTAAGAATGATAACGCAACGCACCTTGATATGTCTCAAATAAGAGACTTCATCACGGCCTCTGCATCAAAACTATGTATTATAGAAGGAATCTCAGAAAGGACAAAAGCGTACAAATAGCGAATCACGAACCATCCAAACATGCTAGCAGTAAACCTGATAAACACCCAAACAGTCGCTAGAAGACTAAAAATAAAAATTCCTCAAGACGTTATTTAGGAGGGTATAACCCGTTAATAATACCAAACATATTGTTGAATATCTGTAAGAACGCTAAATTGCAAAAAAATCATTAAAATAAATATTGACAATCAAATGAATTCTTATCAATGTATATGTCGTAGGTTTTTCATAAAATTAGGTTTTTGATCAAAAAACTAGGCTATTGATCAAGAACCGGAAGAAGACAAAATTATTACTTTATGTTATCATAAACCTGAGAAAATCCAGTTTTTTTATCAAAAACCTAGACTGTATTAGTTTTATGATAAAAACAATGTTGGTTGCTATTTCTTTAAATAAATAAAACAATTAAGAAACAATAAACAATGATTTATTTGTTATGAAATTACATACCTACATTTAAAAAATAATATGTGTGTGAAACGGCGAAAAACGAAACGGTTAAAAACGTGATTTTGTCTATTTTTGTGCTTTTGAACCAGAAGAAGACGGTCGACGTCAGGGGCACCCCGAGGTTCGGTTTGGTTAGGTTCCTTTAAACCCTGAAGACAGAAATAGGAGCCCCGCGCAGCGGGGCTCCGTCGACCTGACGTCGTTAGAAATAATACTGCGCGCTCGTTTTATCATAAAGCCAAACTAGTTCAGGTTTTTGATCAAAAATCTGGATTGTTAGAGGTTTATGATGAAATTGAGTTTAAAATGTGTCATCTTCCGGTTTTTCATCAAAAACCTAATTTTATGAAAAACCTACGACATATACATCTTTTTGAGGCTAAAGGACAACTTTTTGAGGACAAAGGCGAGCAGATCTATTCTCAGCCATGAGTACAGCGGCTGAAAATAGGTCTGTTCCCCCCTTTGTGCCATACGTTTCCCGGTCTGGCACTGATATTATAGTAGAAGAAAAATATGTAAATTGTAAAAGGCATTTTACAAATACACATCATTGAAATCATAAATACATGAGTAATTATCATTTTACTTGTAATTTTTTTTTTATGTTCCCCAAAATTCGATTTCGTCATAATTCAAAACTATTCATAATTTCCAGGTGGACATGCCAGTATTCTTCTACATCGATCCTGAATTCATTGATGACCCAAGGATGGAGTTTGTGGACGAGATTGTGTTATCATACACGTTCTTTGAGGCTAAGGAAGGCATGAAACTGCCTGTGCCTTCGTATGTCAAGTAAAGAGTTAGATTAGAATAGTGAAATGAAGTGAATTATGTTTACACTCGCTTGCAAATGTAAATGAAACAAAGTCACCTATGAGATTCGAATCTCATGTCGTTATTTTCTGGATTGACCCAGAGCCAGACATAGATGACAAGAATTTAGATTTGGGATGTCTGTCCATAGTACAAAATATGGTAAGCTAACATGTGAACCTGCATTGGCTGCACTAATGATGAAACGTATGCAAGCGAGTGTTGTGTACAGAAATGCTACTGTTTTGTTAAGTTTTATTATTGAAATAGACGAAAGCCAGCATCTATGTTGGTCTTTATTTTCACTTCAGTTTTTAATTTTTATGTAATACCTACTGCTCGCGTAGCATGACCAATTCTGACCATTCTACTAAGTCTATTCTTAGTTCTTTCTATCCAAGTCGACATCTCTTCTGGCTGAGCACGGGGGTCCCGTAGTTGAGAGAAAAAACAAATTCTACTCCCAAGTGTCAAAACTAGAGAAAAATTGGTTGTCATGAAAATAAATAAGCGAGCGAAAGTGGTGCAATTACTTTTGAAACGCAAAAGAAGAGAGACGGCTATAATGTGCATTCGCTCGGAACGACGTATGTGCCAAAACGGATTTACTCCTTTTTTATAGGATGGGTTCCATCAATAGCTCGTGAATTAAATTTAAAACTAATTTGAGTAAACCTTGATATGATAATTCTCTATGTTTTAAAGTAAATTCCATTGAATAACTCTTAAGCGTTACGCCGTGATGTCGAAAAAAGTAAAAAAAATATATATAACTGCATTTTTTTTGTATTGAGAAAATTCATTGAATCGTGTATTTTACATGATGCTAGACCAAAGAGTAAAAAAACATATACCAAATTGTTAAATCCCTATCCCACATAATTAACAAGTTACACGAAATAGAAAAACCACATTTTTTGCAATATATCTCCTTAACGTTGCAGACTAAAGAACAAAAACAAATCTCCTCTTCATCGTCATGCTTAAAACGGTAGAAATCTTTCTACAATCTGTCATTTTGTCGTATTCTTCCGTTGACAAAACCCGTTTCTTTGGTGGTCATGCTACGCGTCCAGGTTACCCACCATTTCACCATTTTAGTTACTAACCAATAAGCTTGAAACCGCTGGGGAAGAAAGGTAAGTGACATCTTCTCTACCTACATAATCAAAATCTAAAATTTATTCACTGCCAGACAACGCACTGCGTAACCTGCTGCGTCTAGAAGCATGAAATTGTCAGTTGCAGTGTCTTTGAACTCTTAGAACTCTTGTGCAACAGTCCAAGACACTACGGTATGTGGGACGAGAAGATATTGCATAGCTCTAACGCATTTAGAGGAAGGATTTTTGAAAATTCGTCCTTATCGCAATGTCTCAAGACGAAGTCTTTGACCAGTGCATGTTACCAGTACTATGGTAGGTACTGAAACGTCGCTCGCAATGGGCCTTATTAGAAGGCTAAAGGTCACGCAAAGGGCAATGGCCTTTTTTATAATCCAGTCAAAATAGACAAAAATAAGTCGTAACTTAGACAAAATTCGCATAGAGCTGAAAATTGGCAGAGATGTTAAATACATCATTATAAATGAAATGTCAAAAATCCCCTTCGATCCTACTTCTGCAAAAAAAATTATTCAAGGTCAAAAGTCCAAAATTAAGGTTTTTTCCATTTTTCTCGAAAACAGTAAGTATTATCGTGAAAATAGATCAGACAAAAGTTGTAGATCATACAATTCTCTACAAAAATGGTCCAGTCACTTTTTCTCTTACGACTCACCATTCGTGAGATATCGCGGTTTTAATCATTAGAAATTTCATATTTTGCATAATATGCACACATTTCCGCACCACCTATGAGGTAATGTACTTAGTACATTTTTTCTAACGTGGTTTCCCCAGTAGGTGATGGAGATAGCCCTTCAATTAACTCCCCTTGACTTGTACATACAGCAGGAAGCGGCGCTAGCCGCCATCAGGCTAATGCATCTGGGCATATGGGGCAAAAACATTACCAGTCCACACGCTAAAATCCTGGACCGGGCGATTGAGTACCAGCCTCTCATCGCTGCCCCGTGTGACAGAACACCAAACCAACCGATGTTCAACAAGAACTACATTATACAAACAGTTCAGGAAGAAAGGGATCAGTCAGGAGTCAATGAAGTGCGCATTTATACAGACGGCTCTAAAACACAAAACGGTTCAGGTGCTGGCGTACACTCCCTTGACCTAAATATTAACTTTCACATACCGCTAGGCACACATAGTTCGATCTTTCAATGCGAATGTGTTGCCTTAACACAAGCTGCAACAGCAGTAAAGCGCTTAGGCATCTGGAACTATGGCATTAAATTCCTATCCGACAGCCTATCTGTGCTCAAAGCTTTAGGAAGCAAACAAACTAACAATAAGCTAATTTTTGAGTGCCATCTAGCTTTGGAGAGTTTATCGACGTCTAATCGTATTACTCTCCAGTGGATCAAAGGGCACAGTGAATCTCTGGGCAATGATGCTGCAGATGAACTTGCGAAGAGAGGCTCTGATATGAGGGTGCTAGGCCCGTACCCACTTCTCCCTTTGCCTTTCTCACAATTTCTCAAAAATTGGCTTTACCAATGATACACCCGCGATTAACCAAAAAACTTCTCAGCCTGAGCAGGAATAACCTTAGAATAATAATAGGTACAATTACGGGCCACAACCTCCTTAACAAACATCTTTTCAACATAGGCGCCACGGACAGCCCCCTTTGCAGGGGCTGCCTTGATGCCGAGGAATCAGCCACCCACGTCATCCTGGATTGCGAGGCCGTGGCTTCTCAACGTGCAGAAATCCTTGGAACAATGAGGTCGCTCCGCGAAGCCTATGAAGCTCCCAGGAAGCTTCTGTGCTTCTGGGCGGAGCTAGGCTGGCTCTAATAGCCAGAATCCCCACGCACAACGGCCCGAATGCGGGAAAGGGAGTCCATCATCATCATCATTCCCCAGTAGGTATACTCTACGATCTATTGTAATAAAGAAAGTTTGACCAGATCGTATCCTTTTAATTGAAAGAATCCTCGTAGTAATATTGCTAATGAGTAAAGTGGAATAGATTGTTTTTTTCCACATGACATTATATAAGATAATTGTCTAATTCTACTTCGACAATTATTTCTTCGTCTTTATTTTCTTCTTCTTGCAGAAGTTCGCTGTTCTAAGAAAAGGGATGCATCAATTGTCTCCTCATTAATATCATAAATATCTTCATCTGTTGTATTTCTTTCAATATAACATGTAGAAAAACAACCTATTCCACTTTGATCATTAGCAATATTACTATTCCTGCAATTAATAGGATACGATCTGATCAAACTTTCTGTATAACAATAGATCGTGGAGTATACCTACTGGGGTAACCATGTTAAAAAAATGCGCCAAGTACATTATTACCTCATAGGTGGTGCGGAAATGTGTGCATATTATGTAAAATATGAAATTTCTAATGATTAAAACCGCGATATCTCACGAATGGTGAGTCGTAAGAGAAAAAGTGACTGGACCATTTTTGTAGAAAATTGTATGATCTACAACTTTTGTCTGATCTATTTTCACGATAATACTTACTGTTTTCGAGAAAAATGGAAAAAACCTTAATTTTGTACTTTTGACCTTGAATAATTTTTTTTGCAGAAGTAGGATCGAAGGGGATTTTTGACATTTCATTTATAATGATGTATATAACGTCTCTGCCAATTTTCAGCTCTATGCGAATTTTGGCTAAGTCAAATGTCTATTTTGACTGGACTATTAGCCTTCTGGCTAGACTATGCTTGGAGTTTCAAATCTCAAATCGTTTATTGCAATCCATAATGTAATTACAGGTGGTAAATAAAAAATACTAGAATCAATTATGGACCCTGTCGGGCACAGCAAATTTTTTTAAGGAAGTAGAGAGAGGAACAGCGCTTTATTAATTTTCCTTGCTAATAAGTTAGAATTATTTTATATCTTATTATTACTATGTTTTTATATTACCATTCATTCACTTTTCTATTAGATTATATTATTATTATATTATTGTTTTCTATTATTTTCCCTAAGTGATTGGATCAGAAATGAAGATAACCAAGGTAACTGACATAGCTCGCAGAACAGGTGGCCGATGGGGCCGAAAGGTTTTGAAGTGGCGACCGCGTATCGGTAAACGTAGCATTGGAAGGCCTCCAACAAGGTGGACCGATTACCTTGTGAAAGCCGCAGGAATCCGCTGGATGCGGGAAGCCCAAAGCTGTTCGATGTGGCGGTGCTTGGGGGAGGCCTAAGTCCAGCACTGGACGTCTTTCGGCTGAAATGATGAATGGGTTAAATAGACGATGAAAGACATTCGAAGTTCGTAATTTTTGGCGATGAGAAGTCACACGACTTGTATTTACTAAAAACTGAAAAAAAAAACAATTCTATTTAATAAATTTTAATGCACTTAAAATTTCTCCTAATCAAAACCAGACATAACAGACAACATTTGGAAAATTTTACACAGGCATGTTATAAAACCCTAGTTACACGGCACCAATTTCTTGCCTGTGGCATAAAATTCAAGCCACAAATAACTTGCATAATCTAATTAATATCATTGAGACGGTGCAACTTTTGTAGTTGCTTCAACATATGGAATACCACAGACGATTACATCGCACCGTGTGACTCCGCCCTAAGCCTTGATGGCCGCGGTGACGGGATAGCCCCGGCGCAGCCCCATGCACTGGTCGCGGTCGATGAACAGCGTCGTGGTCTTGTTGCGCAGCTCGGCCTCCAGCCCCGCGCGCACGCCCAGCAGCGTCTGGTGCGTGCCCTCGGCTGTCGCGATCTTTGAACGGAGAGTCTCCATTGTCTCTTGGAGGTCGCATACTTCTTTTATTAGTCTGTTAGTGGAGAAGTATTATTAAGATACCGTTCACGACTAAAATGTTTAAACTATCTTTTGGCACTCCAATGGCATTGACATGCCGCCCCCTGCAGTGCTGGTAGACTGTGAAATTATCACAGAAATTGTATTGACAAAATAGGATGGCGGAGTTAGTTTCATCAGGACTCCGTTAGGAATATATGTGTTCTGTGGTTTCGATTTTGTCATGCGTCGAATGAACCTTGTAGCGATATGAGTTTAATATATTGCTAAAAATTCGATGGTGTCCACCTTCATGGGCTGCAGCTTGTCTAACTACTACTCGCTCACCTGTTCTGTGCCTCATCGCGGCACTTCTCGAGGTGTGGCCTGTTGGTCCTGGCCTGCAGGCGCGTGTGGGCCACCTTTATGGGCTGCAGCTTGTCCTCGATGGCCTTGTTCAGCAGCTCCAGGGTCTTCTCCACGTCGAAGATCTCTTGTTGGATCTGAAATGAGAAATAAACCTTGGTAGAATGAGGTCAAGATAGTGTTTTTCCCATCGTGTGTTGTCTGAATTTCTGAGGGATATTCTCTGTGGAATTTCATCCAATTTCTAAGCAAACTTTGAGAATGTCACTGCACAATGTTTTCTCTTCTCGTGCTACCTAATAATGTCAAACTACCCCCTTTCTTAACCATGGTTAAAAATAACTTGTTTTGACCCTATCTTCTATGTTTGATTTTATAATTACTAATTTATTTGATTATATTGTTATTTTTATCACTTTAATTACATAATCAATCAATTAGGCAAATTAGGTAAGTGCTGTGCACACCTTTAAATGATAAGTTCACTGCACTACTGTATAATAAGACTCAGCTCTAATAATGTGTAATGTTTATGTGAATTGATTAATTCACATAAACATTAACAAAGAGCTTAGCCTTAGTGTTGGAGTGCCATCATAAATAAATAAAAGTGATTTCTTCTGTGACAAGCCGTGCACCCGAAGGGGTTTCCCATCGGCAAAAATCACGAACGTTACTAACTTTCAGAAATGAATTTTCAAAAATCCCTCCTTAGTGTTCACTTTCGTTTTAAAAGAAACTCTTGTGCAAAGTTTCATATATACTTCTAGACTCAGTGGTTCAGGCTGTGCGGGAATTAATAAAAAAAGACTCACTGACATATCGGATATACATTAAAACCGAGAAGGCATCCCGAGGGCAGCCGAACACATCTGAAGCGGGTAATTTTTAAACGTCTTATAAACAAAACACGCGCGGTGTCGCTTACGGTAACAGTGGCGTGAGTTCAATGGTTTTCCCATCTCAAAACATGCCCGACGCGCCTAAAGAAGATTTCACTTCAAAAAATTAAGAAGATAGTAGTACAAATTGGGTAGTTTACCTTGTGCAGATGTAGTTGCAGCTTGTTCTTGATCTCGATGGTCTCTGCGATGCGGCGAGTGAACGCGCTGTTGGAGTTGCTCCATTGGTCCCAGATCTCCGTCGCCGACACGTTGATTAGATTCTCCGTATCTGGAGTAATTGGAGTAATTTTTACGGGATCAAGATTGCGTTGAAAAAAGAAAACATTTTAGAACACAATAATAGCCGGGGCCGTCCCCAAATAAATTGGAGATAAGGGCAAGAGAATAATAATAATGATGATGACAGGGTTGTTAATCCATAATTTTGAAAACATGGTAATATAAAAATTATGGTTATAACAGCTATATATTAGACCACATCATCGCGAAGATAGAGGATGCCATGATACTGTATGTATGTGTGTTACCGGACAGCATCTGTATGTATGTGTGTTACCGGACAGCATCTGTATGTATGTGTGTTACCGGACAGCATCTGTATGTATGTGTGTTACCGGACAGCATCTGTATGTGTGTGTGTTACCGGACAGCATCTGTATGTATGTGTGTTACCGGACAGCATCTGTATGTATGTGTGTTACCGGACAGCATCTGTATGTGTGTGTGTTACCGGACAGCATCTGTATGTATGTGTGTTACCGGACAGCATCTGTATGGCCTTGGCACGCTCGGACTGCGAGCGCTGCAGCGTGGCGGCGGAGGCGGCGGCCCAGCGCGCTGTGTCGCACACGGTGGGGTCGTAGCGCTCGATGCCCGCGTAGAATTGCAGGCCCTGAGGGTTTACGGCTCTTTCAAGTTACAACTAATCAACAGCAAGCCAGTATAGGTGTCCCAGTGCTTTGTCATAGGTTTGACGTTCAATAACCGCTGGTTTAGCCAAAATTTGGAGCGTCCGACCAAACGTTAGATTTCGGTCATAAAATAAGGTTTCAGAATCTGCCAAAAGTCAATTTTTTCTTTGTATAAAAAGAAATCTGTAAAATGAAATTAATTTATTCTGTAAATAGGAAATAGGAATCACTTTTAATATACGTCACGTTATTAAAAACTTTTTTACAAAAAAAAAACAATCGACTTCCAAAAAAACACTACAGAGTGAAAAATAACTTTAATTTCGGAAGTCGGTGTCGTTTGTTCTGTATTTTCGTATTTTAACACCGACTTTCGAAATTAAAGTTATTTTTAACTTTTTAGTTGTAAGTACCTACCTACCCCAAACAAATTCATATATCACTATGTACTTGCTATGTGAATATCAGTGACAGAAAGCTATTGAACACAGGTAGGTAATGATGTTATGTTGTGTGATTGCGTAAACAATGCTTACATATGCTATAGCAGCAATCGCGGTTGATTTACTGGCTTTTATTGAAGAGTACCGTCGTCTGTCTCCGAAACTCATCATCATATATTTTAACGAAATTTAAATGGGACCATTTCGGAATAAAGTAGTTGTAGTACGGGATTTTTTTTTTGTAATATAACTAATATTACAAAAAAAAATCCCGTGATAAACTATTTACATAGGTAGCTACAAATTTCTACGGAACCCTCGGCGCGCGAGTCCGACTCTCACTTAGCCGGTTTTTTTCTATATGTGGTAATGTGGTGTACCTAATTTACTGTCAATATTACTCTAAGAAAAACTGTCGACTCAACAGAGTCTATTCCACCAAGTTGAAAATTGGTCGTTAGCTGCCTGACATTTGGCGTTGAAAATTTTATGAGCTTAGTCTTTTTTTTTCGTTCTGGAGAAGATTATTTACATTAAACCAACGCACAACTTTAGAGAGTGCATCGTTAACTTGTTCAAAGTTAACTATCTGACGTTTGATTTTAAAAATAAGGGAAGTGTCATTTGCGAATAATAGGTAGGTAGGTACTATCTTGTTATTATCACTTACCTAATAAGGAAGTCATTTATACAGGGTTATTCTTAAAACATTAACAATCTCTTAAGAGGTCATTGTACTCATCATTATGAACAACTTTTACTATGGGACCAAACCTGAAATCGAGAAAAAAATCAGCTGTTCCCTATATTTTGACGAGTTAACATAAATTAGGGAACAGCTGATTTTTTTTTTCACAAACCTCGAAAATTTTGTCAGTTTAAATCAAATAGACGACCGGTATCAAACCTAATGAGATACGATAGCCTGTCGGATGGTTGTGCAGAAGCCTAATATTTACGGTTTCAGCCGAAAATCGTGTTTCGGTTAGGTACTAACCATTTATAAATTCTACTAAAAACCTAGCGACTGAATGGACACAGATGATATCCAAATTGTAGGTGGATTTAACCAAATCCTGGATACTTATTAACTGCTCCAAACCATCAGGATTGCATTCTTCACATACCTTAGAGAAGTTGTTGAGCTGATGGCACATAGAGTCGATGCCGAGCGCGTACTCCTTGTTGCGCATATCAGTCTCCAGCTCGTGTTGTGTCGCGCGACAGTTCTTAGACTGCGCCCGCACCTGTTGGGCAAACGCAGCCATACACCAAATTATACTTAACGCCGATTTTAAAGTTTTGACCCTCTGTCCTTAATAAAAGTGCAAGAATCTGAAACATGTTGGCAACATTTCAGATAATTTTATTATAGTAGCGTAGATAAAACTAGGTTCCACTTAATTCTATTCGCCTATTGTACCTATATTTTCATTTTCCGCGGATTTTTTTTTTTACTTTGTACGTCTACGTTCTGTCAGTATAAGTGAGTATGGTGAAACTCGTACCTTTTCGAGCATATTCCGGAACTTGTTCTGGCACTCGCGCAGAATGGCGACTTCTCTGAGTAACGACTGTTCCACAGCATCGTGCACCTGCTCCAGACCTGCCGGCAGAACAATGAGCCATCTAAATTTGTTTATTCACTTTAGGCTGAAAATCATCACTTTTTAAACGGAAAAATTATATAGGACGACCCCCAAAACGCCCTTCACCACTTCCTAGTGTTTTAGCTGCTGAGTGATACCGAGTGGTATGGTATGGACTACAGTGGGTAGGGGTATTGAAGAGAGCCAATGAGAAAAGAGTATTTTCGTCGTACGTGATTACATCGACAAGTTTTATAGATACGAGTATATCCAGACATAAAGCAAGCTTATAATTTTAGGCTTATCGAGGACCTGTAATCCTGAGGCCTGTAATCCCCGCAGGGTAACGTTAGGCAAACGTGTACTTGCACTACACCCACATGTTGCCCTCATATGTCAGCAGTAGCGCTTGCGACCACTACACAAACGAGGACCTTCATTGATATCTAAGGTTCCTAATACCTGCTAGAACCGATCCCGAAAATATTCCATTTATAACTGGCTATTCGAAGTAATAAAGGTTACGACTAAAGTCGAGACGAAGACGGCGTAGCAACGGAATCCCTCAAACTCGGTTCTCCAACACGTCTCCTTCATATCACCAACATGTTCAACACCATTTTACAGAAAAAAGTGCCAATAAAGATGTGATACTTCACAAGAAGGGGGATAAAAGCGATGTTAATAATCAAAGACCAATAAGCTGAGTTTCACATCTATACAAGGCATTTATTAAAATTATCCGTGGCCGCAATCACAGAAAACTAGATTTCCACCAGCCACCCGAACAAGCTGGATTCCGCTCAAGTTTTCAGAAAACTTTAATTTTAATCTGCGTGCTTTAAATCAAATCATGGAAAAGCACAGAATTTAGAAAACCTTTGTATTGGCCTTTCTAGACTATACAAAGGCAGCTGACAGCGTAAAACACTCAGCCATATACTTATTCTTCTTTACAAAATATAAATATACAGTTCGAACAAACTTACATTGATATCCTATAATAATTTTTAACAATAGCATAGCAACATACGGTCAAACTTTTAACAGTCAATGTTGTAAAACCGGGCGATCCGCTCTCTCTCAAATAGTACTTTTGAAGAGGTATGTAAAAACCTAGCGGACCTGTGTTTCAGACAAGTCAACAGTTGGTTGCGAAAAAAATCTTCAACCTTTTTTTTTTTATTAACCAAAGATGATAAATGATAAATGATTTTATTTTTGTAAGTAGGTTTGTACAAACACTTTTACACGTCAATCATATTTTTTAAACTAGATGAGGTCGGCGTTTCCTATCTGACTACTCTGAGAAGAAAGGCCGAAACAAACTCAGAGGTCATAGTCTCTTTTAAAGTCCAGACATAATCTTGGTCAGGTTATATGAAGACCATGTAGGTCGATGTCTGAGATGGTCTTTTGAGGAAAGAACCACACAGATTGAGAGGACCTGTCCAGTCAGTGCACGCATTTGTCAGAAATCGTGCAGCTCAACTCAAGACTTAAGGAGCTCAACGATCCGACGAACAATACCAAAGAAAGGACATTTGGGTAGGCCACAAAAATTACTCAAACTGCCAGACCATGGAGAGAATAATAAAAAATATAAAATGAATAAAATAAATGACCCACATCGTCTTCATATTCACAAAAATTAAAATAATGTAATACTTTACAAGTAAGCAAATGTCATTGTTTTAAAAAAAATATATTAATGTCAATATGTATATTATATAAAAAAAAACAACAAAAGAACAACAAAAACACTCAAAATGCATAAATTGGAAGCAGCTCAATCCCAAGCCTTTTTATCCTCAATATAATCTTTAACAGTATAAAAAGCTTTCTTGCACAACTTACGTTTAATTAATAATTTAAATTTATTAAGGCTAAGATCTTGAACGTGGCTTGGTAGTTTATTATAAAAGCGTATACATTGGCATCTGAACGAGCCACCTATTTTCTTGAGCCTTGTTGCAGGTACAACAAATTTGTGTTTGTTTCTAGTATTTATATTATGGATATCACTGTATTTTTTGAACAATTTTATATTTTTATGGGCATATAAAAGATTTTCATAAATATACTGAGAAGGCACAGTCATTACATTAATCTCTTTAAATTTGTCTCTGAGAGAGTGCCTCGGACTTAATTTATAAATTGATCGAACAGCACGCTTCTGCAAAACAAATATAGTCTGAATATCGGCGGCATTTCCCCACAATAGAATGCCGTACGACATTACACTATGAAAATAACTAAAGTACACTAAACGGGCAGTCTCTATATCAGTTAAATTACGAATTTTTCTAACAGCGTATGCTGCGGAACTTAGCTTTTTTGACAATTTATCTATATGTGGACCCCACTGAAGCCTAGCATCCAAAGTTATGCCCAAGAATACTGTGCTGTCTTCAGGATTCAATTCCTCGCCCTTTATCAACACATTAGTTTTCACCTGCCTAACGTGGGGTAGCGTAAACTTAATGCATTTGGTTTTCTTCTCATTTAGAAGCAAATTATTAACATTGAACCAGTGGACTACTTTCGAGATATTGATACTTTCGAGAGATGATAAGTAGACTTATAAACTAAGCAACACAAAACCGTTGTAATGGTTTGACTGTGGGGTCGGCGAGTCTCTAGACACTCTTACTTATACACTACACTAATAAGATAAATTAAAGTATATTTCCGACTACATATTTTAGTTAGTATTAAGTATTAATAACAATGGTGCTTAGGTACTAATATAAGTTAGTATTGTTAGTATAAATCATCACTCTTGTACGTGGGCGAAGCCGTGGGCATCAGCTAGTTATAAACATTTTTAACTTAGATATGTTTTTAATTTGCTTCTAAACCTATTTTTATTTGTTTCACTCCTTATGCCTGCCGGCAGACTGTTCAATAGATATGGTATTCGTTTTTTTAGGGTTCTGTCACCAAAGAATTGGTGGCTCTGGGTACATTGAATCTGCCAGCAGCCATAGATCGTTCTTCGTTTCGCTGATGATATCATGCTACTTGCATAGACTGCTGCCGGGATGCAACATATGCTCCAAGATCTGAGCACAGCAAGCCTTGAGGTTTTGGCTTGGACTAATGATTAAAGTTATAACCAAAAAAATAGCACAATAAGATGTTATGTAAACTGAAACTTTCCGCCGCCGCGCTGTGTCACACACTTACCCTGCCTCTTCTCCCTGTGGTACAAGCACTCCTGCACGATATGCAGTGGGCCCTCAATGCCGGCGATGGCTCGCTCCAGCTGCCTTCGAGTTTCGTTGAGCTTCTCACACGTGGATACTAAACGTTCCATCTCTATTGAGACCTATTAACACAGCTTCAGTTAATAAGGGTGGACCAAA
Organism: Luperina nickerlii; assembly: GCA_963855955.1. Taxonomy (NCBI): domain Eukaryota; kingdom Metazoa; phylum Arthropoda; class Insecta; order Lepidoptera; family Noctuidae; genus Luperina; species Luperina nickerlii. The sequence continues at coordinate 21,554,571 of OY979675.1, read as the reverse complement.
ATGATTGTGGAAAGTGTACCAGTTTTTCTAGTGTGAGAGACTCAAAATGTTTTCAAATAATGTATTGTGTCAGTCATGTCTTTGTGCGGTGCAGTAAAACCATGGATCTTTTAGGTGAAGACGCAAGATTGACCAGCAATTAAGTTAACTTATAAGGTAGCAGGTGAGAGGACTTTCTTGAGGCAGTTTCTTGAGGTCAGCACGATTATTTATAAATTCGCTGCTTCCTTTCTGAAGAGGACCCCTGACCCGTGGCATAAAATCACGTGAAATCTGTATCTTACCTCATTCCTCCAAAAGGTAGTGTCGGTGATTCGTTCACCGATCCTCCTGCCGGAGTCTCTCTGTCCCTGTGTGCCGATCTCATCGGTTTCCCTGTAATACTCTCATTTCAGTTAGACAGCGCAGTCCCATACACAAACAATTTTCAGAAAATATTTCGTACCTACTTTATGGAGCCATAGCGCTAAAGTTCTAAGCTTTGGTTTTCATGTTTTTCCGAAAGATTTTAGTACTTTTCCATTACTTTTTTCCAGGCGGTGGTCCTTACCGTAGCATCCTCATGATATCATTCCTAACACGTTCGGAGAAGTTCCTCTTGGCATCAGACTCGTTATAGTTCTTGATGCTGTTCTGGTTCCACTCGTACTGTGTGTATCGAGTGTATAGAGCTGCTCGGGCAGCGTGTTCTGGGCTTCGGTCGAACCCGGTGACCAGGTTGGGGAAGCGCAGCGGCTCCGCGGCCATGCCAGCCGGAGTATAGCACGGGTCCACCATGGTGTTGGTTATGGGCTGTGATGGCCTGGTGGACGAATGAGATTCGTGTTACTGTGCTGAAGTTACATAGATATACTCTTTATAATTATGTAATACATATAAATTATAGATACAAATGTGACATTACATAGGTATGCAAGTAAAAGTCTTTTTCTGAACCTATTTACAGAAATAAATATCATTTCATTTCATTACCTACCATTCTCATTTTTTTTTTACTTTTCCCTTTACAGATTCCATTATCTCGTAGCAGTTGTAGGGTAAATGGTATTGAAGTTATCGGAGATTGATTAAAAGTAAAAAGCAGTCTTACATAGGAGTAACCTCGATCTCCTCGTAGCCCATGATAGGCCTCCATGGGTGTTTCTTCGGCGAGTGGAAGCAGTAACCGACTTGTGGGGGCACACTGGGAGCCCCCACGATCTCTTTTACCGGAGACCATTGTTGGAGTTGCTATAAAATACATAAAAGAAAAATTCTACATCAAATAATTTTAAAATTTTAAGAACTAGTTATGTATTACATTACCGTGCACATAGACACTTCCTTGGCCATTTTGATTATTGTTTGTTGAAAACGTGTAAAAATTTTGAAGATTTTATAATCATTTGAATCAAACAAAAAGAGAAATTCAAAATTGAAATTTTTCGTATCTCTAAATTAGACAACCTGACGGAAACAAAAAAGTATTTCCTAAAACGATGCATTCGGGTTTCAGCAAATGCACATTAATTTAAAAATGCTAGGTAACTTTCAATATAGGTCTTTGTATAACCACATTATTATTTTTTAAATGTCTTCAACATAATATCTCGGGCGCGTTGGTCCCGGATCTTTAGAAGGCGTACGAGTTAAACAAGTTAAATAATTTTTACGAGTTAAACAATTATTGTGATGAGGCACAAACCGCCGATTATCCCTGTATGCACTATGCAAGTGCACCCAAAGACAACCCCCGGTGCAGGACTATTGCGGAACATGGAATATTATTATTTGCACCAACTTCCCAATAATGATTTGGCGACCAATCCAATAATAATAAAATCTTTATAATAATTCAATGATGAACGCAGCCCATAATGTCCAACCACACAAAATTGGTGACTGACAGTTTTTAATGTCAATGTCAGTGTCAATCACATTCACATTTCATATAACTCAAAAATCAAAACTATTTTGATTGGTCTTTGACATTATTCTGGTCTTAGGATTCGTAGATTCACGACGTTCAAATCATTTAATTAATTATTAAAGCATTTTTATTAATTAAGAATAGGGGTATGTGTTATTAGCTGTAAGCAAACATGAGTGGTGTACCAGACAACGCGCCACAGCGTAAGTAAATAACCTATGAAAGTATTTCATGAAATCCTAGACTCCTTCGTAAAACCCTGCACTTTCTGTTGTAGATTGTCCTGGGACCCAAAGTGACGATGCTGGGAAGGCCTCAGCGTGCGCTGGATGTCCTAACCAAAACATTTGCGCTTCGGGTAAGTGTTTAAACAAACATTGATATTGCATCAGTTATTTGTTCAGTCCTAGTTGTAAGTGCTATATAATCCACCGCTTTTATTGGCTAATTGCAATACAACTAGAAACTACTATCTGGATTCCTATTACTTTTAAATTAGCCATAATGCTTGCATAGGTTCTTTCAATCAACACAGCAATAATATAATTTTTTTCATTCGTGATTTTATAGTATGTATATCTGAATATGTTACAAGCACCCGAACTAAGACTTAACATACATGTTACTTACATTATGGTCTGTTACCAAATGTTGTATCTATGTATAAGTATTTATTCTTGTATTTTATAGTTATTTCCGAGCTATCTATCCATATGTTGCACCTGCCATGTTTTGGCTGCATCACCCAAAGGTTGACTGGTAGAAAATGCCTCAAGCATTAAGTTGACCTTTGTACAGTAGGTATTTATTTAACTATACAAAGTACTTACTTGAAAACTTTTAATAAATAAAATGTTTTCTCATAGATCATTCAGAATATAGAATCAATAACTTTGAGATACTGTTTGCAATCAGTTTGTTTTATCAGAGTTATCAGTGCTTGGAGAAAAAATGTTTGAATTGAAAATGTAATGTATTTTTATTATAACTTCACTAATCTATTCTCTACACAGTCAGTCAATACAGTATTAAAAAATAATGAAAACAAATTAATTGTGCCAATTGTGACTGAAAATATGGTTGTAAATAAGATTTTGTTTGATGTCAGTACCTTACCAGGTTGTAATCTGTTTAAAATCAATGTGATTGAATACATTGATACAATTATTAGACAGCATAAAATAATACTATTATAAAAAAAATACTCTTTTTACCAGGCGCAGTATCAGGACCAGACCCTGCAATCCAAATAATTAAAGAGCGGCTCTCGAATGTGAAGCACAAAATATTAATCCTCTCAGGAAAGGGAGGAGTTGGCAAGAGTACTGTCACATCTCTACTTGGCCATGCACTGGCTGCTAGGAATGCTGATGCTAATGTAAGTTAAACTATAATATTTCGTTTTAAGGATATCATAGGAAAGTACCGAAACTGAAATTTGACAACCAGTCTTACCACAACCCAGTTACTGGGCAAGACACAGTCTTCTCTTGTCTGCAGTCTGTGGAGGACAGATAGGCAGTCACTCCCATGTAAAATACTGGTATTCAGCTGCATCCAGTTAGTCTGGAGCCGACGCCAACATAGTTAAGAAAAAGGCTAGGCATGTAATGTTATGCCACATTTTTAAAAAAACTATCCATCCACATCCCAGCAATCTTGTGTTAGTAGCCTATGACAATTTTGCAGCTGACCCTTGGAGCAATAAATTATCACAATTCTACAGGCCAGCAAATTTTATAGTTACTAAATAGTCAACATTCCATTGTTAAAAACCTGTTAATCCTTAATCCATAGATGGAACAAATAATCATTGAAAAAATTGTTATCTATATACTGTTCACTTCAAATTTTATGAGGTAGGTGTTATCTTTATGTGATGTCTGACCTTCATTGAGCTAGCAATGGTGTACAAAATTCACCCAAGCATGGTAAAACTAATAATGTAAACCATAGCTTTGCATAAGTCTATTAAAAAAAACAATCAAAAGGCGTCAATCAATTAATGTTTATCTAGTGAAGGAAGCCAGTGAACTTAAGGCAATGCACTTTGATGACTTCTTGGGTTTAATGGATGGTCGTTACTTTTTATAACGCGCTTGATAGGGGGCGTGTTTGACCCCTTGATAACTCCTCTCGTTATCCGTCGGGTTATAATTATACTGCAGTTATAAGTTAAAACGTAATGACTTATTAAAAAAAAACAGTAATTTAAAATAATATTTCCACTCAAATAATTATTGGCACAAATTATGAACGAAAAGAATCTGAAATAATTTGTAGGTACACCAAAAAATTCTTCCATGTTCTTTCAATCATTCCATGTCAAAATTGATTGTTTTTTAATTTGAAAAGCTTGTGCCAGCTGTTCAGTTAAACACTAATTAAAACGTCACGCTGCGACAATAGGTACTCGGAGAACAGTAGAAGTTGAATAATTATTGAAACAACATTACAACATAACCTTACCCTATTATATAAAAAAAATAACATTAACATTACCCTATTATATCTTGACCGTCGTTCATACGCGTTTCCGAAATCCATTTTCGCGGCAAAATATTTTTTTTTCAAATTCAGAACGGCACAAACAACACGTGTATTGATTCCAAAGGCGCAGTGCCAAAGAATTTGCACAGTACAGCCACACGATGGCACTGCCTGGTACAACCTTCGTCGTGCGTCGTATATAGGTCAGGTTTTATGGGGTAATTTATTATAGTCGATGCATAAGTAGTTGTATGCATGGTTTTTTGTATACTTCTACGAATCTATTCTCTATAAATCTAATCTTCTATTTTTAATTATTTTTACAAGAATACACATCACCAGCTGGATGAAAGAAGCACAGAATCGGTCGGTGTGGCGCTGTTTGGTGGAGGCTTATGTCCAGCAGTGGCCGTCTTTCGGCTGAAATTATGGTGATGATGATGATTTTCCCAAAGGCACTGTTGTGTGTCTAAGCTCATACCACTTATTCAGGGGACATCCCTTGGACATTGGTGTGACCATGATCATTGCATTGCAGCAAAATGATGACTCAAATGGAGGGTAACAGATATTTACTAAACTATCCAAATTTAAAACAAAATCTTGATTACTTTCAGGTGGGTATATTAGACGCAGACATCTGCGGGCCCAGTCAACCTCGTGTGCTCGGTGTAAGAGGCGAACAAGTTCACAACTCTGGATCAGGATGGTCACCTGTTGTAAGTATAAATAAACGAAAGATTGGTTTTAAACCGCTTCAATTAAAGAAACAGACATCTACCAACCCGCACTGGGCCCGCGTGGTGGTTTACGGCCCACTCCCTCTCACCGAGAGGCCTATTTCCCAGCGATGAGGACATTATAGGCTGATTATGAAATAAATAAAGAAGATAGATCGCAATTAAGGACAGCCTTTTCTAGCAAGGTTTGCCATTTACAGTGGCGGAGCAAGACCTAAATTTCATGTGGGCAACATACATTTTGCGAGGCCCTCTGGTATCGAAAAATGGATTTGAAAAACAATTTTTAATACAGTTGCTCAAAAAGTGGCGTATTGCAGGGACGTATAGCGTTCGGGATGTGGGCTATTACATACTCGTGCTTTTTTTTTGCCTTTCCCGAACTCGTGCGTTTTCTTTCCCAACTGTCAAAATAATGTCTATTAAAAAGAAAAACCAACCATGAAGATTTTACTAAAAAAAATTCATAGAAGTTTTTATGCGAAACCGTCATTGCAACTTGTTCCGACTGTCAACCCTCGCCTTCGGCTGCGCCTCGGCTCGGGTAGACATTTGTCGGAACTCTTTGCAATGAACCTTTCCGCACTTGTAATGAAATATACTATTAAAAAGTCATAAATACTAGAAACAAACACAATTATGTTGTACCTACAACAAGGCTCAAGAAAATAGGTGGCTCGTTCAGATGCCAATGTATACACTTTTATAATAAACTACCAAGCCACGTTCAAGATCTAAGCCTTAATAAATTTAAATCGTTCATTAAACGTAAGTTGTGCCAGAAAGCCTTTTATACCGTTAAAGATTATATTGAGGATACAAAGGCTTGGGATTGAGCTGCTTCTAATTTCTGCATTTTGAGTGTTTTTGATGTTTTTTTTTATATACACATTGACATTAATGATTTTTTTTGTTTTAAACTGACATTTGCTTACTTTTTAAAGTATTACATTATTTTAATTATTGTGAATGTGAAGACGATGTGGGTCATTTATTTTAGTCATTTTATATTTTTTATTATTCTCTCTATGGTCTGGCAGTTTGAGTAATTTATGTGGCCTACCCAAATGTCCTTTCTTTGGTATTGTTCGTCGAATCGTTGAGCTCCTTAAGTCTTGAGTTGAACTGCATGATTTCTGACAAATGCGTGCACTGACTGGACAGGTCCTCTCAATCTGTGTGGTTCTTTCCTCAAAAGACCATCTCAGACATCGACCTACATGGTCTTCATATAACTTGACCAAGATTATGTCTGGACTTTAAAAGAGACTATGACCTCTGAGTTTGTTTCGGCCTTTCTTCTCAGAGTAGTCAGATAGGAAACGCCGACCTCATCTAGTTTAAAAAATTTATGATTGACGTGTAAAAGTGTTTGTGCAAACCTATTTACAGAAAATAAAATCATTTATCATCAAAAACTGTTAATTTTTATTTATTATGGACAATCAAAAGCTACAAAAAGACTATACAATACATAAATTATAGGTAGGAAACATTGAAAGTGTTTAAAGCTCGACACCAAATGTAATATATTGAACTCGTGAAAACGAATCATATGTCCCCAAACTCGAGGGTTTATTAGTAGCCACTGAAGAGTTCCACTATCCACCTCCTGGCTAAAATTACACGACATCAGTGCACTACTTCCATAGATTCAGTACATGATTCTGAACCCAAAGTTCATTGGTAATTTTTTTTATTAGCTGTTTCATGCATTTTGACCGCGTAGGTCACGTAGGCCTCGTACTCGCGTAGGTAGGTTTTAGCAATTTTTTTGTTGTAATAACTGACGACTAATTTCTAAGCTAGTCTTGAATCATGTGCTGGATTCTTGGTTACTTTTTGCGGTCGATGTCCCTGCCAACCTGTGTACTTGATCAGGGAATAACGGATATAATTTTTTTTTATAGTATTTTCTTCCGAACTACATATATGCATATAAAGTTTCATTTCGATACGACAATTAGAAGTAGGTTATAATACTTTTAAGATTTTTTTACATTTTTAGTATGTTACCAGTGAAGATAATAAAAGCGTGTTAAAAAGAATTTGGTACGAGTTATACGACGAATAAAACTTTTCGTCGTTTTAAACGCGATAAATAAATTTGCTTGTCCTGCCTTCGAGGTGCAAGTCCGTGCGAGGCCCCTAGGAGAGCGAGGCCGTAGGCGATGGCCCACGTCGCCCACGCTTTACGCCGCCTCTGGCCATTTACATTGTATCGAAACTATTAGCATTCGCGCTGCGTTTACGCGTCGTCTGTGTGCCTACTCTTGAAACATACCATGTGCAAAGATAAACTAAGCTTGATGATAAACTAACTAAAATAGCATGCTGAAAATGGAAAAAGTGACATCACCATCGCCGAGACCCATAACAACCATTTCGTAGATGAGGTCAAAAATCATAAAATGTGCTAGTCAAGTAGTCATCCAACTATTTTAATTCGCCAGACGGTTCTAGTTTATTACATCCATGTTACGATTACAACCATAATCATTTTAAAAGTTGTAGAAATCTTTGAATATAGCCTAGCTATTGCCTGCGACTTCGTCTGTGTGTATTTTGTATTCCATCATTTTTTAATACAAATACCTGTCCAGGATGAAAAGTCCTTCATAGTCCCAGGCTAGCTTACCTGTCAAATTTAATTACGATCGTTCCAGTGGTTTAGGCGTCAAAAGATAGCAGATAGACATACAGAGTTAGTTTCGCATTATAGAAATAAAAGTCGCTGGTTCGTGGTAGTGAAAAGCAAAAGTGTAATACGTCAATCAGAAATACTAAACAATAAGTATTCAAAAAATAGACAAAAGGTATAAAAAGAGGCTTCAAAACATAAAGCCTGCGGCAGACTTGCACAATATTAGTAAGGATATTTGCTCGATCATTATAGCCACACTCATTTACACAACGCTTAGGGAAGTACACCACCATACATCAAAGCGCTTCTGTCTACTTTAAATCATTACGCCGGCTGTCCCTGAAAACCAGCGAGAGCGTTGACCGTTTTGTGTGGATCGCATATTTTCCGCAACTTGTTCTTTCTCTGCGTCGTCGTATTAGCCGCAAATCAACATACATATTTTCTTTCTATTAATTAGCTCTTTGCTTTTCTGCAAATATGTAAATATAATATTTTAAATTTTGCCCACAGTATGTAACAGACAACCTGTCATTGATGTCTATCGGGTTTCTACTGAGCAGTCCAGACGATGCAGTCATATGGAGGGGGCCTAAGAAAAATGGTAAGCACCAGATATTTACCACAAAAACGAAACAATAATAAGAAGAAGCAAATGTTCTGTATCATTGTATTGTTTTCAGGCATGATCAAGCAGTTTCTAAGTGAAGTGGACTGGGGAGAACTGGATTATCTGCTAATAGATACACCTCCAGGTAAGCTTACTTTTACATACAGATTCATCATAACTTTTTTTCTAAATAATTTATTATGAAGAGAGAATAAATGATAAATTATTAATAGAAGAACGGGCAAGAAACTCCTTGGACACTCTTCTTTGTCTTATCAGATCTTAAATCAATCAGCAGAATATATAGTTGTAATAAACCTCTTTTTTAACCTTTTGACAACTGCCATGGGTAAAAATTTCCATAAGGCGTCTTTGCCAACCGATTGCTTATGCAATATGTTTAAAAAAATATGTTTTTCTCCATCCCAGGTACATCAGACGAGCACCTATCAGCGGTCCAATACCTGACATCAGCCGGTCTGAGCGGTGCACTCGTAGTCACAACTCCGCAGGAAGTGGCTCTGTTAGACGTTAGGAAGGAACTGCAGTTCTGTTCCAAACTCGGAGTGCCTGTCATAGGAGTCCTGGAGAATATGTCGCTATTTGTCTGTCCTAACTGCAAGGTAACAGTGTTGACTTTTACAGGCATGATGCTTTGCCTTCTAATGTAATGCACCTTTGATGACTATTTATTTATTGGGGAAAACATGCACAACACTAAAGACCTAAATCCAAGTTATTGCACAGTTAAATTACAATAAACATAGACGTATTTACAATAAGGAAGGAATTGCAATGAGAAACAATACACGATAACAAACGACGATTAAAACTGACAAATAACAATAAAAAAATACTGACACAAAAAACATCTCACAGAATCTCAAATGTCACAAACAACGTCATCACACTCCTGTGTCGATGTCAGAACAGCATTCAGCATTGCGAGCGCGCGAACCAAGGGCAAATGAGGATACTATGGTACTGTAGACCTTAGAGCATATGTTTGTCAACCAAAAGAAAATGCCAGCCTTGATTCACACACTGCTGAGTAAAGAACGCGTATGCCCATGAAAATTAAAAGTCTTATCATAAATGAAATTTTTTCAGACCCGCAGCGAAATATTCCCGGCCACAACGGGCGGAGCAGCCCAAATGTGCTCAGAACTAGGCGTGTCTCTCCTAGGCAGTTTGCCCCTAGACCCGATACTAGCGCGCTGCTGCGACGACGGAAGAGACTTCTTACAGGAACTGCCAGCTTCGCCCGCTGTCACAGCACTACGTGGCATTGTAGATAGTAAGTTATTATATAGCTGTACAAGGATCTTATGGCGCGTGGCCAAAATCGGAACAAATGCCGCCATCTTGTTTTTTCAATACATACATATTTTCACAAATGTTTACCAACAGCGCCTCCCTGTCAACTATATTCGAGCGCCAAAAGATAATTGTAGCACTGTACTTCTGCAATACGGTACAGAATAGTTGACGGTATCGGTTTGAGGGTCGAGAAGTTGGAGTTGCGTCACAAGAGGAACTTCAAGTCGTTCGTGGTGCGTGTTCCGACACATTATCTCGAGAAGTTCCTCAAGGAAGAGTTCTGGCCGAAGGGTGTTGTGTACCGCCGCCGCGCCGGTTTCGTGGCCGGCTACATGACACCACTCAGTGAAACTCGACGCAGACACTTCGTGTGCATTAGTTTTTAGTGTAAATATAATGTTGTATGTATTTATAGTATTTTTAAGTTATATTAATATTGTAATATATGTGTTTATGTGGGCCTTGATGCCTGAAATAAATAATGTAAAATTAACCGTCCACTGCTGCCTAGGATGAATGTGCAGGTAGAGGGTCGCAGTAAATGTTCCCACCTGGCGCCGTGTACGTTACCCCAGCAAGAAAGTGTCTCCTAGAGTTATAGGAGTAGGACGTATAATATGTGCCCTATCTGCTGTAAATGTGCCCCCAAATAAAAAATGTGTGCCCCCTGTCGTTTTGGAAAAAAACGGAAAAAACGATTCCTGCTGGGGTAACGTTTTTCTAGCAGGAAAATTCTAAACGAATGATCGGAGAGAGAAAAATTGTGCATGGCCAGAGAGCTTATAGGTGTGCCTTAATGTGCCCCCAAAAAAAAAATCTGTGCCCCTTCAGGTTTTCGAGATATTGCATTTCCTGCTGGAGTAACGTTTTGATGAATCGTATATCTCTACAACCATTGCATGTGCCCCTGTAGAGTAAACATACACGAGTAGCTCTTAATGTGTGCCCCTTAGTGCCCCAATTAGTTTTAAGAAAATATTTATAGTTTTCAAGTTATAGCGGTTTTATGAAAACCCGAAAAAACATCGCAGCGCCTAAATTAGACAAGAAACAAGTTCGCTGAAAACTGTATTCGGTCCTTCTTGACGCTAATAATAGCCATACAAAGTTTCAAAACTATTCATGCATGCGTTTTTGCTAAAAGTCAAAACGATGGTGTCCTAACTTTGACGGCAAAATACAAGGAACCGGCTCAATCCGAGATGTGTAGGTGTAAACCAAAATCATGTGCCTTTAGTCAAAAATATATGGTGAAAATATTCAGCTTGGAATGTTTCGCATTAAGTAAATATTAACAAAAAACCAAAATATGTAAGCAACGGCTGGTTATCCGACCAAATTTGAATGACTACTAAAAAGCGACGGATTCATACATATCGATGACCTTCTTTATTGAACGTATTATACCTAAGCTGTTGTCCGTACAGTCGCGTTCAAAAGTTTTGGGGGCTAATTAAAAAATATATTAAATGCACCTTGTGACTATAATAAATGAAACAGCTTGTTGATGTGGAAATTATTATTTTTATTCCCTTAATTTTAATTCTTAAAGTAATTATTGCATCAAATCACAGATCAAAGTTCCTACCTATAAATATTAGAAATTAGTATATAAAGTAATGAAAAAAATCGGTTGTCTGTAAAGTCGGTTTACTGACGATAGTTGAACGTGACAACGTCATAAGAAAATACTGATGGAATAGTTGCATTGCATTTGTTAATATTCGCTTGCACTTCAAGCCGCCATGGAACGCTACAGAGCGAGGCCGCGAGGTAACGCTACATGAGTCATGTTTTTTCGTGAGTGCAGCCAGCTTCATCGATTTATTAGACGTTGTCACGTCAAAAATCCAAGTACTTGATAAGACAAGTATTTTTAAATAGGTAATTCAAAACAATGCCATTAAATACTTACCACCGCAGATCGTGCCATAAAATTCAACACCCCTACAACCACATAATTCTTATAAAATGCTTAATACGCCACTTTCAACCAACTCAAAAAAAAGTAAACAAACAGTATCAGTGTAACTGCGTGACTCAACGTAACAGTGTCCTTGGCGTCATAACATAACTGCAACTGTTTACCAATACCAAGTAATAATCCAAACGCACTTCCTCAATAAACACTTCGTACCTATTATTCATAATAGAGCGACGTTACACGTAACCTGTCTCTGTCACACTAACACCGTACGCGTACTAGCTGTCTCACTTTCTCCAAGCTAGACAAAGCGACTCCTTGCGACACGACGTCAGCGGATGCCGCGGGGCCAGAGATATATGCAGCGGTGTGGGGAGGCGAAAAAAGGGAATCTTCTATTAAGTAAGGTGAATGCTCCAACCAGCCCGCAAAATTCAATTTTTTTCTATTTTTTTTTTGTTCCTATGCCTTTATGAACTTGGAGGGTTGTATTGGTGATTTTGATGATTATGATTCTGTAACTATATACGTCTTACAACCGCGAATAATATTTTAATCAACATACAACCTAGCACTGGCCTGCAAATTGCAAAAAACGCAAGAAATTTTGAATTTCGCGGGCTAGTTGGAGCATTCCCCTTAATGATGAAAAACTTACAATGCGTGCCACGAAAGATGAGACTTGACACACCACGTGGTTTGACATGCGCAGTACACGATTTTAGGTATCTTTAGCGGTATGAGGTCTGAGTGCGGGACGGGACTGGACGTCATAGGGGCGGCGGAAAGAGCGGGGGAGGCGGGTCAAGTCTCATTTCGTGGCATGCATTGTACTGTTAATTTATCTAACCTACGGCTTATCAATAAATATATATGTACCTAATATAAAAAGACAAATACGGGCTTTTTATTTATATACAAAAAAGAGCTACCTCTTTTTAGTAGTAGGTATGTTTATTAAAGCTAAAAGAATTTACACACTAACTCTATAATAGAAATAAAAATATTTACAAGTATCAAAAAGAGTTACAGGGCGTCGAAAAATTCGTCCACATCGCTGTCAACAGGAAAAGTGCCCAGAAGGCTGGCAGCATTAGTAGGTATTCATCACACATTTCATGAACTATATTTTTTTTTAAACATCGGGACCAAGTCAAAGACCTGGCAAATATCTCGATGTATTTCTTTCGTTCACACATAAATTACTGGATGTATTTTAATGAAATTTAGAATCGAGAAGATAGCTTACCTTGAAATAGCACTTAGGCTACTATTTATAATGTACTTAATCATGTGTAACGTCATAGAAACAGCTAGTAGAATATAATCCAATAACAACTTTATTTAATTACATATTACTTTTGTAAGTCAGTGTACTCAGGCACAACACGTGTGAACCGGTTAGTGAGTAAAGTAAAGAAGGTCATCGATATGTATGAATCCGTCGCTTTTTAGTAGTCATTCAAATTTGGTCGGATAACCAGCCGTTGCTTACATATTTTGGTTTTTTGTTAATATTTACTTAATGCGAAACATTCCAAGCTGAATATTTTCACCATATATTTTTGACTAAAGGCACATGATTTTGGTTTACACCTACACATCTCGGATTGAGCCGGTTCCTTGTATTTTGCCGTCAAAGTTAGGACACCATCGTTTTGACTTTTAGCAAAAACGCATGCATGAATAGTTTTGAAACTTTGTATGGCTATTATTAGCGTCAAGAAGGACCGAATACAGTTTTCAGCGAACTTGTTTCTTGTCTAATTTAGGCGCTGCGATGTTTTTTCGGGTTTTCATAAAACCGCTATAACTTGAAAACTATAAATATTTTCTTAAAACTAATTAGGGCACTAAGGGGCACACATAAAGAGCTACTCGTGTATGTTTACTCTACAGGGGCACATGCAATGGTTGTAGAGATATACGATTCATCAAAACGTTACTCCAGCAGGAAATGCAATATCTCGAAAACCTGAAGGGGCACAGATTTTTTTTTTGGGGGCACATTAAGGCACACCTATAAGCTCTCTGGCCATGCACAATTTTTCTCTCTCCGATCATTCGTTTAGAATTTTCCTGCTAGAAAAACGTTACCCCAGCAGGAATCGTTTTTTCCGTTTTTTTCCAAAACGACAGGGGGCACACATTTTTTATTTGGGGGCACATTTACAGCAGATAGGGCACATATTATACGTTCTACTCCTATAACTCTAGGAGACACTTTCTTGCTGGGGTAACGTACACCCTGGCGCCTACGTTTTCATGCAGAGCGAAGCTAAGTTTATGTGCGTAGCTTAGCTTGGCGGGTTTGTATGGAGCGACGCCTTTATGTTCTGCACCCCACCATACGCTACGTTACGAGATATGGTAGTCATGTAACCATCTTGTTTTTTTTTAACTATTTAAATAAAAACTTTTTGTTACAGAAATCGTTGCTACTTGCGAAAACACCTCCAGTTGAGCCCTTGAAACGACCAACGCAAACGATGCCTTTTAATAATTTAAGTTTAGTATTTGCTGTTATAAAATATACTTAATCCTATATTTATATTACCTAGTCAATTCTATGTTTTGCTAAGAGCTCAGTGTTAAGATTGAGAACTGAATAAAAACCGACAGTACTTACAATTATTCCATGAAACTGTGTCGAAAATTAAGGAATTTACATATTTGCAAGAAATAAATAGTAGTTTTATTATCATTTTTTTTACCTAGAACCATAATATTTAATACTAATCCAAAGTAAGTACAAACTATTTACACTAGATACCAAATTAAATAGATAGATAGATAAAACGTTTATTTAGTGCAACAAAAGACACAATACAGGTATTAAAAACATTAAAACAGGTGAAAAAAAAATTTAAAGATAAATTGAACCTAGCTCATAAACATCTATAACGTCGATCACTACTGGGCGGTGTGTGTCTTATGATTGCACCAAATGGGAGTCCAGCTCAGCATATGCCAGGTACAATACCTGACGCTGGTATTCTGCTGCATCCCGTTAGTGACACACGGATGTCGAGAAGACACATCTGAGTTTCAACAAAATGGTACCTGCATAGTGCGGCGCGTATATTATAAAGGTGGTAAGTACCCACAGTTACTTACTTTAAAAAACCGACAGAAAGAAAGATTTTAAAATTTTAAACTTAATAAATATTTGTGTAGTGTCTACTGGATTACTTGAATGACTAACAAACCAAACCAACCAACCTGACTATACAAATAAAAACAAAGCACACTCGGGCGTCGAAATACTCGTCCGCATCGCTGTCATCCGGAAACGTGCCCAGAAAACTGGCAGCATTTATTAATTAAATTGCTTTTTGTTTATGCACTATAGAATAGAATAGAAAAAAACAAAAGACACACACACACACTAGACACTATATTAAAAGTCAGCTATTTGCCCAGTAATAATAATTATGAACTCTTCTAAAATAACTCCCGTTAAAATTTTCAGCTGGTAACCCTATTATGGTACTGTGTGTGTCAACTTCACGTGCTAATCAGTGTGACCAGATTCAGTATTTTAATACTTTTTCGGTATATTTTATCGACTTTTCCGAGCCTCAGTATATTTGTAGGTATATTGGCGGAAGTAAGTATTTTTGGGTATATTTTGGATATAAAGCTATGACCGTCAGCGCGTTTATTGTTTGTTTTAATTTTACTTGACGCATCCATCCGGAAAGTATGTCTACTTATCTAGTTTTCAGCAAAATTATTTGGCTAAGTGGGAACAAATTCCGGAGCTTTCTTCGTGGCTTTCACGTTATAAAGATGACGAGTACGCCGCCTTTTGCAAAGTATGCAGTGCGAAACTCCAAAGAAGATTAGCATCTATAAAACAACATGCAAATACTGAAAAGCATAAATCGAACTTGAAAAAATATAAAGTTAAGAAGTTCGGAGATATTTTAATTAGTAGATGTTCAAAACTGTGTAAAGAAATTTTTATTTGATTCCAGAGTCATACATTTATCAAAAAGGTACCATGAAAGACTAAATCAAGAAAGCTGAGCTGCGTTTATGCAGTTTTCTTTCAGAACACAACATCCCTTTTATCATTTACTGTGATGATGAATGAATAAAACCTTTTTAAAAATCAGTATTTTTATTGGTATATTTTCCCTGTGCAATTTGGTATATTTCAGTATTTTTTTGAGGTGCCTCGGTATTTTCGTAAAATTTAATCTGGTCGCACTGGTGCTAATGCCAAATTGACTTTGATAGCAGTAGCACAAATTAAAAAAATATTCCAAAAACCGGCGATTTCACAAATTTATTCTAGAATTACTAATTTGAGACGACAGTGTACATTACTCGTTTTCATTGAACGCGCAGAAGCGGTTGTAATGTAGTTTTAGTTCGAAACAAGTTTTCAATACTAAGACCAGTTACATGGCACGAGCGTAGTCTCAAGTCACCAAAGATGCCTAATGCTCATGCCGAGGAGGACAAGCCATGTAGGGCGTGTTCAGACTTCAAGAGTTGGGCCAAGAAACAGAATAAAGCGACTTTGGCAACGCCGAACAAAAACAAACAGGTGAGGTTATGTTTCATAAGTTATAGAAGTTTCTAAATGAAGTTCCTGTCCTTATCCCGGACTGAAGACAGGGTATGGATAGATTTCTTAAATACAGCATAATTGCTGCTCCGTTTCGGGGTAATAATAACTTCGGTTATCGCAGTTTTCATAGTCTCTGATAGTGATCTGAGAATGATGCAATCTAGATGCAACAGCTGATTGTAACAATGACAACAGATGTTATAAAAGGTTGTTGTGGCACCTAGATTTAAAATATGATCAAGTTCCACAAATATTTGGACTTCTCACAATCACTGGCCATGGTGAACTAATTTGTTTTTAGTTTAGATCACAATAAAATTATTGATTATTCATCTTAGCTGTACTACTTATCAATAAACTAAAGTTAGTGGTTATGCTAACTAAATAACTTTTAATTATTCAGCCTCCTGCACGGCGGAAGGACTGTCCCCTAGACAAGGATGAGATAGGCACATCAACATGGTCTTTCCTCCATTCGATGGCGGCCTACTTCCCAAAGATGCCAACTAAGCAGCAGTCTGAAGATATGGTGCGGTTTTTCAACATCTTCGCACAATTCTACCCGTGTGAACCCTGCGCACTTGACTTCCAAGATGAGTATGTATAAACAAAATAATAATATTGACCTACTTTGTGTTTGAAGTTATAAAGTGTAAATACAATACTGGCCCAGCAAAACCATTTATAACTAGCCCTTAACTGAATTACCAAATTAACTTAAATTACTTGACTTAGTTTAGAACAGTAAGCTAAGCAAATAAGCTAAGTAAAACAAGAATCTTCTAGATTAATTACTGCAGATTAAGTTACTTAAATTTACATAAAATTCTTAATCAGAAATTATATTTTCAGCATAAAACAATACCCACCACGTACTGAAACCCAAGATGCACTAGCAAAATGGCTGTGTGAGCGACACAACACCGTGAACGTCAAACTTGGTAAACCAGTGTTTGACTGCTCCAAGGTTCACGAGCGGTGGAAAGACGGCTGGGCCGATGGCTCCTGTGATTAACCAACGTCTTCACAGACTAAATGTTGAATATAGACCAATAAGCATTCAGAGCCCGAGTAAGCCTTTTTGAGTTGGGTCCCACAAATGTGATATTAAAGTTTAGCATATTTATTTTATACCTTGTTAAAAGACATGATGCCCCTAAAGAAATTATTGTTTTTCCTTTTTATTGGCATGTTGACTTTTACTCATATTTTATACTAATAACTTACCTGCCATATAGATTTTTTGGCCTTTACAAAACTGTATTGATTATAGTGTAATTCACCATAATGTAATCACAGTCAATAATTTTATGTACAAAAAATACCCCTTCTTGCAGATATATTAAGACATTTGTCTGTGAACACTTGTTGAAGAACTGTTGAGGCTCTGTGCCTAGTATTAGAGAGTTGTAAGTAATATTAGTTCAGTGTTTTATAGTCACTATGTGATCAACCCAAGCATTTTATTGTAGACGAAACTTGTGATTTTCATTAGATAATGCAGTTTGTACAATCTGTATGTGTTAAAGCGTACCTAATGTTGTTACTATTTGATATAATATGACACTATTGAGCATTTCTTTTTTGTTTTATTTTTTACATAACATTTTATTATTTATTTTTTAACTAGCCTAGGCAAGGCTGCCCCACTTCTGGGCAAAAGCCTCCCTCCACTCCTTCCATCTTTCGCGAACCCGCGCATCCTCCTTCCAGTTTTGACGGAACTTATGCAGCTCGTCCTGCCATCTCCTACGTGGCATAACATAAAAGCTGAAAATATCATGAACCTTGAAATCGTCATTGGCAGTCAAAGGGTTGACTGAATACCATACAGTAATAGTTACACTAACTTAATATAAAAAAATAATCAATACCTTATCGTTATCAGTTATCACACATTTTATCGTGTATGTAATGTATGTTGTCCCATATTAACATGGAGTGGGAGCGGTGTACCTATGGACGGAATTGAATGTTCCTTCACTAGCGGAGAGTATTATATTATATTATCTCTGCTAGCGGTAATCGTTCGCTTTGCCGAGATCAGCTTACGCACGCCAAGTAAACCAAGAACAGCTTGTGATTATTACCTTACTTTTAAACCATGACGCCGGCGTGGCTATCGCTGCGATTCTCTCGCCCATGTAGATGACACGTCATTACTCATTTATTATCCAACATGATTTGACCTAGTTAGTGCCGGAGCACCCGATGCGTTGCGGCGCCGCACCGCAAAGATTTCAAGCCGCTCGTGTGCCCGCCGATTGGTCGAAATCTGCGGTGCGGCGCCGCAACGCATCGTGTGCTCCGGCACTTACCCTTGCCCTTTACTACCGTGCTAAGCTCAAAAGCGGTACTTATCTCAAAAAAAACCTAAAGTTGAGTTTTATGGCTTCGGATAGCTTAATGAAATACCCATCTAATGCAATCTAAGCCAAATATCGGTATCTTAATGATTATAAGAAATAGGTGCTTTTTAGTAGGTACAATCTAAGGGCTTGTACACGAAACTGCGATGCGACGCGATGCAAATTCGCAACACAGAAAGTTGCCGACATGAATTGCTGCGATGCGAATTCGTGCGGCAAGTAGCTCCCTAGGGTGACCATTCCTTCGACGACCGTTAACCGTACTGGAAGTATTTTGAAAACATTTTTCATTGTTTTCTTTTTCGTCGAAATTTGGAAATAAATTTTTACATACGTTCTTCCAAGCTTCTTGTTTCATGAATTTATTTTTATAATCTTCGTTACTAGTGTCTAGTGTCCCAAAGAACAGGGTACTCCTCAATCAGTGATATAAAAAAATAACGTCGTACTCTGTCATTTTGTTTACAATAAATCATATTATACGTCTTGCCCACACGCTGTCTCAGAGCGAACTTTAAATAGCGTCAACAAATGTGACGTAACATCGCAGAAATGCGCGATGTGAATCAATTCGTAAGTTCTTGCGATGCGTAGTGCGAGCTCGCAGATTTTTGCATTGCAACGTCGCACCGCAGTTTTTTGTAAAAGCCCTAAACCTAGGATCTCACATTCTCACCAATCCAACAAAAAGGAGCAGACAAATAGAGCTGCTGTGCGATTCTGTAACCATCTCACCGTGAAAGCTTAGGTGAAGTGAGCGTGGAGTGAGCTGTCAATAGTGTCAATTCCTAGCAAAAACAAATTCACATCACCTAAGTTTTCACGGTAAGATTTTTACAGAATTGACCGGCTGTACAAAAATCTCGCGCCAAAATTTAAACAAACGCCGCTTGGTTTGTCAATACAATTATTAGTGTCAATTTTACACCTGTATGTGCGAAGCTAAAAGATAAACCGGTCAAGTGCGAGTCGGACTCGCGCACCGAGGGTTCCGAATAGATTTGTACGTATGTTACTACGAATTTACGGTTTTTGGATTTTTTCCTTTACTTGTGCCTTTTCCTTTATGACATTGCTTCTTGCCAAACATGATTTTAGGTCAACGGGAAGTACCATAAAGGTTTTGATTCCCTTGCGAGTGTCAAAATATGCGACATAAACGGGACAAACGGCCGTACCTTTTGCTTGCGTTGACTTAGAAGTTTGATTTATTCAATGCTTCAAGGGATTGCAGCTCTGAGTATTTGATATTAATTTCAACTTAACTCCACGGCGATCCTGAGAAAAAGGTTCTTGACAGACGGACGACCGAGTGATCATATAAGGTAGTAACCATGGCCCTTTGGGTTTCCTTCTGATGGTAGACGACCTACCAGAAGTAGTCCAAGACGCTAGTTGTTTGGCGACGACCTCAAATTGCCACTCGCGGTAAAAGGCGGTGATGACTGTGTCCGGCTACAAAGGGACATTGATAGGGTAGTGAGCTGGAGCACAGAAATTCTCTTGCAGTTTAATAGCTCGAAGTGTATGGTCATCACTTTTTCTCGCGCACACAGTCCCATCTCACATACCTATCATATTGACGGGTGGCCTATGGCACAGGTCATAGAAGTCAAAGACTTGGGAGTAGGCTTCAACGCAGGTTTGACTTTTCGTGATCACATCATGCGTAGCTGTAAAAGCGCGTATAGAAATTTAGGTTTCATGCTTGGTACGGTCAGAGGGCTCACGTGTGTGAAAGCTATTATTAGCGTTATATAATGCATTGGTGAGGAGCCAGTTAGAATGTAATGCAGTCATTTGGGCTCCGCATGAAGCTAAATATACTCTCATGCTGGAGAGTGTACAAAATAAGTTTATAAGATATTTATATAAGCGTTATTATGGAGTCTATCCCTTTTACCCGTTAATGTATCCAACCTTATTTATGTTAGCTATGGTAGGATACAATGAGCTAAGGGTTAGGAGGGATCTTGCACTAACCTCATATATATTTAAGTTACTGAGAGGGAAGGTGCATAATGCAGTTATTTTAGGGCTGGTGAGTCTGTGCGTTCTGGACAGGTACGGGTACCCTGGCGCTTTCGCCTTATGACGATAAAGATCACCGTGATTCGGACAGAGATGCAAAATTAAAGGTAAAATAACTGTGAACAGACTATAGTACTCTAGTTACGGGTAACGAATAGTAAAATAATTAAGGAGAATTGTTTCTGACCAATCTAGTTTCAAAAGGAATAAAAACAAGCACACCAAATGATCAAAAATGTTTATTGTAAAAAAAACTTACAAGGTAAGTAATCAGTTCACGTTTCTACAATAATTGTAACATTTAAAAGATTCACGATCTTCAGTCCGGGGGCAAATATGACAGAGACGACGCGACGTTCAAAAAGGCGTACTTTTTAGTGTTCCGTACCCAAAAGGTGCTAACGGGACCCTATTACTAACTTACTGTGCGACTGTCACAGAGCTGTGTTTAGAACCGCAATAGTTTAGCCAGTAAAAAAAAACATAGAATACGTGTTAGTATGGTTACTAACAATAAAAATTTTGTTAATACAGTCCAGATAGAGAAAGGAGTTAAGTAAGGCGACCCGCTATCTCCGAAACTATTCACAGCTGTGCTGGAGGAAGTCTTCCGAAAGCTGGCAGCGGGATGGACGGAAAGGGGCATTATGGTCGGCCATAAGAGATTATCTAATCTCCGTTTCGCCTACGATATTGTGCTCTTTTCGTCTTCAGCCTCCGAGTTGACACAGATGCTAGACGATCTTGGCACGGCAAACCTAGAGATCGGACTTCAGATGAATATGTCAAAGATCAAGTTGATGTCGAACAGCGCGCATCGCAGGATCACTGGCGGCCCCACCCGCCACTGATCCTGCGATGCGCGCTGTACGTAGAATACGTTGGTGAGTATAATTATCTATCTTGGTCAAATAGTCTCTTTCCAGGCAAGACAAAACAAAGAGGTTGCGAGACGCACCGGACATGCCTGGTGGAGCTATTGGGCAATGAAAGACCTAATGAAGGGTGATCTTCCCTTGTCCCTTAAGAGAAAACTCATTGACGTGTGCATACTTCCCATCCTCACATATGGAGCTCAAACACGGTCTTTGACAAACCAGCAAAGGTCCACCGTCGAGGTTTGCCAGAGGGCTATGGAAAGGAGTATTCTGGGCATCAAACTAACACACCGGGTTAGGAATACGACCATCCGTTCCAACACAAAGATAACTGATGTCACTTGGAAAGCTGCCACGCTAAAATGGAACTGGGCTGGACACATCTGCCGCATGTCAGGCGAACAATGGGCCAAACTTACGACCCAATGGGTCCCTCTTAATGGCAAACGACATCGTGGCAGGCGCAGACGGAGACGGCGGGATGAGCTGGACTCCTTCAACAAGAACTGGTCCTCAGCAGCTTTGAACAGAGAGAAGTGGAAAGAGGGTAGGGAGGCCTTTGCCCTGCAGTGGGACATCACAGGCTAATAATAATAATACAGTCCAAACGCAAGAGTATACAAGAAACTTAAAAAAAAATGCATTTAATCTTAGTTTTTTCATAGCATGCTTATCGGTACGGAACACTCAGTGCGCGAGACCGACTCGCAATCGTCTAACAGGTGTTTAGACGTAGCAAGTCATTTGTTGCTGCCTGATATCTGTCCTAGGACTGTTTGGGTTGCTCTCATAAGAATTCCATTTCCCTCTCGATGCCGACGAACTTGAGTTGCTCGGTAGGCCCGTATCTGGAAATAAACATTGGCCATATGAAATGATAGATAAACAGATCAAATGTAAATGTTGCTTATCATAATTGCAATTATTCAATAGAAGAATAGCTCTTATGAACACATAACATAAAATCACGGCTGTTTCCGCCCAGAGGTAAGGCAGAGCTGTACCAATGTTTATGAGATTCATCTATGTATGTTATTTAGATTGCATCATTCGCTTGTCACAATTATGAGAAAACAACAAACGCATGATGCAATAATTTACAGTTTGTTATTTAGCCTATTTTTTGCAAAATAAATAAATCATTAGGCCAGCCAATATCAGGTCATTCCTCAGTTGTCTCCACATTTGATTGGAATTCAAGACCTTTCCGGCTTAAAAACACTGGACGAACGGACCATTTTTTCCGATCGTCAACAGTGTGGGGTGTGATTGATCGGGAATATTCGGAAAAAGTTGGTCAGTTTGGCTGTCTGTACCGGGTACACTACATACATACGAAAAACTTTATTCCGACAGTCACAAATACAAATTTCAAAATACCGATTTTCATAACTCTGAATGGTTCAAAATTCCTAATATAAAGCGGCACACTCTGCCAGCGTATGCCACGCCGTGTCCTCCCGGCAGTCGACGCAGTGGTGACACCGGGCGTCCGGCTCCCTGTTTATGCGAAAGTAACCTAACTAAACCTAAACTCGGGGTGCCCTTCGCTCGCACTTACATCCTACGTCGCCTATTTGCGTTCGTTGAGTTCGGGTGCGGTAACGGTAACGTAAGTATATAGCGAAAGATAATTCGGAGTATTGAAAATCGGAATATCGCTTTTCGGACCGAAAACCCATCGAGCATTTGATTCTTCGAACAAATGAAAATCGAAAAACAAAAAATTGCATTTATGACTTTCGGTAAAATAAATTTCGTGATTTTTAATAATAGACATTATAATTCTTAGGTATTATGAAATTCTGACTTTTGAAGATCGGAACATCAAAATTCGGAGTAAAATATTTCGGAATATTTGGGTGTTCCCGTCTGTAACACACCCTTAAGAGGAAATGCGTTTGGTCGTTTCTCCATAGAAATGCTCTCGCCTGTTTTCTTGCCCAATGATTTTTTTACAGAATAATAAATATTAACTACTTTTAGGTCCCTATGTTTTCCTTTTTGATGATACATTATTCAAACTCAAACTCAAAACTCAAAGCATTTATTTCAATTAAACCATTTACAGGCACTTTTGAATTGTCAAAAAGTCGGTCAGTCAGAAAATATGAAGCTAGTTGCCCATTCCAAAGCGTAGGTACCTATGGAGAAGAACGGGCAAGAAACTCCATGGACACTCTTTTAAATTATAGTTTTACAAAAATATTAGTTACATCAATAATGTGAATTTATAATTATATGTGAGAACGATGTAAAAAAGATATTAGAACCGAACCGAACCGTAAAAAATGCCAATTTAAACCGATGTCAACAGAGGCCTAGTGTACAAATTTGACAACTATTAATGAAAGAAAAACAGGGACACAGTATATCCTTCTTATTCAGTTTATGACATATCTTCTAAATTGGTTCAATATTGGAGGAGGAAATAGGCGAGAGCCAAACCTCGAATTATGACTTTCTACTTCGGCTTTTTCATAAGTCTCACCGACCGCATTTCCTCTTAAATACCACACTGCTGATACACTGTGTTTTGGGCGTGTGTTTATGAGTTAAAATTAGTTTTGTTATATTTTTTTTCGAAACTCATCCCCCTAAGGCTCCTGATAAGTTGGCTTGTAGCAATATAAAAAGCAAGAATGTTGCTAGTATACCTGTAATCGAAGAACAGTTCCTCTCCAGGCTGAATGGCCCGCTTGGCGAAGATGCCGATGCGATGGTCTCCGTTCACCATCATGACCTTTGCGTAGCAGTTCGGGTTGATGGAATGGTTCGCGAAACGGATCTTGTTGCCCTTGCGAGTAGCGTCTACCACGAAATCTGAAAATAATGATTTCATATTTGAGATAAGATAGATAAGTCTTTATTTGCTTTAAGCATGGTATACAGTCTGGTTTTTGTATATAATATCCACATGTTTAGCTATACACAAATTGTGTCAATTGCATGCAAAGTAATTTATAGATACATAATTTAATAATAATATTTATAAACATTCGATTTCGATCAATTCGTCATATATATTATATCACAAACATTTGCATTCATTCAAGTCAATTAATAATAATAATTATTATTCACCAGCAACTTGCTTTGAAATATAAACTTGTGGATTCTGAGGTACCGTATTACAAGTATGTGCCCGACCCAGTTCTTGAAAAAACCATGTCACGTTGTACTGGGATCGGTCTATCATTACTGACAAGACTATTGTCGCTAATAAGCCTGATATAGTGGTGATAGATCGATTAGCGCGCCGCAAAATGATTGTCAATGTTGCCATTCTACATGACGGGAACCTCGTGAAAGCTGAGAAAGAGAAACAAATCAAATATCTCGACTTAGCACACGAGGTTGTTGATATGTGGAATGTGAGCTCGGCTATCATTTTGCCGATTGTCGTATCGGCCAATGGTCTTATAGCCGAAAGCCTCGATCAACATCTATCGAGGCTCTCGTTAGGCGGTTGGATCAAAGGCCTGATTCAGAAGGCAGTACTCCTCGTTAAGGCTCGCATTGTGAGGAGGTTCCTGTCTCTGGAGCCCTAAACACCGGTAGCTTGGACCCTGCTCTCGACAACGGCGAGCAACAATTTTTTTTTTTAAATGTTTTTTATACTTATTTTTATATTTTAAGAAATATTTAAAAATGCAATTGAATAAGATAACAGAATAAATAAACGAAATAATAATACCTGTAGAACATAATTATTTTATATTTACATGTTAAGGAAATCTTTAATGTCATAAAAGTTATGTCCATTCAGCCATTTATATAATTTGCTTTTAAATGAGTTCGTATTATTTAGTAATTTCAGTTCGTTTGGTATTTTATTGTATATACGTACACTCATCACAAGGCAGCTTTTAGCATACTTGGCTGACTTAGAATATTGCAAGTCGTCATCTCGCATTAACAAAGATCTGCGATTTCAACAATTTCCGCGCACGGATGAAAGGTAAACAAATATTATTATTAATTATACATATTTTCCATTTTGTCATGTCATGCCCAATTGCTAACTTATACAAAAATGGCGGAAGTATAAATTCTTGTCGCAGAGCATGAGTGTTTCAAAGTTTACTGTTTATGACGGACATTCATTCTTTGAATAAAATTATGTGGGTGTCAATTTCGAGATTTCTCAGGGTAATCTATCTATCTATCTATATAGCATAAAGCTGAAGAGTTTGTTTGGTTGAACGCGCTAATCTCTGGAACTACCAGTCTGATTTGAAAAATTCTTTTTGCATTTGATAGCTCAATTCTTGAGGAAGGCTATAGGCTATTTAATATCACGCTATGACCTTTAGGAGCCGAGCAAAAAGAAAAAAAGTCAGAAAGAACGCTAAGCAAAAACGAAGTAATAGCGCGGGCAGGCGATGCGATGCGACGGGGTGGGTCGGAGTAACAAGAAATTTCACGCGGATGAAGTCGCGGGCAGAAGCTAGTAATTTATAAAAATGGTATCCATTTTTGAAAATTAATAGTTCCATAGATGAGCGGCTGATACACAAAAAGACGTTATTTTGATAATTGTTAATTATTGTTTATAATAATAATAGTAACGTTGATAACGATGTTGATCTCAAATAAATAAATAAATTAATTAATATTGTTTACTTGTACGAAAAGCCTATACAATGCGAGGTCAGCTAAAACTGTTAATGTATAGCTTGGTATGTCGTCGTGTGTAAATGTACAATTTGTGCGCAATAAGTATCTCACCATTGTTAAGATTGAAAAGGAAGGAGCACATGTACTTGTCGTACACCTTGCCGCGCCGGTCGGCCTCGTCCTGCGAGATGATCTCTCCGCAATATTCCGATATGAACTCGTTCTTATGTGCTGCCTCCTTCAGGAAGATGCCCCAGCCCGCGACGTCGCTCGGAGCCAGCAGTAGGTGCTTGTGGAGGCCTCTGTAAATGACAATGTTTTTGTGAAAATTGTGTCCTTTAGAAAATAGCGTGGAAATTGAAATGTCTTCAAACAAATATCTGCGAAAGTAACCAACTCGTACATGGTCTGCATGCTGGATTACGATCCTCTCTTTAATGAGAGAAGGCTTCAGCCTCGGTATTGGATGGTGTAGGTTGATTTTATTTAAAAAAAAACAACCGGCTTCCAAAAAAAGCACTACAAAGTGAAGAATAACTTTAATTTCAGAAGTCGGGTGTCGTTGGTTCTGTATTTTCGTTTTTTGACACCGACTTTCGAAATTAAATCAGCAATTGCGGTTGATTTGCTGGCATTTGTTGAAGAGTTCCGTCGTCTGTCTCCGAAACTCATCATCAGATTTTTACGAAATTTAAATGGGACTATTTCGGAATAAAGTCCTTTAAAAAAAAAAATTGCAAATCCGTCTATTTACGATGGAGTTATGCCCGAACATACATTAAAAAAAATTGAACTCAAACTCAAAGCATTTATTTCAATTAAACCATTTACAGGCACTAGATATGGGCGCTGCGCCGGCGCGGCGCCGCCGCCGCCGCCGCCGACATTCACCGCGCGGCGTGAGTGGCGTAAAGACGTGTATTTGTTTTCGTGATTGACTCATCCAAAATGACTGAATTATCAAAAACTACAGCGAATAATCTTTTCCATAGACGTTTTTTGTCATTCCTTTCCTCGTACATCAGGGAAATTATAAATATTAATAACGAGCCAGAAGCTTTAGCCGAAAACGCAGGCAGTACAAGCACCAGATGTAATTGACACATCATTATTGCACAAACTGTCAAGGAAACAGTATGAGTTCATGCCAAGGCATTCAAGGTGATCCAATAGAGCAAGAATGTTGGCGTTACATTGCTGGTGCTGTTCCTACAGAGTCAAAAGATGGTGATTTATTATTCTATTGGAATAATATTAGGTCCTTACATATGAAATTAGCGTTTTGTCGTACTGACCACTTTGATCTGAAATATCTCCTCTTTGGTTAAGAATTCCCAAATTTATACATTCATTTAGCTGGTACATTTGAGTTTTGAAAACAGTCATTCATTTGGTTTTTCCTCATTATTTTTTTCTTTGGCGTCGCTTATTACCGCACAATGGAAAACATGAAATATTGGTATATTTACGAGTACGAGTTCTACCGTGGCACCAGTGCTGCAGAAACAGCTCGAAGGATTAATGATGTGTACGGCGCTGGTGTCGCAAAAGAAAGTACGGTACGTTTTTGGTTTAACGTTTTCGTAATCGGAAGCGCTCGTCGCAATGGCTGAACCCTGGAGAACCAGCCAAATCCTGCCCTAAACGAAAATTGACTCAGAAAAAGTTACTTGTGAGTGTTTGGTGGACTAGCGCCGGTGTCGTTCACTACAGCTTTCTAAAATCTGGCCAAACGATTACGGCAGATATCTATTGTCTGCAACTGCAAACCATGAAAGAAGAACTAGCTGCTAAACAACCGAGATTGGTCAATCGCTCTAGGCCCCTGCTGCTTCACGACAACGCAAGACCACACTGCACAACAAACAACCACTAAGTTAGATGAGCTACAATTGGAACGTCTGCGACATCCACCGTACTCCCCGGACCTTGCTCCAACAGATTACCATTTTTCCGGAATTTGGACAACTTCTTACAAGGAAAAAAGTAAGAGTGAACAGGCTTCTTCTGGGTGAGCTCACTCCATCGTAGACTTTGTCTCTGTCATCTCTGACCTAGACTAGAGTCAAGAGCAAGCCCATTTCAAATAAAAAAAAAAAAAAAAAAAATTCAACTCCGATGCGGCAGTCCAAACCGCCTTCAAAGTGTTCATTGATTCTCGCCCCCATGGTTTTCTTAGTAAAGGGATCAATGAACTACCTATGAGAAGGCAAAAGTGCATAGATAACAACGGTGCATACTTTGATTAATTAAATATATTTTACAAAAAAAATTTACTTTATATTCCTCCCGTACAAAACGCCAATTTCATATGTAAGGACCTAATAAAAAAGAACCTTTTCTTGCTGCTCTTGCTAGAGCTTTACTCTGTATACATGCCACTAACACTCCGAGTGAGAGGGTATTCTCGGTAGCTGGGCTAACAGTTATGGCCAAAAGATCTCGCTTGAGCTCGATTCGGGTTAATAAAATCGTATTTATTCATGATAATTATAAAATATGTAAGATTGATAATAATGACAAACTTTAATTAGTATTTATGCTTTGATATCTGTGTCTATGTTGAAAAATTTTTTACGAGGCTATTAAAGTGTCCCTTTGGAAAAAAGTTTTATTTTGTACCTGATGACCTGATCTGGAATTCTGGACAAGGTATTTACTGTACTGTATAGGACTGACATTTTCCTGTCGTCCGCCTGAAACGATATTAAGGAGCCGGCCGACTTAAAGAAGATAGGGAGTAGATTGCGAGTTTTAGTTGTAAGTAGTAGAAAACCACGCCGCCGGCGCCACGCCGCCGCCGATTGAAATTGGTCAGCGCGCCGCCGCCGAGAATTTTTAAGGCGGCGCCCATATCTAACAGGCACTTTTGAATTGTCAAGAAGTCGGTCGTCAGAAAATATGAAGCTAGTTGCCCATTCCAAAGCGTAGGTACCTATGGAGAAGAACGGGCAAGAAACTCCATGGACACTCTTTTAAATTATATTTTTACAAAAATATTAGTTACACACTAATGTTGAATTTATAATTATTATGTGAGAACGATGTAAAAAAGACGTACGCGATAAAAGCGTCCAGAGTACAGCAAATAGTAACAAAACAACAATTCAAAATTAAAATAATTAAAAATAAGCCGAGGCCAGCCCCAACTGACGGCACCCGTTCACGAACATGACGCATAGATCAGCACCATTCAGCTCAACCATTTTGAAGGGAGCTAAATGATTCAACACACACGCCACCGTCAGCGAGACATTTGTGTGAGCATGACATACTATCAGCCACCAGGGCACATTCAAGTCAATGAAAGACATATTACTCGGTAAATGTGGTACAGCGCGCTTCATAGAAACGGTTACCCCTTGGTAATGACATCGAACCTATTTAAGTAGTGGTTAACGCTGCGGCTTAGCAATGCGATGGTCTCGAGTTCAATCCGCGGGTGAGAAGACTTTTTTTATTTAATTTATTTACCTTTATTTTTCTTTAGTAGTTAGTTTAGTTTTTTTCGTTAATTATTATTAAAAAATCAAATGGAGGTTTGTAATAAAAGCTAGGTATTTTGCATAAACAATATTCATTTATTTTTTTAATTACATTTCTAGGACTTCATGGAATCCACTTCCTGGTTGAATATACAGATTTCTGTCTGTATTAAATTGGGGTTATTTACTTAGAATATTAACTAAACACAAAATAGATACCCTAGTTTGGTTTAGAACGTTTAACATTAGATAACGGTTCGTTTATAGATATTCCTAGAAACATAACTACAATAATATTTATTTATTTAAAGTTGTGAAAACATACATTTTTTATACTCTGTATGATCTTATCGGAAACAAGCCTGGTTAAAAAATGAAATGTTCTCATTGTGCCCCTGTGAATTACAGAGGAAGAACCAACATGCTAAACTATAACAGTATAGCAATATACATCTTTCTCTTTTATCACATTTTCTGATAACCCTTATTTAACACAACATTAAAAAAATATGTGAGGTCAGATATAAATCGTTAACACATTAATAGACTACTTGTAAACAAGAGTAACTGCATTGATAATAATAAAGGTTGTTTATTTTTGATTAACTAAGAGATAATGATCCCACTGATTATGTAATGATATTGGGAATTATTAACACTTGCTTATATGTTCCAATGTAATTTTATCAAATAAGTTACACAGTCGATCTGCCGAGTTACCTATTCATAACGGATAGAATGGCCGTCACTGTCTACCACTTCTTGAAGTCAGCACTTGAACGCATAGTTTTGAAGGGTGCCACTGAGTGAACTTTCACAATATTACGTTGTCGCTCCGATTCATTAGTGTAAGCAATCGGGCGAGAGCCTTGGTGATCACATTTCACATCACCCGTCGCTTGATAACTTTGTATCCATCTACGAACTGTTTTTCTCTGTAATGAAAATAATAATATTAGAAATACATAGAAAAAAATCCAACATGTAAGTAATAATGCAACATGATTGCAACAATAAATAGGTATATGTGTAAGAATAACGTAAATCTTACCGTTATGCTTATATCTCGTGCTATTTTCTTTATTTTTTGTTCCTTTTCCCACAAAACAACAATTTTAGCCTTCAATAAAGTTGTTAATCGAACCATACCATCGATTAATAGAATCAACTGGTCAAAAACTTAATAAATTGGATAATATTACGATGAAGATAATTACACACAAGCGAATCGGAACAAAAATGAAACCATTTGAAAAGTACAAATACCCTCAATCACAGTTTAGTAAATAAGGCGAAGAAGTATACTAAATTCAACCTTAACTCGCAGTTCATACAGTAGTTAAGTTTCTGAAGTAAAATGAGGGTAGTGCAATAATCGGAATCAACACATTCTATTCAACCAAACAAGAAATCTATGCTAATTTCAACCTTATGTTTTAGTTAATTGAGGAGTTGCGTATTGAATTTTGTAAAACAAGACGGTAAGGTGCTAGTATTAATTAATATAACACGGAAGTTGAAATTTAAACCTTAATATCTAGAAGATTAGACCGTTAATAACCTTGTTCGATAAAAGGAGTAATGCTACTCCAATTTTCGTTACGGTTGATAACTGAGCCAATAGCCTAGTGGTATAAGGCACTGTCTAGTTGATCGGCTGGCGCCTGGTGAAGCAGGTTCGTATCTTATCGCACGCAGTGTCTTTTTGTAAGTTATTCTTGGTATCTATACAGTTTGGCCCGAAGGAAGCCGATAAAATACCATATAAAATTATTAAAAACTTGCAAATATTATTAGAAGCGGATCGGTGGATGCACGCGGGCAGAGATGGGTGCGGCGGCGGGGGAGGGAGCGGCTCACGTGACACGCGGGCCCGAGCGTGCTCGGGCGATAATCTTTAAGTCTTGGTGGGGAACCTTTTCTCTGCACTTGACTGTACATAGGGTATAGTATATACATAGAACTCACATCTGTGCTATGCAATTATACAATACAAAGGAAATTGATTTTATACAATGTAAAGATAGTCTTACAATCTTCAGCAGCTCCAACAGTATTTTCAAGTGTTAATCAATTAGTTGTGGTTGTGGAGCAGGACCAGCATTAAGCCAGGCATTTTTATCAGCGATGTAATCCCCTAACTTGTAATATGCCTGACTGCATAGTGTGCGTTTTATACAAGACTTGAATTTTGTCTCATTCAGTTAAAGAATGTGGGGAGGTATTTTATTATAACATATTATACAGTACCCCATAAAAGATGAGTCTACTTTTGCCAGTCTGAAACCTGGTTGAACTAATAGGTCCCTATTTCTAGTACTATAGTTATGTTTTTCACCTCTTTTTACTAAAAAGATGTAAGTTTTTTCTTACATACATGATGTTTTCGTAGATATATTGACAAGACACCGTCATGATGTTAATTTCCTTAAACAGTTCCCTTAGAGAATCGCGCCTGCGGAGATTATAAATGGCTCTGATGGCTCTTTTCTGCAGAATAAAAATAGAATCGATGTCTGCAGCCCGTCCCCAAAGTAAAACACCGTAAAACATGATATTATGAAAGTAACTAAAATGGACTAGTCTCGCGGTATCTACATCAGTAAATTGACGGATTTTTCATAAGCTGCTGAACTTAGCCATCCTGCAAGAGATGTTAAATGAGGACCCAATTGTAGCCTTGAGTCGAGCGTGATCACCAGGAAAAAATTTTTCGACGAATTCTAGTTTCTCTTGATTCAATATTATCTCAAAAAATTATGCACTTAGTTTTTTTTTTCCATTAAATACCAAATTATTAGCATTGAACCAATTTTGGACCTGCAGTAGGGCGTTATACTTATAAATTTGTAGCACGTCTATTTACCTTAAAAATTAAGGAAGTGTCATCAGCAAATAACACTATTTGTGGTTGATTTTTTAATAAATTGAGTAGATCATTAACATACACTAAAAAGAGGAAAGGACCCAATATCGAGCCTTGTGGCACACCCATTTTTACTGTTAAACCATGTGAATTGACACCATTTATTTGAACTTGCTGTTGTCTATCATTTAAATAAGAATTAACTAAACTGAGCGCAAGTTTTCCAAGTCCGTAATGCTCAAGTTTCAAAAGCAAGGTTTCGTGATCGACGCAATCAAATGCTTTAGAGAGGTCACAAAAGATTCCAATGGCGTCTTGGGCCTCTTCCCACGCGTTAAAAATGTGTTTTAATAAGGATACTCCGGTGTCGGTCGTACAACGTCCCTTGGTGAAACCATATTGTTGATCGTTAAGGATTTCATTAGTGTTAAAATGATTGAGCATTTGATTAATCATTATCTTTTCAAATACCTTACTGAAAACCGGCAAAACGGATACGAGTCTATAACTATTGGTGTCTTTACTGTCTCCGGATTTGTAAAGTGGTATTGCCTTACTGTATTTCATTAAATCGGGGAAGACTCCTTGATCAACACACGAATTAAATGCTAAGTAAGGTGCAATAGTCTCAATTATAGAGGTACAGACTTTAATGGACATTCCCCAAAGATCTTCGGTCAATATGATCTTAATTTGCTTAAAGGTTTTATTACTGCTACGGGGTTAATCTATTTAAATTGAAATTCATACATCAATTGATACATCGATGAGGAATTTAATGCTTCCGTCGTTTTTGATGGAATATGTGTATGTGTGTGAAGAAATTTACAAATTCCTGAGCTACGTCTAAGTTAAGAGCTTATGGCACCACCTGAAGTCCCCAATGTGTAATCAGTGTTTCGTTTTTTATTCCTACTAGTTTCGTTATTTATAATTTTCCAAACTGATTTTATTTTAATTTCTTTAGAAACATCAGAATTCCTCCTCCTTTTTAGAAGTCGGTTAAAAATTGTTTTCGTTAAACAGTTGAAAACAAAATATTGATAGTTTGATGTATGCGGTTTCTAACAGATTTTGTTTTCAATTAACTAACGAAAAGAGTTTGAATGACTTATAGTCGTTCGAAATTAGAAATTTATTTTCGTCCAGTTATCCATCATAAAAAAATTATACGGATTTGTACCCCTTTATTAATAAAATATGTTTAAAGTAAAGTAGTGATTAGAGACTGTTTAACCATACATTTTTGACGTTTAAACGTCATTTAACTTTAATCAACGTTTGTATAAACCCCTCATTTTTTACGAAATGTATGGGAATTTTTTTTGTGATTTCTGACTTTTCTAGTAGGTACTCAAACCTCTAGTTAGCGTTTTTGGTTTTAAATCCTTATAAGAAATAGGATCGATAAGCATCAAACAAAAATGCCCATTTTCTCGATGCCTGTATATTTTTTTCGAAATCTGTGAATTCAGACCAAAATTCCTGAAAAAAGTTAAGGTTAGTCTCCTAAAATCGCCTGCCCTCACTGCCTTATCTCAAAAATCCACCTGTATAAGCGGTAACCGTTCAAAATCCTGTTGTGTCAACATGTGATCCAAAATGATATACAGGGTGGAAACTTTCAGCGGGGCAGTAAGGGGAAGTACCTTATCCGTTGCAGCTGCCCGAAAATGGTCTTAGGAGACTATCCATATTTTTTTATGGAATTTTGATCCCCATTCACAGATTTAAAAAAAAATTACAGTTAGCAAGAAAATAGCCATTTTACACAAAAACATTTTTGATACCAATCGATCCTGTTTCTAATACCTATCAAAAACGTCTATGGGACCAACCATCGTTGGAAATTTGGAATACTCAAAAAGTCACAAATTGCAGAAAACTTTTCCCTTACATTTTGTAAAGAATTTGTGTAACTGAAATACAAAAAATAATATAAAAGACAAATGATCATTTTTCTTTTATCAATAGCTGTCCAATTTGCATTTAATGTAAATTCACAACACACTCAGAGCTTTTCTGACGCAACAAACTGTCAGATTGTTTTTTATTTGATAATAACGAGTTCGAAATTTGTTTTTAAACTTATTGTTTTATTCAGTCAACAAAAAGATCTCAACCGTCATTAAAAAAGCTTTTGCATAAAATTTTCATACAAAATGTACGGGAAAAGTTTTTTGCAATTTGTGACTTTTTGAGTACTCCAACGATGGTTGGTCCCATAGAAGTTTTTGATCAGTATTAGAAACAGGATCGATTGGCATCAAAAAATGTTTTTGTGTAAAATGGCAATTTTCTTGCTGTAATTTTTTTTGAAAATATGTGAATGGGGATCAAAATTCCATAAAAAAATATGGATAGTCTCCTAAGACCATTTTCGCGTAGCTGCAACGGATAAGGTACTTACTGCCCCGCTGAAAGTTTCCACCCTGTATATAGTAATGATTACTATACTACACTGACCTCTGCACAGAAACATTCTTGCAGAAGACCTGCGCCGCATGCGAGCGGGCCAGAACGTTGCGCGCAGGCGCGGCGAGCGCGTGCGGGCCGAGCGCTTGCGGGCCGAGCGCGTGCGGGCCGAGCGCATGCGGGCCAAGCGCGTGCGGGCCGAGAGCATGCGGGCCGACCACCTGCGGGCCGAGCGCGTGCGGGCCGAGCGCGCGCGCCGCCAGCGCATGCGCGTGCGGCGCGTCGGCCCCGCACGCCGTGCACAGGTCGGGGTCGCACTCGCGCACGCCGAGGTAGCACGGGCACTGCTTGGTGTTGCACTGCGCCTTGCAGCGGCAGCCCGGGAAGCGGTTCTGGCCTGTGGGACACGGTATACTGTTGTTATATTCTTGTTAACATAACATCACGTCAGCAATCCCCGGAAAGTTGACAGAAGTTCACCTATATTACACCCTCTTTTTGTTTATTTTTTAAACCGACCGTTACCTTGTATATACACATACACACCTCCCCTCACCACCACCCTCTCCCTCCCTCCTCACCTCCTTGTATACATATTATACGGTTCTCTATTACTTTCATTGTGCTCCACCACGAGCTCTCGTCGCGATCACACGCCTCTTCTAGCATTTTGATAACAGCTCAACTCAACTCAGCCTATCGCAGTCCACTGCTGGACATAGGCATTTTGATAAATTCTTAATCGTAACGCCACCATAAAAAAATAAACCGGTCAAGTGCCAAACTCGCGCACCGAAGGTCAAAGTCAAAGCATTTATTTCAAATAGGCACATAAAATGCATTTTTGAACGTTAAAAATTACAAAAAAACTGTGGCAATCCAGGAGTGCCGACAGAAGTAAAAAATTGAAAAAGCATAGTAATTTTATAAATTATGTTTGAAGATCATTCTTCCCAAAGAAAATGTACCACGCGTTGATGTCTTTATAATGGCAAAAACTTAAAACAGAGGTGTCAGTTACGGTAACAGTGTCGCGAGTTCAATGGTTTTTACCCATATCAAAAAAAGCCCAACGCGCCTAAAGAAGTTTTCACTTCAATAAAATAGAATTGATTCTAGTAGCCCCTTACAAAAGGTAGTTTTCGTATGAAGCAGAATGGGCAAGAAACTCCACCGTTACTCTTTTAAAAGTTTTACAATACTTTGCATACATTAATTTATATGTGAAGACGATGCACCTACAATAAAATTACTATACACAATAGACAAAAGAATTAAAAAATTAAACCATGACATATAAATTAATTATCTGATAGATACATGGAGCTCACGTATTTACAAACATGGTAAAAGTAAACGATTTTCATTAAAAAAAAATTACAAGTATAAATAAGTCAGGGTGTGAGTTAAAGTAATTACAGAATCATTCTGTAATTACTTGCCTGCCCTGACTATATCAATGTCAAAAAAATAATACATTTTACAATTAAACAATCAACTAGTTTGATTTTGTACTTTTTCTTTAATTTATTTACAATATATCACAAGGTATTTTATTGTAATATTTAACACTGTACCCCATAAAAGATGTATGTACTTACGCTACTTTGGCTAATCTGAAAAAGGTTGATGTATTTTTTCTATAAGTACTACATTGAAAAAGGTTGATGTATTTCATAACAAAAAAGTTGCTAAAAAGGATATCACTGTTAACCCCAAAACTGCAAGTCGTTTGGAGGCTTTTAAAGTTAAACTCATTAATAAATTACCAGTTTTGTCTATTCATGCTGATCCTAATCATATTTTTTTTAATATATAATGTATTCAATTTGATTCCACCTTTATTCCCAAGACTATCACGGTTAATTAAGTAAGGCATCGTTCAGTGATTGGGCTACCATTGGTATTCATAAAAGTAGAACACGGCTTTAAGAACTGTACAATGAAAGGACTTATGTTAACACCGAATTTAATTTGTATGTTAGAAATTATACAAAATTATTTAAAAAAGTTTATTATATGGCCAAGTCACGTTATTTGGGTTCAAAGATTAAAAACAGCAGTAATGTACGAGTAATTAAAACCACTTGGAATATTATTAATAGTGAAACGAGGTCTAGTAACCGAAGTACTGATTACAGCCTGTCTATTAATGACAACATAATAAAATCAGACTCGCAAGTCGCCGAGGCATTTGAAAATTTCTTTTCAGATATTCCCGTTTCAACTACTAAATCTCTAAACTCATCCCCTTCTGTTGCTGAGTCTTTGCTTAAGGAAAATGTTAATGATTGCGATTCGGATTTTCATTTTGAATATATTACATGTAGATATATAATTAAAACCTTTCACACTTTAAATGTAAAAAAGACTGCAGATCTGTGGGGTAAATCTGTAGAAGTAGCTAAGTCTATTATTGACATTGTAGCACCTACTCTTGCTCTTTATCTGTAATAGTTGTATTGATAATGGGGAGTTTCCTGACCTTATGAAAAATAGTAAAATAATACCTTTGTTTAAATCAGGTAGTACAGACGCCAGCACATCAACCTACCCGAAACTGTAAAATTTTCCCAATCAACTTTGAACCTTATGCTTTAGAGACAAAGTTCAAAATCTATTAAAGAAATTTGACAGATTGTAGTAGCTTGATGTGCTGGCGTCTGTACATCAGAACCCACAAATTATAGACCTATTTCTGTACTACCTACCTTTAGTAAAATTTTTGAGAAATTACTTTTAGACCAAATGCAAAGATTTTTTAATAAACATAAATTATTACATAGCAAACTGAGGGGCAATTCTACTAATTTTAACAACGTTCACAGTCTGATCTCAGTCTCAATCTGTCAAAAAATACTTCAAATTTCCCTACATTTTGACAAGTTTTTGACATTTCTTTGTCGCTGAGATGAGACTGCGACTAGATTTTGAACGTTTTAAATTACGAGAATTGGCCTTCAGTTCGGTTTTACATGGGGTCGTTCAACTACTGATGCCGGTGTTAAACTTTTAAGACATTTTTATAATGCATGGAAAGATAAATGCGATGCCTTGGACATCTTTTGGGATTTGTCCAAGGCATTCGATTGCGTTCTTCACGAAACGTTAATCGGGAAACTCCGCCACCACGGGATCCGGAATACTGCTCTGGATCTTCTTACTTCATATTTGAGTGAAAGGATTCACAGCGTTGACGTTAATGGAAAAAGATTACCCGGATCTATAGTAACAATGGGAGTCCCCACAGGGCTCAATTCTTGGTCCTTTCTTGTTTCTTATTTATATTAATTACTCCTCCGTACCTCATAAAGGATAATCATGATATAGTGTTGTTTGCAGATGACACTTCACTTTTGTTTAAACTTAAACGTCAGCAGTTGGTTACTGACGATGTAAATAGCACGATCTCGAAAGTAGTCCACTGGTTCAATGTTAATGATTTGCTTCTAAACGAGAAAAAACCAAATGCATTAAGTTTACGCTACCCCACGTTAGGCAGGTGAAAACTAATGTGTTGATAAAGGGTGAGGAATTGAATCCTGAAGACAGCACAGTATTCTTGGGCATAACTTTGGATGCTAAGCTCCAGTGGGGTCCACATATAGATAAATTGTCGAAAAAGCTAAGTTCCGCAGCATATGCTGTTAGAAAAATTCGTAATTTATCTGATATAGAGACTGCCCGTTTAGTGTATTTAGTTATTTTCATAGTGTAATGTCGTACAGTATTCTATTGTGGGGAAATGCCGCCGATATTCAGACTATCTTTGTTTTGCAGAAGCGTGCTGTTCGATCAATTTATAAATTTAGTCCGAGACACTCTCTCAGAGATAAATTAAAGAGATTAATGTAATGACTGTGCCTTCTCAGTATATTTATGAAAATCTTTTATATGCCCATAAAAATATGAAATTGTTTAAAAAT
This sequence comes from Luperina nickerlii, assembly GCA_963855955.1. Classification (NCBI taxonomy): domain Eukaryota; kingdom Metazoa; phylum Arthropoda; class Insecta; order Lepidoptera; family Noctuidae; genus Luperina; species Luperina nickerlii. The sequence continues at coordinate 21,515,762 of OY979675.1, read as the reverse complement.
ACAGTGATATCCATAATATAAATACTAGAAACAAACACAAATTTGTAGTACCTACAACAAGGCTCAAGAAAATAGGTGGCTCGTTCAGATGCCAATGTATACGCTTTTATAATAAACTACCAAGCCACGTCCAAGATCTAAGCCTTAATAAATTTAAGTCATTAATTAAACGTAAGTTGTGCCAGAAAGCCTTTTATACCGTTAAAGATTATATTGAGGATAAAAAGGCTTGGAATTGAGCTGCTTCCAATTTCTGCATTTTGAGTGTTTTTTTTTTATAATATACACATTGAAGAAAGAAAGAAAATACGTTTATTTGCGGCAAACATGACGCATAAAAACAAACACATTGACATTAATGATTTTTTTTAAACAATGAAATTAATTGCTTCCTTTGTAAATATTATATTATTTTAATTATTATGAATATGAAGACGATGTGGGTCATTTTATTCATTTTATTATTCTCTCTGTTCTGTTAGTTTTTTTTTTTTGTTTTTCATGGTCTGACAGTTTGAGTAATTTATGTGGCCTACCCAAATGTCCTTTCTTTGGTATTGTTCGTCGAGTCGTTGAGCTCCTTAATGCGTGCACTGACTGGACAGGTCCTCTCTATCTGTGTGGTTCTTTCCTCAAAAGACCATCTCAGACATCGATCTAAATGGTCTTCATCTATAACCTGATCAAGATTATGTCTGGACTTTAAAAAAATCTGTGACCTCTGTGTTTGTTTCGGCCTTTCTTCTCAGAGTAGTCAGATAGGATACACCGACCTCATCTAGTTTAAATAAAAATATGTTTGACGTGTAAAAGTGTTTGTGCAAACCTACTTACAAAAATAAAATCATTTATCATGGGTGCGTCTCATAATGTATAAACTCATTTGGTCTAATTTCGTTTTATTATCGTTCATAAGATATAATCAACGTGAGATATACCAACTGTTGATATAATTTCTTTACATATAACATTTATTTATTCTAAAACTTAATTAGTATAACGTTGTTTGATATAACGTTTATGTAATCGAAAATCATTTGGTCTAACGTTTAATATGTATGTTGTTTATTTAATCGAAAATCTTTAGGTCTAACGTTTAATATATATAAAAACGTCATTATGGTTAACACCCCGACTCAGAGTACCCCGACTCGGATAGGTTAGGTTAGAAAAAAAAAATAACCACGAAGGCTAAGGCGGGAGCTCCGCTCCGCTTCGCTCCCGCCTTAGCCTTCGTGGTTATTTTTTTTAAACCACCCAGAAATAGGAGCCCCGCGGAGCGGGGCTCCGTCGACCTATCTTAGCGCAGGTGGTAATCAGTTACTAGTTATGTTTAATATCTACTTAGGTTACTATTACTACCTATAACTACGATAGAACTTACAAAGAATAAAACAAAGTTTTTTATGTTCTAATGTAGGCGTTTTCATCATATTACACCAAATAAGTTTTATATCTTTTGAGTGGTATGTCAAACGATTTTATATTTAATGTATGTTATGTCAAACGATGTTATATTTAATGTATGTTATGCTTATAAAAATTAGTTATTTTAAAATTATATCAATCGTTCATTATAATAACTAATCACTATATTAAATAAAATTATAGGTTCCGTTGTTATATGATTAGAGATTTTGTTGTTATATCATCTATTACTTACCCATTTATCATTTCATTTATCTTTATTTCTAGTACTAGCTGCGCCCCGCGGTTTCACCCGCGTAAATGTCGATCCGGTGGGAATATCGGGATAAAAAGTAGCCTATGTGTTATTCCAGGGTGTCAGCTGCCTCCATACCAAATTTTATCAAAATTGGTCCAGCCGTTTGAGCGTGAAGAAGTAACAAACATATAAACATACACACACACACTCTCTCACAAACTTTCGCCTTTATAATATTAGTGTGATACCGGCTTATACCGAGGGTTCCGTGCAAATTTGTAGGTATGTGAATCGTTTTCAAATTATTTTTTTTGTAATGTAACTACAAATTTACGGTTTTCGGATTTTTTCCCTTACATGTGCTACATGACATTGCTTCTTGCCAAATTTCATGATTCCAGGTCAACGGGAAGTACCCTTTAGGTTTTGATTCCCTTGCGAGTGTCAAAATATGCGACATAAACGGAACATACACGCCCGTATCTTTTGATTGCGTTGACTGAAGTTTGATTTTTTCACTGCTTCAAGGGATTGCAGCCCTAATTATTTGATATTATCAACTTGATAACTCCACGCGTTCCTGAGAAAAAGGGTCTTGACAGACGGACAACGAAGGTGTCGCGACGTGTAGTTCGCGAAGTAAACAGGTAACAGAGTCAAATTAATATTGTTAAAGCGAAACGTGTAACAAACTAGTCATTTAAGACAGCTTGAGGTAATCTGCTGACAACACCGAACCCATAGAGGGATCACCATAGTTAAAGAGTATTCATAGTCTATGGTTATGACGTTTAAGTAGTCTGTGGCGTTTGCCGCTTCTTTTGGACTACATACACCAAATATGAAGTATTTAATTCAATAAGTATTTACTATTTAGTGCAAAGTAAAGTGATTGGTGTTATGATGGAGGCGTCCAGCATGGTGGCGACTCATCTGAGAGATATATAAGCTAAGTGGTAGCACTAAGACAATAGTGTAGTGGTTCCCCACCTAATGCCTAGATTCTAAATTTGCTATCTTTCTGAAGGTTTCTGATGCTCTTGGAAGTCGGTTACATCGGGAGGTTAATTGGCGGACTTGGGCCGTGCGATTCCTCCTCAATACCCAAGCGTATTGTTGTAAAGGGTTGATATGTACCGAGAGGGTAGTACATACAACCGAGTGAAAATAATATATTCATATAAGATATATTTCGGCAATCTGTGAAAGAGACGGATGTGGCCGTGGGGAAAGGCAAGCTTGGTTGTGCTTTCCTCTTGAAGCATCGGGAGGTTAATTGGCGGACTTGGGCCGTGCGATTCCTCCTCAATACCCAAGCGTATTGTTGTAAAGTGTTGATATGTACCGAGAGGGTAGTACATACAACCGAGTTAAAATAATATATACATATAAGATATATTATGGCAATCTGTGAAAGAGACGGATGTGGCCGTGAGGAAAGGCAAGCTTGGTTGTGCTTTCCTCTTGAAGTCTAATTTACTACGGTGACTAGGATCACGTAGAGCATGTAACTGAATTAATCCTAGCAAGACGGTGTACGTGTATAACATCTCTGTGCTACGGACTTATCCTGAGACACCAGAAACGTTTATGTATATAATATCACAATCACAATGTATAGAATGGTGGGAATCAATTTAATTTTAACCACAGATGGCGAGCTGAATCGAGAGGCGAGCCAGTAAGAACTGAAAGCTGATTAATGCGAAGCAAACTCCCCAACACATTGAAGATTCCTCTCGGACAAGCCCCAGGTACATATAACACATCCCCCAAACAATTTTTTTCTCTCGCCGCCGCGTCGCTGCGTTGCGCCGCCGTACCTACCTATGGGAACGGGACGGCGAGCCTGGCCAGCTCGTTCGTCCCGGGCTCAGCGGAGGGCGCGCGTGACGGGGCGACGCGGCGACAGAAGGGATCATAAAAGGGTTCCGTTTTCCTTTTGAGGAAAACCCTACAAACCCTAAAAATACAATAAACTCACAATCACTGCTGCACTGACAGAACTTCTCGCAGAAGTTCTGCGACTGTAGACACGGACACATGTTGTCGCACGGCTGGTTTGGGTGGTCGCACGGCGTGTAATTGTAACTAGAAGAATAAAATACATAAAAATTATAATAAGTACATAATACAGTTTCAACGCAATGCATGCCAACACTGACATAAAATAAAATAATATTGGGAAAAAGTTGTAGCAGTATCTACAACGCCACATGCGAACAACCCGTCATACTGACGTCACGCAAAATCCTGCATCTCGCAAGCAGAGTTTACCGCGCAACTAGCATTTAAACAACGGCCCGACATGAACCATCGGGCAGTTGCCCGCCAGACACAACACCCGTCTGGTCCGAGGATCCTCCCTTTCCTATGGAGGTTGAGTGAACTCTACACCTATAAAGTAATCTGGCAGATTTCCCTAAATTAAGATTTGAAAATAAAGAGGGATTAGACCCTCCTATTTTGTCTATTTTTATAATTTAATTCCTATTCTATTCTGATTATAATTAAATTTGGGCAAGCAGCTTCATCTTTCTGAATGGCCGACTCTTTTGACAATTCCAAAGTGCCTGTAAAAAGTGTGGGAACTAGGTCTTACGTACCCATCCCTTGCATAGTTTTAAGAATGTAATATTTTTATAGAGGAACTTATTGTAATTATTTTTAGAAAGTTTCATTTTGTGTTTTTGCCACGTTGAACATCTGCAAGCGATTTAAGTAATAGGTACTATTGTCTTTCATGATTCTTTACTTTTAAGGTTCATTGTTCTATTATGTTTAGTTATCTTGTATTGTACCCAATTGCTATTTATAGTTAAGGTTCATTGTTCTGTTATTTTTAGTTGTCTTGTATTGTACCCATTTGTATTTCTCGTGTTTTATTATACTTTTAAAAGGCAGATGTGGATTTGCCGCGTCCTTTGTTTAGTGAACGGCAGATTTGGGAGAGTTTTGGTTCGGAGCTTCAGTCTGTGCTGAACTACGATCGTGCGAGGTCCTCTCTGACCCCCGATCATATTTTACTCGCCGAAGCTCGCCGTAATAGTTTACGGCGAGCTTCGTGTTTCTAGTAGTTTTACCATTCATGTAACCTTATTTAATTTTACTTTTTCGTGTCAAGTGTAACTGCTAGCTTTAGTTACTTGATATCTTAAATAAACTAATCGTTACTTATTTACAACTCACTTCTGCGTATTACCTGCCAACCACGCCGTCACGAATACCCCACAGTGGTGACCCCGACGTGATTTAAACTATCAATAGCGTGAGTTCGTGACAGTGCGGAAAGAGTTTCGCGAGTGCTAAATCAAAGTACGTGTTAAAATGGCGAGCGATCCAGCGGGAGTCACTAGCCGCGGATAACGCGCATTCCCAGCCAGCCAGCTCCCACGGCTTCAACGGGTATCCTGACCACCAGCATGCAGCGACCGCGCATACCTGGTCATCACCCTCAGCCTCATCAGCAACCTCGGCACAGCACACTGCACTTTCGGCCGGTCAACAAGCAGAGCTCAATTCCTCTCCTGGTCGACGCAGCATCCAGCCTCAACCCGGCGCTGTACCCCATCCGACGCACTGGAGCATAACGCAGCGCCCGCGCCACCCCGACTCACTGGGGACATCTCCGCAGACAGTTCCGACTCACCGTGAACTATGCGGCAACCGGTTCCGACTCACTGGAACCATAACGCAGCGCCCGCGCCACCCCGACTCACTGGGGACATCTTCGCAGACAGTTCCGACTCACCGTGAACTATGCGGCAACCGGTTCCGACTCACTGGAACCATAACGCAGCGCCCGCGCCACCCCGACTCACTGGGGACATCTTCGCAGACAGTTCCGACTCACCGTGAACTATGCGGCAACCGGTTCCGACTCACTGGAACCATAACGCAGCGCCCGCGCCACCCCGACTCACTGGGGACATCTTCGCAGACAGTTCCGACTCACCGTGAACTATGCGGCAACCGGTTCCGACTCACTGGAACCTAAGTTGGCCTGGCAAGCATATTCCTCGCCGTTCTGGTAGGCGAGTTAAATTTCCTGATTACTATCAGGCAGGTGTTTCGTGATCTTTATCACTGGTAGGGGGTACTGTGGGAACTAGGTCTTACGTACCCATCCCTTGCATAGTTTTAAGAATGTAATATTTTTATAGAGGAACTTATTGTAATTATTTTTAGAAAGTTTCATTTTGTGTTTTTCCCACGTTGAACATCTGCAAGCGATTTAAGTAATAGGTACTATTGTCTTTCATGATTCTTTACTTTTAAGGTTCATTGTTCTATTATGTTTAGTTATCTTGTATTGTACCCAATTGCTATTTATAGTTAAGGTTCATTGTTCTGTTATTTTTAGTTGTCTTGTATTGTACCCATTTGTATTTCTCGTGTTTTATTATACTTTTAAAAGGCAGATGTGGATTTGCCGCGTCCTTTGTTTAGTGAACGGCAGATTTGGGAGAGTTTTGGTTCTGAGCTTCAGTCTGTGCTGAACTACGATCGTGCGAGGTCCTCTCTGACCCCCGATCATATTTTACTCGCCGAAGCTCGCCGTAATAGTTTACGGCGAGCTTCGTGTTTCTAGTAGTTTTACCATTCATGTAACCTTATTTAATTTTACTTTTTCGTGTCAAGTGTAACTGCTAGCTTTAGTTACTTGATATCGTAATAAATTAATCGTTACTTATTTACAACTTATTCCTGTGTATCACTTGCCTACGCGGTCACGAAATCCGCACAAAAGTATAATTGAATTAAATGATTGATTGAAAAAAAAAATTATAAAAAGAATTACTAAACAAAAGAATAATTACCATAGTGTCTGAATAAGAAAAACGATTAATTAATCAACAAAGTCTGGCTATCGGTGGACTTAAATAAGCTATCATTATCTTACACATGGTGTGACGCGGAGTCCTTCTTAAGTTGTATCTTGCGGCAGTGCACGGACCAGAGGCGATGCTTCTTCTTCTTCTTGCGTGGCGGCGTTAGTTCTGCTTCTACGCGGCATTCTTCTTGGCCTGTGTTGATCCAGTATGTGTAGACCTGGATAAGATAAGAGAAGGAAAGAGAGGTGGTTATGTTTATTTAACAAGACAGGTCAACGACATTAAACATGTCGTAATAATACGGTTGAGACTGGCATGACCGACCGAGGATGATCGGACCGATTCATGCCAAGTCATGGATTGTGAACGCTATAATCTTGATACTTAGCTATCCTTAACATTATATTGTAGCTGCTTTTTGTAGAATTTTTCTCTAAAAATTTGGATACTAAATGAATCAATACCAGGGAATTGAAACGTTACTCAAAATAACGTTACGCGTAGTTCCGGTACCGATAATTTGTACCGTTCCACCAAGATCGTAACAAAATTAATACCTTGGCTATAACGATACTGACAAACAGAACGAAATCTTAAACTGTTCACTAACAATATTATCAATATATCGTTATTACTATAACGATATTATAACGTTATTCATTTTAATACTCAACATTGACATTGGTAGCTTCATGACTTATAAGATGACAATAAGTATGAAGAATAACGTTACAAATGAATCAGTAACGTTTCACCTGTAATGTTATTACAAGCTGATAAGCTTAATGTTACTGATACCTATGACGTTACTTATAATATTGTTCTATGAAAATGATATTCTATAACGTTTTTTTTGTAATGTTATACTATAACATTAGTGGTAACGTTAAAAAAAAGATATGATCACTCATTTAATGCTTATGGTCCTTACCAGGTCGACGGCGATTATTATCGGGCTGTCAGTCCCAACTTGGTAACTATGCTAGGTATAACATGTGAATAGTTTACCTGTTGGCAAGTCTTGGAGAGCATGACCTGAGCGATGGCGCAGTAGTTGGAGGGAAACACCTTGTGCAGAGCTCTAAACAGAGACTGGTCAGATCCCGTCCACTCAGAATCTACATTGCCCACTGTCAAACCTGAAACAGAAAGGAAATTGTTATTTATTTAAAGCTGGGAACGTGAAATTGTCTATCTTACTGATCGATCTATAGATCTAGCCCGTAATGCCGCTGGACAAATGCCACCTTTTCCGACACTGTCTGCCTCCTGCCATTTTGGGCCTTCTTACTGATAAATCTAATTATTTCAAACTGAGTGGTATTGCACGGCCGCAGAACAGAACACAATCATCATATTGCCATCCCGCTTGCTCATAGCTTCCGTGTGAGCGGGATGTCAGTATAAGTTACGTGCGAGCGACTGAGACAAATAAAATTGGTCAGTGTATGAAATTCTTCATGTTTTGCAACCGTGCTTTAACGTGCCTGCAGATTTGCTCGAGTTTTGACGATCGACATATTGTGTTTTCTTTAGTGCTTCTGCTCATCATGACGGAGAAGTAATATAGAAAACACATGTCGATCGTCAAAACTTGAGGAAATCTGTGCACGGAACCTTAGTGTGCATACACACGACTACAACCGTCGACGACGCGTGTCGCACACTTGGGTATTGAAATAGAGTAAGGAGATAGGGTGCAGCACACTTTGCATAAATCAGCGGGGAAATTCAATACATTTTGACAATTCAACAACATTGATTGCGTTATTTACGGTGTCGAGCAGATTCATTTATCAAACGTGTGACGCAATGGATTAGGAATTTCCTTCAGAATTCGTCGCATTGTGTTACTCAATTGGTGTGCTGGAGTAAACTAAAGAAGGATCTTCAAGAACTCACCTAGCGCATTGTAGGCCGGTTCAGCGGAGCCCTCGCCGTTCTGCTTGAGTTGACCGTTGGTACTCCAGTTGCTGTTACTGGAGTTACTGTTGCTGCCTACAACACAAACTATTCAACATTTTATGCATTAACATCTTAATACAGAAATTTGGGTTACATTTAAATAGTCTCCTATTCATATAATATTCTGTTTTTAATACAGTTGCGAAAAAATGAAGCAATTTAATAACATAATAAAAACACCATAAACTCAACTAACCAATGGCGCCAACCGTAAAATATAAGCAGAGATTTTTTTTTCTTCACCCGTTCTGGTAGGCAAAGGGAACTATGCCCATACAGCCAAGTCTTCAGTAGAATTTTTTTATTGATATGAAATGAAAATGAAATTTAATTAGATGAAATGAAATGAAACCTAACCTAACTCATTCAATCAAAATAAATCATTAAATCTGATATTGAAACAAATTAGTAGCTTCTTTTTAGAAATATACGTATTTGCATGAATCATAAAAACTTCTATGAATTTTTTTAGTAAAAACTTCATGGTTGGTTTTTCTTTTTAATAGATATTATTTTGACAGTTGGGAAAGATTACGCACGAGTTCGGGAAAGGTAAAAAAAAAGCACGAGTATGTAATAACCCACTTCCCGAACGCTATACGTCCCTGTAATACGCCACTTTTTGAGCAACTGTATTAAAAAATAATTTAGTGGTGATGAAACGGATTTACAGTAACTGTCAGAAGAGCGATTCTCGCACTTAAAAAATATTCAAATTCAAGCCGTAATCTCACCCGAGCGAGTTGTCAAAAATGTAGGTAAATTACAGATTTTTTGTCAGATAGAGACTAAGATTAGAATGCGAAAGTTCTTAAAAGTAAGTACGTACTAAACCGCCCCCTTTGGAAATTGTCCCTTTTTTACCATAGGGTCGGATACTGGATACTCATAAATTGCGAAAAATTCAATAAATCTACTTTTTACGCAAATAGAACCGAAGTGATTTTTTCTTTGTCGACACTCTATGTGCTCTCTGTCGCTTGTTGGCCAACTATCGCGATGGCTAAGTATCCGGTACCCGCTACACTATCGGTTTCATCACTAATATAAAAAATTATAACTAAGAATAAGCACAATCAGCCTATAAAATCTTCCCACTGCTGGGACACAGGCCTCCTCACGGCTAGAGAGAGTAGGCTGTAATCCACCACGCGGGTACAGTGCGGGTTGGTAGATGTCACATGTCTTCGAATGTTTGGTTCTAGGACATGCGGTTTCCTCACGATGTTTTCCTTCACCGTTTTGAGAGCATTATAAGATTATTTTAATCAATAACACTGTCTCACCTTTCTGGAAGCGGTTGCTATCGTTGCTGTCCTCAGAAGACGCGTCGTTGGGCGAGTCGATGGCGTGCGTCTTGCCCTTGTCTTCCTCGCCCGCCGCTTTCTCGCGCGCCAGCTTCTCGCGCACGCCTTCCTGTATGAATAATACAGTGTGACCACGGTCTCATTCCCCTGCACCCGGCGGCGCGCACTGTATAATAGTGACTACTAATGCCGATTGCACCACAACTTTTTTGTGTTAATGTTTGAAAAACATTATTGTCTCAACACGAATAGCAAACTATTGAACATGGAATAAAGCCCCTTCATCTACTTAAGTGCTACACTCTTTTCTGAATTGAATCTCTCTATCGGGAGCCAGCTCCTAGATCTCCTTATACTTCGCGACCTTCATTTTCTCCTTTATCGGAGCGATGTCTGTCTGTCTTGGTTCGACTACGTCGCGTTCGCTTTCATTTCAAGGTGTACCTTACAAATTCACATTAGAAATAAACTTATTAGACCCTTTGTACACACACGTTTTTCTTGCCGTGAAAAACTGCTATTTGCCGTGTGTATGCAAGGTCGTCAGTGTTGTATGGATATCACTATGGAAGCTTGTTGACAGACACGTTTTTCCACTACACGGTTTATACTCTGTACTGTAAAGAACCGTGCCGTGTATAAAAGGCCTTACCTGGTGAAATGTAGGTGTATTATAGATACACCTTTGCTTAACTATTCGGGAATTAAACCAATTATGTAATTTATTCTACTCTACTCACCAAAAGCATGTAGCAACTGGAGCCGCATGGTTCAGAGAATGATTTGAGGTCGGGCCCCTTTCTCTTTGTCAAGTTGGGCCCCGGATGGCACGCCTGTAAACCTAGTACATACCGTAATATTTGTTTAAACATCACATAGATTAATCTCTAAATATGATAATGAGAAAAATATGGTTTTTGAATATTTATCCTTTTTTTTGGGTAAATGTAAGATGGATTCCGATAAAGAGAACTTTGTGGTAACAACAGTAATAAAGATTTTAGCTCCAAACTAAAAATATTTTTCTGGTAAATATTATATTGGAATCAAATGGTGGATTAGACTGATGATTGTGAACTGATGCTATACAGCGATTTCGAACTGAACTGATGAAAAATTAGTCTAAACTGATGAAATATTACTCTAATTGATGAAAAATTATTTTGAACTGATGATGATTGATGACGCTCCTATATTAAGCAAATGAGTCGTTTTTTTTTTCGAAAAATGAGTTAAGTTTGTGTGAGTTAAATTTTGGAGGTAATTTAATGATTTATTTTTAGCATTTGAGTTATAGTGAGTGTAAATAGTGTTTATCTTATACATAAATGGATAAAATAATATGCGAGATACTTGAGCAAATAAAGGCATAATATTAGGGGATATTTTGAAAATTAACTTCTATATGTGTGAAAGATGATATTGTTAGAAAGGGGGTGACGTGACCGAGATGACGACTAAAGGATGCTGAAGGATTCACAAAGAGTTATAGAAAAGACATGAATTGAGAAAAGGACAGGAGAAAAAATATTCATAAAATAATATGATACGATTGCTATAATATTTAAAACGATAGTACGTGACATAATTCGTACATAGGAATTAGGATTATAGATTATAAGATAGAAAAATATTCGTGAAAAATTATAATTGATAGCTATAATGGTGCAAAATAATGTTTTGGGATTCGGTATACTAGAGATGTACTGTTCAAAATCTAGAACACCCATAAAAGCTACACGGTGGCGGAAGATGCTCTCAGTTTTGATATTTGATAAGTAGAGATGATAAACCGGTCGAATGCCGTTATTACAGAAACAATTAAAAAGTCATTGTGTCTCGCGTGGATCCACGTTCCGGGATATGAAGGATAAAGTAAGGGGAATAAATAATAATACACATGACGAATAACCATGGATATAATACATAACACGGTATATTGCGTCCTGGCTGCGTATATTGCACCCACAGAATAATTTATTTAGATTTGCCAAAAAAGAATTTCAGTTTCAAATCTTACGATAGATTGTTGCGTCATTTAAAACTGTAGATGACCCTTTTTGTTTAACACAATTAACAAAAAGCTGTTTTTTATGAATCCATGACTGTTGTCTGTGCGTTACTATTTCACGCCGTAACGGCTGAACGGATTTTGATAAAACTTGACACACAGGTAGAATATGACCTGGATTACTTTTATCCCGGTAGTATGTTCCCACGGGATAGTTTCCGACCTTCACGCGGGTGAAGCCGCGGGCAAAAGCTAGTAAGGAATAATTTAGAAAGATACATCTCTAGTCTCATTTTTTTTTTCATAGCGTTGGAATAGAGTACAACAGCATAAATAATAATAACATCGATGGTAATGGTTGTCTGTACGGCCTTACCTGCCGTTTGACTTCCTGCGCGCAAACAGAACAACAAACACTAGTCAGCCCTAGGAATACACAGCTTAGCTTCATACTTATAGTACTTATACTAAATATTTAGTGCTACAAATATACTGTTTATGAGGTATCGTCTGGGAATTTAAATACAACAGAAATATACAAAAGAGAGTTGGGTATTTAATACTGATTGCAAATGGAACTTTTGTGTAGTCAGAATTCAGATATTTACTTTAATTAAGTAATAATTTATCAGTTTACCCTATTATTTTTTTAACTGGTGGTAGTTTTACCAAATAATAATTATTATTAGTACTTTAAAATGAAGATTATCATTGAAAAGTCTACCAATCAGCGGGGTAATTGTGTAACACACGTAAAATGACAATGCCATTGTTGATCAAACGAATTTTTCAACTTATGAAGCAATGGATTAGGAATTACCTTCAAAATTAAGTGTGTTACGCAATTAGGGCGCTGACAAAAAAAACCTAAAATGCAAACTAAAGTCGTACCTACCTAACTACCGTCTCGAAATATAATTAAGAAGGCAACTCACGATGTAAAAAGCAGTCGTATTTGAAGCATCGGCGACAGAAGAGCGTGTGGAAGGAGTGCATGGTCTGTTCGCGCGACACGGACTCTGCCAGCGGCCCGTCGATGTTTGGCGTGCATTCCGGAGGCAGGGCGTTCGGGTCGCTGCGGGAAGTCAGCTCTATGTATCTGGGGATAAATCAATATAATGAAAAATTGTAAATAGTGTGTGCTGTTTTGTTTTTCTGAAAATTGTCATCTTGTTTTATTATATCACTCGCCGACTCGTACCGCCGCGCCCCGCCAGCCGCTCTGCTCCCGCTTTTTATTAAATCTCTGACATCTTCTAAGATATTCATTTTAATTATATGCTGTAAAGGGCAGATATCCATGAAATGCACAACGTATTTAATTGTATAAGGAATAATACTGTACTGTCTAAAATAGCTTGGTAAATAACCCATAATTTTTTGGTAACATGTAAAAGATAAATATGGTTACTATGGGTTATCCTTAGGAGATAAACATATACCATTGCGGACTTTTTTATCGATATTTTTAAGATATACAATTCCGTAGTATATTCATTTGATCTATCTCGTAAGTTTTAGCCAGCGTTTACAATGTAAGTGCACAAAAATATGTTTGTTACATCACATTACAAATCTTTGAATTTCTCGGCTTTTCTCTCCTATAATGTGCATGTATTATACATATGAACTTTCCTCTTGAATCACTCTATCTATTGCTGAAAACTGCATTAAAATCCGTTGCGTAGTTTAAAAGATCTATGTTAACAGGGAGCGGGAGCGACTTTGTTTTATACTATGTAAAGATATTGCCATGGGCCAAAGTCCTAGTGATTCCTGTTTGTTCTTTTTCTGCTTGATTTGGAAAACAGTTTCTGTGTCACTTAAATTGTTTAAGTTTATGCAATGTAATGTTACAGATGGCACTGTAAATCTGGACTACTGAATGATTTACAATTTAAATTTTAGTATACCATCCATATACGACACACGAACGAGCGAACGAGTTTCAAAAAGATACAGCCACCCAGGTACAGTCAGCATCAAAAGTCGATTAATACTTCAGTTTTTTTAATCTCAGTTAATGAGCAAAATATTAACACTTCAGTTTTTTTAATCTCAGATATTGAGCAAAATATTTGTCCAAATTGCATTATACTTCTGCTGCAATTTTGAACAAATATTTTGCTTAATAACTGAGATTAAAAAAACTGAATTGTTAATCGACTTATGATGCTGACCGTACGGTCCGATTCAAACCGTAATATGTCGGCTCTGAAGTGCGTTCCTCCCCTACCCTGCTGTATGAGTCAGGGCACTACAAATCCGAGCTTTTTTTAAAACTCGATGTGTCAAATTTATGGTCGAGTCCTGTATGGCGCCAAATGGTGAAACCCCAATGCAATGAGGGTTTTCTGAAATGACGTTCGCTAGGTGGCAGCACTGACACGTCAGGTCCAGGCATCTGTCAAAGAGCCTATATTTTCTTTAGCCATGACTGAATGATGAAAGAATGAATGAATCGAATGATGAACGTTATCATATATTTTATATTCATTGTCGAAATGGAAGACCTCTTGTCAAAGTGGTGCCAACTGGTGTCGTAATTTTTCACGAAAACCCTCATTGAGAAAAGATTTAGAGTAATAGTGAGTATGATTTACTTCTCTCTCAACTCCTGAGCAGTCCCTTTATCAGGGAACTGAATGCTGATAGCTTGGAATATGATGAATATAGGGAACTGCTTATCGTTGATCGCTTTCTTGTCACCCTCCTTGCTTACTTCTTTATCCTTCTCTTTTTCCTTGCTTGAATCTTTCTGAAAAACAAATCATTCTGTTCACATCAAAAATAAAAAAATGCAGTTTCTGAGCCAAAAGGCAAGAATCCCACCTGCCAAAACCATTCTGCCTCCCTCGTTGTACGGTCAAACACACGTAGTAGTAAAACTTGAACTACGAAAACCGCCCTTGGTTCTACGATATACAGGCGTTGTCAATTTCAAATTGTTACCATGTACGCGCGGTTGACTGTACTAGCAATTGAAAAGGCAAAAGCTCACCTCAACTTCTTTTTCCTCCATCCGAGTTTCCGGATCCTTGAACTCCTCGGCTATTTCATCATTAGACTGGAAGGTCATCACTGGTACCTGTTTAGTATACACATATCAATAATATAACCCATCTTACTTCAATCTCCTTTTTTCTCCTTAAATCTCTTCCTGCATTCCTCCTTCCTTCTTGACATAAAATCTCCTCAGTGTACCTATTTAAATATTACATGCATCAAAAATTTTTTAATAATTTATTACTTACTGATTTCTCCTTATCCTCTTTAGAATTTCTTGACTCTCTGCGATCTTGTGTTGTTTTGTCCTTAGTCATCAGCACCTGGTCATTATTGCACGTATCAATAAAGTAAACCACCCTCAGAACGGAGAGCAATGGTTGCCCAGTGGTAACAGCCCCGACTTACCGAGTTTGTCGTGATTTCGGACCCAGGCAGGCGGTTTACTTTGTGTAATTTACTTAATCACCGCTGCTCTCAAAACGATGAAGGAAAACATCATGAGGAAACCGGCATATCGTAGAACCAACAACTCGAAGACATCCAACAATCCGCACTGTGCCCATTCGGGCATTCCCTCTCACAGAGAGAAGGCCTGTGTCCCAGGAGTGGGAATGTTATAGATAGACTGATCACGCTATGCATGATACCATCCTCTATTGTTACTTATCCTTATGAATGCTCCTTGTATTCATGGATCCGTCAATCCCTTGACTTCTTGCTCACTTTGTTGCGACACCAGGTCATTATTATTATATGTTTATGTCTTACTTACTCCTTTCTCCTTGTCTTCCTTAGAGTTGCGTGCTTCCCTGTCCTTGCGATCCAATATTCCTTTTTCTTTCGCCAAGGCCTGGAATGTCATCAAATTAGTGAATAGGTCTACATTACTGGTCAACTACAACAGCTTTAAGACACTCACAGATATCTTATCTATTTAGAAATATATGCTAATATCCGCCGACTTCTGAATGGATGGGCAGATAGACCATTTTAGCCCACCAAGCTATCATGCTCGCGGCTTTATCCTCGCATTGTCTCGGGTCGAAGCAAGTTATGACAGAGTAACACGCGCACACACACACGCGCGCAACACACGCTCACGCTCGCGCCCGCACGCACACGCACGCACACACGCACGCACACAGTGCAGCTGTCACACTGCACATGTTCTCTTTTGTCTACTTACTTCTTTCTCCTTTTCCTCCTTAGAGTTCCGTGCCTCCCTGTCCCGACGTTCCTCGGCGACTTCCTCCTTGGTCTGGTAGGCCATCAGCGCATGCACTAAGTCCACAAATAGCTGGTCGTCTATGAAGCCCCCTTCTTTGTCTCCTGAGTAATAATGTTCGGTTTTTTATTATAATTTACGAGATTATAATAAAATGTATTTTGGTGCAACTTTCGCAGGGGAATGTACGAAACACGTAAACATATTTCTTGCCATTCTGACAATTTTACCCAAGTAATATTAAATTATCAATTCAAACGAACCACAATAAGGTATGCAGTTGACAATTTATTTCTGCTGTTGGAACTTTATTGCCAAGAAATTGAAAAAAGATTTATAGCAGATTTGTTACAAATCTTTCTAATGTAGTTCTTGCATAATTTTTTTTTAAGTATGTATGATTGAATGAATAATTTAAAAAAAAAATATTCAAGTATCCTGTTATGAATATAAAAAAAAACTGTTTTTATTTTCTTACAAGGTAATTTAAAGTGTCTTACAAAGCCTAATGTGCATGAAAAAAGTAGTGAATATTATCTATGAAGCACGACAAGCGTGACTGTGTGAGTGCGGAGGCCTATGAGGTGTAGAGAATATTGATACTTGTGATGTTTCTCTTAAATCTAAGCATTTGTTTTTAATATTCCAATATAATTTCTATGTTAAATGAATATTACTTTCTTTACCTTATAAATATAGCATGAACCAGAGAAATGTACAACTTTTGCTAGAATATATAAAATTATTCTGGTGATGGTAATTTCTGTGGTTCATGAGGTCTTAAAATATATTGTTTTATTATCTAGAAGCATAGATGTGTGCACCACACACCAATGTGTATTAAATTCATGTGGGAGTCTGTGGACAGAGCCATTGCTCACAAAAACTTATTGTGGTGATGATTTTATTTTATCTATGGTTCATTCAGAACCTTGAAATACCAGCTCACAAAGACAAACAAAAACATTGTCTTTGTCTCACATTTGATAGGCATATTGGCTATGGATAAGTGATATGGAAATACTGGTATTCAGGTGCATCCGGTTTGACTGGAAGCTAACCCTAATATAGTGGGGAAAAGACTGGGCAGATGATGATTGGCTTTTGATGTGTATTGCACCCCACTCAAACAGTTTATAGAACAGTGATAATGAAGATATTACCTATTCTATTTGAGGTCACATTCAGCACTTCCAAAAAGTACTGAAGTAAAGATGTGTGTATTGTTGAATTCGATCTTAGGATGCAAATATAAATATGTGAAACACAATCTAGCAAGATAGAGCACAATCTAGTACTGTAAAAATAACAATAATCATTTAACAAAAAACGGCACCGTCCACAAACATAAGAGTAATGATGTTAAGCAGATGTACCATGCACTTTCCCGTCGTAGTTCTTTATGAGCTCCTCGATGAATGTACCGTCCTGATCCAGGACCTCGTCTCCCATGTACGGGATGTTGTGGAGAACTGTCTCGTCCTCTACCATGAAGTTCTTCTGTGTTGGGGCCCATGTATACATTGTTGGAATTGGGTTCACGGAGTTGATTATGCGGATTGGGACTTGCTGTGTTGTTACTACTCCTGAGGCTGTGGATAGTGAGAAAAATGAATTTAGAAGAATAAAAATATTAGCCCGGTTCTGTTTTGATTTCTCTAATCTACAAAAAACAATGGGTCTCACAAAATAATATCAATTATTTAACTAACTTTTTCTACTTCATAAGTTTTGGTTTCAGTTTCAGCCGAAACTAGAAGAGGAGCAATGATTAGACGAGTTTAGATTAAAATATTTCTATCTAGCCTGTAGTGTCCCACTGCAGGGAGAGAACTCCCTCTGCCTTTTCCACACACTTCTGTTCTCTGCTAATGTGCCAGTTCTTTTGGTAGGAGTCAATCTAAAATTACAATAAGATTAATTATTTACCATCAGTATAAGACACATCAGCTCTCTTCATAAGGCTCTCATGATTGGGGATCGGGGCGGCAGGTGGCCAGAATGGCTTCCTCGGACGCTCGTTGCTCTCGGAGTCATGTGCCTCCACCGACTCCGACATAATTCTCAGGTTGCGGGCCCATGCTACCTTTACTTCGTCTACGCGTTTGAAGCGCTGAAATAAAAACAAACGCAAGGGATTTTGTTGACTCCATTGATTGAGAATACTCAATGTGATGTTACTACTCTTCAAGTTGAAAAACTTCAATAAGGCCGGCTGACAAGGCGGGCATAAAACTCCCTTTGTTTAAACGTACCTTTGCTTGGCGTAGCCTCATGTATTCCGACTTCACACGTTTCTTCCATTCTGCTGACACTTTAGATTTACTCATGAGCAACAGTTTTCAAGAATTCGTTGAATTTCCGTAAAACAATACGAAAATCACTAACAAAAACAATCACACCAATCAAAATGGCATAGCCTGTCTGCGTCTGGCGCGCCGTCTGACAAATGAATGACATGACAAGGCCCACAAGGGTAAGGTAACTAGGGGTGAGGCATATTTATCGTAACAGATAGAAATAACAAATAACAGTTGTTCCTACCAATATAACTTATCTGTTACTTAAAATAACAGACCCTCAAAGACTGTTACCACGGCTGTTACTGATAATTCAATATATCAGTCAGTCCCACACAGGCTCATGGACTGTTACCACGGCTGTTACTTTTATACATACATACAAGGTCTCTCTCTTCCTCATTAAAGAATTACCGCTTGCTAAAAAGAGAAACACCTATTATTTATTCCGAAATCGGAAATATGTTTATTTCTCACTCTTACTAAAGCGGTTAAACTACGTTAAAAAGAGAAGCTCCTAGTATTTATTATCCGTAAAATACAGTTGGTGGTCTAACAAGAACCAACATTTTCGAAAAAGTGACTCCTAAATTAGGTCGTGTTACCTACCTGTTATCTGTTAGCCAATTACCATTATTAAAAAAAAAACTTTTTATTATATTTTTCTTTATGGCAATGTCCTTTGTGATGCAACCAAAATTTGTGATCCGTTTCATCGTTTCCGAATGCCTATAATAAGTTCGGCGGAATTCATCGCAAAATGTTCCAGGTATTTACGATTTTTTGATAAACCAATAAATGAATTTCATTGAGAGTAATTTGCATGGTTTGTTTGTTATTGTTGACATAAAAACTATTTTTTATGCAACCATATACATTTCAGTGATCGTGTACGGACCCCTTTTATCTACATTGTCTTTGGCTTGACGGGATTGGTCGCAAAATGTTGTATACCGTACGACTTTACTGTAATAGTAATAAAGATGATATTCAATTGAAAGTAATTTGGCTGGTTTGTTTATTGACATTTTTGAAATTTTGAATTTTTAAATCCTTCTTTCTTTCTTAAAGGTGATTCAGACAGATTACTGGTGAATCGTAATTTTTTCGAAAACCTTTTTCAGATTATTTTCGCATTAGTGTTCAGTGTTCACATTCGATTTATGTATAAGTATAGTTTTTTAGTTTAGGTTATTTGTTTTATAGTTTAGGTGGTTTAGTGTTTTATATTTTAGTTTGTGAATAGTAAAACGTTTAGGTAAGAAAAACAACGGCTAGTGTAAATAGAAAAGTTAGTGTTGTGTGGGACCATTTTGTGGAGATAGGTGGTCACTACGCGACCTGTAATATATGTAAAGCGAAATTGTCTTTTAAAGCCTCCGTGACTAATCTTAAGAAACATATCGATAGAAAGCATCCCACGGTTCGGGTGCTTGACAAAATCGGTAGTTCCAGTGCCAGCGGACAATTAGTAGTGCCATCCCAGTCACAAGTAGAACCATCAACCGAGCCATCTTCCCAGTCATCATCCGCACCGCCAACCCAGTCATCTCAGGTATTCATACAGCCGCAGTTACAGCCGCCACCACCAAGGAGAACGTATGGCCATCAGCCTATTACAAATTTTGTACCGAGGCGAGGCAATATTGTCAAAGCGGAAATAGACAAAAAAATTATGAATTTTTTTATAAAAGATTTTCAGCCTTTTAGGATAGTTGAGGATCTTGGGTTTCGGGAGCTGATAGAGTACGCGTTTCCGAACTATACCATCCCTACAAGAAAATATTTTGCCAACACCTTGTTGCCGGCAGTGTATGAGAAGGTTAAGGCAGACTTGAAAGAAACCGTTTCCAACCAAGTAAAATCGCTGTGCATTACGGTAGATATTTGGACGTCCAGCGCCAACGACTCGGTGCTAGCCGTGACTGGGCATTACATCGAGGAGGAAGAGTTTGCCCTCAAATCTTTCTTATTAGATTGTATTCCTCTCCTGCAAACCCATACGGCAAATAATTTGGCTGACTCTGTCAAACTTATATGTCAGGAATGGAATGTGGCGGATAAAATACTTTTGGCCGTAACAGATAATGGCGCCAACATCAAAAGCGCTATTGAAAGGGAACTGGTATGGAAACATTTCCCATGTTACACCCACACCTTAAATTTGGCGGTTAATGACGTCTTGAAGAATCAAGAAATTGCTGAATTGCTGACCAAAATTAAGGGAATTGTCCGACACTTTAAGCAAAGTAATGTTGCATGGGAAAAGCTGAAACGGTACCAGGAACAAGCCGGCACCACGGCTAAACGGCCCTTACAAGAAGTTCAAACGAGGTGGAACTCCACTTATTATATTCTCCAAAGGTGTGTAGAACTCAAAGAACCCCTAAATAGTGCGATAGTAAACTTGGGGATGAGCCCCGTTTCCAGCTACGAGTGGCAAATCTGTCAAGAGTTATGTCAGATACTCCATCCTTGTGAAGAAGTCACACGCGAGTTAAGTGGGCAAAAGTACATAACCGGCAGCTTAGTGATTCCTATAACAGTAGGGCTTATAAAAGCATTGGAACAATTGGGGGATCACAATGTTTTCATGCCAGTCGTAGATGGGTTACGTCAGGACCTTATAGGCAATATAAAACGAAGGTTTTTAAATTTAAATAATAGCAAGATATTCGGGAATTGCATGTTTCTCGATCCTCGTTTTAAATTTTATTTCGACGATCAACATGTGGCAGAAGAAACCAAACGAAGAATGATTTCATTGGTTGCAGCTCAAAATTCGCGAGATGCGGTGACTCAAAGCGACGTACATGTCCAAGCAGTTGATCCCACTACGTCTTCTTCTACTAACCAAACCAAATCAATATGGCAAGATTTTGAGAGAAGAATGCAAGGCATTCAACCGGAGGGCACAGCTCAATCCCGTGCCATCGTAGAGGTGCAACGGTATCAGGATGACAAAATTATTTCTAGAACTGACTGCCCCTTGAAATGGTCGAGAGAGCACAAATCGGTATACCCCACTTTATATAAGATAGCAGCAACAAAGCTCAACGCAATGGCTTCGTCAGTTCCTTGCGAAAGGGTATTCTCTGCTGCAGGAAATATCCTTAA
Organism: Luperina nickerlii; assembly: GCA_963855955.1. Classification (NCBI taxonomy): domain Eukaryota; kingdom Metazoa; phylum Arthropoda; class Insecta; order Lepidoptera; family Noctuidae; genus Luperina; species Luperina nickerlii. The sequence continues at coordinate 21,494,327 of OY979675.1, read as the reverse complement.
TGAGAGGCGAACCCGGTTAGGAGTTAGGAAATTGCAGCAACTAATTTTTCTAAATCAAAATATGTAAATATAGAATAAGTAAATGTAGATATAGAATAGGTGATAATGTAAATAGTCATGCATAAAATGAATTGAACACTTTTAAATGCGCCAGTTTGAGAAACGTCATCAATTTCTAATTACGTCGTAATATTCATTTTATAGTAAACTGATAGTCCTAAGCCTGTGATAAAGTATGAAGGAAAGTGTTCAGTTTGAAATTCACTAAACAAAATAGTCAATCAATCTGCTTAGCCTTTTAAAACTACGTTGGGATCGACTTCCAGACTAACCGGATGTCTGAAAAAAGTTATGAATAAACGTAATTCTATTATTTCAAATTACCCCGTCATTCCTTCCTATGCAATACTTCGGAAACGATTTTCGACTTAAAACGAAAAGAAATAAAGAAGATACTCAATTGTTATTTTCATACGTATTTATCGTCGGTACAAAAATAACAGGCTGTTATTTAATAACAGATATTTGGATCTGTTATTTTTGTGTAACAGTAACAGTGATAACAGATATCGTGTTTAACCTGTTACAACCCATCTCTAAAGGTAACTAACTCTTTACTCTAACTTTAGTCTGTGGGCTAACAAAAGAAAAAAAAATAACCTTTTTTTTATAATAGTTTTATGGCCTGGTTGCTAAGACCTTTTAGCCAAAAATTAAACTTTGACTGACTGACAGACGAGAGGCGCGACGCGAGAGGTTTTATTCGATTGTTTCATTTGTTTGAACATCTCGATTGTATTCGATTATTTCGACTTGGACCAGAGTCCGACTCGGTCTGTTTGATTGCGACTGGCGCATGGCGCGTTCATTCGCGAGTTGTTCGTCGATGGTTTACAGTTTCGCGAGTTCTTGACTTGCGTTGTGATTGTGAATCCATACTAATTCTTTCAACAAGAGCAATCGAAAATTATCAATACCATGAGGGAATAAAATGTGTGTAGTTAAATTACGGCGAATACTTAGATATAATTAAGAAAATAAGTAAATGTTTACCAATTACGCGCGGTTCGCTCGACTCGAGTCTGGCACGCTCTCGCCTCTAACTAACATGCATCTCGGCTTGATGCATGTAATCGACTGACTCCGGTGACCGAACGAGACTCGGTGAGTGAGAGTAACTGATTCGACCAATCGAAAACGATTCCGGTCGATTCCGCTGACTCGAAACAATAGAAAAACATCTCGTTTGTTTTGTAGAACGGTGAGTCGATGGTTGACTCGATGGTTTATTTTAACGACTCCAATTCTTTCGATTGTTAAAACATCTCGGAATCGCCCATCGCTAGTAAAAAATGCAGATGAAGAAAGGGCAAGAGATAGAGAATGATGATATAGAATCATCCATATTCTACGAACTCTCTGAAGAGCACTGACCTGTATTATACTAGTGTATGATAGAGGTCATTGATAAAGAGTCTTTTGTACAGTAGATCCTCTATGCACTAAATACACCACAAGAATCGAATTGAAACGTCGACTCCACTAAAATAGTAGTAGAATAGGAAGAGGTCGACATAATCTATAATTCTATATTGTTTATGATATTGATATTGTCTATGGGTTTTGAGTAGCGAATGTGTGTGCGCTGCCATTTTCTGTTGAAATAAATTTTTGAGAAAAGGCTATTTTGTGAAAAGGTGAGCATGTAACAGAGGTATTCCGTTGATATTCTTCTATTAATTTACTCGCTTTAATTGTTACGCATGCTTTAGTGGTGCATTTTCTGCTCCGTCTTCGGGTTACGTAATTTGTTGTTTCTCGTCATAAAATTATTTATCTACGAAACATGAAAATGTAATCGATGCGCGAGGGTGTCTCTCGAGCGAAGTATATGTAGAGCAGCTGTCTACACCAAAAAGTTATTTTGTTTGTAGGTGTGTGCGCACCTACAAACTGCCGCAGGTTATGCGAGGGGACTCTGATAAGTATGTCCTCGTATCGCGGTGGCGCGTGGGACGGCGGGCCGCCGGGCGCCGAGGCTGACTACCCGGGCGCGCCCAGCTACGCGCCCGCCGCCCCGCCGCGAGCCATGCCCACCACGGACCCCTGGACCGGCGTCAGCTACAGCCAGTACGGCGCGCCACCCTACGATTACCAGACGTATGCGCCCGGCTACACCTACGCCTACGACTCTAGCTACTACCAGCGCCCCGACGGAACCTATTATGGAAAGTACCCTGAATCTGGGACTTATCCCCAACAGCTAACAGCAGGTTATGAGTATCCAACCCTAAAACGCGAAAGAACTCGTTCGCCTGTCGACTCCCGCAGACATGAGCGCCGAAGGTCTTACCGAACCAATTCTAGAAGTGTGTCTCCCTATGGTAGAAGGGACAGTGCCTATTCGAAAAAACGAGACAGCAGCTATGAGGAAAGTCGTCGTCGTAGATCAAGAAGCAAATCATCAAAACGCAAAAAGTATTCTTCCAGTGATCGTTCAAGCTCCCGATCACATTCATACTCACCACAGAAGAGAGAGAAAAGAAGGAAATCAGTTTCATCAAATTCTTCTGCTTCCAATAGATCTTATAGGAAAAAGTCAAGTAAGACTCGTGGTCGTGACCAGTCTGTGCCACCTAGCGACAGAAGTATTTCAGGCTCTCATGATGAATTTAATGTACACAGAATGTCAAGTGTTGATAGGCTAAGCAAATCTTCACATGAAACTGAAAAGAAAAGTAAGGATGCTAAATCTCATTCCAAAAAAGATAAGAAAGCAAGAAAGATTACTACACCAACAAAAAAACAAAAAAAATCTAAGGCTTCACATAAGAAGGCAAAAAAGTCACCTCTGATTCTACCACCAAAAGTGCATAAAAAACATAAGGATAGAGCTGACACGCTTGTTAAAAAGGGAAGAGATAGTTCATTGACACCACCGAAAATGTATAGGATGAGGTTGTTATCAAGTTCGAAATCTCGTTCTAGATCAGTGTCACCCTCGCAATCGCCATCGCCGCGTCACTCGAAGCGCAAACGATCACTCTCGAGGAGACCGCACCCATCCCGCTCGCTATCGTCTAGTAGGTCAGTGCTGTCCACACCTCCGCGGCGATCACGTTCCAAATCTAAACGGAAAATGAAGCGAAAGTCACGATCAAAAAGTCGTACTAAACGGCGGTCAGCAAGCAAAACTAGATCTACGTCTCAACGCCGATCAAAGTCGAGAGGAAAAGGAAACCGTTCAGTTAGTAAAAGTGGCTCAAAGTCCCGCTCTAGATCGAACAGTTCCCGCTCACGCAGTCGCACTGGATCGCCGACCGATGAAAAGCGCCGCGGACAGTTCACAGTGGCAGATAGAAAACGATTCTGGAAAATGCATAGAAATAGGCAAGAAGAAAAGGATAAAGAAAAAGAAGCTAAAACACCACCCAAAGAACTGAAACCTCCCCCAGGTGCTGTTGAATCAACAACGGTTGATGACATTGAATATGGTGACCCTCCCGAAGTGGAAGGCCCTAATTTTGCAGAATTGCTGATGCCTGATCAAGCCATGAAAGCATCAACCTCCAAATCCAGGCCTGGTCCGCTTCCTATCAAGAATGATGGGAGTTTCTTAGAAATGTTCAAAAAGATGCAGGAGGTGACTAAAAAGGTTGAACCAGAAAAGAAACCAGAAATAAAAAAGCCAACATTGCCTTTTATTGGGAAGAGACGTGGTGGCAGGGTTCTTAAGACTGGATTAGTGAAAAAGGCTAAAGCCATTGATGAGCAAACTGCAAATAATGGACCTAAGGATGCATGGTCACTTTACATGCAGGAAGTGAAGAAATATAGAGAGACTTCCTGTGAGGAGGAGCGGAAAACTAGACCTCTTGTGAAATAATATTTACTAACTATATAAGAATAGGGTTAAGATTTTTATTGTGACCTCTGCAATGTATTTACATATATTACAATTTTATTTTCTACTATAAACTGTGTTTATTGAATTAGTATGTCTAGATGCCAGATATAAATTTTATTTCAATAAAAAAGATTCCAAATAAAGAATTATGTCAATGACTAGGTTGTGTTTCGTTGCAGCATCATGCCTGAGATGGTCAAATCTGCCGCTGACATCAAAACCGCACCTTTCGACCCGCGGTTCCCTAACCAGAACCAAACAAGGTAACACAAGCGGTTATTTCTTTTGACGCGTATTATCTAAGGCAAATCCAGTGATGACCAACTGACAGCTTTAGAGAGCGCGAGAGCGTAAGTAATTCAGTTCATTTATCAGTCCCTAATCGAAAGAATACCTGACAAACTCTTCGCGCCTCAAAGAATTTAGTCGCACGACGTTATTGTAAGTACATAGAAAATAGTACTAAATGAAATCGTGAACATAATCATTATATTGACGGAAGCACCGTGCACCATCTATTGTAATTCATGATCATTTTTTTCTGAAGTTACATTTAATTCCTCATTACGACATGGTTTTATGGTGTGGTTACAGTTTGATACCAGTCGTAAGTATCTATCAAGAAAGCAAAGTAGAACAATTCATTTTAAAATAGGTACAATTACTTGAGAAATGCGGTTCTATGATTAAAAACTAAGTACGATAACCGGCCGTAAATAACACCCATTGAAAATCATCAACGTCTATGCCTTTAATTAATAATATCACAACATCACGCCTTTGACGCACGATAGTTGGCAGAAACTAAGCATAATATAAAATGTCTGAAATACTTCACCATTAAATCCTTTCCACAGGTACTGTTACTCCAGCTACCTGGATTTCCACCGCTGCCAGAAGGTACGTGGTCAGAAGTACGAGCCATGCTACTACTTCCAGCGGTGCTTCAAGTCTCTCTGCCCCAACGAGTGGGTGGAGAAATGGGACTCCCAACGTGCTGAGGGCACCTTCGCGGGAAGGATCTAAAGTATTCCAATGTCGCCACTGAGTTGTTAATTTATGCGAGTTTTAATTTTACTTAGGCCGAATTTGTGATTTAGGGAATAAATGTGTTAATTCCATGTTTTTATTCATTTAGTAAGTCATACATGAAACTGTTACCATATTTCCTGAGCACAGCAAGAAAATACTTGCTACCTAGGTACTTGATATCAAATACTTTACGGTAATAAAAAAAAATAATCAAGCCATCAATCCAAACTCAAAATGCTTTTGAAAAACATTTTATTTCAAGAGAGCAACAACAATTTTGTCTCATATTGGTCCTGGGAATGCTCCTTTCGCTCTAAGTTCGTCCCAATGACTTATCCAAACGTTCGGGCAGATCGTCTCGAAGTATCGTTTGAATATTTTGCAGTCATCCACGTCGCCTAACAGTCTTTGACACTTGTAGAAGTCACAGTAATTGTCGTAGCATGCTCTGAAAAATGTTCAATAAATAACTTAATAACTGTTAAAGAATAGTGGATGCTCATGTCCGTACATGAGCATCCACTATTCTTTAACAGTTATTAAGTTAAAGAATAGTGACCCGTGTCTCTTCTTTTAGTACTTATAATTTAATTGTCCAGATGTGTTAATTACATTTTAAAGAAGCAAAACCTTTTGATAAGCTTAATGAATGTATATGAAGATATATTCCTGACATAATATCCAGTCCATCCTGATTCCTGCAGAGACGATGTGCAAAGATATAATAGTGTAAAAGAAGTAGTTTCCGTAGACTTACTTGGTCTGATTCTGATTTGGATAGCGCGGGTCTATGCGCTGAGTCCTAAACTCTTGGTCACACATTTCAGTGGTTCAATAAAACGTAAAAAATTGGTAAATATGAAAAACAGTCAAAAATTTATCAGCTGATTGACAAATCCGAAACAAAAGATTTGTCGTTTTGTACTCTATGTAGTTACCATCGACTACCTATTTGAATGAAACCTTTGTCGAAGGACGTATCTTCAAGCAGTGTTTCGGTTTTACATAGGATAACTAAAGCGCGCACATGTAATATTATTATGGCGACGTGTTGGCACTTGGCACTGCGCCAGAAAATAAATGCAATCAATACCGGTTCGTTTTAGAGGTGTCATTCTTAATGTAACGAATTAGCGAGCGTACCTCGTCACAGTATGATAATTGAATTATTATGTTTAGCGAATAGTAACCATTCAATAAATATACAGGGTTACTGGTAAAACATTAACAACCTCATATGAGGTCATTGTACTCATCAATATCAGCAACTTTTACTATGGGAGTAGGACAAAACCAGAAATCGCAAAAAAAAAACAGCTGTTCCCTACATTTTGACTAATGTTGAATCCAGTGGCGGCAGCAGAGGCGTTGTTCAGATCGTGAAGGGCATAGACTAGGTACTAGTATAGTGAAGGGTGCCGGTCACTGACCTGTATTATACATAGTCAGTGGTGCAGGTCAACGGACATTTGGGATTCTAGCATACCTATTATATTTATGTGGCATAATTCTGTTCTAGAGGTTCGGGAGCACCGCACTCGCTGTGGACATTGGATGAATTGATAATGCCCCATTTCGCCGAAATATGTTTGCAGCGGCCTACTTGGGTTCGCAATCGATTTAGTGCCGGTGAACTTCGTAGGTACCTAACGCCTCAGAATAAAGAAAGTCGTTCCATACAAAATGTATGAGAAAATGAATTGTCTTAATTTTTTTTTTCCTGAAATTTTCCCATGTTTTAATAGTTATTCTGCTATTCGGGACGGAGACAAATTCAACAAATCAAAGACATGACCTTGCTTCTTGCCAAATTTCATGATTCTAGGTCAACGGGAAATCCCCTATAGGTTTTGATTCCGGAACATAAACGCCCGTATCTTTTGATTGCGTTGACTTAGAAGTTTGATTTTTTTTACATATTATATCTATACTTTACCTACACTAATATTATAAAGAGGAAATATTTATTTGTTCGTTTGTTATCCTAAAAATAGGTCCAGCCGTTCTTGAGCTATAAATGGTGTAACTAACCAACAGTCTTCTTCGTCGACTGGTCTCATCGAATTGCTTCGCCTGACGTTATGCGGACTACTGGACTGGCGCTATCTTTTTCTGCGGGAAAATTCAAGTGCCCCGTGTGGAGTCGTTCTGCCCATGCAAAGCTAGTGGATACAGCTTTGAATGAAACACTCGCTGCCTAAAACCGACCCCGGTACAAATGCTGTATCCACTAGCAGGAATAGCGCCACCAGTGGTTCGCAAAGCGGTGGCAAGCTCTAGGGATAGAGCCAAAATGGTCTCCAACACACGACAACATCCTTGTGCCACAAAGGCTGAAAAGTCGAAACAGTTTTTTAAAACGTGTCCCACTCACTGGCGAACCATCACAAGAAAGACTGAAGCTGTGGCGAGACAGTGCTTCCTAACCCAAATCGTTCGTTCCAACCGCTGAAGACCTCCCACCTGGACATGAGTTACCTTGAGTAACCTGGAAGTCTTTAAACAGACTCCGGACCCAGGTTGGCCGGCAAGGAAAACCTGTTCCAGGTGGAGATTCATAGATGACTCCGCCTTGAAGTGTAAATGTGGTGCTGTTCCACAAACGATGGGACAGTTAGTATCGTGTCCTGTCAGCTGCACGTTACAGGAAATGGTGGACGCATGGTGATGGCGCCAAACAAGTGGCCGCCCGCGCGGTTGTGCAGAGTCCATTTAATCCATTCTATCTACACGCCAAGAAGAACCAGACTTTTATTGTTATTTAAGAAAAAAGATGGGTGTTTCACCAGCTTATCGTACCTACCTACAACATGTGGACACACATGTTTCATATTGACTACGTATCTTCATATTTTTTATGCTTACAGGATGGACAAATCTAAAATTATAAACTGTCCGAGTAAACTCGTTTTCTTTGGCCATGATAGAATACCATTTTAAGCCAAAAACGCTTTTGCAACTCTAAGGAATAAGTAGGTATTATTCTCAGACCATAGTTTTTAAAATATTTTAAAACTATTGGTAAATTAGTATCACGATATTTCAGTTCGAACACTTAAGTTTTTTTTAAATATAGTTTTGCCTAATTTGAATTATTCACTTCTGTTACAAACAGCCTCCTAAATTGGGAAACCTGCTGAGTGGTTCCAAAACTTCCGCAATCAGCCTCATAATGAACGTCTAAATAATTTCAATTTCGAAACATTTCAACCATTCCATGATGACCCAAGATTTCCACAATCAAACCGCTTCAGGACTAATAAAATCAAATATAAATTATCTAATTATGTTAAGTTTACTGACGTATCTTGCATAATGATAAAAGGTGAATAGGCTTAGAGTCATGTGGGTCAAGTGTGCGCAGCGTCTAAGTGTGCGCATTCGAAATATATAGCGCTAAGGAACGGCAACCCCCTCTTCAATTCCCTGGGGTACGTCCTGCGACGCGCTCGTATTACAGCGACTGCTCGCGCGCCATTTTGGATTGACAGGTAAATGAATATTTTTGCAAAAATAATTACGATATTTTGTCACATTTGACGCTTAATCTTTTGTAGTCATGTAATTTTTTTGAAAATATGCTTTTTGCTATCGAGTGCAACATAATATCAAGTTTTTTATTTGCCAGTGTTTAAGTTGTTATGATGACGCAATAATCAACGATATTCATACAATCATGTGTCTATGGTTTGGGTTAAGTGTGCGCAGAAGCCTGTCGTGTATTTGAAATTTAATCGAGTATTACTGCCCCTTATGTGGCGAAAAGTATGCTGATCCACCGACCGAAGATTGGATTGAATTTAGCCTTTGTGGAGCCTGGTGGCACGAACAGTGCATCAGCTTCGAACACGGCGCTTATATTTGTGATATATGTATGACCAAGTAACTAAAGATTTCTAAGTTCAAGTTGATCTCATATTTTAAGAGGATTTTGTTGGTTACTTAGTAAAAAAAAATATAACTATGAAATAATTTTTTTATGTCCTAAAATATATTTTTTTTGTTGTTGCGTACACTTTACCCACAGTACTGCGTACACATACCCCGATACTGGGGTAAAAGTGCGCATATGAAAGGGTCTTTATTTTCTATAGTTTCTTAAATTGCAAGTTACTGATAACACTATTGTTGTGTCTAAATTGATGACAAATAAACAGTCTTACTAATTAACACAGTTTTGTTTCATTCTACTAATAATATTCGAGTTTTTGAAGCATCAAAGTTTAAATGCGCACAGTTGACCCACATGACTCTATTTAAACTAAGCTTTTGTATAATGAGAAGACTTTTATTAGCTGCTATCATTATCTAAAAGTAGGTACAAATTAACCAACATAGATAAGTAGGAACATATAGGATCATAAAATGTAGCTCGGACAAAAACCGAATTTACATGAAGGTGTAAATTAAACATTACAACAATATAGAAAGATATCAACTATAAGTCTATAATTAAAATTAATTACATAGAATATTTACAATTTATTCGACACCAATAGTGTATAGCTATACGGAAAACATGAGGATATGTTAACAATGCTTGTCTTTTGAAGCTATAAATTAAATTATACATTGTGGAACAATACATTATCCCCCTGCCTAATAAACGTATTATATCAGACTAGCTATACCGAATAAGCAGAGAGCTAAAAAACGCTAAGCAGAGAGGCAGGTTATACTCTTCAGTCTTCTGTATAACCTGTCGCAGCGTATATTGTATGTGGACTACGGTGCTAAAGCCTTTACGGAATCTGGCTTGTTCGGGAGGCTGGAAGTCGTCAAACCTGCGCGCGAGACGGTTCGTTATGACTCTCGAAAACAGCTTGTAGACATGGCTCAGAAGTGAGGTGGTCACCCTTCTTAAAGAAAAGTACTACCACACCTCTGTTCCATGCCTGTGGTGTTTTACCCTCGAGTATGACGAACCAAACAGCTTCCGAAGGGCCTTAAGAACGGGTTTTCCGCCGGCCTTCAGGCGCTCGGCCGTAATTCCGTCATCACCCGGGGCCTTGTTTTTGAGCTGCTTCAGAGTCATCCTAATCTCGTACAGGCTGACGTCCGGGATGTCTTCGGTATAGCTCCTAAAGATCGGAGACTCTACACTCGAAGTCGTGGACGAGTATGTTTACCTAGGACAAACTGTCCAGTTAGGTAGGTCTAACTTTGAGGAAGAGGTCAATCGTCGAATCCGACTCGGCTGGGCAGCGATCGCGAAGCTAAGCAATATCTTCTCGTCCCACATATCGCAGTATCTCAAGACGAAAGTCTTTGACCAGTGCGTGTGGCCAGTGATGACTTATGGCACTGAAACGTGGTCGCCCACAATGGGCCTTATAAGGAAGCTAAAAGTCACCCAAAGGGCAATGGAGAGGGCTATGCTTGGAGTTTCCCTGATTGAATCAGGAATGAGGAGATCCGCAGGAGAACCAAGGTAACCGACATAGCCAGAAGAATTGCCAAACTTAAGTGGCAGTGGGCAGGGCACATTGCTCGCAGAACAGATTGCCGATGGGGCCGAAAGGTTTTGGAGTGGCGACCGCGTACCGGAAGGCGTAGCGTTGGAAGGCCTCCCACAAGGTGGTCCGACGACCTTGTGAAGGCCGCAGGAACCCGTTGGATGCGAGAAGCACGGAACCGGTCGAAGTCGAGGTGCTTGGGGGAGGCTATGTCCAGCAGTGGACGTCTTTCGGCTGAAATGATGATCAGACTAGCTGACCCGGCGAACTTTGTACCGTCGCAGTACAATCATGATTCGAAAAACACGTGGCACGATCTATTATCATAATAACGTTATTGTTGTTTTCCTCGGGAACAGCACTTCTTTTCGGGATGAAAGGTGTCCTATGTCCGTTTCTGTACAACTGACAACGTATATGCAAAATTTCAGGATGATCGGTTCAGTGGTTTAGGCGAGAAAAGGTAACAAACAAACTTACTTTCGCATTTATAATATTAGTTAAGAATACGATTTTATATATAACTAGCTGTGCCCCGCGGTTTCACCCACATAAGTGTCGATCTCGTGGGAATATCGGGATAAAATGTATATCCTTTCCCGGGATGCAATGTATCCCTCTGCCAAATTTTATCGAAATCCGTGCAGTAACGTAAGTAACATACAGACAGTCAGCGTTACTTTCGAATTTATAATATTAGTATGGATTATAGTTAGTAAGGATGAATATTTTTTACACACCAATCTCTCTCTTTCAGTCGTCAGTAATTTGACGAAAGAAGACAAAGCGTTTATTAGTAAGGGGTTTGAATTTAAACTATAATAAATCCCCTCATTCTAAACTAACTTTTAAGTACATGTTTGCAAAGCTATGTCCGTTGTCACGAACACTAATCGATACTTAAATAAAAGCGCATTGTCGGATTTTCAACGCTCGGCTCAGCGTCGAGTTCGCTTTTAACCCTTCGTATCTTGCCGGAATCACGTGGATCCACGCGACACAATGGCTTTTTAATTATTTCTGTAATTACGGGCTACTGCATTCAACCGGTTAATCAGGCATTCATTTAGATGTTGCTTAGTGTAAGTAAAAACAAGCACTGCATGTCGCGCATCTGAACACCGCTTATTGGAAAATGATGAATTTTCCATCTTATTTAAGATGGAAAATTCATAATTTCATCTCATTCCTATTTTCACCTAATAAATTGGACATAAAAATCCTAAAAGATTTTTTACTTTCAAACTTATGTTACATCGTCCTTTCCACAAATCCATCTAGATTGTATTATTCCACATTGTATTGACAATACTATCACATAATAATTAATAAGTGAACAATATTGCTGGTGGCTAATGGTGGTCCAGGTCTGAATGCTTGCTGGAAATGCTGACTGTTGTGGAGTACTGCTGCTGTCTGTGCAGTATGCCCAGGCATTGGAGCAGGCACTGCATGCTGGCAGCTGATGTGGCCTGGAGAATAAAAGTGACTTAGTATGTTTCATTGGTCATGAAGGATGCAGAGCAGTTTAGAAAAGAAGGCATATTGGTATGATATTGTAGGTATTGTTAGTAGCGCCATTTTAATAACTAAATGCAATATTCATTTAGTTTTAGTTTTGGAATCTCTTTTTATGGGTCAAAATTACAAAAGACAGCCCCAAAACTCTAATGCCTGCTAATGTTTAAACTGGGAAGAAAAGGTGCAACAAACTCCTCTAGCAACACATTTTTGTTTGTTAAGTAAATTTGTGATTATACAAAAGTTTCTAAACTGGCCATATTGGTTGCAGTGATGCTTAAAGATGTAAAAGAACGAAAAACTCACTTTTAATAGTAATAAGTCAGGATCTGTGTGTGGGAATGGTGAGTCAGCTGATTCTATACATCTTGCTAGAGCTGCATCACTGGAAAATAGATATTAAGAGACATTTTAACGCACCCACAATACAGGAGAAATTCCTAGTGGGGCAATGTTTTTTAAAAAAAGAAGAATTAAGATTTTATTAGTTGTAAGGTAATTGGAGCAGGTGGCATTCTGTACTTCTGCCTAGCCCCATGGGTAGAAGGCGTGAGTTTATTAGTGTAATCTGCATTCACAATTTATTTGCCAAAAATGTAAAGAAATATGGAAAAATAACTTTAAATCCTACACTAAGTTCAGTTTACGCTACAAATTCAAACATTGTTATAAGTTTTTCAATAGTGTTAGTCACACTGAAAACAATTTAATTACCATTACAATAAAGTTGATATTTGTTTAAATTGAAATAATATTAATTTGAAACAAGTTTGAATAGACTTTATGTATTGTATTAGTTATCTATCCAAACAAAATAGCAAAAGACTAAAGAAACTAAGCTTGTATTTACCAAAAATAAAAAAGTGATCAAAAAATTTGTTTAAATAAAATGGTGAACCATTTTATGGGCTACCTAGGCTGGTAGAGAATTCCCATTGAGCTAAGGCTAATAAGTCCACCTTTGCATAATCTTGTTTTGCCCAAAGATAACACAGTTGTATTATGTTAGTAGTTAAAAAACTTGATATCTTTATTTATAGTTGAGTAATAAGATAATAACCTCAGCTCTGTAGACTGCAGCTGGTTCCTTGCCGATGCCATGGCATCATGCACTGCTAGCTGTTCTCTCGGCTGCAGTGGGGGATTAGCACCCATGGCCTGGAAATTGTAAGAAACAAATAAACTTATCAAAAAGTGAATCATCACATAGAGATAAGAAATAAAAAACGAATAAAATCTATTTCTTTTTTAAATTGTTGATACCACTTTTTGTTTACATTTTTTTATCGCATTATCTTGTGTTCAGGTCAGGTGTGACCAGCATAGCACTGCCAAAAGAGAGGCTGGTCCACCCCTTTTTCTTATTGTCCTTAATATTCCCTGGATTACATACATTTAAAAAAAAATTACTATGTTCAAAATCTTACATCATATACCTTAGTGTGTATCTCAGCAATAGCCCTCAAGCCATTGACCCACTCCTGCCTGGCCCTGGCATCAGTAGCCCTAAGTTTGAGCATGTCTCCGGAAGCACAGTTGATAGTAAACGTACGAGAGTCTTCGTCACTGGGACATACTACAGCAGCTGCTAAATGTGCCTGAAATTTGTTTAGTGTACATATCAATTTTATTACTTACCCATATTTTTTTGAAGAAGGCCATTGTAGCTTCCGATTTTATTTATAGTTATCATTAATTTTATTATCTAAGCTGATTAATGACGACACATAACATACCTATAGAGCTGTGTGTATTTTGTAAATCAGTACACAAATCAAAGATTGTAATCATTGAATGGAATGCTGTAGTTAGGGTACGAACTGAGTGTAAACTGATAATTGATAACTCAACGACGCTTTACCTCGCCTCTGGCTGGTTGTCCAGGCTGAATAGTATCTCCAGGTCCATCAAAAAGGTAGTAAGATAGAACTCCCGTTTCGGGGTCGACTGCAAACCAGCGCTGCTGCCAGCCTTTCACAACGTTTGTGTATTTATATAACTGACCGGATAGTGGCCTATGAGCCCCTGATCCTGTTGTTTTAATCATTTTATTATTTACAACTACAAGATATTCAGAGAAAAACACTTGAGTATTCGATTATTTTCTTCTCAGAATTTTGACATCTGCCTACTGTAACTAACGTACGTTTAGTTGAGTTCTGAATTATTATTCCTGAAAATATTTTACTCGAATATTTTCTGAAGGATTTCTCCCCAAAATACCTAGCATCCTTTTCATAATACAAGTTAAAATTTCTTTACAGTACCTTTACAATTTATTTTAAAGTTTTCGTTTTGGTTGGTCTTATAGATAAGTTTATTATTGTAAACAAAATAGTAGCGTTTTACCTTCAAACAAAACGCTTGTTGTGTCCGGAGACTCATTCGGGGTCATATAAACAATATTTGAGTCTAGCATCTTCCGTTTTCGTGTCACATCTATGTAGGTATATGCAACTATCTCCTTCTCGACAACACTATGATGACGTATTTCCGCCCGCGTTCACCAGGTGGCTGCAGCGCGCTAAGTCGTTCATTGTGGCCTCAAAAACCTAAAACTTGAGAAACCCAATAAAAACCAGGCAGTGTTTAAAATTATGACCCCGAATGAGTCTCCGGACACAACAAGCGTTTTGTTTGAAGGTAAAACGCTACTATTGTGTCCTTCGGCCTCATTCGGGGTCATATAAACAATATTTGAGGCTTTGTTTGTTATCGCCTGGTGAACGGGACGCCAATGTGTTGTAAAAGACTAGTTAAATTAGATCAAGAAAAAATTATACTTAAAAATAAACACCAACGTAATAACGATTGCATTGCTATAAAATAATAATTGTTAATGTTATAAGAAAAATTACTCAAAATAGTCCCTGACAATTCATGACAGAGTAAACAGAACACTTATACGTACCTCGAATCCATCATCATGTAATTCTTTGTATAAACTTACCATAATCATGTAAAATTTATTATTATTCATCGATACAACATCTTATTCTCATAATTTAAACGTCTTGTAGGATCATCAATATCACAAAATAATTTATTTTATTTAATCAGAGGTAATTAACTTATTGGCTGAAAAAGATGACTCAAGGAGCTTCCCTGCGCTGGAATCACTTCCTTCCTGTAATGTTTTTTGAAAGTATTACCATATTTCATCTAGAGGTTCATTATCCAACCAACTTCGTGAAGCAACTGCAGAACGAAAACTACCTGGAGTAGCCTCAATTCCGGCTTCCCTCAAAATAGACTTAACCCAACCTGCCAAAATAGTTCTAGTAGCCGGCTTAGCTTTTCCACATACAGTAATAAACAATCTATCGCTCGAACAAAGCAAACGACGCGGTCTTCCAATGTCTATAAGCTTTTTAAGCCAAAGTACCGGGTCAAGCGCCTCATTTTCAAGATTCCCTAACAACTTCCAACCTGACTGTACGTGAGTTTCAGAATCAGTTTTGGAACCAAAATGCGGCCAAAACATAATGCTATTCTCGCCTACTATACACCTGTCTGGTGAGATACTTAGTAAAGTTAAATCGTGTATCCTACGCCCTGAACATAATAACAGTAAAACTGCACAAACTCGTGAAATTTCGAATGGACTTTGATTCTGAAGAGATCTACTGCCTAACCAACCTTCTAGAGACCGAGGATCCCAAACAGGCGGTGGACACTTTTTAGGCTGTTGCAACGCTATGGCTTTAATCATCTGTTTTACCAAAACGTTTGAACTTAATCGGGCTTCACTCTTTGTATTACATAAAGTGGACACAACCGATTTATGAAGTAAAATAGTACGATAGGATAATTTTTCTTTTAGGTGTAAATCCGCTAAATATCGAGCCAATTCACTACCTGAAGGGTCTGAGAAATTTATACCAAACCTGGAACACCAATTCAGCCATCTCTGCCATGCTGGCCTATATGTATTTAAAGTAGACGACCTCCAACCTTCTTTCAGCAGACGCTTTTGCTCTTCAGACCAGTCACCTAAGGATTCAGACCACCCCCACATCTCCATACTTCTAAGACCAGCTCCTTCACTCGCGGTGGGGGCTGCCCGGTCCTCGTGTCTACTAGCACTTTCGATAACCTGTGAATCGTGAACGGCGGCGCGATCGCTCTGGTCTTCAAGTCTGCTCTCCAGAATGCTCGAGGCCACCTCGGTGCAACTATCAAGAATATACCTCTCGCGTGATTTAGGTGCATCAGGACCCGGGGTATCAAACTCGGAGGAGGAAAGACCCAAGCCAGACGAAAATCCCATTTGAAGGCGAACGCGTTGTGTCTCCATGCTCGCCGATCCCGTTGATCTAGAGTTACATAGCAAGGTACTACGTGGGCTGTGCTGGAGGCAAAAAGATCTGTTTGGGGCACACCCCACTTTGCAAAGACAATACTGGTGAATTTGGGGAGTAGATGCCATTCCTGTAACATCGAGTGACGCGACAGACGGTCTGCGATGTTGTTGTACCGGCCTGGTATGTGATGGGGGATTACATGAATGTCGTACTTTTGAAGTATGTAATATATTCGGTATATTAACTCCATCAAGATCCGCGACTTGTTTCCCCCCTCCTTCCGCAAGTACGCTACAACCGCCTTGTTGTCGCACTGCAGAAGCAGAGATGTGTGGCTCAGAGACGGAGCGAATTCTACCAAACATTTTAGAATTGTTAACATCTCTTTGTGATTCGAGTGAAGCAGCTCTTCTTCTTTTGTCCATTTGCCCGATAGGTGAAGACCATTTAACTCCGCTCCCCAACCTGTATCTGCTGCGTCTGTTGTTAAAAAGTTTTTTACATGTGGTGGGTGAAGCCTGGATTTCTCGACACAGTGAACCTTCCACCAACTTAATTCTGCCAGCACCTCCGCAGGCAAGGGATAAGTCGACTGAAATGGCATTTTTAGGACCAGATTGCAATAAGCCAGTAGGTGCCGAAAATTCAAACGACCCATTGGAACTACCAGACGAGCAAAATTTAGAACGCCTATGACACTCTGTATTTCTCGAAGAGACGCCTTCCGCCGCCGGAGCAACCTTGATAAAACAATTTGCATGTTGTGAATTTTGTTTTCTGGTAAAGATTTTAGATTTTGCCACGGATTCCACATCAAACCCAAATACTCTATTATTTTCTGAGGGATAAGAATCGATTTCTCTCTGTTCACCTGCCAACCCAGCAGGCTGAGAGTTTGAAGTACAACGTCGACGTGTTTTATAAGTGTCAGTTTGTCCTGTGCTACTAGGAGATAATCGTCGAGAAAAACCACTACTCGAATGCCTAGATTCCTGAAAATCTCGGCAGTCCAGTTGGTCAACGATGCAAATACTTTGGGCGCTGTCGCCAGGCCAAACGGCAAACAAGTCATTTGCAGTAACTGATTTCGATACATTAGACGAAGAAAACAACGGTGGGCGGGTGCTACATTTACGTGGTTGTAAGCTTGCCTGAGGTCTATTTTGACCATCCAATCCCTCTCCTGAATGAAATCGGGAAGTCGATTTACCGAAATCAAACGAAATTTGCTTATTTTCAGGTAATTGTTTAAACTTTTTAAATTGAAAATAGGGCGGTAGGTTCCGTCGCTTTTGAGAATCAGAAAGAAATTTGATATGAAACTCGGTGTCAGGGGGGCATGTTCTAAAATTTTCTGTTTCAATAAATTTTGGATGACTCTGTCCATCTCCGGCGATGGTAGAGTAAGATTGCAACGTTTCACCTGCCTTGGCGGGACCAGAGGCGGTTTCTTTTGAAATGGAATTCGATAACCTTTCACTATTTTTATTAATGGTTCTGGTGCCCCCAGTCTCTTCCACTCCGTTACATGATTTTGTAAGCACCCCCCCTGAAAATCTTGATCCGAGTCAAAACTTTTTATTGAATCTAGCCGCGCCCTTGCCCCTTTGAGCATTGTTTTGCGATTCGTTTTTTCTAAAACTATAGGGCTGGTAAAAGCGTTGTCCAGCCAGTTGTCCTCTCGGTTGGGGACGAAAAAATTTTGGATTATTCATAAACGGGTTCATTGCGTGATAATTATTATAAAAGGCTCCTGCACTCTGAGGAGGAGGAAATCTATAGTTCATCGTCAGTGCCGAAGCGCGACTGGACGATTGATGTCCACTAGGTCCAGGGTACGCCGCCTGGGGTCTAGGGGTTTTCTTTTCTTGACCAGAAAAATTAATTTTATTTGAATAAAAAAATTTGTTAGCTCCGCCATTATTCTTAACAAATTCACTAAAAGGTACTTTATCAAACAAAAATTCACTAGACGGCGGTATTTTCTTCAAACACGGCTTAAATGATTTATCTCTTAATTGTTTAATGAACACTTCGCGTCTTTGTTCAATTATATCGGCCCTACGGCCACAGACTAGTTGCAAACAATCACGTGAAATCTTTTGATAGTCATTGGAAAAAACGTCTTTTAATTTTGTTGTCAGTTGTTCTGGGTCCATACTACCCGTATCTTTAGCCCAGTCCACTATCTGTCGAAAACCCTGTTGCATGGCATCGCTTTGTATTACCAGCGCGCGGGTTACAGCTCCAAGAAATTTATCCGCAGAGGTTAGATGGGTAACTTTTTCTAACGATTTGATTTCATCATTTACTTCAAGGTCAACATATCCAGGACGAGCATTATAAACCTTTTGTGATTCCACATATCGAACATTATTCCAGTTATTATTATTAAAATATTGAATAGAGTTGAGCAATTCTAACTGATTAGATGGAGTTGCAGTGACAGCTGGCTCCTTTAATTGCGTTGCCAAATCAAAATCAAATGATTGAACTGGTACAGAGTCTGAGACGGGTTCTGTAACCGGTTGTTCATGCGTCGTTTCGAAATCTTCGCCATTATATATTGGATTATCACAGTCATAATTATTATTTTCATAATACATATTATGAGGGTAGAAGTATAAATTTTTCAAATCACTGACCTGTTTTGCAAGCTTTTTGATTACCTTGCTTTGTCCTCGATGACGCTTACTCTTCTTCTTCTTACTTACTTTCTTCCTCTTACGGGATTTATCTACCTGATCAACCTCTAAATCCGACGGGGGTGATTCAGAGGAACTTGAGGAACTTGATGAATCCGATGACGAATCAGATTCTCTACGATTACACGGCTGTATTCTATCCGCCATCGTAAGAAAATCTAAACTGTTTTATTTTTAAGAAGCTATCACTTTTAAATTAATTCACTTTTAAAAACGATCAATCTTTAACCTTTAGGTATATTTCTAAGCATATACCGAACGCTAACAGCGTTATTAAAATAAACTAATAAAAACTATAGTTTTCTAAGAATTCAATTAAAATTATTCTTTTCCAAGAATGTCGAACGCCAACAACGTTAACTTTTTTAAATTTAGATGTGAACCGTCCGAAAAACAGGACGCCAATGAACGACTTAGCGCGCTGCAGCCACCTGGTGAACGCGGGCGGAAATACGTCATCATAGTGTTGTCGAGAAGGAGATAGTTGCATATACCTACATAGATGTGACACGAAAACGGAAGATGCTAGACTCAAATATTGTTTATATGACCCCGAATGAGGCTGAAGGACACAACGTTGCTTTTGCCAAACCATGGAGATTTCTTTTTTGGTTCATTTCGTCCCTTTCTGAACCAAACCATGGAGAATGAAAGTAAAGATGAAGGGAGAGGAGAAGTTTCCGTCAAAATGTGGTGACGTATAAAAAAAATAATAAGTCTTTTGCATCGATATATCGCATCGTAACCGCATCGAATGGCCAAAATATCGTATTAAATATCGATATATCGTATAGCGCTGTATCGATATTTCGATATATCGCATCGTATTGGGCATCCCTTAAGCCCGCTTTTTTTTATTCAGGATGGGATATTATCAAATGACCCCTCCCGCTCTGGGTGAAGCGAAAGGGAATGTCAGACTCTTACTGACTAAAACCCACTAGAGTCTACACTTAGGTCTCAGAATGCCCACCGTCCAGCAGTTCATGAAACGCCTTTCCAAGCGTTTCCTTGATACTCTAAAGCACCCCAATCCCTTGAATGCAGCGGACGCCCGATATCCGTCCCACACAAGTAGGATTCGCCGATGAATAGTTATTTTTTTCTTCGTTGGCAACAACAAGTCAACGTTGTTTTGGCTGGTCGTTGTCAAAGTCAATTTGTCAAACAAACGTTTTTACTCAATTGTTTTCACAGAGTACTTCAGACAAATCTGATTGTTCTAATGTTTCTCTCAAAACAATAAAATGGTATTCAAATTAGTGCGAATCGACACACAGGAGCCTTGTAAAATACAGCTGACGATTGGCAAACATGTTATTGGAAGAGGGAAGTTTCTTCACGTAAGTAAAAAATCCACAAAAATATTGTTTTTCAAGTGTTTTCATAATTTATTGAATACTAAGCAGAAAATAGCCTTTAGAAGTGGTTTTGATAACTTTGTTACATTTACCTTATTTATTGAAATAGCCATAGTAAATAACAGATCTATTTCCTGTATGAGTCATCGAACATTGCCTAATAGTAAGTAAACTATACATCAAAGCCTAATAAATATTTTGTCCTGTTTATCTGCTATAGAATGATGAAACAGATAAAAGGGTATCGCGAAACCATGCAGAGCTTGTGGTAACACCAGATACTGTCAGTCTAAAATCGGTAAGTAAAAATAATCAATATTATTTTTCAAACTTAAGTGTTTTTTTGCTAGCCAAAGCAGTCTATATTATTTTGACCCTTTTCAGTTACATCAAAACCCATGTTTCTTTGTGAAGAAGAGCATAGAAACGCATTTATTACATCAGGACACTACAGTTTGTCTCTGTCACGGTGACAAATTCGGTCTCCTACCTGACCATTTCTGGTATGAAGTCTTACATTGCCCTGATCAGGATAATGCAGAAGAAAGAGCATCTATATCTGAAACTACGAAGAATGGAGTACATAATGATGAAGATAGAATGGATCAGACAGAAGTAGTAAAGGAACAGGATAATGTCACTCCGGGTATCAGTGCAGTCGCCGATAAAGAGGAAAAAGCAATAAATTTTGATGATGGTGAGGAAGAAGTGGATCCAATCAGATCTGAATCACCATCATTGTTGAGTAAGTATGCTCGTCTATGCTACTCATCTTTAGTTGCTAATTTTTTGTAAATATTTATTTTATTAGAAAACTTACAGACATACCTAACCTACTTATAGGTGGGCAAGTTTGTTAATTACTTTCACATGTGTACATATGTAACTTTACAAGTAACTTGTTTTGAGTAGTGATAGCAATACAGCGATTTTGCAAGCTAGAGAATCTGCTTGTTCTGTTTAGAAGAGCTTTTGGTTCAAATAGCAATTTGCTAAAAAAAAAACTCATCCAAGAAATTGAAGCTTTTTGTGCTGCACCACAATTTTTCATCCTAGTATGTAGGTATTTATTATACATATAGCAACTTAGAAGTAGTGTTAAGAGTAATTTAATTTAAGCTGCTGAAGAGGATGCTGCAAAACAAATGACTGCTGAGCCGGAAACAGCAGAACAAGTCACCATTAAACAAGACCCTGTTGACCAGGATACTGAACAAAATCATACTGTAGCTAAAGAACCAGTCACCATAAAACAAGAACCTGACCCACCAGCCCAAGTGCCTAGAGCTGATGATCCAAGGTCTCCAGCAAAAAGAGACCATAGCTCCGCTGAATCCAGTCCTGTTGATGTGAAGAAAGTGAAAATTGAGCAAGTTGATGGTGGGGATGCGGCAGCAGGACCTAGTAACGGTCAACAGGTAATATTGTACATGAAACTATGTAAATTTGGTTTCCATCATTTTGTTATCATCTGAAAATGGAAAAATGTTGAGAAAACTAGTTCTTCGACAGTGTTACAACATAATAATATTAGGTAGCACAAAGTGTTATTGGGTTTTTCCATCAGGAATTTCTCAGTAGCAGCCTGGAGTCTGGGTTTGTACCACGTTGAATGTTGTTGATCTAGTTTCATTTGTCAACTCAGCTCGTAGTGGCAGGTGGCAGGGTTATCTCAATTTTGCTAATGTACTGGATTCCTCTGTACTAATTCTAACCAAGTACCTGTTGAACATTATATGTGCGAAATTAAATAAGTATACACAAAGCAAAATAAATATTATATGATATCTAGTGTCCGACCGAAACAGGTTTTTCAGCCGAAACCGAAACCGAACTTTCGGCCTTGCTCTTAGTTTCGGCCGAAACCGAAACCGAAACTTACTTAAATATATTTAAAATTTCTATCGTATACAGAAATCTGGTGTGTTTTTTACACATTTATTTGAATATACAATGTATATTATACATACAGACAGTTGAATTTACCTAATCATTTATGAGGTCGGTCCCATAATGAACTGCCCTGGTATAGTTCTACGCGACATGTCGCTACATGTTGTGTTGCATTAAATAGTACTGTTAGGTACGCAGGGTATGAGAATGAGACGCAGATGCAGGTTGAGTATGTAGTGTTTTTATTTCCAAAAGCCGGTTCCTTATATATCATAACTGTTGCAAAAATCAGTACATAGTGGGTACATATAAATATTTGTTTGAACAAAATATTTGGTAAATACCCTACTTGCTTAATTTATATGTGAGGGTTTTTTCACCGAAGGTAGATATTTCTGTGTTGTTTGCTGCATAAAGTTTGAATGTGGTTGGCTTCAGGATTTCACAGCGTTTTCTAGGAATGACGGATATGTTTGCACCAGTGTCGATGAGAAAGCTTAGATTTGTCTTCTTGTCTTTCAGAAATAGACGGTGTGATTTTTCCCAGGCGCCAGATTCCGTCTCTGCTAACACCTGCTTTAGTTTCCCGAGCTTGAAGGGTGTTTATCTTCATAAGTACATGGTCTAGTACACTTTCGAGCTTGTCCGCCGAACTTTCGATGAAAATAACAAACGGAATTGTCGTTGTACTCGGTCCTGTGTCGCTGATTTGAGTCTGACCGGCTGTTACCATGCGGCGATCGGTATGAACTGCGTGATCGATGACGCGCGCCTCGCCAGTTGCGCCCGCGCCTTTCGTAGCGGCTGTGGTGTGTTTTTAATTCCGATATTTCTTTCGCCAACATATCGATCTTCGCGTGAAGTAATGCGTTTTCATGATTTGTAGCTATAGGTGGAGTGGATGGTGCTGGCGGTGACGAAGTGTTGTGTACTGCTGATATTTGGTGGTGGAGTTGTTCCAGCATTTTGTCGGCCATTATTGCTAACTCATTTAGTTCGGTTTTCTTGGCTATAGTTTCGCTCACAGCTAGAATGGCGCGTACAGATGGCGGTAGGTGCTTCGTCCATATAACACGCAGCGTGTTCTTAGCGATGTTGTTACCGGCTAAATTTTGCATGCGGCGTAGCAGTTGCGAAGGCTTCAAATCTCCAAGTTCAACATTGGACAGTAGCCGCTCGAGTTTAGTGTGGTCGCTCTCGTCGTAGGTTTGTATGAGTCTCATCTTCATGGTGGCGTACCTATTGTTTTCTGTTGCATTTTTCGTGTCGAACATGATGTCTTGAATTTCGTCTAGATCTTGTAGGTCGAGTTGGCGGATGAGCAGCTCTGATAATTCCTTGTCGGTAAGTTTTCCAGCAGACACGATCGCTTCAAATTGCAGGAACCACAGCTTGATCCTATTTCTCCATAGAGGCGGTATCCGTTGGTTGTACGAGACGGCTGACAGTTCGTGCGAATCTTTTTGCGGTGCTGATGTTTCGCTTCCATCGTTTAGTTTTGAAATGCTCGGGTTCATGTTTGCTTCAAGGAGATTCTTCAGTCGGGGTCACCACTGTTAGGTACGCAGGGTATGAGAATGAGACGCAGATGCAGGTTGAGTATGTAGTGTTTTTATTTCCAAAAGCCGGTTCCTTATATATCATAACTGTTGCAAAAATCAGTACATAGTGGGTACATATAAATATTTGTTTGAACAAAATATTTGGTAAATACCCTACTTGCTTAATTTATATGTGAGGGTGATATTCCGCTACAGTACGTTTATCGTGCACTTAATATAAGAAACACGCATCGACATGAAATGCTTAGTCTTAGTTTAGCAGGCATTAGCATAACGAGAGTCGCGTATTTTTTCAAAATGTCGAAAACTGAGTATCGAAGTGTCATAAAGTTTTTGTTTAAAGAAGGTTTATACCCTGCCCAAATAAAAGAACGATTGGATGACGTGTATAAGGAGTCTGCCCCCTCCTATAGCACAGTGAAAAATTGGGTGAAAGAGTTTCGCCTCGGGAGAGAAACCGTCGAAGACATTTGCCACGACGGTCGACCTGTGGAAGTGCTCACTCCCGAAACGATTGCTCTTATCGAAGAGGAGGTTCTGAGTGACCGCCGTTTGAAGATTAGAGAAATTGCAGCTAGGCTTGGGCTCTCTTAAAGTACGTCATCGTGCGATCCATGAACATCTTCACATGAAAAAAGTGAGTGCAAGATGGGTAGCGAAACTTCTTTCAGCGGTACAGAGACAAGGAAAGAGTGCGCTGCGCTTCGGAGTTTTTGGATCTTTGTGGCGAAAATTCAAAGACTGATCGAGCGGCTAATGACTGGTGATGAAACTATGATCTTGTATTATGACCCACAAAGCAAGCGCGAATTAATAGGATGGCGTTATAAGGGTGAAAAGCCCCCTAGAAAGGCAAAGGTGCAACAATCGGCTAAAAAACTGATGTGCACAATCTTTTGGGATTTTCAAGGCATTTTGATGGTGGATTTTAAAGAACGTAATACAGTCGTGAACGGCTAATATTATGCTTCTTTAATATATAAATTACGAGACAATTTAAGATAAAGGAAAAACGAAGAGGCAAGCTGTCTAAAGGTGTCCTGTTGCTCCATGACAACGCCCCTGTTCATAACGTTGGTGTTTCGAAGGATGCAGTTCGTCAATGCGGGTTCACAGAAGTTGAATATCCACCTCACAGTCCAGACATGGCTCCGTCCGACTATTATTTATTTCCAAATTTAAAGCGAGACTTAAGAGGAAGAAAATTTTCAAGCGATGAAGAGTTGCAGGCGGCCGTCTTCGGTCATTTTGAGGCTAAAAATTGTGATTATTTTTATAAAGCTTTAGAGATATTGATTCACAGATGTCAGAAGTGTATTAGTAGTAGGTATTCATGGTGATTATATTGAAAAATAAAATTGGTTTCGTTTCATTTCCTTCATTAGTTCATAGTTAGGCCAATTCATAATGGGACCGCCCTCGTATGTGCAAAACACAACCTCAACTCCATGCGATTAACGATGGACGGCGGCGAACTGGGCCGGCGACGCGACGAGCGAGCACGAGCTAGCCGCGAAGTTCGCCGAACGATGGACGATAATTCATGAACACTCGAGTTTCGGCGCGGCCGAAAGTTTCGGCCATTTTCTGGCCGAAACCGAAACTAAGGCCGAAACTAGATTATTTGGCCGAAACTGGCCGAAACCGAAACCGAACTTTCGGTCGGTCACTAATGATATCTTTATTATTTAAGTATTTGTCTTTTTTCTACAATTCAATACTCATTTTATTTAATTTTTATAGAGAATAATGTCTTTTGAATAACACTATTTTACAGGCTTCGTCAGACGCCAACGGGAAAGACAATATTGTTGCACCTGCGTCGCTGGCTAATCCGGTACCACCCCCAAGAGAAAGATGTATTTATGGAGCCAATTGTTATAGGTAAATTACATCTGCCTATGCTATCAATATGCTACTTGCGATACGTTTTCTAAGTCAGGGCTGATCAAATTGATAACTTTGCAATTAAATGTGGTTTGGGTTTAGTTAAGTGCTCTGGTATTACTTGTCATTATTTGTTCTCTTCTACAGTAATAATGAAGCTAAACGAGAAATATTCTGAGCCTGAGATTCATCAAGTTGAAATCGAAATCAGCAAGTCTAATTGCCAGAAATTTTTGTTGGAAGTCAGTTTCAAAACCTACAGATTCTTTCCTGAACACCACATGCCATTAAACTTAAACCCATATAAATAATTTCTTCTTTACGGTAGGTACATCTATGTTGCTTATACTGTTTGGGTCCAGTAGGCGGTAGGCGCATGCTGCCCTGCAATGTTTGACTGACACACCTTAATAACATGATGTTTGGACTTTAAAAGAGACTTGAGACAGAAGAGTTTTCGCATTTTTTCTCAGAGATCAGTCTGCTAGGAATTGCCGGCCGCATCTAGTTTTACAGCAATGACTAAGTGCCTAGTCTTAGAAGATCTTACAAAAATAAACATTAATTGCAGACGTAACCCTCAACACAAGGCGCAGTTCAGTCACCCCAGCGACTCCGACTGGGGCGACGGCGCGCGCGGCGTGTGTCCGTACGGCGCCGCGTGCCGCCGCCGCGAGCCGCGCCACTGGCTCGCGCACGCGCACCCGCCCGGCACCCAGCCGCCGCGCGACCGCGGGCCTAGACCAGGTGAATGTTACTCATATACGCCGCGAGCCGCGCCACTGGCTCGCGCACGCGCACCCGCGCGGCACCCAGCCGCCGCGCGACCGCGGGCCTTGACCAGGTGAATGTTACTCATATACGCCGCGAGCCGCGCCACTGGCTCGCGCACGCGCACCCGCGCGGCACCCAGCCGCCGCGCGGCACCCAGCCGCCGCGCGACCGCGGGCCTAGACCAGGTGAATGTTACTCATATACGCCGCGAGCCGCGCCACTGGCTCGCGCACGCGCACCCGCCCGGCACCCAGCCGCCGCGCGACCGCGGGCCTAGACCAGGTGAATGTTACTCATATACGCCGCGAGCCGCGCCACTGGCTCGCGCACGCGCACCCGCCCGGCACCCAGCCGCCGCGCGACCGCGGGCCTAGACCAGGTGAATGTTACTCATATACGCCGCGAGCCGCGCCACTGGCTCGCGCACGCGCACCCGCCCGGCACCCAGCCGCCGCGCGACCGCGGGCCTAGACCAGGTGAATGTTACTCATATACGCCGCGAGCCGCGCCACTGGCTCGCGCACGCGCACCCGCTCGGCACCCAGCCGCCGCGCGACCGCGGGCCTAGACCAGGTGAATGTTACTCATATACGCCGCGAGCCGCGCCACTGGCTCGCGCACGCGCACCCTCCCGGCACCCAGCCGCCGCGCGACCGCGGGCCTAGACCAGGTGAATGTTACTCATATACGCCGCGAGCCGCGCCACTGGCTCGCGCACGCGCACCCGCCCGGCACCCAGCCGCCGCGCGACCGCGGGCCTAGACCAGGTGAATGTTACTCATATACGCCGCGAGCCGCGCCACTGGCTCGCGCACGCGCACCCGCTCGGCACCCAGCCGCCGCGCGACCGCGGGCCTTGACCAGGTGAATGTTACTCATATACGCCGCGAGCCGCGCCACTGGCTCGCGCACGCGCACCCGCCCGGCACCCAGCCGCCGCGCGACCGCGGGCCTAGACCAGGTGAATGTTACTCATATACGCCGCGAGCCGCGCCACTGGCTCGCGCACGCGCACCCGCCCGGCACTTTATTCTTTGCTAATGCTTATGTGTAGATGTGATTATTAACGTTTTTTTCTTATGTCCAACAGGTATGCAAGTAGTCGAACGCCACGGCAACGTCTACTACATAAACGCACATTCCGTTAACTTTTACGACGACCATTTCCAAGTAGAAGACTCAGATGGCGATAGTGTTGACTTCGATTACGAGTTTTAAATCGATTACTGAATTGATCGATATTGTATCATGTTTGTGAAAAGAGGAGTTATTATAAGTGTTCTGTTTTTAAAGTGAGATTAATTTAACCAGGTCAGAGAAGGAAAAGGAGGCCAAGCAATGAATCTGTAAGCGATGATGATGATCTCGAAGATTCTCCTGTCCGTAATCTCATAGTTACGGGAAAGAGAGCCCGGAAAACTGTAAATAGACAAGATTGGAGCGACGCGGAGTCGGACGAAGAGAAGGATCCATATGGGACAGATGAATCAGACGAATGGCAACCACCTAGTGACGTCACGACGAGCCAGGATTTCTCGCAAGATTTATGAGTGCTAAGAAATACCTTAATATACGTTATATTTTTTTAAAGAACTGGCTTTGAATTCAATAAGTGAAATGTTTGGTGAGCCACAAACTAAGCGTCGTTTGTAGGTATCTTCTGGCTCTGGAGTGCGAATTTTACAAAGTTGTAATTGTTACCTCATAGTTTGCGGAGATTATCATAAACAAAGAGTTCAAATAAAATAAAACAATTACCTATTTGTGAGATTCGATTCTGAATGCAAAAAAACCACATACCACATTCCTAATCAAAGTTGAATTTAACGTGCTCTGAGCGCCAAGGACTTGAAATGAAGCCAAAGAATGAAGTCATGGAAGAAATAGAGATGTACCCCATTTCTGTTGTGTTTGTTTCTATGATACTTATAATTTATACTGGTTTTTCTTACTAGGGATACTACCGTGACATAAAACAAATATGGAAATATTTAATCAGTTTTTATTTTTATTCGTAAAATTATAAGTAAATAAAACTTAACCCAACGCGTATAAATCTCACTCATCGATATGACGACACCCTCATCACAACTGTTTACTGTATATTTCATTATACATTCATAGCTTGGCGCCTGGCGAGGCATCGCGTTGTGTATATTGGCGGTGAAAAGGAAGTAAATTTATATTCATGATTATATTCACTAGGAGATAACGGATGTCGGGCGACGTGTCACGGGACGTTTGTCCTTTAGTGAATATTGGCTTTATTGTCAGAAACTCAATGAAACACAAAAATACAAAACAACGTATTTGTATATTGCAGCTTATCCTAAAAAAACTGAGAAGTCAGATCAGGCGATAGGATAGTTTGGCTGGCATAGGATTTGTATAATAATACTTATTAAAATTTCAAATTCCCAAAGCTACTTTTTGATATAATTGCTATATGACGTCCATAAAATCCACGGATTTATAACGTTACCGAAAAAAATAATGAAAGATTAACAAATCGTGTTTGATATCCCATGCCAAAGGTCTTAATGAGTACCTGCTTGTTGAAAATATATGGGGTATCTATAATTAGACATACATAAACCCCAAATAATTTCAATTACTTCCTACACCACAATATGCCAATTCAGCTAATCTCTTCATGCCATGTAGTACAGTCCTCAATAATATCCCTCATCATCTGACTGATGGTGCGGCGCCTCCAACTCCGCGGGCGGCGCAGCCAGCAGTAGTTTCGCCGGCGTCTCCCCGCCGCGCACGCGCAGTGCGTACACTGCCATCTCAACCTTATTCACGTTGGCGCGAGTTGTTGGGAGCTTGCGGCTTAGGAGACGGCTTCCTGTTATGCCTGACAGAAGAGTTGGAGCTGTTTTAATTCTTTGGTCAGGTTGGTGACTTTCAGATGGGGCCATTATTGATTTAAACTATATTTTCTACCAGTTAGCTAAATTAGATTTAGACGAAAGAAGGCTGACTAGTGTAGTGTGATCAAATTCGGAAAAAGTTTGTTCTACAACGGCACCTACAGTGGACATGGATTAAATAATTGAAATGCTAGAGACAGGCGCAGTTTGATTTGGACAACCAGAGTCATCATCACCGTCTTTCTGTAAAGCTGTACATATTTAAGTATTTCATGTCAGTCTGTCTGTGTTTGGCAAAAGTGTTGAACAATGAATATATTTTATGTCAAGTCTTACCCAAATACCCAGTATACAAGTGCCTGACAACATCACAGGCCTGGAAGCACTCCTCACTGTCCCCACTAGATATACTGTTGATGGCCTTCCTCATCAGTTCTCCTGTTAGATCAGCTAGACCCAGCATATAGTCCGATTCTGGCAACATAGTAATCAGAGACCGCTTATGATCATCATCTGTGATGTTATACTCTAATTCCTTCTGAACTTCTGGGTAAGTAATGATTCTTTTGTCAGTCATAAGGGACAGAAGGGTCCTTGCTTCAATGTACTCCTGGAATCCAGCTGTGACTGCCCTGGAGTGCAGGTGAGCTGGACTGTTTTCCTGCTCTAAACCAATGCTTCTGATTGGTCCATTGATTAGCTTCTGAATTCGTTCCTTGGCTTCAGTCAGAGTATTCTCTGATGAATCCTTTCTGAAAATGTATTAATATGTTAATTTAGAAGTCTTACAACTACACTACTGTGCTATTTCAATGTATTTTGTAAGTGGGGGTCTTCATCTAATGATATGCTGTAGTGAGTGGCTTATTCTATCTATAATGACAGGAAAGTATAAGGCTACGTACGCACCTAGTGAATTAACATCCTTCGATACACACTAGGCAACTAGTGAAGGCGCCAAGCGTGCAGTGTGGCCAGTTGTGAGAATTCTAGTGTTTATTTCAGTTTGCTACTTGCAAGGTGATTTGCTACGGCCTGGGTGCCAAGCAATTATCATAACAATAAAAAAAACTGACAGGAGGCAAAAGTAACCCCATAAATAACTCATAACATTTTGAAACATACAGGCTAAGTAAGGCTCAACAGGCTAAACTTGAGAGTACATAATCCTAGGGTGCAGAGTAACAGTTCATTCCAAGTCTACACATACTAATTATACTCACGTTATAGGCGAATGTAATAAGAATATGATTCTCTTGCTCTCAATGGTGATATCACGCGAAAATTTGACGAGTCGCTCATGCCTGTCCTGGCGCTCATTCAGCTTGTTGGCAGCCTCTTTGAATATAGCAAGCACGGGGCTGTCTGCTGGGAAGGACGTCGCAGTCTCTCGGGCAACGGATGCCAGCGTGTGGTCAGAGGTGTTCGGACCTCTGCGATTACCGCGGTAGTGTTTTCCTGAAAAATTATTAGGGTTTAAGTATTTTTATTACGTACAAAACTCATGAGACTGAAAACATTGAGTATAAGTGATTGCTAAATTACACAATTGGCAATAAAAAACCATTTTACTCAATATTGCAGAAAACGTAAAGCTTCTTGTATTATAAAATCAATACGGTACCACCTTTCATGTGAAAAAAATTGATAAATGAACTTACCTGGACCAGGCATAGTTCTGTTGATATTGATATAGTTACAGAATCTTAACTGTTTTTCTAAAAAAGAAGTTGCTTTTTATCGTTGAATGGACTTTCTGCTGAATTAAAAATTCCGCTAGCGCGTTTATTTTCACAGAGTACAATTAAAAATTTATAGGAATATTTATTTATTTGCTACTGTCAGTTTCAAGTTCAACATTGACTTTGACAATTTTTTGACGTGAAATATACGTGTTGTAAAATTGCTTCCTTACTGTAGTATCCAAGGAACTTATTAGTTATTTCCTTGGTAGTATCTAAGTAGTGCACTGACCTCTAAAATAAATGTTTTTATTAATATCTCATCATATTTAAGTGTAATTAAGGCTCAGTTTTCACATAATATATTGGATACAATAATTTTAATAGAGTTGTAAATTAGCGATGCGCGATGGCGAGAGGTTTTTTTCGATTGTTTCGATTGTTCAAACATCTCGATGGTTTTCGATTGTTTCGACTTGGACTCGAGTCCGACTCGGTCTGTTTGATTGCGACTGGCGCGTTCATTCGCGAGTTGTTCGTCGATGGATTGTTTCGATTGTTCAAATATCTCGATGGTTTTCGATTGTTTCGACTTGGACCCGAGTCCGACTCGGTCTGTTTGATTTCGACTGGCGCATGGCGCGTTCATTCGCGAGTTGTTCGTCAATGGTTTACTGGTTTCGCGAGTTCTTGACTTGCGTTGTGATTGTGAATCCATACTAATTCTTTCAACAAGAGCAATCGAAAATAATCAATACCATGAGGGAATAAAATGTGAGTAGTTAACTTACAGAGAATAGGTACTTAGATAAGTAAATGTTTACCAATTACGCGCGGCACGCTCGACTTGAGTCGGGCACGCTCTCACTTCTATCTAACTAAAATGCACTTCGGCTTTGATGCATGCAATCGACTGACCCCGGTGACCGAGCGAGACTCGGTGGTTGAGAGTGACTGATTCGACCAATCGAAAACGATTCCGGTCGATTCCGCTGACTCGAAACAATCGAAAAACATCTCGATTGTTTTGTAGAACGGCGAGTCGATGGTTGACTCGATGGTTTATTTTAACGACTCCGATTCTTTCGATTGTTAAAACATCTCGGAATCGCCCATCGCTATTGTAAATGTTCCATGTCGATGATTTTCTTCAGACAGTGGTGAATGGATAATGATAGACCGCGAAATTCAAAATTTCTTACGTTTTTTGCAATTTGCAGGTCAGTGTCAGATTGTATCTTGATCAAAATATGATTCGTGACAATAACAGGTACATATTTAGAGAATTATAATCATTAGAATCATTAATATATATTTCTAAGTTAGATTTCTACCACCAACCACCAATCTCTTATGGAAAAGTGTTAGTGGTAGAAATCTAACTAAAAAGATGTATTATTTAATCTAATGATTATACTTCTCAACTACCCATTCACCTTAGGGGAAGCGCTAAGATAGCCCGCTTCGATAGCCCGCGAAATTCAAATTATCTTACGTTTTTTTTTTATTTGCTGGTCAGTATTAAGTTGTACGTCAATCAAAATATCATTCACGGACGTAACAAATATGTATGTATTTACAGAATCATAATCATTAGAATCAGTAATACAACTTGTTAGGTTAGTATAATCCCAAAATGTCAAGATTTCATGAAATAGTCATTCTTGGGATTACCTGAGGGCAATTCTACTAATTTTAACAACGTTCACAGTGTCTTAGAGAGTTGTGTTGATGACTTTAATGATTATAATTCTGTAAATACATATTTGTTACGGCCGCGAATCATACCCTGACCGCCGCGATTCGCGGCCGTAACAAATATGTATTTACAGAATTATAATCATTAAAGGGTAAGGCTCAAATTTTCATTTTTCAAAAATTTCCATTGTGCGACGTCGCACAACGGAATTTGAGCCTTACCCATATAGGGGTAAGACTCAAAATTTTGTGCGACGTCGCACAACGGAAATTTTTGAAAATGAAAATTTTGAGCCTTACCCTAAAGTCATCAATTTTTTGACGTACATAATTTTTTGTACATACGTAATTTTTTGAATTACATAATTATAATTTATTTATCTTTTGAAATTAGAAACTAGTATTTGCTAATTTTTTTTAGCTAATCAAATTGGAGAAATATCTGATGACAGTAAATTTATATGTGAAAGACGTAAAGGACATGTCCAGAAATGGTTTTTTATTATTTAATCATTCCAACCAGAGTAAGTTAAATATATTTGGATAGACATCCCTAAAACTAGTCGTTCTAGTTATATCATACATTTTTAAAGACCTCCAATTTTGAGAAAAATCGTTTTTTGTTTTCGTGAGAATTTACATCTAAAACGAACAAACCTTTCTAATTATCTAGAATAATAAAATGAACACATCTAAAAAAAAAGTAAACTTGTCAAAATTGACACAGGAGAACTGTCATTACTGGCAGTGAGCGTCAACGTCAATCAATTTTTGATGTAGGAGCATGACGTCGGACGAATGACCCATGGAGCCGGTAGGGATGGCGATCTGACCTAAATTAATTGTTTTATCGGGCGAAAACAATCGATTTTTAAATCAATTTTTAGCATAGAAAACCAACATTTGTGTTTTCTATTGAGACTATAAGATATATTATTTATTTTCTAAATTTTTTAATGTAAAATCATTAAGAAAATAAATGTCTTGTTTTATACCGAATACTCATTATATGGTAATTTGTTATTAACGAATTCCCTGAACTAAAAAATCCCTGATTCAGGGCTGTAGCTAGAATCAAATTTGAGGTAGGGCAGCATTGGTTACAGGTAGGGCGGAAGTAAAAAATGTATCATAATTGATCTGCCCTCGGAACACGGGCTCCTAAATCAATCACCATGTATATCATTGACCTCTAGGTCAATGATGCATGAGCATGGATCTAAGAACTATTAAATCCTCAATGATGAAGAACAAGCGAACAAGATGATTGAACTTCCAAATTTGGATGTAGAGATCGAGCGAGGTAGGGCATTGTGATTTCAAGGTAGGGCATTGCCCCACAATGCCCCCCCCCTAGCTACGGCCCTGCCCTGATTTTACTGATGAGAAATAGTTTATTAAGGTATCTTTCTTGATTTTCATAAAATGGACTATACATATTTACATCTAATCTTCTAAGGATCTTTTTCGGCAAGAATCGATAACACTTTGAGCTGGTGACGCCAGCTATGTATGGCTAACTCGATTATTCGAGTTGCGCTCAGATTGAGATGCCGCGATCGAGTTGAATTAGATTGCCACGGTAAATGAAGAAGCGAGTACGTGATTGACGTCTCTGGTTTGGCATGTATTTGAACCTTATTTTATATTTAAATTCTACTGAAATTGTATTTTAAATAATTAAAATAGTCTCAATATACGTTTCCTTGCGAATCTATAAAAAAAATCGTCGCGAAACAGAGGTGAAAAAACAATAATTCGTTCAATTTCAACCATTTACCAGAGTTCCGTAACTCGAGTTCAACTCGAGTCACATGAATTTCAATCCGAGTAACCTTAAGGCGTGTCTTATCCTGAGTTGGCACATCTCTATTCTCTAACGCCAGTGACAGCTGAAAAATCATCTGTCAAATATGACATTGTCACAGAGTGACGGAGTATTTATTAGGGTTGCCAATTACAAATAACATCAATTATTATTTTAAGATTTTTCGCTTAAATGGAGGGGTTTAAAAATATTATTTCAGTAGTTCTGAGTTCCATATTTTTGTCGTATTTATTTGAACCGAGTTTGATGCTGGTTAGATTTTTCTTGGAATAAAAAACCAACGTCTATACAAAAAGCGGACATCTCCTTTAAGACGAAAGCGCCAGGGTAGCCCGAGAAATTCATTTTTTTACGTTTTTTGCAATTTGCTGGTCAGTATTAAGTTGTACTATATTATATAATAAATAATATAGGTAATATAATCAACGTACAACTTAATACTGACCAGCAAATTGCAAAAAACGTAAAAAAATGAACAAAAAGCGGACATCTCCGCTTTTTGTATGGACGTTGGTTTTTTATTCCAAGAAAAATCTAACCAGCATCAAACTCAGCTCAAATAAATACGACAAAAATGTGGAACTCAGAACTACTGAAATAATATTTTTAAACCCCTCCATTTAAGCGAAAAATCATAAAATAATAATTGATGTTATTTGTAGTTGGCAACCCTAATAAATACTCGACACTCTGTGACAATGTCATATTTGACAGATGATTATTCAGCTGTCACTGGCATTAGAGATGTGCCACTCACTCAGGATAAGACACGCCTTAAGGTTACTCGGATTGACATTCATGTGACTCGAGTTACGGAACTCTGGTAGCTGGATGAAATTGAATGAATTATTGTTTTTTTTACCAATTTCACCTCTGTTTCGCGACGTTTTTTTTTATAGATTCGCAAGAAAACGTATGTTGAGACTATTCTAATTAATTAAAATACAATTTCAGTAGAATTTAAATATAAAATAAGGTTCAAATACATGCCAAAACAAGAGACGTCAATCACGTAGGTACTCGCTTCTTCATTTACCGTGGCAATCTAATTCAACTAGATCGCGTCATCGCGGCATCTCAATCTGAGCGCAACTCGAATAATCGAGTTAACCATACATAGCTGGCGTCAAATCGATTCAAATCTTATCGTGATGAATCGATTGACATAAAAATTGATTTCTAAAAAATTGTTTTTGCGCTAAGGTAAAATCTTTCTTCATTGCATTCAGATATAAAAGTACTCTGTGATTGCATTCGTTCTTTAATCGACATCGGAAGTTTTTGGCGGGATTTCTTCGAGTGAAGTCTATTTGGCTGTTTTAATTATTAGCAAATTGATTCCTAATGGATATTGTGATGTAAAATTGGTGTAGTTTTGTATCTCAAGTGTCTGCGCAACTGGACAATATGTGTAATCATTGAAACAGACGCGATCCCGGTAAAATGGAGCTGAGAATTTTATTGTAGTTTTGGCTACCTCAGCGAAGTTTACCGGGAAACTTGATTCGATACATTTGCTGCCAAATACTCCTAATACATTAGAATGTATACACCCATATTCTAATGTCATGTTAGACTCAAGAAAAATGATGAAACAAAGAAGTGGCTAAAAGGTCTTAGCAACCAGGCCATAAAACTAATATATAAAAAAAAAAATTATCAACATCGACAACGTCAAGTCGACGTTTTGCTGGTGACTTGTGGTTGGTTACGTTTTCTAAAATAAATAGGTAATTATATGCTGAAAATCATTGTAAATTAAGCCTTTTTGAGATTGTAATGTTCATGATGTGAATTATAATATGTGTTTGCTTTCAGGAATTCGTGTCGACTGCCCAGAGTCCGCGAATTTCTGCTTATCAATTTGGGTGTGACAAACTTCCCGTTTGCTTAATAACTTGAGGTAAATATTAAAAAAAAGTGCTATTTATTGGGTGTTTCCAATAGTTACGTTATTAAAATTATCACCTTTAATGTTTCAGATACTTAAAAATGTCGCAAACTCTTACGTTTGGTGACTCAGTGGCACCGGTGACTTGTCATGCATGGAACAAGAACAGAACCCGTAAGTACTTTATCTCCATATATTGCGTTTCCCCAAAGAAACTTCCATAAAGTTCATGTTTCTAGTACCTATTTGTGGCTAGTGTTCTATTTGGTCCACCAAGCATTATTAATCATTAGACCCCATGCTGTGCTTCAAAAATATATACATCCTAATTGAGAACCTCCTCCTTTTTTGAAGTCGGTTAAAAATATAAGTAAAGAACATACTGCATATTATTTCTAGTTATTTATATTAATATTCGGACACAAGTGGGCAGATGGAACTCCAACCTGGAGAAGTGGGGCCACCTCCACGAAACAGCTGCAAGGAGCTATGTCGTAGAACCATGTTCCATCTCCTATTAGGCCCTCTGTGTCCCAAAACATGCAGTCAAAGTGACCTCTGCACTACCACCGACGACATAGTGGATGTGGTAAAGTTTTGATGTAAGAAGATCTAAAATACAGTTGTGCCAGTGACACGAAGATGAATAAGATATTATTTCTACTAACCTATACTTTAAACTGCAAAATCACCAAGGCTTTAAAATTTTAAATAAATCCACATCCCTATCCTTGAAATAAAATTCTACACAACAGGTAATAAAAACAATTGCATTCTTATTATTTCAGAAATTGCATTTTCACCAAACAATAATGAAGTCCACATCTATCAGAAAGAGGGGAATGATTGGAAGCAGACCAATAACCTGGTGGAACATGACCTGAAGGTGATGGGCATTGACTGGGCTCCAAATACCAACCGCATTGTAACCTGCTCTGTAGACCGCAATGCTTACGTCTGGACTCAGGGAGATGATGGCAAGTGGTCAACAACTCTTGTACTTCTACGCATCAACCGAGCTGCAACTTGTGTGAAGTGGTCACCTATGGAGAACAAGTTTGCTGTCGGCTCTGGAGCCAGGTTGATCTCCATCTGCTACTTTGAGAAGGAGAATAACTGGTGGGTGTCCAAGCATATCAAGAAGCCCATTCGGTCAACTGTGACTAGCATTGACTGGCACCCCAATAATATCCTGTTGGTTGCTGGATCAGCTGATTTTAAAGTGCGAGTGTACTCAGCTTATATCAAGGATATTGAAGACCAACCTGGCCCAAATGTTTGGGGTACAAAGTTGCCCTTGGGACAAATGTTGGCTGAATTCCCCAATTCACCAAATGGTGGTGGATGGGTGCACAGTGTGTCTTTTTCAGCAGACGGGAACAAAGTCGCATGGGTGGGACATGATAGCTCCATAAATGTAGCTGATGCTACTCAAGGGAGAGGTATCATAAAAATGAAGACTGAGTACCTGCCCTTCTTGGGGTGCAGTTGGGTGACCAACAACTCCCTGGTTGTGGCAGGACATAGCTGCATTCCTTTAATGTATTGCCATGAAGGTAATCAGGTTAAGTTTGTTGCCAAATTGGATAATACTCAGAGGAAGGAGTCTGGAGGATTATCAGCCATGAAGAAGTTCCAGTCTCTGGATCGCCAGGCGCGTATCGAAACTAACGACACTTTCCTGGATTCCATTCACCAGAATGCTATCACTTCCATCCGCTTGTATGAAGGCACCAAGGCTAACACCCGCAAGTTCAGCACCACTGGACTAGATGGACAACTTGTCATCTGGGACTTGGACTCCTTGGAGAGGTCTATTGAGGGACTGAAGATAGTTTAAATCAGACTTCCTTTAAATTTATGATTTTTATTTTTAAGGAATAATAATATAATAATCAGTTTGCGTGCGAGTTCTGAAGTCACTCCAAATGAAAAAGAAAAACATAGAAAGCCGTGAGAAAGTAAAACTTCACAATAACAGTCTGATCAGTCCAGCTAGAAGAATTATGAAGCAATAGTAGCAGTGAGTGAATTCAGCTCCCCAGACAGTAAAAACTTTCAAATATACAGAATAAACTATTATAATTTATAGATACAACTTCTATGCTTTTATAATATACAATTTAAAAATTTAACTTGATACTCAAATCAATAATTTATAACATAAATTAGAAATAAGACTACTAAACCCTATAAAATATGATAGATCACTTTTAATACTACTGAAGTACCGATTGCTGTCAATATTACATTAAATTTTAAGGAATCAACCGAAGTATTATTTTTAACATTAACATCAAAGTCATACTTTATCCTAGAGAACTATAAGGCCATATTGTTTGTTAGTGTTGTGATGTTATTGGGCGTTGGTGACGATGTTGAAAACTGGCCCGATGCGGATGAAGACGCGTCGCAGCACGGAGCGGAGCTCCGGCTTGAGGTCGAAGCAGGTGATCTCACACAGCAGCGGGTAGTAGCTTGATACGTGAGCCGCAAACTGGAACAACGCAGCAGTCATATTACTGTTTGCATATTGATAACATGGACACGGTATGAATGATGATCTCATTTAGCGTAAGTTGAGTAATTAATACGTAATTGGGTTATTGTAATCATCATCGTAATCCGAACTACATACATTACAAGGCTCTTATAAGCATATAACCAAATTCTATGTCTTGAGGAATTTTAATGCTAACTGACTCATAAATTCCGATACCATTGTTATCGATTAGGACGCAGATACAGGCGTGTTTATATGTTTAGATTTTACAAAAGCTATAAAAGAAATCGTCAAGATGATCTTTCGAGACATCGAAAAATCGATTTCTAAAATCGATTACAATGACATCATTACATAAACGGGGCAAAACGACCTCATCAGATTCGATTTCCGTCAAGAGATTTGTAATCATCTAATAGCTACTCGACATCATTTATTTTGTGCTCTGCAAATACTTGTTATACAAGTCAGTATGATGTTATGAATGCAAAACTTTGTTTGCACATCTTGTGTTAATCATAAGTTATGCTCATCAAATAAAGTAACAAAAGCGAGACGGTAGCGATACATTATGCTAAATAAAAAAAACTTTAAATCAACAGTTCTTACATATTATCGCGAAACGTGTTTTCTATCTGCAAAAAATATACCGACATACTTTCTACAAAACATATTGTTAATTGTTGAACTAGTCTGTCCAAGACACGTGAATGTGTTCGTAATTCAAGCCCACTCGACTCTTAAATCGCGACACTATCATATCATAATCATAACCGATAGCATCTACAATCTAATTCCATTATATTGTTTCGATAACGATAAGTATATAAGCACGAGGTTATTAAACAAAATGTACTTACTCTTTCGTCTGGCATCTTCAGTATTCTTGTGAGGATCAAAAGCAGGATGGACGTCCACGCGTCCCGGTGCGCTTCGCTCGTTACTCCGGCAAAGTACTCCAAAGCTTCACAACAAATGCTGATGAGACTCTTCTGGACTGCAGGCCAGTGGTCCCGTCGCGTCTCGTCGCTGTACATCTTGAACAATATCCGAAGTACGCACGCCAACGACTGCGTCTCTTGTTTCAACATATTTGGCTTCACAGAGCCCTTGAAATTAGCTTTCCACAACACATTCCTCTGCGCATTGTTAGTGTTAAATGTTTTAGCGAAGCGGTGACTGCACATCAGGCATTCCACGAGTCGCAGCAGATGTGGCGAGCTAAGCAGTCGATACATTCCTTGTTCTTCACGCTGACATTCCTGCTCCGTTCCGGGCGTGCCGCCGGTCAGCTCCGCGGCTGCGAGGGCGAGTGTCTCGGCGTCTTCCTTCCGCGACGTGGCAGGGTAGAACACGATGTTGTCGATCGTTTGTATCAGCTCCAACTGAACCACGCACTTGATTAGGAGACTGTTGAACACCCGGTTAGAAGACTTGATCTCGTCTCCTCCCTGGGGTTTCTTCAGGATCCCGTGTCGGACTTGAGGAGTGTCATTGTCCTCGTTCTCGTCGGGTTTCCAAGTGAGTAGGGTTGTGGGCAGCGTGCTGTTGAAGATGTCCAGCATGATCTGGCACGTGTTGCTCCAGGTGTCGGCGCTGAACTTGGTGCCGTTGGAGATGACGAGGTTCTCCAGGCAGTTGGTGCCGGAGCGCGCCAGCTGCTCGTTGTCCTGCTGAACGCACCAGTGGAGCTGCGCGTACAGCTGCTCCAACAGGAGAGATCCGAGAATGTCAAAGTATTGCGTGAAGACGTCGACGATGGCGTACAACGCGTGATTGCATGTCGTAGTCATCCACTCGTTCTTCTCCAACTGATGCTCGGGTAACTTCATGTTGTCGAAGATTCTGAACAGAATATTAAATAGGTCTCTCCACCAATGTGGACGGAATGATTCACCGTGAGTTTTTATAATCTCGAAGAGGACTGTGAGTCCTCGGGTGCGTACGTCTAGCTTGCAGCGGCTGACGACGCAGGATAGAGAGAAGAGTAGAGGGAACCACCCCCTCAGCCACACTCGGTCTACTTCGGGCGCGCCCGGCTCGCCCTCCAGCCCCGCGTGCTCCACGAACAGCTGCGGCGACGCGCCCACAGCTGTCGCACAAGACCTCACTAGTCTTATAGCTTCCATCGAAGTATCCGGGAACTTCGCGTTACAAGCAAACTCTGATAAGCATTTCACTGCATCTTGGAATGAGTCTATCATCGCAGGGAACTGTCTCTCATATAATTCATTTATAATTTTGCCGGTGGTCTGGAATGCCAAGTCGACGATTGCTTCATCTTGATCGCTCGCAGCTAAGTGGAATACAGAGAATATATTTTTCCAACCTGACTTGATGTTGGGCGCTTGAGAGTTTACCATCTGAGCGATACAACGAACCACCATGTCTCTAATTGTTGGAGAGCTGTTTTTCTTCATAATGTGTTCAAATGGTCTCAAGAAATCTTTTTGGAATTTGAAATTAGAGAACTCGCCTTTTTCGATAAACTTCATGGAAAGTTGTCTCAATGAGTCCACTGCGAAGAATGCTATATCTTCGTTACTGCTGCAACCTACTTTATTGAAGTGATCACCGAGCACTTGCCAAATTCGAGACCACTGCAGCCTAATTCGCCCCATGTTGTAGTAAGATATTTCGACGATCTTCTGCAGAGAGAACATTCGAGGGTTTGTTGGATGGCTCAATTCATCTAGGGATACTTGACATAACGCTTTGACGAAGTCTACGATGGCGTCACCGTCTAGTTTCGTGGATCCTGTGAATATTCTATCTACTGCTACAACGACGCTTTGCGAGCTGGTCTCCCCAATGTGTTCTTTGACGCTCGGATCCAGCGCCATTAGACTAAACTTCAAGGAGTCCGGCTGAGGCTTGATGCCCGACCCTGACAGGAACTGTGGCCGCACTCCCGTTCCTATGAGCTGCGCTAGTTCTAACTGAGAAATGCATTTAACAACATCCAACCAACTTGTTCCTAAATAGTTGCCGTCTGTATGTGCCACGGTGATCAACGTCTTGATAGTGTCGATGTTCTTTGCCTTCATTTCCGTGATAGGAGAGTTAGCTGTAAGAAGAGTGAAGCGCGCGAGAGCTTGCACGTACGCGTCCCTTTCGAGCGACATGTGGAAAATGCAGGCGATGCGGATAGCGCACCTAATGCCGTCTAAGCACAGCGAAGCGATTTCAGGGTCGTCACAATCCTGCAGCCCCACTGAAAAGGCTGCCAGGAAGGGAGTCCACGCCATCTTGAACATAGGACGCACATGTTCTACGTGTTTCGCCGTCGTAAACGGAGTTTGCACATGGGACACAGACTCCATCAAGTTCTTCGCAGCGGTAGATATCACGTCCATCTCCATGTTCCAGATCAGTTTTCTCTTCTTCTCGTTAGCGATCATGTGTTTCCCGGGTTTCGAAGAGCTCTTCATCTTAATCTCGTGACCGGCTATTTCGTCGTAGATCTGTGACAAATATTCACGCGGCAGGTCATTGTTGTCACTGATGCCACTATTCAACTTAATGTATTGTTCTTTTGTCATTTTATTCTTGACTTGAGGCGAATGTAAATCTGTTGTCAGCATTATTATGGAAAACGCTAAAACGTAAACGGTGTCCGCACTCATGAATAGCGTGTTGTGAGGATTGCACTCACAGTAGCGAGATGCGAACTTTTCCATTAGCCTGTCGATCTTCTGGGCCTCGCCGGGGAGTCGGAATCCTTCTAAGAAATAACGTAATGCAGCCACAATATCCATGCTCGCGAAATTCATAGAGTCTACATAAGAGTACATAACTTCCTTGGAATGATCCTCGTTCTCGCCTAAATACTCACCAACGAACGTTTTGTCGAGTCTCTCGTCGGTTAGCAACCATTCAGCGATTTCTTTTGTCGATGTTCCCAAGAGACCTTGTTCTTGTAAGAAAGATACTCCTCGTTTTGGTTTCCTGTTGAATAGGTCAATGCCTGTTTCCCAAACCTCCTTCTGCTGTTTCAATACTTC
Organism: Luperina nickerlii; assembly: GCA_963855955.1. NCBI lineage: Eukaryota > Metazoa > Arthropoda > Insecta > Lepidoptera > Noctuidae > Luperina > Luperina nickerlii. The sequence continues at coordinate 21,451,443 of OY979675.1, read as the reverse complement.
GAATTGTTCTGGAGAATCTAATGTCTCTCTATTGCCAATATTACTGGATCCTGTGGAAACTAAACTTAGACTAGATCCTCCATGAGATTTGATGCTGTGATGGTCATGGTCTTCCTTCGCTACTCTCTCACCCAAAGTTGTTTGCAAGTTTGGATTGATATAAAGCTCTTTGCTCCATTCAACCATACATTTCAATATTGAGACTAGACATTCGAGTCCACGGATGCGCATGGACTTTTCTTGGTTAGGCGTAGCGCCCAGTTCCAAAGCTTGCCTTCCTTGGGCAATCTTCGAAACATCATTGACCAATCGCTGGAACAGATTGGCTGCTGATAAATCACAGTCGTAGTTCACGTATATGTCTACGACACTCTGCGCATCTCCACAGATCCTGGTCAATGCTTGTATGACCATCCATTTGTGCTCGAAAGACGAGCTCGAAGTCTCCAGAATGTTCATAAAGATTTCTTTGAAGAATACTTCAATTTGCTTCTTTAGGTGCACCTTGAAGTTTTGCAGAAGAGCTAAGAAAATAGCTAAAGATAGTTCGAATACTTCTGGTACAGAACTGACGCCATTCTTCGATAGCGCCACACAAAGATACTGCTTGATAGCTGTGATGAACATCTCATTGTTCCTGAATACTGGACCAGCATTTTGTAAGATAGATAAGAGAAGATGAAGAGAAAGAATTTTCGACCTTAGCTCATGTGACTTAGGGTCTGGAGTGCCTTCAGGTAGGGGCTTCATTGAAAGCTTGCAGAGAGCTCTGAATACCAGGAAAGCATCTTTCTGTAAGACATGAGTGAACTTAGCTGTGACTGAGTTATCATTTTCTGAAATAACATCAACACTTTCTTGTGATGGTATTCTTTGTATCGTAGCTTCAGTCGGCACTTGACCATTACTCTCCTGAGAAACACTCCCACTGTCATGAGAATCTGATGGATTTTCATTGTTATCAGGACTATTTGTTACATCTTCTTCAGATGTTTTCTTAGTTGCAATACTTATGGCGTTATCTATGACTGAATCTACTATTTGTTTAGCAATCATTTTTGCTTCTAATACTTCGTCCACCTCTTCACCTTGCGTTTGTTCGACTTCTTTAACTTCTGTTGTATTGTTAGGCGTTTCTTCTGACACAACATTACCATTCGGCATTTTGTGTGGAATTTCTGTTACTGTATTACTGTTGCCATTTGCTTCTGATTCAATGGCTTGATTCTCCATTTTCGTGAAAATAACATTCAGCATCTGTGTCAGGGTTGCTCTCGCTGTGGTCTGGTTGATAAGGTTTTTGCTTGCAAGGTAGATGTTGTAACATGTTCTGACAGCAAGGAGTACCGTGCCCTCGTGAACCTCGACATGTTGACTTGTGATTACTGTTAGTAGAGCTTTAATTATTTGTAGCTGCACGCCTTCATCAGTCTGTGGCCCTGTGAAACAGCTGCAGATTGTTTCAACAATTCGGTCTATCAGAAGTTTGCGTGGTGTAGTTGAGTCAGGAATGTTTCCGGTGAGATGGCCATACGCAATAAGTTTTTGTAGACAGTCTAGAGCTGTAACCACTATCCTGGATGCCTTGCTTTGGCATGCCAGTTCGAATGGTAAGAAGTACTTTTCTGCTGTAATAATATTCGAAGCGTCATTCTTGGGTAGAGGCAGAGTCCCCGATGTAGGACTTTCTGATGATTCAGGTTGACCTCCATTTTTCAATTCTATTTTAATTTCCTCTGAAAAGAAAAATTATGATTTTAAAATAATGCTAATGGAATGCCCACAAATAGTTTCTATAGGAAATGTAATATACATTCGAATTAACAATATCTTTGAGGATAGTGATTATAAATAATGTACTCAGATAAAAATTAATAGGTTTTTCAATAATCTGTTATCAACATTCAATGTCCCAATTTTCGTTTTAATAAATTTAGAGGTAAAAAAAGTACATAATCAGCATATTTCAAATGAACTTGACCTTGGTTTTTTATTAATAAAAAAACCCTATAAGTATAGTATATGTACAGACGCCAGCACATCAAGTTACTACAATCTGTCAAATTTCTTTAATAGATTTTTAACTTTATCGCTAAAGCATAAGATTCAAAGTTGATTGGGAAAATTTGACAGTTTCGGGTAGCTTGATGTGCTGGCGTCTGTACCTACTATGATGCAATTTTTTGCACAACTCATAATGCGAAGCATTAGAGAGTGCTTTACGATTGAAAATTTTTTTTTGCCGCCTTTCTGCTACTCTTTCTATTGATATACTCCTGCTTAATGACAAAACTTAAATATTGTAGTAATTACCAATGTGTTTTAACATTTTAAAGGCATTAATTCTACAACAAGTGTATTGAAGGCGGTAGGTGGACGATGATACAGGAAAACTCAACTCAACAATCTCAGTAATTCTTTCCAAATTAATAACAAGTTTCATTGCATTTTCCTTAAAATGGCAATCGAACTTCTGCACTTTCACATGGCTAGTAACCAATTGTATCAACACTCAGTCTTCACTCAATATTATTATTACAGTTAAGGTAAGTCTGTCTACCTACACCTTTCCCTTTTTCGACAGGTACCTTCCAGATTATTTAAATACTTTTCAAATCTACGGAGAGATTTCATTATTTATGAAATTAAATGGAAAATGGTATCCATTATCAGCCTATAATGTTCTCACTGCTAGGACAGAGGCCTCCTCTCAGAGAGAGGGAGTAGGCTATAATCCACCATGCCGGCTGAGTGTGAAAATGGTTTAGGATAGTAAAAATTGTGATCTTTGACAGTTGTTACTGGTCATCAGAAGCCCGAATGTCTGACAACCAGTCTTACCAAGGGGTTTCGTAAACTCCATGTAAAATACTGGTATTCTGCTGTATCTGGTATTAGACTGAAAGTCGACCCCGACATAGTTGGGAAAAGGTTTAGCAGATGAATGACAAAGTTATATGTAATATTTTATTATAATATATAACAAAGGAGTGACTGACTGCAATCAATGAATTAGCATTAATTTAATAAAATGCCATACCGTTGCGGAAGAAACATGTAAGAGTCTTTTGGCCACACACATTCCATCTTAGACCTCATCCATCACTTTCCATCAGGCATGATCAAGGACAAGAGCGGGCCCATTCAGAAATAGAAAAAGAATATCTAAACAATGTTGCTCAAGTATTTGGCTATTAGTTACTTAAAGGAAAATATGCATGGTTATATAAGTAATTCTGGATTACCAGTTAATATTGTTTTAAAAGACTGCTGTGTGTTACTATTGAAATTGAAAATATTTATTTCAGACCAAGCACACAGTAATTGATACAATTCCATATTATGTTAGAAGGTCTTATAGCCATGTTAGTAAAATTTAAAATAATTATTAATTTGGACATGCATGACCAACCAATGCCTCAGGATTTGGCTGTCCACTCTGTCTGACATCACACTCAGAAGTGTGTTGGTGCTACCCTTTACCCGAGACCACAGGGAGGCGGACCTTTAGCGAAGCTCCGCCTATTAAGGCCACTTTGATTTAATCAATAAATTAAATGAAATATTCCTTGAAACTATTCCCACTCAATCAGAGATTACAGTTACATTATGGTAAGTTTTATTGAGCATAAATATTAATGTGTAGTGTTCTGCTGCATTGACTGCCAAAATAACAAATAAACTGTCGAAGCATTGCTTATATGGAGTAGTATTATATTATTATGTAAATGGTCTCCCATTTACATAATAAAGTACTTCTAGTCAATCCTGCCATACGTATATAGGAAGTATGTTTGCATACTAAGATAATTGTTGTGTTATACTGTTATTCAAGCAATGGGCATTGCATAGAGCTGTCTATTATTTTTATAATCTCATTTTGTGAAGTACAAAAGGAATTTGTTATCAATGATTCAATTTATCATGATTCATTTGGTATTGTGTTTATGGTTTGTAGGAAGTCTTTGAGGTTTTATTGAAACTGTTAGTGCCAATATAGCGAGTTAACTTCGGCCATTCAAGACGCTTACAACCAGCAGTGGACAGCCATAGGTTGATGACTATTTGAGCTTTTAAAGTTACTAGCAGCGTTGCGGTTTCACCCACATAAGTGTCAATCCCGTGGGAATATTGAGATAAAAAACTATCCTATGTCCTTCCCCGGGATGCAATCTATCTCTCTGCCAAATTTTATCGAAATCCATTCAGTGGTTTAAGCGTGAAAAGGTAACATACAGACAGAGTTACTTTTGAATTTATAATGGTAGTATGGATGAAGAAATAAAATTTTAGTTACCAGGCTTAGTAAATCGAGTCTCAGCTGTAGAGACAACAGTAGAAATACAGAAGTTTTCATACCACATTATGTTTAGTATAGGTTTTATTAGTGCTTTGGTACTAATTGAAACTCAGGTTGTTTTAGGCATAATAACAACCTAGGTGTGTTGTAATGTATGTATGCAAAGTTTTGCATGTTACTGTGACCTATCAACATGTATGCTCACCCAACAACAGTAAGAGGTATTTACCAGTGAACATTGTTACTACATACAATCCTAGGTCACATTGAAATTATACACATTATTGATTCCACACACACCACTGACATTTGATCCACTGCCTGCCTCGCTCACCACTATGTCGAAAACACTTCACAAGACTCTATGATAACGAAAAGTAGGTTTCGACTTTTAAAACCAAGGTCAATACATTCACTATCTAATAAATTATCAATAACAGCAAAACTATCGCATTGTAGATTTTAACTTAATTAGTGACAAGTGATAAATACATGTACTGCACAAAATATATAACATATTACGTTATTGAATACTGTAAAATGTCAGCAGGTCTTACCTAAAGCGACTTCGCAGGACTTCTTCAGTTGGCTGTGGTAGGACCTTTTTATGTCCTTATCAGCCAAAATCTTTTCTAGCGCTCTGACTATAAACATTTCTTTAGTTTTCAAGTTGGTTTGCATCGTTACTTCATAAGTTGATCACTCCATTCGTTCCTATCGGAACCGACTTAGTTGCGCGGTGGTTTTATATTCATTTATATTACTTATTGAGGCACTGTTATATTGTTATCGTATTACTGTATACTCGTATCGAGATAGCACAAATGGAACATCACAAAACTTTAGGGAACTATAGATTTTTGTGAAATCATTTCTGCGAGACGGAGATTTCTTTCTACGATTCACACCTCATCACAAACATGTCAATTATAAAGGTGCGTTCATAAATGTCATCAGATTACACAATGTTGTCGGAAGTTATTTTTGAAATAATTCGTTTTTTTCTAGATAACTCTCTGTACTGCTACATAGAAATAAATAAGGAAATGCTTCTTAGTTATTTTTAATTGGTTTTAAATACGCAACAATGGAATTTTTATGGTTTTATTTTGATGCGTTCACATTTATTTGTTTTCGTGGAACTGTTGTATAACATTACGTCACCTAATTGAAAACCTGGGAAACAGTTTTAAGCCTTTTTGGGGCTTTGTCATTAAATTCAAGTATAAAATAGTGCAAATATCGAAATAAAAATTGCGGTGAATAATTTTCTAAATAAATAAATAGCGCTAACTTTTAGTACTGCAAATTCTGCGTTTGATTTTTCCTGATATACGTCAAGCGTAGACAGAGTAATCTGTCTACGACGTCAAGAGTTCAAGACAATTGTCATTTTTTATCTGTTGTGTCGCTGACGGACGAACTCGCTTGCGGTTAACCCGCTATTTACATTAAAAATCGTGAAATTCTTCGTAAAGAAGAGCAATTTTATATTTTTTGTGATATTTTGAATTAGCCAACAAAATTGCTTCCACAATGACAGTAACGCGGGTCGCGGAGTCCCGCACTGAGTTCAAATTGAAGAGCTTACCTGACGATGCTATATCGAGCGTTAAATTCGCACCGAAATCCAACCAGTTCTTGCTGGTGTCGTCGTGGGACTGCTCTGTGAGGCTGTACGATGTTACGTCGAACACGGAGCGCCATAAGTACAACCACGAGCTGCCCGTCTTGGACGTTTGTTTTCGGGTAAGAGTTCAGTTGTTTTTACATACTTGTTCGCTTGAATACACTGTGAACTGCACGCGGATACTTCTCCTTATATAAATAGCTGTAGTTATTTGGACATGCCTTTAAGGTCATACTTTACAACAGTAAAAACAATCTGCCCCTAAGACGATCCACTGACCAAACATTGTTTTACCATGTGAACAATGTTTAAAAAAAGAAAGATATTTTGGAGTGTTTGAGGACACCAGCAAAAGCATACAGTTTAAAACTTCTCATATCAATGAAACAGGCATCAGTAATTTAGTTGCAAAAGGGTAGAGAGTGTAGAGACCCAGTTATGTACAGTAAAGCATGATGTCTTGGCTACGGTCCAACTTTTTCCAGATTTTGGTAACTCATGGACAAAGAGTTTTAAAACCACCCTACTGTGTTACAATGAACTACCAAAATAGCCAGACTCGGTTTACTTCTACTGCATGGTGCATAGAAATAAATTGTGGGTTGAAAAGCCTCTATTAGTTTCCTGTTATTCCACAGTTCATTGGAAAAACTACATTGCCACTTGATTTTCTTTCCAGGATGCTGTTCACACCTATAGTGGTGGGTTGGACCAGATCCTGAAGATGTATGACCTGAATGCAAGTATGGAAACGACGTTGGGTGAACATAAAGGAGCTATCCGATGTGTGGAGTTTGCTTCTGAAGTGAATGCGGTGCTCACTGGCAGTTGGGATGGTACTGTCAAGATGTGGGACAGCCGTGTGCCCAATTGTGTTGGAACTTACAATCAAGGAAATGAGAGGGTAAGATATAATAGAGTCAGCTACACAGCTGATTCTATTAACATCAACACAACACACGTTGTGTTGATGCTTTTTATTTTGGGCCATGTGCCCTTGAAGCAATTCTTGTCTGAGTTGTAACAGCATGGAATAGGCTCCCAGAAGAAAATGTTGTGATCCCACACTGAACTGCTTCAAGAATCGACTGGACAGACTAAATATCTCCGAGCTATACAATACACACGCATCAGCTAATTAGCTGCTAGTGCATTTAGCGGTTTTGAAGTTAGATGCTTCAATTAAAACATGAAAATTGTGAATAATACTTTAGTTTTAGGAATAAAATCAAGTATTAAGTCATATTTTTGATCTTCTAGGTATACACAATGAGTATAGTTGGTGAGAAGTTTGTAGTTGGCACATCAGGTCGCAAGATTTTTGTATGGGATGTCAGAAACATGGGACATGTGAATCAGAGACGTGAATCTTCCCTAAAGTACCAGACTCGATGCATCCGAGTGTTCCCTAACAAACAGGGGTACGTCCTCAGTTCTATCGAAGGCCGGGTGGCTGTGGAGTACCTTGATAGTAATCCAGAGGTTCAGAAAAAGAAGTATGCCTTTAAGTGTCACCGGATTAAGGATGGCGGTAAGTATCAACAGTCATGGTGGTTTCATCATTTCACTTGGTTTTTGTTAAACCTGGCATTTATGATTATGTTGATGATTTGGAAAGAGCCATCAGTCAAAAGCTATTTATATGGCTGGTGTCTGCAACTCCACGTATGGCAGATATAAAATAGAAGATATTGAAAATATTTTAACCAACATCATCTGCTTAGCCTTTTTCTAATGTTCTTAGTAAATAAAATAATCAAAATGCCTTCCTGCTGAAAACCTAATCTTCCCCTATAAGATTCCTAGCCTGACTGAGAAGCCAGACTTCTAATATAATCACTATTAATACTCTCATTCTAGGTCTCGAAAAAATCTACCCAGTGAATGCAATAAGCTTCCACTCGGTTTACAACACCTTCGCAACAGGCGGCTCTGATGGCTATGTCAACATTTGGGACGGCTTTAACAAGAAGAGGTTATGTCAGTTCCATAGATACAACACAGCAGTTTCGTCTCTAAGCTTCTCCCATGATGGGTCAGCCCTAGCTATTGCCTGCTCTCAACTAGATGAAACACAAATAGAAGACCCCAAACCAGAAGATACCATCTACATAAGATATGTGACAGACCAAGAAACAAAGCCTAAATGAGAAGTGGATTATACCCGGCGATTCTGTTATTAAGTGGCCGTTTCCAAAGTGTGTGTAGCTTAAGGTACGGGTGAAATTGGACTCCTGAACTCTGACTGATAATTTCAACGAATGATTTTTCAAGATTGCTAAGTGTGTCCGAATTTTTCCTCTTGTCCATTGGATTCCAATTGCCCCAATAATTATTACTCATTACAATAAGAATTTTTGATAGTATACTTAAATTGAGAACAGTTTGCATGATAAACTTACTATTTGTTATTTTGCGCTTGTTCAAATAAAGTGCTCTACGCGCGAATCGGTACACATCGCTGTTTCTAAGACGATAATATGTATATTGCCTTAAAATTAAAGTAAATATTAAAACATAATACGCAAACGTATTTACTCTAAAAACTTTCGAATATAACTATATGTCGAAAGATACTAATGAAGAATTCACCCGTAGAACGCTTTATCTAAGCCTATACCTATCCTGTAAAAAATACCTGAATATTGTCTAGGAATGTTGACAGTTACGTAAATAGCAATTTTGTTCAATAAAGTACTGAATTTAAAGCCATGAACAGACGGCCGGGTGACAACATCTTTGTGAATGAACCTTGCAGTTCAATTAGGATAAATTTTAGTTGTAAGTGATTAATAAAAAGTAATTAAGTTTCATAAAAGTTTGTTTCATGACCTTACAAGGCTTTCATTATTTTATCGTCTTTATGAACACAAGAATCGAAAATAATATTAACCCTAGTGTCACATGCAGCTACGAGCTAACGGCTATGCGAGGATATCAGAATAGGCCGTCGACAGGCTGCTCCCGTAAAACTTGCTCTACTTATGCGGCTATGCTGTGAGACGATACTATCGACCGTAGATACGCATGCTGAGTATCCCTAGAGGAAAAAAAAAACAAAAAATTTAAAAAGGCCCCTTATGTTTTGAATAGGTCCTCGGCTCTTATCCAATTAGTTGACCACCCTGAAGAAACGTTTCAATTTTCGTTTATAAAGTTATTTCAAATTTAAAATCCAAAACGCTGTAAAAAAAATGAAATGCGCCGTCGTCGCCAGACCTCGCCTCCATTTAAACTTTAATATTTTCCAAAGCGCCTCACCACAAATAATAGCAACATTTACCAGATCCACTGCTTACAATGACTCACGGATATCTTTGTATCTCGAACAAAAGTGCGTTTTTATCAGCAAACTAAGTGCTGCGGAATGTGCACGCCATATAAGTGCATATTAAAAGCATACTGCATTGCTTTGAATTAACACATTCGCGAATACACAAGACGTGTGCGTCCGCAGTGTTTCGCAATTAAAATTTAAGAGCATTTATGTTGCTTTCGTTTGCGGAGACTGGAACTTCTTCAGGGGAGAAATAATGGTGATTTTACTGTGTTTTGTTGATGAAGTTAAGTTTGTAAGTATGAAAGCTCGGCCAGTCCAAATTGGCGCTCAAACAAAGCTAATGTTTGCGACCACCTAAAGGTTTCTTAGAAGATGTTATTATAAACGTTTGGTGTGTCAAACCAAACAAGTGTTAGCTGTTTAAAGAACACGTTTACTGCTGTTGTAATTATATTCTAGTGTACCTTCGAATACTTGTTAATTGAGGAAGTTGTAGCTAATACGGTACTTCGATCATAGGTATGTTTGTTTAAACACGGATTTCTTAACGTTTCTTCTCATTGTTAAGTTTTAATAAGCGATGGTGTGATGCGGAATTAACTCGTAGTTTATTAACTTACTAATTATACAGTTCTGAAGATATTTCGTTAGGTGAGGCGAGTATAGATGTCTAAATATAAATTATTATAGGCTTGTTATTTATAGCTATTTGACTAGCAGTTAATGTGTTTAGATAAAGATCAAGACACTATTGTGACTTGTGAGATGTTAGGCTTCTCTAAGGCTAAGTGCGTACCACGAAATTGAATCGTTGCGGAAAATAATCGCCAATCTGTGAACAATACCAATATACCTACTGGAGTCCGCGCACTGCGGTAAAAAATCGCCTGAAAATTTATTAGCGGTTACGATTCTATTTCGCATCAGCATGCGATTACAAAAATGGCATTGCTGTGCGCTCTTAGCCTAATAAAACCATAGGCAGTGTCACCAGTGCAAGGAATTAGTTGACTGGCTTGATCCTTACTTGAGTCACAGGTCATCACCAATATAATTGAGATATGCAGCGATTATTAAACCATTTATGGAGTGGCTAAGTGAAGAATAAAGACCATATTTTGATATAGCTTTGCCTGCCGAGGTAACATTTTGTCCTCCCTTTTTCGATCACAAAAACTCCAGTCGCGACACCACATCATTATCCTTCGCCTAAGTAGCCTAATAAACTATTTTTAGCGTCCTGTCGTCTTTAAAATGAGGATCGAAGTCACTGCGCCCAACGATTGGTCTCGAAAATATTATGGTAGTTATCGTCATTTATTCCACCTTGCTTACCAGACGGGTCAGGTGGTTAACAATAGCTCATAATAAATAAAAAATGGTTTTATTTATGTACTTAAGTATGTAGGTTTGTACAAACACTTTTACACGTCAATAATATTTTTTAAACTAGATGAGGTCGGCGTTAATTCCTATCTGACTACTCTGAGAAGAAAGGAAACTTTAAAAGAAACAAAGACACCTCTGAGTTTGTTTCGGAAACTCAGAGGTGTCTTTGTTTCTTTTAAAGTCCAGATATAGGTAATATTGGTCAGATCACTCAGATCATGTGAATACCATCTAGGTAGGTAGGTACACTGGGGTCTGAAATGGTGTTTTGAGGAAAGAACCACGCAGAATGAGTGGACCAGTCTAGTCAGTTTATGCATTTGTCAGGAATCGTGCAGCTCAACTCAGAACTCGACGAACAATCCTACCAAAGAAAGGAAATTTGGGTAGGCCGCATAAATTACCTACTCAAACTGACAGTTCATGATTTAGTTTTACTAAATGAGAAAAAAACAACAAAAAAGCGATGACCCACATATTCCTCACATTCACAACAATTAAAGTAATATAATACTTTTTATATGTTTACGACAAACTGTTCAACTAAGTAGGTCTAACTTTGAGAAAGAGGTCAATCGTCGAATCCGACTCGGCTGGGCAGCGTTCGGGAAGCTACGCTATCTTCTCGTCCCACATACCGCAGTGTCTCAAGACGAATGTCTTTGACCAGTGCGTGTTGCCAGTGATGACTTATGGCACTGAGACGTGGTCGCTCACAATGAGCCTTATAAGAAGGCTAAAAGTCACCCAAAGGGCAATGGAGAGGGCTATGCTTGGAGTTTCCTTGCGTGATCGAATCAGGAATGAGGAGATCCGCAGGAGAACCGAGGTAACCGACATAGCCCGAAGATTTGCTAAACTTAAGTGGCAGTGGGCAGGGCACATTGCTCGCAGAACAGATGGCCGATGGGGCCGAAAGGTTCTGGATTGGCGACGCACAAGGTGGTCCGACGACCTTGTGAAGGCCGCAGGAACCCGTTGGATTCGACAAGCACAAAACCTGTCGAAGTGGAGGTGGTTAGGGGAGGCCTATATCCAGCAGTGGACGTCTTTCGGCTGAAATGATGATGGATGAATACTTTTTAAAGTAAATATTTGTCATTGTATAGCGCGACCCCTATCAACTCCCCGCACTTCTAGAGTTCGTCGTGTACCGGCCAGGTTACGTGACTAGTTACGGTTCGGTACAACCCTAGAAATGTCGCCCCATGTCACCGGGGAGTACCTAAGTCACAAGCGCCCGGTAACTGCGCACGCGCTCGACGCTAACAAACTCGTGCGCCTCGCGAGCCGTCCATTACCGATAATTTATATGTTATTTTTAAGTTAAATGTAACAGTTCATTATACAAACGTTTTATACAAATACAGTTTACATGCACAAATAGTTGGAGTTTCTTTTATCAAAAGTACCCCGACTACAACTGGCGTCCCAACGTGCGGCCGTGTTTTTGTGAAAAACGGCATTATTGCGTGTAAAACTGTTATTGTGTATAACAACGTTCGTATAAAGACTTAAAAAAAAAAAAAACAGTGTTTGAGTGTCGAAAACAGTGACTTTCTCGGGTTTTCTTCGTGCGACGTTACATATTCGAAATATACTTCGCCCACGCCGCCCGCAGATTCGTTACGTTTTGTGCACACATCAACAATTTTAAATTTTTAAGGAACTTTTAGCATAATTATTTTGGTGTGATATAGTGACTATACAGTGGATTCAGTGTTACGATTGCTATAAATCGTAATCGTGTAAACATCCATGTACATACAATAAGAGCATTGTTCATAGTAATGCTTCGTGCGAGTTAAGACTTTAAACTGTGGGTACCTTTGTTAGGATTCCTAGAACACCGACTCGCGTCGAACATTAATGTAAATAAGAACTTTCATGTTTAAATAGAGTCTTTTGTGTTAGAGACCTAGTTTTAGTTGTATTGTAGGTATATGAGAGTTAGAACAATCGCGTAAGTGTATGAACGTTTTTTTCGTATGTACGAACAGTTGTCGAACTGGAGTTGACGAACTAGGTTGCCTAGGTAAGGTACACTGTTACCTATTTGTGGTGCCGGAACGTTGATAATAGTGCATTAAAAGACATGGTGCTAACACGGTCGCGTAATAATAGTGCTTCACGTGCTACGCAGCAGCCTGTAGATACGCACGCTACGGCTGGTGAGCAGTCAGACGGTACGATGCCGTCTACTGCAGATGGACACGCATTGTTCGTTGACGTACGATCGTCAACGCCGCCGCTGGCTGGACCTTCGTCCGCCGGCGCCTCGGCTCCATCACCACCGCCGCTGTATGGGCGTGAGCTGCCTGGCTCGCAGATGCCACAGTACGGGCATGCTCCGCCCGTCGCCACACCGCAGCCACCGATGCCTGCACCTATTGTTATGACGGACCAACAACTGGTATTCCTCTTGCAAGCTTTACGGTTGCAGCCGCCTACGCAGGGCGCGCAGCCACCGCCGACGACGACTGTGAGTACAAACCTGGCTAATTGTACGGCGAGATTTAATGGTTCTGGCGACGTTATGGCATTCGTGGATGCTGTGCAGATTTATAAAGACTGTGTTGGTGTTCACGACGATATGGCTTTAAGAGGCCTGCCAATGCTGCTCACTGACTTTGCGGCTACTTGGTGGCAAGGTGTTAAACATTCTGTCACAAGTTGGCAAGAGGCCACCCATTTATTTCGCCAAACATTCGGACCGCGCCTCCCACCTCATAGATTATATAGAGAGATATTTAGTCGAGAGCAAGGTGATGAACGGACCGATATCTTCGTGTGTAGGGTAAGAGCCCTAATTGCCCAACTGCCGCTGCATACGCTACCTGAAAATCCAGTGCAGCTGGATATGGTGTACGGCCTACTCCATAGGAGAATCCGGGAGAGGGTAACAAGGAGCGCCTTCGCTTCATTCGCCGAACTGCTACAACAGGCTCGAGTAGTGGAGGACGTGCTCGAAGAAGTTTGCACCACTGCGTCGACTAAAAGGCACTCCCCTACATCTACCGCCCCGCCGCTCGCGCTGTCGCCACCGCATGTCACTGGACATGCTACGAAGTCTTCACCAACTGGTGCTGAGGCCAATAAACAAGAAAAAGCACCGCCAAATAAGGCTAGACCTAGGTGCACATTCTGCAAGATGTTTGGACATGTCAAAGATGACTGTCGAAAACTAGAAAATCGGAATAAAGCGACTGTTGAACCGGTCAAGAGCGAACCAGTTGCGACCCGATCGGAGCTGCGCCCGTCCGTAGCGTGCTTCGGATGTGGTGCGCCCGGTGTGATACGGTCAAACTGCACGGTGTGTAAAGAGAAACCCACTGCATCGCCGACCACGTCGACCGCATTCCAATCAGTGTCCGTAGATGCAAAAGTGTTAAATCCGCGTGTGCGTCCTATTTTTAATGTACAGGTATTCGGTGCAGTAGGTACCGCGTTACTAGACACGGGCGCGAAGCAGTGTGTTGCTAGCGATAGTCTAACAAGACATTTGCGGGCTAATGGACAAATATTTAATAGTTGCGAAACAGAGTTAAGATTTGCGGACGGAAACCAACGTCTCCAAACTGTAGAAACAGCTGTGGTAAATGTAAAAGTGCAGGGAGTTGCAGTAAGCACTCTCTTTATGGTCTTACCCGGCGCAATCGATTCCTTACTAGGTATGAATTTTATAAAGGACGCTGGCATGATACTCGATTTCGAGAGAAATCGTTTCTCTTTACGAGCTACAGGCTTTCATGAGCTACAGTATGAACACGAGGACCGAGTTGCGGTCACTTCGACGATTAGTCTCCACGAGTGCGAGGGCACTCTCCTGTCACCATCTGATAGGGACAAGTTGGCTGCACTATGGGAAGTTAACGCTAATATCTTCAGTGCAGGGGGAGAGCCTACGCCCTTCGCCTTACATAGGATAGACACAGGTAACGCCGCGCCTGTCGCAACGCCCCCTTATCGACTGGCTCCTGCTAAGAAGGAGAAGATAAGAGCTGAAAATGATAAAATGTTGGAACTGGAGGTAATAGAAGAAGCTAATGTGGTAGCAGACACACTCAGTCGTCCCGTATGCCGCCGGCCGTCGATGGATGAAAATCCCGACTCTACCTGCGATCTGTGTCCAGTCTCAGTAGACCTACCTCACCGTAGCTCCGAGGAGTTGCGAGCATATCAGCTCGAAGATCCTGAACTTAGGAAGATACTTACGGACTTTGAAGACGGTGATGCCACTACTCGATGGACAGATCGAGGCTACTATCTTTCAAACGGACTCCTTTTCCGTTTTGATCCAGATTCCGAATCTGAAGAGCCTCAGTTGGTAGTACCAGACTCTATGCGCACCGAGATCCTGACAGCGCTCCACGATGCGCCCACAGCTGGTCATTTGGGCCTGGAGCGTACTCTAACCAAGATCAAGGAAAGATTCTATTTCCCAAATATGCGTCAATACGTGGCAAAGTATCTCAAGGCTTGCGATCTTTGCCAGAAGTTTAAGCCTACTAATCTTAAACCTGCTGGGCTGCTGCAGACTCCTGTCGCCCAGCAACGCTTTGAAGTTCTCGCCATGGACTTGTTTGGTCCTCTTGCCTGAGGGTAGTAAGGGTGACCTTGTACTCGTGGATAGCCATCGACTTAGTCAAGCCGCGAAGGGCTTCACCAGTAAGTTTGCCCCGAGACGAGAGGGCCCGTATCGTATTAGTAAAGTTGTTTCCGCAACCACTTACGAGGTTGTAGATAAAGAGAAAGAACCTCGAGGGAAGTATCATGCCAGTCTCTTAACACCGTATGTAGGCGATTCACACGTTGTCGTCCATGGTAGAAAGAAGGGCAGACCCCGTAGGCTATCGGTTGCCAAGCCAGCTCCAGAGCCTTCTGCTGACTTGGAGGGGGAGGATATAGCGCGACCCCTATCAACTCCCCGCACTTCTAGAGTTCGTCGTGTACCGGCCAGGTTACGTGACTAGTTACGGTTCGGTACAACCCTAGAAATGTCGCCCCATGTCACCGGGGAGTAAGTCACAAGCGCCCGGTAACTGCGCACGCGCTCGACGCTAACAAACTCGTGCGCCTCGCGAGCCGTCCATTACCGATAATTTATATGTTATTTTTAAGTTAAATGTAACAGTTCATTATACAAACGTTTTATACAAATACAGTTTACATGCACAAATAGTTGGAGTTTCTTTTACCACAAAAGTACCCCGACTACAATTGTATATATAAAATTCATCAATGTCAACGTGTATAGATAATATCGGTAGGTAAAGAGAATGTAGGTAACACGTCGTAAATGAGTCCTACGAAATTGTTAAATAATTATTATCTTTTTATTCGCTCAGAAGTAAAGTTGCCGTTACTACACTGTTTATACCGATTACAATACAATTTACATGATTTTTTTTAGACGATTCAGGGTCAGCCAAATATTTGATCAGTTTGAGAATATAACCAGCGAACCGTGACGATGAAAGCAATTTTAATGCAAAAAGCAAAATAAATGCGGGAAAACTTCCAATCGAATCTTAATCCAATATGGGCGCATAAGACAGATACTAGGCTACTGGCCACTTTCTCGACATTACGTTCTTTCATTTTATTTTATTTGACGACAATAAATATTCAATAGAAATAAAAAAAGACAACCATTTTCCTGCGTTTCATTCAGCACGCTACGCTTTATAGCCACGACACACGTGGGCGGCTAACCTATGACTCGAAGATGTGACCTCTTCGGATCTATTCCTCTACAACCAAGATAAAGTACATTTTACTGTCCATTCATAATATATGAGTAGCGATAGAAAAATGTCGGTAAGAGCTTGGGAACTTGCCTGGTTCCAAAGTTTCCGTCCTCCTATGTAAGGAGAGCTTGTTCACCTTACAAATCTTTGATCGACTGTGCCGTTGAAATTACACAAATAAAAAAATATTCTTTAAGTATTTGAAATAAGAAAAGCAGCAGGGTCATTGCGTAACACACGATCAGTACCAATGACTTTCATTTTGACAGTTCAACAACATTCATTGCGTTATATTTACGTTGTTGAGCAGACAAATTTTTCGAACATATGGAGCAATGGATTAGTAATATCCTACAAAATGATTCAGATTGAGATCGATAGTGTGTTACGCAATTTGGGTGTGTTTTAATTAGTTCATGTGTTTAACTAGGAAACCAGTAAGGACTTTTTTCTAAATTGCCGTATTTGAAAACCGCCTAGACAGAATCTATTACCGCCCTGAGTCGATTGTTGCGGTAACCAAAGCACCACCTAGCTACCCTCGTTTTTGGCACTCGTATAAGGTACCTACTCGCACACTCGTTTTGCTATCGAATACGTTATAGTGTTTCGGTGGTTACAGGATGCTAACTTAACATCTTAATTAGTAGTAAGACTAGAAAACATGATTTTCTAGTATTAAAGACTGCATATTAGCAACATGTAACTAGGTAGGTAATTATTAGTGGACCTTATTTTGCTATCTTTGATCACAGCCGCAACCTGTGACCTGCTACTATTAAATGTCATATCGAACTGGCTGGTACACCAGCTCCTAATTGCATTTGCATTTTTTGTGTAAAATATTTCTTACAATTAGGTGTGTAAGTAGTGTACGTACTGTAGTACCTATGTGCAATCATGCCCGTCAATTTATCTAGGTACAACCATAATATTAAAACCAACCATACGGCAAAAAGGTCACACGATCACACGATATCGGACAACTGATAACCAAAGTCATTGATGGCTGTCAAGCGAATCTTTGTTGCTCAGGCCCCAGAGATCGACAGAATGCAGTGTCGGGAATAATTTTAGATTAGCATTGAGCCAAATAATAGCTAGTGAGTTAGTATTAACAGTTGCACTAACGCACAATGCATATGCAGGCTGCAAGAGCAAGACTATTACGACGCATAATCCAGCACATTACATCCCATTTTTACTCACAATAAACAAACTAAATACGCACTTATCTGCTCAGCTACTGCAACTCCCATTCCGATTACCTGTCTCAACGTTATCATTAGTATATGCGTGATGGATAGTGCGCCATTGAACGCGTTTACATACGATCATTGCATTCCTGCCACGTCGCAGAAACAACGGTAGGTAAGTTACGCGTTAATTGAAAAACATTAGGCTTATAAATGCGTCACTGTCTTGTCTTTATCTTCATTAGAGGTAACACATATATCATGATTACTTGAATGTGGGCGAAATAATTAAGTGGGGATGGGAGTGTGAGAATGTTCAGTGAGGTTATAGAAAAGAAAGGAATTTTACGACTGAAGTTTTAAGGCACAATAACGTTTGCTGCTCTTAGCAATTTTTCTCGTGAATTTGTTCGTCGAGACATTTATATTATGTTGTAATTTGGTACCTAATACTTTTATAACAAGTAAATGGGGACATAGTATCGATATTAATATTATAAATTCGAAAGTAACTCTGTCTGTCTGTATGTTACCTTTTCACGCCTAAACCACTGAACGGATTTAGATAAAATTTAGCAGAGATATAGATTGTATCCCGGGGAAGGACATAGGATAGTTTTCATCGACATACCTCGCGGGCGAAGCCGCGGGCGGAAGCTAGTATCTATATAAATAATATGAAATGGTGTTCGTTGGTCAGCGCGTCACTTGAGAACGACTCGGCTTTTTCTTGTTTTAAAATGTTCGAAAAGTTCGAATTAGGTTTTCACAGAAAGGTGAATTGGAAAAGTTCCCCGAATAATTTTAAATTCGGGAAAAACTCTATAATACCTACTTATGTCCGTTTTTATGGGATTTTTGTATGACAGGACGTCTGACGGTTCAGCTAATAATAGATAATTATATTTTAATCAGAAATGTACCATATCTTGACTTGTCCTATTCCAATGCCACTGCTTCAGTTTTATTTTCAAATTCAAATTCTTTATCGCGAACTAAGTGTACAGAATTTTGAAGATTTTAACAATACGTAGGTTCTTAGAACTTAGTTGCCTGTTAGGGCATTGCAATTTAAATGGTTATAAATATTAATAAAAGTATGTAATACTCAATATTACAGTTATACAGTTTACATTATATTATATTACTAGCTTCTGCCCGCGACTTCGTCCGCGTGAAATTTCTTGTTCCCCCGACCCACCCCGTCGCATCGCATCGCCTGCCCGCGCTATTACTTCGTTTTTGCTTAGCGTTCTTTCTGACTTTTTTTCTTTTTGCTCGGCTCCTAAAGGTCATAGCGTGATGTAGACTTCTTCAAGAATTGGGCTATCAAATGCAAAAAGAATTTTTCAAATCCGACTGGTAGTTCCAGAGATTAGCGCGTTCAACCAAACAAACTCTTCAGCTTTATAATATTAGTATAGATTTAACATTATTCAAACATTTTATATTATATCATACTATTCTTATAATTTATATCACACTAGCTGCGCCCCGCGGTTTTACCCGCGTAAATGTCAATCCCGTGGGAATATCGGGATAAAAAGCCTATATGTTAATCCAGGGTGTCAGCTACCTCCATACAAAATTTTATCTAAATTGGTTTTAGCTTATTATATATTTTTATAACCATACAAAAAATACCATTCACTCTATGTCCATGTCATAGTGAATTGAAGAACCAACATCAGAATAGTCTTTAAGAAATCTCTATAGAGTTGTTGTCTAACCGCCTCATCTCCTGCCTCCGGGCTACGTACAGTCAGTAATGTACAGTCTACAGTTAAATAAATTCAGCTTCATCAAAACAAATGTGTCGTCGTCTAGCCAAGGGTTAAGTCTCTACATCTTCATTAGAGCTAACACCCTACATCATGTGATAAAGTGAAGAGCACTGAGTAGGCGGGGTAATTAAATAGGAGCTGATTGTGAGCCGTCGATGTACCAGGTAGCGGTGTGAGGTGTCAATGGTGGCGATTTAACTCTTCAAACAGGCGTGCCCTGCGGGTGATTCCATTGCTTACACTGACAGTAGGAATGCCTTTTTCATTTTGACAGTTTAAAAACATTGATTGTTATTTACGCTGTTTAGCAAGCAAAGGACATCATTCATTTCGTACTTAAAAATTAAAACCAGAACAAAAAAGCACAGTTTTCTTTTGCACGTTAAGATTTGGGTATACAATGTTCGACACCTGAATGATGTCCTTTTTATTAACCGACTTCAAAAAAAAAAGAAGAGGTTCTCAATGCGGTTGTATTTTTATTAATAAATAAAATAATAAAAGAATATGGTTGTTACCTCAGTACGCCGTCATTTATAAACCGATTTGGAAAATTCTTTGTTTATTTAAAAGGATATACTTCCAGATTGGTCCCATTTTTATCAAAATCCAGTTCTGATGATGGGATCCATGAGGAATTGAGGGAACTCCTCAAATATTATAGGCACACCTATAGCGATTTGGGTATTTTTTATAGTAACTCGTGCATTAGCTCTCAAAAACCACCATTTGGTGAACAGATGAAGAAGACCACAGATGGCCACCGGAACTACTCAATAATGAGTATTTCACAGGTTGCGATTCGATTACTTTAATATGGTTGCTAAGCAATTTATGCTCGTCACAATGCGAATGGTTAAATGGAGCTGTTGGTGAAATACTAGGAGAACTCCTCAACAATTAACGTCCCTGCATCGGGAAAAGCAATATTTTGTAAAAGGCGATGGGCAAGTTGACATTAGGCTATTGTAACTTAGATACATTATAAACAGACCCACTAAAAAGCGAGAAATAAAAATTATTAACAAAAAAAACCGACTTCCAAAAAAAACACTACAAAGTGAAAAATAACTTTAATTTTGGAAGTCGGTGGCAAAAACAAAAATACAGATCCAAAGACACCGACTTCCGAAACTAAAATTGTAAAGTAGTAAAGCCAAAACCGCTGGGCCGTGTTATATAACAGTGTAACAGTAACTTAGTTTTACAACATGCTTCTTAGTCTGAAAGCACCCTTATATACAACGGAATTGAACACTGCGGAAAGGATGAAAGTTTGTCTGAATGTTCGTCATTTTGATCAATGTGGGAAATCCCATCGGGCATACCTGCGGCTTCTTTTAGGATATTTTCCGTGTAATAAGTAGTTTAGGTGAAGGAAAACATCGTGAGGAAACCGGCATGTCCTCAAACCAAAAATTTAAGGACGTGACATCCGCAAACTCGCACTGGGCCCGCGTGGTGGGTTACGGCCCACTCCCTCTCACACAAAGGAAGCTTGTGTCCCAGCAGTGGGAACATTATAGGCTGTTTATGCTAAGTAGTTTAACAGACAGGCAGTCATCCTGACTTTTCAAGCTTCAGGCTTCTCATTTTTCCTCAAATCGAAGCACAGCTATTACTGCAAAGAATTTGTATTATTTTCACGGCCTAAATTAAATATTATGAACAATAAATATATTCCGATTTGATGTTCCTGTGTGGTTCGACTTACCTAAGATCCTAGTTTAACAGTTTATCGTTTAGCGAATACCATCTGACCGTTGCAAGCATCCGTGGTTTGTTAAAACCACTTGTCACTTGACGCTAGTACCGTATAATGTTCACACTTGTGTACCTACATTATTGTGTTTACACACTTAGTCGGTGCCGAAGTGTCTTGTTTTTAGTTTTTCCTGTACATAATAATATTTCTAATAATTAGAGGGGCAATTCTCGTAATTTTAAGAAAGTTCACAGTCTGATCTCAGTTTATCGGTTAAAAATCTACCTCTAATTTCCCAACATTTTTGACAAGATTTTGACATTGATTGTCGCTGATTGAGATATGCTCGCCTTATTTTTCTTCTCTCGTCAGTATAAGCTCTATGAATTATATCCTGTTAGTAAGGTTGGTAGGGCGGGCAACCAAATATTTAGTACCATCACTTGATGTATGATCTATGTGCGTCCTACGTGCATTGCTACAGTTATCCAGACTACACTGCATGAAACGCCAATTTTAGCGTTCCATACAGTGCCAGTAATTTAATTGCCAATAATAATAATGACAAGGCTCCTTGGCAGATTTTCTAGTATGATATCTTTAATTAAGCAGTTTCGTTTGTTATTGTAATTTGATCTTCAGTGGGCATAATTTATGTAAAAACTTGTAGCTATGTAGGTAGGTTAGTTTCACTTTGGTTCCAAAATCATGAATTAATCAATTCTCGCTATAACTTGAGTTTATAAACCTAAGCTGTAATATATTCGTATACGTTACTACCGTACGTACTCGTGGGCACTCGAGGCCTCTGTCTGAATATTATTGTAACATCACAAATTATCTCACAATGCATGAGACAAGGTAGAGTAGAGACAAAAACAACAATGGCTCATAACTTGAGTGATAGGGCAACAACCTTTTATGTAGACTTATGTCAAATAGGCACATGGAATTTTCTTATTTTTCATGTATTGAAGTTTGATGTAAGATTGTTCTTTCATAATAATCATGTTAATAACTGCTGAACAATGGTGTTTTCTTTCTATTTTAAGCTCTATAGCACCGACTGTCAAATATTACTGTGTGAAAAGTTTTCCTCTTGTCAGTTCAATGAATGAGTAATATTTTCAATCAACTCAGCAGTTCACTACTGGACATAGGCCTCCCCTAGGCTGCGCTACAACACCTTGCCCTGCGCATCCAGTATGTCCCAGCAACCTTTATAAGGTCCTTGGTCTGCAGTTTCCATAACAACAGTGAGTAAAATTCTATAATACCAGCCTATTATTGTCCTACTGGAGAGCAAAAGCTTCGTCTCACACAACGTGGTCAAGGCGGATTGGCCACAGACATCCTATAAAGCCCAAAAGCACAGTCACACTACCAAGCTCAGTCGAGTCCAGTCATCGCGCCTGGGAATCGCACTTATTACTCGCACCCGATCTTCAACCGACACTTGTGGATCTCGAAACACAGGCCGATGTCGAATCAGCCACTCGTCCAACTTTCCATCTCGAGTGCCCTCCACAACGAATATCTAATGAATACTTACAAAATAAATATGATAACGATTGTTTTATAAAATGTGCACTTTCACGCGTGGGTGTTCGAAAATAGAGACTCGATCGGTGTGCGTGTTAGGTCATTTGTTGGCGAA
Organism: Luperina nickerlii; assembly: GCA_963855955.1. Taxonomy (NCBI): domain Eukaryota; kingdom Metazoa; phylum Arthropoda; class Insecta; order Lepidoptera; family Noctuidae; genus Luperina; species Luperina nickerlii. Next base: position 21,428,752 of record OY979675.1, on the reverse strand, counting down.
AGTGGATGCCTTTTTAATTTTAAGTAGCGGTTAGCTTGGGGCGTGGGCGGGGTAGGATCCGATATCTAATCTGACGAAGCTGTCTGAAGTATTTACGTTATTCGGTCAATGAGATGATAAGTCTTTGTCTGTTGTTTGTCTGTTTGTTTTGTTTGTGTTTGTCTTTGTCTTAAACAAACCTTATAATACTGTACAATCGACACTGGACTCGATATTTTGTTGGTAAGGTTGATACGGAAAAAAGAGAATAATATTAATAACCTCTTTTGCCTAGTTCTCTCTGCACGTCTCGTCTCGACGGTTTGCTTATGATTTATGATGTCCTTACCGAAATACCTGCTAATACCTACTGCTTATTTTTTAACCGACTTCAAAAAAGGAGGAGGTTCTCAATTCGACGGTATGTTTTTTTTTTTGTGTGTTTGTTACGCGATTACTCCGCCAAATGTGGACCGATTTTCAAAATTCTTTTTTTGTTCGAAAGGAGATACTTCTGAAGTGGTCCCATAGTCACCAAGTCAGGATCTGATGATTGGATCATGGAGAAATCGAGGGCAACCCTCAAATTTTATGGGCCCAAACATCGTTTTTCGCAAATCTTATGAAGTAATTTAAGTACTTGCGTATGGTTATCATCATCTCATATAGCTGAGTTGATGATGGAAGGTACGACTCCTTAACAGTAAGGAGTAGGCATCGACTGATTAAGTAAATTATTTTTTTTTTTTGATGTTTGGAAGGGCGTTTGCCATTTTGGTCTCGTGATCATCAGGTCAGGAGGTGATGGACTAACCATAGACGATAGAATTCTTTAAAAATCGACAGCACATGTCTCGCGATTGCTGCGATTGTTTGTGTATGCATAGTTTAAGCCATACCATAACATAACATTAGGCCAGTTTGCTTTTAAGGGCGATTACGACTAGCTTGTCGCATAATATCTAATCGAGTCGCTCTGGATTCGGCAGATTCATTGGATAGACGCTCGTATTGCACGTGTAGACGACGGGAACTTTGATTCTCGGTTTCGTTTGATAAGCGCTCCTGAATCAAACCGAGACGATGAGAACGTTGCTCCTCGGTCTCGTGAAACAAACGTTCATGAATGATATCAAGACGATGAGAACGTTGCTCTTGAGTCTCGTTTGATAATCGTTCACGAATCAAATTGAGCCGCTGAGCATGACTTTCTGGACTCTCATTAAGCCTAGATAACCTCGTGTTTGCTCTCTTCTGAGAAAGTCTATACGCTCGCTGCTCATCACTCTCATTTAAAATGTTTCTAGTATTTCTTTCCCTACTTTTCTTTAAACGTTCTTCCTTTTCGTCGTTACTTTCTTCCAAACGGCGCTGTCTCATTTGAGCAGCGCGTTTAGTAGGCCTACCCATATTATACAAAATTAATTTTCTTTCTATTAAAAATTGAAAAAAGAAACTTCAAACTATGAATTATGTACAAACTTAAACTAAAAACTAGAAAATAAAATTATTTTAAAAAAAAAACAAAAACCGACTTCAAAAACCTAATAAACACTAAAAACTTAAAAATAATATTAAATTGAAACTATAATTAAGAATAATTTAACCTAAATAACCTTACCTAACTTTAATCTACACTATATTTTACAATTTAACAGTTTTTGGAGTCGGTGCCAAGCCCGCACACACAAAATATTAACCAAAAAAAAGGTACTATATCAGCAAAAAATATTAACAATCAACAAAACAAACTGAAAAAAAAAATTACAACACAAGACAGAATATCAACAGAAGACGGAGTTGTTTTTGTTCGGATAGTGGCGCGCTCTTGCGGACGAAATGTGAAACTCGTAAGTAATACAATCTTCATAGGTTTCTCGGTAACGAAATCATGTCGCGATTCAGAATACGGTACAACGCCATCTATCGAGCGCTAACTAAAACTTTTAACAGCTTTGTAAAAATATCAGTACCTAATAATATGATATTAATTTACTCTCGTAAACTATTGTAATAAAAATTAAGGTAGAATATTTTATGGCCCAATTAGATAGATACACTTGGCTTGGCACCGACTCCAAAAACTGTTAAATTGTAAAATATAGTGTAGATTAAAGTTAGGTAAGGTTATTTAGGTTAAATTATTCTTAATTATAGTTTCAATTTAATATTATTTTTAAGTTTTTAGTGTTTATTAGGTTTTTGAAGTCGGTTTTTGTTTTTTTTTTTAAAATAATTTTATTGTATTCTTTCTCAGCTTCACGTTCACCCCAAATAAAGGTATTTTCTTTCTTCCTAAATATTTTTACTTCTCTAATAACAGTAATTGGTACATGCCCCTCTGCCTAAAGATAGTTGGTAATTTTATCAGGAACTATACATCCAGAAGCCCTGTAATATAACATCCTCCAAACAGGCATCGACGTATCGAAGCTTCCACACTAAATATCGGCCAAGAATAACAATAAACATCCGAGCAGCCACGTCACAAGCGCTGAGTAATATGTCCCGTTGTATGCCCACAATAAAGCACTTTCTCACGTCCAATGACAAATAGCGAGTGAATTAATACCAACTCGCTTTTGTACGAATAAATCAAACGTTGAGCAGCGCGCGGCAGGTTGTTTTGACCGGCACGTGAAACTACTTAACAAATGCAACCGTATCAATCTTTAACACGATGTAATAAGGTCTCATTACAAAAAATCCAGCGATATTTAATAATGAAATCTGGAGTGTTACCAGCTACATAACTTCTGCGTTGCTTATAACTCTTATTTCTTTATACTTAAAGGTAGTTTCAGCTTGTTTATAGTCAGTAGATTGTTTTATAGGTAGTGTTAAATATACGCGTTCGTAGGAGGATGTTATTGCTCAGTGTCTTCGACAACGTGTAGGGATGGGAGCTTATTGGTAAGGTGATTTACTTAAGCAGTTATTGCGAAGATGATATATTTAAGCTTTAATGGTATGTGCTGTACTTTTCTGGGCTCTTGATTCTGTATAATGTCTTCTGTCATTTCTGTGACATATTATGTCGAGAAGAAATTAGTGTTTGTTGGCTCGATTTAGGGTTCCTATCTAGCTATTAGGGCCATGACTTCGTAGTATTAGGGTTTGCAACCATTTGGACGTGTGATCCTAAGAATTTATCTCAAACTGTATCGTATATGGCTTCAAACCATTTTATGTTTTCAGTTTCAACCTTCAAATAAGTCAGTGTAAATAATGATTTGAAAAGTCAACAACAGTTCTACGATGAGTGCAGATCTGTGGATTTAATTAAGAATATTTTCTCTTTTCGGCAAGAACTCTACCGGAATAGCTCATGCAGTAAGTACTTTTAATAAACAGTACTTAAATATGTCAGTCAGAAGGATGCGTGTAGTTGGTAAAAGATTGTCTTCACGGTCATCTCCTTATTCTTAAGTTTAATATCTTACATACACACATACTTACATAAACTCACTTCCCATTGTGTAGGCAGAAACTACAGAACACCACTTGCTACGATCGTCGACGGCGACGATCGGTTGATCATTTCTTCATCAAAAAAAAAAAACCTGAACATAATAAAAAGTTTTTAAAATGTTCTTATTTACTGGTCAGTACGTCCCTAGTACCCGCGCAGGGTGTCCCCCAGACAAATGTGTTGGAAGTTTAACAAGTGGTGTGCACAATTACCAGCACTGTAGTCGGGGGTTAATAGTCTCAATAATTTGACATATTGGGTGGTCGCCCTGCCGGCCATCGCCTCGCACTCGATGCGAATTCATAAGGGATTTGATACTTTGGAATTAGATAACTTTTGTAGCTAATAACTTCGTTAATCATAGGATATTCGAGTCTTTTATAAAATATTATCAGCATTTTTTTAAATGTGTGTGCTTTGACTATTTCTGGATCGGTAATTGTAATAAGTGGTGTGATATAAATGTTGCTCTATCTACATCTACACTATTAATAAAAGTGATGCTTTTGTTCGAACGCGCTAATTTCTGGAACTAACAAAAATGTTTTTTGCATTTGGTAGCCCATCTTTTGAGACAGGCTATAGGCTACGTAACATTACGCTAGAGTGCTTGGGACCTATCAGAAACCAAAATAGTCAGAAAGAACGCTGAGCTAAAACAAAGAAGCGAGGGCAAGCGATGCGATGCGACGGGGTGAGTCGGGAGAACAAGAAATTACATGCGGGTGAAGTCGCGGGCATGAGCTAGTCTGTAACATAAGAATATGCTCTAAGTCAAAGTAATTGAACACACATAAGGAATCTTTAAAACTTTTTAATTACAAGTTTATTGTACCTGCCTAACAGCTAATAAACTGCTTTTACTTTATCTTATCATCACTAGACGAAAGTACTGAAAGCCAACCCCCGTAATTAAAAACGTTCAAAATCTATTCGCAATCTCATATCAGCGACAATCAATGTCAAAAACTTGTCAAAAACGTAGGGAAATTAGAGGTATTTTTGACAGATTGAGTCTGAGATCAGACTGTCAACGTTCTTACCGAACTGCAATGCGATTCTGTAACCATCTCACCGTGAAAACTTGGCGAAGTGAGCGTGGAGTGAGCTGTCAATAGTGTCAATTCCTAGCAAAAACAAATTCACTTCACTTAAGTTTTCACGGTGAGATTTTTACAGAATCGACCGGCTGCTCCTCGATTTCCTGTTACTTTACAAATAAGAAAACTTTCGGTATTTCGTCTTTGATGTCCATACAAAAGGTGTGTATATAAGCGATCAGTTTTCCTGTTCATCTCATTCATCCTAAGGCGAATACAGAGATTTCTAATAAAATATATTATAGTGTTAAAATCACCCAAGTCTCACTTGACACGACTGCTAAGTTTAAGAGCTGTATGAACCGATACCTGGAAATACCGCCAGACCACGGAAGCACATTAAGGTCAATCTCAGATCATGAACTTCACAATATTTATTTTGCTCGATGTGCAAACAGATAAAACTTTATTAGATGCGGCGTGTACATAGGTGACATAAAGGTGAGACTAGACTACAGTCCATCGACGTCGACCAGTAGATCGCCTCAAAATATAATCGATCGACCGAACTTCGATTGATATAAAATGTTTGATCATTTTCTAGTTAGTTAAGTTCTGCCCTACCCTCCAGGCAGTATAAATATTTTATTTTTGTAAGTAATAGATAGTAAACTACATTATATTTACATAACCAGCTGCGCCCCGCGGTTTCACCCGCGTAAATGTTGATCCCGTGGAAATATCGGGATAAAAAGTAGCCTATATGTTAATCCAGGGTGTCAGCTACCTCCATACAAAATTTTATCAAAATTGGTCCAGCCGTTTGAGCGTGAAGAAGCAACAAACATATAAACATACACACACACACACTCACAAACTTTATGTGTGTGTAATATTAGTGTGATTTAAAAAGCTAACAGTCTTAAAATAGTAATAATATGTACAAGTATATAAAAAGGAGGGAAAATAATCAAAGGGCATTAAAAAAATTCGTCCGCATCGCTGTCAATAGGAAATGTGCCCAGAAGGCTAGCAGCATTCCAGGCAGTTGGATCTCTCTCTGTGCCTAGTTTTATCCCTTCTATTTGAGGTCGGCTCTCTCGTCATTCTTCGCCAGACATGTCTGTTTTTCTTTATGATTCGCTGTTTATTTCTGGACATGGAACATGGCTTTTTCTTTCATACTTCACTATTAGTCGTGATCTTGGAAGTCACCCCCGTTCTAACCGTGCGTGTTTCAAGACAGTTGAATCAAAATTACCTGGGACTCATCGAGCTTTACTACCTCGGCACCTCTGTTGATTCTGGCTTCCACGTTTTGCAGCAGCTGAGAATAGTGTGTCGGGAGTACGTCGATCAAATTGGATTGATCTGAACGATCGACGTCGATCGCCCGCCATCTAGGTGCACCTTTATCCGCGACGTATAGGTGACATTTTACAGTAATGGCCTCCATAAACCGTCCAGCTGTGACATGCGAGCTCTAATTAGTTTTACGGCACCGGTGACATCACTCGATATTGATGCTATAAAATATTAATTCAATTTGTGTGTAATGTGTGTTTGAACAGTTCGGACAACGGAGTTCTTGTTTTTATTCTTTGTTGTTTCAATTATATGTGTCGTAAATTGTATGTTTTATTTTGATATAATTTTCCTGGGAAGAGATAGTGCTAGTTGTCATATTTGAATAATTTGTATCTAAGTACTATCCATACTAATATGTTATATAAATGCGAAAGTGTGGCTGTCTGTCTGTATGTTACCTCTTCACGCTTAAATCGCTGAACCGATTTAGATGAAATTTGATATAGAGATAGTTTGAGTCCCGGGAAAGGACATAGGATAGTTTTTATCCCGTTATTCCCACGGGATCCACACTTATGGGGGTGAAACCGTGGGGCGCAGCTAGTATACTATACATCCATATTAATATTATAAATTCGAAAGTAACTCTGTCTGTATGTTACCTTTTCACGCCTATACCACTTGAGCGGATTTAGATTAAAATTGGCGACGAGATAGATGGCGTCCTGAGGAAGGACATAGGCTGCTTTTTGTCCCGGTAGCACGTTCCCGGGGGATAATTTCTGACATCCACGCTGGCGAAGCTGCGGGCAGAAGCTAGTGCAGCATAAATCCCAAATCTGAAACATATGCACGAAACTCATGTGACACAATTTAAAACAAAATAATGAAATGATGTGTTTTGAAAGAGAATCACAACCAATTTTCATTTCATCTTTTACATGTCCTTTGCTAGGTGGAGACGTCAGTTTAGATACTACAATTTATACGTTTTCACAGGAAATTACGTATAAAATGACCTTTGACACAGCTTACATTTGTGACGTCTGTATATTTTAACACTTCAATAGAGAACTAAAATAAAATAAAGGTCTGTTTTGCAACAGAACGGATGCACGGATGGAGTAAACACGGCAATAAATTGGTTAGCACTTACACGACAGATTCTGATTTAGATATTGAATGTATAATTTGGAATTAACATAGGATTTTCTTTATGCTTAACAAAAAACAAAACAGAGAAGAATGCGCTGGTTTAAAAAACATACCTATCTTAGAATAGAATAGAAAAGAATCTCTTTATTTGCATAAAATATATTCACACCTATATTGGTATTAAATATAAATTGGTGAATTAGACTCAAAAATATAATACACGCTTATGTGACTCATTATGAAGTTCAGTAATTTATCAAACCAAACTCCCAGGATACAGGCAAATGCCTAGTTTGGGGGTCACCGTATTCTTGTAGAAATACATTTGAAGATTTGAATTAGTTTCTGAGAAAAAAGATTTACAGATAAATAAAAAAGTAAATCAACCATACAGGCTGGCAGGGACACCGACGGACATCGGATTCAGTACATGATTCTGGATTCCCCAGCGTTGAAATTTTTCTTAGGTTATTAAAAAAAAAATCGCTGTTACATACATTTTGACCGCGTAGGTATTGCACTCTTGTAGGAAATAGCACATTAAAAAAAATATCGACGAAGAATTTCAACTGGGACGGGAGCCTCTCTCCCTCAGCCGACCCGCCGCCTCCTTCGCTAGCATGACTGCTTCGCAGAAGGAGGCGACTGCCCCCCACTCCTTCTCACCACGGACCATGGCTTGAACCAGGGCCGATGGGAGAGGTCGCCGCCGCTGCCGATCGCCTCTACGAGGACACGGCGGTGCTCCGCCCAAGCGGGGCAGACTTCCACCGTATGCTCTACTGTGTACTCTAGGCGATCCTGGCAATGGTGACACCCGGGCGTTTCTTCCCGCCTGATGATGTGTAGGAACTTCCGTGTCCGGTGAGGACCTGCGTCAGGCAGTAGGTGCGGGCGCTGTGATGCCTCTCTAGCCACTCCTCAAAGAGGCGTAGTGCCTCCGCGCGCCACTCATACAGGCGCGCGAGTACTATCACTTCCAGATCCCATGGCGGCAGTCCGTCAAGGAGGCTTGCCGCCTCGCCCGAGATCGTGCGGTACCCCCGGATCAGCCTTACGGCTACCACCTTTTGAACGGCTACCACCTTTTGCCTCATGGCCTCGGACTTGTGCAATGCCATCTCGAGACCCAATTGCCGGATTCTTTCGACGACTATCGTAACCCTCCGTGTCATCGCGTCGGCCGCCGCCTGATGCGACCTCCCCTGCGCCAGGATTAGCGTGTCGTCAGCGTAGTAAACCACGCTGACGCCATCAGGGAGGAGCCGAGGGAAACCTTATAGACAGATTTTGACGAAGAAGTTAATTTTAATTTTTACTGTGTAAAATCTATATTTATCAAAATAGCGACATTGACGCAGATGACCGCAATTTGACAAAACTTGTAAACTAAAAGCAAATAAAAATGTCAAGACATGTATTAAATTTAGCTTTATTAGAGCATCTAAATCTATGATAATTTGTAGTAAATGAGTTCAATAAATCAATTCCACGATTCAATATCTTTAGAATTAATTTATAGTTAAGACTTAGCGGTAATTGATTATACTGTAATTAATGTAATTTTAATTTATAACTTCGTGATTCCATATTTTAGTTGGGTATATGAACTATTGAGGAATTGATTCCGCGTCTTTTAAACGGCGGACTAATTCTGCAATAGTAATAATTGTCAATTTGTAAGTTTTATTACGAATCGTGATCATAAATATATTATAAGGGTGAATATCCCAGCAGCAAATTTTACGCGTCCACGTTGAGAATCGAGGTGTTAAATGATAGGATGTTTCTTATTTTTTTTTATAGTAAGCTACGTAACTTGTTTCAATTAGGGCCACATTTTTTTTATAACTGTGTATTTAAATAAATAGGGAAAAAATAAATCGCCTTAAAATTCAAGTTAGGTGGCTTGTCCCAGCTCCATTTTTTGATATAATTGCATTCACCAAAGCAACAATTTGCTGTACAATAAAAAATAAATAAATTCGTTAGTATATGCTTAAGACACATTATCTAAAAACAATTAAACCATATTAGAAAATCTAATTTAAAAGCACAGGGTAGTCGATCAAAGTTTGTCCAAGTAAAAATCAAAATTTTGGTGGCACTTTTTCAACATACTATAAAATGAAGCTTCGTGTTCGTGCGTGTGCGATCAATCACATTTTATTATTTCACATCTCTCAGTTGTGCACTTGCGCGTGGTGTGTGGTGTGTGATTAGTGCTATGATTTTCCGCCAAAAACGTAAGTATCATCTTGGGTGGCACGGGGGACAAAAATTGTTCAATTTTTGGTGGATCGATTTGCTGTTAATTTTAAAGTGTTTTAATAGTAAGCTACACATTATAGATAGTGATTTGGGTTACGCATAAATCAGTGATATTAATTGAATTGTAACTAAAAACCCCTTTTTTTAGAGATTTTTTTTATATCTGGTTTCAATTTTGGTGGCTCAATTTTGGTGGTTTTGGTGGCGTTTTCACGCCACCGGTCCTTATTTTTCACGTAAACTGAAGAAAAAATTTCGCGACCAAAATTGAAAAAATATTCAGTTTGTTGATATTGACCCATAAACACGATCAGATAAAAAAAACTCTGAATCGATGCAAGTTCTGCAACAGATATTGACGATCTATCAAAAACTTAATACTAATTGGGATGTCACACATTTCAAGCTTTTGAAATTCATTCAGTTTTCAGTACATTTGAAATCGTCTTGAAACACTTTTTTAGGAGATTCTGTTTGACTAGAACACGTACATATAAGTTGGCATATTCGTGATGACAGGATGAGTAAAGCTGTGACAGAGTGGCGTCCAAGGACTGGAAGACGAGATGTCGATGTCGATCGTCCGGCAGCGAGATGGGCAGACGACATTGTTACCATCGCGGACAAAACCTGGATGAGGCTGGCGCAGGAGCGTGGGGATTGGCACAAGACACGAGAGGACTATGTCGAGCAGTGGGTGAAGTCGGGCTGTGGATGATGACGATGATGAAAAACTCATCAGAATTTCTTCAGTCAATCCACTAATGTAATCTGCATATTTTTTATATGTGGGTAATGTATGGTAATACATAATCACATAGTACAGACGCCAGCACATCAAGCTACTACATTCTTTAATAGATTTTAAACTTTATCGCTAAAGTATAAGGTTCAAAGTTGATTGGGAAAATTTGACAGTTTCGGGTAGCTTGATGTGCTGACGTCTGTACATTACCTACCTACTACAGGTATTGCGTTTTGTTATAAATAGAAAATATTTTTTTTGACATTTTACATCAATACGTTAATTAATGACACATATCCAACTTTTGAAATGTTAATGAATAGTGCAAACAAAACAACTTGGTTTTATTAATTTAAAAGTTGATTTAGTTACAAAACATTGATTGTTAACTTTAAATTACGTTGTTGTGATTAGGACGATAAATTGATAAAGTTGAGAGAAGTACGTATATTGCTCGAGCTAAGTACCTAATCGCAGGTAGATTAAGTACCACAAAGTTTTTCCTTGAAAATATGTAAGTTATTGTGAAAATGTACTCTTACGCGCACCAGCACCAGCAGAAAGAGATCGTCGCGTGAATATGCGATTACGCGATAGTTTACCTGAAATATTACGTACATACGCGACTTGATTGATCGCGCAACTATATCATATTCATATAAAAGGGCGCGACGGTCGCTTGTGATTAGGACGCGGCCTTACGTAACTAGAGTAAGCTACGTCTTATCCCAATTTATTTGTGCTCGGCGCAACAAGCCTTTTTCTTCCATACTTCTCTATTAATCGTCATCTCGATACATTTTTATCATGTATGACTTATACGAGAATGGAGAATAATTCATGCTGTGATATTATTAGCCAGTTGGTAACGATTGTGACTGCCTAGGGCTCGTCGAAAGGATTTAAGTATTGTCACTGTAAAGGTTAATTAGAATACATTTTTTTTACTTCGCTACGCTTTGTGTGCGGTGTTTGAGGCAGCAATAAACTCATCCAGTTTTTGATCACCTGCACCAACACTGGTCGCTTCGCTTGTGCTTTGCTTGTCACTTCGCTTGTGCTTCGCTTGTCACTTCGCTTGTGCTTCGCTTGTCACTTCGTTTGTGCTTAGCTTGTCACTTTGCTTGTGCTTAGCTTGTGCTTTGCTTGTGATTTGCTTGTCACTTCGCTTGTGCTTCGCTTGTTACTTCGCTTGTGCTTCGCTTGTCACTTCGCTTGTGCTAAGCTTGTCACTTTGTTTGTGCTTAGCTTGTCATTTCACTTGTGCTTCGCTCGTCACTTCGCTTGTACTTGGCTTCTCACTTCGCTTGTGCTTCGCTTGTCGCTACGCTTGTGCTTCTCTTTTCACTTGTCACTTTGCTGTCGCTCTTACCTTGCACCCGCTATTTCGCAGGTCGCAACCTGTCTTTTATTATCTCGCCCGATACGAAGCTGCTCTATAAACCGAGTCCTATCTATCATTTTCCTGCAGCGCCGGCATTTTGATAACACCACAGATTTACGAGCGGCTTACGAACCTATCTTAAATTCTTAATAGACACAAAACAAAATAATAAATTTTGCCAGCACATTGTTGCGGATACTTTGTTGTTAATACTGAACTTTGCCTTTATTTTAGAGCTATATTGCCCCTTATTTGAGGATGCTAATGAATGTTCCTTTATTTGATTGAGTCCTTCATCCATGAAATTCTTCGCATTTGCCTGACATATACGAAGTTCAAGGGAGGACAGGACATTTTAGTATGTCAAACATCCCCGTGAATATTTATACATATTTTGATATATAGAATAACTGTATTACCTCCATCGATCTGAAGTGACGCAAAAATTCAGGGGTGTCTCTCGTTCAACGTTTGATGAATGATGCATGAGCATATCTTACATACATAGGTAGGTACTAAACACAGTTGTTTATACTTTCTCCTGTAACTTTACAGCTCACTAAAATATCACCCTAGATTTTGCCCCGATTTACGCGAAAGGTTAGTCCACGTTAATTAACAGTACAGATAAGTTAAACAACGCTACATAAGGTGCTATTATAGACGACGTCACCTTATAACTCAGGCTAGCAACCGATAAAATACCCCATACACATAGTCGCGAATATCATCCGCCACAAAGATAAAACCTTCTTAGTTCAGTTTATATATCCTCTTAATATTTTTTCCTATATATCCCATTATCTTCACAGGTTCACGTAACAAGACCAACTTTTCAACTTCAAGTTAAGAACGTTGTAAATTGTACGCATTTATAGAGGCTGTGCGCGCCCTGGGTGGCGAGCTTATACCAACGAAAACTTTACCGTCTCTGAAAAGACTGACAAAACTTAAAATCTTGTAAATAAGGGTGGATTTTCTTTGATATGTTGTTGATGTAACTGTATATTTATCATGGTGTATGGAAGTAAGTTTCAGAAAGGATTATGGCTATTGTAAATCTATCTGTGTGCTAATGACTGTGTCGCGGATTAGGTCGATACTCGCGAGTTTTTTTTACCATTTTATGGCTTAACGCCATGTTATTGTTGAGAAATTTCGATTGTAAAGGAAAAGTGTGTTGTCGTCTTTATTACGTGTACGCACGGGTGTAAAATTGTAATTTGATGGCGAATCTAAATGTGTCAATGTTTCATCGTTTTCTTTGATCGACCGCAGTGATTGATTGGGCTGTTTGGCGCGTAAATCTTTTTAGAATTTATTGATTCTAACTATAATAATGGAAGAAAATCTGAATAAGAAGGTTTATTGTATTCCATCGTTTTGAGAGCACTTTTGAAAACGGTGCTCCCAAAACGGAGAAGGAAAACATTGTGAGGAAACCGGCAAGTCATAGAACCAAAAATTCGAAGACGTGGGACATCTACCCACCCGCACTGGGCCCGCGTGGTGGATTACGGCCCACTCACTTTCACAGAGAGGAGCCTGTGTCCCAGCAGTGGGAACAGTATTGGCTGATTATACTACGTAACCTTGATGGTATAAAAATTATAGATACCTTATCTAGATGAAGCTAGCCAATATTAAGTACTATTACAGTACCCGGCGATAAATATTGCACATCGACCTTTGGAAAGAGACAATCGGCTAATTTCGGCTTCGTAGAGCGTTATTATCTCTGTCGCACGAAATACAAACAGTCCGGTATCTATTAGGAGCTGTTAAAACAATTATGATTTGCTTCTTTTGATAATTATTTTTATTCTTTGTATAAAATCGATAGGATCGAACACAACGCTGGTAAATTTATTGCAAAATATGAAGCAATTATTTAATTACAAAAAATCTATTCTTTGGACTAAAAAATTAAAACACTAATGTTTTAGTATGTTGGTTGCAGTATAATCTGACAAAAAATCAGAATGATTGTGTGTATATTAGTATGGTTTTTATTGTAAAAAGAAAGTTTTTAGAGGTATCTTCATGATTTTTTCTATCGTATCAAATTAGTTGTGTTATGTTTTCAACACACTATCTACCTAGCATATATCCTGAAGCATCCATACTTATATTATAAATTTGAAAGTAACTCTGTCTGTCTGTATGTTACCTTTTCGATACGACCGAACGAACGAATTTCGATAAAATTCGGCAGAGAGATAGATTGTATCCCGGGGAAGGACATAGGATAGTTTTTATCGACATATCTCGCGGGCGAAGCCGCGGGCGGAAGCTAGTATCATATATTTTTCTGATTTTGTTTACTGTAGTCGATCTTATACTTTATTGTTTCTAAAACTTGCGTTTTTTGCCATTAGGTCCTGTAAGCCCCTTAAATTAAATAATTCCTCAGAAACTTTTAGTTCACAATGTGAAAGCGGTAAGTGTGATTAAATAAAAAAAATGATTTATGCAATTATTTCGATACAGGATGTTCACATTCACAAACAAGACATTTCAAAATGATAAGGCTAATTAATGAATGTTCTCTTAAGCACAAAATCTTTTACTTTTTTATAAAATAAATACAGTTTAATTTAATTGTTTTGAACTAATAACACAGATATACAAAGATCGCAAGACGAGATTCTGGTTTTATTAATTCTTTAACAAGATATCTTATTAACGCATTAATAAGACAAATGCAGTATAATGTGAACTGACACCGGTGATTACTACCAATCCTACTTGTGCATTAATCAGAGAGGATGAAAAAATAAAGCTTTCGGAATGGAATGAAAAGTCCTACTTAGCGCTCGCTGCCTTCGATCAATAATTGTACCTCGCTGCCTATGAATTGATTAATTATATTGTCATTTCGATTACGGATTATGTCAATTAGTATTTGTTTGTAGGACTATAGGTTTATTAGTTAGGGCTTAACTGGCGAAATGAGGGTGTATTGTAGGTACATGTCTGCCTAACCCTTTGGGAAAATACAGCCGTGATGTTATGTGTTCAGACGCTAGCACATTAAGCTACCCGAAACTGTTAAATTTCCCCAATCAACTTTAAACCTTATGCTTTAGCGATAAAGTTGAAAATCTATTAAAGAAATTTGACAGATTGTAGTAGCTTGATGTGCTGGCGTCTGTACAATAGGTTATGGACTATAAAGCTTCAACTCTGTTATGCACAATTTTAACACAGTCTTACTCGTGTAGCTTACGTTTCTTAAGAACCTGATTCTTTTTAATAAAGGATAAAATAAAAATTGTTCAATGCATATTTTGTTTAACCGTTTCGATTGTGTTGATTGTCCAAATCTATAGACGTTTTAAACAGTAGAGTGAAAAAGTAGTGTTTGATTTTCTTAATTTTCCCACGAGCATTAGCACCCACTGCTTTTACAAACAACTTAAAACTTTAATTCCATTACTAACCTTTTCACTCAAGTTTTAAGAGACCAACTTGACAGATTCACAACTTAAGAGCCTCACAAGTGCCAGGCCCAGTCTCCCATACTCCCGTAGATCGCGATAGTATCTGTTAACAGTTCCATCATAAAACTACGAAAGCTCTTTAACACTACATTCCTATATGACAATTTATTGCCATATTTGACCCTAAGCACAATGACTCCTACGCAGAGATAGCTATAAACTTTACATTGAAAATCAATTTTTACATCACACAGACAATGTGTGGTGGACAATAAATATGGATGCTGCGGTAAAAGGTTGGCTGCTGATCTAGGAGTTTCTAGTTAGAATGATTGTTGAAATGAAAACTTTTTTAGGAGCGTTGGGCATTTTTTGAGATGAAAAAAAAAAATCATAGAACTTGCGCCACCGTGCGTGTTTTGTTTATAAGACGATTAAAAAATACCCGCTTTGGCTGTATTCGGCTGCCCTCGGGATGTACTCGGTTTTAATGTTTATCCGATATGTCAGTGAGTGAAGACAAAGTATTCTGTTCGTGTTTTGTTTTCACTTCTGTCGGCACTCCCCGAGTGCCACTGTTTTTTTTGTACAGTCGTTTATTTGGGTATTAAAGTGACATTTAGTACCGGTCGCGAAATAAGCGCTTCGACGTGGATTTGCGTCGATGTGATTAACATTTTGACTTGATGTTTGAAGTATCTTGTACTGTTTTCGTCATAATTTTTTACCAATTGAAACTCTTGTACTGCAAGCCCAAAAATTTTGTTTATTTGATGAAATAAATTCTTTTTTTCTAAATATGTTCTTTATATTTGTATGCATTTGTTTGTTGCGTTTAAAAAGTCTTATATAAATTTTTCATCAGGAGCAGGCTGAAAAGTTGGCAACCTTCGAGTTGTTCACTTTCATGCTTGTACAGTAACATGTACACATGACAGTTTAGTGGAACTATAGTACGGTTATGAACATAATTGAATTAACATAAGAGCGTAATATTAACAGTAAAATATTATTATTTCGCTACCGGGTAAGTGATGCTGTGATGAAGGTAATCTTTATGGAGTGATTGTGTTTAGTGTGATGCGTTTGGATTATGCGCGGAGAGGGACTTGTAAGTTTTTCACATGAAAAGATACTGTATTTTACACCGCCATTCATAAATGTGTGGTCAAATTTATGCGGGTTGCGGACCAAGAGCTGAGCTAAGTTAGTTTAGCTTAGCTCGCATAGTTGAGCCAGTTTTTCATACATGTGGCATAGTTTGCGGTCTACACACAAGCATGAAAAGCTACATCACCTATGCGATCTAAGTTAGACTATCTTAGCTTAGCAATTCAAAAGTGCATGTAAATGGTTTAATTGAAATAAATGCTTTGAGTTTGAGTTTGAGTTAGCTCTTGGTCTGCAACCCGCATTGAGGCTAAGAACTCACGGAGCGATTTTCGCCCGCGTCCGCTGCGGTTGCGGGCCCGCAGCTTCTGTAGAATACAAATATTTATATAAAAAATTAAAGCACATTTCACGACGCGTTTTACGCCCGCGGTGTACGCGGTTGTATGCGGCTCCCGCTGTACCGGCGGGCAACTAGTAGAATCGCGCGGGCCGCGGTTACCCGCAGCCTCGGCGGGTGGCGCCCGCGCGCTTTGCGATCGGTTGGCGGGCGACCACTAATAAGAGTAACAAATAATCCATAACGATCTCTGTCCTTAATCAGTGGATGCACCCAGAACCTTTTGGGCCTTCTCTTTTTAATTCTTCTGTGAAGTAAGTATAACGCAACGGCTCGTTTCTGGTGTGTGTCCATGGCGGTCTGGACCTCAACTGATCGTTAACCGCCCGTCTTGCAATCTTGCGATCATCGCCCGTCACGTTTGCGGGCGATGATCGCAACCGCGGCGGCCGCGTAACCGCGCGAATAACCGGTCTCGTGAGTTTTGAAATAAAACCGCAGATCCACGACCGCGGCGGTTGCGGGCGAAAATCGCTCCGTGAGTTTTTAGCCTACTCGTCGCGCGTCCAATTAGCAGACACAATAGAAATTTTATTGTTATCGGTACACATGGTGTACACTCGACGTGCGAAGAGTTAAAGGTGTGGTACATACCATGAAAGTGAACAATTATCTCCTACCAACTCGCTCCGAGCGTATGGAACCGCTGATCATTTTTACGCGAGTGCGATGTCGTTCCCACGGAGAAAGTGGTACAGTTTGATGGTCCATACCACACCCTAAATTAGACCATACATTTCTGATACCTGATACTCCTTAAGGGTCCGTGGCTAAATAATAACAGCCGCACAGGTCGATCAATCAGGTTAAGCTACGCTTGCCGCGGTTGGTCTGTGGATGGGTGACCATCTTTACATATCGTGACCCCTCCGTGGCTCGGAAAGCACGTTAAGTCATTGGTCCTGGCTGTTTTCGTGGATCTTTGACAGTCGTTACGGTTAGTCAGAAGAAGCCCGAAAGTCTGACAACCAGTCTTACCAAGGGGTGTCGTATTACCCAATACCCAGTAACTGGGTTGTGGAGGTCAGATAGGCAGTCGCTCCATGTAAAATACTGGTATTCAGCTGCATCAGGTTAGACTGGAAGCCGACCCCAACATAGTTGGGAAAAGGCTAGGCAGATGATGATTTCTGATACCTACTCCTGGTTCTCTAATAAGTACTTGTAACTAATAAATTATGGCTCTTTCTTCTGTAATTTACTAATTCTGATAACTTTTAAGGCTGTATGTCGACCTACTGATCTACTGAGAAGCTGACTCTAACATAGTTGGGAAAAGGCTCGGCAGATTGAATAATCTACTGTGGAATCGGTTCACAGTTCACATATTAACAGACTGTTCCTCTCATCAGCTTTTATAAACTAAGAAGTGTTGAAGGACTAAAATTTGAAGTCATTAAAAAAATATGATTTGGTAAATAACGATGACTCATATTCAATAGGTATATAGTTATTATGCAACAGTTTTCATTTAAAAAAAAAGCTAGTTATTAGTGAAGTTAATCGTGCCAACCCTACCCTGCTCTGGGAAAACTAGAACTGAATATAATATATAAAAATATATATTTATAACTCATCTGATCCTATTCGTAACGGTTGGGAGCGAACTGGACATAAATTACGTTCAAATTGTTGCGTATGCGCATCGAATAACTCGGATAGGATGTCGCTACTGATTTCAAACCATCTTTATTATACATTTCGTTTATGGAATAATAAACTTTATATAAGAAGACATAAGGATGTTGTCGAGTGCGTGATAAAATTGTCCAGTATGATAACAATATTGGGATGTAATATGTAAGATAATATACCGATTATACATATAAACTCAATACAATCAATTTTAAACGTTATTTATGATAAACGCTAGATTATTTCACTTTGAAAAATCTTCTTGTAATCCTACCTAAGAAAGTGTATGTGGCATAAACTTACATATTAATATCATACGGAGTACTCTTTGCTTCAAATTATTATTTTATGTACTCGTAGGCGTTAAGCTTATGCCTTATAGTTTCAAATTAGCGGGATTTCTATTGATCTCTGAGAGTTTCTCGTGGTTTGATTTGATTTGATTTTTTTATTTAATTATGCAGATTTTTTGGTACTTTTGTTGAGTTTCGAACCTGCTAAGTAACAAACCAACTTTTCAATTTCGTATGAAGGTAAGGTGGGTACTGTTTGAGGTACTCTTGAAAAGGTTTCAATAGTCCTAGCACCGAGAGGGACTGAAAATATTGATTCTCATATTGATAGCGTGGTTGGCGCTGTGGTTGGGCGATTGGAGATTGCACTGCGTGTCGCGGGTTCGATTCCCGCACAAAACAAATATTTGTATGGCTAGTTGTCCCGGATGTTCCTGTTTGTGTATGTGATATTAATGTTTGTAATCACACCCACAGGTGAAGCGCCAAATGTCTTAAAATAATTTTTGTCTGTTCGGATTTGTTGAAAAAAAAAAACAAAAACCAATCAAATCATTTGACATGATATTTGACAATAGCCATTCAGAAACTTGATCGGACCAAGATTATGTCAGGACTTTAAAAGAGACCCATGAGTTTGTTTTGCTATTTCTTCTAAGCAGTTGTCAGATAGGAAATTTCGACAGCATCTAGCTTATTTAAAAAAATAAAAAAAATATGACGGGTAAAAGTGATTCCGACATCCTATTTACAGAATAAGCAATTCATTTTAATTGGTGTAGACCTATATCCGATCCGAAGAAGATTTACGCACAAAAAAGCTCTATAGTTACAGTTACTAATATGAACTAACTACCGCACTTAGTATGCATATAACAAGCAATTTCAGTTAGCTATGGTGATTATTTAATAGGCTAACAGCCTTAATAGCTTGTGTAACATCGCTGGAGCCCGATAGTGATCTAGAACGCCATTGAATGTTAATATGTTATGAGCAGGGCGAATATCATACCAATTACCTAACGCACTGGTAGTACCGTAGAACGGGAACATGTAAACACGTACGGAGATAAAATATGAGAGTATGAGGGTACTACAGGGTGGCGCAAAAGTAATGTCATCATTTAAATTGGCTGCCATTTTGTTAGAAATGAAAAAAATTGGATTCTGTTTTCATGAAAAGTTTATTTAAAAGTGTAAAATTAATGCCATTTATTGGTATAAATTATATCGCTCAAATGGCCACCTCTCGAGTTGATGCACAATTGTGCTCCGTTTTACGGCATTTTGAATTGTTGCTCGCAAAACATCTCCAGTTCTAAAATGGCCATTTTTTGCTAGATCTGTAGTGGACCCAGTTTGCACGAGGCACTCGGCCAAACGCTTAATGGTTCGAGCACATGGAACACGACTACGAGGAAAACGACGACGAAATTCACGCTGCGTTAAAACAACAGATTGAAAATTTGTCAAATAAGCTGTAACAATAATTTCACGTTCTTGAGGTGTGTATCGCTCCATGGCTTGTTGACAACTAATTCTCTATATGTCTACAATATAAATGTAAAAGCACAGTGATATTAGGCGCCATCTGCAAAAATTAAGGCACATTCATATTATGACATTACTTTTGCGACACCCGTTATATGGTAAAAGAGAAAATTGATTATTTACGTAGTACTCAGAAATTATATTTTCGAGCCGTTTGGAGTTGAAACTCTCGGGCCGTGGGGTCCGAGTGCTCATGGTCTTTTTAAGGAAATTTCGAAACGGTTGGTTGACACTTCCCGTGACCCAAGGGCTGGCTTTTACCTTGGCCAGAGGCTAAGCATTGCCATACAACGTGGTAATGCCGCCAGTCTCTTGGGTACATTGCCAGTCGACAGCGATGACGCGGATGAATTTTCAGATCCTATATTTTAGTTTGTTTATAGTTTTAGTTAAGTTAGCATTTAATTTTGTTATTTTTATTAATCAATAAGGTATTAGTTATTATTTGCCTAAAAACTTATTATTTTAATTTGCAACAATACATTTTAGTAATCAGTTGAAAATAAAAATATTATAACAATAGAAATTCAATTGTGTCTCATTAGCCACACTTGAGCCACAGTATCTCCAGATGTATGAACGTATCCGAGGCAAAAAGTGGATGTAAGGATCGTAGCAGACGGCGTTCTGTAGTTTCTGCCTACCCCCGTGGAAGAAGGTGTGAGTTTATGTATTGTATGTGTGAGTTTATGTATTACGTAGTAAATTTTATTTCATATTAAATAAAATGCTTATATACAATATTGAACACAACTAACTATAAAAACTAGGTACAAATTAAATGACTAACTAACTATACATATAATTACAAAACCAAAGGTCACTTACTTATATACTACTTACTTAAATATGTACTTAGTTAAATAAAAAAGAAAAATGTTTAAATGATATTTTAAGTTCAGTTTTTAAAAGTCGAAACGTGGAAAAGACATCAACGCCTTTGTTGATGTCTTTTCCACGTTTCGACTTTTAACAGGATTTGTATTAAATTTAAAAAACTTGCACAAATTATATTTTTGATGAAGCTTATTTTTTTGTGTGTTAAGTATGGGTGTATGTTATATCGAGGCATTTGTCAGCATTAATCAATAATCGTTTCTCATTGCAACTTTCTGAATGCGTTGATGTCTTTTGTACGTAGAGTTGTTGTTACTTTTCAGTGTGTCCCGCTGCTATTTTATGATTACGCATACAATTAAGAGGAAATGCGGTCGGAGAAAATTAAAAAAATCCTAATTAAAAAGGCGTAATTTGAGGTTTGATTCTCGCCTATTTTCTCCTCAATATTGCCAATTTAAAAGATATTTCATAAACTAAATAAGAAGGATATATATTATGTCCTTATATTTTTCTTTTTTAATTATTATTTGTTAAATTTGTAGACTAGGCTTCTGTTGACAGCGGTTTAATTCGGCATTTTTTGCCGGTTCTAGTGCTTATGAAAATAAATAAATAAATAATGTATCATCAAAAAGGAAAACATAGGGACATACAAGTAGTTTTAATATTTTTTATTCTATAAAAAATCATTGCTTTATGGGCTTTAACTAGAAAGAAAGCGAGAGGTTTCTATAGAGAAATGACCACCCGCATTCCCTCTTAATCAGAAAACAAATTAACATACTTACCCACAATTCTTCCTACTTTAAAAAAATATTTTATTTCCATTGGTTTATGGAATGCCGAAAAAAAGAAGCAATACATGTTTCTATTATAAAGTTGACAGAAAAAGACATAGTTTTAAGACCAATTTCAAAATCCAAAATTGATAATTTTATTAATTTGTTCATCATTACAAAATTCCTTTAACGCGAGCGCGTTGATGTCTTTTCCACGCGCGTTCCCTTCAGCGTCGATATCGGCCGTGTCAAGGCGAAACAATCATTATAACGACGGTTATAGACCACTGATGTTACTGTTGAACTGTAAATTATAATAATATACAAGTATAGCTAATAATAATAATAACAAGGTAAGCGACTAACACGAAGAATTGCCAAACTTAAGTGGCAGTGGGTAGGGCACATTGCTCGCAGAACAGATGGCCGATGGGGCAGAAAGGTTCTAGAGTGGCGACCGCGTACCGGAAGACGTAGCGTTGGAAGGCTTCCCACAAGGTGGTCCGACGACCTTGTGAAGGCCGCAGGAACCCGTTGGATGCGAGAAGCACAGAACTGGGCGAAGTGGAGGTGCTTGGGAGTTGCTTATGTCCAGCAGTGGACGTCTTTAGCGATAGCTTATGATCTCATCTGTGTTTTGACTTTTATAGAACTACCTAGATTTTAGTTCATATTTTGAAGTTTACAATCGTCTACAAATGATTTAGTTAGAAATTGTAAATGTGAGGAACAGACAGTTTTCTTATTATATGAGAGTACTGACTACATTTTCTAGTTTATTTCAGCTAACCGTAACTTAGCAAATGGTGATTCTGAACTAACATTGTTAACTAATCCTCTTATTCAAAATAATCGTATAATACAGGGTGATTGGAAGATGGGTGCAAAGCTTGAATACGAAGAGAGTACAGACAATTTAGAACCATTTAAGCCATGGTTGATGGTTGTCTTAGACAAAGTCTTACCAATTTTTTTAGCTTATTTTTATCATTTTTATGTCTAATAACAGAAACCTAAAACATGTTTTGTTTGATTGCTTACACATGACTTTAATTATATAAAATAAAAATAAATTCATTTATCATTCAATTTGCCATAAATAAGCAGTTAACTTAAAATTTTGGGAATTTTCGAAAAATAAACGGAAGTTAGGTAAAAAAAATTGGTAAGACATCGTCTAAGACAACCATGGCTTAAATAGTCCTAAATTGTCTGTACTATCTTCGCTTTAAGGCTGCGTTTCCACCAGAGATGAGCGAGGATGCGTAGCGAGGGATGTGTGTGAAACCAGCCAATAACATCGCTTCATTTTTATAGCTTGACCTAAGTTAGCGTTGGTATTGGTTAGTTTTACACACATCCCTCGCTATGTATACTCGCTCAATTCTGATGGAAAGGTAGCATAAAGCTTTGCACACATCTTCCAATGAACTGTATTATCTAACTATAATTTAAACCAAAAAAGCACAGAAAATTAAACACTGCCATAACTCACCCAAAATTAAAACTAAAAAACTCATAACGATATATCATCACAATAATATTATAAAGACAAAAGTTTTTGAGTGTGTGTGTGTGTTTGTTTATATGTTTGTTACTCTTCACGCTTAAACGGCTGGACCAATTTTGATAAAATTTTGTATGGAGGTAGCTGACACCCTGGATTAACACATAGGCTACTTTTTATCCCGATATTAAAACCACGGGGCGCAGCTAGTTTAATATATACACAATCAGTATACGCATCATTTAATATATGATCAGCTATATAATTAAGACAACGCGTTAGACGCGCGACTAAATCGTCCATATACATACAAATTACCGTAAAACCGTACGTAAACCGATGGGAGGTCCCCTAATTATTGATCATATGAAAATATGACTATTAACACAACTATATTTTATCAAAAACTATGCTTTGTATATCAAAAATTTATGTGACCTGAATTTTTTCGTTTTGTTTTTCTTTTATTAGTTCTTGATTAAGAGGCTGTATAATCTATTGTCTATATTTCACGGATTCAGAAATGACGTGTGGTTTATATTAATATGTTTTCTATGAGCCTTGTTAAGGTTTCGACATGTGAATTATTGGCCGGCCCGCGGGAGGCCATCAGTTTTATAATGGATAGAAGTTTCGTTAAAAGCGGAAGTTCTGTATGACTTGAGTTTTGCGGGAACAGTATTATGTTTTGTTTCCGTGTGTATTGAAAACAACTGAAATGATTTATTGATCAAAGACCAAATTAAATGATTATGAGATTAATGGAGTGACAATGGTTTGGCTGACATTTTTTTTTTGTATTTTGTGTTCATCGTTTGAGCAACATCGACATGTGGCGATATCTATAGCTATTCATATCACAGTTTCCGCATTGCGTATTCCACAGAGCCTGCTTCCTACAGACTAAAGTCTTCAATCAGCGCGTCCTGCCAGTTATGACTTACGGAGCCGAAACGTGGACACTCACGGTACAGCTGGTCCATAAATTCACGGAAGCTCAGCGTGCCATAGAAAGAGCTATGCTTGGAGTCTGTCTGATGGATAGAATCCGGAATGAGGTGATTTGGCAGGGAACCAAATTTGTCGGCATATCTCACAGAATAAGCAAGCTGAAGTGGCAATGGGCCGGCCATATAAGACGTAGAACCGTGTTCTTGAGTGGAGACCGTGAATCGGCAAATGCTAAATGGTGTGCAATTGGACAGGCTTATGTCCTGCTGTAGGCTAATGGTGATGTCACAGTAACCAGATCTCAAAAACCACACATAAAAATACTAGCTGACCCGACAGACGTTGTCCTGTTTTTGATTCGAAAGACACGTGGCGCCACCTATTATCATAATAACGTTAATATTGTTTTCCTCGGGAACAGCACTTTTTTTCGGGATGAAAGGTACCCTATGTCGGTTTCTGTACACCTGACAACGTATATGCAAAATTTCAGGATGATCGGTTCAGTGGTTTAGGCATGAAAAGGTAACAAACAAACAAACAAACTTACTTTCGCATTTATAATATTAGTTAGGATGATTAATATTATCACATTAAAACATGTTCAACACCTTTCAACATGTTTTACCCCTACGCAAAATGATAACTAGCCTACTTTTTATTGCTTGATGAGTCAGCTTTTGTCCAACATACAAATCAGCAAATACAGTTTATTTTATGATTAAATGTGTCTAGCTCATGAATTCCTAAGATCAATGAATTGTCAGTTCTTTAAGTTAAGAGGTAGGTGGTTACATAAATTATAATTTGAGACTAGCGCGCGTCGCGGCACCGCCCGCTTTAGTGCTCAATTAGAGACTACGCCCACGTTACATTTGCATAACATTATGTTCCTGTTTTGGGTTTTTTTTATTACCTTTGGCGAAAGAGTACAGAATGTGCCACGTAATCTGAATATCGCATAGGTACTTGTAAGAAGTTAAAAAAAAAAATCATTTGTTTTACAGCAGCAGAAGCCCAGAGTCTGGATTTGTTTTGGGTCTACTACAGGTACTCCTCTGCTTAACCCATCAGCGAATACAGACGTGATAATAAGCATGTTAACGGTTTCGCGCTCAAATCCACATGTTCCTTGTAATCTGGGCCATTATTTGCCTTTAATCCCATAGAAAAACGATCAAATCTAATCTCTAATCAAAGCATAAGATTTACGACAGTTAAAGCTCAAACTTTTGATGATTATCTATTGTACAAGCCATTTGCCCGTGGACCATTAAAGCCCAGTCATTTCACTCAATATCACCCAAATGTCGTATAATTTACGTTTCAGTCGATATAAAAGTCCAAAATATATGACGATGTCAAAGTTCGAGCGGACGCCCCGCGCCCGTCACCAATCTATATTGCCTTCAAATAGTATCGGAATGTCACTCGACGCCACGCTGTAGACAGAATGTATAAAATTGTTGTCTTTTAATACGGCGTATAAAGCGCGGCCCGACTTTATACCAAATATCTGTAATGGCCAAGAGGGAAATCCGAAAATGTCACTTTAAATAATCGTGTTCATTAGTAAACATTTAAAACACGCATTAGGAACGCTGGGTGCCGGCGCCCGACACGATCACAATCTCAGTACACACAAATGTACCGCCGTCCTGCTCATTCCGGTACCGTGAGCACGTGTGTGTAAAGGACGACGCTTCCTAAGCCGTGATTTCGAATAAGGAATAGAGAGGTGAGACGGCGATTGCATCGACGCATGCGCAGGGGATACGTACTAATTAAGCGGCTGACTCTTACCGATAAACGGCCCCAAAAGATCCTCTCCTAAGATGTTGCAATTAAGACATACAGTTGAAATAAGCGGGCGTCGAGAATCGGTACGATTTAATCGATTCCCGTTTAAATTAAACGTCGATTAGTATTTAAATTCGGACACACAATGTTTGACGACCCGCCGCGAGGTAATTGGTGATAATTTTTTTAATTGATATTGTCGTTTGTGTGTCCATTGTGGCGATTTATATTATTAGTAGTCGTCGTCGAGTCGTAGGCGTCCCGTACCGCGGATACTTATCGTACGGCATTATGGAATTTTTTTTAATTGGTCACAGTTGACATTTAGCATCGTTCAATTACTTATTTAAGATATGAGAGTTTCTTTTTAAATATTAATTGTCGTGTCTCACTGCAGGCCTTTTATGACTAAATATAATAATCGTGACGGTTCGTGCAGTCTCGTATCGGACGGACTGAGTTAATTGATGCATCGATACTTTGAAGGTTGTTGTGGATTTTGTATAATTTTGTGAATGTTCTTGTATGCTTCATGAGCGTGTAAAAATGTCGTAATGCTCACTGAATAACGGAGACTGATGGTTCCATTCGATGCGGTAAAGTCCATGTTTGTCGGGTCGTCGAGAAAAACAACAATTTGCATGCTAAGTATTAAAAGTTGCTTGTGTCCCGATGGCCTATGTTGGTGGTTGAGTGACTAACATGTGAGATGTTTATGGCAGTTGTAATCCGTCAAAAGGTGCTAAATATTTCTTGGGACCGGTAACCATAGTATAGATTTTTAGCTGTTTTGACAAGTTTTTAACCTATTGCTAATGTTATTTCAACAAGAAGACAATTTGTAGGCCGTTATTATTGACGCCTAACGCTGAAACCACTTGGCAAGAATGAATTCAAATTACTTACAGATAAATTTGTAAAGAAATCTCCCGCAGCATGACATCGTGACGATAACAAAACAAGATAACGCAAGTGGATTTAGAAATAAAAAACTATAACTTCATATTTAGCAGAGACTAATGGATATGAAGCAAGCTGAAAAACAAAACATAATACATATACACAGGGTGGTAGGGACGTCGATGGATGGACTGTGTGAATGATGATAGGGTTAGAAAGGGGGTGACTACAGAGATGACGACTGATAGAGAAGTATGGAAGAAAAAGATGTGTTGCGCCCAGTGCCGTATTATCCATAAGGCACTTTAGGCCAGTGCCTAGGGGCCCACTATGACCAGGGGCCCAGCACTCCCGATTAAAATAGGGGATTGTGTGGTTTTATGAAACCACGGTAAAAGTGAAACTTTTTTTCACATTATAAGGTAAAAGCTAAATTGCGTTGTTGTGGTATGAAAAAGGGGGGCCCGAAACGAGCTGTGCCTAGGGGCCCAAGATGGAAGTTTAATTTTTTCACAGCTTCAAGGGATTGAAGATTTGAGTATATGGTTTTAATTTCAACTCGATACCTCCACGTGTTCCCGAGATAAAAGGTCTTGTCAGACTGACAGACAGACGGACAATAAAGTGATCCTATAATGGTTCCGTTTTTTCCTTTTGTGCGGAACCATAAAAATCAGCTGTTTCATGGAAAAGTGCAATGCCTACGCGGTCAAATTTATGGAACAGCAATTTTTTGAAGTGAAAACTTCTTTAGCGGCGCTGTGTACTTTTTTTGGAATGGGTAAAAACTTCTAAATTCGCGTCAGGTCACGTGACCCTGATCGTAAGATTCGTAAGACGTAAAACCGTAGACAGAGAATACTATAGACGCCTGCAAAGCGTGTCGCAGAAAGAGACAAAACAAAAATACGTCACATATTTAGGGTTACCATGTGAGGAAAAATTTACCCCACAATTTATGAAAGTGGAAGAGAAAGCTTGAAAGTGACTGATAAATCGATTATCATCGGTATAAGCATGTGATGTATGGAAGAAGACATGCTCCTGAACTCAAATAAATTGCGTTAAGAGCAGGAGAGAGTGACGACGTATGATGATGATGTGATTCTAAATACCTGCCATTCCTTAGATGATAGTAGTATCTGGCTTTGTGAGTAAATAATACAACAAATTTATTTTTAATTAGCTTTATTAATTAGATTGATTGCCCTTTAAATAAAACAAGCTTCGCATAAATGTTTCAATTATTTTTCTTCTTTTTATTTAACATTTTTTATGTCTGCTGCAAATTTTTGATGACGGTTTTGGTGTCCAATCTGTTCGTCCTGTAGCTATGATTCCGACGTAAATCACCACCTTCAGGAAAACTGTAACAAGCCATTAATCTTTCAGATATAATTAACTCGCTGCGCCCCGTGATTTCACGCGCATGTGTCTCGGTTCCGTGAGAATATTGCGATAAAAAATATCCTAAGTCCTAACCCAGGTCATAGTTCACCGATGTGCCAAATTTCATCCAAATCCGTTTAACCATTTTAGCGTGAAAGCGTAACAAACAAACCAACAAATAAACTCACTTTCGTATTTATAATATTAGATAGAATTAGGATACACACTGCAGAATACAGATTTCCCATAAAAGTGGGTAATAATTTATAGAAAAGTTGGCAACACCTAAATTCTTAAGTCAGAACTTAATAATTGTTAGTTTTGTGCTTTTTATCGATGAATTTACGTCTAGGGTACATTATACTTAATGTATGAACACAGTAAAAAGTTATTGATAGCCTAGTTACTGATAAAAAGTGCTACACTTACGAACGAAAGGACAAATCTGGCATTTTTGTTCCACTATCACTTTTACACCTTAAAACGCTACACCGCACCATGCTTTTTTTTTTAAATGATTGAAATATTAAGTCTAAATTGTTCACAACATAAAATAACATAAATTAATAAACATAAAGCACATAAAAACTGAATTTTACAAGAAGACGATAACTATCTGCACGATAACTGTCAAACTTTGTTTACCAAAGTACTATGCTAACCTTCAAAATCGTGGCACGCGACGTGAAACAAAAAATCTCATCGTTCTGTCTCATTTCTTTACACGATATAGGCGTAATTTGCTCTTTTTCTTGTGTGAACGTGACAAAAGACATCAATTTGTCTATAGTATTCTCTGTCTACGCGTAAAACAAAAGACGCGCGTTGTTGAGGACAGCGCCATCTATGCACATCGGGAAGAACTACGAGGGCCTCGCGTACTAACTACGTAGTTCATCCAACAACGACGAGATGGCGCTGAACCACGGATATATTTATAACTGACGACGAGCTTCATGGGCTTGCTTCTCTTACCACTGCCGCGACCAACACCACGAACTGAAGTCTATCCTGTGTGCTTATTTGTAAATCTGAATAAATTCCTTTCACGAGAAGAATAAACCAGTCACTTTGGTCATCATACCTGATTTGCAAAAAACCCTATAAAATAAGGAACACACCTTAACACGCGTGTTTTGTTTATAAGACGATTCACAAAATACACTCGTAATTGTTCAAGTTTTCACTTCTGTCAGCACTACCGGAGTGCCAGTTTTTTTTTTAAATAATCTATGTAACATTACAACACAGGGGATTCAGAATTATGTAAGTACTATATACAAAATAACAGGTTGCGCGTCGATCTCCCTGCATAAAACAAAACCTCATCATCAAAAATATTATTTACGTACAAAAAAGCTTTTATAATCGTAATCTTAATAAAAACCGTATCTTAGTTAATTTGTGTGACGACGGATGTGTCTATCCGTCGGATATCACGCGTTAGGAGGCAATCGTTAACTGCACTAATTGAAGATGTGGTAGGTATTATATGAACAAATCAATACCTCCGTAGTAGGTATTATGTAGGGCTAAGTTTGGATGCCGTTATCTAGAAAAAGCTCGTCCGGTAAACTACTGAAATGAAATATTTATTTCTGTAAGTAAATCTTCTGATAAACACAAGTCAATTTTGGTAAAACATTTAAAACTAGATGGCGCCGGCGTTCCTAGCTGACTGATCCGTGAGAAGAAATGCCAAAACAAACTCAGAGGTCATGGTTTCTCTTTCTTATAAAGTCCAAATATTTTATTACCATTGCTTGCCAACACCTCTTTTTCTGCCGCCAAGCATCGTTCCTGCGTTGCGGAACATGAGTGCCAGTATAACTACAAGCACAAAAAAGAGTTATTTCACCTTTGTCTCTGGGATGACAATGCACTTACGATGTGTATGGTATTGCAGATGTCTAAAGGTGTCGGTGACCACTTACCATCAGGGCGCTTAAAGTGTTTGTTATTGATTCTCAATGTGTTAGGTTGGAGACTTACTTAAAACAAAGTTAAAACGCCTATTTTGTCATGTTATTCTAACAGTCTTCGGAACATATAAATAAAAATTAAATACTGGTCGACGACTGTACCGATTTGGCTATTTTTTTGTTCCAAAATATTCGTAATAGTCTGAATAACATTTTTAAGGAAAGAAATGATTTGAAAATTTCCAGCAACATTGAAAAAAGTGGAAAAACTGAAAACTGTAAACTGCTGTTTGGACAGGCTGAAGTTTGTCCGGTCGGCTAGTTCAAAATAAAACATGGCATTGCTTTAACAGAGCCACAATAAGTGAAATGACCAACAACCAGAGTGCAAGCTATCACACTTGTATCAGCTAAACTCGTAATGGAAAAAAAGCGTAAACAAAATGATATTTATAGCTCCACTGGAACAATATTGACCAAGTTGATCTTAAACACAGTATTGCTAAACGCAGGTCATACAACAGCCAGTAAGTAGTTTTGGTGTGAAACCAACACTTTTTGAACCAAATGTATCGTCATTAGCGTCATTCTGTTAAACTGTTAATGTGATCGGGAAATTCAATTTACTTAGATTTGATCTGTCCTCTTTTATTAATTTTAGTTTTCATCATGGCTAGAATTTTCGCTCAAAAGGCGACGCTAAAGAAGTAGTTGTTACAGTCATACACACACATTCGTGTAAACACTTAGGGAAGAACCTATCACAGTGATGGAAATGGTCGTGTTTAATTTTATAATGAAACTCTAGATAACTAGGAGCTTAAAAACTGAAATTTAATCATTTTACGACTATAAACAACATTCAAAAGCTCAGATTAAATCGATTTTCCATCAAAAGTATACCATGGCAATAAAACAAATGCGTGTATGTTCGAAATAAACAACAAATCACTCTACTCCAATTTACAAAATGTTAACAGTGAATGTGTGTTTGGTAATTGATACGCTGTTCAAACTATTTGTATAGAAAGCGTGTGGCTAAAAGGTTGCATTTAAGTAATCTCAGGCGATCACGATCGCGTGACGAATAAATTCCATCGGTATATCGATTATATATCGATTTTTATCACGGTTTACGGGAACACGGTCCGATACCGATGTGTGAGTATAGATAAATGCTTTCAATTATATCGATAAATCGTCCATTGTAATTAACTAGCGTTTACACGCAGCGCCGCCGCCCAAATGTGAATATTTTAAATTCGAATGAATATGCTGGATTTATTAAAAACTATTTCGATTCTAATGAGGATTTTAAATTATGTACTCAGCTGTTAAGCTCAGAGAATCGTTTAAATGTAATTGAAACACCTACTAGCTTCACGTATATTACATGAAGGTGTTATTGACTGAAGTAGCAGCCGTTTCTAATGCGTTTCGATTTAGAATTAAAAACTTGTTGCGAAATCTCAACGGTAATTCTAAACGCAATGTTATGCTAATTCGCAATACAAAATATATGTACAAACAAAAATACGAATCTTCATGAAGTAATGTAGATAATAATGGACGAGCAAATATAGATTTTGTTCTCGCTCGTCTGTCAAATGTATTTCACGGCGTTTTATATATTTTTATAGGCGGCAATTTGAGCATTTCCACAGTGACGAATCGATTCCGTGTAACAGTTCTATCGATCCTAATACCCCGAATAAATATTTAATTATCGGTCTTTATAGTGAATGGTAACGCAACGGATTGGATTGCTTTGTTAATGACTTTAATTTGTTCGACCGGCGATTTGCTATCAGATAAATCGACTGATATCGGATTGCGATCAAAGGTCATTGACAAATTGTTCACACTCGTTTCTAACAAGAAAAGTCTGCGATGCTGTTTAAATAAGAGGCGATTGTGTTACATCGCAGTGAACTATAACATTTTTATAGTTGTAAAGTGTAATGAAAATCGATTGTGAAAGTTATCGATCGAAACCATCGATAAAACTGACCGGCCGTGTGAATTTCGTCGTCTGACACGTTCGACTTTAAGATTTTAAAATGTGTTCCAAAGGCGTTACTTCTTAACGTCCACCGCACGAGCTAATGTAAAGCTAAACTTGCGTTAATCATAGTTATTACACAGTTTATTATTAGCGCTGGGTTAGTTAGCGGCGCATGGGCACTAGGCACGTCACTTTACATATCGATATACCTGAGGGACGAGCGCTGTAATGCAACGTTTTATCGCAAATCATAAACATGTTTGCATATTACGTTTTTGGTATGGCGCACTATAAACTTAACAACAGTTCAAATTACTCATCAAGGTTTTATTATTTGAATATATTAATATCGTAGTCGAATGTATCGATATTATATCGATATGGCAGCCATCAATCACGTGTCGGTTTGAATGAAAGGCAATGAAGACATTACCCCCAATAATAACACCTCAAAACCTTAGACGGGCCGCGTTTATTAGATCAATAACTTTATAATGCAAAGCGATTTATTATTATATAATTATACAGCCATAATCGAGCAACGATTAATTGGAGTAGACGTATTATCGATCACACGGCGTGACGAATCGGGTTGTTTGGTATCGATTTTTTTGACTCGACTAATGTGTAGAGGGGAGTATGTTTTAATGTATACGATTTAGTTTATCGTGTGATCACGATGTTAATGAGTATTCGTTTGGAGTTTATTTAATCAGTGCCCTTTGAATAAATGAGATGTTCCATCGGACTTATGTGTGCGCGCGCAGTTGTTTATTACATGTTAATATTTTCACTCTGTATAACATTTCCGCTGTCGCCCTGGTGTTTGTAATTAACTTTGGTCAATACGACATATCTCACGTCTGCCTTTCTCGTTCAGATGTTTTATCGATAGAGAGTGCTCTTCGATATAAATTGTTTTTTGCATTAAATTTAGAGTTGAGTTATTTTAGTGTTGTGAGTGAGCGCGTGTGACACACAAATCTTCATCGATTAAGAGATAATACTGAATGACATCAGGCTATGTAAGAAATTGTGGGAAACGTGAATTGATCAAAGTGACATTTGTAAATGTTGCTGTAATTTGATAGTTTTGATTCTAGGATATCGACTATCAATATTGATCTGATTAATGATGAAACATTTTTTAGAAAAACCTGGCCGTTTTAATCATTTTAGTTCCAAATTCATGTATACGTATCGTATAAAATTGGGATCAATCTCGCACTGTTAACCTGAAATTTGGGATAACTTAAAGGTACAGACACCAGCACATCAAGCTACCCGAAACTGTCAAATTTTCCCAATCAACCTTGAACCTTATGCTGTAGCGATAAAGTTGAAAATCTATTTAAGAAATTTGTCAGATTGTAGTAACTTGATGTGCTGGCGTCTGTATATAACGTAGGTGCTTCTTGAAACAAAAAAAAACCCGCGTGATCACGTATAGAAGAGCTTGTCTTTGTCATAGTATTTAAAATATCAGGCATGAACTTAGCATGCATCAAGTGAACAACAATTCGCATATGTACCTATAGGTAGATAGATCACGAATATAACATTACTCACACGAGCTCACATCTGGAGCACGACGGGATCACAGAGACTTAGTAGCACTGGAAATGGCAACTACCCGAAGACGACCTTTTTCATAGTAGGTACAGGTTTCGTGAATACCGAAGCAAGACTATACCTGTCAGAATCAGAAAATATGAGTGACAGTTTCTCCTAGACTTAACTGGAACTAAGCTCTAATTTGTTACTAAATAAGTAAATAATGGTAATGCTAAAGCATAGTCGGCATAATGACGACTGAAACCCAGAGGATTCCGCTCTGGACTTCAGTCGTCATTTTGCCGTCCGCAGCACATCCAGTAACCACACCTCTTCGCTGGAGGTGAAGGGTCATCAATTAGGGTGAGCCCTATTTTTAACCCGCCGCTGCAACCTCTCATCGGCGCAACCGGCGTGCAATCACGGATTAGCCCTAAACGAGAGTAAATAGAAGCAATCTTGTGGTGAAATGTACCGCAGTTGTGTTTACCGCGCTTCCAGCTAGATGGAGCCGGTGATTTCGTTGTGAGCGGTTCGTGGAAAAATCACTATCTCATGTCCAGGTGTAATCGTGAATGAAAGATTGAGGAAAAGATTTGTATTCGTGTTTGAGTCACTCGGTTTTGACAAAATTTTACATGTAAAATCTTTTTTAGTTTTTTTTTGTAACTGAAAATTATGAATGTTTTTACGAAACGAAAATTTATCAGAAAAAAACAATATCGGAGCGACAATGCACGTTGCATGGTTATGAACGTTCGTATTCTAATCTCAGTCTCAATCTATCAAATTCCCAATATTTTTGGCAAAGTTTTGACATTGATAAATGTATTTTCTTTTCTTTCTATTGACTGTCGCTGAGATAAGATTGCGACAAAGGTTGGAATGTTTTTAAATACGGGATAATTCCCGTATTTAAAAACGTGTCAAGATGTCAGATGTACCTACTTACTTACACGTAGGTGAAGGAAGTCGTTACAATGCAAGAAGACTAAAAAACGTTAATACCTATAATGATAAATGATCATTCCTCATTAGAATTGCGATATTCCACTAAGTTTTTATTGCCTTAAATTAGTAATCCAACGCATGCATATAATTACTTGATAACATTCCACTCATGACATGAGATGATTATCAGCTACAAAAGGCAAACCATAGACTCTTCATTTTACTTAGAAAGTAAGCACCTTATTCCGAAGGAAAGACAATATTTTTCTCATATAAAAAAATATCTCACTGCATCTATCCCCATTTCTCAAATCTATTAAGCTGTATCTGATAAATAAACTAAACACAAAAATGTCGTCCCAAAAGCGGGACATAAACAACATTTTATTCAATCGACAAGAGACATTTTGAATCAATTAATAAATAATAAAAGTTGTTCGTAAAGCGGACATTACCGGAGTAGAAACAATAAAATGCGTAGCGTCCCATCCCCATAAATCGGTGTAACAAGTGTCCCACTGCGCCCCAGTGGGCCGCGGGGCCCGCGGGGCCGGCGGGCGCGGGGCACTGCGGGCGCACGGTGGCATAAATTATATAACTATGGCATAAGTTGGGTGCAAGGTGTAACTAGTGTGGGGACGTGGAGTCGATTTTTCGGGAGCTTTCGTATGAAATTGGGTTCAGTGATGTAAGGTAGCAATTGATGGTTTTGTGAAAAGGTAAGTTTGTTGTGACAGTTTAAATGTTGACTTGTTCGCTGGTGGAATGAAAAGTGCATTTTTTCTTGGACACAAATAGAAAATGCCGATGGAAATTTTAATTTTCCAGTTATTTTGCTAAACTGTCTGAGTGCTATAATCAGTATGTTAGACTTGTAATATTATTATATAAGTTACCAATTAATTGAGGCACTTATCGTGTAATTACAACCTTTTTATTTTTTTGCAGACCCGAATTATTTCTAGATAATTTTGATAAAAAATATAAAGCAAAATATTGAAATTATTCAAAACAAAATCACCTCCAGCGCACCCATATTCCATAGGTTAAAATAATTACATTAGTTTGGTGGCAATAACAATAATTTTGTCCCGTTAAGGACGTCACCGCGGGGCACTCTGCGTTCACAGATCACCAGATATGAAGTTTGAGTTACGCGACAGCTTGTCCCTATGTTGTTACGACAAATAACCGACTAGGCTGTATGGACCTAGTTGTCTCTGCTTCTTTGAAAAAAAAAATATCCGAGACCGAAACTGTATGAAGCTATAGCGCTACAAGGTTTTTTAGCACGTGGGCAAAATCGGAACTAACGCCGCCATGTTGTTTTTTAAATACACTCCATAAAACAATTTGCACGAATGTTTATGAATATGAATTTTAACAGCTCCTTCGTGTCAATTTCATTCGAGTGCCATAGATCACTATAGCAATGTAGGTACCTACATACTTTTGGCGGGTAAAAAAATTGCAACATTGGCAAAAGTCTAGGCAGCATAGGGTTACTTTCGCTTGGTACCCGCCTAAATACCTGAAATCTTTTAAGAAAACTCTACCCAGCCAAAATTGGGGCTATTTTTGTTTGAAATCAATTGCCATTTTCGAATCTTACAGCAAAATACATAATCATTAGTTCCTTTTGCCTTTGGTGAACGGCGAATAACCTTATATATTACTAGCAGTGCCCCGCGGTTTCACCTGCATAAGTTTCGGTCCCGTAAGAATATCGGTATAAAAAGTATTAAGTATATGTGTTAATCCTGGTTATAAACTATCTGTGTGCCAAATTTAATTCTAATCCGTTCAGTAGTTCTTGCGTGAAAGAGTAACAAACATCCATCTATCCTCACAAACTTTCGCGTTTATAATATTATCACTAGCAGCGCCCCGCGGTTTCACCCGCATAAGTGTCGGTCCCGTGGGAATATCGGGATAAGAACTATCCTATGTCCTTCCCGGAACGCAATCTATCTCCCTGCCAAATTTTATTGAAATCCGTTCAGTGGTTTAAGCGTGAGAAGGTAACATACAGACAGACAGACAGACAGAGTTACTATAGAATTTATAATATTAGTAGGATAATTTTGTAAAATAAATAATATTTTGCAACAATCTACCTATTGCTGCTTTAAATGCATATTAAAAGATACAAAGATGGTCTCAACTTAGATTCTAGACATTAATTACATAATGTGTGCCCTAGGGCGTTCATAGATCATAAGCTGTGAACTTTGACTTATATCACAACTTGCGACAATGCATGATATTCAGGATTTAAAGATTTGTCTATCTTCAATTGGTACATCTCAATGTCTTCAGTGCTGCATATCCTGAATCCAGAAATTAAAAAAATCTGTAATTGTTTCCCAGTTTAGAAGTTCTCATTTTCTTTATAAAACGTAAACGAGTTCATTCCACTCACTACTTAAACAAACATAAAATTATAAACGGAACTATTTACAAATAAAATTGTGTCATAACTGTGTAACACCCATCATAAAACACGAGAGAAAATCGTTTTCTTTTTAACGACCCCTAAATTACCTTAAAATATGTTGCTTAATTAACGGAGTCATACTCCAATGAAACGAAAATAAAATCATGTGGAATTTATCAAACACAACGTGAAACATTAGTTACCAACAATTTTATCTCAACTCGAGCGCCCCGTGAAGATAATATATGGGCATAATGACAGGAATCCTTTGCCTAAAAAAAAGAAACTGACGCCATATTGAATTTGTGGTATTCGAAATGTTCGAAACGCGTGCATTACTCGTTATTTAAATTATTAAACGCGTTCACGTGATGTCAAAATCGTTAATTTGATCTATTTATTTAGATACTCTGAATTGTTAATGTATTTGGTTTTCCCACGAATCGATTAATGAAGTAACTGTTTATTTAGGAAATCTACGCTAGTTAATATGCTTGGTGCATCGGCATTATTAATTGCTGTTACAAACTATCACTACTATTCATTTAGAAATTTTATTAAACCCCATCGATTTTAGACGCTTCCCATGAATGTTGGAATAAAGGAAAATTAGGCTGTGTGTGAGGGGTATATATGTACAGTAAGAAGCAAAAAGAAGTTAATTTTCAGTCCATTCCATAAAATAATAATTGTGATACTTAGTACTTTCGACTGATGTAATTGCACCTGATACGACTTGCCTTTACTTCAGAGAACCATAATAGAAATGTTGATATGATTTTATAGTTTGCTTCGGTACTAAACTGGTCAAACTAAATGCTCCCATTAAGTCAGAACCGATTCCAATACTAGCAACAATTTGCAATCGTTTAGAAGGTTTTTACGCGGGAACTGCAACTGATGGACCGCCATATTATTTTCTTATTACCAATTTATTTTTACACTCCAAAAACTGTTAACACGCAATTTTGACCCTTAATACGTCATCTATTCAAGCATATAGTTTAAATTAAGATAGAATATGGCAAATGTTCTAAAAATGTTCAGCAAACTTATTTATGCGGGCATCAAAGTCGAAGGTTAGAAAAATACGTTCTAAATTCAAGCTGCGAGGATTCAAAGATGGCGGTTGAATTAAGACATTAGTTGCAGGATTAAGTTCGCAGAGTGCTTCGTCGATGGACGCGTAATAGCGGATAATTGTCATCGGCATGCTTCGCCCTCGTTTCGATAACAATTTATGAGTATATTTTGGTCACGACCTTTAAGTAATTGTTGAAGGATCGTCCCCAAGACTTGGGGCACGACCGACTTGATTTGTTAGCTTGTCTTTCGTTACCTGAGTAATTTTAAGAGACATATTTTCGTTGGTAAACGCTGCTAAATTAAAACATGACGTTTATTATACTTTTGTTTTACAGAATTTACTGATCTTGTTGTTTTTCATTATACGATTTTGATAAACATAATAAATACTATTACTATCTCGAAACTTTCCCTGAGACTTATGTCCATCTAGTAGGTATCACTTTTAACAACACAAGTTACACAGGCCCTTAGATCGCTTTTTAATCATTTATCTTCACAGGCCCTTACTATCTTTATGTTAATGTACTTAACTCCCATACAAGATAAAAACGTCTCTGCCCTGTGTATCACCCTTTATCTATCCACCTTAAGCCACGAAGTATGTAAAGGCATCTCAATTTGTCAACTATACAAGCCCTGCCCTCGACACGGGACGACCTGTCGCTAAGACATCGCATATTTCAGCGGGCGGGTCGCAAGCGTCATTTTAATAAATAACGCTCGACAATTTGGCCAAACTATAAAAGATAACAGGCCGCAAGACGTTTTTCCGATAAGCGATGTGACCGACAAATGTGTAGAGTAGTGTGGGAATACAGAGGCGAAGGGTGTCATATGATGACGTTGGCCATTTTGAATTCACAAGCGTTGGCAGAACAAAAAATTATACGTATTTACGTAGCGGAAAATTCGATCAAGTAACGTCCCATTTTCGTAATAATAATTTTCCGGTTTCGCTCAAAATTCATAGCGGAAGAATCACCTTTTTTTTAAACATAAGAATCGTCTAATTACTCTACAAATAAATAAATCCTTTTTTATTTGAACAGGATATCACTTCTTCCTGCTATATTTATTAAGAAAGCAACGATCAATAGTAATTGCCTTGCTTCGGAGCGTGGAGAATTAAAAAATCACTACAATTTAGGTATAACGTTCAACTAGTTTGTATTTTGTGATTTCTTCACGGTTATTTGATTTAACGGAAAAAGCAGAACTATCATACTGGGTTATTATAAACAGCTATTATTAAATATGTTTCGGTACTAGTGTACCTGGTTTGCCGTGAAAGCTCAACAATCTTAATAATACCAGCTTTTATGTTTGAATTATTTTAAGTTTTATTTTTAAAACGTGTTTATGCAGTTGTCTTGGAGGTAGATAGGATCGTTTTCCGATGTGGCGACGCTTGAGAGAGGCCCACGTCCGACAGTGGACGTGATGATGATAAGTATTCGACATCAGCATAGATGGAGGTGAAACGTTTAGCGAATCAACAAGGTTGATTTAAGTGTCGTCAAATTACAAACCCAAAGTTCCCCTAAGCGACGCCACATTGATCGCCCCTGAGGGCCTATATAGACAATTGCCAATCTCTGTCAAAGCGTTTCGTATTTCTTCAATGAATTTCAACAGGATTGACACAAGCTTTCTGATAGCTATGTAAATCATTTTTGACGTTTCCATCATCGGTATCACTGATAGAATATAATTTTGTTTAGGCCCTCTGTACTTTTCGCATCAAGGGAAGGTTAATAACTAAATAATTTGAAGAACCTAATTAGCACAAAACTATATCATATGCCAAGCTCTCTGTTCATCAGACTACTCTGTACGCTCATTACCCACTGATGGCACCGACGTAATAATGTGAGCTATCCGTCAATGCGCGCGCAAAGGACACGGCTTTCTCAGCGCGGGGTGGGGCGGCCTGCGGCGCGGGCGCAGCGTTTTGTTCGCCTGTCAACTGCAGGTGAGGGGTCAAGTGCTGGACTTGGTTTTGAAGGGTTATGATGTGGTTGTGGAGTGAT
Source organism: Luperina nickerlii (assembly GCA_963855955.1). Taxonomy (NCBI): domain Eukaryota; kingdom Metazoa; phylum Arthropoda; class Insecta; order Lepidoptera; family Noctuidae; genus Luperina; species Luperina nickerlii. The sequence goes on along the minus strand of OY979675.1, from coordinate 21,388,812 downwards.
ACAGTTTGGAGAGAGGAAAGAAGAGTAAAATGGGTTGTTTGTTCTGAGTAGGCCATGTTGCGGTGTTCAAGTTAGACAAATTCAGTTTCCAATGACTGGTCCTCCAATGAGTTACCAAATCATAAAAAACAATTGAAAAATAAAACATACATGTCTGCCAAATTCTGCTACTAAGATTTCATTTGTACAACTACAATTCAAACAAAATAATTGAGTAATCGCGAACTATCTCTTTGGACATAATTAACCTCTGTGCCCAGATATAATCAGTTTTGCGGGTTGGTTACATTAAATAAAGAGTATTATTTTAACATGGTCATCCATTATTTCATAACTTGTTTAAAATTTGTCAAGTCCAATCTTATGAACACCGATTCATTCATCGCCTCAACAATTTACTTCCCTAACAAATACGTACTTGACTCGTTTTCCAAATGGCGGGTGACATTTTGTCCGTTTTTGGCGCGAAGTTGACCTAACCTCCTATTGTTCGAGAGAAATAATGATTGACCTCCTAATAAGGTGGAGACGCCACTAAAAATAATGATTCATTCCAACGCGACATTAGTGGCTTAATAGACGCCGCTTTGTTACCATACTTTTTGGAATGGTTTAGAAAATATTAAGGTAATGGTCTGCTTAGGTCGCAATCTCGGAATGAAGAGGTCAGCCATTAATGGGATCACAGACTGATAGTTTTGTGTGAAGCGCCGAAATTGAGAAATTATCAGCAAAAGTGGAACAGTACGTGAGTGTAACGATGATGGAGGTGGACCTTTTATCGAAAATAGTATTCTAATGACACATTTTGTCCACCACAACTCTATAGCGAATATTTATTTTATTTAACACACTTTCTTTATCAAAAAAGAAACGTTTTAAATTACTTTTGTAGTTGAGGCTGCTGAATGTTGGATTGTAGTGCCATATTTATTACGATATTATTTGCAGTACCTGCACTATGGAAGACTTTTGCAAGACTAACGATATCGCTGTCGAAGTGGCCGAGTTCTGGTCGAAGTTTATTTAAAATATACGTATTTAAATGGAATCTTTGACACGACGAAAAAGAAGAGGTATTAGTATTAATTATTAGCTGTATATTGTGTTTACACCTTTTCTTGCGTCACAACACACATATCATTCGATAAGGACGATCACAAAGCACATCTGGAACGAATCCATCAACTGATTGTTGTTGATATATATCCCATAATCGTACAGCGTATCGATTACAAACAAACGAAGAGCATCGATAAGTTCCATCAATGTGCAAAAAAATCTATAATTAGAGAAGTTTACTTAAGTATTTAGATACGCGTTTGCAACTGCTCAAGCAATTAACTAGGAGCTAACAGTAGCTTTTCAGCAACATTTCCATATGCAAATCCTTTTAAAAATTGGTGTTAACTTGATTGAAAATACAATCACCCGCTTGGTCATACAAGTTACCATCAAACTATCTACCAATTTTGTCTTTATTTGGTAATGATTCTGAAATCACTTTATTCATTTAAAGCAGACCAAATTGAACAGTTAAAAATTAACGACAACAGATATTTTTATCTTCTTTACGTAGTTCTGATTGAGTCATCTAGTACCTAGAAATGGATGTACTGCGCATCTTTGTCTAAGGGCTAATTTCACCAATGAAACTGAACGCGATCAGTACATGTAAACTGCGTTCAAGAGCTGTCAGTGTCAATACGAAAGACTGTGACAGCCGATCGTGTTCTGTTTCATTGGTGATATTTGCCCTTATGCTGAAGCCTCATTGTTGCGATGAGGCAAACTACACTTCGCGCGCTCACACACCGCTCGACATCTCGCTGTAGAACATAGAGCGCGCGAAGTGTAGTTCACTTTATCGCGACAATGTAGCCCTAACATTACAGCATAAGCAGCCTATAGGCCTGTCTCTCAGCAGTGGGAACAGGCCTCCTCTCCTTGGCAGGGACTGGGCTGTAATCCGCCACGCGGGCCCAGAGCAGGTTGGTAGATGTATTTTCATTTACAGTTTTGAGAGCAGTGGTGATGAAATGATTTACGCAATGTAAAGCGCCAGCCTGGGTTCGAACCCACGACCTACAACTAATAATCCGGGGCTATAACCACTGGGCCACTGGGCCTGCATTCGCCCTTAAATTTAAATCGCCAGTTTTCATCTTGCGATATAGTTGGCGATAAATCGTAAGATATATCGATCTCTGATGTCAGATGTAGCTATGGTGATAGATTAGCATTTGACATAACCAATTTGTCGGCCGTTTATGCGTAATCATTTGATCGATGGCATCTTTCGACGTTCTCGTCATAGGCCTACCTACCTATCTAGATTTTATTAGTACAGATAATATACGTACACAGCTATATTTTCTATCAAGCTTTTCTTCATTCTTGTGCTCGTGTATTCAAATAGTTTTAAATCAAGTGATTAAACTCTCACATGTAATTATTTGTTTTTTCTAAGATGTTTTGACCTTTTTCAGGAGTCGTGCTCGTCTAAGATTTTTCCAAACGTTGACACATAAAAGAGTTGGTTTAGTAGGTATTATTTTTTGTATTTCTGTAGTCGAGCTTATCCAATTAATAAAGTCTGTTTCATGCATCAACTTTGTCCATATTGAAAAAAATCACTTTCATAAGAACACAGCTCAATATTCATGAATAATAAACCTATCAGAAATAATAACGTTTGCAGGTCATCTGTCTTGAGCAGTTTCTCTTAAAATTTCGATGGTGCCATAAATTAAACCAACTTATACATATCGTCATCGACCAATTAGTAAGACGGGCGGTTGCGCGCGCGCAGAGAAAAATGGCCGCCATATTTCATACAAAACGAGATCAGAAATTACGACACACGAAGATAAAAAGGTAATTTCTTCATAGTCTGTGAACTGTGACCTGTAAGATAATTATTATTTATTAAAATAAGGTTTCTTGAGTTCCATAAATTGTACATTATTAGAGGTTTGCCTCCCGGCGTTGTCTCCTGTCCGCTGATTTTAATTTAGTGTTCGAGCCTTCAATGCGTTCGGATGATGTATTATTAACACAAATAGTGTGTAATTAACTTTGGAATGATTATTAAAATTAGCGAAAGGAATTATGTTGTTCATGTGTTGTGAATAAGGATCTTGGCTCGTAAAGAGGTGTTAAGATTACAATCAGTTTGGTTGACACAGGGGCTGACTTCCATAGCATCATTGTCGAAATCTCGAGGGCAGGAATTAAGGCTTTGCACACCCACACTCCACCATCCACACACTACTTTCAGACTACATTTTCAATACCTTAAAGTACTATCTCTATTGTAATTTCTGCATGCTCCACACTGAAAAGAATAATTTCTTACTACAGCAAATTAAAGCGATCTCATTAAGACTTACTGACTTTAAACAATAAGAAGAAATGTTTGTAAAACAGTAAAAGACAAAACAGTAACTTTTAATGATTCAATATCCTATTTACTGAAATAAAAACAACAAAAAAAGGAAAACCACCATTACTGTAATGTAAGTAAATTTCAATGGTTAACGATATCACCAAATGAATAAAACAGTTAATTTTGTGACCTTTTGGTTACTTCAAACGTTAAAGTCACAGTCACAGTCAGTCGTTTACAGTCATGATGGTAACATTTTGCCTTTCGGATCAGTAAAAAATACTTTATAGAACGTTAGGCTCATATGGAATTGTTAAAAGCAGTTCAGATCAATGTATTTTCATTTTTATTTACTGCTTATTTAGTTCAGTGCAAATATTGTCTTCATTAAAAATCTTAGTTGGTATACAAATATAATGCAATGAATTGGTAGAAGGCGCTGAAATATGGCAGGTTTTTATCTAGTGCTTCATTGGTTTTGTAACTCTAATTTATTTTAATAAAAGGTGTTGGTTGGTTTCAGGATTTAAAGTCTTAATATACAACAGAAGCTGAAATTATATCCATCTTAAACAGGTAGGTATTTATGGTCAGTTTACACATCATATATGTAAATATACTAATTGACAACATATATTCGATACATTATATTTCAGGTTTCAGTATTTCATATAATACCAAAGAGTTAATAGGGTAAGTAATAGATGATATAACAACAAAATCTCTAATATTTACAATATATAACAACGGAACCTATAATTTTATTTAATATAGCGATTAGTTAATATAATGAACGATTGATGTAATTTTAAAATAACTAATTTTCATAAGCATAACATACATTAAATATAAAATTGTTTTACATACCACTCAAAAGATATAAAACTTATTTGGTCTAATAAAACAATAACTTTGTATTTTGTTTAAGAAATGTGTAAAAGTATTTTTTCTTTGTTTTATTCATTGTAAGTTCTATCGTAGTTATAGGTAATACTCACCTAAGTAGACATTAAACATAACTAGTAACTAATTACCACCTGCGTTAATATAGGTCGACGGAGCCCCGCTTCGCGGGGCTCCTATTTCTGGGTGGTTTAAAAAAAAATAACCACGAAGGCTAAGGCGGGAGCTCCGCTCCGCTTCGCTCCCGCCTTAGCCTTCTAACCTAACCTATCCGAGTCGGGGTACTCTGAGTCGGGGTGTTAACCATAATGACGTTTTTATATACATATATTAAACGTTAGACCTAATGATTTTCGATTAAATAAACAACATACATATTAAACGTTAGACCAAATGATTTTCGATTACATAAACGTTATATCAAACAACGTTATACTAATTAAGTTTTAGAATAAATAAATGTTATATGTAAAGAAATTATATCAACAGTTGGTATATCTCATGTTGATTATATCTTATGAACGATAATAAAATGAAATTAGACCAAATGAGTTTATACGTTATGAGACGCACCCGAGTTAATACTCTTTTAATTGTGTTCCGATTTGAATTAAATGTACAGCTCAGTTTCAGAGATTTAGTGTTTGGTCAGATTGAGGCACGGGCGTGGGGTGGGCGCGGGTGCGGGAACGCGCGCTGGCTGCCTGTCCGCACTGGAGCGCGGCTGCGTTCTGCGTGTTTTCGTGTCCAGTGTTTGTCAAAATATAATATGGATGAAGAAGAGTTATTTTTACTAGAAAAAAGCTCGAACTATAGTTAGGCCGTTTTAAACTGAGTCGTCGGAGCATAAGTGTTTTTGTCATCTTTCTCGCTCGCACGCATTTGGCTTACGGAGCGCGTTAGTGATGTAGCGATTGTTTTGTTACTGAAGTTTATCACCCGACGACTCGGTTCAAAATGGCCCAACTATAGTTTGAGAACCCAGGTCCCCGCGAGGGCCGCCCGCGCCCGCGCCGCGCACTCACGGCGGCCACTTGTATGAACGAGCTATTGCGTGAGTTACTTGCGCGCTCCCCGCGCCGAGCAACCCGCGCCGCTCACCACGCCTGCGCGCCCCCTATGGACACTCAAAGGAAGTTCATATGTTTGAATTTGCCGCGCCGGGCTGCCAGTCTGGCTAAACATTTAGAAAATCAGTTTACGGTAAAACAAAATGTAATACTCTGCGATTGGTTTATCTGTATATAATTTGTATAATCTCACAAAAGATAAGCAAAATAGGTTCATACGTTTCACCATTTCTTACCCAAAACTAAACATAAAACATTTAGACTAACGCCATTTCGGTGATTAGATTAATGGTCCAGTACCGAGTGTGGCTGATAACTCAATCGTTGGCGCTCATGAATAAAATACACATTAAATCGATGGTGTGATAAACAGTTTGGAGGCCAGTGAGTTATGTTTGTGTAGCTTCAAGTTCAGCTGATCTATGTGGCGCGTGGCGGTCACTTGGAAATAATCTGGTTAGGTATGCTGTGCTCTTGTTGGGAATGCTTTTGGCTGGCTGAGAAAGAAAAAAGCGGTCAAGTGCGAGTCGAACTCGCCCACTAAGGGTTCCGTACCAGAAGGCCAGAAACGCTCCTTTAGTTTTCTACTTTATTTATTTTTATTATTTGATGATATACCGGCAATAGAAATACACACTCTGTGAAATTTTTAACTGTCTACCTATTACGATTCATGAGATACAGCCCGCTGGCAGAAAAACAGACGGACGGACAGCGGAGGCTTAGTAATAGGGTTCCGTTAGCACCCATTGGGTGCTCAACCTTAAAAATGGAGTCACGCTAATTTGATGTAATAAAGGGACATTAGTCACTGTGCAAATTTTGGAAAATATAAATAAATTATAATGAAGATGTCAAGTCACTCTACAATACTTGAGATTCAAGCACTCTAGACAAAAAAAAGCTGCTAACGGAAACCACAAATTATTTGAGGATATTTTTCAAAATATCTTCACGGTTTGTCAATGAGGACCATAATAGACTCTAACTCAAAAACAGACATGCAAAGCTTTGGAGCTAAAGTCTATCTCTGATTGCTAGGTAGCACTGACCTGCCACGCTCGATCACCACAAACAGTTTTCCTCATCCACTCGCAAATCGAATGGATTATCACATTCGAACAAACATACTGAGACGTAATGCGAAATTCCCATTGGCATTTAATCGATTTCAATGTATATAAAACTTTCTATGACGCGAAATTTAGATGCGTGTCGACTTTGCACGCGATAGGCCGTAAGTTCATTCCATTCTTTCGGTATATTAATTATTTTACGAGTAATTAAAGATTAGTGTGTAGGTTGCTGACTTCTCGGTACAAAGGCGGTAGCTTTGAATGTAAAATTATCGTGTTTAGCGTCATACTTTCTTTGCGGGTGCGGATAATTTGATTTGGTAGCACGAGAGCCTGTTTTCGTTAGTGTTGCCCAAAATCGGTCTTGGTCTTGCAGTCTTGGTCTTGTTCTTGCATTTTTGCAAGACCAAGACCAAGACCAAGACCGACTTATTGTAGCAAGACCAAGACCAAGACTGAACCCTGCAAGACTTGAGCAAGAACAAGACTAAGCCTGCAAGACTCTTGCGTCTCGCAGTTAAGTCAAACTGAGATTTGGGCGTTAGGTATAGTAGGTATTTGGATTCAATCCCGATTTTGATAGACGTTCCCGAGTATCAAAACCGTATCGTCATAACACTAAAAGGTATTGTATTGATTATTATATGTTTCGACTATTTATTAAGTAGGTAGGTAGCGTGTTACTTACAAATTTGCTCCCATATGTGATAAAAAGTACCTAGCATAACTTTCTAGCAAAGTTCATTTCATACCTTGTAGGTATATCTACTTGGAGTATTATATTATATGTACTTGTATAAGTCTAATGTGCAGATCTAACGTTAGTAGGTTGGTAAAAATTATGTAGGTATTTGTGTTTCAAAGTTTATATTATTCTTCTACTCAGCAAAATTTAAAACTAGCAGCGAGTCGAGTAGGTCTACATAGTACTAGTAGCAGTTTTTAAGCCAGCCGATGTTATGGTACGGACGCCAGTACATCAAGCTACTACAATCTGCCATATTCTTTAACGCAATCTTCCGCATTTTTTGTCAGGTTCAAGCATTTATGCACTTTATTGTAATAATTTTAAAGTTTATTTTCAAGTGCGTTAATAATACGAGGAGACCGCTTGGCGCTGCGGTCCCTTTGTCGCGGCATTTGAAAACGAATAGCGTAGGTACGAAGACAGTGTTGACCTCGCAAATGAACTTTAGCAATAGAGCTGATCAGGTAGCCCTTTCTAGTTTTATTTACATTGCTGTTTTAAGTGAAACAAGTGAATTTACTATTTTTTAATTAAAAATATTATTGGGTCAGATAGAAATAATGATTTTATACAGTTTACAGTAAAAAAAATGCAAAAAAAAACCTAAAAATTAAGAAAAAGCCGACGAAAAATTTCAACGCAGGAGGGTCCAGAATCATGTACTTGAATCCATGGTAAGCGGTTGCGCGTCGATGTCCCTGCCACCCTGAGCAATAGGCTAATAGGTATTTGAATGGGGTGCGTCTCATAACGTATAAACTCATTTGGTCTAATTTCATTTTATTATCGTTCATAAGATATAATCAACGTGAGATATATCAACTGTTGATATAATTTCTTTACATATAACATTTATTTATTCTAAAACTTAATTAGTATAACGTTGTTTGATATAACGTTTATGTAATCGAAGATCATTTGGTCTAACGTTTAATATGTATATTGTTTATTTAATCGAAAATCATTAGGTCTAACGTTTAATATATATGTATATAAAAACGTCATTATGGTTAACACCCCGACTCAGAGTACCCCGACTCGGATAGGTTAGGTTAGAAGGCTAAGGCGGGAGCGAAGCGGAGCGGAGCTCCCGCCTTAGCCTTCGTGGTTATTTTTTTTTAAACCACCCAGAAATAGGAGCCCCGCGAAGCGGGGCTCCGTCGACCTATCTTAGCGCAGGTGGTAATTAGTTACTAGTTATGTTTAATATCTACTTAGGTGACTATTACCTATAACTACGATAGAACTTACAAAGAATAAAACAAAGAAAAAATACTTTTAAATATTTCTTAAACAAAATACAAAGTTATTGTTTTATTAGACCAAATAAGTTTTATATCTTTTGAGTGGTATGTCAAACGATTTTATATTTAATGTATCTTATGCTTATGAAAATTAGTTATTTTAAAATTATATCAATCGTTCATTATATTAACTAATCGCTATATTAAATAAAATTATAGGTTCCGTTGTTATATATTGTAAATATTAGAGATTTTGTTGTTATATCATCTATTACTTACCCATTTGAATGTAGTCTAGTTTAAGTAGTAGAGTCTCGCAAGACTTGCGAGACTCTTGCTGCAAGACCAAAACCGAGACCAAGACTGAGAGCGCAATACCAAGACCAAGACCAAGACCAGGTGTATTGACGCAAGACCAAGACCAAGACTGGCTAAGGTCTTGTCTTGGTCTTGCATTTGGGCAACACTAGTTTTCGTAGCGAGTAACGTTCGTAGTTAGTCTTTTTTCTTTGTAGAGGGGATCCTCAATCAAGTCGGCAGTCTATTACTAGACTTATTTCTTTCGAATCTGGACAGCTGTAGGTCCAGCCAGCTGGCAGGACTCTCTACTGAGTGTATGACGACGGGATAGACTACTTCATTGACTTCTTCATTTTGTACTAAGGATATTCACGTATACACGATGGCAGCTTATGATGTCTTTACTTTAACTCTAGCGTTACATACCTATGCAGACAGATCTCGCGATAAGCCTCAAAAGTATTACCTGTACATGATTATTATCATACTCAAATAGGTAGTCGAAACTGTTTCTCCTAAAAGGCTACAAGCAGGCGCGATACGCGATATAATCGCGCGCGACACAAATGCACCGCTCGTTGCGCGACTTGCGGTGCCTTTGTGTCGCGCGCGATTTTATCGCGTGTCGCGCCTGTTTGAAGGAGCCTCTAAATATAGATTACTCATACTCAGTAAACTAGCTAGGAGAGTAGCGATTCACCCAACAACTCGTAAAGATTGTCACCCATCTAATACCTACATGTGTGAGTAACCATAAACTCCAAAATTAGTACATCCTACATGGTGTTGGCATTACCACAATACGATTACTGTTGACCATAAATATATAAATTAGAAAATCAATAGTAACGACCTTTAAAAGTTGCGAGATGTTCATTATTAGCAACCGTATAAAATGGTGTCCGACCATATGTACCTATGCGAATAAAAAATACAAAACACAGATATGTCTAGGTGTTCTAACAAAGATATTATTCCGTGTGTCATAACACTTAACTACAGCGTTTCATTTACATCAATACCTAAGAAGCATTATTTTAAACATTTAACGTAATAATCATCTGGGTTTTGATAACTTCATTACCTTTGCTTTATTATAACGGTTTTCAAAGTGGGTTCAGACATTAAACAAGTTAATTAATTAAATGATATTTCATATCGATAATGGCGCCGATTCCCTTTTTCACAAACTAAACTAAATTTAAGCTAAGTGCATCTTTTTCTTTCTATTTCATTGTGAAAAGGACAGAAGATAAATATTAGTTTAGTCCTGTCAAATTACTCAGCGCTTGAAGTAAATTGACGTATTTTTATTAGCCAATTTTTTAATCACGTCTAAACTTGTCTATGGAGTACCTTAATTTGACAGGACTAAACTAATATTTATCTTCTGTCCTTTTCACAATGAAATAGAAAGGAAAAGATGCAATGAACTTAAATTTAGTTTAGTTTGTGAACAAGGGAATCGGCGCCATTGTATAACTTAGGTGTTATCTTAGAGCCTTCTGAATGATCTATTCTAATATTATTTGCTCTTGCCAATAAACTAAGTAATCACAGCCAGTCACCAACTTAGTCGTTCTTCAGAAAGTTCAGGTGCGCAGTACTCGCAACTGATGTGCACGTATGAGTATTTAAGAATCGTAGCAGGTGGCGTTCTGTAGTTTCGGCCTACCCTCATGAGAGTAGAAGGCGTTAGTTTATGTATGTATGTGTAAAATCAATCGTTACATTTTGGGAAAATATATTTGTTAGTTTATCTTCAGCAGTGTCTGTGTCTGAACTAAGCCCTATCCTTAAGTCTCACCTCGTCCCGCCCAGTTTGTACAGCACTTGTAATTATAATTACTACGACACAAATATCTTAATATTGTGGCAAATGTGCGTCGTGTTTAACATTTTATGACTGGGTTTATGACGTTGAAGACACATACACTAGATCTTTAAGGACTAAGCCAGATTTATGCAGTTTTAAGTCTGATAAGTACCGTTTATAGGTACGGGAGCGTTTGATAGAGATATACCTAATGTGTAAAAGTTTACATAGAAGTGTCTATGAAAACTTTTGTAACGCTGTCTTCTCGTTTAGTTTTACTTTTCGATGGCGTTCGTACTGAAAATAAGAAGAGATATTTCCATTTACGATAAATTTGATGAGTTTGTAAGTTCATTTTCTGTATGAAATACGTAAACCTAAACCATATTGTTCCTATTTACTCATGTCAACTTCAGCTAATTACCGAGTAAGTAAAAAAAGTAATTCATAAAATAATAAACAGTGGCTCACCAATGCATTACGATAAAATAGTCAGTGAAGTGTCGATGGTGTGCGTCCGGCCGTGCACCGTGTTCGGCGCACGCGCCGCGGGACGCTGCAGTGATAAAAACAAACGGACCACAAGGCGGTCCGTTTGTTTTTATCATTACTACTTTTAAATACTTGGATTACATTAATATAAGCTACTATTTGTCTAGAAGCCTTTTGTGAGGTGACTTTTGAGTGAGATCGAACCGTTTGCTAATTAAATATTAATATTCATCAACGCATGAAGGGAAGTAATTGCCATAAGCAATTCATTCAAGATCACCGATGAAAATAACACAGTAGGTAACTCATAGATGGCTGCAAGAATACCAATATCCTTAAAATACCTTTACCTTATCAAATTTTATGCTAGGGTTTCCTAAGACTGCGGTGGCCGCCACATGGCGTCTGTGGTTTGCCGTCTAATGACATAACTAAGACGTTATCTATGGAAGTAAGTTGGTGTGTTGGTGTATCTAAGGACGGCTCTCACTGCGGCTGTTATGTGCTGTAATGGTGACTGATAAACCCAATGAAGTAAGTACCGGATATTCCAATAGTAGTGGACGTTATTAAACGTTCTAACGTAGAAAGTTGTAGATATGGATCTAATTATATAATATGTGGCGCTTGACCCCCGACTTGTTCGTCTGTCTGTGCGTCACAACTGTTGCTTATGACAGATTAGAGGCGCTTCGAACTTTTTTGTTATTAAATATTTGGAGCACAACAACGTTAGTCATAATGGGAGTGAGAAATGATAATGTGATTAACCAAGACTGAAACAACAGGTAGGTACAAATGCTAGCACATCAAGCTACCCGAAACTGTCAAATTTTCCCAATTAACTTTGAACCTTACGCTATACCGATAAAGTTGAAAATCTATTAAAGAAATTTGACAGTTTGTAATAGCTTGATGTGCTGGCGTCTGTACCTAAAATTGGGTATGTGTAATTAAGTTTCCTATGGACACACAAAAGTGAAAACAAAACACAAACATAATACTTTGCCATCACTCACTGACATATCGGATATACATTAAAACCGAGTACATCCCGAGGACAGCCGAACACATCCGAAACGGGTATTTGTTGAATCGTCTTATAAACAAAACACGCGCGGTGTCGCTTACGGTAACAGTTGCGCGAGTTCAATGGTTTTTTCTCATCTCAAAAAATGCCTAGCGCGCCTAAAGAAGTTTTCACTTCGAAAACAAAATATACATTGCCATCAGCATGAGATGAAACAAAACAGAATAAGACATACAGGATAAACAAGATCATAACAATGCAAAGACAAGACGTTTCGCATCTATCGAGGCAGTTAGGAGTAGTTCTATCATTCTATGGCAGTAGACAGGTTGTAACCACATGGCCTTAAAACCAAGTCCCAAGTTTTTATTAGATGCAAGAAGAAGCGGTGACTCTTGCGCATTCGACAGTGCATCACACATTTGCGAAATGAAAGTTCGTTGCCTCCAATTCCTGCCCCAAATTGGTTAGTTTATCAAAGATGGCGCTAACCACATATGGCTGTGATCTAAAACTGACGGATGTTGTCATAATATAACGAGTATCAATTAGAAATTCATTCATTAACAACGCGTGATTAACTTGATTGGCACGTTTCTTATAAATACTTTATTAAAGATTGAATTTTTACGTATTGGTTTTCTTAATCGTCTTAAAATACAATATACATAGGATTTACAAAATGACGTAGGTTTGTTCAGACGCCAGCATATCAAGCTATTTCAATCTGTCAAATTTCTTTAATAGTTTTTTTAATACAGTTGCTCAAAAAGTGGCGTATTGCAGGGACGTATAGCGTTCAAGATGTGGGCTATTACATACTCGTGCTTTTTTTTTACCTTTCCCGAACTCGTGCGTTCTCTTTCCCAACTGTCAAAATAATGTCTATTAAAAAGAAAAACCAACCATGAAGTTTTTACTAAAAAAAATTCATGGAAGTTTTTATGATTAATGCAAATACGTATATTTCTAAAAAGAAGCTACTAATTTGTTTCAATATCAGATTTAATGATTTGATTGAATGAGTTAAGTTAGGTTTCATTTCATTTCATCTCATTAAATTTCATTTTCATTTCATATCAATAAAAAAATTCTCTGAAGACTTGGCTGTATGGGCATAGTTCCCTTTGCCTACCAGAATGGGTGAAGAAAAAAAAATCTCTGCTTATATTCTACGGTTGGCGCCATTGGTTAGTCGAGTTTATTGTGTTTTTATTATTTTATTAAATTGCTTCATTTTTTCGCAACTGTATTAAAAATAGTCGTTCAGTACACGTGCGAAATCGTCATTGCAACTTGTTCCGACTGTCAACCCTCGCCTTCGGCTGCGCCTCGGCTCGGGTAGACATTTGTCGGAACTCTTTGCAATGACAACCTTTCCGCACTTGTAATGAAATATACTATTCAACTTTATCGCTAAGTTGATTGGTAAAATTTGACAGTTTCGGGTAGCTTGATGTCTGTACATTGGTTTTGTATTTGTATATTACAAATCATCCTTAGTGTAGTTAGCAGAAAATTGTAAGGTTACCACATTTGTGAGGATTTTTACTGCTCATTCTTTGGATGTGTTTTTTTTGTTTTTTTATTCACGTGAATAGTGGTGGCCCGTTGGAAACGCGACTCACGAGTTGTAGGTCGTAGGTTTGAACCTAGACGAGTCCGCTCTTGAAACGATGAAGGAAAACATCGAGAGGAAACCGGCATGTCCTAGAACCAACAATGCGAACACGCCACATCCACCAACCCGCACTGGTCCCGCGTGGTGGATTACGGACCACACCCTACAGAGTGGAGGCCTGTGTCCCAGCAGTGGGAACATTATAGGATGACTATAAGTATGATCATGCGACATGACAGTTCCAATTACATACTATAAGTATGATCATGCGACATGACAGTTCCAATTACGTACTATAAGTATGATCATGCGACATGACAGTTCCAATTACATACTATAAGTATGATCATGCGACATGACAGTTCCAATTACGTACTATAAGTATGATCATGCGACATGACAGTTCCAATTACGTTGAAGTCTTTGTCTCTGATTTACAACCTTAAACGACGATGTATTGACGCGCTCTCTTCAGTCTTAATTTGAATTTGACCCTGTCGATATTACGCCTATGATTGCTATTCATAGTTTCAAATACTTAAAATATTTGCTCAGAGCGGAAGAGAGCGTGACCATCCAAATAACTTCAACAGACACTCCTTCTCCTTGGACCGCATTAATTGCCGAAAGCGCTTCATCAAAGGACCGATTACAAAAACGTTCACCGATTATTCGATAAAACATCAATATTATTTCGATGTATTGGTACCATATTGTAAGGTATGACTTCATCTTCTAAATAGAGCCAGGTGGTCACGATTGAGGATCATGAATAAGTCATTAAGGCTCCCCCCTGAACTTGTGACCTATGTCTCTGTTGAACACAATCGTAGAAATAACGTATCGGTTCTCGATGAGCCGCTATTATGCGAAATACTCGTTATTTCTTATAATTTTTGAAAGTATGACATTGGTTGTTATTTTTTTTGAGTTGTGTAACACTCATTTATCATCGTTACGTAATGTTTGACAGAGTTAGTTATAAGGCTTAATAAGTAGGTGCGTTTGCATGTGTTATTTAAAAATTAAGATTAATATTTTTTTTGCACAATATATTCGCAAAAAATCGACTTATGCCTCTCTAAATAATCAAGGTTAATCACAAGCTCAGCAAAAAGTTCAATACTACAAGTACAACCCATATTTCTTATAGTCCCTAAGAGGGACTTAATTCAATACTTTTGACCTAGAGTAGACTACGTAAATTTTAAATAAATAAAACGTATTACAGTGTGAAAAAAAAATTTCCTGAATTGCTCTAGTCTGCATTGATCTGGCTTTTGGTTAAACTTAAGTGAATGTTGATTTATGAATGTTTACATGCCCAATGGTGAAATATGGCTAAGCTTTAATGTATCATAACACCTATGTGTTACATGTTATGTGTTAAGCACATACACATATTTGCAAAATAAATGTCTAATATATTCAAAAGATAACCTCCATGAAGTTAGCATTTACAGAAGACCGATGCATAGTTTTCTTCACTATCAATATAGTTCACATACTCTTAGTAAGATATACACAATGCTACCCAATAGATCAGAGGCCGTCTACTAACATCTCATTAAGATCGTTTAGAGGAACAAACAGGCGATGCTCAGTCGATCGGCTGGCTAAACGCTCGATAAATGCTCCATAAATACAGCTGTTGGCATAATAGCACGAGCGATTGAGCTGTGGAAGGGTTCACGCTTTAAATGAAGCATTCCAAATAGAAAGAATATTGAAAAGATTTTAAACTTTCAGTGGTTTTTATCGAGTATTAAAAACAAAGATAAAGTTGGTCGCAAAACTTAGGTAAAGTTGGTCGAAAAATTTAGGTGAATTGGTCGCAAAGTTTAGGTAAAGTCGGTCGTTACTTTTAGGGATCTAAAATTGGACGCAAAGTTTAAGTAAAGTTGGTCGCAAAATTTAGGTACCTAAAGTTAATCGCAAAGTTTAGGTAAAATTGGTTGCAAAATTTAGGTGGAGTTGGTCGCAAATTCGACTATTTGTATGTAATCCAGACAGTTTCTTCGTACTATGCAACTTTAAAACTTCATTCAGAAAAAAGGGCATAGCAGGCAGAGAGATGATCGTCATAGTTCTAATTAATTAACTCAGTAATGAATCGAACAAACATGGGTCTTACTTTTGTCCACTTCTTAGTCTAAAGTCCAACCACAACTAACTTTCAAATTCGAAAAATTGTAGTTTATGTACAAAATCAAGTAATTCTATATCTTCTCAATAGTCATGTTTGTCAATAAATCTCGTAGTGAACCTAATAACCCCTCGTGAACTACATGTTCGGAGCACGTCGGGCTAATTCGTGATGCTTCGGGTGACACAATACTGGATTCAGTTACAAGATGTTACTCTATACTATTGATGGATTCGAACTATCAATTTAGTTTACGATGATAATTTGTTTAGGTGAATCTGTTATTTCGATTGGAATAGGTACTGGTTTATTTTATTAAATTTGAGCTATCAAATCTCGTTACGTTTTCTGAAATTACGTTTACTAGGTGGCAGCACTGAGACGCTAGGTCCCACAGACTAGAGGTAGTCTGATTTAGGTCCTGTTAAAAGTGTCAAAGCGCCTACAATTTCTTTAGTCGTGGCTGAATGAATAATGATACGAAAGATGAACTTCATCATATATTTTATATCCATTGTCGAAATGGAAAACCTCTTGTCAAAGAGGCGCCAACTGGTGGCGTGAATTTTCAAGAAAACCTTCAAATAGAAGTCGTTTAAGGCCGCTATCCCACTGGCGTTTTACGAGCGTTGACGTCAACGTCGCGTCTGCGCCGCGTCGACGCTGCGCAGACGCGACGTTGACGTCGCGTCATCGCGTAACAAGCATAAAACGTCCGCTGAACGCGACGTCAACGTCGCGTCTGCTTAACGTTAACGTCGCGTTTGTTGGCAATAGTATCATCTGCGCGACGTTAACGTCGCGTTCAGCGGACGTTTTATGCTTGTTACGCGATGACGCGACGTCAACGCTCGTAAAACGCCAGTGGGATAGCGGCCTAAGATAACGTTAACGTCACAGTTTGTGTTTGATTTGTTAAATAAAAGAATAACAAAAATGCATTAATAGATTCTGCTGGTATAAACTCGACTGTTATATACAAGGTCCCGTTAAAATAGATGGACAAATTTTAAAACAGCGCTCAGTTCGTTTAACCAAAGATATCCAAGAAAAAAAAAGACACTGATTAAAGTGATTTTATTTAGACCTAAAATAATAAATTGCCGGCACACTAGTGTATTTTCGTTAGCTAATTATTTTTCATGTAAGTATCTATACGTTTTACTTATATATATTTTTTAACATCGTCCTTATTTTGGTGGCCTGAATGATTTCTAAAAGTTTGTCCATCTATTTTAATGGGACCTTATATATTTGGGAATCTTTGGCTTGGACATCAGTCATTTGTTTTTTGGGCTGAATAACTGTAGGACAGGTTTTTCTAGTGTGCATACCCGTACAAAGGATTTAAAAGATGCTGTAATCTTCATACTTTTTAAGACACCTTTGTAGAACAGAAATAAATGTTTATTATTATTATTATTTTAACCCGTCAAACGCTCGCCTACTAGAAGCCGTTTGCATGTAAGCGCTCAACGGTTTTTACGATTATAATTATTTAGTCATTTCGAGTGTATTTTTGTTATGAACCGGTCGGGTTCATGCGACATTTAAGAGGTTAATACAGGCTATAACATTTAGTCTTTTGTGATTTTTAGTCTTGTTTCCCGCTGTCTATTAATCAGACTTTCAATTTCAAGTACATAAATTAATTAAATATTAAATTATGTTTTTGCCAAGCTTGTATAACCCGTAAAGGCTCCTTCAAACAGGCGCAACATGACACGCGACACAAAGGCACCGCAAGTCGCGCAACGAGCGGTGCCTTTGTGTCGCGCGCGATTATATCGCGTGTCGCGCCTGTTTGTAGGAGCCTTAACTCTTTACCTATCTATCTTAAGATGAAAGCTGATAAGGCGATCTTATCCAAGCAGAAACCACACAATAATGTTTATAAAAGATGGCTATATGTAATGAATACCATATATTCTTGTAGTAGCACCACCATAACAATATATTACTAATATACCACTGGCTTTCAAAAGCGTAACCTATAAAAATAACATTCAAATTAAAACTTGTAGTAACATGATCCGGGTTATGCCAAGAATTTACTCTTGTTTGACTAATTTATAGAAAAAGCGTTATATTTACATAAAATATTAGTGTTGTTGTATATCTCTCGTATTTTATGTATTTTTGTATTATGTTCTTGTTTTAATTAGCATTAAAAATAAGCGGGTGAGCTTGTGTGTCATTTGTTTTCGTATTTTAGGATTACGAAAGCCCTGTGTCTTTTCCTTGTATCATTTAGTCTCAATACTTAATAATAATAATTATATTTATTGCTTCCATAACGTGAACTTAGAAGTCATTGTGGTACCTGGTAAGTACAGCACAGTAAGAGAGACGAAGCGGAGTTTCATTTGATTATTTAGTCACATTTGTAGTTTGTCTTAGGTCTGATTTTTCCAACACCAGATAATTTTATCGTAGGAATAATTTTGAATCTTTGACAGTACATTCATACAAAAATTGTCACACAATTATCTGTAGATTGAAAAATCCGAAATAGACATGTCAGATTTCTTAACAGTAGAATAGCTGGATTCTGAAAAATAATGATTTTTCAAAATCAAAATCGTCCCCCGGCACGCCCGCCCTTCACCACTTCCTAGTGCTTTCGCTGGGGAGAAGAAGTGGCGCAACAACCTCCCCAGCAGCACAGCTGTCTGTTCAGTTAGAAAATACTTGATTGTATACAATACTAGATATGCAAAGTAATTAGACAGACATTACAGGACACAGAACATTAAATTATTTGCCATATGTTAGCTAGCCACCTCAATATACCAACAAATACAATAAAATCTATAGATATTATGTACTCAAGCAAAAAAAATCATAATCAAAAAGGAAAAAAAAACTAACCTAAATAAAAGCCTCCAGGTGGTATAAAGGGCGTGATAGCTTACATATTTATGCAATGCTGGGTTCTGTTCACATAGCTGTCACTTGAAGACACAAATGTTAAACTAGAACTATGTTAACTAATTCAGTTCTGGTGACTGTAAGATTATATGGGACAATGACACCAGTGGGCGTGTAGAGTTTTCAAATACGGTGAGACAAAAGTAATTTAAAAAAATATGGTCATCTTAAAGCACCTGCTTTCAGGACATTCGATGATGTTTGTGTGCGTGCCACTAATTTCTTTTAGTAGAAGTTTTCGTAAGGCTGTACCATAATTTCTTACAGTTTTACGACTTTTATCGTTGTTTTCGAAAGGTGGACATATTAAATTAGTCATGTTGTATTATCATTCAATTAATAATGATAGTATGATTGCTATTTAGAGTTAAATTACCAATAAATAGTATGTTTAATGTGCAGGAGGAATAACTTAATATTTTAGTGTCCACTAGTAGAGATATACGACCAATTTATCCTGAAACGCGGTGGAATTTGAAACTACGTTTAAAATATACTGAATTTGACAGACGTTTAACGTCTTCCTTAGCAAGCAGCGCCATCATGAAGTTTCAAGTTAAGTTAGACAAGTAAAAGTTCTTTTAACTGCTATATTATTATCCTAATCAGTTTAATTTCATAATCGGTAGGTGTGCGGTGGCAGCCATTTTATGATATGGTGACATTATTGTTTGAAATGTGGTTTCTAATTTGTGCGAATTTTAATTGCCTGATTGATTTCATTATCTTTATAAAATTATGCGCAGTTTCAACCTTTATTTTTATTGTAGAAATATTTAGTAACAAAAGATTGCAAAACAAATTTGGTAGAAGAGAAACATTAACAGGAACAGAGTTTATGATTAGCGAGTCAAAAACAAAGTATGAATATTCAAACAAATTGCTAAAATGCTTTTAACTGCCAATTAAATATCATAACATCAAACCCAACAACATACAAATACAACCATTATATACAGAAACATACCGCCACAATTTTAATAGCAATTACCCACAATTCACTCTATAAATATTTCACAATACTGTATTGAATATCGGCCAAAAATCCAATCGGTAGACCTCAGGTGACCCGGGTGACCCCAGGTCATGACCCCCCGCAGTATTAATTACGTCGCGTGCCATTTCCAATGTTTCTGCGCTTGCGCAATGACGTCACATCCGTATAGAGAGCTGATGGGCTGTTTGAGTTTAAATTAGGAATATAAGTGTTATTGGTTAGAGGTTTATTGAACGCTGTTTCTTTGGGATGGTGGTCGTTAGTGTAGTGTAAAGGTGTACGTTTTAATGTCATAGAGTGATTGAAGATCTACGTAACAAATTGTTGGCAGGTTCGAGGCTAAAACGAAGCAAGTGTACTACTATTGTAGCTATGTATATTATTTGTAATTTATAAAGAACACGTGTGAAGTGAGAGTTCTAATCAATGTGTAAAATAATCTGTTTTTTGTAGAATGACAATTTGAAATTATTTAAATCCACGACTAAAATATCATGTAAAAAAGAATAACTTGAAACTTTTATGAGTAAAACGAATGATTGCTGATTAAAGTTTTGCACTGATGTCGCCGTGAAAAATCCGATTGCATGATTCTACTGGGAGTTTGATAATCAGTTAGGATTTCAAACAAATCTATACTAATATTATAAAGCTGGAGAGTTTGTTTGGTTGAACGCGCTAATCTCTGGAACTACCAGTCGGATTTGAAAAATTATTTTTGCATTTGATAGCCCAATTCTTGAGGAAGGCTATAGGCATTTAACATCACGCTATGACCTTTAGGAGCCGAGCAAAAAGAAAAAGAAGTCAGAAAGAACGCTAAGCAAAAACGAAGTAATAGTGCGGGCAGGCGATGCGATGCGACGGTGGGTTGGAGTAACAAGAAATTTCACGCGGAACTTTACTTTAACCAAATCTAAAAATAAAAAAAAATAATCCTAACTTAAACTAACTTCAGATGTCAGCACAGTTTACGAATTGAAACTCGAAACTGTTGTTTTATCAAAATCATATAAATATTATAATATTATTTACTACTTATACTATTGCCTGTAACGAAATCATAGCTCGCCTTTAAACAGGGCAACGTCATCTAGAGAGCTATGGTGTACTAAACAAACAAATATTATAGTGTACAATTTCTTTTTGAGGTAGGTAGGTTACGTTTAGACATCCCGATTGATTTGATTGATTTCAAACTGAATAATACGAACCTCCTAGAACAAGACTGCACCAATCAAACAAATCGCACAGATCTGCCATAATTCTTACTCCTCATTTAATTTCATATAATTATCAATTTGCCGGCCTGCCACAGTCACGCGACTAATTATTGTAAACACTGCGACGGTTATTAGCTATAACGGTTATATAGAAAACTGTTTAATAAACGTTTTTGTTGATAAAAGGCGGTATCTTGTAGACTGCTTTTGATATGACACGGTTTTAGGATGCGTGTGGCTGTGGTGGTGTGTCCGATGGACATGCAAGGATAGTGTTTGTTATACCGGGGTCGCATCAGTGGCAGCGTCTATCTTCATGAACCTTCGCGCTATGATACGATACACGAAGATGTGACCAACCACTGTAGGCTATCGTAGCTAGAGTAACCACTTCGACATTTTAAAAGTCCTGAGAAAAGCCTATCATTTGCAAAAAAAATCGGACATTGATTTTTTTAATCTTTCTCTTTCAAAAGTACTTTAAGTTTTATGTTTACTAAAAAAAGACGGATGATAAGCCTAATCATAGCGAAAGATCGGCCGCTCGCAATAATCTCACGGATGATTGGTGATCAATCATCAAAGAATTACGGAGCCGCTAATGTGACCAATGTATTAGCACGATAACTTTTTAGCGAGCAAAACATACGAAGCATCACTCCTGCCTTCTGTTATTGACGTCATGGTGCAGTCCAAAAGTTAGGAGGTATTCCACTCAGAGTGGTATTATCGTAATGACGTAGTGGTGAATGTGGGCATCTACATGCGCCACATGCGAAATACGCATCACAATGACTTCACGCAAAATCCAGCATCGCGCAAGCAGAGTTTACCGCGCAACTAGCATATATCAGTAGCGAAGGGTCAATTTAGGTAAGCCGGAGTAGATATCTTTAATATGATTATATTATTTGTCTATAGAATACTGACTGTGCCATTTTTCAAAGGGAAGCCGGTAGGAACCGAGTGGTATGGAACCTTCGCCACTGGCATATATACAACGTCCCTACATTAATTGTAGGGCAGTAGCCCACCAGACACAAACCCCGTCTGGTCAAAGAACCCTCCCTTTTCAAAGTCAAAGTCAAAAGTCAAAGCATTTATTTCAAATAGGCACATAAAAGGCACTCTTGAACGGATTCTAGTCGCCCATTCCAAAAGGTAGTTTTCATATGGAGAAGAATGGGCAAGAAACTCCACCGTTAGCTCTTTTAAAATATTTTACAATATTTTGCATACATTAATTTATAATAATAATATGTGAAGACGATGCACCTAAAATAAAATTACTATACCACAATAGGTAAAAGAATTAAAAATGAAATCATGACATATCAATTAATTATCTGATAGATACATGGTGCTCACATATTCACAAAAGTAAACGATTTTTATTTAAATAAAAAAAAATACAAGTAATAAGTCAGGGTGTGAGTTGAAGTAGTTACAGAATGTGAATCAATTAAAAAAAAAAGAACAAATTTACAATTAAATTAGCAATCCGTTTGATTTTGTCTAGACTCTAAATTGTCCTATGGAGCAGGACCAGCATGTTTCCAAGCGTTCTTATCTTGGATATAATCTTCTAATTTATAGTATGCTTGTTTACAAAGTGTACGTTTAATGTGAGTTTTAAATTTTCTTTCATTTAATTGCAATATATCACAAGGTATTTTATTGTAACATTTAACACAGTACCCCATAAAAGATGTATGTACCTTTTCTATGGGGGATGAGTGAACTTTAGATACGGTTTCTCATATCTCAATAAAAGGCATAATTAAAGTGGTGTCAACCTCGGTAGGGTTTGTTTTCGTCGGCAGGGTGTTAATCGTGATGTGCATTTTTCAAAACCTAGAACACACGTATAAGTAACTCGGTAATAATAAAAGTTGCGGGAAAACAGAAATCTAGTACCGTTTATGCGAAAGAAAGTGGCAGACAGTGATTTGACACTGTAAGAAATAAAGCGTATTTAAAATCCACCAAGCAATCTTGAACATTATCTGAACTAAATCACCCTTTTCCGGAATGAAAACGGTGCGTTGTTTGTTGTTGTCTGTCTGTATCAGACTGTCCAAAATCTGTAGTTCCTGCCAAAGTTACGGGCGTTTCTTTCTACGTATCACCTTCGGATGTAATATTAGGTCGGGCCCCGTTGTCTTTACTCCCGTTTTGTTTCTGCCTGCCTTAAAAAGTTCATTAATCGGGAATAGGGTTCATTCCGAAGCATAGATCTACTTTCGGATGAGCTCGAATCTTTATTGACAGAATTAGAGAGAAGCTCCCCTGGGCTCTACCTGAGTAACCGCCTGAGATTGTCTTTTTCACAGATTCTCTGACGATGAAAACATGCTAAATCAACGCCTCCAACTCATAAACTAAAAATATACAAAAAAAAAATACTAGATTATCATTAGCAAAACGTCTCCAAATAGGAGTTATGGCGTATTGCGTCTGCAGTTAGTACTGTTAGCGTCGCAGGTCGCGTGTGATGTGAGCGGCGCGCCTTGACCCGCACTACGAGCAGGCACATCTCCGCACGAGGATGTAGCGGGCTGGATGTACAATATATATAAATTTCATTATTTTGATTTGAAAGAGTCCATGTGTCCGTGTAGTTTCTTGCCCGTTCCTCTCCATAAGAACCTATTATGTTTTGGAATCAACATCAATGGCAAGTTCATCACTCACGACGATATAGTAGTCATGGCTGAGACTGTGGAGGACAGGACAATCCTCGATGACCTCAGTGAAGCTTCTGAAAGAGTGGGTCTTAAAAAGAACATGGACACGATAAAGGTCATTTCAAATGCCCATGTAACACCCCCTCTCATGAAGATCGGAGACGCTACATTCGGTGGTGGACGAGTATGTTTACCTAGGATAAACCATCCAGTTAGGTAGGTCCAACTTCGAGAAAGAGGTCAATCGTCGAATCCGACCCGGCTGGATAACGTTCGGGAAGTTACGCAAAGGCCAATGGCTGGCTATGCTTGTAGTTTCCCTATGTGATCGAATCAGAAATGAAGGATTCCGCAGGAGAACTAAGGTAATTGATATAGCCTGAAGAATTGCCAAACTTAAGTGGTAGTGGGCAGGGCATATTGCTCGCAGAACAAATGGCCGTTGGGGTCGAAAGTGTTGTAGTAAGTTCAAGCGCTGGAGGGCTTCCCACGAGGTGGACCGAAGAACTCAAACTCAAACTCAACATTTATTTCAATTAAACCATTTACAGGGACTTTTGAATTGTCAAGAAGTCGGTCAGTCAGAAAATATGAAGCTAGTTGCCCATTCCAAAGCGTAGGTACCTATGGAGAAGAACTTGTGAAGGCCGCAGGAATCCGCTGGTTGCGGTTGCTTTAATGCCACATCTAGTTACCTGCATCTATGTCACAAACGATACCTAACGCAAGTCGAAATCACTTGTGTAACAGTAGTAAAGTGTGCGCACAATAACCATGTTATAGGTCATTTTGTGTAGATGAATACGTAATTAGGAGTCGACCTAGCCTAGCCCACGACTGGCAAACGTCCTACTGTGTTTTTAATGAGCATATTTTACGTATATTTCAAATGGTTTGGTCGTAATTTACGATGTTTCAAGCTACTGAATTGGGTCGTATTATTTTGCTGTAAGTAGTACTGTCATTTAGCAAATGTCTTGTGTTGAAATTAAAGTTTACAACCAATCAATATTATTACAAAAACTTGAGTTTAGACCGTTTATGAACCGAATTTATCTACATACGAGTATATATACATAATTATACTAATAATAACGCTGAAAAATTTTTTGTTTGTTTGAACGTGCTAACCTATCTACCCGTCTGATTTGAAAAAATAGTTTTGTATTCGATAGCCCAATTTTTGAGGAAGGCTATAATACTATACCTAACATTAGCTTAAACATCATGCCCGGATCTGGGATTCCCAGTCGTATTTAAAATTTTGTTGTCATATTTTTCAGTAACGAAAAGATTAGCTAATCATTGCCTGTGGTAGAAGATTCATGTTGAAGGCATTATTTCATATACCTAATAAATGATCTATACAGGGATAGAACTTACGACCCGTACTGCGAATGTCAACCGTTCAGCTATATTTTTTACTGAATTTGAGATATTTTCGCCAATTTTTCGCAATATTTAAAAAATTCAACATTAATGATGTAACTAATATTTTTGTAAAAATATAATTTAAAAAGAGTTTCCATGGAGTTACTTGCCCGTTCTTCTCCTTAGGTATCTACGAGTACTTCGCTTTGGAATGGGCAACTAGCCACATATTTTCTGAGTGACCGAATTTTTGACAATTGAAAAGCGCCTGTCAATGCTGTGTAATGCTGCTGCTTTGAGCTTGAGTCTGATCAAAGTATGGTCTGTATATTAAGATACATCGTCCATGATGCAATGTATCTTAGTATACAGACCATACTTCAGTAACAAGAAGATATCCATTTGGTATGACATACTTAAAAGGAGCTTTCAAATAAGTGGTTTATAATATGAGCCTTGAGTGTACGTACCTAAACCATATCTAAGCCAAGAGCATGCTCTAAAAAACACTTTATGATTCCAAGTTTATGATTTAGATCGTTAGCTCATATCGAATGGCTGACAATAAAATCTATTTGTCCGTGTGGATCATTTGTATGATAGATGTCTGTAGATAAACTTCAAGTTTATTTGCTATGTCAATAGATTTGTAATACAGGAATGCAATTAAATGAGGCCATCTTTCATGATGCTGTATTAATTATTGTGGTGTGTGACATTACGCTATTGTGTAGAAGGTTAACGATTTTCATAGCAGTGCCCCAAGGCTATGAAATATACATATATTCATATTCATATATTCTATGGTATGGCGCTCTTCCCGTGATTTCCACCTTTTTCGATCCAGGGCTAAGCTGAACCACTAGAAATTTGTTTTTTCCAGCTCGTGCCGCCATCTTCTCTGCCGTGATGCTTTCTGGCTGTGTCAGGGCTCCACGGAGTGGTTATTTTGGCTCACAGCTCATGTTCATGTTTTTATTAGTCCGATCTAACAAATAGCTAATATGATGAGATTTGACAAAAGCTTCTTAGCCAATCAATCATAACAGTTAACATGAGATCAGTTAGTAAATTCACAGTAGATAGAATCAAATACAAATTACTCCAACCGATTATAAACAACGTATCTCCGCAGAACTGACGTCACCAAAACAAACCAGTCTACATAATAAGGCGTTAATCACACTTTATGAATGAAATATGCGCCTTACAAAAAAAATAACACATTCAGTTAATCGAAAATCGTATTAATGGCAATGAATGCGCGGGCGCAAGGAATCTCGTATAACAGGCAGCCATTAAGTTTCCCGCGACTGAAGACTTTTTACAGCAATATATACCAACTTTTTGCAGCAATATCACCGTATAAGTGAGCTATGTTTTAAAAATAATGAGTGTGCGCGGTGCGCGTGCGCCGCGGGGCGTTGAATTATGGAGACAACCGTCATAGATCACCCTGTAGGTACTTTCGTCTTTGTTACGCGAGGATAAACGCGTCTTTCTTTAATAATCAACAATTTATAGAGTATTAACGTTATTGGAGAGTTTTTAAAGTCGCTTCTTAAAAACATGAACCTTTGTTTATGGCTTTGTTTTATATTTATTTTGTAATATGTACCGTTTTAGGAAGTATATTGCAGCATTCCTTGTTCATTCATGGCTATTTTTACTTGTTTGTATGTTCAGTCTAATTATTCTTTGCATATCAATTCAGTGTAATGTAGGATTGATACGTTGCTTGTGCGCAATTCCGAATGTTTAAGAATAATTTCTGATTTATAATAATATAACTAGATGTGCCTATGACTTCGCGTGCATGTCGGAAATGTAATTGGATTTCATGGGATTTAATTTTTTTTTTTCGCGGCACCCTATTTCTTTTTCTAAAATAAAAGCAAGTTTACCTACTTAAAAAAATCGGTCGAACTGTTTTGGAGATGAATGAATTAAGAATTTAATTTTAGCCAGGACAAAGAGACAAAAATAAAAAATAAAGTTTTTTTGTTATAAGTACTGTACTTGTAGACTTTCATATGCATTTAGTAAAAGCTGTTATTTTGACAAACAGACTCTTCAATTAAATTATTTGTATATATTGAGCTTGATTCGTAATAGGATAAAGTTGTTGCTGCCTTAGATGTTTTTCTGCTTCCTTTCCCGTAACGACAATAGGATATTGATAAAAAACGCAAGAATGCAGATAAGATAGAAAGCTTGCCCATTGATAACATTACATAACAAGATTACAAGATCCTAGTTTCCTTAACAACTTCTAAGAAGACTACATAAACAAATTCACATACTGAATGAAGGCTTTTGCCAATGAACGAACCAGTCCCTTTAATTAGCCGTACCGATGGCCAGAAAAAAACTTGGACGTACAAATACACTGGACATTCATCCTATTGAATCTCAGAGCACAATCTATGGAATCAGTTGTAGACGTGCAAAAAATCTCCGAGTTTGTCATGAATATGTATTAGTTGTAACTGCTAATGACCTCAGCACGCGACCTACCACAATGACGATAAGTATGGAATTTAACAAAATTTAAGAAAAATACTACATTTTATTGGCTTAATTTTTGGAAAGCTTACGTGTACCTAATTGCTTTTAGCTAATGCGCTAAGTAGTTATTAGGTGTGAATCTTGAATTATAATTATAATGATTTATTTCGCGACTGTTTGCGCGGGTTTTAGACGTAGTTATAATATTTAAATATTTTATATATTATGTCTCACTTTGTAGAATATACCTAATGTTATATCATTTTGCCAAATTTGCTCTATTTTCCCTTTTTGGTTTTCTGGTTTTATGGGAAAACTCAACTTTACGTCATCACCTTTCATGACCCTTATGTTTTTGGATGTCTGAGTAATTCTAATGTTTCGAATTCGCAAATTGCAATGTTGTTCCTTTGTTCTTATATTTTAATATTCTTGTCTGTTTCTGGACCGCCTCGTTGAGTGGTCGCAAGCGTTACAGCTGAGCAGGAGGTCCTTCAGTTCGCTTCCCAGGTCGAGCTAAGAGTTATACGGTTTTTCCATCAGGATTTTCTCAGTAGCAGCCTGGAAGTCTGGATTTGAGCCCGGTTGATGGCAATAGGATCGTCCCGTATTATGTGGGACTTAAACATGACTGGCGAGAGATGAGAGAGATGTACTAAAGATACTCGTATATCTCTGCCTAATTCTTCGGGGATTACAGGCGTGATGTTATATAAGTTATCTGTTTCTACCTCCAGCATTGATAGTATTGTGTACAGTCAGCTATAGCAATTAGCTGACACATCTTTGCAAAAATGGTTGAGATTTTTTAGAATACGAATCAATAGAATTTTATAATTCTTTTATATTTTATTTACTAGTAAATAAAAGGTACGAGTAGGTTGGGGAGTCACGGAGAGGTTCCTATAACTTAATGTGTTGGAAAGGGTATTTGCAACCATGAGCTATGTAGAGCAATTTCCCACGATGGTTTCATCAACATTTTTGATTTAGAAATCACCTACTCCTAAGTGTCTAATAAATATCATATGGCATATTAAACCCTGGCTTTAATAACAATATCTAATTAGAAACAATTTTCCACAATAATAATGCTAACAAGATTCTTATTTAACATGTCTCATCACGCGTGTCTATGACATCCTACTAATATTATAAATGTGAAAGTTTCTGAAGATGTTTGGATGTTTGTTATTTAATCACGCGTAAACGGTTGAACAGATTTGGATGAAAATTGGCACATAGACTATTTCATGGATTAACACATAGGATATTTTTTATCCCGTATCCCCACGGGATTATTAAAGCAAAAGTTTGTGAGGTTGGATAGATGGATGGATGTTTGTTACTCTTTCACGCAAACAATACATAACAGATTTGGATGAAATTTGGCCACAGATAGTTTATAACCAGGATTAACACATAGGATACTTTTTATCCCGATATTCTTATAGGATCAAAACTTATGCGGGTGAAACCGCGAGGCGCAGTTAGTATTTATATAAACAACAATATGACGGTACAAGGGGACGTGGGAGTGGCGTCTGTTCGGCCATGGTCTGCCATAACGTGGTGGTTAATGGGTGTCGCGATCCCTTGTACTTGGATGTAGGTGAAGTGGTTAGTTATGTGAGAACGTTCACGAGTAGGTTGCGTGAAGCAGTTAGGTCTTCGAGTTAATTTATTCCAATTCATGTTATTAATTCTTCTGAGTTTGTGTCGGTCTTTCTTCTCAGGTTAGTAGAACAGGAAACATGGAACTCATCTAGTTTTAAAACATTTAAATTTACTGTTGACGTATAATAAATAATTAGTAGATACATTACGATACGTGTGATTTTCAAACGCTCACACTTCATACACACGATTCACGCTCACGCTTTTCTGGGTAAAAATGGACTACTTAAGTCACAAAAAAGCGTCACTAGGTCACACAGTGCTGTAAGAGTGGTATATGAACCAATTTTCTGAAAGAAATATTAGTCATCATCATTTATCTTTTGATGACTGCCAAAGCCCGTCGTTGTAGCAGTTACCAGCAACTAACTTTCTTTCCTCGTGCAGCGGACGTAGCGGTACTAGGATCTTTTGGCGCGTCGCCAGAATCGGAACTAACGTCGCCATCTTGGTTTTACGAAACAGTTGCTCAAGTGCTTAAAAACACCGCCACGCTGTCAACG
This sequence comes from Luperina nickerlii, assembly GCA_963855955.1. Lineage (NCBI taxonomy): Eukaryota > Metazoa > Arthropoda > Insecta > Lepidoptera > Noctuidae > Luperina > Luperina nickerlii. Next base: position 21,359,081 of record OY979675.1, on the reverse strand, counting down.
TCACTCCAGAGCGGCTCCTTGCAGCAATGTATGCCCTTAGAAGGTAATTATAAGACTGGAACTCTGTCTCTCCGATAGAGCGATCCAATGGCACCTAATCTATACTAATATTATAAAGAGGAATTTGTGAGTTTGTAAGTAGGGGGTAATTTTTGGAAGTTCTGATCCGATTCCGAAAATTCCTTCACTGATGTGAAGCTACAGTATTACCGAGTGTCATAGGATATAACTTATGTTAAAATAAAAAGTCGCGGGCAGGAATTAGTGTAGGTAATAATGTATTGCCAAGTATCCTAGAGCTTCAATATTCACTTAAAGTAGTGCGTATCAGTTCCACTTTAGAGCTATTTGAGCCCCTAATTTTTGTGTATATGTATTCTACGTATACTATGTGTACTTTTTTTTTTAGGATGGGAAATAATCAAATGACTCCTCCCGCTCTGGGTGGAGTGGAAGGGAGTGTCAGACTCTTACTGACTAAAACCCACCCGTGTTTCTTCCTTCGCCCTTTATGTTCCGGGCCAGCGGTAACCCTTTCGGACAATCCCGCCGAATACTATGTGTACTTTACTTTAATTTTATGTTAAATGTGAGTAATAAGTAATAATAATTTAAGTAATCCCACACTTTTCTTCTCAAATATTTCTAGAACATTACACAAACGATATCTTGTTACATCGTTCAACAAATATGGCTTTGAACGCAAATTACTGGTTTCATGTAATTTGCGTCATTATTTCCGTCGTATTTATGTAAAATACCTGACATTTTGTGTATTTTTTGTCGTTCGTACAAATCCTTAGATTTATTAGTGAATTGATTGTTAGTGGCGCACCTCTTGTCTTGTATTTGTATGTCAATTTATCAATTATTATTATGGATTGGGTACAATAAAACTAGACAAGGTCCTTCTGGCTGGGAGGAAACATTTATTTTTATCAATTAAATTGATGTTTATAGTTTGGCGCAGCAATTTAAATTGGTCTCTATTAGTTGGCAATTAATAATTGGCATTGTTATGTAAACAATAGTTTGTAGAGTGTGGATCGCGTCTCAGCACAGAGCAAAGATGAATTCTGGAGAATAAATATAAAAATAATAAATAAAAATACATCACGCCTGTATTCCCAAAAGGGTAAGACAGAGGTATAGGTACTGTTACAATTTGTACGGGGGCGTAACGATATAATTGAAAAAACTTTGACTTGAATTAAATATATTCACGACTTTACATCATCACGCTATATCTAGCACTGCCTACCTAAACAAAACTTTCATATTAAAATATTTGACACTTGCTTGAACGTTCGAATGGAACTCACCGGCAATTATAACCAGCCTGTATGTACTGCTAAAGGTAGAACTACACAGTCTGTACACCCACACATTACGCCAGTCATGTTTAAGTCCCATCCAATAGGGGCAAGCCTATTGCCATCAACTGGGCGTAAAATCCTGATTCCGGGCGGTTACTGAGAAATTCCTGATGGAAAATCCCAGTAACACTGCGCAATCTGACAGTCGAACCCAGGACCTAACTTTTAGACCAACGAGGCAGTCAGTATTAATGACAGTCCTACAGATTTCCGACCTGTACGTATCTAAGGACTAAAACAGTATTCAATGTAACAGAAGGCTGTGATAAGCTGTGATAAGCAGTTAGTTTCAGATTGCTATTTGAAACCATTATAAGCATTAAGTTGATTTTTACGGCTCGTAAGTCGTACCTATAGGCTGATTAGCGGTGATTTTAAATTTTCTATATTGCGAGTTCCCAGTTCTGTATAGAGAGTAGTTATTGGGATGCATGAAGAAGCCTCCTCGTGTAGCGCAGTTTGTTCCGTCAGTTACTCAACGGAACCGAGCGCTCGGCGCATCCTGGACAGTCACACCCAACACTTTATTTGACTGAGCAATTCTTCCCTTGCGGTGGTAGGACTAACGCCCACCTGGTTTGCGACCACCCTCCCACCGGAGTCCGGCGTCAAGCAGCCTGCTGTGTTTCGTCAATGCGTGGAAGTTCCAGTGCTTTAGGCATCTTCTGGGCACGCTCGATCATTGCTCATCCATCGCTTTCCATCAGGCGTGACCGAGATCACGAGCGGGCCCATTCAGCAAAAAAAGTAGCAACTTTTAATTATCTGTTTATACCCAAGTTTCAACTGAAGGCCAATTATCGTAATTAAAAATGTTTAAAATCTAGTCGCAATCTCATTTCAGCGACAATCAATGTCAAGTACTTACTTGAAAAAATTTTAGGTCACTTTTGGTCCCTAGGGATTAAAGAGCTATTTTAGTCCCTGTTTACGAAGAACACACTAGTTCTTTTTGAATAGATGTGATAAAAATACCTTTTTATCACTTTTTAAAAGTGATTTGAATTTGGAATGTGGATATTGTTATTAAAAATCCAGTCACCAAAGAGATCAATCACGAACATTTTATGAACAAGTAACAGGCTCTATGATAAAGTAAAAGGCGCGCAATCCATTAAAAAAAAAAGTGGAAAAATAAAAAAATGCGCGAAAAGCATTCTGCCTTCGTTCGTAATTGTTTACTCAAAATTGTATGTAAATAAACGTACTATTCTTATTCATAAGTTGCACTTACTTATTTTTTCAAAGAGGGTGATAAAAAGTAGTGTCCACCTCGGGAGCAACACTATTTTGAGCTCAAGTGACGTACTTTGAATCCTTTGCTCCGCTCTGGATTCAAAGAAACACTCTCGCCTTCAAAATAGTTGTTTACTCCCTTGGCAAACAATCTACTATTTTGATAGATAGAGACTGAGATTAGAATGCGAACTTTCGTAAAAATACGGGAATCGCCTTCGGTAATGTTTACAGGAATGTTTCAGTTTTGTAGCTGTTTCTATTAAAATTTTCATCTTGCTTCTTCTATGCTACAAGGGGATATTTTTAAAGAAAAACCAAAGTCGAGTGCATGAATTGTTTATTTTGTACGTCTCCGTGGAATATATTCATTACAAACATTTGTTTACGAAATAAAAAAAACACTCTACTTATATTTATATTTACAAAAAAAAAAAAACACGTTTGTCAAACAAACTATTACATTTGAGTATGAATGTGTAGATAATTTCACTACCTTGAGTAAATGGAAATATATATATATAAAAGTTTACATCAACGATATTGAGCAAGAATAGGAATGTTTGTGTCACAATCGAGTATATCCTTTTGCTCTTATCATCTCTTCCTAATATAGAAATGAAAAAGAAACAAATAACTTTATAAAAAAATTAGGTAACACCCCAAAATCTAAAAGAGATAATAAGAGTTCTTTTCACAAAATCAATATAAAAGTACAGCCGACAGTCGTGATTAAATAATAGAACTTAGCTACAGATATAGAATACGAAGACCTAGAAATATAAAAGGCTTCACAATGCACCCGAAGTTAACACTTTACAACCACAAACAACACTTCGAAATTCTACTAGAAATAAATTATATTCAAACTTTTATACAAAAATATATAAGATTCTTTTCTTAGTTATGGAATGTTGCAACGCCCGGCTGTTTCCTTTTTCCAAAAAACAGTAATCATTATCTATAGTAACCTAACTTACACTATACAAAGAATAATTTATTTATTTACATTCGTTTTGTACATAACCTTATACCGGGCTTGCTAAGTACCAATAACATTGTATTTACTAAACATTACTTATTATACGTATTTGGATAGACTCTTTCAAGCGATAACAAATCAAACAACATTCGAGTGTTTGAGCTTAAACAAAAATCACATTCCTCTATACTGGCCTTTGATTCATTCACTGACGCGTAATAGTCTATAGTAACGGCACTAGGTGACGCGGCGTGTGACGTCAGACTTTGGTGGTGAGGTCCAGAGGGTGCAGCTTGATCCTCTTTATTTGTGAATATGACACGTCCTCCTCCTCGCTGGCGGACCCCGCGCCGCTGCCGGATTCTCCGTCATCATTGTCTGGCACTATAACTTCACTGTCGTCTGATCTTCGTCGCGCAGAACTCGACCTACCATCAGATTTAACTGATAAGTCCATGGGGTTTTCCTGCAGCGGAGATTCAGAGGTTCTCCTTTCAGCCGGAGGTGTCGGGACAAATTCCGCTTCAGAAATCACATCCTCCTGAGGAGTTGGCTGGGTAGACCGCTGTTGTTTTAAAATCTCATCCAGGAAGAAACGTTTCGACGACTCTGTCCGCTCATTGTGGTCGTCGATTCTGACGTCATTGTTGTTCTCAGCAGCTTGCCTCAACGCTGCGTGGTCTAATAGATGTCTTGAATATATTGGGTGGAAGCCTGGCGGGAATAGCAGCGGGTGATTGTGGGCGAACGGGCTGAACGGCGGCGGGGGTAAGAAGGGCGAGTGGGGGAAGTGGGGCAAGGAAGCGATGTTGGCGAGGTGGAGGGGGACATAGCTATCTCTGGGCGGCGTCAGCGGTCTGTCCGGTGGTCGCGATTGTGTAAGTCTGGATTTTTCGTCTAATTTTGGCGAAGACCCGCTTTTATGTGAGTCTGGGGACGCGGAACAAGGAGGCTTGTAGTCGTCTAAGCCGAGGAGAGCGAGTTCTTCTTTTGACCTTGGTCTCGCGAGTCCTGGGAACAGGTGAGGTGGGAAGGGAGGCGCTAGCGGGTGGTGGGGCGAAGAAGGCACTCTTGGAGGCGACTGGGACTGTGCAGCTTGCTGTTGTTCTTGCAGGAGGCAGTGGATCTTGAACCAGTTGGAGCGGCGTCCGTACCGCGAGCCGGACTTGGACATGCCCACCATGAGGCACTTGCGCAGGCGGCACGCCTTGCAAGCAGTGCGGTTCTTTTTGTTGATGACGCATTCTCCGTTGTTCTTGCACTCCGTGATGGAGTTCAGGTTGTTGTAGGAGCGGCCGAAGAAGGACTGGAAAGAGAGAGAAAATACCACGTTAATTCCAGTGAAATTTTAAATTATATCTAAGTATATCCTAACTTCCTTACAAGAACATACAATTAATCAATTATTGCCTGATAGAGGTTTGTTAACCTTTCACCGTACAAATCTACATGGAACCAAGTCAAGGCAATAAATAATAATAATAATATCCTTTAGAATTAATTTTTGTAATATCTACAAAGTATGACCAACGCGCACCCCCTCTTAAAGCTGATATTTAGCACTATACGATGAAACAACACATCTCACACTCCCGACATCATAATGAACAACGATTAATTAGCAATTGTTTGTCATATCGTTAATTAACCGCCCGTAAATAACTGTCAGCTCTAAAATTTAATCAGCAAAACGGGTAGCTACCGGTTGCATGCATATGCATAGTACTCAATTGAATATGTATAATTGATATGATGGCCAAGAATTATGGTCCAGGCCCTGAATAAAATTGAAAATGAGAGGTCGTAGGTTGCTCCTAGCTTACGTGGCTAATTAAAATGACGTTATTAAAACATATCGCGGTATATAAAGCTCGTTATTGGTGGAATGTGTGGCTGTAGTGTATTTTTTCCTGGGTGGAGCTGGAGAACTAAGGTGTTGTTTATGGCATTTTGAACTATGGTTTGTTGTTTTAAGTTTTGAGCAGACAGTTCTGAATGAGACATAGTTTTTTTAACCGCAAACACTTGATTCATAAATTGTGAGCACGGCTACACATCAAACTATACATTTTTTTTTTTTTTTTTTTTTTATTTGAAATGGGTTTGCTCTTGACTCTAGTCTAGGTCAGAGATGACAGAGACAAAGTCTACGATGGAGTGAGCTCACCCAGAAGAAGCCTGATACATAAACAATATTTAAGCGGTCTTCTGAAGGCAAATTCTCGTAATTTAAAACGTTCAAAATTTAGTCGCAGTCGCATCTCGGCGACAAACAAATATCAAAAACTTGTCAAAATGTAGGGAAATTAGAGGTATTTTTGAGAGATTGAGACTGACATCAGACTGTGAACGTTCCTAAAATTACGAGAATTGCCCCTCTGATCAGTCTGAATTTAAAAGCTTTTATTTTATTTATTTAGTGACTGGCTGGAAGAAAAAGAAGTAAAGACTATTTGAATGAAACTTTTTGTTTTTTTTTATTGTGGGGCTTTGAAGATTAATTTGTCTATCGATTAGCAGCATCATGTGAGAATCTATTTTCCCAAAGGGTGATAGAGGTCAGATGAGAGTCAGTAAGAAACCCGTCGTGTCACTATTAAAACAACCGGTCAAGTTTACCCGTTCTTTCACGTGCTAAGATGACATATAACATTATTTCCTTTCAAGTTCCAATAAATGAGTTTACAAGACTCACTATCAAGACAACTTGGTAAAGTTTGACCTAAACCCGCAGTTACACGGCCGGTTAGCGGCCGCCGGAGCGCGTAACTCCGATAGTGAAAACATAGCCTTACAAATGTCGTGTTCATGGTTTAAGACGCCACTTCCGGTCTCCGGTGGATATGGGCCGGTTCGGTTCCGGTCTGCTAGACGCGTTTAACTATGGTTTTGTTTTCATTTGACCTTGATTTTTCAGCGAATTTCTTACGTAAGTGTGGTCTATTGTTTTAGAGTTTTTTTTGAGATGAGTATTTGATTGCTGAGATTTAAAGTGCTCGAATTGTTTGATCGTAATCGTTATTGTACTTGATACTGTTTTGTATTACGAGTTTTTTTGTATCTAAAATGTTAAGATCTATTAATTTATTGTAGTTTTTCTTGGGTATTCACGCTGGTTTTTTGCGGTCTTATAGGGGTACACCTCGTTCCAATTTCAAAAAGCTGGGAAAAGCGCGTTTTAATACTTCTACAAAACAATCTTATAACCTAAATGTACAATATTTATATTATACTAGCAGCTTCCCGCGGATTCACACGCATAAGTGTCAATCCCGTGGGAATATCGGGATAAAACTATCCTACGTCCTTCCCCGGGATGAAATCTATCTCTCTGCCAAATTTGATCGAAATCCGTTCAGTGGTTTAGGCGTGAAAAGGTAACATACAGACAGACAGACAGAGTTACTTTCGAATTTATAATATTAAGTATGGATTGAGCTAATGAGCTGTGGGGCCTGTGGGCGAAGATAACCACTACGTGGAGCCCGGACACAGCTAAACGGCGTCACTGGAGACCCCGTAGAAGATGGTGCGACGAGTTGCGAGAAAACAAACGATCAGTGATCAGTGGTCAAGTCATGGTGAGAGGCCTTTGCTCAGCAGTGGGATGACGCAGGCTAACATTATGTGTATTATATTAAAGTATCAACCACAAATATGTGCACAGTAACATGAAAAACGAGCGTTAACTAAACATACACGCGTTAACATTACCAAAATGGTTGCAAAACGCCACACCGTCGCATGAATGACAATCAACTGCCACCTGCTACTGACGCCATGCTGTTTCGGTAAGTGGGACCGTCCCGAAATGGACGGAGGAAAATACCCGGTTAGGTATGTATTTTTTAGAGTTCCGTACCCAAAGGGTAAAAACGGGACTCTATTACTAAGTCTCCACTCTCCGTCTATTTGTCTGTCTGTCACCAGGCTGTATCTCATGAACCGTGATAGGTAGACAGTTGAAATTTTCACAGATTATGTATTTATGTTGCCGCTATAACAACAAATACTAAAAATAGACTAAATTCAATATTTATGGGGGGCTCCTATACAACAAATGTGTATTTTTCGGCGTTTTTGCCTTGTGGTACGGAACCTTTCGTATTCGAGTCCGACTCGTACTTGGCCAGTTGTTTATTTTTTTATAATTTGTTTAATAAAGTGCATTATTACTTTATGAATTATACATTACAATTGTGATAAATTTATTTATTAGTTAACAAACTTAAAATAATATAAATAATATGCAACCTTCTATATAATATTATATAAAACAAAGTCGGGTTAGTTACACCATTTATAATTCAAGAACGGCTGGACTGATGTTTAAGGTCTTCGATTTCTTGGATTTGTCTCCTCCCCAAATAGCAGAACAACTACGGACAAAAATTCGAGAAAAAAGAATATGGATATAATTCACTTTCTCATACATTCGTTCTTATTGAGTCTGAGGCGGGTGTGAAGTTCGCCGGGTCAGCTAGGTGTAGGTATAAATGTGTAAAAAAAGAGGGAAAAGAATCATAGGGCATCAAAAAATCGACCGCATCGGTGTCAATTTTCATATTTATTCCTGCACAAACAAATGTAGTACAGGGTAAAATATGTTTTTTGTTTAAATCAACTAATTCAAATTAAGGCCCATAAACAAGAATTCAATCTCTGTTAACAACACTAAACATTCTTGAAAATATTGGAAAAAATTTCAAAATTGATTGGTTAACTTCGGTAAATGCATCAGTAAAATAATTTATTTTCAGTCTTTATGTTTAATATTTAAATCCTCACGTAATTTCTGAGTTGGCCTCGTAATTGCGAAACTAGACATTCTCATTCTGAAAAATTGACAGTTGAATATGCTAAGAAGTGTTAAGAGTATTATTATTTCTTATGAAATATTACGTTCTTCAACATTTGACCAAGAAATTATACAGCTTAAGACCATCTTCCATTTAAAATAAAATAATAAATTGGCCTAAAACTTGGAAACAAAATACCAAGAAAATATGTGTAAAAAATAACAAAAACATAACAGCCGGCAAGTTATGGGAAATCTCGGTATGGTGACCCTACAATTGACCAATTGCAGGATCACGTCATAGATGAAGAATTTAAACTGAAACAATGCCATCTTTGAACGTGCTGCGTGCGTGATGCGAATTATACTGCGCGCGCGCGGCGTTATTCGACATAACATTTTCCCAAAGGAAATGATCCCTTATTTTTATGATCATAAGTGTGATTTCACGTTGACAGCCGAAGCTTTATTTTGGTGATGACATCGCTAATTTAAAAGAAAAGATAATAATAAATACTTATAAGTTGTATGTTGTGTTATATTGTTATACAATGCTGGCTTTTATTCGTATTTTCTGTATTTGGTATGACTTTGACACATTAGGTAACGAACCAGTAAATGTATTTAGCCTTAGGTGCCTAAATCAAATGCAGTCCTACCTTTGTTTCTATACTAAAACAATATTCCTACATTTATAGCGAAGTCCAGCAAAGGACAGTCGCACACAGCTGCAATCGACAATCCCCCACGCCAACATATTTAAATCGTTTAAAGTAATTAAAGTAAAGTGGCGTGCAATGATTCAATATGATATTTAAATTAATTGAGTAGATAAAAGCGAGGGGAATCGCAGCCGTCGCATGCGTTATATTAATTGCATCATATGTTTTATTCTAAGGTACAGGTCGGTATACAAATGTTTCGAAGATTTTTTACATTAGTAACATTGATAGATACTATTGGTTTATTTACTGGCTGCACTTGAAATATCATTGTCCTGATCTGAACAAAGAGTGGCATTTAAATTAAGTATTGAGTTAGTAAATAACAATAATTGTTGTTAATAACCACTTTAATAGTGGGTACCTATCCGTAGTATTCAAAAAAGGTGATGATTATTTTAATGTTCTTGGACTCATTCAATTATAATAATTATCAATTAAAAATAACATTGGTTACGCGCCAGATATGGCTATAAACCTGAAAAGGTTTATTAGACTAAAAAATCATCTTTCTACAATATTATAATTGCTGCAAGTACAATTTTAAGACATTTACAAGTAAGACTTTTTACTCCAATAATAATTGACAGTAATTTAATGAAAAAAAGCTCGACCATACTATGAAAAAAAAAACGAAAGACTTTCAAAAACCTCAGCAGCACATTATAGCCCCCGTAAGCCAACGTGCACAGTTGTGCATGTCACAGTACCTGTAGTTAATAATCAGTATGTGCATAAATTGGCTGCGTTGCGCAAGAGTCGCGGGCGGCGCCGGGCGACGGGCGAAGTTACGAGCGACCTGGCCGCAGCCACCTATGACCTGCGCGCGCGCCGCTTACCTACAAGTGGGGGGATAGATGATAAGGGTGGGTGCTGATGGCTCAGGAGTTATGGTTGATGTTTTTTTGATATGTCGTCCTTTGCTGTGTGGAGCTTGGGAAAGAGTAAGTAAAATCGTTTTTGGAAAATTGTTTGAGAAACAGTGAAAGTTTCAGTGAATTTAAAGATGAAAATAAGACACCATAATAAATACTTAAAAGACGTATTTAAATGACCGTTTTAGGATTACAAGTGGAATGGATTTTCAAGTTATGGTTGTGAATTTATGAAAACTGTCCATAAACCATTTCAAACAACCATGTAGCTACAAAAATATTACTTCTGAGTTTAAAATAAAACTGCAGAAAGTTCTCTCAACAAAAAAACAATATATTTCAGTTCCTAGTCCGCAATTGTACACTAAGCGCTAGCTCGCGGTCATAAAAGCAAAGGATGCGCGGGCGCATCGCTGGCGAGAGGTGAACGTAAGAGAACAATAAATTATCCGTTGCTAGGCAACGCGGGCGACAGACGAAACGTGAACACTATGGTTTTTATTAGACCTTTCATTTTGTTAAGGATTTTACTAGGAACCGTTTAAATTGTGGTCACCTTAGTCGGATTGACAGTTCAGGAATTTAACTAAATTTCGTGTTTTAAAACCAGATACTAATTTGACAGGTATAATGTCAAACTTCCATACTAAAAAAACGCAAAATTTTGGCGTTTGCGGTTTTTCAGACTTAAATGTTAGATTAGCATCTGGGATTTAAAAACGAACTTTAAAAAAATAATGATTTGGGTAGATTTATTAAGTAAAGTTGGTACTACAATGTATGTGTATATAAACTTTGTTCTCATATTACTTACACGTGGTAATATAATTATGTAACTGCTATTAATTACACAAGTTATTATCTCTTGATGTCGGCTGATATCACTAGATGGCGTTAGTTGTTCTAATATTTGAACTAGTTGCTAAGCAGCAGTTTTTCAGTAAAGTATACTTCATTGTGCCATTTCGGTACCTAAAGGGGTTTTTTTGGCCCTAACGGGCCCCTACAAGCCTGCCGGGTCAGCGGGATTGTCCGTAAAGGTTACCGCTGGCCCGGAACATAAAGGGCTAAGGAAGGAACACGGGTGGGTTTTAGTCAGTAAGAGTCTGACACTCATCATTCATCATGTCATTTGATGATTTCCCATCCGCTAAAAAATAGAGGTTTTTTATTTATATGTATTAGACTGTAATCGTTCTTTCTGATAAGGGTCATCTTGCAATGTAGGTTTAAACAATTCTATAGGTATTTAATCAATGTACCGTTTATGTTGCTAATATCAAGTTGTATTAGAGCTAACCGCAATAACATTTTTATGGTTTGCTTATTATTTATGGACCATTCGGTGATAAGATTTAATGGACCAATAATAACGCTGTTGAAGGACAGTTATTTCACGCTCTTTAACCCTTTGTATAACGATCATACAAGTTATTATCAGACCACCATCAAGAAAAGACATGTCATCATCTGCCTAGCCTTTTCTCAACTATGTTGGGGTCGGCTGCCAGTCTAACCGGATGCAGCTGAATGCCAGTATTTTACATGGCGCGACTGCCTATCTGACCTCCATAACATAACCCAGTTACCGGGTAATATGATAGCTCTTGGTAAGAATGGTTGTCAGACTTTCGGGCTTCCGACGACCCGTAACGACTGCCAAAGATTCACGATTGACAGCCGTGGCCAGCGGCTTAACGTGCTTTTCCGAGGCACGGAGAGGTCTCGGTGTGTAAAGATGGTCACCCATCCATGGACCAACCGCGGCAAGCGTAGCTTAGCCTGATCAATCGACCCGTGCGGCTGTTATTACTTCGCCACGGGTCCCTCCATCATGTCAAGACATGTATCATAAGAAGTGATTTTCAAATTTTCTTTAAAATTTGCGGCAAGATCTGTCATCAGAGGGGGCGTATAGTTCTGGCTGGGACTGATGGAAAAACTTGTGTTATTTACTTATTTAGGTATAAGCTTTTCTGTAAGCTTTCTTTAAAATTAAATAAATAAATATTAATTTTATTGTACACCAGAAAATACATAACAAAAAAAAAAAATTGTCATTACAAAACATACAATGGGCGGCCTTACCGCTTTCTGCGATCTCTTCCAGGCAACTTTAGAATGGACAGTGATTGCGTGGATATATTGTATTATTATAATTAACTATACCTACAAGATTCTCCTATAATAGAAACCGTAGCAGAAGCTGGGACTAAAATCCCCACCACTGTGGGTGTTTTAATAACCCATTAATAAGCCTAACAAACTTAAATTTCCTCAAACGACACGGTGGTGCCGCGAAAATTTATAGTATCATACCCATAACCCATGAAATACGACCCTATGTGCACTAAAACTGGTCCTTTAGTCCTCATCGCAACAAAATGTGGCGCCATAACTTTGTAGTGGCGCTTTATGGTGTATTAATAGGTGATGGACCCCACAGGTTTATGGGGATTACTTTGTTCGTCATTGTAAGTATATAACTATGGAAGCTATGGGCCGGTAGACTGTCGAGAGAAAGAATGGTGGTATATGGAGAGATTTCATTTTGGTATTTGATTTGTCTATGGGTTTTTGTGAGAAAAAGTGTCAGAAGAGTTTCTGCTAGGTATATTTATTTATTTATTTTATTAATTGTTTACTGACGCCAGCACATCAAGCTACTACAATCTGTCAAAAGTCTCTAATAGATTTACAACTTTAACTCTAAGGTATAAGGTTCAAAGTTGATTGGGAAAATTTGACAGTTTCGGGCAGCTTGATATGCTGGTGTCTGTACACACAGTCAAATGCAATTGGCATATGACATAATTGTAATTTGAGTATAAAGGTTCTGCTTATTTCTTAAGAAATTTCTTCCAGCAGACCTGCGAAAGGAGAAGTAAAAAAGAAATGTAGACAATAGTGTGTGAGAACAAGAAGAGAAAAATATGAATGTGTGAATGTGTGAAATATTAAATATACACATAATTATACATACAGACAGACAGACAGAGTTACTTTCGAATTTATAATATTAGTATGGATATTTACTTAAATAAATACTCACAGTATAGAGGAAAGGTAATGCTCTTTTAATCGAAATAGTAGTAGTATAGTAATTATAACGGTGGACTTTGAATGGTGCTTAGACATCTTGTTCATCAAAAACCGTTGAAAGAGTGCTTCAACTATTAGTCCATCATGGTTTAATTACTTAGATTGATTCAGTGTTTCAATATCAATCTTTTAATATTACAGTCATTAAGATTAAGACTAGATAAGCCAGAGACAAATTGGTCATTCTAATTAATCCACCCATTGTTAAGCTATCAAGGAAAACTTTAAAATAAACTACCGTCTCATCACAATGCAAATCATAATTTAACACATGATTCATTTTGTTATATCGATTTTTGATGCGATTTTTTATCGATAAGTGTGACAAATCGAGTGGAGACCCCGTGTGGACTTTCCAAATGAACCGTTGGCAACATCACGCACGCGAAACAAGCGTGAGAACGAGCAGATAACATTAACAACATCAAATTTTGACCTTTCTCCTACTGTGGTGACCCGTACCAATACCATTTTGCACTCCTTCAACTTCAAAATCATCAATAATGAACCTTAAACCACACTTGACAAGCCTTAAAATTGATTGCTGCAGAGTTTTTTCGATAGTAAAGCGATGTTGGCTCAAAACGCGAGCGCGTGTCATCCCGCGTTTGCGTTCGGAAGCACTGACCTGCACCGCACCGCGATGTTTTGATTGGCTCTGACATTCAAATACAATCGATTATTCGTTTAATTTGAATCGATACCGCTCGTGATTTGCTCGTCGGGGAAATCGACGTTCACATTCGAAATTGGAACATTTTATTTTTTATTCAAATGCCTAGACTATGATGATGATACATTTCTCAGAATTCGAATTGAGAATACAATTATTTAAGTTACAAAAATGTTGCCAGGATGAAATAAATAGGATGTGTGAGTTAAGCTGACCGATATAAATTCACCTGTTAACATTTAATTACTGACCTATCAATTTACGTTAGGAGTTACACAATAGCTGACGTTATTAACAACAATAGATCCTTGAACCCGGCAAAATCGTATAAATTATGCAACAATACTAATCGTACAACATGTCCGACGGACGCCGCTGCAGATTTCGTGACGGGAATAAAAATTATTGCCATGCTCCAATAAGTTGATCGGTGTGCCAACTGCGTTGCGTCCGTTGACAATTTCGACACGAAACCTCTCTAAAACAATGACAATCATTAACCGGCCTGCCAATCAATTGTCGACTAGAAATTAATGATTTAAAATTCAAATTCGCGTGACTAATCTTCGCCAATCAATACAAATAAAACAAGACCGTACACGCAAAAGTGAGTAAGTGCAAATTTGAATCGATTGCGGGCGCTGCGGAATCGAGACGAATCGATTCACCCCGTGAATTGTATTGCAAAGTGAATAGGCGGTATGTCGCTACTGTGACGGCCGTTGCGGCAAATGAACCGTTTTATATTGATCTCGTTTTTAATTGATACCTTGTCGGTGCAAGGTTGTATGCTAAACAAATATTGATAATGTCATTACTGTAATATTATTTAAAGTAGGTACTTAGATGTTGAAACTACAAGCTCTGGATTATCGAGTCAAATATTTATGTACCGTTAAATTGAAGGCTCTTCAGTAACTTGTATTTGTTTTTCACAATGTGAATGTCATGTCAAACAAGACCGCATCCCATTAGGAAGTAGAAGGAATACGCAAATGAGCATATACCCAAGTAGGTACTTATTACTTACATTAACGACTTGCGATTACCGTACATAAAAAGTCACATACCTAATCAAGCAATACTTTTTCACAGATCCCGCGCCAAGCGAATCCAATTAAAGTCTAACCAGCACTTAGTCGAGCATCTAATTGAAAACTAATTAACTCAATATAGGTCATTATCGATTTAAATATAATTAAACATATAGAAGCATTAAAGCCAATTAAAATAGTCCTATTAATTAGCCGACGAGGCTATTAAGGTTTATTCTTTTCGCTTAAGGTTTCACGTTGACAAATTACGCGCGCGGTGCCTTTCATGGCGAGTTCGTGGCGAGAGGGCAATTGTCTCCGTACAATACGATTACACACACAGATAATTCTAGAAAAACCTTTAAAAGCAAATTAGAGAATGATTTATTACTGAACGGGTTACGAAATGTAACTGAGCGGTGCCGTTTAGGGTGTGTTTAGATGGTTTGGTTTTGGCAGTGGTGTGGTATGAATTACAAAAAAAAATATCGTTTTTGTGTAATTATTTGTAAATCTAAATATTTCTGTTAATTGCTTTTAGTTTTTAGGTCTACTGTCTTTAAACATGGTAGCTAAAAATCTCAGCAAACAATTTAAGAAATGCTCTACACAATGCCGTTGTTACTTTTTGCTGTTTAAACATAGACCCTACTTTTCAAGAGTCGCGTATATTCTTCTTTTAGTCAGACCAGACAGGCTGATGATACCTAACCCAATTATTACATCACATTATTCCACTGAACAGAACCTCGCTATAGACGCGACCTAACCGCCAAATATCTTTTCCGCCAGTGTTTCCCGATCGCGTGCCATACCGCAATTTAAATGTGCTCCAAATTTGAAAATAATTCGTTTCCCCTGATGACGCACGGCCGTGCGAATTAGAACGTTTATTGGATGAGCATTTGACAGTGACAGCCTTGTTCTGATGTTTGACAATTATATTTTTACTATCTGTGGGGTTTCCCGCTCTTCCCATGAACCCATAAAAAGTTCTAGGTTTCAATATAATAAAATACAGACACATAGGTACAGCTGTAAAACAATCTTACTTGCAAGATTCCTTTCCTTGTACCTCGCAACAGAATTACTTTAAAATATATCTGTAGAAAACCTAAAAAGCGACTATTCCTATCCAGCAATCGACGATTCACCATCAAAGGACAGAAGGTGAACTAAAAAAGATATCAACAGTATAGTATATAGTAACGGCTAGCGGTGGGTTCAGACGGCCAGCTAATGGCAGCAGTGATTAATGTTGATCGCCTGTCCTCGGCAAAAACGTGTGAACCCGTCTTAGTGCTCCAATTATTGCGTAACTCTTGGTTGCTCTGTATGTTATCATTACGGTTGCTGCTTTATGAGGTGAGCTGAGGTGAAGGATTGTTTAACAAAAGTGGCCTTATAGAGTTTAGTTTCATCGGCATTGACGTAGAAATAGCCAGATATGGTAGCTAACATGGTTGCAAAGAGCAATTACTAGGAACTTGTTTGGGAAGAGGTTTCGAGGATATTATTAGACTGTCGTAGACAAAATTTTTCGATATTTCCACTCATATTTCATAAAATCACACTGTAGATTGGGTACCGAAAAAAAAACACATTTCTTGTATAGATTTTCTGTCCTTTAATTTTTAACTTTATTATTTCTTACTAGCGACCCGCCCCGGCTTCGCACGGGTGCAATGCTGATACTAAATACACTACAGAAAAACTGTGAACGTTGTATATAAAAACATAGCGGCCCGCTCCGGCTTTTTTATAGGCACGCTCTTGCCGCACCGGGCGGCCGGCCGGTACCGCCGCAAACGCTACGTCCCGCAATTTTTAAATCTGTAATATCTTCGAAAATTTTCACTTAAATCATACGGTGTAAAGGGCCATGTAGATCTATATTAAATGAACAATGTATTCAAGGTATTTAATTGGTTAAGGATTAATGCTGTATTGGTTAAAATCGCTTCGAAAATTAGCCATTATTTGTCGTAAAAAGTAAATGACAAAAAAAAATTATTGTGGGTTATCCATAAGAGATAGACATAATATACCATCACGGACTTTTCTGTAGACCTTTTCAATGTGTACAATACTTAGTACATTATTTTGATAAAACTCGTAGGGTTCAGCCTGCGTTTGCAATGCAAGCGGAAAAAATGTAATTATTTACGACATCACATTAGAAACCTCAAAAATAACAGTACTTCTCCACTATTTAATGGATGTTATTATACATATAAACCTTCCTCTTGAATCACTCTATCTATTAAAAAAAACCGCATCAAAATCCGTTGCGTAGTTTCAAAGATTTAAGCATACAAAGGGACATAGGGACAGAGAAAGCGACTTTGTTTTATACTATGTAGTGATTAGAGCAGCAATAAAATTACACACTCTGTGAAAATTTCAACTGTCTACCTATGAAAGCCAGACGGACGGACGGATGGACAGCGGAGGCTTATTAATAGAGTTCCGTTGGCACCCTATGGGTACGAAGCTCTAAAAAGAACTATTCAATGTTTGTTTGAATCACGATTGCGTACATGATACATCTCAACCACCAAAAACCAACGTCCACCACAAACAATTCATCGTTACTAACCCAAATTACCACGGCCCATTACCCAGTAACCAGCAGATAACCATCATGGTAACCCAAAGGTTTATGGTGTACCGAGCAACGTTGCCAAACCTCCACTTAAGTTCACGAGCCGGAAAATAGTCGACGAAATATCGAAACTGATTTAGAATCCATTTTGAAAATACTACGCAACTCTATGAGAGATCTGGGTTAAAAATTTGCCCGTGAAATCATTTAAACTGGTGCTGAAAATTGGTTTGATTAGTATTCATCTTGGATTTAGAAGGCTAGGTTTGAATAATAGAGGTGCTGCAGATGCTGAGATTTCCAGTTTGAAAAGTTTAGTAGGTGTCTGTAGGGTATCCTTCCATCCTCCGCCGCATGCCCTGTCACCTGTGCACTTGATCATCTTATGACTGTGTCAGTGAGCGGAGTTCGCGCAGCTGAATTTTAGACCAAAGATGTTTGAACTTTCGGTCATCGATACGCTAAGAAGAAGTACTAATGAGTGGTTAGCTATGCCAGTTGGTTGTCAACCTATCTGAAAAAAGGTGTCGTTGCCATTGAAATTAAATAATTGTCTAGGCTATAAGAATTGGTAGACTTGTAACATGATACAGGTAGTAATCTTTACCTGGGTGTATTGTGGAAAAGGGATAAGTAACTTAATGCAACTAAGCTAAAATAGTATTTAAGTGTTATTCATGAGCCTTCAATTAAATTCTGAACACATACGGTAATAAATTTCCGTTTTAATTAACTCTATTTACTTAGGTTATATATTATTTACACACTAACTCTATAATAGAAATAAACATATTTACAAGTATCAAAAAGGGTTACAGGGCGTCGAAAAATTCGTCCACATCGCTGTCAACAGGAAAAGTGCCCAGAAGGCTGGCAGCATTGCCACGTTGGATAGCAATGCTGATTCTTTGGGCAATAAAAAATTTTGACATACGGTTGAATAGCTTTTAAATAATTAAACTATACTGCATCAAGTACTCACAGTAAATGACTAAAAGCTACAAAAAAAAATCTATCAAGCAGCAAGCACAACAATCAACCGTTCAGGCCGTGGGTTCGAGTCGCGTGCGACGTATTTACATACAAACGGGTGCGCGGGCGCACGCCATAGTTAATTACACGACACGAGACAAATTGACGACCGCCCGCTAACGATCACCGCTAACCACTGAGCTCAAGGAATAAAATAGCTCTTTTTATGTTTTAATTAAATAGTTGTGCTGGAACTTCAGTTTAATGCCTATAATATTTTGATGGGGTACGTAAAAATAGAAAATAATTAGGTATATTTATTAGCATCTGGTGGTCATTCAAGAGCATGTTATACAAGTTTTATTAATATTAATTTTACGTAGTCTAGAGAGATTTGTCTTGTCGATCTGAACCCAGTAATGACCTGAATCTATCTTTACCTAAATCGATTTGTAAATTTCAGAAAAACCAATCGCCTTTTCCTGTTATATAACCTACTTTATTAACCCAAAACCGAGTTGATTACATAACCTTGGTAGCCATTGTGACTCGAGACATCCTGAGCCGGTATCCACCCTTGCACAAGCCATTGTCGGTCAGTTCCACTTGCATTCATACAAATTGTTGTTGCGCAAGAAGGAAATTGTCGTTTGTATGGACTAGTGGGTTTAGTACGGTTCGCCCTTGTTAGAATAAATGTAGCGTAAGATTGATTGCTAATCGAGAATTGTTTAATAGAAATGAACGAGATTTTCTTTAGGTACGCAGTTTTCATAGCATTATTTATGAAATAAGGAGACTTCCATAACTTGCTTTTTATATAAAAAATAATACCGATCTACTACTTCCCACTGCCAGGCAAAGGCTTTTCTCATAAAGAGAAGGCATGGGCATTGATCACCATGCTTGCTCAAGGAGGATTGGAGGTAACAAACTTTTTTTTGTTATTAGTCCAGGTTTCCTTCGGCTGTAGTTTTTCTCTATGGTATGTTAGTGCTTACTTGGTTTGAATTAAATGAATATTAATTTTCTTAAGATTTATTAGTGTACGTTTGCGGAAAGTGTTAAATAGTGTGAGACACGCGAGTTCAGCAGAAAACTAACCTCATTTATTACGCATCAAAAAAAAAGTATAACGGATGATTATGCGTGCTGATCGAATTATCGGTGTGCATCTCCCGGACATAGTCGATATCTACACATTGGCATGTTTATCTGCAGCTTACGAAGTCCTTATGACCAAAACAATAAAGTTCACAGTTGTTCAGTCATGGTGCAGTAACAGTGGTAGGGCTGAGGATGGATCGAGTTAGAATCGGAATTAAAGCAATTATCGATATTAATAATCGATCACGGAATGTATTTTTTTTACCTAAACATTTGGGTTTATGGACGATGTGACGGTTTCAACGCGTTTTTTAAATACCTTTCGATATTTATACAAAAGTTGAAAAAAACGCGAGACAAGTTCACGCGCTTGGATTATAAAAAAGAATTATGCGATAGATTTCTCTATCGCATATTTTTTTTTTATAACTCCTTACATTAATTACCTTTGCTACATCCAAAATTCTTCAAAATCTATCAAAATGTCACCACACAATTTTAAATTTGGCAACCAAATTTGAACATTAATCACATGTTCCATATCGATTAAGTTGGTCTTACTAATTATATTCGAATAAGGTGTCAATCGATTTATCGTCATTTTAATGAAGTCACGCAAAGTTTATAAATCGCCATTTATAGCTGACGAGAAGTTTTAATTATAGGTTCATGTTTATTGAAGAAAGGTTGAAGACCTCTGCTATTGTAACAATTGGTTTCTGGTCAGGTCTCGTGGCTTGAATGAGGTCGGGCTTTGGTTTCAAGGTTTAGGATTTGGATTCTGGATGTAGCTTGTTTAAAATTTATGTTTGGATTCTTATTTGAAGGGTCAAAAAAATGTATTTTTGTAACACGAGAGTCAAGAGTGGTACAGCAAGTCTGGAGGCGCCAACCCATCTTGAGCAAGCGTGGTGATCAATGCTCGTGCGTTCTCTGTATAAAAAGGGGCCTTTGCTTTGCACTGGAACAATAATACGCTGGTACTATTATGTCTCATAGATGTTAAAGTTTAATCACGTAGCTATACTAATTGATGTATTTCATTTAAAATAATACCAGAATATGGTTTTGTTGTTAGCCGTAAACGTTTAATAAACGCCCGTTTGCAACAACCAATGGTCCTTGATACGATTGTTGAAATTTACATTTCCGATTTTCTGTTTTCATTTCCTAATAATTAGAACGAATCGCATAACTTTAGTTTAGAAAATAAGTGCTTGTTAAATTAATGATTACACAGATTTTTAATTACCGGCAGGTTCGTGCTGCGTTTATACCGTTATTGTTCCTTTAAGAGGAGAATTACCTTTCCTAATCTTGAACGTGAAGTACTGTAGTCTCTTACTAATTTACTACGAAATTTGTGTTTTTTCATAAAGACAGTATAGTAGCATATTCAGCCTATAATATTCCCACTGTTGGGACACAGGCCTCCTCTCAGTGAGAGGGAGTGGGCCGTAATCCACCACGCGGGCCCAGTGCGGGTTGGTAGATGTCACATGTGTTCGAATTTTTCTGTTCTAGGACATGCCGGTTTCTTGACGAAGTTTTCCTTCACCGTTTTGAGAGCAGTGGAGTAATGATTAAATACACAAAGTATAGTGTCTGTCTGTGTTTCGAACTCACGACCTAAAACTTACTTGATGGCAATAGGATTATTCAGCCAAGAACTGTCGTTGAAGTCTGAGAAAATCATGTCACGTACTTAGTAGAAGTATTCTAGGCTCGACATTTTCAGATTGACAACACATTTGAACACGTTCAATCTTACACGTGGCTTCACCTACATAAACTTTGATTATTACTGTTTCGGAAACTTTCACTCTCTGTGACCTACGATCATTCGTTTTCTTGGCTATAGGTAATTTCAGTAACTGAAGACCTAAGAAGATAAACACGAAGCGAGGAATAGTACCTACACAGTTTCTTTTTAACATTCTTTACTTGATCAAGTGGTGAATGACGATTTAGAGGACTGCGCTTATGTCCTTGGAGGTTCTAGCCTGTTCTTCTCCATAGAGATCTACGTTTTGGAATGGGTAACTATAGTCGGACTTTTAATTAGCTGCAGTAAAATGGCAGCCTATGTGTTACTTAAATGACTAAAATTGGCGTCTTTTTGTTTTTTCACGGCCATCAACCAAATCTTGTTTTTCTAATAAAGAATAGTGTAACAGACGAAACTTATTTGACATGCATACCTCTAAACTCAGTCCGAAATGAGTTACTAAGAAGTGTCATACTGCAGCTAATTAAAAGTCGGACTATAGTTACAACTTTTTGTCTAACTGACCGACTCTTTGACAATTCAGAAGTGCCTGTAAATGGTTTAATTTAAATAAATGCTTTGAGTTCGAGTTTGAGAATGATCTCAAAATGGACTCTAATGGAGTCCATTTTTAAATTAATATAGAAAAATATTTGATATTTACCTTGCATCCTTCACAAGTGAACGCGCCGAAATGGAACCCGGCCGCCGGTTCCCCGCAGACTTTGCACTTTTGGTTCATCTGGAATAGACAAGAGAATATGGTTAGTTTTGGTAATAAGTGGCTTACACGAAAATTGCTAATGATAGATATTGGTACAAGGTTGCAGTATCATAAATTAGTTGGGTCTGATGGTGACTTTAATGGTAAGATTTTGAAAAAGGGTACGAAAACCTAAGAAATATAGTTAAAAGGAGGATAACCATAAAAGTGTAATGTTGCCACAGAATAAATTAATGTAGAATACTAGAGGGCCTTAAGATGCATCTACAGATTAGGCTAAATAGTAAGAAAAATAGAAAATAAACATTTTAAAACTAGAATATTTTTTTACAAAGTAAGAAAAAGCATTTAAAAAATACACTCGCGCCGCGCACTGAACTAACCAATATTGTTGCTCTTATCGCTCGACATAAACGAATATGCAACTGAAAATCCGCCACAGAAACCCAATTCACTGTTAATATGCCGTGACCGAGATCGGCCATTTTCCAATCAGTCATTTAGTTGTTAATTTCGAAGAGCATGGGGCATGTTATTGGTTGCATATGCGATAAAATCGTTTTGTATGTATCGATTAAACGATATTAATTGTTGCGATTTATTTCATATGCGTTACGTGTCGCGCTCTACGCGTTCTATATTTGAAAACATACTGCGACGCATTTAGATCAGTTTTTTTTAAAAATAATATACGCAAATTGACACATTAAAATCGTTTTTTATCTGTGTGATTAGCGATTGTCTTTTTTACGATCGTGCTATGTGTCACCATTTGTGTTTTTTTCTTGCCATATGAGGTAAGCAGACTACAAAGTGAATGCCTACAGTCATATAGTTATATGCCGTCGGCATCGCTCAAAGTCGTCAGCAAAAAAAACTTTTACATTTGCATAAAATTCAGAATGAATAAACTTTAATATGCATAAATGAACAATTTTAATTAAATCGAACTTATTTTTTTACAAAATGACGGCTGTTTCGTTTAAAAATAACAATAAAGTCGTAAGTAGTGCCTTTCTTGTCATCGCGGGAGTTATTGTAATGGCGGTATCACATTTTAATGGTTCTTTCAACGGCTTTTACACTTTTTAAAGCTCGTAATATAATGTAATGTGCATTGTAAATCCAGAAAAATGTCTGTTATTAACGAAATTATGTGATTAACGCTGAAATATGTAAGAGTTGTGGTAAAAAGGGGAGTTACGAGCTGACAGCTACCATGTAACGACGGCCACGACGTCAGGTCGTAAAATGATTCTGGGTGTGTTGGGGATCCTTGGGCAAGCCAAACTAATGTGTCATTTAGGATCCATTTATTTATTCACGCACAATAAAGTAATATGCAAGAGTATGGCTGCCTGCTCGGTCATGTACGGTTACTGTGTGTAGCGATTTTCGATTTATACCGCTCTGATCCCCTGAACGCCCTCTTCACGCCCCCCTTGATCCTCTGCTAGTTATTCTTCTGTTTTAATCTCTGTCTTATCCACTTTGTCTAGGTTACTCTTTTTGACAGGTAAGTACAGTCAAGAGATAATAAACGTTTCATTTTCTGGTTTATGATTTCTGTAACACTTGGATTAACTTAGCCAGTAACTGGGTTGTGGGGGTCAGATAGGCAATCGCTCCATGTAAAATACTGGTATTTAGCTGCATCGGTTAAATTAGAAACCAACATCAGCATGGTTGGGAACAGAAAGGCAGATTTGATTTTTGATATTGTGTTTCCTCATTGCCTTTTACGTCAGTAATTGAAATTCATTCGACTGTCATTGACGTTGATGACATCTTGCTATTACAATGATGTCATAGTTCGGGTAAAGGGTATTTACCTTTGTTTCTGTCGGATGACAATTATGGCTAAGAACCCATAAAGGACTTATAAATGTCTATCTACCAAAGACGCTGAGATGACCAAGTCCAAATAATCCTCAATTTGAAAAGTCTCCAATCATATTCCACTACTGGACGTGGTTCCTAATTGCACGCTTACATACGGAATCTCAATTGAATTAACTGAAACTCAAACCAAACGTTGAAACAAGTCCCGCGCGTCCGTGTGATAGTAATCGGAGATAATATACTGCGATGCGAAATATGAAGAAAGTATTTTGGGTTAACTTGTTTTTTAAGTAATTAAAGTTTATATCATGAGGCGCCTAACTGTATGTGGGAAAATACTGTAAGGCACACCGATATTATATACACTTTAAGGATAAAAGGCTAAGCTATGATGACAATGCTTGGTCATTTGCGAAAAAAGCAATCATTTAGGCTGAATAAAAGAGTAATAATGTAATAAAAGAGTAATATTATAATAAAAGAGCCTCCAAGTTATTTATGTTGGTCAGGCAGTTCCATCACCAAACCCGCTGACTAATAACCACAGAAATAGCAATTCTAGTACGAGAGAAGAAAATCCAGTAACGTTCAGAACATTAACATAGAAATCAGACATTACCAAAGACGGCTGATAACATTTCCCCTAAAAACAAAAACATTTCCAATACTACACAATTCCAAACGTACAAAACATCGCGAGATTTATCCGAAGACACGGGAATAAACTTTGAGAAAATTCCCGAGATTCCAATCGGGACAAAACGAACAAAGGCAAGTTGGCAACGAAGTAATCCGTTTATCTAGCAAGCGGGGATCGGCAGAGATGCAGGTGGATGCGTACGCGCAGGGTAACAAGGGACTGGGGACTTAAAACGTTAGAAACGCTAAAATAGTGAAGCATTTTTTTGAATCTTGGTCTTACTTAAATGCTGAATTGAACATAGCTTTACATGTGTGTGAATGTGTTAGTACGTATATTCTTAATCAGATCAGGAAGTTTCAAAGGATTGGTGACAGTATAAGAATAAATAGGTAGTAATTGTTAAGTCCTTCGAGCTGTACCATTTTCTGAGCAGGTGTGCTTATAAAAAACACTATAAATTGTGATTTTTTTTCAACGCTGTTATTTTATTGTCAATAACATAGGCTAAAGCCCGGTCAGAACAGTCTAACGGTAAATTTACCAACTTTTTAACTTGTTCTAAAGATAGATGGCTGGATGAGCTGGACGTCTTCAACCAAAACAGCCGAGCGATTCTGTAAAAAACTCACCGTGAGAACTTAGGTGAAATGGGGTTGACGTATCCTTGTGGATAAAAACCCCCTAATAATAATAAAGAGAAAAAAAAAACTTAGGTGAAGTGAGCAGTCAATAGTGACAATCCCTATAGCATCAAGTGGAATGACAGCTCACTTCACCTACCTTATCACGGTGAGATTTTTACAGAATTTATCGGCTGGTCCGTAGAAGCTTTAAACAGAGAGAAGTGGAAAGAGAGGTCTTTGCCCTGCAATGGAACTTTTTGCAATTATTAACCCCCTCCCCCTCGTCAGCAAAAGTAAGCAAAGCTCTTACCTCCCCCCTCCCATGCTTACGTAAACGTTGGTACATGCATTTGCCAATGTGGTCTGGTTTCTTTATTGATTCATGAGCAGCAGATAAATGCTTTTCGTTTCCAAGCATAGACAAGTATGGTTGCCATAATTATGTGTTCAAACCAAAATCGACTAAATTTTGTAGAAAATCCGAAAAAGTAAAAAATAAAAACTGCTGACGTAATCACCATCCAGACCACCCATCCCCCATGTCATCAAAAATAAGCAAAGCAAAGACCCCCCCCCCCCACTGTAGTGCTTACGTAATACTTGAATGGCGCCTTTACAGACTTTTAATAATTATTATAATAAAGTTTGACAATATCTCTTTTCATAACAAACCTTCACATTTCCCATACCATCAAAATGTGAAGTTGTATATTTACATTATAATAATTAAACTCTCGACACTACTCCCACTGTTCCAAGTCGACGTCAACGTGAAGTAAATCACGCAGCATGCGACCGTCGCCTATCGCTCCTCGAATCGTGCGCGCAGCTCTAAATTAGAACAAAGGGTCTCAGGGGTCAGCAGAGTTTCAGGTAAGGTAGCTTTTTTGAAAATTCGGTAAGTAATGTTCAATGCCCATTATTAGATATACTAGCTGCGCCCCGCGGTTTCACCCGCAAAAGTTTTCATCCCGTGCGAAAATCGGGATAAAAGGGTGTCAGCTACCTCCATACCAAATTTTATTAAAATTAGTCCAGCCGTTTGTGCGTGAAGAAGTAACAAACATACAAACGCACTCACAAATTTTCGCTTTATAATATTAGTGTGAAGTGTAATTAGCGGCAGAATGCTGGAAGAGAGAATGTTTATGTACGTATACAGTGCCTTCCAAAATTTAATTGTCCACATTACGTTTTAAAATAAAAAAAATTATCAGATTATTTTTTATGAAAAGTCATAGGTAGTTGCATCAGACAATAAAACCGTTATAGTGTATAGTTCAAACATTTGAAACTGGAATTTTCAAACATAGTTTGGCATCATAGCTGAAGTGGAAAAATGTCGATAACTTGCCTACATACAGTGGTATGTAGGCAAGTGTAGTCAGTATAGTCACTTACGTCTTAATGACAATAAAAATGAAGTGTTTTGAATTAAATCTATTGTGAAAAGTGGCAGAAGTGAACAGCATGTATGAACACCAAACTGAGTTAGCAATCATTCCTAAATTATATTGACTTATCTACGACTTTAATACAGTTTTGTTAGTATCACAGCGAGCACAGATTCAATGGTGATGTCACGTATTGCGTACATATAGGGATCAATTTCAATAATCACCGCACCACATTACGTAATCACCGATAATTGGCCCAATCAACTACATTCAAAAAGGTTGGATCACTTTTGAGTAATTATCATATTTTTTAATATAAAAGGAACAAGAACGAATGGCCTGTGCCATATGAAAAAAAAAAGGATTTTAAATAAGCGTTCCAAATTGTTCAATGAAGGGATAATTGGATCGAAAAGTTTGTTATTCATTGTCCGTGACGTGTGTATAAAAAATAATATTTTAATTTTGACACGTCAAGGTCAATGACTTAATAAACGCAAAATTCAGCGCACATGGACCGAATAATCTCGATATCCATCCGTGTAACTCGACGCAACAGATCGATTCCCTTACTACATGACTTAATTAAATCTCGCTTGTGTTCATCTTTTTAGGGCACTCCATAGATGAAATAATGCAACGCAAAACCAACCATAAATGGTTAATATAAAGTTGATATTACAGTGAACTAATTTAGAGTTTATTCAAGCAAATAAATTGAATGATCATGATAAGTCTCGAGTCGCGCAAGCTTCGCAGTCGAAATGGCTGTCACCGTTGTCAGTCCGTCTCCAATCATATATCTCGTTTATAAACTGGAAATGCAATTAGCATATTAATCGCTTCATATTTCGATGATTAAAACCGTCGTTTTATTTAAATCGATTTCATTTTGATTTATACCTATTCGAATAGGATTTAAATCCAAACATGTGTGATTAGTTATTATTATTTTGACTAGTTAATTTTTGTATAATACCTACCCATTCTGAGTTTTAATAAAAATCAATTTGGACGAGTTAATTTGTTAACAAGTATTATAATCTGATAATTTTAATGGCCGCCTGCGCCGATTCACTGGTATTGCCGACATCATGCTAGCTGGAAGTCTATTGAGACAAAATCGATAGTTAAATCCCTGAATGCGCAGGAGACGGTAGCCGCACTTCCATCTTAATATATGTCATTTCATAACATTTATTAACACCGGCTTCTGCATAAATTATATCGTAAATCACTTCACTGCAACCTGTCGATATTACAATCTTTAGAATCGTTTCCAGAAATCATCTTTATCATGAAACGTCGTGGGGAACTCCATTAAATACTGAATATGTGCACTCTTAAAGATATTAAATCTTGTACTGCAGGAGGACCAATTTCCGCACTAACGGTCGCATTTTAAATCAAAATCATCGGTTTATAGGTTCCATTAATCATAATACACATGTTTTTGTATAGATCGAGATTACGTATCAATACACGAGAGAACAGTATTTACGTAATAAACAGTAATGCTATTCTGTAAAGATCAAACCGTGAAAACTTAGATGAAGTGAGTTTAAAGTGAGCTGTCAATAGTGTCAATCCCTAGCATCAGGTGGAATGACAGCTCACTTTACCTAAGTTATCACGGTGATCTTTTTAGAGAATAGCACCGCAGAACGGTGGACGGAGATAAGTTAATAAGCGAATTAACACAAAAACACTGAACTTTAAATGCCAGGCAGCACCAACTAGTGTGAATTGCAATAAATTGTAACAAATCCGTGTACATTATGCTATAAACATCTCAAGATACTGCTTATAGGGTAGAGCTTCTAAATCTACATATTTAAACGTTCCCGGGGCAGAACAGCGGATTGTACGCGTTTCCTGTAACGGTACGAATATTAATATCCGTGGTGTCGACTACATTTCACACCAGATTGTCTTCAAGACATGCTTACAGAGCTTCATCAATAACTTCATTGCTGTATGCTTGCTATAAGACAAGTTTATATTCATATTCGAGGGTCACTTCCTGTAATGATGCGCGTATTGAATATATAGCTACATATATCTTACTCCAGAACTG
Source organism: Luperina nickerlii (assembly GCA_963855955.1). Classification (NCBI taxonomy): domain Eukaryota; kingdom Metazoa; phylum Arthropoda; class Insecta; order Lepidoptera; family Noctuidae; genus Luperina; species Luperina nickerlii. Next base: position 21,330,525 of record OY979675.1, on the reverse strand, counting down.
TCGATGTTACGGTAGACATGTTATTTGTATCGTGTGAAAGACGACGCGGCCTGTCATTTGGCGTGACCACCATTATCGATGCGGCTCGGCGATGACCTCGTGGGAATGTATGGGGTTTATGGGATTCTGAGGCAGGGTTAACAGGTGCATTTGTGGAGGCAAGCGCTGACTGATGGCATGTCGTAATGGTGGATTGAAGTGGGGTTTGTGATGTTATTCCTGTAGAAGATTGTGGCTTCTTAGATAGCGTTTGGATTAGAAATGTTATTTGAGATTTTGTGGCTGTATTAGTTTTTAGAGATGATGGTAAATTTAAAAGAGCTAAATTAAATGAATCTTCCAAAATATCTTCAACAGTTAAATCCGAAGGTAATCACTTGCTACAATTTTAATCGTGACGTTACAAAAATAATTCCGTATAAAATCCAAACTAGATATCACAATATAAATGAAGTCAGTAGACATGTTCTCTCCGATGCGTAAACTTGTATTTTGACAGGCACACGTCACAGCTGTCATACGGCCGTAGTTCACCACGAACGTGAAACTAATTTGATACTACATTAATGTAATGGTCAGACATTTGAGAACCTTTGATCCGAAACATGTTATAGTATGAGAAATATTTAGAGCATATTTTTTGCTTGAAGATTATTGGAGAAGATTGCTTAAATAGATATAAGAATACGTTGCGTTTTTGTGATAATGATTTACTCGTGTAGTAGACAATATTGAGGTAAAATTTAAGACGAGAATTGTTTTGAATACAAATGCTAAAGATAAAAATAATACAGATAATAAAGGAGACAGTCTAAATAATATTTTCAATTAATTTTATATAGAACTTGATTCAGAATAACTAAGCAGAAATAACTCAATAATCTCCATCGAATTGAAATGGAAAGAAAAGCAGCCAATAGTTATAGAACCCCATATTTTCCTCCAATTCCCATAGCTTACCAGAACAGGCAAGGTTCTCACAAAGACAAGTACAAGCAGAGTCATAAGTGAGCGAGACGAATGTGTAATGGCGCGGGAACCGAACCGGTGAGGCTACGGAGGACACTCCGTGGAACATGGAGAGAAAATGTATTTAAGCTGAGTTGGATATTAGATCAAAGTGAGGGTTATTGTCAAATAGACGTGGTCTTTATGTTGATGATTTTGTTATGTTATCGAATGATTTTAGTTGATGATAAATTATTATAATTAATTATTTAATTAATATTCTATTCTATTTTTATTTTTGATATCATTTTTAATCAGAATATCGAAGTGAGTTAAAAAAAAATATATATTAGTTTCTCCAAGGGTTTTTAATTATATTTAACGTCTCCTAAGTTCGAAAAGTTAAATCAAAATTAAATCCCTTCACATCTCTACATTACGTTGCTGGCTCTACATAGAGTCGGCTCTACTCTTGATTTCGTTTTGATAGGTGTTAATTTGTCATGCTCTTGTGGTTCACGCGCATTACACCTGTTAACCGTAACAATATTATTACGAGCTGTCTGTTTGTCTGTCCGTATGTCATCTTGAAAACTATACTAAATTGCTAAGTTACTTTTGTAGATAACGAGGTTTTTATTCGAAGTGTGATTGTGGTTTGAAGATATATTGTAAATAAATGAATTATGGACGCATAATTTCCTGCAGAATGAACAGTCACAGTTGTATGAATGATAAGTCGTAAAAGTCAAGAACAGGATAAGATAATAATGAGGTTTATTGATTTTATCGATAAATTTATTAACTAAATCACGATTATTGGTCATGAACTCATGATAATAAAGACAGCTATAATATTAAACGCAAAAACACTTCCGTTGGTAATTTTTTTAATGAATGCAATTTCAAAAACATTAAACAAAATGTCACTCCGCATCATAAGCTAGCGATACAAAACAGAACTAATGAAGTTGAAGTAAAGGCAACAAAATAAAATAAGCAACAAATGTAAAGCGCACTGCGCAAGGACATAAAAAGGACCGAAGTTCAAAGGTACTCCTGCGCATCGAAACGTGTACAAATGTCCAATTAAATTGATCAATCGGTACACGCAGCTTCAATTAGTGTAATACCATGTGGCGAACAGTTCAATTAATATTGCCACTTTAATTGGTCTAGGTTTACGAAGACCTATACCCGCTAAAATGTATATGTAAATTATCAAGATTATTTCTGGAGAGATCAGTAGGTAATTTTTTTATTTGTAACGTGCTTCGTTTTGTAAATTCTACTAGTATTCAATTAAAATTGCGTAGGTAGGATGGTAGTGCATAGATATTTTTAGCTAATTAGCTTTGCTGAGAGCATCTGGATTGTGTAAGCTGTTCGATGATTATAGCTTTAATAAATCAGTAACTCCGGTTTTAATTACTTCAAAGATATTTTTTATCAAATTAGAAAATAAAACCAGTAGCAAGAAAAAATATTTGGCTTATTAAAAATCTAGTTAAAGTTTTAACAATAATCTGAATGCACACACCTATAAATTAATTACAAACCGTTTAATTACAAAGGCACTTACCACTTGTTCACTCACTCATTCTCGTTCATTCGTTCACGAACATGGAGCACTCATTGTATGCACGTGTTTTAGTAATTAATTGTAATTTGTAATTAATACTTGGCGCTAAAGCGTTATTTTTCCGCGCTGTTTGAGCGTTTGTTACACTAATATGATAATTGATGGTTGATGGGGAAATTGCCTTGTTTCTTTATTATCTTGTAATTACTTGAAAGTTAACCGAGTATGAAAGTAATATGTAAAGCGCTGAAAAGAAAATAATATATATATTTTTCTTTCTTTCTTATAGACAAGGCTTAATGATACTATGAATTATGATGCATGAGGTGTGGCACATATTTCAGATTAAAAACATCGGAATGTTTTTTCTCACGTCTGCACAAAATGTCACTGCGCAATATTGTAAACTCATCTCGTAAAATGTTACCATAACCTATAATATTGTTAATGATGAATGAAATAAAGATTTGAAAAGAGATATGAAACGAAAAGGTCATCAATAAAAAATGGGCACACATAAACTCAACGATTTTTCATTCGATTATTTGTCATATCAAAAGGGGCTCACCTCTGATCTTAAACGATTCCGTTAACCAATCGATTATCGATAAAAACGGATGATTAATCGTTCCTAATTGATATAATTCTTCCCTTTTGGCAGTGGGACGTCTGTCACGTGCCTTGTCAGCGTGATAAGCGATTTTTTGACAGCCCGTGACAAATTATTGTGACAAAATATTTCAACAGTTGCGTCAATCGGTATTGGAACAACCCTCATTATATGGAATCCCACGAAGCCCAACCATCATAATTTTTCTCCCTCTAAGATATTTCACTTTTATATCATTGTGATAAAATTCAAAATATAACTGAATACTGTTGTCGCGATTGTAGTTCAAAAAAAGTAGAATGCAAAGGGAACAATGACGTTGCGCAATCAATTCAAATTTATGGAATTCGAATGAATGAATTTGAGTTTGGAATTGTAGACGGTTATTGATCATCAGTGAGCGATATATGCTTTACATTCGATGACTTGGAATTTCTGATATGCAGATGCATATTACGTGCTTTTTGAAAGAATTCAATTTGTTATCGAAAGAAAAATGTTTCTACGACATCTGCTCAACAGTGCGGAATGACAAACATGATTTGGCCAATATTTTAAAAGTAACTGTTATTTAAATTTTGGATTAATTAAATATGTCTCTTGAAATTAACAATGATACTTTTAATGTTCACATTTCATTCAATATTAATACATGTTACAGGCGCTATTGCAGCTATGTATCTCTGTAAAGTTTAAAATTGAATTTAGACTTTTGATACAGCTAACATCTATGACGAAAACTTCAAACAGACATTCCCGACAAAACTTATCTTCCCATCAACGATTACCAGCGAAATATCAAAGAGAATTAATTCATTAACCTCTATAGAGCCATCAGATGTCTCTTAAAAATGTCAATAGACGGACAAATCCCATTATGTTAGATACGGATTTAAATAATAGACTAGATTAGACCTTTCTACGTCTATTATATTATTGTTAAGTTCGGCGCCGACCTTTGACTCTGGAATCAAATCGATGAGTGGTACATTCGGAGTATTATGATGTGCCGCAGCTCCACTTGACTAGTTTTTTGTTATTACTGCTATTGTTTGATGTAAGTTATACTTTGCTAGGATTTAAGGAGGAGTTTTGTTAACGCGTTTTTTTAAATGAAGTTTTATTGTAGTCTAATTTTATAAACGGATCAGTAGTGTAAACAGACAAAGTCGGCAGAATAGTTTTGTGCTGATGTAAAATGAAGTACCTATAACTTTCGAATTAATCATGGTACTTTTTGCGTCTTTTAAGTAAATATATTAACACTACTAACAATAAAGCCGGTTGCAGACCAAGAGCTAACCTAAGTTAGACTAGCTTAGCTCGCATAGCTGATGTAGTTTTTCACAGATTTTGTGTACAGACCGCAAACTATGAACAGAAGAATGAACGATTACCTCAGCTATGCGAGCTAAGCTAGACTAACTTAGTTTAGCTATTGGTCTGCAACCGGCTTGAGACCCGTTAAAAGGAACAAGCTAAACTAGCTACAGTAACGACTATCAGTCGGCTAGTCGCACCAGCAGAACAGTACCTTAATCCGAACTGGACGTAATGCTTAGTCACCGGCTCGCTTCCCATGACAAGTGACCTGTGTCTCTGCGGCTATCTTAGTGGAGCATCGCGATGTTAGCGATACTATTTGTGAAATAGATCCTTTATTACATGGCGCTAAACGATAGAAGGAACATAAAGGATCAATAATGGAAGATAGTGACTTTATGTGTGTATTTAGTTGTGTAGTGATTTTTCATTGATATCGCCATCATATTGAAGCCTCCTTTCCTATATTTGTCCATTACCAGTAATGAATTTATTTGATAAGAAATCTTTTGGTGTAACAGTATGATTACAATCAGCTACGGCTTACGGAAGAGTTTTATTATTAATTAATTTACATCAAAAGATTTCAACCAGAGACAAGCGTATCTAAAATGCAATAAGAATTTTCATAGCTAATGAGAGATAGAAACGGTAATAAAATCCGTATAACATTAAAATGATTCCTTTTAATTTGGGCGACAGCTGCTTCATTACACTAATATCTAATACACTACACCCGGAAAACGATCAAATGACATCACTGACAAATCTAATTTAAAAACATGAATATATTACTACTATGAAGTCGTCAAAGTAAGTGACTGTCAAGCGTGTCATTGTCAGTCACAATGGCTGCACCGAATCGATTCAATTCATAATCGGATCGGAATACAATGATACCGATACCCACGCAATCAAGTACATTCGGTAACGTTGAAAAGTATTATGTAGTGTTTTGGACTGATTAATTGATTAATTTCCATCTGAGAGAAACCCGTGCTTAAGTCAAGTGCTATTGTTTCGTTTGTGTAGGTGCATTTAGTATACCTGAGCAGTGGTGGACCAGTGGTATCAGCTCCGACTTAAGAGTTATAGGTCGTGAGTTTGAACTTAGTGTAAATAATTCTATTACTACTACTCTCAAAACGGTGAAGGAAAACATCGTCAGGAAACCTACATGTCCTTGAACCAAAAACTTCGAAGACATGTGACATCTACCAACCCGCACAGGGCCCTTGTGGTAGATTACAGCCCACGCCCTTTCGAAAAGAGGAGGCCTGTGACCCAGCAGTGGAAGAACATTACAGGCTTATTATGCATTTGTTACTAGGAGGCAGGTATGACTGTTCAGATGTTCTAGGTGTCTATATGATTATGTATATTTACAGGTATTGGACATGTCATCGTTTCTTTATAGTTTAAGGTCTAAACAATATTGTCAAAGATCTGGTACTCAATTGATTTGAGTCTCAATATTATTGGTTTCAAGTGAATTGTGCAAGCAGGTTTAGTGAATACCAGTCGCAAAGTAAGAATGTTTTCCTTTAGCTTTTACTGTCACAATAATAATAAACCTTTTCCATTCAGATCAAAGAATGAAAGTAACGTGTGAATGGTCGACCTTTTGCACAAGTCGTAAGACTTAATACTCAGGAAATGGCTTGTATTGGTGCAGACTAACTCTTTACTCTTTATGACGAACATTACTACACATCAAACAATGAAATATCGCAACAAGCTAGTCGGCCGACTTCAAATATCCAAACACAAAACACTAACTATTTATTAACAATACAAGCTCATTAATTCAAATAGAAGAAGAAATTAACATGCAAAAATGTGCAATAACAACCGTTAAGGAAATAGTTAAACTAAAAAGTCTTATCCCCACTGCACCGCTTCAAGCATAAACCTAAAAGTTTGCGAATAGTAAAACAATTTGCACTAAAAAGGTTTAACAATGAGTAATTGAGTCGGGCGTGCGAGTAAAAAAACGCAAGTGTCGGCACATGAAAGGACAAAGGCGGCCTGCGCGCGCGCCGAAACAAATGCCGTCGTAAAACAGATCTATTCGCAGAAAAGAAATTTTGCACAAGTTACGCTTTAGCGAAGCATTGTGCTGGCCTTTAGAGTCACCGCTTGACGGAAAGCCGTTGAGAAAAGGTTGCTTTATAGCTACCAGTGCTTACTGTAAGACAGATCTAAGTACGTCTGTACCATCACGCTTATGTCTGACAGGTGCAGCAGTAACTAATTCTGTGGAAGAAGCTGAAACCATGTTTGAAGAAAATGTGTAGTTTAAAGGCATTGGAAATATGTTTGGCATTGTGTGATGAACGCAGAAGCAATATATCTACGACGTATCCCAATTCTAATAAATCAAAGAAGAGATTCAAGTAGCTGATATCTAGTAAAGTTTTCAATATTCATTATACACTGATCCTTACTGAAGCTATGCTAAGCGATGTATGTTGTCTCAGAGCACTGATCGTTGCAGACTAGTAAGTAGCCTTTGCACATCAGTGTGTGTGCAGGCTGCTATTGATAGATATGATGATGTAGATGACGTATTTCAAATTCTTACCTGCGTCGAAAATTATCAATTTCCGCGTATTTATAGATCTCGATATCAGCCCATTGACAGATGACGTCACCCCAAAAAGCCGGATCCTCGACAGATAGGTATAGCGGGCACGCGCCGCGCATGCGTGCAACGCTGACGAACGATTGGTCGATGTCGCCCCGCCTCGTGTTGCGCAAGCGACGCACGTTATCGTTCACTCGGGCTCGACAATTAGTTGTTAATATCGAACTGGTTTTAAACGATGTTACAAGACTTTAAAGGGTTTGGATTTTGACGAGCCTTCAGCCAAATTACGATTCATAACATGAATAAAAAGTTTAAACTGACAAAGTCTGAAGGGTTTTATGGGTTTTATCTCATTCATTGAATTATATATTAACCTATTACGTCAACTGTATCTTTGGGATGAACATCAATCAAAGTAGTAGGTACAGTGCCACAGTTGTGCCGCGATGTGATTAATTAGAAACTAAATAAGTATCGTTGAATCTATAAACAATATACAAACAAATAAAATTAAAGGGTCTGTTTGTAATGTCAAAACAATAGCTTTTTACTAAATGCATATGAGAGTATATACGGTACATATAACAATAAAAAATAAATGCGATGTTGCGTCGCTGTCTCCACTCTGTTTGAATGGAGTTCAGATTGAATACGCTCATACGGTTAAAAACCTGGGGGTAACCATGGACTCTTACTTGTCGTGGACTGCTCATGTAGCACAAGTCAGTCGCAAAGTGCACTACACGTTCCATTCGTTGAAATGTCTCCAGGGCTTCTTGCCCTTGAACACCAAAATCTCTCTTGCTCAAACCCTCATTCAGCCCATTATTGATTACGCCGATGCCTGTTATTTGGATGCCACAGAGGAGCTTTTAAATAAACTTGAGCGTTTGCAAAATATCTGTATCCGCTTTGTTTTTAATCTTAAAAAGTATGATCACGTCTCCAACTTTCGCAAGATACTCAAGTGGCTCCCCATTCGACTTCGCAGGAACTCTCGGATATTGTGTCTGCTATTCAATCTCCTTCACAATCCTAAAACCCCATCCTATCTGCGGGAGCGTTTTTCCTACGCCCGCCCTGCAGATGCGCCTTGCAGGTCACATCTTAAAAACCTTCTCAAGTCCCCTCCCCACTCCACCAACTTCTACTCCTACTCCTTCACAGTGCACGCGGTGCGGCTGTGGAATGCACTACCGCCTGAAATTAGGGACTGCCAAACTGTTGCAGTTTTTAAGAGAAGAGTAAAAGAACACTATCTTTCCACTTTATCATAGTTGTGTATGTATTTATTATTGTTTTTCTGATTACGTTTTAAGTACCTATGTATGTTTATTTGTATTTATGTAAGTATATTCTTATAATATTTGTTTAGTTTTATTAAGTGAATTGTTTTTAGATTAGATTGTATGTATTATTTTTTGTCTCCTTTACTCTTTCACACGCTGTCTACATCTCTCTATTTATTGTCCTATCGCAGGTATGCTGGAAGAGATTTCTTATGAAATAAGCATCACCTTTGTACCTATTTTTCTGTTCTGATTATTTCGTATCTGTTTATATATGTGTGTACATAAATAGTAAAATAAAAATAAATAAAATAAATAAATAAAAAAAATATCTGTCTTTCTGTTTGTTCCGGCTTATCTCCGAAACGGCTAGACCGATTTTGACGGGACTTTCTCTAGCAGATAGCTGATGTTATAAAGAGTAACTTATTTAAACTTAGGCTACTTTTATTTCAGAAAAGAATGAAAGAAAATCAAAAGGTATTAATATCATGCGAACGAAGTCGCAGACTAATACGAAAAGTAGATCCATAGGTTAGTGAAACCCTAATTCACTATCTTTAGCACTATAATAAGACAGACTAACGTAAAGCGAGGACTCCATTTTAATAGTAGATGTAGTTAGCTCGCTCGCCAATAGAAACTAGTTTCATTTCATTGTATTTCAAGAAAATAATACCTAATTAGATGCACGTAGGTTGGTAGGATGCAATTACATATGTTAGCCTTTATAACCAGTCGGGTGCATATGTAAGCAAGGTGCATGAGTGTATGAGCATATATTTCGCTTTATAAATAACAGATACCTTATAGGTACAATTGTTAGAAAATTATAGCTTGACTAAACGGAATGTGAGTGTTTGCGCACGTAAAGTAAGATACATACTTGCGTTATATATCATAATGTGTAGGTTCCTAATTTGTATGCAATATTCATGGTTTTTTACATTACCGTATGGTAATTATAACATCGTGACCCCTCCGTGCCTCGGAAAGCACGTTAAGCCATTGGTCCCGGCTGTCATTTGTGGATCTTTGACAGTCGTTACGTTAGTTAGAAGCCCGAAAGTCTGACAACCAGTCTTACCAAGGGGTATCGCATTACGCAGTAACTGGGTTGTGGAGGTCAGATAGGCACTCGCTCCATGTATAATACTGGTATTCAGCTGCATCCGGTTAGACTGGAAGCCGACCCCAACATGGTTGGGAAAAGGCTAGGCAGATGATGAAGTACAAACAATGTAAAAGACATACATACATATGATGACAGGGACAACGACGCGCAACCAGCTACCGTAGATTCAGAATTAACGTTGAAATTATCCGAAGGTTGTTACAAAAAAATAGCTGTTCCATACATTTTGACCACGTGCACACTTTTTAATGTCTTTATTGTTTTTTAGGGATCTGTAATCATGTGTTGAATTCCTGGTTACAGTTTGCGCGTTGTCATAGTCGCTGCCACCCTGTACTACTAGGAATCATTATTATGCTTACTTTAGGGTGAAGAAAAACTGCGAAGGGAGTGAAGGTCGATAAAAAAGTTAAGATCTTAGTAGTCTCTCAAAAAATGGATACACTAAGACATATATCGCTTTATAATAGTGACACAAAAACATATCCTTCTCTTAAACCTCGCTTCAAAGGCAAAGCCGCAGAAAACCGAAGAAAAACGTGGTGACAGGCCGCCATATTCCATAACGTGACATTACCATGATCCATTTCCCACGCGTGGGCAATATTAAAATGCATTAGACAACACGCTCGTATAGAATATATCGCGATCTAGATCACACAGTGCCGCCGCAATAAGTCATAGATCGATCGATGGATCAATATGGATGAGGGGCGCCCGGGATGCGCGCGCATTCAACTGTCACCGCTCGTGCGCTTGCGCCGCGATTTCGAATTCATAAATAGAACGTCGGATTTAATATATTTATATATAAAATTGTGTTTGTTCGCTGTTTTGTGGAAGCTTTAATAGTATCTGTCATATTATTTTACATTTTTGTTCAAGGAAACTTGAATTTGACTTTAGTTAATAAAATCTTGGAGGCGACATTATTAGAATAATCCAATTCACACTGCCGTGCAAATAAATAATGCCATTCTTATTCAAAAGAAGGTTTTATAGTAAAAGATTTTATAAGTTTCTTGAATTCTTGACGTCATTAATAGACGCCAATGGACGCAATCATGACTACAAATCATTAATAATGTAACGTCTATTCCTAATACTCTTTTTTTAAAGTAACTTACGGTATTATGCTGCATAAACATTAGTATTTATGTAAAACGTAAGTCAATCAAACTGAATTAAAATCAACATAAAAGTGTAATAATTTAAGTAATTGGAATTCAAATATGCAGCAAATGTTACTTAATCAACTAATTTGATTGAGATAATCATGACAGAAATAGCTTGTCGAATAATTTTGTGACATAAACACCCTATTTGACTCTGTGTGGTCTTCTAGAGAGAATGGCTCTCTTAATTTAATTGCATACGCATTAGAAAAGGATGCATATATCAGTGTGTAGGTACAACTATTTCATTTACATACCAGCATACTCTGGATATCGTACTGTAAAAATGTGCCTGACGCTAACTTCTAATGACCTAAACATCCTTGCTGCAATCTAACAGAAAAATATACCACATTTAGCTCCAAATTACAGTGTCGATTTCTATAAGACAAAGGCCACAAAATGTGCGGATTGTGAAATATCTCATGAGGTCAGAAGACGTTTAGTGGCATGTACTTGCCCGACCTTGTGTCACATCGGAACATTTGCCGTCGACAACCTTCGCCGGCTAATAACAAGTCATCAAATTCTTATTACGACATTAAATAATATCAATGTTGTGTTTCAGTCGGGTTGAACGGGCTTGTAGGAAATTGTGTGTTACATTGTAATGCTTAGGAATCTTTGAATATTTGCGATGACCTCTTATTTTTGCACTGGAGTGCATTCGTGCTAGGACGTCAGAAGGCGTAACCATAGAAAAATATGGTTTAGAATTTAGATGGTATTCTTTTGGGAATGTTTGAAATAAATCTTTTATCCGATAAGGAAGTGGATTACTAAGCACTACATAATATTGTACATACATATTTGGAAAGAACGAAAAAATAAAATTATTGAATAGCGCAACAAGAACCATATTCAGTTCGGACATAGGAATTAAAGAGACGGATAAGTCCTTGGTAATCTATTGAACGCTGTTACCTATACGGATTGATTTATTGCAGTAAACACGCTGATTATAAAACTGCAATTCCTTGACCCTTGGAGCATATCTAATACTGCGTTTCCATCATGCTCTACATGCAAAAATTCATCCTATTAATACAGCATTAGTATTCTAGATTTTCAAAGGATGTTACTACTTAGCCTGACATGATTGAGAAACCGTCCTTTATTTCCGATTTATGTGTTCGGCAGCCGAGTCCGACCGTATGGAAGCGACCCGTCCGGGAAACGGTGATGCAAATGTTCGGCGCAGTGTCAAGATACTGTGTACAGGCTGTTCGATTGTTGGTTGTAGGTTCTTCATACTTTTGTGGAAATGTGATGAAGAAATGTGTTGAGTATGTTTAGAATTTTAGATAGTTTCAAGAAAGTTGTAAATACTCACAACTAGATACTTCAGTGCAGGCATAAGCTATGTGTTAGGTTAGGAATCCGCGAGAATTTCACAGTTTAAACATAACAAGTACATGGTTTTCACATGATTGGACCAAGATATGTCTGGGTTTTAAAAGATACTGTGACCTCCGAGTGTGTTTTGGATTTTCTTCTTAGTGTAGTCAGATAGGAAACGAGGCGCCGACCTCATCTAGTTTTATGTTTTAAAGTATGATTGACGTATAAAAGTGTTTGTACAAACCTACTTAGAAATAAAATCATTTATTATTTATAACACGACATAGTAGGTTGCTAAATTAGGGAAGACGGTTAGCCATATCCTTTTACACTTCGTGCAACGCTGCAAGCCTACAACTACAGAGTTAGATAGTGAAAACTCAATGATAGAAACGGTGTTGATTCTTCACTTAATAAAAGTCCCCGAATGAATGAAGAAATTTTAAAAACGCTGACTTTTAGATCTGCTGAAGATGTGCAAGAAGACTTCCGTAGGACCGATGAACAGAACCGCGTTAGGCTATCAATACATTTAACATCGGTGCATCATCCCGTACACGATCGAGTGCGGGGACAGTCACGGTGGCTGCGCTCGGATGTGAGGCAAGTGTCGTCCGAGGACGCGACAACTGTGCCAATAACACGTGCACCCACCCTAGCGTGACAACGTCGCCGGTTCGTATGTAGACTGAGGACTTATCGGTTTGGTCCAACAAGTTATGATATAGTATATTTCATTACAAGTGCGGAAAGGTTGTCATTGCAAAGAGTTCCGACAAATGTCTACCCGAGCCGAGGCGCAGCCGAAGGCGAGGGTTGACAGTCGGAACAAGTTGCAATGACGGTTTCGCACGTGTACTGAACGACTATTTTTAATACAGTTGCGAAAAAATGAAGCAATTTAATAAAATAAAAAACACAATAAACTCAACTAACTAATGGCGCCAACCATACAATATAAGCAGAGATTTTTTTTCTTTACTCATTCTGGTTGGCAAAGGGAACTATGCCCATACAGCCAAGTCAGTAAAATTTTTTTTAATACAGTTGCTCAAAAAGTGGCGTATTGCAGGGACGTATAGCGTTCGGGATGTGGGCTATTACATACTCGTGCTTTTTTTTTACCTTTCCCGAACTCGTGCGTTCTCTTTCCCAACTGTCAAAATAATGTCTATTAAAAAGAAAAACCTACCATGAAGTTTTTACTAAAAAAAAATCATAGAGAAGTTTTTATGATTCATGCAAATACGTATATTTCTAAAAAGAAGCTACTAATTTGTTTCAATATCAGATTTAATGATTTTATTGAATGAGTTAGGTTAGGTTTCATTTCATTTCATCTCATTAAATTTCATTTTCATTTCATATCAATAAAAAATTTCTACTGAAGACTTGGCTGTATGGGCAGTTCCCTTTGCCTACCAGAATGGGCAAAGAAAAAAAATCTCTGCTTATATTCTACGGTTGGCGCCATTAGTTAGTTGAGTTTATTGTGTTTTTATTATTTTATTAAATTGCTTCATTTTTTCGCAACTGTATTAAAAATAGTCGTTCAGTACACGTGCGAAACCGTCATTGCAACTTGTTCCGACTGTCAATCCTCGCCTTCGGCTGCGCCTCGGCTCGGGTAGACATTTGTCGGAACTCTTTGCAATGACAACCTTTCCGCACTTGTAATGAAATATACTATTTATTGATATGAAATGAAAATGAAATTTAATGAGATGAAATGAAATGAAACCTAACCTAACTCATTCAATCAAATCATTAAATCTGATATTGAAACAAATTAGTAGCTTCTTTTTAGAAATATACGTATTTGCATGAATCATAAAAACTTCTATGAATTTTTTTAGTAAAAACTTCATGGTTGGTTTTTCTTTTTAATAGACATTATTTTGACAGTTGGGAAAGAGAACGCACGAGTTCGGGAAAGGTAAAAAAAAGCACGAGTATGTAATAGCCCACATCCCGAACGCTATACGTCCCTGCAATACGCCACTTTTTGAGCAACTGTATTAAAAAACACTGGCACTCCGGTAGTGCCGACAGAAGTGAAAACTTGAACAATTACGAGTGTATTTTGTGAATCGTCTTATAAACAAAACACGCGTGTTAAGGTGTGTTCCTTATTTTATAGGGTTCTTTGCAAATCAGGTATGATGACCAAAGTGACTGGTTTATTCTTCTCGTGAAAGGAATTTATTCAGATTTACAAATAAGCACACAGGATAGACTTCAGTTCGTGGTGTTGGTCGCGGCAGTGGTAAGAGAAGCAAGCCACTCGCATGGAGCTCGTCGTCAGTTATATATCCGTGGTTCAGCGCCATCTCGTCGTTGTTGGATGAACTACGTAGTTAGTACGCGAGGCCCTCGTAGTTCTTCCCGATGTGCATAGATGGCGCTGTCCTCAACAACGCGCGTCTTACGTTTTACGTCTTACGAATTTTCGATCAGGGTCACGTGACCTGACGCGAGTTTAGAAGTTTTTACCCATTCCAAAAAAAGTACACAGCGCCGCTAAAGAAGTTTTCACTTCAAAAAGTTATTATTACTTTTTCAGTTATTCGTCTTTCCGTGCCGATGGCAAAAACTAGGAGTCTACATAAATTTTGTTAGCCCAAAACTAAGCTCTTAGTCTTCATTGGTAATAGGCTTAGGCAAGTAGAAAACTTATGTGTAGTGAGTCTGAAGTGGGCTGTCAATCCGTAGCGTCAGGTGAGATGACAGTTAGCGCGGTGCGTTTTTTACAGAAAAGAGCAGGAGGTGTAATGTTACGTTATATAGTGTGCATTGCTTGCATTGTTTTGTAGCAGTTCGAAGTGGGAGGATAATTGAAAACTGATAATGGTCAGTTCTGGGTCCTCACAGTCCTAATGATTTCGATTTCAGAACCTCTGACGATCAGTTCCCAATTTTGAATACCTTACATACTTCACAGCCGTAATCACACAGCATTGTTAAAGCATTAAGTTATAATGTCAAACATATCTTCCTCATTCATTCCTCAGTGTGCTGCGCATCAGATGGTCAGGTATTAGCATACAATCTAGCGGTGTACTTTCAATAGACGTTACTAACTATAACTAACACTACCAGGTGGAGTGAAATAGTGAAATGTATTGAATGTCGCGCGGTTTGTGCTCTACAGTGGGAGAAAGGAATATTACTTTGGAGATCTTTAAACTTTTAAAGTGTCCCTATGAGAGGGTTTTAACGAGATGGTGCAGGCATTGTTTTATTGTGTGGTTATAAAGTGGTATCTTTGGAAGTCTTAAAATCGTGGAAGTTCTGCATTATTGGAACTTACAGATGATTGGGTTTTAGAAGAATACCTACAACTATTAAGACTTATTTTCATAGAACTTCTGTTCCGATGAGAAAGTGGTCTGAAGAAATATACCTTTTCGCAGAGAAACGCCAGGAAGAGAATGGTTCCTCAACTGAGCTACCCAAATGAATGCCAGTACCAACCGGTCACTATTGTTGTATTAAGACGCAATCCAACGCCTACCATAACAGGCCACAACAGGTCAATTACGTGATACCACATAACCTTTACCATCATACGAAAGCTTCTCGTCTTCAACAATGGCCACAAAACAGCACCCTTGTTCAAATATCAATGAATAACATTCTCTGTGAACGATTTGTGCCCACTGGCGAAAGAACCACGCGTGAAAGGTTGGTATCATCCCGCGACCCTCACGGAAACTACCATGCCACTACCTTCGGCCCATGAAAAAGTTGCCCTGACAACCTGAAACTAACCATAGCCACTTCATTATAAAGTTGAATTTTAAATAGCGGGTTGGTGAAGATGACAGCGAATGTGTTAGAGAAATTTGCATCTTGATAGTTGAGAAATAAGGTGGGATGTTGCCTGGTGGTGGTTTTGCACTAGAAAGTCTGACTCGAGTAACCCCAGCTTGGGTCTAGTTGAATAAGTAATAGTAAAACTGATTTGGGATTAAACGGAATTCATTAGAATTATATTCAGCTGGTTAAGTGTGATTGTGGGTCTGGCTATTCACAATTTAAAGGGGTAAACGGGACACTAGACTGGTTTAGTCTAATATGTTTGCTATATAAATAATGCTATATAAATTACGTCAGCCAAAAGAAGCGACAAATTAGCAGTAGCAGAGGTAAAGCTCTGTATGTCAGTATGTATATATAATTGTCCGGAAAAGTTGGTACTTTCAGCCACCATAACAATCCGTCTTTGTTTAAAGGTCAGGAATAATTAAAGCCATATGACACTTTACAAAATCTTCGGTCGGCAACACCTCAGCAAGCTCTTTGATATTTTAAATGTCCCTCGAGTGGCTGGACCGACGACCTAACGAAGATGGCTGAATGAACAGAATGGATGCGGAAGGCGGAGGATAGGGTATTGTGAAGTAGCCTGGGAGAAGCCTAGGTCCACCAGTGGACTGTGATAGGTTGAGTTGATTGATTGATTGATGGGTGGCTGTAATCACTCTCTATCTTCTGGGCCTGCGAGTGGTTTCCCAAATAAAAGCCATTCGAACAGCCACATATCTTACTTGCTATCAACTGTATTTTAGTAGGTACCTATTGCGATAAAATCGTGTCCGTTCTCCAACAAAACCTTAGTAAACATCTGGATATAATTGTGTGCCAATCTAGAACAGTGTTCATAAATAAAAAATATAAATCAGTTTAGGCATATTTCGCATTATAATTGGCAAAAAGATTGACTGTAATTATATTCTCGGAGAGTCATATATCGCGCACAATGTGGAATTACTTTAGTCTCATTGTGGTACTTTGTATTATAATACTGGTTTTTATTACAGAGTAAGCAGAATTTATTGTTTTACAGATTCGCTTAAGGAAAATAGGTTCGTATGTTGTTATAGCTTTTGTATGAAAAGAGGATTTTTCACCCGCATAAGTGTCGGTCCCGTTCGAAAGATACGTGGCGCCATCTATTGTCATAATAAGGTTATTGTTGTTTTCCTCGGGAACAGCACTTTTTTTCGGGATGAAAGGTACCCTATGTCCGTTTCTGTACAGGGTGATCGGTTCAGTGGTTTAGGCGTGAAAAGGTAACAAATAAACTTACTTTCGCATTTATAATATTAGTTAGGATAGAGATAAGATATTTAAATATGACATAGCAGTTGTGGCCCGTGGGTCGTAGGTTTGAACCCAGACATGAACTTTACTTTGTGTAAATAATTTCATCACCACTGCTCTCACAACGGTGAAGGAAAACATCTTGAGGAAACCAAAAATTCGATGACATGTGACATCTATTGGTTAATAGATGTCACATGTCATCGAATTTTTGGTTTGCGTGCTCAGTGCCGGTTGGCACTGGCGTGGTAGATTACAGCCCACTCCCACTCGAAGACAGGAGGCCTGTGTCCCAGCAGTGGGAAAGTTATAGACTGATTATGTTTGTTATGTATTTATTGAAATATAGGGAGGAGTTACAATTTTATACAATTACACTCTAGTGAGAGATTATAGAACCATCATCAAATATTTATTAGTTTGAACTAATCAGTAAAAATAACCTTTTCGATTGAATATTTCTCTTTTACTCATGATTTTAAGTAATGAGGAAAGTTTATCTCTTACCAATAAACCTCTTTCAGGTTTACTATTCACTCGCGGCTCTATACCATTGGATTAATGAAAAGGAAAACTAAATGAGTAGAGACCTTTAAATTGAATATCTTCTAAAGCTTCAACACACTTTGGTTTGACACCAATTGAACACTAATGAAAATCTTGAATCGCACTTGGGGACAGAATAAGTGTCCTACATCGTGATGAAATTAAACGTCGTGATATAAATGTCGTTAAATACTAAGTAGTATTGAGATCATCATTGAGTTGGGTTTCGTTTTTCATTTGGTTATTGTAGTAATGTTTATAGATAATAAAAACGGACCTAAGGGTCCGTTTTTATTATCGTAACAAAACAAATAAACAACAACAAACAAACGAATCGACGAACGAACGAACGAACGAATTTTCGTAACAAAATCTTCTTGCTAAGGCAAGAAGATTTTGTTACGAAAATTCATTGAACAATTGTTACCAAGTTTCTATGATTTCAATATTCACAAGATCATCATTACCCTTCAGCCCTTATCCCAATTAATTTGGAGTCGGCGCAACATATATTTTTCTTCCATACTTCTATTAAGGCTCCTACAAACAGGCGCGACGCGCGTCGCGAATCGCGCGCGACACAAAGGCACCGCTCGTTGCGCGACTTGCGGTGCCTTTGTGTCGCGTGTCGCGTCGCACCTGTTTGAAGGAGCCTTTAGTCGTCATCTCGGTAGTCAAACTCAAACTCAAAGCATTTATTTCAATTAAACCATTTACAGCCACTTTTGAATAGTTACCCACTTTCAGCCAAATCATCTTTCACACTGTCCATCCATCGTTTAATTTTCAATAAATACAAGTTATCTACGACACACCAAAAAAGGAGATTTTGAACAGTAAAACTACAGAGCTACCTATCCCAATTTCCTTATAACCAGCACAGGCAACATTGCATTGCAAATAAGTCAATAACCACTCATTTGCCGCATCTTCGCATTTGCTTAGCATTTGTAACTAGTATGTCACCTCGGCGACCTGCTCGTAAAAATAATCTTTGCACGACCAGAACTGCGAAGAAGGTTTCCGGTGTATGATTACCCGTGATCTGTGATGTTGTTTATAGAAACTGCCTTCCCCTGGCGATTTTATATTAAGAGCGTATAATTAGAAGCTGTTTAGCTGCAAGTGTAAGGTTCAGGATGCTTTCCGTTAGGCTGGGAATCGCTTTCTTTGAACCTTCCCGTTGCCATTTCTACCGTTATTAGACGTTTCTTATGAGTGTTCTGATAGTAAACGGGCAAGATATAACCATATTCTTTTATCTGAAATTTGGTCTATACACCTTTGGATCCGGAGAGACATCAGGCGCAGGACCAACGGCTTAACGTGCTTTCCAAGGCCCGTGCCTTGGAAAGCACGTTAAGCCGTTGGTCCTGCGCCTGAGTGGAGTATCACACCGCCAACTTCCAAACTCCCTGCTGTAATAACACTTTGCCGGACATGGGAATCGAACGCACAGACCCCACCCTCGGCAGTCGCGCTTGCAACCACGAGACCAACGGGGAAAAAAGAAAAAACAATGCAATTTCTCTTTGCCAAACAAATCTTAGGTGACGACAAGACGATAAAACTATTGAGACTTTGATAGTCCCACGAATGCGGAACTACACAATTATAAGTCTACAATCACTAACACATTATTACATAAGATTTACCCTCTACGCATGCCGTAACAATTATTGACCCACCACATTAATTTCCCTTTCTGCAGTGACAATTAACTAGCGACAACACTTAAAGGCTTCCCACCAATAGGACCCTAAATTTAAATTGAATCTGTTCTGAGCGCGTAGCGTAAGTCGTTTAAGGGACTTCCTTACACCGTCGGCAGCTTTGTCACAAGTAATGGAAGGCGGATGTCAATCCGGTGACTCGCGAATGTTTATAGCGCGGCTTCGGTGTGATTGAGGAGCAGAGGGCGAGAGTGTCCAGGGTTTAAGATAATCTTGGTAATATAATGGTGCCTACGCGGTAAAAGCTGTTGCTATCTTGATGGTTCTAATGATATGAACGTTTTGCTGTGTTATTCAGTCTTCCTGTCTTGCGATCTTTAAGCAATCTAAATAAACGTAGCGATGCAAAACATCTTGGAGCTTCGCAATCAGTATTTTTTAACGAACTCTAAATTAATTTCCTACTTTGTTCATTGTCAATTGTTTTTTCAATAACCATTTTAGAATATCAAATACGCCCCTTTGCAATGAATATTTTTCAATTCCAATCTTTCGGGTTTTGCCTTGGCCAGAGGCTAAGTATTGCCATATAACGTGGCAATCCCGCCAGTCTCTTAAGTACATTACCAGTTGACAGCGATGCGGAGGAATTTTTCGACGCCA
Organism: Luperina nickerlii; assembly: GCA_963855955.1. Lineage (NCBI taxonomy): Eukaryota > Metazoa > Arthropoda > Insecta > Lepidoptera > Noctuidae > Luperina > Luperina nickerlii. Next base: position 21,310,544 of record OY979675.1, on the reverse strand, counting down.
TCTTTTTGTTTGTTAGTTTAAGAAATTATGTTTTTATTTTAATAGTTTGTTAGTTTATTTAGGTCATGGTTTGTTACTTAAAATCTTTCGGGTTGGATTAAGAATTTGAATTTGGAAAAAGAACCAAGACGTTCAAAAATCTCGCTCGCTCCCGCTCCTGCCTTTCATTCCACTATAAAGTGGTCGGTCTAGTGATCAAATTTAACATTTCGCCGTCCAATCGCGTCCCGCCGATATATTGTAAATGTAATTGGAACTACAAGGTGGCGTACCGGCTACCATTGCGTACGCGCATGTTTCACAAAAACGGGAAGAATTCAATTTAATTCCGTTGGTGGCTGTAGCACGGCAGCAATGTGATTGGAGCTTTTTTTAAATGATTTTAAGGTTTTTTAAGGTTATTACCAAAATATTATAACGAATGAATACCTTACTTTATTATCATGATCCAGTAGACAGATGTAAGTAATACTGCTCTAAATTAATTAGTCTATTTATTTTAATTTAAAAAAAACGAGGGAGGCCTTTGCCCAGCAGTGAGCAAAAAAATGTAAACTATGTCCACTTTTTTTTAATAAACATGCGTGTCTACAAAATCTGTCGTCTACCCAAAAAGGTGACTCCCTAATAAAACTGAACCGCATTGTACACTAATTCCTAACGACGCCACACATCAATTGTTTGTTTTTTATTTATTTTAAATTTCATCGCGATATTATTAACTTTATTGCGATTACGATCTTGAGAATTCATTTTTGACGTTTTTATTCGAATTTATGCGATTCCTTACAGTGTTACCAAGTTATTTTATTATCTTCTGAACATGTATCATATCCTTATTACATGGAAATAAGGTGGAATACAGCATGATTTTGTTAAAACCGACGTATTTATAAATTTTGATCGCTATGACTTCGTGTGACTGCTCTAAGATTTTATTATTTAAAAAATTGATATTTTATTTTTCGAATTGGACTGCTAACGCGCTCAGCGGGTGGTTAGGACTGCTTCAAATAACTTTGAACCTTATCGGGGATACTTTGAAGTTTATTTTAGGTAGTTTAACATTCTGCCCTTTGAGGGACTTCAAGGAATCGAGGCTGGGATCTGCGCCTGCGCTTATATTTCCAGCTCAGTTGGATGTTTCGATGTAATCTTTGGAATTGTATAATAGTTATACCTACGTACTGGCGGCGTCGCATAACATCTAGATTTTTTATGATAAAGTATTTTATTGAGCGACTTGTAAAATGATCCAGATTGAAGGAACTAGCTGTGGAGTTTATAGTTTTTATGCTGAGCCGTTTGATCAGCCCAGAGATAACTTTATGGAAATATATTTTTAAATTAATGTTTCTTTCTTATATAAAATCAATGTATTTAAGTTATAAAGTTATTTTAGATCAGAACCTTTTTACTGTCAATCCTAAACTTATTCCAAATTACGTACAAACAATTTAGAAAATACCTGATTCCTGTTTTAATTACCTAGAACATTCTGTATACGAAAGCTACCGCGAACATCTCTGACCTCTTACATTTTTACTATTCAATCCGATCAAATAACTTATGATTAATACCTGAGTTATTATCTATAGATTTTATAATACTAAACTGACAATTATATATTGCTAAGAAAACTGATGGGCGACTCTATAATAATTTATAATACATCTTTATGATAATAAAGTACAAAAATAATAGTTATAATTAATAATGAAACACGTGTTGTTTGTTAATTTGTTAAATTTTTATGTACTTCCCGGTTTATTAAGTTGAATATAATTATGTATCTTGGGTGTGATCAATTTTATATGCTTTAAGAATGGTGATCCGTCCGCGTCGCACGCGCTGTGTTCATAGACAGCACCTTCCTAGAAACAAATGAAGGTGGAATTCTAATTTTAACGTCGTCTAAAAGTGGTAAATTGATATCAAATTCATGTGAAAGGATTTTTCTGAAGATGTATGTATATTATATCCAACTCTGCTAGAAAGAATACAACGGTTTTTTTAAAAGGTTTTTACTGAGTTTTTCACTTTTTAAACTTTGTTAGTATTTAATTTTTTCTGCTGTCAAAGTCACGTGATTAATACTAGTTTTTATAGCTACAAACGTCGAAAGACGTATGGTATCAAATATAATTCAGCTTTATGTTAATAATATAACTGTACTTTTAAGGCGTGTACAGGCGGCAGAAATCCAAGTCAGGTTGTATAATGTATTCACAATCCGATACTTTATGACAATATTGTGATTTTTCGTATTAAACTGAACTGTGATTGGTTTTATTAAGTTTTAAATCGATTTTGATTGAGTTTAGGTAGGACATTGTGAACTTAACTGATCAGCGGTGTAACTTTATTCTAAATTATGAGAATCTTGCGCTTTCTTATTCATTGGTGACGAAAACCATTACATTTTCTTTGATAATACTGTAAACATGTAATTGCCTATGAAGTGTGATGATTCAAACAATCATCCTCCCTTAAAAATCACATGATTTAAGCTAGTATTGCGATCAGTGTCTTGGTGAAGAGACAAGAATACCCGCTAAACTGAGATACACACAGTTTTCACAATTCACTGGATCGTAAATCGTATCGATTTGTATCGATTGCATTTAATCGATATGTTTATACGGAAAAACAATGAATGTAGGACAGAATATTGGCCATATGCCAAGCCTAATGTGTATGTTAATTGCTTCGACCTAAGCATAATGTCATGTAAACTAGTATTACTAATGTATTGATCCAGTCTTGACGCAATTGCTAAATAGGTACTTGTAGTTAGCCTACTGGTTCTAACTTTGTATCACTTAGGCTGTGTCTATCAGGCTTGGAAGTACTACAAAGGATAGCCACGATTCAGCATGTCGTATGACGTCACAAAGTCGTACGATAAAATTCCTTATTTAGTCTGAAGCAGAATCATTATCATCATCTGCCTAGCCTTTTCCCAACTATGTTGGGGTCGGCTTCCATTTCACATGGAGTGACTGACTATCTGACCTCCACAACCCAGTTACTAGGTAATACCCCCCTATCTCGATAAACTGAAGCAGACTGTAAACTTAAAAAAAAACAGCTGGTTGGATAAGGGGCGAATTTAATTTCACCAATGAAACTGATTGCGATCAGGAAATCTAAACTGCGATCAAGAGCGTCACACGCACTGACAGCTCTAGAACGCGGTTTAGATGCCAGAATTCAGATTCAATGGTGAAATCCGCCCTTAGTAGTTTTGATTCTTGAAAACCACTTAATCATCTCTAGAAGGAGCGCTAGACAAGTTTACTTTAAGATCTGGCGTCAGTTCAACCTTGCCAATGCCTCATCTTCCACACCTGTAACCCTACCTACCCCGATACAATCGCAGGACAGCCGACATCATTATATTCACAGCGAACTACTCATAAAATTAAAAACATCATGATACTGATCGGTGAACATCGCCAATCTTCGTACAAGATCGGGCCGCGATCAAATAATATCACATGTTTATGTTGAGATTCGATCTCTATAACATATTCTATGCGCTTGCGACGAATATTTTTCTTTACTGATATTACCGTTAGTGACAGTCGTTAACCTATGCTTTACTAATCGTGTTTTAGAGATTGCAATCTGTATGCAGTTTAGATACTTGTTTTCTCCCTTGGCGATGTTTGGTTTGAATAAGAGTACGTAATAAGATCTGGGGAATTAAGAATTCTGGTCCGCTTTCTGACTAACTGACCGGCTGTTTAATTTTGACAATTCAAAAGTCCTGTACATGGTTTACTTGAAATAAATGCTTAGATTAGATTAGATTTACCTATTTATTTCTAAGCCTATGGTAGGTACATTAAGATCTTAATATTAAACAGTTTCACATACACTACCGTTACCGGTGTAGAAAGATTTTAATTAACTTACAAAGTCAAAGTGGCCAAGTTCTAGGCCCCCCCCCCATAAAAGGCACTTTTGACCGTCAGAAATTACAACAAATAGAATTGATTCTAGTCGCCCATTCCAAAAGGTAGTTTTCGTATGGAGAAGAATGGGCAAGAAACTCCACCGTTACTCTTTTAAAATGTTTTACAATATTTTGTATAATATGTGAAGACGATGCACCTAAAATAAAATATAGTTTGAGTTTGAGTTTGAGCTGTCATTAGTATCTTTAAAGTCTGGTTTAGATAATGATCCTATTACGGGCTAATTTCTAAGTCTCGTATACGTGATGGCATGAGTAGATATACGCCAATATATATCTTTTGTTTTGGGCCAATACAGGAAATACGAATGTGTGGAATGACAATTTAATAAATCCTGCATATCTTTTTCAACCCTATCTTACAAACCAGAATACCAAACATCACTATCAAACTAAACTGAACTTCGAACTCGCACTTCTAGAACCTTATACAGATTCTAGAAGTGCCTGCACCATCAGAGAAATTCCACCCATCGAAGAAAGGATCCATACTATCTTCACAAAACCCAGCTACACTCAACAGCTCAATAAACCACTTCCCCATCCATCAGCCTCGAACAAACACCGAAACACAAATCGCTTACAATAACAGTTATAAAGTCAACATCTCACAGAAGTCTCAATTACCCTTCCCTCTTTCCCTCCCGTTCCCTCCCTGGTTTCCCATAGTGTTCGTGTGTGGGGAATCGTGCGCCATTACGAAGGGACCCACGAAACGCTTCGAGCTACCGGCGCTAAGAATTTCCCAGGTTCAGTCCTGGTTTAGGATGGGGAACTGTTTAAAGTTCATAGGTGTTGTATGGTGTGGGTGAATTAGAAGGAGGTGTACTTCGGTTTGAAAAAGTAGAATGGTTACTTTGTGTCGTCTCTATCATGTTTGTTCGACTTTTATGTGGTTTAGCATTTTGTACATTTGGCATGTTATAAAGACCAAAACTTGTAACTCCTGTAGAAAATACCCTTTATTTATAAACGTTACCTAAAATTAAATGATATATGGTTAAGCACACGTTTATAAGAAAACCCAGATCGAATCTTTAAGTGACGTTTAGGTTTGACAACCCTTTAATTACAGTTTTGTCTTCCCCTCGACCATAAAGTTCAAATGTCAAGCTTCCGGATCTCAAAGGTATTCAACACAGAATTAATTTCAGCCAAGCAGTTAACTTGGAACGCTAGTCTAAGGGGACATACAGACAGATGATATTTCAAGATAAAACCTATAAAGATATAAATAGCTTAGATAGTGTACCTGTTTGGGGACGCTGGGATATACGGGTGTGTTTCTGAGGCGGGGACGCAGCGGTTCTGTTTTGTTTTTTCGATTGAGTTGTAATTTGTTAGTGAGTGATGAATTTACTTGACCTACACAGATGGTAGAAGTTTTATCGTCAGAACGAACCCGGTCCTCCGATACAGCGGATCCTAACATGAGATCCAGGGTGATAAAAAATTGTAAAATAAAAATATTATGACAATACCTAACTGAAACGCCCTAAATGGAATACTGTTTATTGTCAGATATTATGTGGTTTTTTTATAAACGTTGCTTAAAATTAAAATTTAGAGGCGTTTAAACGTTAAAAATGGGGAGGCTTTTGCCCAGCAGCGGGACACCTGGGCAAAAGTCTCCCTATATTTTTATTCTTTTTTTGTTAGCCTGTAATGTTATAGGCTAACAAAAAGAGAAAAAAATGTGTATAATAATATAAAACCTTTACCTTTCTACTCAAATTATAATCATGTTATATCCCTATGTATTTTACTGTGTGTACATAAATTATAAAATAAATAAAACTTTCTTGCTAAAAAGATTTTACAGACAGAGATTTTACGCCTATATCTTGCTTTTCTAAATAAAAAAGTACTCAACCTCAAAACTCATCAACATTTCAACCGGCTGGTAACTTCTTCCTAGCTCCGCGCCCGTTCGTTATAGCCTCCCGTATATTTCTTCCTCGACTAATTAGATTTGCAGTAACTATAGTATTACTGACCAGTAAAACTTTAAACACACCATTTACATATGCTAACAATTATTTGGTTTACTGTCACGCTGCCATGTCAGTCAAGTGTCTAAAATGAATATGGTACAGCCACACACATCAGTGGTAAAATTTTGGTCATTGACACGCCTTTTTCGTAGAGCAAGTGTCCTATACTTGCGGTTGACTGTAGTGTGTGCAGTGCTCCCTGGCGGTCATTTGTCTTATATTATTCGATAATATATGCAAAGATTATGTTTAGTTATTATGTGAAATGTTTAAAGGCGTGATTTGCAGCTGTTACTGCGTTATTGTTTGTAGCGATAAATGCTTGCAATATTTCCTTTGTAAACTGTAGTCGGTAAAAGAGAATGTGTGTTTTAACATTACTTAGTTAAAGTCTGGACCCCTCTTTCTGTTAATTTCAGTTCTCTTTTGGTGGCGGAACATTTACTCTCTGAAAATAATAATTACCTATAGAGAAGTTTGCTAACTTCTAGAGTGGTAATTAAATATAAGTTTGTAATGCATATACAAATATTTTACGTTTAGACGTCATTATCTGCTTGCCGTTTCCAAACTACATTATGTTGGCATCGGCTTCCAGTCTAAATGGATGCAGCTGAAATTCATTAAAAAAAAGAATTAATAAGTTGCACTTACTTATTTATTCATAGAGGGTGATAAAAAGTAGAATGTCCACCTCGGGAGCAACACTATTTTAAGCTCGAATGACGTACTTTGAATCCCTCACTGCGCTCAGGATTCTAATTAAGAATTCCTCGCTGCGCTCTGGATTTTACTCTACAATGCTTGGCTCCGCTGTGCATTCAAAGAAACACTCTCGCCTTTAAAATATGTAGTTGATTGTTTCCTTGGCAAACAATCTACTAATAAGACATATTTTTATTCAATCATAAAATCCAAATTTAAAACTTAATTTAGAACACAAGCCATTACTAAAAAGCGGAGTGTAAAATATGACGATAAGGTTATAAATAAGGCTATATGCTGGGCGGGCGGCGTGGGCGGGCGGACCGTGAGAAACCATTCGTTAAGGCTCCGCGCGTAAACCTATGTATTAATATTACATGGAAATAGTGATTGATACTGTATGAATATGGATTTTACGACTATTTGTTTAGTGTAATTGGATAGTTTAAGTTTTAATAAGTACAGTAGATTCGTTATAAATCATCTTGTATTCATGCTACACAGTATAAATCATCGGTTGCTTTTAATTTACCATTTTTAATTTTAATGCCATAGCGCTTGGTTCTGTCTCTTTTTTTAAATGAATTCCTTCTTTTGCATACCTAATGCGACATCTTAATATTCTTGACAATGTTCAAATCTTTAATACTAATAATCAAGTTGAAGATATTGTTTTTTTTTAGTTTGTACGCGCTAATCTCTGGGACTACTAGTCGGATTTGAATAATTCCATATGCATTTGTTAGGCCAATTCTTGCCTAAAGTTACACTAGGAATTTTAGGAGCCAGCAATAACAAAAAAGTCAGATAGAACGCCAAGTGAAAACGAGTAGGTAATAGCGCGGGAAGGCGATGCGAAGCGACGGGGTGGGTCTGGGGAGTTAGAAACTTCACGCGGACGAAGTCGCAGGCAGAAGCTAGTAAAGAAATAAAATTACACACATTCAAAATTAATGCAAAGCTTACACCAGCCGTAGCACATGAAGCGTAGCACAAAAATAACCGCACAAACTTCTAAAATGATGAACTATCACCACCCATCTTAAACTCTAACCTCGACCCAATAAAGATTATGAAAACCGCCGCCTCTGCAACGGCGCAGACTTATGGCTTTCAATTTGTAGATAATCTTTATAGATAGTGATCGATACAAGTGTAAACAATAGTCACTCTGGTACATACACACCTTAACACACACACACACGCACATACACACATACACACACATGCATACGTAGTGGGGGCGACGTGTTGAGTTGGTCCTTCGACTAGACGAGATACGTGGACAGAAAGACCAAATAAAAACGTATGTGTGTCTTATACTTGCAATAAGTGTTATGGTTTTATGAATTATGTGAAGTGTATTATTGATTATTGACAAATGACAATTTAAAAAGTACGGGTTGTTGTCACTAGTCCTTTTTATTAATTGTTGTTTAATAGTGACAGTTAGAAATAAAAAGTAAAATTCAATATAATCTTGATTTCATAAAGCAGAATTGAAAATATCTGTCATCCTGACAAAAACAAAGATTTCCAGTACAAAATAGAACACAGAAATGCAATAATAAATACAATTTAATACCAAACACCATAATTTATGCAAAGTAAAAGACCATTACCATTAGGACCAAAACAAGGCCTGGTAGACGCTCGCCATCCATTCAAGAACCGTAAGTTACTTATAATTCATTTGTGAAATAATATCTATATTTCAGGATCAGAGGTCAATTTACAAAAATGACAATGCGAGAACCCCGCATGACAGAGATGGAGATAGGAACCTTCATGAGAAAGAGAAGGACAGCTGTAGAGTCGTGCCAAACGCTCCAGGCGCCGCACTATGCAGCAATGATGATATTACTGCATAGATGCACTTGATTTTACCTTGAAAGTTATACAACCTGTCATGTTGAACTTTATTTTGAGAGAGACAAGGTTGAAGGTCTTTTGAAATTTTTGAAGAGCAGCAAAATAAAGTTGGTAAATTGCAAGAAGTGTTCAAACGCATGGCTTTATTATGTGTTGAACAAAATGAGGTTATTAAGGCTCATTGTAATGGGTTGAAAGTTGAGGTTCTAAGGGATTGATGGAAACTGCCGAGAAATGGACCGAATACTAGGAACGATTTTTGCGAGATATTTAATGTTCTTGGTACTGTTGAAGATGTTACAGTTACGGCTGAGGGGGATTTTATGAGGAACGTGTGAGAAATCAACCAGGCTTATGACTGAAGAAATGTTTCGCTGAGGTTGAAAAGGTTTCAGGAAACTTATCTACCTATAAATTCGTATACAATACCTCAGAATAGAGATATACTGTATGCCATACTTATTTACAATGTAGACAAACATAGCTAGTTATTACATAACACAAAAACTAATCTACATTTAAGTGATCTATAAAATCTCATCCAAAAAAAACTTTAACAGAAAATTCCCATGAGTTAGAACATTAAATCAAAACAACTCATGCTTTAAAAATAATTAGAAACAAAACAACATCAGCTATCGATATAAATTAATAACTGAGTTGAACTCAAAGCAAATATTAAAACATTATTATGAGTGGTTGGTGCTATCGTACGGTTAACCCGCAATTAAAACTCGGGTTATAATCGCCGGTGATCGAGATCAAACAGAGACATTAAGAGAGCACAGTTAATGTTAATGTTGATAGAGATGTGCTCGAAGAGAATTTGATTAGAGATAGTTTTTAATTTTCTTTAATTTTGTAGAGATTAGATTTTGTGAAAGTTATGCTTTTTATGCTTTTGACGTTATCTCGGCGCCTGTGCTTAGGATCAGCTCTAGTACAGAGTTAACAATTTCCTTGATATACAGCTTGGTTTAGTGTAATCTGCAAGTTTAATTCAAACGTTTGATTTTAAATACTTTAATTGATTGGTCAGATTTTTCGTCACCAACACATTACTTGAACTGCAATTCCACAACATAAACATATCTATCTTTCCCGTCAGATGGAATTAGAAGAAATCTTATTCAAAATCCATGTTGATTAACAGCGTGTCAAAGGGACTATCAATTATCTGATTAATACTAAGTTGATTCTGTATAGTTTAACATAGATTAGTGATACACAAGGGCGGGGACAGTTGACATAGCGATGCATATTAAATTATTATGTTTTTTCATGACAGTAGGTACGATTCAAATAACAATGTTAATGTCTACACTTTGACAGAACAAATGATCAGTTCATTGCCACATTGAAGTGTGACCCGAATGATAAATATTATTTAACGAACATTTACATGACATCTGTCACTTCCAAAATCAAAGTACGAACGTCTGTATTTAATACTTGGTATTGTATAGTACAACCCTAATGTAGTTTGTTTATAATGTTCCAAAGATATTAAATTACGAACAGCCTCGGGTCAAAAGTGATTGTATACAATTACATCTTGATTACAGTTTAACCTTTTGTTAATTACGGGAGCGGTGTAACCGGACGATTTTGTTTTAACTATTTTTAATAAGCGTGCGAATGTGGTTCTGTGTAATTATTGTCTCGAGGGCGCAGAGATTGAATCATAAATCGAATAAGAAATCTGATGACATAACAGGAATCGATTATTGATGTTCAAAACGTGTCGACATCGCTTCACACCTCGTTGTACAGCAATAAAACAATATCGATTCCCAACCGTTAAGCACCAGACAATCGATAAAAAACAACTTGCTACAAATTCCCCGATGCGTCGTTCGATATTTCATTTTGAAAAAAGAACACTGGCCGAGCACGGCGCGAACGTAAAACAATTGAAGCATAATTCTATCGGCGTCTATGGCGACCCGAGTGACCCCGAGCCGAGCCGAGCTCGCCCGAGAATAGCCGAGTGAATCCCGCCCACCCCTAGGAATTGCTCAGCTAATAACTGTTTTTAAAGGGATTTTAAAACGAAATTAGTTCTATTGCTATTAATAAACGCTTGGTTTGTGAGTGCAATCATCTGCGTAGGTATTTCATTTGCAAAATAAGTAATATGACGAGCATAAAGTTTTGATGTGTCTTTTATAAAACAATTGTGTTCAATAATGCGTAATGTCGAAGTAAATGTACCCACAGCAAAATTAAGAACCTTATTTACTTAACCTACGTAATTAATTCTTGCTGCAGAGGTAAATTGATCAAACATTTTTGTTCATATCTTACCGTATTGTTCATCATGAACGAAGATGGAGAACATACCTGAAAAAAAAATACAATTAAAAATTGTCACAAATTCTTGAAACTTAACAATAAATACAAAAAAAAGTTAATTATTATTTCAAATCTTCCAATATTTAAACTCCAATAAGCTCATAATTACACTAAAAGAAAGTCCCAGAATTCACAAAAAGCTGCTTATCCTAGTTAAACCCCTCCCGTGCGGGGTGTGGTCAAGATAAACAATGCAACTATTTTGTCCCATTATCGACGACTTAAGTTTCATGACACGGGTTGATTGATTTACAACTCGCCACCCATTTTTGTGGTTTATTTAAGAGGTAGCAATGACAGGATTAAAACGGTATGTTTTGCAAAGTTTTTTTTGTGTTCTTGGTATACGGGATATTCCATTCATAGTTTTTGTAGGATAATGATGTTACTTGATCTGTTTTACGGGAAATAGTGTTTGTTCAAAATCGGTTTAGCATTCTTTCTGTAAGGGTTTGTATCAAAACTGTCGTCCGTATAGAAACGTATTTTTTCTAAATATCATCGTGTTTGTTCAGTTTTTTCACACATAGATAAAGATATTAAATAAACAAACAAAAATTGACTAATTAAAAACAAATAAACAATGTTGTAAAGATTTGAAGTAATTGATCGAAAAAGAAACGGAAAAGAATTAAACCCCAGCAATTATAAAAGAAATACAAACATCTACCGAGTACCTAGCACAATAATAGTACGATCCCGGACACCCACACTACGCTATTACCAAGGCTCTAACAGCTTAAGTGCTGTGTTAATATACACTCACAATGCGCTCGCGCATTCAAATACGGTTAGCACAAAAATCATGGTACAAAAGATGTTTCCAAGTTATGACTGCGTTAATAGACCAGACGTGTGGTGGCATGTCCTGTCTGTAATGGGTGGTATGGACGAAAGGAGGGACGTATGCGCACTGTGCTTGACTTGAAACCGTTGGTCGAAGTCATCGGTGAGTCAGGGAAAAGTTTATTTGTATGTTCAAGGTAGGTGTGATATTTAATGTATAGGGTTATAAACTGTGGGTATTGTTGAGTTAAAATGTGCGTAAATTCTGCAAATGAGTGTTTAGCGACGAATATAACTCATTTTTATTTAGAGTAAAAAATTTAAAGGTAAACTCCATTTTTACACAAAAAACAACTCACACAATTTTACGCAAACAACTCATTTTTTTTCGTTAACTACAAAAATAAACACAATTTATGGTGAATCAATACACTTACTATTTACGTGTCGTACTATCACCGATAATGATCGCACAAACACAGTGTAGCGAAAGTCGCAGAGTTTCCAAATTAGCACGTCCAGATGACCAACGGATTGATAGAGGACGAATTAGCGGCTTTTGTTAGGCTGCCTCCACGCACGCACGCACCGGGTTAACAAGGGTACCATGATGTGTGAAAATGATGGACTATTTAAGAAAAATAAATTGTTTTTTATTTTTTGTTTTAATCTAATCAATCCCTTACATTACTGCAGGACAAAGACCTCTCTCTCCCTTTTCCACACAATTCTGTCTGCATTTTTTATAATTAAAAAAGGTTTTGGGCTGAAAGGAGCTTTAATACCTTGTGTAGAGGTTTAGATGCTAGATTTTCTGCCAAGAGGTTTTTCGTAAATAATGTACCAGTACAAAATAATTATGTTGAGTGCAATAAATATTAAAACTAAGACGCTAAGTACACAACATTAAATTGTGAACAATTACAATGAATGACTATATACAGTGACTTTGAAAGGTCTTCAAACAAGTTTCAAAATATAACGTTCGAGTGCAAATTAAGAAGTTTTAGCAAAGACGATGTTCATTGATAGTTAATATTAATATTTATGTACTTATAATAACTCAATACAATTTATTGCATCGATTTGACCCGTCTGTCTGTATGAATAATAACAATATAAATTAATTTTAATGGTATTTGAGAGTTTTAGTTTCAATAAAAACCGTTCTCAAGGTAAATAAATAGGAAGGTTTAAATGTAGCAGTGGGTAATCACAGTTTGTAATTAAAAGCACACTGAGCACCAATAATTATGCAGATACAACAAATTGGTGTAATTAATAGTTTTGTATTAGTTGTTTAGAACGGCGATTACGGTTTTTTAACAAAATTAAACATTTATTACTTTTTATGATGAACGATTGTGGATTTGTTTTTATTAAAACAGTTGCTAAATGTCAAACGATTATAATTGTTAATTTCTATAGAAAACGGTTTTGGATTAAGTTTTTCTGAATAAAATGTCACAATATCTATGATTTATGGTGTAGCAGTTTCTAACGACATAAAAATGTTGTAATTTGTCAGGGTCCATAAATATTTCAATATTTTAATTCTGAACCAGAAGCATTATAAGAATAATAATTATTTGCAATTAATATTAATAACTATATGAATATATAAAAATTGTTTTAAATATTAATACAAGGTAGGCGCGGTCGGGTTAAACACAAAAAAAACGTCGTAACTATTTAAAACAACTAATTTTCAATTGACGACTCATATTTTCGTATCGTTTCAATTTTAAAATTCCTTTAGCTTTCAAATATAGAGGGAATCTCGGGCTTTTCGACAACTTATCTTGAGATCTTTATTATTGTGAAGACGTGTTCTGTCTCACAGTTGCGTGCGTCAGGGGCATCCTACAGAGCATTTAGCGGGTGATATTACAAGTTCTTCCGAAGCTTTGTTAGCACTTTTACGAACTCACATGAAAGTCAATTGTATCTTATTTTGTGTTCTTCCGTGTTGCCTGAGAATTTGGGTTGACATTCGCTTTTATTAGCTTAATGGTTTTTTAGAATGCTTTTTAGAGATGGTCTTGTTGAAAGTGGTATTTTTAGGCGGGTTGAATGGTGCTCGAGTCTTCATTCTCGGTAATAATTAATCAATATAAAAATGCCTGACGAGTAGGAATCGCACACGAAGGGTTCCGGTACCACCGTACAATATTTGACATTTAATATTTTTAAATTTGTTGTGTATTTTTTTACTTTATTAATATTATTTGTTTTCACAGAGTGTGCCAACGGGAAAGGGTGCCAACGAGCCCGTATTACTAAGGCTCTGCTAACGGTCCGTCTGTCAAAGGGCTGTATCTTTTGAACCGTAATAGGTAGCAGTGGCGAAGGTTGCATACAACTCGATTTCCACCGGCTTCCCTTTGAAAAATGGCACAGTCAGTATTCTATAGACAAATAATATAGGTAATAGGTAATACGGGCTGGTGTCCGCAACTCCACGTCAATGCGCGTATTTTGCGTAAAAATAATATAATCGTATTAAAGATATCTACTCCGGCTTACCTCTTACAAAAATTGACCCTTCGCTGCTGATAGGATACTTTTAACTCTCGTTACCGAACTGTTAGCAGAGCGTTAGTACTAGGGTCCAGTTGGCACCCTTTGGGTAAAGAACCCTACAAATTCCGGCACGTTTTGTAAAGGTTATAAGTATAAGTTTTAAGAACCTTTAAGATTCAGATTACTCCCCTTCCTTGCTACACATTTTATCATATTCAGATCAACTTACTCAACTTAAAACACTTTTAAATCTATCCAAAGGTTAAACCTATTAGAAAATTAGCCCCATACACACCCACAATAAAAAAGAACTGGCCAAGTGCGAGTCAGACTCGCACACGAAGGGTTCCGTACCACAAGGCAAAAACGTCGAAAAAACACGTTTGTTGTATGGGAGCCCCCTTTAAATATTAATTTTAGTATTTGTTATTATAGCGGCAACAGAAACACATCATCTGTGAAAATTTCAGCTGTCTAGCTATCATGGTTCATGAGATACAGCCTGGTGACAGACGGACAGTGGAGTCTTAGTAATAGGGTCCCGTTTTTACCCTTTGGATACGGAACCCTAAAAAACAAACACCACGTTATTGTTTTAATCCTATCAGCAGAATCTCCCTCAAGTGTGATAACATATAAAGTTTCACACACGAAAGGTTGTTCAGATTAATGTGTTTGATAAAAGGGGAAAGAGTAATCGAGGTTATGTAAACATATAGTTCTGTTATATAATTATATAATTGAGTTTTACTATAAAGGTTGGTGTGTGACCTAATGAGATTAGGTTGATATCATATTATTTGTTAAAGCTTTCAGTACATAAATCTTCTTGATTAATTTTAATTTAATAATACTGTGCATGGCCAGTCTGATTCGAGTTCAGATATTAATAATAGATTTTTAATAGGCAATTCACTTTTTTAACAAATGTACGTACCTAAACGGCAGAAGTACTCGTACAAAAGTTATAAATCTGGTAACAGGTATGATAAAGAAGTGTTTTTGCTTACAAAAAAACTAGGAGAAAGCATGATATATTTTAAAACTGGACTTCCATAGAAAATAATTCTTGGGTAAACTTACCCAAGAATAATTTAAGGGACCAAAAAGTCTGGTCCTATATAAGTATATAGGACCAGACTTTTTGGTGCCTTAGACGTAGGTACGGTAGACCCTACATTGTAGAAAAATAAGGCACATTTCACATGTGAACACACGGCGTAAGTCGTGGGAATCTCATAAAGCGATTGACGCGCTTCGTTATGTAGAACGATCTGTAATTGCGATGTACGGACAGCAGAATAGCGGTAGCTTTACATCGCTTTTATTACTACAATACGTTGTGACTACTGATGTTTTTATTATCATGTCTCTTTGTTGAAAAATAGCTAAGAAGTGGAATAGTTATTTTGTAAATATTAATATATGATTATTTGTTAGTTGTGTTTTTGTGGCGCCGGTGATGCAAATACAAGGTGAATAGTACTGAAGTTATGAGTAAAGTAATTGTAATAATAGTAAGTATGGTAGGAGCAGAGTTACGTTTGTAAGTACGGCGACATATCAAGCTGTACATTTCCAGTATAGGCTGGCTTCTCATTGTACGAAAAGCCCATACATGCGAAGTCAGCCAAAATTGGAAATGTGTAGCATATATGTCGCCGTGTGTACTACGACATTTAAAAACCCGTTGTTTGCTACGAATATAAATAAATCATCGCACGTTCCCAGTAACTTAAGTAGAATAGGAAAGTTCTAATTTAAACTTATTGCGTCGATGAAGAAAATAATAGCATAATAACTGACGAAGTTTTCTCTTGGCACAGCCGGCTAAGAGTTCTTGCCACGCCTATATTATTTGAGCTTTTAACCCTTGCATAGTGTATGTCCATCGAAAGGTACTGTTACTTATAGCCGACTCAATATCACTGCTATAAAACAACACGAGAATTAAAAAAAAAAATATCGATCCTGTTACTTCTACGCTCCGATTTCCACAAGCATAACGGTTTTCAATCAGCTAAAGCTATAAGGTTATAAACTCAGAAAACTTAAATATTACGAGGCTGAATAAAATAGAGCTATCATCGGACCGTTTTACAGTTCAATTATTCATACAATAAAGCGTAAAATCCATGACATTTATAAATATACGATCGATTTTGTAACCGATTACGAATTCAAACATCGATAAATCGATTCAGCTCAAAATCACGCGGCAATCAAGAAAACACACAGTGATCACGAAATGGACAATTATTGTCACAAATTAAATTTCATGGCGTGATATTTTAGTCACTGTTATGTTGTCGGTACACGCGATCGGTTTGATACGATATCATCACGCTATTTGTTACGAAGGGTTAAATTGCTATTGAGATAAATGTTTTTACTATCATTCTTCAGTTTTTTTTTTATTTGTCAAGTGCTTGCGTCACACATATTTTGAATTGAAATTTTGACGAAATCAAAATAATGTCGTTAATATTTCTTAACGATATCTTTTCAAAGTTAACTGAAGGACTTAACTGAAATTACAAACGAAAAATTAGTATAATCAAGTCCTAATCACCAGGATTGGCAGATACATTAGTGAATAATGCGCATTTTCCTGAAGTACCCACAGTTCTTATGTGTTCAGTTTCTGCTATTTTCAGTTAGAACTATCTCTCATAAGCTTTGTAAGGTGAATCGCTAGTTTCATAAAGTGCCTCAATTATAAGTGTTATTATAGCTTAGCATAAGTGCATTTTATTAATTGTTCTTGTGGTACCTAAATAAAGTTATTTGAAAATGAAAATAAACGACTGAAGTGACTTATAATAATTTAAAATACTCAAGATAAAGATCCATACTCATTAGCCTTTTCCCAACTATGTTGGGGTCGGCTTCTAGTCCAATACTAGAATACCAGTATTATACATGAAGCGACTGCCCATCTAACCAAGACGAAACAAATTGAAGATCCATACTATGCACCCCAAAAATCCAATCTTCTTAACTAAAGCCAGTTTCCCCTGGTTGTAAACAAACAGAGTTAGTATAGTTGTTAATACAAACACGTTGGAAACTTGGAGTGTACCAATTATGTGCGCATGCGTAGTTAGTGGCCACTTAACATGTTGCGCTGTTGTGGCTGTTGGCTGAGGATTAGCTCTGCTTGGGAGGAAAGCATCTTAATATTGTTATCTAACTTTTCATGTCTGGTTTGTTTTAATATGGTTTTTTGTTGGTTTCGTTTACTAGATGAAAGTTTCTACCATAAACTTTATGTGTTTTGAGGTTTATGAGGAAAAACGGGAGGATTTTTACCGAGCAGTGGGACGCTATGGAGGAAACATATAGCAAAAATATTTTTTTATGTTGTAAAAAGGTGAACTGTAATATACAGAGCCTTGATGGATCGTTATGCTTAATTATACATCATAGTATTTTGGCAAATAAGTTGTCTAAGATTATCACGATTAATATTAACATAAGTAACATTGGATTGGTCTTTTGATACGAATATTTCATCTTCATTACAATAAGATACACAAAACAGGAATTAAAATGCATACTTGTATTTTGTCCTTCATAAAAACCGGCTTAGTTCGTTCTGACATTCATGTCCTATTTAACAGCATTTTTTTCCAATGTTTGCTTCTCAGTCTCCTAAATCTTAACCTCTAATTATAACGACCAATCACGCGTCCCGCATAGCTCATTAGACCTCATTACCACTTGTGAACACCAATGAATCAATACAACCATTTACCAACTTAAAATCACACTGATAAACTGAAATCCAAGCGATTATCGCCGCTAACAGTAGGGAATTAAAGGACCACGTGACTAGACAAAACGCGAAATGTTCGTTTGTTTTTCTAACCCGTTGAAATGTCGAAATATTTTCTTACTTAATTCCTTCAGCCTGATGCATTACTAATGTAACCAAACGATCTATTGGCACTCTATTAGAATACGAATAGAGGTGATAATCGAATGTTTTTTATTTGTCGAACTAGGATAATATTGTTAGTGTAAAACAGTGATGTTTACATTATCACTAGTTAAATCCGTGATTAAGTTTGTCCGTTCGTTAACGAAGGTGTGATATGGGTTGTTTCGAGGTTAAACGATCGTTTCGAAACAAGCCATGTTTAGTTTATGAATTAGTGTTTGATTCTTTGGTTTGTAATGAACATGTTTTAGGTGAAGGTATTCATCACGATTCCTCATACTCAAAAGAAACTGAATACTAATGAGAAATTGGTCCTTTTGAAATTGGTTCTTAGGTGACTTCCGAGTCCGTATGTGAAAATAATTAAATTTCAATTATAATGTATACGACTAAAAGTGATTGAGCAGTGGTAACGGCCCACCTTACGAGTCCTGAGTTCGAACCCAGGCCTGCCACTTTTCTTTGTGTATTTAATTTTATCACCACTACTCTCAAAACGGTGAAGAAAATATCGTGAGGAAACCGGCATGTCCTAGAACTAAAAATTCGAAGACATGGGACATCCATTAACCCGTACTGGGCCTGCGTGGTGGATTACAGCCCACTCCCTCTCACCGAGAGGAGGCCTGTGTCCCAGCAGTGGGAACATTACAGGCTGATTATGAATCATGTTATGACTGAAAGAAAAAGTACAAACCATCATTGTAATCCACAAGATTGTAAAAAGATAGAAGTTGTGATGAATTATTGGAAGGAAGCAGAACCATTATCGCTCAACTTTATCGTAAACAAAGCGTTAAAAAATTAACCCGACAAACTTTAAGAGGTGCTTTAGAACATCGAACTGAACAACTTTCACTATAGAACCAACTCTGAAATCACGAAAAACAAATCAGCTGTTTCATCATGTGTGTGTGTGTCATTTTGGTCAAGTAGGTATTGAACTTTTGTGTTAAACGGCTGTTTTTTTTCGTGATTTCAGAGCTGGTCCCATACTGAACATTTTTCAGTTCGTTGGTCTAAAGCACCTCTTAAAGTTGTTGGGTTAACTTTGAAACACCTTAACGTTACAATTTCGAAAAGTATACATATGGTTAAAGGAAGATACTTGCGTGGTATTTGTGACAGGTGAACCCATTACCAGTCTCAATTGAGATACAACGTGGGATCTACTTCGTTTCGCAAGTCAAGAGCCAGGGTTCAAAGTGAATCGGTTCGAACGTGGCAATAGCATCGTTGCTCTAAACATAATAATTGTGATTCCTTGCACCACATGTCTTAGTTATTTATGTACTGTAAAGTTCAACTTTAATACTAACGTTGTTTTGTGTGTTTCCATTTGACTACGTTATTTGAGGATGAAATGATTCAGAAAATGCAGGCTGCCTTCAGTATTGTGTCTCCTTCTCGCTTAACCTATCCAAAGGTTGTCTCCCATTGTCACCTCTTATAAAATGTCTACATTAATATCTGTGATTTTAATGGTGTAACATAATAAAGCATATTCTATCTATTTATCTCAGCTGGTTGAAGAAGTTCTATGTATTATTTTTGATTTAGCTAATTCTAAGGCTGCCGATCAGTTTACACCTTGCACCAATGAATTATGCCTATAGGATATTACGCCATACAATGCCAAATATGTAGCCACAAACCCTCACGGCACGTCATCCATCACGTAACACAAACGGATTTCTCTCATTCCATTGTCAGGTTGTAAAAGCACACAAATAACTTATTTATTATGCGAATTCATAAATTCCAAGCCAGTCATAAAATATCTAAGACAACAGCTATTTGTAGTTTGAATGTCGATAAAGTGGTGTCATATGTTTATTAGTCGGTTCGCACGAATTTACTCGCCTGAAAAGTGCGAATCGTCACTTTTTAATATAGTATAGAAAAAGGACCGTAGCGCGCAAAAGTGATAAGAGTTAAATATTATAAAACGTATATTTCGTCCTAAATTCATTGCACAAAATTCAAAATGTGCCAATACGTGCGAGTGACCTATATAAAAACAAATAATTAAAAAAAAAAGAAAATAATACTTACGATTTGCACTTTTCGGGAGAGTACATTCGTGCGAATCGATTAATAAGTCGTGTTGGATTGTGTAATGGAATCGTACTCACGAGTGATATTATTTAATTTCGCAACAGCACATGGCGAGATGAAGACTTCGGTTATTACGCGGAATTACCATTTAAAGTAATTAGATCACGCGAATTTGTTACGTGATCTACTGTGTTCAATTTGCGGTTTGTTTTTGTTTGTATCTTTGTTAGAGGTCTATTTTCTGGTCCTGTGGCATTTATCCGTCATTTTTATTTTTTGGTCCTTTGGGCCTTGGTAATAGAAAATCAAACTTTAAAGTTAAGCTTTAAGGGTTTTTTTTTAAAGCGTGTAACTTTAGGAAAGTAGTGGCAATACTTAAAATATTCATCCAAAGCTAACAGTATTAAAATAATAATAATATTATGTACAAGTAGATAAAAAGGAGGGGAAAGAATCAAAGGGCATCAAAAAATTCATCCGCATCGCTGTCAACAGGAAACGTGCCCAAAAGACTGGCAGCATTGCCACGTTGTATGGCGATGCTGATTCTTTGGCCAAAAAATAGGCCAGCCCTCTGGTCATGCGAAGAGTCGACCAAAGAAAGGGTTTAAGGGATGATATTCTACTAAGAAATAATTATGCTTCGTTGTCATTTAAGATTTATAATTCAAACTAGCACTTTTTTTTTGTAAATTAGCATGTAACATTATTAAAAGAAAATAATCCCTAAAGTTTTGGCTTTAGGGTCTATTATCTTTTAACTTCGGTTCACTGAATAAAATTCGGCTTATTGCAGTCTACAGCTGGACATAGGCCTCTCCCAGGCTGCGCCATAACACCCTATCCTCCACCTTCCGCATCCAATCTGTCGCAGTCACCTAAACCTGTCTAGCCAATTGAATCTTCTGACCACAAAAATTACCCAAATTATTAACTCTTTATGTAATATGTCTTATTACGTCTGCAACAGACCGTGACATTGTATCACAGTAAGTCACAGTTGACTCTTGACAGCCGCTGCACAAGTTCGCGGGTAAAAGTGAAAAAATAACATCGCTCCAGTTCACACGGGGCGGTCGAGTGTTGTATGAAAGCATTTGAGTCATTAGCGGTAGCGGTTTTACTAAGCAGTAGTTTTATTTTTTGAAGTAAAACTTCTTAGACGGCGATACGATGATCGGACGAGAATTGAGAGTGAAATTTCCCTGTATTCAAGGACGCGTCACGTGTTGGCACATTTCGTTACGTAAGATAAGAAAGATATAACTCTCCCTATCTCTCACACCACTAAAACAGTCATCCATACTAATATTATAAATTCGGAAGTAACTCTGTCTGTCTGTATGTTACCTTTTCACGCCTAAACCACTGAACGGATTTCGATAAAATTTGGCAGAGAGATAGATTGCATCCCGAGGAAGGACTTAGGATAGTTTTTCCCACGGGATCCACACTTTTGCGGGTGAAACCGCGGGGCGCTGCTAGTAGTATATATACAGTTGAAGCTAGGACTGGGATTATTGAAAGACCCTGCCTAGTTTTTCGTAGTGTCAGGATGGATTGTTTGATTAAATATTGTTTTATCAATGGATAAAAAGTCTGCTTAGTTAGAAAAGCACCCCGAAGAGTTATATCCAACTTATTATGTATAAGACAGTTATTAATTTACTTCTTTAACAAATTCTCAGTATAGGTATTTTTCTCGTCTCTTAAGGAATAACTTTTAGCCCATGTCCCCGCTACAGCTCATGCCTCAAGCTCCAATAACCGCTCAGCCTTGATCTTGCTACCGTCGCGTAATTAACTGCGCCAGTTTACGCGGCGGCAGCGCGTGCGCAGTGACGTCATCCATTGTTTCGATTTAATTAGTTCAATGTTGTGAATGAGAGGCTGGAAAAAAGTGGTGTAACACGCGTAGATAGTACTCGTAGTAAGCTACATACAAGCGTGATACAAGTTCATGTACAAGGAAAAAAATATTGCTTCAGGTTGTTTGCGTCAGTGTGGTTTCATAGAGTGCTTTTGTTTTTATTGTGACTATAGTAGAGAAGTCCCACATACCGCAGTGTCTCAAGATGAAAGTCTTTGACCAGTGCGTGTGGCCAGTGATGACTCATGGCACTGAAGCGTGGTCGCTCACAATAGGCCTTATGAGAAGGCTAAAAGTCACCTAAAGGGCAATGGAGAGGGCTATGCTTGGAGTTTCCCTGCGTGGTCGAATCAGGAATGAGGATCCAAGAGTACCAAGGTAACCGACATAGCCCGAAGAATTGCCAAACTTAAGTGGCAATGGGCAGGGCACATTGCTCGCAGAACAGATCGCCGATGGGGCCGAAATGTTCTGGATTGGCGACCGCGTGTGGGAAGACGTAGCGTTGGAAGGCCTCCCCCAAGGTGGTCTGACGACCTTGTGAAGGCCGCAGGAACCCGTTGGATGCGAGAAGCACAGAACTGGTCGAAGTGGAGGTGGTTGGGGGAGGCCTATGTCCAGCAGTGGACGTCTTTCGGCTTAAATGATGATGATGGTGATAAGAGTAGAGAAGAGATTATGAGACGAAAACTAGGGGTCTCGGGATGGCGAACCTCTATATATCTACGTGCCATTTTTTTCAAATAAATATTTAATGCGGCCATGACGTGCCAACAAACAATCTATATACTAATAATTATATACTTTCGCATTATTATTATTATTTGAAATCTCTCTTGACATTTTTCGGGACCCTGGGGTCCCGGAACTTTGGAAGGCGTATGAGGGGCCGGAACCAGCTCACAGAAGCCCGATAGACGTTTGTAATGAAATGAGACACCAACAGACGATTATCCTTGTTCGCACTATGCAAGTGCATCTAAGGACAACCCCCGGTCGGTGTAGGACGAATGTTAATATTGACAGTTTTATTTAAATGAAATGATAAATTTGTGCAATTTCTGCTGCTGGAAACTAGACTAGAGACTTGGGTACCTACATTTCTGAAATGATGCCGTGCCCAAATTATTTTCTTACGTGCCAGCAATGGCACGCGTGCCTATGGTTCGCCACCCCAGAGTATGATACTACTAGGGCCTACTCTATTAGACGTGGTAAGACATTTGTGAGTTAAGGATTCATAGCGTGTATTTCATCTTTATAGGCAGTTTTCATTATAAGATGCTGACGAAACTGTATATTTGCGTGCAATATTATATTACAAGGTGTGACCTAAGTGTGAATACTGACAAATACAGTTACAAAATCAGTTTCAAACCATTCAACACTACCTTTAACCTTTCTAAACTAATTACTTCAACAGTTTCCCAATCCCGAAAACACAATAATCCAATAAAAATCGTCAATTGCGTGGGTCCACGACCTGAGACTGACAGCACAATGTGGCGAACATTATTGGTGAATATCAATCATGTGCAGGATGACACTCTGTGGCAGTAAAATTGAAATTCTATCGAGTACGCATAGTAGTACCGAGTTATGGCTACTTATTACGGTGGAGCTTGTTTAGCGGGCACGATGCGACGCCGACACGACCGCTGTGCGGTGACTGTTATTAGTGTAAATCTTTTGTGAAGGTTTGGTAATTGTTGAGTGGCGGAATTGCCGTGCAAACTAGGCGTGTAACCATTTTGCAGATTGTTTATTGAATATGTTGAGGGAGTTATGAGATAAGTATTGTTTATGATTAAAATAGCGATTGTATATCAGACTAGTTAGTATTTATATAGAGAGGAAACTGCGAAAAATAAAGGAAGAAGATTTGAGGTCCGAATACAAATGAGAAAAAAAAAAGAAAGTGAGACCTTGAACTGAATAGATACAATTTAAAGACTACCTGTTGAGTTGTTAAGTGTTAATGCCATCAACATAACATATTAAGTGCTAGAAGGACGGTTTGCAAAATCGACTATGCCATGAAATCGTACACATTAAATAGCCTACTTTTGATAGCAGACGTAACGGCGCCCATAGCACTCACATTCAACTTGAGTGCAGAGGAAAGGTTGAGCTTTATGCTCAATAGAAACAAAACAGTCACGTTGTGTCGGCTGTTTCGAACATGCCAGGCTTGACGACTGCAATGACAGGTATGAGGGGAATTTGTATGGACCTGAGAAAATCTTTGGAGGAAATTGAACGGATGATAATCTTTGAGTTTCAAGTGTAAGAAAAAAACGTAGTGAATTGAAAAGTTCAGTTCTTTCTTTTAGTTTTTGGGGTTTTGTGAAAAACAGAAATGATGCTATTACTTATTTTCTTGGCAGTATGTTGTTTAAGAATATTTTTGCTGTGCAGCTAAATTGCGATTGTGCGCAAGAAAACAGCTTCACTACTGAGGAGAGTAAGAGTAGCTGAGAGATTAAGCTCTCCAATTGTAAAGCAGTTTGTGCGGAGGCCGATTGGTATTAACATTAGATGTAATTAAGTTGCTTTAATATTATTTTACAAAAACTCTATGGATTCTGTGTTCCAAAATAAAAAAAATATAATTAATTTAGAATCGAATTTTTAAATTGAAAAGTCTGATTGTAAATAAATGATATTTTTTTTTATTTTGTATTGTGCTGCAATATTTTGCTTCACTTCAGTACCTTAGTTTACTTTGTAGTGAGTATTCTTGTTATTTCAATTACAAAGATAAATGTTTACGAGAGCATAATTACTTCATCTTGTCAAATTACAGTCTAACCGACGCACACATAACTGTCTAGTCTAGGCAATAATTTTACAAAATCTACATTTGCTCATTCCTAAAGGTCTTGGTCCAACATTAATTACACAGAATTAATATTAGCCAATTATAAAATTTCAGTTCGTGATATATCGAAACGAAAACAATAATTATAAGCCAGTAATTAATAACCATAAAAAATCGAGACCGTCTTTCACCACTCCAATTCTCAAAACACTTTCGACAAATAGACGGAATAGAAATAATGAGGCTGTCATCGATAACATTGACAAATTAAATATCAACATCTATTACAAACTTAATAATACAGTCTCACCAAACAAAACTGAACTTTACCGTGATCACACTAGAAGTTACGTCGATGGTAAAGTTTAGTTGGTGAAACACATGAGGAGTGAAGATAGGTAATGTCAGAATTTTTGCCACAGTGTAATTAGAGAGAGCTCTGAGCAAGAGGTCATGCGAACGGAGTGGTAGAAATCGTTATTTGGAACCGTCTGGTAGGCTGTGGTGCAATATGGTTGCTATGGCGGATTGAAGTAGGTATTTTAGAGGTCAAAGGTTAAACGATGAAATTTTTATATTTGTTAAAGTTAGATGTCGATGATGGATTTTCTAAATTAACAAAAATATTAGCAAAAAGTTTGTGACAAACGTTTTGCTCATTGAATATGGAGAACAGAAACCTAGTTTCTAGTGCATACAATATTTCTAATCTTATTGTCTACAAGGATCCTTAAATCGCTCTCGCTTATCGCCCCGCTGTACTTCTCTCCCTCACACCACAAACTGATAAGTTTCGTTCACAGTTAATTAAAATTAATAATCGTTAACTGACCAGCGTATTGTAAATTAATGATTTATAAATTTCAACTGCGGGCTACTTGAGGGCGAGTGCTGCTAATGATGTACCTGTAAAGATCAGCGGTCATTGCAAGACGTGGGGAGACGCGATGAGAAGCGGCGGTTTTTTATTGTTCTGCAGATGTATTTTTGATATTAAGTTAAGGATATTGAGAGCTAAAAAATCCCTCCTCTCTATGTCTCTCCTTGTTCTTTGGCCTTTTCCCAAAGAACAAGTTTACTATTTTTAATTGTCAGATTCCGTAATAGGTATTTCATTTATCGTAGTAAAGAAGCAATCAGACGTTTAATTTTCAGTGCATTGAAATAATGTACAGATCTGTATATTTTGCACGTAATATGTCACAACAAGTTATTTAAGTAAAATTAATTTTTGCGGCATAAACGTTAAAATCTACATTATATCCATCAGGTATAATGCCATGCTAATAAAGCAAACACATGTGTTTTTCAAAATAAACATAACTCAATTTCTGAATCCAATAAAGTTTGCTGCAAACAGGCGCAACGCGAATCGCGCGCGACACAAAGGCACCGCTCGTTGCGCGACTTGCAGTGCCTTTGTGTCGCGTGCGATTTTATCGCGTGTCGCGCCTGTTTGAAGGAGCCTTAATCCTATTTTTACAACCAAACAAATCACTCAGTACATCAGCCACAGCGTCTTTACGTCCCCTGTCCGCTCCTCCTAAAGACACGACAGTTAATTTTAATTTGTGACTAGCGGAATTCATATTTTAATTCAGTGGCGATCGATACTTAGCATTTAATATGTCTATAATTACATAAGTTTTATTGATGGCAACAGTTAGTTCGAAGTTAGTTTTTCTTGTTCTATTGTCTTTGCTGTTAAGTTTTATTTTATAGTTTTTTTTTAAATTTGGCTTTTATATTAACCTGTTTAGTATCAGATAACTGTCCCTAGATTTTATGTGAGGAGAATTTATTATAGTTTCCCGAGTCTTAACACCTAAGTCATTAATTAGTTATGCTACTTATTTATGATTGGAAATTATTTTCTGCTTACTATACTGAACGATGTGTTTTCACCACACGTTCTTTCGCGTCTTCATTAAAGTAAGAAATATTAATGTTCCCTTGTTTGCCATTTATATTCATCATCATCATCTGCTTAGCCTTTTCACAACTATACTACTATTTTTAACCGGATGTAGCTGCATAACAGTATTTTACATGAAGCGACTGCCAATTTCTAATATACCAACCTAATTGGGTTTTCTTTAAGATATATACATATATTCTTTATTGTATTCAGGAATCTTACACCTAACTTAACTGAAGTTGAATGCCGAATACCTATAACATAAATTTAAAAGTTAGTACACGATCAATTAATCCAAAATAATAATCGTTTAGACGCAAATAGTTGCTTTCCCGTGAAAAAGCTTTTCAACAACAAATGTCTACGCTGCTGATCATACAAGAAGTAAAAAAAGTAAAGTCCACCGTGACATTTATGTTCTACTACAAATGGTTATAGTAACATCGGATCAAGAGCAAGTACTTAAAGCATTAAAGAAAATCGATCGTGATTCCTTGACATTCCCTTGAAGGCAGCTACAATCGACACAACTCCGAATATTGCGGATACATCACGAAATCCCAATAAAATATACCTTCCTGTACATAAACAAGGGCGCCATCTGTAGCCAATACGACAATCAATGCGACAGAGTGTAGGGATGTACTGGGTTTATCCGAAAATTATTTGGTTTTTGAGGAATTTTAGTATTAAAAAATTATAATGTTTCTTTATATTTTCAGGTTGTTTCTGTTTTCACGTGAATACTACCGAAATATATAGTTATTTTTGCCTTTTGTGTAATAATTATTGCACAGTCACACACACACACACACACACACAGTTGCCTGAAATCTTTTTGCTGTTTCCAGTTACAAAAGAAGATCTCGATTCTATCGAATTTTGTCAATAATTCTTTCTAATTAGACTGAGTACCTACTTAATGTATGTATTGTTAAAAAAAACCCAAAACATTCGCACCAAAAACCAGCATCAGTCAGCATCCCTAGAGGTGTACCGAAAACGGCGCGCGATGTAACATCGAGGCCGAGTGGTTCCGAGCGCTCACGATTTTGCCAGAATGAAGTTGTACCTATGTCTGTCTATCTGTTCGGTTGTGTGTCGCGGCTGCTAACGGTACGCAATTTATTGGCTATGTCCACACGTCGATATAAAGGTCTGTTCCGTTTTTCAGGAGAATTTTCTCGTCATAAACGAACTAGGGTATATTCTAAAAACAATAGGTCAGGGTAATCGGATTGTACACTACTTTTAAGGCTTTTGTTTTGATGATTTCAGGACAAGTCTTTTGGAGTCGAAGAGTTACGCCCATGTTTAGTTAACGACAATCTAATTTGAAGAGAAAATAAAATAAAATATGCTCTACGTACGTAGTTATTTTGTTGCGATCAGTGTTAAGCTAAGGCGGCAAAATAATTTTTGGGCAATCTTATTTTAAAGTTAGACCAGTTACCCTGCCATATATTTGTTTCAATAATGTCAAATAAATATCCAAAAATTACATAAAAACTAAAAATAAGTTAAAATTGCTGCAGTACTTCGTATATGAAACGGAAAGTAAATCACACACGCGATGTGCAGTGTGCACGTACTCTTTGTTTTGTTAGGGAGCTTCTTCACTTGATAGAGACTTGGGGGAGAACTTATCGGAGATCCGAGCATTAGAGCGACTCTCTCCATTTACATGTCTTTGACGTGTGAAATTATATCACAATTTAAACAGAGTTTCCGCAAAATGTCGCCAACTAAAGTGTTACATGTGATAATTGGCCATTTCATTTGTAAAACCAATTGGAGTGTTTTTAAAGAGATTTTACGAGTGACTATTCCCAATTTATTCCAGCGTTTTCTAAATATGTACTATTAAGTGTAACAACTTTACTGATTAGCTAATCTTTTCACCACTACATGTCCTAGAGTCAAGATAAAAACATTTTTGCACTCATTTATAGAATATGGATAATTGTACACCAAACTTAAACCACATTTTTATAACCATTAATACATATTTAGGGTACAGCGGCGGTCTAATCACTGACAGCGATATCTACCAGACAACGATTAGATGGACCTCTCATCTGTATTAATTTCCTGCCAAGTTTTAAACAAAACTAAAGGCACTTTTATTAAACCATATATCATAAGTACGCAAGCCACTTCCCCGGTTGGCCTCCGGCGGCGTTCCGGCGGCGCATGTACATGGGCTGCTAGTTCTGCGATTATGATGCCTGTATCCATTAGGTGGCATTACGCCTGCGTGGGAACTGGACTGGCCTGGGAAGGACAACGCAGCAGATTCGCCTGGGTTATAGGCGAAGAGCTTGTGTTTAGTAATGTTCATATATGTATGTATGTGGGTAGTCTGATAGAGGTGAATTTCGATGCGCATAAGAATTAGAATGTCTGTGCTGTCCTGGGAAGGCAGCGCAGCGATGCGCCTGGATTATAGGCGAAGAGCTTGTGTTTATATATGTGAGTAGTCTGAGAGAGTTGAATTTCGATGTGCGTAAGAATTAGAATGTCTGGGCTGGCCTGGGAAGGACAATGCAGCAAGGCTCCTGGGTTATAGACACAGAGCTGGTGTTTGGTAATGTTAAGATAAGTGAGATGAATGTATTCGGGCAAACGACATAGAATGTCTTTGAAGACTAGGAACAAGCTTATGTTTAATTGTATTACTGAAATGGTTATCCTTATTCATTTTAGACCTACACCATCAAATAGCCCGATGACCTCAATCGTTCGATCGTTTCTTTTTTTTTTCTGTAAGTAAATGAGTAGTGGCTGGTAGCAGCTGTATGAGAGTTGCCGAAAATCGAGTTGAATGGCGTGCAATAGGAGAGGGCTATGCCCAGCAGTGGACTGCTGTACACTGATAATGATGATGAAGTAAACGGTTCTATGAGACTTAATAGGGCTCAAAGATATTGGTCAAAAAACAATTACGTAGCAACGATTGCTATAGCTAATTCCAATCAGTTGATTAGTGCCTTACGCGGTCTGATAAGCAACACTTTTCAATTATTACACCAGACTTGTAGTTTTAAACGATTTGCTATTAAGACATAGCTATGAATACGAGCAACTATGTAGTTGAAACTAGTTAAAAATTCACACATCTTGCTCAATTCGAAAGAAACTAAATAATATTGACAATTACTCACATAAAAATAAAAGTCAACTTAATTATTTTATAATATAATAAGTTGTCGGCAAGTTCTATTGATAAGCAGCCCTACTGGTATTTACATAAAAACCTTTGGAATTTAACCCTACAATCGATTACCAACCCTATGAAATAACTTTTAGAGTTCAATATTCCCAGTCTCCATTTTCAGATCAAACGTTCTACCGAAGTAAGGGTAAAAACACCTATTTTCATAATACTAGTACAGTTTAATTAATATGCCTTATAAGAGCAAAGCGGTCCACTTGAATGAAAGCAGATCAAGTAATTATACAGTTTTTTGTCACCAATGGCGTCGCTTGGTGGCGGAATGACGGAATCAACAAGTACCGGCTGTTGTTTACGCCATCTACTTATAAAGAGGATAAGCAGAAGTGCCTGGGGGACAAAAACATCTCTTTGAACGTCGTGGAAGCGGCTAGTGTTTGATTAGTGATTGGCAGGCGATGTGTCTTTAGCAAGGTATTTAAGGACTGAAGTGTTCCAACAATGTGTGAAAAAAACTGCCGTTTAATTATTATATCCACGTGTAGGGTAGAACAAGAGCCTCTTAATGAAACTCGCAATTAATGTTATTGACATAATTAGCTCGCATGATCCAAATAGTTCATTACAACAGCCTTTTTTTGGTATTAGACATTTAATTTTACTCTCTTTATAAAATAGTAACTTTTTTTTTCAATGATATCGATGTCTCGATGACCACGGTGTTTGAGTGATTGACTTCTTTGCTATTAGAAAAAGGTACAGTTCCTGTTACTTGTCAGTAAATTTTCTTAGAGGAACAAGCAACCTTACCGGCCAGAACTTATAACTTTCTTTACCTCCAAATAATACCAAACCAATATAAATCCTCAACGCTCCAACCTCTCCAAAAATACTAATACGTTTTTAAATGCTCTCCAATGTGCCAACCGAAAGTCAACGACGATAGTTGCGACAACCAAAACGCGACTTCTGCCAACCAATGGTTGTTGGGAAACCGATAATTCGACACTTGAACAATTAGGATTTGAAAAGAGTTTAAATCGTTAGCGCGCGACGTTTGGAAACACTTACAGACACTTTTGAACTGATTTCTGGGTATTTAACCGAGTTTTTCTAATGGATTATCTTTCTGTCAATTTGACAGACAAGGACAAAAGGTTAAAGTGAGGGACATAACAATGGTTCACGTTGATTTTCCGTAGAACTGTCTCGGAGAAGAAAAATTGATTAGACGATATTCTTTTTCTACGTAAATTGTTTACCTAGTTCATGTATTGCTAATATTGACCTAACCAATTGTCCCTAATCTTGAAACAATAGAACTGCATTTTCTTGCATGTGTTCTGAATTTACCGAGCAAAGTTTTTACTTGGTTTTTCTTTAAAGCGATTGTGACGGTAATTTTTAATCGATATTCTGTAATTGCTGAATTACTTAAGTGACATTATTTCACAGAAAAGAACTTTAAATTAAATTGTTGTTTTCGTGATACAATAAACTATGTAATTACAATATCGTTTCTTTGAACCTGACAAGTGAAACTATTAAATCATATGCTAATTTGGGTTCTGCAGATAATAGGTCGTTTTGTAATAATTATGATGCATAAAAATATTGATGGCAAGCGTTGCATTGTGGATTGTCCGCACGCAACCGACCAACCGGCGGCATACGATATGGATAACAACAGCAACCTACTTGGGTGTGGTTGGGTTCACCACGTAACCGGTCAACTGACGGCAGAAGATATGGTTAGTAGCAACCTACTTAAGTATGGTTGGTTAACCTTTTATTAATTGTGTTATGTAATGTTGTCGATTTCTTATGAAAAAGACCTTTTAACTATAAATGGTGATGTATTCTTTTATAACCAAAGATGATTGCTAAATGAGTTTCAATTAAAATGGTAGAATTATGTGCAGATGAAGTTTCTATTAATAAAAAGTAATGGTCGTCAAATCAAAATTAATTTCTATTTCACATTAAAATTCACATATCTGTACAGTTTCCTAAATATTATTTACATAATAATAAATTATTTTAAGATGAAGAGGATATTGAAAAATGTAAGTAAATCAAAGTAAGTACCTCCATTTTGAGAGAGGCCTTCGTCCAGCACTGCGATTGGCTGTTGACGACGATGGTGGTGGGTTACATAGAAATAAAAATAATTTATCATTAATAGAGCATTGATCTAGTCACTAGTGTTTGAAAAGTATCAAGTAAGTTGAATTTCCCAAATCGACTTTGAAAATGAAAAATGAAAAAGGGTTTTTATGAAAGGAAATCGCTGTAATTAATTCAGCGTAACGTCCTCAGCTGTACATAATCCTCTTCAAAGTTAAGCCATAACTTAGCAGCTCTCTGGTAGATAGAAACCTTTCATATAAGATCACATTTATAAGCTATATGTGTTGGGGTCCAATTAAGTTAAAGAATTTAAAGAGGAATCTAGTGTAACTTTAGTAAATCCTGAGACGATCTCATAACTTCACTCGAAGAAGGCTGTGGCGAAAGCCACAGTATGTGAAAACAACCTACTTCATCGCGGATCGATGCGTGACTAACACCAGCTACATATGATTTAATCAAATAACCAGTGACCCAATTAAATAAAACGTTAAATCGATTCAACACATAGAGGACCACTCAGACAATTGTCATTGTCCATTGTACGTAACCTATTACGTGTCGTAGGACAGAGCTTATGTTCTTGTAGCAGCCGTGGGACCATTTCCCACGACGACTGCATTGTCTCACTCATTAGTCGCAATTTTTTTTAATAACACTTTATTATAAGCATAATGGTCAATTGTTCAATAGAATTTCGATTTTTCAACGAGGTCAGTATGATAGATCGCTGTTGATGCTGATACGCACGGGTAATGTTTCGTTTGATTTTCACATGATTGTTTCATGTTTAAACCAATCGTTGAATCAATCGGTTGGGTTATTTGATTGATTGGAGATTGATAGGGGTTTTTGTGGGTGTTTGTGTGTGAATCTGGGAATTTGATAGATGTGTAATTGATGAGTGTGTTGTGTATTATGGCGGCGCGGCGGTAATTGGCGTATGTTTAGAGCCTACAAATACTTTTATGTTGGCAAATTATTTTCGAATGATAATGGTGGAGGTGATTATAGAAGATAAAATGCGAGTCACGTTTCGTAAGTTCAAAAAATAAAAGCATAAATCAAGTATACAATTTCTTGAGCTATCCACACTAAATAAATATCCGCCTTATAACGGGTACCAATACAATATATTATTACATTTTTTTTTAATAAACTGCCAAACTAATCATCACTGTAAAGGCCGAGTAACAAACAATACTCGGGATGTAAAAGCTTTCGTAGCTACATCTAGCATTATCATTGGTCGAGCATCGATAACGTTTACTATAGTTACCAACAGATGGCAGCACTAGTCTCTTTCCATAACTGTTTTGATTTTCGCAATTAATACATGTAGGTATAGTATTATAAATTATAATTAGGTACAATATAATTTTAACTTACTCATAGCCCGGTACATTTTATTCTAAAATGGTGTGTATTCCATGACGCAAGCAGATACAAGCAGTGCATACGATTTTACTGGCGCAAGTTACAAAATATCTACGATGTGCTGAAAACTCTTGAAATCTTTAGAAATAATAGATAAATGGTTTTAGATTCATCTCGAAGCTATAAATCGTGAAACGTTTATCCTGAATTCTCAAAATAGGCCCACGAGTTAGGGATCATTGTAATTGAAACTGCGTTTAAAAACATTTTAATTGCTCCGATGAGTTAACTGCTGATGTTTTATTGTGACGCAGGAGCAGTGGTGGGTCTGTGGTAACAGCCGCGACTTACGGGTTGTAGGTCGTAGGTTCGAACCGAGACAGGCACTTTACTTTGTGTTAAATGAGGAAAAAGGCGTATTCTAGAACCAAAAGTTCGAAAACATGTGACATTTAGGAACCCGCACTGGGCCGGCGTGGTGGATTACGGCCTACTCCCGTTCACCGAAAGGAGACCTGGGTCCCAGCGGTGGGAATTTTATAGGCTGATTATGCTAGATAAAGAATACGAAGCCTTTACTACTCAACATCATCGTTGTTTCAACCCGTAAGCATCAAATGTCTTACAATTCCCGCTACAATGAGCGATCAGGAAGGATATTGCCAAATAATAACGCTTGGAAAACGAATTTTTGATTCTCCATTTTGTCTTCAATTTAACATATGTCTATCCTTTTGGCGTAGGCATTTTAGATAGTCGGATTTTCCATGCTTCTAAATTATCTGTAGCGAGATAATTTCTGTAGATGTAAAATTGCCTTTACGATATTTCGAAGCTTTTCGTAAGCACTATCGCCATGATTGCGGGGTGAGAGTGACTATTCATTTTGTGTCGGAAACCTAACGAAGTTTTACTTTACATTAATTTGTCAAAGCTTATATTTCTATACCTATGTATACTTATAATATAGTAAAGCTGAAGAGTTTGTTTGAACGCGCTTATCTTTAGAACTCTCAGTCGAATTTCAAAATTATTTTTGATTTTGATAGCCCATTTCTTGAGGTTATAATGTTATATTTTACATCACGCTACGACCCGTAAAAGCCGAGCGAGGTGGGTGAAACCGTGGGGCACAGCTAGTTACTTTATATGCAGACTATAAATGGCTAAAATTAAGGTCTACCTTTAGCAACTTTTTTGCTTTTAAATTAATGTGATACAAGAAATAGGTGTTACTCTTAAGAATGATATGTGACTTCAAGTGTCATCGGTCATGCGTCGGCCAAGAATTACGGATGTAGTCTAATTTTATATCTTATAGCTTTTACATTAGCGACAGACGCAAATTAAAAGGTATGAAGATTTATAGTATAAACATAGTTTTATATGGACGAGTTTTTGGAATGTGATAATTTTCGCACTATTTTCATTTTTGTATGCCACGTGACATGTCTAAGTAGCTTAGCTAAACAAAACTTGAATTACTGTGAATTTGACATCAAAAGGTACCTTAAAAGTACCTGAGTACTCCTTAACTTAGAAGATTACTTTGAGTAGACAGATTAAACGAATTCTTGCTAATCTTCTAAGCGATTATATTTGCTTAAGCTTTTTTATCTGAATAGCTCTTTCTTTGTTCAAGTCATTACGACGAACCTTAATTTAAAACGACGGATTTAAAGAGGTTGTCCAAGAATGAGTCGTAAAGATGACACAGTCATAGGGTAGCCAATAAAGGCTTCCACTGTGCGTATGAAACCAAAAGTCTGTCACATCACATTAAACTAAAAATTGACAGAGAACCATGAAAACGCTAGAGAGATAATGAATGATATACGAAATTCAAATGCTTTTAAGTCTGAATTTGTGCCCGACTGATAGCAAAAGGCTCGCCACCTGTTACATGGAACTTAACATAACTGTACTCTAGGTATAACTCTACCTTACCCTGAGGGGAATACAGGCGTGATATTATGAAGATATAGGCATATATTTATACTCTGTAGTGTTAGCCAAATTATGCGATGTTTAATGACAGAAAAAAATTACGGCTACGCATTAAGTTTTCGGCGCGCGCCGACGCACTCAGATACCTACCGCGTATATCAGTCACTTTCCCTATTTCTTGAAGAAGTGTGACTTGAAGATAATTGTAATACTCGAAACGCTATGTTTACAGTTAACGACCTATGAAGTTTGATTTAATAAGCCCTAATTGGTTGAAACTATTTGAATGAAGTGATCATTTGCATTTTGAACAGTTTAAGTGTTTTCAGTACAAAAGACATAAACGCTAGCAAAACAGTGTAAATCGCTGTTATTATTTGCAATTATTCTTATAGTTGATTATTAATAGTAAGTAGTAATATAAAATAATGGCGCCAGTTTCACACTTCAACTAATAATAAATGATAAGAAATTAATTTATTGAATCGCAAAATTATATTTAAATATTTGAGATAACATAATTCGTAGTGTCTCCATTCCTGCATCTTTAATCAGAATATTGGCGTATTATTAATGGTAAATAATAAATAAATCATGTTATTTTTTGGAATAATCATAGTGTTATTTGTATGATAACATGTTCGATTCGCGGGAGGCGTGGTTGCAATGAATCTCATTTTAGAATAAGACGCCTCTTTTCATTAAAATGAACTTCATTCGATATTTATGTATTTTGTCTGTTTGTTCAGGTCGATGTTATATTTGTATTTAATTATACATTTGCAGTAATATAAATGAATGTTACTACGGCGCTCAATTTCGAGATTATATACTTTTTATTATTTATATAAGTCGTGTCAATTTGATATCGATAAGTTACATAACATCCTTAAATAATGGACACTTGAAAAATGATTCACAAAATTCCGCTAAGTTTGAAATTGTTACAAAGTGTTACACTAAAAAGCTATTTTGCACTTACATGCAATGTTTATCTACGATTTTAACCACAAAAGTGTGTTACAAAATTTTCGGGGAATGCGCTAAAAGACTATTTCTATCAATAAAATCTGTTTAAATAATTATTATTTAACTATTTTTGAAGATGGTCTTTTTAAATTGTCAATGTATTGATGAAATGTACCTACAGCGCCCGTTTATGTCTTTTGTAGGAAGAGTTTCCCGAACCGAATGCCGCCCGCGTCCACTCGCGTGTGAAATAGACATAATTCTATGCGAAAAATTCTTTATTTCAGTTTTCTTTATATTTTTACTGACAATAAATGATTAATTTTATATAGCGTATGAATTAGTTTCGATATGTATCCTATTGAAATATTTGAATTTTCATGTAGTATCTAAAGGGATGAGAATAAATTATTTCTATTCTAACCTATTTGGACTAACGCTAAAATATTTTAAGTAAACACCGCTTACCTTAATATCTTTGGTGTGTGCACAATATCTGAAGGCCGCAGTTTTCCGAAAAATCCCACTGTCACTTCACAATAAAAATATTTGCTCTCAATTTTTTAAGTAAATAAAAATTTCACTAAGGCGACCCGCATACGTGGTAGTTCAATTACGTATACTATCGATTTCAAATGTCACAGTCCAGTCACTTTCGATGAAAACAAACAAACGAAATGTCGCCGCGTTCAATTTACATCCGACGTATAACTGAAAACGCAAACTGAAAACGCGACGATGCAACTACCGCACTGCTACGCGTATTGTCTTTGCTATTGACACATCATTTTAATAGTTTTTTATAACAGTCTTTATCAAAATCTGCTCTAAAAATAAGTTTTGAGCGGAACACTGGCATCTTCTATTGACGGGATTGAAATCGCGCGGCCGATTTCATTTTCGAAATTCAAAAATTTTCGAACACAGGTGGCGTGTGGCTGGAGCGGCGCGCGCGCACGAATGCTCACGGAGGTGGACTCAGAGCTTCGAACGCTGTGGGGGCGTGGCTAACTTCTAACGCAACATCTATCTCTCGTGCTATCCTTGTCTGGCGTGTGTGATTGGGAATGCTTGCGTCTCCTTCTCTATTACCGGTGCGTTACCGGTCCATAGGTACGGTTTGGTGGGATCGCGTGAACTTTGCCACTGCGCCCGAGCCTCGTACTGCGATTAATAAAACGATACGCGACGTTATAGATCGCGGCGCGATAATCGTAACTCCATAGTTTAATGCGTCGCGTCGCCTTTTAAATACAACATAAATGCGTTTTTGTTTTTAATGCGAGTGTGTAATTATTTAATGTCTTGTGATCACTGTATCTATTGACATCTATTAAAAGTAATGAGGTTCGCTTACTTCATATTTTTGTTCATCTTTATAATTTGTACTTAACAGTCAAAGTGACTTGAATGGCCTCACGATATGTAATAAAATAAAACAAAACCTGGGTCTTTGTTGTTAAGATATTAATGGTTTCTTAATTTTTATCGGTTTTATTGATCATTTAAATTATGTTGCAATTAATTCAGGTTTATTGGAGTTATTGAACAATTAAGGTTACCATATTTTCATAGAATAATCGGTTATAGTTTAACAGATACGGTATGTATGTAGGTAGGTACTTATTCTTTTAAATATTTTATTTCACAACGTGCACATCATTTTACAGAAACCCTTAGAACAAAACAGTAAAAATTACTTAAAAAATGAACTAAATCTTAACAAAGTCGCTCCATTAACGAAGGAGCTTACCGTAATAAAACTTTCTTTTGTAAATAAAAGCTTTTAAAAAACCTTCAACAATTATTGCAAAACTTTTTTATGAAACAAACAAACGTACTGCAATTTGTAATTTAAAAAGTTATCTTAAAAAAACTTTTCGTTTCTTATTCCCGTTTTGCTTACCGACGCGTTTTCGAGATTCGAATTTTGAACGTTTATTTTAGGTTCAACTTCGACGCTCTTTCGTTTTTTTTGTTGGACTGGTGGTGATGATGATATGGTTAGAAAGGAGCTGACTACCGAGATGACGTCTAAGAAAGAAAAAGAAAAGAAAAAAGAAGAAAAGAAGAAAAAGACATTTTGCGCTGAGCCCAAATAAATTTTGATAAGGGCAGGAGAATGATGAACTTCCACGCTATTTTATCTTTTTCATGAAAAAACGTTATGTTGACTAAACGCTTATGAATGAATGAGTGATATATTTATTTGCAAGAATATAGGCAAGTAACATAAGTTCTTAAGATCTATAGGTTTCACTTTATTCGGCATTTCAGCCGTGCAAATATTTAGATTTTACATCATGGTTATACTTGTAGCATGCAGTACACATTTAGTAATTAGCAATAACATAAAAATACTAATAATAAAATAACATTCAATACAATTATATTAATTTAAAATAATAATTTATATTAAAAATAGCAATTAATAATAATGATGTCATGTCAATAAAAAATAGCAAGAATTATGAAAATTATGATTTTAAGTTGGTATACTTTTCCCTTCTGTCTTATTTTATTCTTCTTCTGGATCGTAGCAGGTGACGTTCTGTAGTTTCTGTTTAGCCCCATGGTAAGAACTCGTGAGTTTATTTATATATCCATACTAATAGTATAAATTCGAAAGTAATTCTGTCTGTCTATCTGTATGTTACCTTTTCACGCCTAAACCACTGAACGGATTTCGATAAAATTTGGCAATGAGATAGATTGTATTCCGGGGAAGGATATAGGATAGTTTTTATCGACATACCTTGCGGGCGAAGCTGCGGGAGGAAGCTAGTGTATATATAATATATGTACTTTTTCAGTTTTCTGGCGTGAGGATGTTTTCAAGTTTGCATTTAAAAACGTTGCCAAAGTTCACGTATAGTTGGTAACAAGGTCGAGGTAAAGTGGTAAAGAGGTTGTTATATTGTAGATTAAACCATTTGTAATCATCGATTCTCAGAAGCTAGCGATTCTTAATCGGATTAGTTATTCGTTTGTTTTGCTAATAGCTTCCCTTGTTACAAATTGATGTAATTGATTTTGCAGTAAAATAATGTTCATGACGTAGTTTCCATATTTTCATAACGAATTATCAACAACGGCAACTGTCTACGGAAATAAATTTGTACCTGCTTAGGTATAATGTCTACGGAAATAAATTTGTACCTGCTTAGGTGTAAATTTATTTGACTTGCCCGGGCAGACCCATTTGAAATGAAAATACCTGCTTCTATCTTTTAACAATGTATTTGTGCGAAATTCCTTTACATCAATTTAACATTCACAGTAATTAATAGGCTATAGGTAGAAAAGGAAAGCGTTAAATCAAAGTAGAAGTAGGTACCTATTGACACTACTTGCTTACCATCTCGCGCAAATAAAGTAATCAACACATAACATCACGCCTGTAATCTCTGGAGAGTTAGGTAGAAGTATACCCACCCACCCGATCCTATTGTCTACAGTCGAGCCAACTCCTGACTCCGGGCAGCTATTGAGAAATAAATTTCTGTTGGCAAAACCCGACAAAGCAAAAAAAAAAAAAACTAATGCGTGGCCGACCTGTAATCGAACCCAAGACCTCATGCTCTGCAGTAGCGAGGATCTCTCTAGACAAGCGAGGATCTCTCTAGACAAGCGAGGATCTCTCTAGACAAGCGAGGATCTCTCTAGACAAGCGAGGATCTCTCTAGACAAGCGAGGATCTCTCTAGACAAGCGAGGATCTCTCTAGACAAGCGAGGATTAATTAATCACCACAGCGATTTAAATAATAAGATTGAAATTAGTCATCGGCTATTTTCATCTTAACATCCTTAAATTGTACATAGTTGAATTGGATTGTGCTCTAAAGGAGGTAGACAGAGTGATTCGCGGTAAAACATAAGAGGTAAACCGCATAGCTGAAGGTGACT
Organism: Luperina nickerlii; assembly: GCA_963855955.1. Lineage (NCBI taxonomy): Eukaryota > Metazoa > Arthropoda > Insecta > Lepidoptera > Noctuidae > Luperina > Luperina nickerlii. The sequence goes on along the minus strand of OY979675.1, from coordinate 21,270,212 downwards.
CAGGCTTTTTCTGTGCCGATGACACTAAGCGTAAAAGATAGATTGATAGACTACTCGTTTTTTTTTTTGTTATCTTTTTACACCTGGGTGTGATCACCAAATCATAAATTGTTGTGGTAATCGCGGTGACTGTGGTCAGATCTACTTAGCAATTTTTTTGAGAATATTACCATACTATCTATACATATTGAATACTAGTTGTTGTCCGAGGTTTCGCCTGCCTGAAAAAAATATTTATTTGCCAAATCAATATAACAATCTGGCGCAATTCAAGTAAGTTACAGAAGGAGGAAATTATTGCACGGGATCGTATTACTGGGATCAGAAGTATTTGGGTCACCAAGGTACAGGTTGTGCCCCCGCTGTTGAATCACTCTAAGTTTTCTCTTGGATAGAACTGCATGCACTTGTATGTTTGTGAACATGTGTAAGTTTTAATAAGTGAATTTAAATTTGAATTCTATGTCCTAACGCAGGTCTATCTGTGTCAAATTTCGATTTTGAAATCCGTTCAGCAGTTAAGGCGTGAAAAGTGTACAAACGTACCTAGAGTTATTTTCGCATTTAATACTTTAAATGCGAATGTCACCAATATTCAGTCTTCTCGTTTCTATATTATCCTCTTAGTTGGTGTGAAGAGCAGAGACAGTTCCTTGCAATAGCGTGATATCGTAGTTTAAAGAGCAGAGGCGGGTTCTCTCTAAAGCGTTGTATCGTAGACTGCGCTCGCGCTTAGCCGCGCTCTAGGCAAGATTGTGTTTTCTTTACCGAAATTACAGTGCGTCATCGTCACCGTGGTGTAGGGCTTGAGATTTGAAAAATAAAATAATGATGATAAACTCAAACCAGTATTTCACACCTAAGTTGAATGTTTTTATCTTTTCTTATTTTTGTTTTATTGCTGAATGGGCTCTCTCTTGGCCTTGATCACGCCTGATGGAAAGCGATAGATGAGGTCTATAATGGAACGAGCGTGCCCAAAAGATGCCTAAGGTACTCGAAACCCCACGCATCGACGAAACACAGCAGGCTGCTTGACACTGGACTCCGGTGGGAGGGTGGTCACAAACTAGGCGGGCGATAGTCCTACCACCGCAAGGGTAGAACTGGTCAGTCAAATAAGGTTTAGGTGTGACTGTCCAGGATGCGCCGAGCGCTCGGTTCAGTTGAGTAACTGGCGGAACAAACTGCGCTACACGAGGAGGCTTCTTCATGCATCCCAATAATAATATAATTAAAATTTTAATGATTACCTCAACACTTTTACTTTTTATAGATGGTTTTTGTACAGTCAACTACACATCAGTGTGTATCATTAGCACTCCGAAAATTGCCCTTAATACTACGACATAAAGGCGCTGTGCAACCGACGTGTATGACCAGATGTATGTAAACGAAGCAAGAGTATGTCAGCATCGTAGAAGGTGGCGATCTGTAATTTCTGCTTACCCCCAGGGAAAGAACGCGTGAGTTTATGTTTGTGCGCTGTCAATGTCAAAATGTCAACTAATATGCGGATAACTGTGGGTCTTAAATGTATTAAAGCATGTATTTGACACGAAACGTTATCTGCACTTCTGTCTTTACGTAGTTATAAAACGTTATCCTTTCAAACGAAGCAATCTCCCAGTCATTATGTTGATTTTAAACCTGCACTACAGAAAGTAATCGTAATATTTAGCATAAATGAATACCTAGCGTATTTACCTGTTATCTGTCATAGTTTTAGTATATGACTGTTTTACATAATGCACGTGTAAACAGATATTATTTATATTACTTTAAATATGTATGCCATCTTTGTTTACAATAGTATAGCGCAAAATGCTTGAATTAACCCGGAATAATAACCATAAGTCATTTATTCAAATTAGGCTGAAGCCGTCAAAACTCCATAAGACAGTCCCCCAAAACGCTCGCCCTCCACCACTTTAGTGCGTTAGCTGGGAAAAAGTGGCGCAGCAAAGTCCTCAGCAGTACAAAAGGCAGTACCTTCAGCAATACATACATAATATTATTATGTACATACATAATACATAAATAATCAGCCTACACTGTTCCCACTGCTGGGACACAGGCCTCCTCTCTGTAAGAGGGAGTGGGCCGTAATCCACCACGCGGGCCCAGTGCGGGTTCGTAGATGTCACATGTCTTCGAATTTTTGGTTCAAGGACATTCCGGTTTCCTCACGATGTTTTCCTTCACCGTTTTTGAGAGCAGTGGTGATGAAATAAATTAACACAAAGTAAAGCGCCTGCCTGGGTTCGAACCCACGACCTACAACTCGTAAGTCGTGTCCGTTACCACTGGGCCACCGCAGATCTTCAGTAATACAGTTGAAGATAATGCTTAGAAAGCGATTGCAAGCAAGTTTGGGAAACGCTCCGGCGCGTGGCGGGATAAATGAATGACTACAGAAATACAGATACAGTGAAATTAATGAACGGATATCAAGGCAAAACAGATGCAATTGCTTACAGTATAGGGTACACAAAAAATAACTTGTGCCACTTCCCAGTACTATAGCGTGGAAGAAGTGGCGCAACTGCCCATCCAATGTCCAGTCAATTTGATTAATATTGTTAAGTAATCAATGAAGCTTTTTAATTATGATTTTGCACTTGTTCACAATGACAAGCACTTTTAAAGTATAGCTTACAAAGATTCATCAGAAAGGCTGACGAAAGAAGAAATGAACGAAGCATTCGCAAAAAATAGTACATTTTTATTGGCAGTATCTTTTAACTGTACCATGTAATAAAACTGTTACCCAATATGTCTGTTGCAAAAAACAAAAGAAACGAGATGATCCATTTACAAATTGCAACCCTAAAATTCGCACAGTCGCCGAGTAATAAAAAGGTGTAAGTAAAAACATTTCGAAACACCGACAAACGATTCGCAGAAAAGAAATTTTGCGCAAAACATTAGAACAGAGACAATTTTATATTAATTGTTTTATTAGAGACTGTTAGGGACAGTTAGTTTTACAAACGGTGAACGTTTTTTATTGTCTAAGGTAGTCCGGTGCCGGAAGGTCCGTTACTTCGTACCCGTGACGTCAGGCAGGACCTTTTTTTGAGTTTTTTTATTTGAGACCGTTAAGTTTGGGAAACGGGTTACAGGTCTGGAAGAAACAGTTTGTTTTTGTCTTTAAATGCGAATCTTATTAAAGATGCAATCTGGTGATATATGTATTTTTAGGTTTGCACCACATAATTTTTAATATATCATGCAGATTGACAATCCTTAAAAAGTAGGTACCTACTTAGTTTTAAATCGTGAGTAATGCAGACGCCATCTACAACAATCTAACTCAATGACAAAGATTACTAAGTTTAGAAGCATACCACTTATACATAAACGGAATTATGATCAAGTAATGAATCAATTAATATATCGCATCGACATATTTTCTATTTTATTTCCTTGTGTGGTTCATGTTTAATGTATTAAGGATACAAACCGGGCATATCGCCAATATTGCCAGTATTGTGACCGTTCACATCCGTGAACTCGATGGGGTTTCTGATGTGATACATTGTTCTTACTCATTCCTGCTTTTTACCATAAGAAGTATGTGGAACTTTAAGATGTATTGTCTATTTCATGGTTGGATGTAAGTTTTACTTAGGTCGTCAGTATATTAATACTTATAATGGTACGGTGGCATGTTGCTCCTTCAACAAGACCAGGGGGTCTAAAAAGGCCACTATGGTAGAATCATAAAAGGATAACATTATGAGTTATAATATGGCGAAGACAGTCCGTGTTTTTAATTTTTTCGCTGCACTACGTAGGTATGATCAAAGAGATAGGGATTGGATTGATTGGTATTTTAGCACAGACAAAAAAAAAATGATAAATCCTTAATTAATGGGATTTGATCCGATTAACTTAACAGTGAACTGTCCATTATGATTAAAAATGTCATCCTTTTATGATTTTGCCAAAGTGGCTTTTTTAGGCCTCTGGTCCTTAGCAGCGTTAAACAGAGAAAAGTGGAAAGAGTAGGGAGGTCTTTGCTCTGCCGTGGGACATCACAGGCCTTTAATAATAATGGTACAAATGGGCGTAAAGAAGCTTTTTATGAGTCTTTCGATGCTATTGCCCAATTTTAATTGTGCTCATTTCTATAAAAAAAGCATGTGCTGCAGCACGTCAATAAAACCAGGCACTGAGAGGTTCTAATAAAACAAACACTGCTATTTAAAAGTAACACCTGTTCCACAAACAACTTATCTATCCCAATACAAACAGACATTAAAAACGTACTATCACCAAAAAAATAAACAAAAACTGGAGATAGCCCAGTTTCAATGTTGACCCGTACCAGTAACTCATGCAGCGGCTTAAACTAAATCCTTACACGACATTTTTTTTAAATAAATCTATTTGGTACATAAATCTTTTGGCCGAGATTAGATCTTTATACTTACATCTCAATTTTACAATAAATTTATTGGTATTGGTGTACTCGGTATATTTATTGTGGTAGTGTACCTAATATGTCGTTATAACATATAATGTCGTATAGGTATTGGGTAACGGTATCCATTTGGGTATTTTATTTTTGGACGGTGTTGTGTAAGATTTTTTGAGGTTTCGTGGGTTTTCACGGATAATCCGGTGTTATCTAAGTTTTTAAAATATTCGAAAAACTTGAAAATTCGTAAGTTGTTGCGCAACTTAACGAATATGAAGTGGCTTTATCCTGAATGATTATTGTATTTTGGATGTTTGCAAGTTTTATGAATAGGCACCTAGTCCTAGAATGTATGAACTTTAACGAAACAAAAAGAAAAGGTATCTAAATAAAATAGATTTTTTTTTATAAATTAATAGCCGTGCCTTAGTCTCGCAAAAACTCGATCGATTGTGGTGAAACTTTGGTAAGTAGATGTGTGCGCACCGAAAAAAATTCTAATAAAATAAATTAAGAAGGCAAGAAAGCTAGCCTGTATATAATTATGATATCGCTCAATATTTCTTTATTGACTGCCGAAATACGTTATTTTCTACTCTTGCGGATTATGTATCAATAAAATCACACCTAATAATAATAATCACATCAGTCTTGATAGCTATTTTGGACGCAAGAAAGTGGCTACAAATTACAATATACGACATTTTGCTACCTAGACATTAAATTGACAAAAAATATTTAGAAAGATGTATCCTTTATGCAAAATTATTGATGTCTTATATTAAATTATGTGTTAGTTATCTAGTTTTGTATGTCAATATTGCTATATTTAACGAACCTGAATGCAAAATTAGTGATACAAAGCCTAGGTTATAAGTCCAATTAGACAATATTATCTCAAAACAACCGTTTACTAGAAACGCGACAACTTTACGCAGAAATGATTCCCTGCACTCATATTTAGAGATATTTCCTGAATCAATATTCTGAATTATAAAACTTTTTGACACGTTTGCAAAAACACACTAATATCCATTAAAATATGTAAATACATACGCAAAGATGAATTCATAAACATACTAATATCTCTGAACCACATATATACAGCTGCGGACACAATAAACGACCCACTTCTTTATGAAACTAATCCGTGCATTTAAATCAAAATCAAAAGTCATTGATTCAAATTAGAACGAATTCAAACCTCAAATTGACATTAGATAGTCCCCTAAAACGCCCGCCCTTCACCACTTGCTAGAGCTTTCGCTGAGAAGAAGAATTATGTTACAAACTTTGCATCCTCAATCAAATCCTACGCACTATTCCTAGATGTTGTTACTCCATAAGGCTAAACGAAAATAAAACCTCTCCCCACGGATCCCTAAAGAATACATTCCCAGTTAGTATTAACACATTTCCGTAGAGATACAAACGACAGTTACTGTCTGTTAATCCGATACGCGATGCCTTAGGGAAGCTCGCCACGATTTATGAACGACACCGTGATTAATGGGCACAGCAGAGTATGTACGAACGTATGGGATACCGGCCTTGGAGGGATTTTGGGAGGTTATGTATAAAATATTACGATTAAATTTATTTATAGTTCAGTGAAAAGGTCGATGATGAAGATGGAGCTAGAAAAAAAGTGAAGAAAACCTTGCAAGGAAAGCAGAGACAAAGAAACAGCTTAATCTAGCTTTAGTAGATGAATATAAATGTTCTTGAACTGAAGCAGCATTAGAAGAATAAAAATAATTTAATATTATATGAATCATTAGTTTATGAAATGAAATTATTTATTCTGTAAAAACGTCACAAGTCAACCTAGTCAAATAACCCGCCCCGAACAGTTCCCGGCGCAAAGGTGCCCAAAACGCTGTAAAATAGTAAAAGTAGTGTAGTGTTCTGTAAAATAGTATAAGTACCTATCGGAATCACTTTTACAGCGAGATAGGGTCGGTGTTTTAAATAAGTCTAGTCTAGTAAATTGGTAAATAAGTGTTAGTAAAAAGCGAAACTAAAAACAGTAGGAACTGTCTGTCTGTCTGTAGTCCTGGAATTGTTAACCACCACAAGCAAAACAAATAATCTTCAAACCTGGTCACCCAGTCCAACTTCTTACCGTTATTGTCACTCCAAATTCCCAGTTGACTCACAAGTTACAAGTAAAACCAAAAAAGTTGGCAACGAACAGTCATATTTCAAAAACTGCCACAACCTATTCAGAAACCCAGCACGCGTTCTTTACCTGACCCAAATATTTGATTTAAACATCACAACAGAAAAAAAAGAGATTACCATTAATAATGAAACCGCACCAGTTCTCACTAACGATGTTTTTAATCAGGATCAAAATAAACAATTGAAGGCGTGACAAGTTCTGTCATCCTTTGTTTGCAGTTACCCTTTTAGGGGATGGAAAGAACTGGTTTTTGTTAAGTTCGTTTTGTAGCTATGAATTTAATCCGTGAGAAGGAACGTGTTTGCGGAATAGCATATAGATGAGGATTTAAATTGTCTTTATTTAAGGTTTCCGATTCTGCTAATGATGATATCTAAATGCTGTTAGGTTAACTCTTGAGTCACATTAGGGTTGACGGCGGATATTAACGTGGTTATAAAACTTAATCTGCAATAACTATTACTGTGTTTTTGGTATTTATCTTCTGGATATTGTTTAATATCTTAGATTGTAAATAGAACTCGTTTTTAGAATTTTACAGAGTTCATTATATTCCAGAGTAGGTGGACCCAATGGTAACAACCGCGAGTTACGAGTTGTAGGTCGTAGGTTTGAACCCAGACAGTGCTTTACTTAGTGTAATTTATTTCATAACCACTGCTCTAAAAGCGGTGAAAGAAAACATCGTAAGGAAACCGGCATGTGCAAGAACCAAAAATTCGAAGACATGTGAAACCAACCCGCGCTGGGCTCGCGTGGTGGATTACGGCCCACTTCGTCTCACCGAGAGGAGGCTTGTGTTCCAGCAGTGGGAACACTATAGGTCGATTACGCTTTCTTATACTTATGCTTAAAAGAAGCAACGGAACGGTACAGAAAACTGAATTCACTACGAACTCAGTACACTACAGACCACATAAACCGACCACTCCATGGGAATTCAATAAAACTAACTGTACCCATTATCTAAATGAATAATTTAGCCTTTCAGAAGATTTGCGCGCTTACTCATAACCGCAGCTATAACTCCGTGGATATAAGTAGTCGTGTGTTACACCAGGTCACAGGTTCAAGTGCCGATAAAGCGTAGATTCCGTTAAATAAGGAAATTTGTTGTAGTAATAGTAAATTTCGCGTCAGTGCTATCGTGCGGCTTAATGTTGAAATATATGTGTTATGTATTGGCGAGGATGGGTCCGCTGAGTGAATCGAGATTGCGTTTGGAATTGGAATTGACAATGTTGTTCACGGTATGTGTTGGGAATGGTATAGAAATATTTCAATGGTTGGACTAGAGACGTTACTTATGGATGAAGCGTATAAAATCACACTTGAAAACAAGAGAAGAACGGTCGATTCAGTCTGCCTATAACAAATTTCTATTTTTTTTTAAGTGAAAAATTCTTTAGGCCCGTTGGGCATTTTTTCAGATGGGAAAAACCATTGAACTCGCGCCACTGTTACCGTAAGCGACACTGCGCATATTTTGTTTATAAGACGATTCAAAATACACTTACCCGTTTCAGATGTGTTCGGCTGTCCTCGGGATGTACTCGGTTTTAATGTATATCCGATATATCAGTGAGTGATGGCAAAGTATTCTGTTTGTGTTTTGTTTTCACTTCTGTCGGCACTCCCGGAGTGCCACTGTTGTTTTTTTTTAACCATTTATGTACACACATTTATAAACAGACAAGAAAAAAACAGTACAGAAAAATAGGTACAAAGGTGATGCTTATTTCATAAGAAAGCTCTTTCAGCATACCTGCGATAGGACAATAGATAGAGATGTAGACAGCGTGAGAAAGAGTAAAAGAGACAAAAAAAAAACATAAAATCATAAAACTAAAACAAATATTATGAGAATATACTTACATATATACAAATACTTCTAAAATAAATAACACTATCTAAACGCTTTACCAAAGTCTCAAAGGAAAAGAATTTCATAAGCACAGAATACAATGCATAAACAGCATATAATTGTTCCTCCTGGGACACAGGCCTCCCCTCTGAGACAGGGAGTGGGCCGTAATCCACCACGTGGGCTCAGTGCGGGTTCGGTTCACATGTCTTTGAATTTTCGGTTCTAGGACATGCCGGTTTCCTCGCAATATTTTTCTTCGACGTTTTTAGAGCTACGGTGCTTCGTTCACTTCGTCGTAATTTGAAATAGGTGCAAATATCTTATTGATAAGCCATACATCCACAGATATTATTATTTTATTTGATGTTCCTATAACTTGTTATTTTTTGTTTTGTGTTATTTCTTTGCGTCATGTTTACCGCAAGTGAACGTATTTTTTCTTTTTCATGCTATATTGCTTTGCCCTCTTTCACAGCATAGCTTTTAACTCTATCTAAAAACTATGGATCTACAAATCTTACCTCATTAATACTTTGGAAATTATGAGCATAATCTAATACATTATAATTTTGTTACACTTTGGGATGCATGAAGAAACCGCCTCGTGTAGCGCAGTTTGTTCCGCCAGTTACTCAACTGAACCGAGCGCTCGGCGCATCCTGGACAGTCATACCCAACACCTTATTTGACTGGCCAATTCTTCCATTGCGGTGGTAGGGCTAACGCCTGGTTTGCGACCACCCTCCCACCGGAGTCCGGCGTCAAGCAGCCTGCTGTGTTTCGTCGATGCGTGGCAGTTCCAGTGCCTTAGGCATCTTCTGGGCACGCTCGTTCCATCATAGACCTCATCCATCGCTTTCCATCAGGCGTGATCGAGGTAAAGAGCGGGCCCATTCAGCAAAAAAAAAACCGTTCATCATTAGTATGCCCATATTTATCGCCCGCAGTCGACTTCTGGGCATAAGCCTCCTCTTTATTTACTTAATCGAGATTTATTAGTATAGTCCCTTTACGTAGGTACTATGCTACTATAGAAAATTACGTGATTGCCCAGTGGTTAGGGCCTCGCCTCATGCACGAGGTTGTGGGTAAAAATTCGGGCAGGTACCATTGTGACTAATTTAATTCATATGTGTGTGTGTGTGTGTGTGCGTGTGTGTGTGTGTGTGTGGGTGAAGATGTGTGAGGGTGTGTGTGTGTGTGTGTGGGTGAAGATGTGTGTGTGTGTGTGTATCAATGCTTGTGCCTTATCTATATGAGAAGAAGCCTATGTCTTGCATGGGGGTCCTAAATGGCGAAGAAAAACGAGTCTGTACAGGCGGCTACACATCTAACTATACATACCCAGTATAAGCTGACTTCTGATTGTACGCAAAATCTATACAATGCGAGGTCAGCTAAAACTGGAAATGTATAGCTTGATGTGTCGCCATGTGTACAAAAAACCTTATTAGAAAACTGCATATTTATGATATACGATTAATAATATTCTTTTTGGTATGTTTAATTTGTTTATCAATATAACATTTGATGGAATTGGTTTAATGACTTAATTCAACATCGTTTTAATTCCAACAGCGATTAAGTTGCTTGGCCAAACTGGCAGCGCGGGGCGGGGAGCGGCGCGGGTGCGGGAAAGTGCGTGCTCTGCCTGTCCGCAGTGGAGCCCGGCTTCGTTCTGAGTGATGTCGTGTCCAGTGTTTGTCAAAATATAATATGAAAAATTAAAAAATATGGTTTATTATTTTAACAAGTAAACTTTAAAAACTAGTGATTGGAGCCTCCTTTAAGCAGATAAGCCTGTGTTAGGAGACTCGGCTGTTCCATAACATGGATGAAGAAGACTTATTTTTACTAGAAAAAAGCTCGAACTAGTTTGAGAACCCCGGTCCCCGCGCGGGCCGCCCGCTCTCTCACTGTGGCCACTTTTATGCCCGCGCGCTCCCCGCGCCGCTCACCGCGCCCACGTGCCCACTATGGACGCTCAAATGAAGTTCTTATGATTGACTAAGCCGCGCCGCGTCCGCCCCGCACCCGTGTTTGCAGTCTGGCCATGCACTAAAATGTAGTAAAATGTTTTATGACTTTTTTACATATTAATAAGCTTAATTAACATCAGCTTATGCGTTTATCATTATAACGTTTGTAACTCAAAGATGGAAGGCATAATTTTCTTTAATTATTTATTTTAGTGTCTTGTTGTCTAGTTCAGTTAGTCATTAAGTCAAATTGTTGTTTGGGGATATACAGGGTGGCAGGGCTTCGACGCGCTGCCTGTTAACATGGATTTAGCAAATGATTCTGAACCCCTCTGCTGCGATTGAACGTTCGTCGCTTATCAAAAATCTGCTGTTTCATAGAAAAGTAATCACTGCTCCCAAAACGGTGAAGGGAAATATTGTTAGGAAACCGACATGTCCTAGAACAAAAAATTCGAAGACAACTGACATCCGCCAACCCACTCTGGGCCTAGTAGCTCTCTAAAATAATCATTATGGTTAAAAAAAATGTCTTTGAAATATGATGGGACCCGCCATAAAAAAATGGTAGGTGGAAAACAATTTTTTTTTTGGAATTTCTACTTTAGTGTCTAAAATCATGTATTGAATCCATGGTTTCAGTTTGCGCATCGATGTCCCCACCACCCTGTATTTGGGAATATTGTCCAGTTATTGCCACTGCACCCATTCAGTCAAGGTTCTACCTAAAAGTTCGTATCTGATCGTAATGTCTCAGTCCTCTCACCATTCTTCCTCTTCTCATCCAAAAATCCAAGTCATCTTAAAATTCATTCAACTTTTAAACCTATCAGGACAGTCACAATAAAGCTGCGAAAGCGCGTTATTGCCCTCAAAGCGCCCGATCTAATCCTCCATTACACTCTGACACTTATCCCTAAGATCGTCTAAAATATTTTGATACAATCGCGCACAGATAAATGTTGTCAATTTATCAATCGTCCGCTTCAATGCGATGCCCTCCGATCGCTCTGATAATTCCCGTACGCTACTTTATCTTAAGATTATCACGACGTCTTTATTTCGATATATTTTTAAGCTATTTAATTCGTCCCATTCTAATGTGTTGCAATTAATCAGTGACTACACGATAGAATCTTTAGACAACCGGTTCCGATTGATATTCGGTACTATCCGCTGTTCTCACATCCTTTATAAAACGGTTTTGAGTGTGATTGTACCTCGAGATAGCGTTTGAATCATAACATAAATGGGTAATTGAAAAAATATTTTCTTAATGAATTATTGTATCAATATTTAATTGAACGATTGAAAGATTGAAAGATAAAATCCAGTTTAGCGTGGTAAACTTGAGTTTATTAAGGCAGTTTGGTTTAGAAGATACCTAAGTGACAAAAAATTAATGGTTTTCGGAAGTCGTAACTCAGTACTTAGAGGTGATTAGTAGACAAATAAAGGCGCCTACAAACCAGCGCGACACGCGATAAAATCGCGCGCGACACAAAGGCACCGCAAGTCGCGCAACGAGCGGTTCGTTGCGCGACTTGCGATGCCTTTGTGTCGCGCGCGATTTTATCGCGTGTCGCGCCTGTCTGAAGAAGCCTTAATGCGGGAGGTCTAGTATGATCCACCAATCGTAATAGCGAATGACATTAATTCTTAATGATTTTTTTAATAGAGTCACCACGCTAAGCGCAACGGTTGGCGCCAGTAGGATGTTTTTTTTGGCATGTGAACCTCGTTTTTTTCCCTGCAAATCTGTACAGTTCCAGTTTGGTTCCATTTGTGACCATTAAGACCTACTATATAGGTAGAATATAAAATAGATAAATAAACAAAGATGGACCAATCATCATCATAGGTAATCTGCCTAAATGTACCCACTGCTGGGAGTGGGCCGCAATCCACCACGCGGGTCCACTGCGGGTTGGTAGAGGTCACATGTCTTCGAATTCTTGGTTCGAGGACTTGTCGGTTTCCTCACGATGTTTTCCTTCACCGTTTTGAGAGCAGTGGTGATGAAATAATTTACACAAAGTAAAGTAACTGCTTGGGTTTAAACCCGCGACCGTAAGCCGAGGCCGTCACCACTGGGCTACCACTGCACAATACTCAACACTCTTCTCGTATGGACAACATAGGTGCAGTTTTCTCTAAAGCATGTCTGTGCCAAAGAGTAGTAAAGTTATGCGCTGCATGGCTGCCAATAGGTACGAGCCCATTAATCAGTCTAACACCCTTTCTCTTGAGCGACGAATTACGAGTTCCAAGTGAAATAGATTAACAACATCACGCCTGCCGGTTATAAATAAAAATTTCACCGTGAAAACTTAAAAAAAAGAATTGCTGACTGGGCCCGCTCTTGACCTTTTCACGCCTGATGGAAAGCGATGGATGAGGTCTATGATGGAACGAGTGTGCCCAGAAGATGCCTAAGGCACTGGAACTACCACGCATCGACGAAACGCAGCAGGCTGCTTGGCGCCGGACACCGGTGGGACCACCCGGTCGCAAACCAGGCAGGCGTTAGCCCTACCACCACAAGGAAAGAATTGGCCAGTCAAGTAAGGTGTTGGGTGTGACTGTCCAGGATGCGCCGAGCGCTCGGTTCAGTTGAGTAACTGGCGGAACAAACTGCGCTACACGAGGAGGCTTCTTCATGCATCCCAAAAACATAGGTAAAGTGAGCTGTCAATAGTGTCAATCCCTAGCATCAGGCGGAATAACAGCTCACTTGGCCTAAGTTTTCACAGTGGGATTAGTAATCCCATGGAGGATTAGGCAGAGGTGTAATAGGGGCGAGCCAATTGTCTTCAATCGGACACTAATTTAGGCTAAGAAGTTTATTTATTTCTTAGGATTTTCCTTTTTGTTAGCCGTTGCTGTGGGGGCTCTGTGTTTTTTTTTAGTTTTCCAAGATTTCTATAATGTATTTTTGCTTCTGTATTTCTACTGCTTGTTGGATTTATGTACAGATGCCAGCACATCAAGCTAACGGAAACTGTCAAATTTTCGCAATCAACTTTGAACCTTATGCTTTAGCGATAAAGTTGAAAATCTATTAAAGAAATTTGACAGATTGCAGTAGCTTGATGTGTTGGCGTCTGTACATATTTGTTAACAAACTACTAACGCTATGGAAAAGACTTAATCACAAATTCTTTTCGTCTTTACTGTAACGTAACGAAATAAGAAATAGTAAAGTATTTAATAAATGTCCAGTGTTTTAATTTACAATATTATTAGTATGGATATATAATACATTTTAATATCCTTGAATGTCTTGTTCAATTAAATATCCTACTTTATAGTTTTTATTGGCAGGCCTTATTTATATCGTCCGCTACAAAAAAATAACATGCTATTCTAAATAAACAATAAGTGGTAAAGGACGTTAAGCCGTTAGTCCCGGCTGTCATTCTTGGATCTTTGACAATCGTTACAGGTTGTCAGAAGCCCGAAAGTCTGACAACCAGTCTTACCAAGTGATATCGTGTTACCCAGCAACTAGGGTTGTGGAGGTCTGATTGGCAGTCGCTCCTTGTAAAATACTGGTATTCAGCCGTATCCCGTTATACTGGAAGCCGATCCCAACATAGTTGGGAAAATAGCTCGGAAGATTGATTGCTAGATTGCAAAACATTTATTTTAAACTTCCTAAAGCTCGTATTAGTTTTCCTAAATATATACTCATAGCCTGCTAAAATCATAACCTTCATTTTTCTTTGTCGTAGTCGGGTAAAAACGGGAGGTTTCGTGGGAGACGCATTTGGAACGAGGTTCCATTCGCATTTGCACACTTTTGTTACGTAATAAAAGTGTCGTGACGGTTAAGATGTTACACTTTTTCAGACTAGCTCTCATTCCCCAATTGAGTATAAAGTGCGATAAGGTACTTCGTTCCAAAAAACTCAAACGCACTTTTTCTCGCACGAAAATAAACTATTTTTAATAATAATAATATAATAATAATCATTTTACTACTAGGCAATTATGGCCCATAGATAAAATACACAAAATAATCTTATACAATAATTAAGCAACACATATTATTAAAAACCTTAAAACTATGACTATACACGTAACGTTGTCGGCGACGTGTTTTTCTTTGCATGGTGTCGCGGAACCGTCCTCGGAAACGTCGATATACGACATCTTTTGGCCAAAAGTCCTCTTTCAGCCGGGTCTGTAGATGTTGGGTTGGAACTTGTACCACGAATGATTTAAAGTTGATGTTGTGGCGCGATTCCAATCTTTCGATCCTCAGAATCCAGTTGGTCTTCACCTTCAAATACTGCACGACTTCTTCAGTTGTAGTAGAGTGATTCAGACGCGAAAGGTACAGCTGCGTCGTAGGCATGCTAGGTACAGCTGCGTCGTGGGCGCAGCAGCATGTTGGGTCCACTCGGTGCGGTGCCACACAGGAAATCCATGAAACCCTCATCAACCCGGCTGGCTAGAGAGAAGAGCTACGGACCGCAGTCAGGGCAGGTTGAGCACTCTTTTTTTAAATTCAAACTCAAAGCATTTATTTCAAATAAACCCACTCACTACCCACTACTTTAGAATTGTCAAGGGTTTGGTCAGTCAGAAAGATGGAGTTAGTTGCCCATTCCAAAACCTATATCTACTAGGCTTAAGTACCTACCTATGGAGAAGAACGGGCAAGAAACTCCGCTCCATTTAATTGTTTATAACTGTCATTTCTATTTAGAGTGTTCACACAGAGTCATGTTCCATTTAAATATAATCTAGTTTACCATAATCATAATAACAGCTGTTTCTTTTATTACATCTTTGAAATCGCCGCTAATTACTATTTTAATAATTGAATTAATAATTAATTATATCTCGTATCGATTATTAAAGATGGTTGAATGTTATTTTATGGGTTTTAGTTTAGTTTTATTATATATAATTAAAGCTGGCGTTCTATTAGTGTAACAGTTTTAATTGCAGATAATTTATGAAGCAGATAGACTAGTGCATTTATAATTTTGTTATATTACATTAAATGGCGAACTATGTAATATATGATAACGTTTTAATAGAGTACGTTTTATTTTATTATGTTAAGTGCATGTGAACATGATCTGTGCCACAGTCTAGATAGTTTCCACAGTCTAATAGGGGGATTTTCAGTCGCATTATGTAACTCGGATTATGTTACGCTGTGACGAGATTGTATAGTAAGGCTTGAAGTAAGTAGATACCTACATGCATTTCAGGGCCACAATGTAACGAAATGTAGTAACTTGCTGACCTTTTCTGTTTAAATATCTAAATTATACTAATGTGTACAAGCCGTCACGGCAAACTTCCCTACAAATTTCATCCCCTATCCGAGACCTTCAGTGGATGATTTAAAAAAAAAATGTTCCTTAATGCTCACATTCGATATTCAAAAGGAGCTACACTATCAGTAGCAATGGGTTTCATTTTGACAGTTTACCAACTTTCATTGCGTTATTTACATTGTTGAGCAGATACATTAACGAACATTTAAAGCAATGGATTAGTAATATTCTTCAAAGTGATTGAGATTGATAGCGTGTGACGCAATCAGGGTGCTGGTTCTACCCAGCGGCTTTAGGATTACGTTGTCTGTCAGTAAATTAATGAAATTAAGAATTTTATTAAGTAGACAAGTGAAATCAGCTATACAATACAACCACTTGTTTCTTGTTAGGGTAATCACTTTACAAAATAGGAGCGTAAGAGTAGGGCTCAAAGGTCTAAAGACCCTGAAATGTCAAATTCACTCTAAAACTGTCAGCCACTTCGGCCATCATACGGATATCCTAGTGCAGTCTCAAGGCTGGCCCATTGTGTAGATGGTCAAGGTGCGCCCCCGTTCACATGGGGCAACAATCGCCGTCGCGGGCGACGGTTTGGTGTTTAGTGCGTTTTTGTTCAGTTATTGTAGTGAGCGTAATTCTAACATAATACAGGCTTTTTACTGCCTCATTTGTCTATTGTGTGACACGAAGATCTTAGGCTTAAAGATCTAGGAAAGAGTTAAAACTTACATGAAAGATTATCAGGACTGTGTGTGACCTATGCGTTATTTTGTAATGCGAGAAATTAGTATAAAGGAACAATTCTCATGTGAATCAGACAATCAGGAACGTAGGTTTGAGTTGTGTAACATAGGGTCTACTAGGGTTACAGCTGTTGCGAAATATCGATTGTTTTGGATTGGTGATGGATTTTAATATCGATGTTAGGATAATGAAAAGAAGACCTGTTGTCTTACTTTTAAAATGGATTATGACAATAATGTAATGTTTCAGCCAACATTCAATAAGTCAGGATTAAGGCTCCTTCAAACACGCGCGACACGCGATACAATAGCGCGCGAGTCAAAGGCATCCCAAGTCGCGCAACGAACGGTGCCTTTGTGTCGCGCGCGATTGTATCGCGTGTCGCGCCTGTTTGTAGGAATCTTTAGGATTGTAGGCGGAAATTTATGCATAATATAACAAATACCTACTTTATCAATATACAGGGTTATTGGAAAAACACCAACAACCTCTTAAGAGGTCAATGTACTCATTTCAAAATCGGAACCTCATTTTGAGCAAATGCCCTGGCGCCTACTAAGCCAGGCAGTATCTAGGACGTTATACTCTTTACTACTGTCCTCTACAGGATCTAAATTCAAAGAAATCTCACAAAATGATTCCTAATCTCATGCACCTAGTCGTCAGGATTCAAGCCTGGTTATATTTAGACGTTGCGTTATCCACGATCAGACAAACAAACCAATTCGTTTGTATATTTATATGTGTTGGACACAGTAATATACTGCGTTTATGAGAACTGTGAGGTAGTAGTGAGGGGAAACTCATGTGGAGTAGCAAGGTCATTTTCCCTGATCAGGTGAAAATCCAGTTATAAAGTTAGTAAAATACAGAATACAATATTATTAAAAGGTATTTTTGAGCTGAAAGGTATTTTTGAGCTGCACGGTTACTGACAAATGCGTCCAACTGGACAGGTCCACTCAATCTGTGTGGTTCTTTCCTCAAAAGATCATTTCAGACACCAATCTACATGGTCCTCAAAGATTATGTCCGGATTTTTTATATACACATTGACATTGATGATTTTTATATATACAATGACATGAATATTTACTTTGTAAAGTATTTAAAAAAAAATAATTATTGTAAATGTGAGGACTATGTGGGTCACTTCTTTTTTCTGTTTTCCTTCTTAGTTAGTTTTAATCATGATCTGGCAGTTTGAGTAATTTACGCGGCCTACCCAAATGTCCTTTCTTTGGTATTATTCGTCGAATCGTTGAGCTCTTCAAGTTCTGAGTTGAGCTGCACGATTTTTGACAAATGCGTGCACTGATTGGACAGGTCCGCTCAATCTGTGTGGTTTTTTCGTCAAAAGATCATTTCAGACATCAATCTACATGGTCTTCACAAGATCTGACCAAGATTTTGTCTGGACTTTAAAAGAGACTGTGACCTCTGAGTTTGTTTCGGTCTTTCTTTTCGGAATAGTCAGATAGGAAACGCCGACCTCAACTAGTTTAAAAAAATATGATTGACGTGTAAAAGTGTTTGTACAAACCTTCTTACAGAAAATAAATCATTTATCAAACGGCTTTCTCCAGGGCTAGGCACCAAGGAAGCTCTATACAGAATTATCCAAGTCGATTCCGCCAGATATAAAAAAAGAATTAGACTTGGTTTACAATTTTCTAAACTATATATATATATATATTTAATAGCCAAAAAAGGTCGCAATTTGGCACAAGGCTTATATATTACTTACATATGTGAATAGTACCGCAATCCAAAGACACATATCTACTTAATATATTTTCAAGTAAAATCTTGCAGCAATAAATTGTATAGCATGAATCACTGCACAGTATTCCCATCCCTAGTATAATTAGCCCACGATCGGCAATGATGTGCCGACCATCGCGATGACACTTGACGTCGCGACTGTCCATGTCTGATAATTATCACCGGTCTCGCACTCGTTTCCTCGAATGTACTTGGCAATAAAAGTCTAGGATGTACAGGCAATAAGAAAAGCTCTAATCAAATATAATCAAAGTCCGTTTGAAAAATAGTTTGATGTTTTCGTTCTTTGTCGTTTTTTATGGTCTTAATAAAAATAGGAAATGTAAATGTATAACCAGATGATATCCTCCCCCCATGGGAAGAAGCCGTTTATGTGTGTATGTGTGACATCCTCATACATTTCCTGAGGAGGCTTAACTAAACTAATATTACCAATGTTATTAACGTCACAGCAGAAATCAAGTAA
Source organism: Luperina nickerlii (assembly GCA_963855955.1). Lineage (NCBI taxonomy): Eukaryota > Metazoa > Arthropoda > Insecta > Lepidoptera > Noctuidae > Luperina > Luperina nickerlii. Next base: position 21,251,460 of record OY979675.1, on the reverse strand, counting down.
GAATAACTTTGAATTCGTATCTCAAAATAGACACCTTTTTGTATTTCTCACATTACTTACTTCAAAAAACTTAAGTTGATGATAGTTGGTTTCCGTAAATCGCGTGTTAGTTTTCCACGTCATTGCATAATTATACCCGGTCAAAACATTATGAAAATAAAACACAAAATTCAAGGTTGCCCTTTAAAAAAGATCATGTGTCATCATCATGTTCGTTAGTTTAGTTAATTCTGAGGTTAAGGGGTTATATTTTGCCCTTGTAGTTAAAATTAATGGGTATCTAATCAATCGTTGTATGTATGTAGTAAATAATTTAAAACATTTTAATTATTTGTTGTTCATATAGTACGGTTTTCCGTATAATCCTGATAAGTTTGTCCTCGACAGTACCTGCCTATCATTTTCGCGTGTGCTCATAATGCCAACGAGTTCAGTCAACATTCTAACCCCGTGTCGGGTTACAACGATGCTTATATGACGACTTTTAAATCGATTATTTATACCGAACAGACTGCAATCGATGCCGGTAACCACATTACGCCCACTCGATTGACGATCGCATCACATCCCTCTGTGATTTCTACATTCTCGATTCTATTTATATTTCGAATTTTATCGAGTTCCAGTGTCGATTCAATAATCGAATGATTAATTAACGGTGCATCGATTATATTTCATATCGATTACGTGAAATGAGTTACTGTAGAATTTTATAGTTTTGGAAAGTCTATTAAATATGTTTCTATTAATTCAACGGTGATCTGAGAATAAATTAAAAAATATGTTAAAGTGGTAGCTTATCCTCCCACGTAGGGTCGTAAGAGTCAATTTACAGGTATTGATTACGATGCGTTGGTACAAGCAGGCAATGAGCTTAATAACCTGAAATTAATTATACAAAATAGTGCTTTAAAGAAGTTATTGCTGTTCATAGAAGCGTAACCTCAAGTGGTTTGAATTTTAATTTTATAAATATATTAAATGGTTAAAGAATAAGTGCCTTGGGACCATAATACTGCCCCAGTGAGACTAAGAACGAGGGTGAATAGTTCTTATATATCCCTGAAATATTTTCTATTATGTTATTTAAGGAAAATACTTTGATATAAAAGAATCATCAAAATCAAGTGGTGAAGCGAAAATTGATTTTACATAGACGCGCAAAACACTTCACAAAACAATGAACTTAGTTGACAAAGAATCAGCAATCTTATTTATAAACTAAGCAAACCCTTCTCATTGGAATATAAACCTTAAATCCTTGTCATAGGGTTTCAATCATTTTCTTGAGCTGCAAAATGATGTTGCTTAAGATTTATCAAAAGGCTTTGACAGCACCGACCTTGCAGTGCCATAGTTCACACCGTCCCTTCACTGTTGGAAATGTGGAAAAAACACGACAATAGCACGGCCACGCATGGCTCAGGACAAGACAATCGATTACATACGTTCGTATGAACTTTATTGATTATTGTTGGCTATAATATTGAATTAGGAAACGGGCGTGTTTGAAGGTTGCATGTTAGGACCACTGCTGTTTTTGTCACTTATTGTTCAATTGATGCTTACGATGTTCAGTTTGTTTTTGCTTATTTTTCTCTCAGGAATAGTATCCTAAGAATTTTGCAACACCAAGTTTGTAGTTATCCTATAAAAGGCCATGCCTACAGTTATAAAAATCAAATATATTTCTAGGCATTCGCTTTCTGAAATTCTGTCCCCATATAGAAGAGAAACGACAAACACTTCCATTTTATTATCTCACATAAAACTAACACCATAAAAGATAATTCAAAAGCGAAAGACTTTCTAAGACAAAAGAACCAAAACTTACAACAAGGAAGTCCATAATTGGTGTTAAATCAAACATGGGCTAAAATTCTGCGTGAATGGAATCTGCGGATCAGAGATGACCGCGGGTTCCGCCGGCGATGCTATCGCTGAGCACCTAGCCCTTGTCCACCAAGGAGGGATGAATCGTGGAGGTGGCAAATATGTTTTGGAATTGGATTAAGTTGTGTTTTATCTTATGCAGAGGTAATAGGTTTAAGGTTTTTAATTGATTGTATTATGAATTTTTGTTCCTATTATTAATCTTTTAATCATGGTAGTAGTTCCTTTAACTTTTCAATGCATAATGAATGTGTTTAAACCACTGAAGGAATTAAAGTGATGTCCTTTACAGTATGGAAACCACATTATGCAATAAATTATACCACATATTTTATTGCGTATATGTTGTTTTCATACTGTATATTTCATATTTTTTTGAATATTCTGGATCAGCTGAGAAACTTACTATGCTATTCAGATCTTGTCAATAGAAAAATTCTTGAGATTAATGTACAAGAAAGTTACTTTTCCCAGGGATGTCTATTGTCTATACTGAAAAACAAACAGAAATAATATAAAATAAATAAGTTATTTTTAAAGTATTATTGTACTTATGTATTTATCAGAAACCGAGGATACAGCCACATTGGCGAAAAGATCCAAAACAAATAACCCACAGACATACTTAGCACATTTCCCAAAATTGCCACGTCCAGAATTCCTCGATCAGCGGCGCGTGCGCAAGGAATTTAACGCCAAATCGCCGTTGCCCGGGCGCAGCGTAATTGCGCCTTATCTGCGCATTGTTCGGCTAAGGAGCACAAGGCTGCGCGTTGACGTGTGAGTGTTTAGATTGTCTGTCTGTATGTGCGATTGTTTTACTTTGTAGGGTTTTAGACAGTTTTTTCATGTGTGCTGGACGGTGTGAAAAATTAAGCCTAGTTAGAGATAAACTACCAATTATATTATAGCTTTTAGACTTTAGCTTGTATGACGAAAAGACAATTTTTGGAATCCGGCTGAAACACAAAAAAAAACTGACTTTATTTGAACCCACTATTTAACTAATAAACTACCACTACCCCACTACCCACCACCACCACACCATTACTCCTACTATGTAACTATCTTATGCTGTATACCTAGGTATACAAGATGAAACTAGTTTCATCTTCTACAATATACTACCAAGATATAAGGGAGTAACATTAGCAAGCAGCTTGTGGTGCAGACGTGTAGGTAAGCTTGAAGTTTAATATGACTATATCAGTTTACTGGTCAAAAATCAAATCTCCTGTTATCAACTGAAATTGGTCTACATTTACACTCTTCACACCCAGCAACACATTTAAGATCTTCAGCACCATCAGCAGTCATTACCATACTTAATAAACCCGTGATTTATTATAACGGAGTAAAGTAACACCAGCGGGGTGATTGCGTAACACACTAACAGTAGGAATAGCTTTGATTTTGAGAGTTCGAAAACATTAATTGCGTTAATTACGTTGTTGAGCAAATTTTCGAACATATGAAGAAGTGGATTAGCAATATGCATCAAAATGATTCAGATTGTGATTCATATAGTGTGTTACGCAATTAGGATGCAGGTATTTATTTCGGTTTCGAGGTTTAAATTTTGTCCAAATTTTACTTCGATTTTATTTATAAGGCGGCTAATGCCCATTATCACTCGCTACGCAAGCAGGTTGGTGACCACCCCACGAGCTCTTCAATACACAATTATTCCTCGATGTAGTGATTTGCGTGCGATGATAACAAGACGATTTGCTAAGTAATACTTATGAGCTACTATTGTAATGGTACATGTATGTTATGGTGTATGAGTCATTGCATAATGTTGTGTAGACTATCAGTTATTATCTGCGGATGAATGCGTAATCCTAACCTAGGTTGACAGGATATGGGTGAAGACGAAGTTCTGTGGCATTATTCTTAGACAGTTGGGTATTGATACAACCAACCCCCCGGTACAATATGGTCATAATAAAAGATGCTGTTATTACTTTACCACGAGCCCCCACACTTAGTCACGAGCCCCCTAGAGAGACTACACTGACAACCGATAAATATAATTTGCGTTTTATATTCTTTCAATTAAATCTAAATTATAACAAATCCTTCTAAAACAAAACATCTAAAGGACTTCTTATTATTCAGAAATAATAAGAAGTCCTTTAGGTGTTATGTCCGACAAAATGATAAATCATTTTTGGGTAAATCCTTCAACCCACTTTACATATGATTTAGTTTTTGCATCACGATGCACCAAAACCCTCTCCAAGGGCATACCGCCATAGAACTGTTAGAGAACACAACATGAGGTCTTTCAATTAAATATCTGGACGAAGCAAAAAAAGTGTGTGACCTTTTAAATAAATCGTGCAGCCAAAGGAAATAAGACAAGTGTGAAATGTACGCGAATGTAAACGGTTCCCATCTTAAACAATGAATTGTACAGATTGATCTAGTACTTAGTATGCAGGTATGTAAAAATGGAGGACCTTGGTTCGATTTAAAAGGAGTAAACGTGTCGTTAAGGGTAGGTATCTAATTGTAAAACTGGGTATGAGAACAGAATTGTTATTGTCGATTAATTTAGAGTAGTGGTGGCCCGTGGTACCGGCCGCGACTTACGAGTTGTAGGTCGTAGGTTCGAATCCAGACAGGCGCTTTACTTTGTGTAAATTATTTCATCACCACTGCTCCCAAAACGGTGAAGGAAAACATCGTAAGGAAACCGGCATGTCCTAGAACCAAACATTAAAAGAATTTTTTTTTCGTAGTGTATTACGGCCCACTCCCTCTCACAGAGAGGAGGCCTGTGTCCCAGCAGTGGGAACATTATAGGCTGATTGTGATGACCGATTAACGATTTAGCATATTCTATCTTCAGGAGGTCCCAATGATATGGTTAGGCAAATTAGAAGGCTTGAAATATACACGGTTTAATTAAATCAACTAGAGGAACTCTGCAGACGTGATTTGTATTGATATCGTATTGATATCTAAACACTACCTATTAAATTAAAATAAACAAGATTTGATGTTTTTTTTTGGGGTGTAACGATCGCTGGATGTTTTGTTTTTGGAAGTATGAGTTGAAAAAATCTATTTTCTTTAGTTTTGTCATGTTGACGATATCTCAACATGACAAAACTAAAGAAAATAGATATTTCCCCGTCACGTCTGTAAAGTTTACTCAATAAAAAGCTGATTTTAATCTGTTATTTCAGGTAAATACACTCACTGAGGTCGGTGACCCCACAAAAATAATCGTCAATTTAATGTATTTTTTGTTTTATCTTGTTAAGATATCGAAGTATGTGTTTAAGATTTTCTTCGGAAAATTCTGCTTCATTTGTCGAATCGATTCAATTCTAAGGCACAATAAATGTCGGTGGTCTAAAACTATTTTTACTACAAATGCTTCGTATGAACCTAATTTATAGTTAATGTATCGTCACGTCCAATTTATACAATAATAATGTGTAGGGTTTCTATAATTAGGTACGCTTATTACTCGAGAGTATCATGACGACCTAATTCTCTTTTCTTTCCATTTTACAGCTTTTCTTTATTGTATAATAATAATACTAATCTTTATTTTTTCTCTCTTCACAAAGGTTCACATAGTTATTAAAAGAGAAGAAATATAGCGTTTTCAAAAAAATGCGTAAAATATGATCCTGGTAAGAGACTGGCGTCCATACTAGGATACCCTGTGTGACGGATCACCAGGTTCTCACCTCGAATTAAACCTAATTAACATTAACATTACAATGGTTAATTTTATAACTCTAGACAAATTATGAAGGAAAAATAAAGAAAACATGTACTTTAAAAAATTAACCGAAAGAAAAAAAAATAGAACTATATGCTAGTAAGCTTTTAATTTCTAAAGCTGTTAAATCTAGATTTTTTTAGATAAAATTACGATTTCTCTATCACCAGTTTGAAAATATTGCAGACGACGAATGCATCCTCTTCTTCAAAATAAATGACTGACAACCTCGTAAGGTATTGCTGAATAAGAAAATCAGAGTTACCGTATTTTCAAAAGACAGTACTCTAAAAATCTTTTTTTGTTTATGCGCCGATTCATTATATAGAATTCATCAACTCGTAAGCTCGAAACATTTGCATCAATTAATTTGCACATCATAATTGCATTTTTTTTCTGTTCCGCCGACCGAACAACACATTTTCCAAATATGTAGGTCTGTGTTCATACTGAAGTCTTAGATCGAGCTCAAAGTTGACACACTATCAAGCATAATCTGAATCATATTGCTAACTAGCTTCTGCCCGCGACTTCGTCCGCGTGAAATTTCTTGTTACTCCGACCCACCCCGTCGCATCGCATCGCCTGCTCGCGCTATTACTTCGTTTTTGCTTAGCGTTCTTTCTGACTTTTTTTCTTTTTACTCGGCTCCTAAAAGTCATAGCGTGATGTTAAATAGCCTACAGCCTTTCTAAAGAATTGGGCTATCAAGTGCAAAAAGAATTTTTCAAATCCGACTGGGAATTCCACAGATTAGCGCGTTCAACCAAACAAACTCTTCAGCTTTATAATATTACAAATTTTTCAAACACATGAAGCAATAGATCTATCTATTGCTTCATGTGTTTGAAAAATTTGTCTACCCAACAATGTAAATAACGCAATGAATGTTGTGGAACTGTCGAAATGAAAGCCTACTACTACTGCCTGTGTGTTACGCAACTTCCCCGCTGATTAGACAGTCGTATTCTTTTCTTTTTTGTGTATCCTATATTGTCCTTCTGTTGGGCATTGCTATCCTCTCGTTCAATTCTACTCAATAAATCTTTATTGCAATCCATAATGAGCACATACAGGTGGTAAGTTTCATTTTCGTTAATTTCACTGTCTTTATTTTGACTGATCCCTACTGAAGTCATTCATTTATCCGGCCAGTGTCTCCCAAACTTGCTTCCGCTTGCTTGTTCAAATACGATTTGAAAAAGAAACCATTTTATTATGTATTATGATCTTAAGTAATAACATATTGTTGCAGGTACTGCTTTTTCTAATTGTTTTTTGGTCTTCACTTCATATTGGTAGCTTCTACTAACCTACAGGTTGGCAGCACATCGACGCACCACCTGTTACCACGGATTCAGTACATGATTCTGGACCCCCGTTGAAATATATGGTCGGTTATTTAATTAAAAAAAAAATGGCTGTTCCATACATTTTGACCGCGTAGATATTGCACTTTTCTACGAAACAGCTTTTTTTGAAGTGAAAACTTCTTTAGCGGCGTTGTACACTTTTTTTGTAACAGGTAAAAATGTTAAACTCGCGTCAGGACACGTGACCTGATCGATAATTCGTAAGACGGATGGCCGTAGCCGGTACCGCGCGTGTTTTGTTTATAAGACGATTCACAAAATACACACGTAATTGTTCAAGTTTTCACTTCTGTCGGCACTCCCGGAGTGCCACTGTTTTTTTTATAACCAATGAAGTATTTCTACGCCAGGGTGTCTAGAATTATATGCTGAATTCATGTTTACAGTTTGTGTATCCACGTTATGCCACCCTCTGTATATAAGAAATAGTAAAAGCTAAAACGGAGCATAGCTGTCCACTTATTCACTGTTCCATCTACCCGCAGCCTTAGTTCCTTCATTAAGCAAGATAATTAATAAAGATGCAATTCAGTTGAATCCTTTTGTATCTGTGTCTAATTTGATCGCTTTTAATTTGTCATTTCTGACATGGATGTTCTTTGTAAATTGTTTTGCTCAAGATTTATTTAATTAATGAATTCTAATTGTTGTAATTTTGGTTCACAAGGAAAAATTAAGTGAATCTTCTTTTTTCATTTGACCTTCTACATAATTCCTGTTTTGTTTTGTTTTGTCTTGTAGGCACCTACACTTTTTCTTGTAAGAATAAACGCCTGTTTACTCTTTATTCTATAAAAATATATAATTCTCTTTCATGATGGTTCGAAATATCTTTAGTGTCTCTTGTTTATTTTTCCTATGATACTGAATAATTATCATCTACATACTAATTGTTTTAGTGAGAACTTCGCGAACTTGGTAGTCGAAGATAAGTGTTTAAAAAAATTCGTGAAGATCATCTATTAATCCTAATAGGTCAATCACTTTTGAATCAACAGCAAATATTGTTACATTATCTTTTTACTGACACCTAGCAAATTTTCCTGCACTGCAAAAGATCTTCGACCCTTCAAAGTAACTTAAGATTCTCTACAGTTACTTGTAGTTGTACAGTCAAGGAAATTAATTGATAAACAAATTGACACCCTACGTCAATTTGCCGTGACATATCCATTTTATTCAACGGTCATTATTATATTTTCTCGGCTTTATAACCACACTAACGTATTTAATGTAAGGATATCATTGAATTATATTTCATTGCACTTTCCGACTATGTTTCAGTTCGTTTCTTGTGTCCAAGATTACCATCTGGCTCAACTAAAGACCCTTTGTTTCGTTGCAAATAATAATTATTATTATGGCAACAATTAACGCGTTGGATTAATAATTATCTATAACGATCTTGTATATACTTATAGTTAGGACTTGAGTACTATTCATGAAAGCTTTTTTAGTAAAAGGGGAATTTTGACCTTTTGACCGTCATAGTCGAAAATGTTAATTGTGCACCTAGGGCATAATATAATTTGTATAGAAACGGCAGAAGGAGCATTGGCAGACCAATAGCCAGGTGGGTGGACGATCTACCGAAGATTTCGGGAAGACCTGGATGTGACTTGCATATACCAGGGAAGCATGGCAGAAAAAGTAAGGGGTCTAAATTCAGCAATGAGTGAATCAAGGCTGCCGATGATGATGATGATAACTTGTATTTAGGAGTATCGTCAATAAAGGTAAAACCTATAGGCCGACCGCTTAACTGAGACGTTTTGCCTGAGGTAGCAGATCGGTGCGGGAGGGGTGTGGTGACGTGATGCGAGAGCTCAGTGATTCGTCAACTTGTGACAACTATCACTTCTCCCGCACCGCGCAGCTACCTAGCTATCTTAGGCAACGCCTATAGTAACGTGACAAGTGAGGTAGGAAGTTAAAGAGACCAGTGTTGGCCCAGTGGTAACGTGACTTACGAGTGTAGGTCGTGGGTTCGAACCCAAGTAACGAGAACTACTTTACTGTGTGTAAATTATTTTTTCACCACTGCTCTCAAAACAGTAAAGGAATAAAACAATATTCGCCATTCTAGCAGAGGACAGGAGGAATGGTGGCTCAGTGGTAACGGCCGCGACCGGGTTGTAGGTCGTAGTTTCGAACCCAGACAGGCGTTTTACTTTGTGTATTCATTCTACCAACCCACGATGACCCTGTCTCTCACAAAGGACCCTATAATTCAGGCTTCGTTGTCCATCCGTACGTTACTGGGTATGTATCTGTATCTTTTGAACTGTAGTAGGAACATACTTTAAATTATCATAGAGTGTGTACTGTCTATGGCTTTTGTAATAACAAATAATAAAATTGTGTAGTGTTAAATATTATACGTCGGTACGGAACCCTTCTTGTGCGAGTCCAAATCGCACTTGGCTTTTTTCTTTTCTCGACTTTTATCACGTCATGACCTTAGAACTAAATTTTTTTGAGTTCTTTTAAAACATTATACCTTACACGTGCCGATTTTTGTATACTACAATGCGTGTATTATATTTTTTGTAAATAAAAAAAACCTTCTAGATATGTAGTAGCTTATATTTCATGAAATTATATGGTAATGTTACTATTTTTAAATTCGAATTTCAGATTAAATTAATTATACTTATTAGACATTATTAATTACAATTTTTATATACTACAATGCGTGTATTATATTTTTTGTAAATAAAAAAACCTTCTAGATATGTAGTAGCTTAGATTTCATGAAATTATATGGTAATGTTACTATTTTTAAATTCGAATTTCAGATTAAATTAATTATACTTATTAGACATTATTAAACTGATGTAAAACAGTAGGTACAGTCGGCAAAAAGTAGGTTAACATTTTCCAAAGATTCAGATAAAATTTATAAACAGCAAACTTGCTAATTGTTATCGGTTTGCACTTACACATTTTTTGATGGGTAGAATTTGTAGTACGTTAAAGCAATAATTAGGTTCCACGATAATAAAATAATCAAACTCGAATATGTTGTTTTTTATAATTTTTTTTTTGGATTATTTGTTTTCGACATCGATAATCAACACGTGGGTGAAGTTTTGCTAGCTAATTTGATTTGACCCTGAATAGAACCCAATATGTACTTACTAAACTTTCTGTAAAACGTAAAATTTCACTCTGTAAAACAGCCAAGAACTCGTTTAAAAGATATACGTAGTACATTCAAATACTTTGTTTTATCATGTAGCGATTAATTTCCGTTAAAAGTTCACAATAGAGAGGTCCGCAGTGTTCTCAGTGCGTCTACGCATATATTCCTTTACAAGTCACTTCCCTTCACCAATCTCCATTGTTCTTAGCGCGAATAAACATCTTTTTTATATTTCTTAAATAGGCGATTTTGACTTATAAATCCTTTTAAACATTACACTGGAAACTCAACCTTGTACCTTACGAATATAGTTTAATTTTCTTTTTACAGGAAGCAACCCTTTAACATCTCAATTCAGATCATATAACATTCTTACTCCGTCGTAATAGTGATGAATTTCGCGTGACGAAGGTGTCAATTCTCAAAGCAGAGAATGAAAGGATTATAAATGTTTGAAAAGGACGTTTTTTTGTATAGTGATAATATCTTAATATGGTTATAATGGGAGGGTTGCGCATAATCTGTAACTGTCTGTCTGTTTTTGATATTTCGCACCTTGATAGGGGTCTATGTGGAGGATTATTTTTGGGTTTTTTATAGCGAGACAGTTTTGGTGCCGCTAAAAGGATTATGTGTGAGGCGAATTAGTGATAATTTGGATTAAAAGCAATTAGTAATGGTAGCTGTGGTTGCGATAAAGAAATAGTATTTTGGAATAAATCCTTTAAAAGCAATTCAAGCAATACAGCTATTACTTGATTTGGTTAATATGTATATTATTTAGAAACACACTGTTAGACCAATACAGACGGTTAGGAAACACCGAACAATAATATTATCATTTCTTTTTGAAATGTACAAGTGAAAAACATTTAACCGAAATAAAATTGATTAAATTATTAGAAGAGCAGTTGATTCATAGAATAATTCGCAAATTTAAAGTCAATGACGAAGATGTTGAGAGAAAGATGCCGTATAGATACATAGTTGACAAAAAACAGAAAAATAGCATTCGATATCTCATCTCGCGTGGCCCCAAGATAGAACCCTAAAGAACACATGTCATGACACTTTTTGTGACATATCTCGGTGTAATATTTATGCGTCACCACGAACGCAGATATGATCGGATGCGGGTTTGATTCCATTCTATACACGGGGGCACGAGTGTAACGGTCTCCTATTATTTTAGACAGTGATTTAAGATAAACTGAAGATGACAGTTTTTAATGGGGTGGAACAGTTGTATATTTTCTTTTTTGTATTGATACCGTTTTTTTGAAGAGCAATGTGCTGACGTATCTCTAATATTTGAAGAAAAATAGCCAAAAATAATGCAATAATAGAAATGACTGGAATCAAAAGCGCTAAAAAGTCAATGCTATAGACACTTGAAATGAAGAACGAGGAATCATGTTTATATACGTACTAGCAGCGCCCTCCGCTGAAACCTCAAAGACACATGACATCGGTGATATTTCGGTGGTAATATCGGGATAAAAACTATCCGATGTCCTTCACCGGGATGCAATCTATCTTTCTGCCAAATTTTATCGAAATCCGTTCGGTGGTTTAGGCGTGAAAAGGTAACATACAGACAGACAGACAGACTTATTTTCGAATTTATAATATTAGTATGGATTATCATGGCATTCCATCGTTTAAGGAATGCATTATATTTAAGTTATCGAATTGGCTAACTCGCAATCAACTCGCTGTCAATTCTCGCTTAAAAAATGGTATCAACAAGTCATACACAACTGAATTTACATAATCTTGGGCTTTTCGCTATGTAATAATAGCCCCACGGGTTGATAAATCAGGTTAAGCTACGCTTGCCGCGGTTGGAACCTGGATGGAGGACCATCTTTGAATACCGGAAACCCACCGTGTCTCGGAAAGCACATTAAGCCGTTGGTCCCGGCTGTCATTCGTGGATCTTTGACTGTCGTTAAGGGTGGTCAGAAGCCCGAAAGCCTGACAACCAGTCTACCAAGGGGTATCATGTTACCCAGTAACAGGATTGCGGAGGTCAGATAGGCAGTCGCTCCATGTAAAATACTAGTATTCAGCTGAATCCGGTTAGACTGGAAACCGACCCCAACATAATAATGAAACGCTTGGCAGACTTTTACACAAGACTCACTAGTATTGCTGCTCTTACATTGAACTCATATTTAACTATATCACCTCCTCCTTATACAATGTAAGTACATGCAACTACTCACGGCTGATCGCTCACAAGTAATTACGGCGTTACGTACACTAACAAATTAGCCGCCACACCACGCTTTGCTACTGAATTGAAATACAACACGTACACACATAGATGAATGCTCAACTTGAAGTAAGGTTACTCGCACAATCATCTTGCCTTGTATTCCAGAAGGGTTAAGCAGAAGTGTAGCTATAGTGCACCCATATTTTGGCAGTTATGTTTAAGCCTGGTGGCGGGCCGGTCGGGTGGCGGGCCGGTCGGGTGGCGGGACGGTCGGGTGGCGGGCCGGTCGGGTGGTGGGCCGGTGACGATCAGATGCACTACTGAACATGCATCGGTTTCATAGGAAAACTATTTTATTTATAACTGAATGTAATATAGGCAGTGATGATCTTCTGTTCGGAACTTTAGACACCTCTTTCTATCTCGTATTTGTGTTTAAAAGTTTCGGCAGTTATGTAATTTTGACTTGTAAATATAAACTTACACAAGTTGCCATTCATCTTAATTCGGATAGTTTATTGTAATTTTTTTTTCTCACCAATCATGTAACAAAAGCGAGCTACATGCGTACGCACATCAGAACATAACGAACGAGATTATAAGCTTTCAACGCGCCGCCATTCAACTCGTGTTTATTCAAACCGCTCAATATTCCTCTATGACGGTTCAATTTTGACGGAACCCGGCTACAATATAATAGGGTCTAAATAAAAATCCAATTTGTATAACGAACGAATTTTTCCAGTGTAACTTGATCCCTGATTTTTTGTTCCATCCTTAAAGTTCTTTAAATTTTTCAGTTACCCAAGGTTCAAGTTACGTTGTTGATTAGTGTGATGTGTAGTGAGATAATTCGTATTTGATTTGGACCAATTAGTGATGCTTACGCGCGAACCTTGTGGTAGATGACCTTTTTGTGACGATTGTGGAAACGTAACGCGATTAGTTGTGACTTGGGATATACGACGCGGGATAATGGGCGAGCCCGTTGTGTTCCGGTTGAAAAAGGGATATGTGAAAAAATGGTGTGGGTTTTGTGGGGATGATGTTTAGGGGTAATTGATTTTGTAATGTAAACGAACATAGGCCTATTTGCGCCTCCCGACTTTATAACAGGGCGTTTCTAATCCAATGCTTCGTAGGTTTTCTAAATTCGTCTGTTCAACAACGTAAATAACGCAATAAACGTGGCTGAACTGTCAAAATGAAGGATATTGCGATCAATAGCAGTTTTATATGTGTTAAGCAATTATCCCGAAGGACGTATTAACTTTGAAATTGTAGTGGTTTACTACAATTTCAAAGTCAAGATCAATAAAACTATCAGAAATAATTGTATCCAACTGACTAGGGCTTGGAATACTCGGAGAGGTTAAGAAGCAAGACGAGTATCAACTTTCATACCTTACTAGCTGACCCGGAGAACCTCGTACTGGCTTAGAATAAAAAAAAGCCGTTCCACACAAAATGTATGAGAAACTGAAATATCTTCATTATTATATTTTTTCCCATGTTTCAATAGTTATTGCTATGCGGAGACAAATCCAACAAATCAAAGATCATAAAAATTGGTCCAGAGGTTTTTGAATTATAAATGGTACCTTGTTTTATTTATATAGATAGATATAAGATTACTAGTACTTTTTGTTAGAATACTGCTCCGAAAGTCGGGTCATAATTCAATCATGATTCGAGAGACACGTAGGGCGCTACGTAAAATACTGTTGTATTTTTTTTCTGGAATAACGGTATACTATTTCCTTTTCTATACCCCTGATAACGTATATGCAAAATTTCATGATGATCGGTTCAGTAGATTAGGCGTGAAAAGGTAACAAACAAACAAACTTACTTTCGCATTTATAATACTAGCAGCGCCCCGCGGTTTCACCCGCATTAGTGTCGATTCCGTGGGAATATCGAGATAAAAACTATCCTTTGTTCTTCCCCGGGATGCAATCTATCTCTATGCCAAATTTTATCGAAATGCGTTCAGTGGTTTAGGCTTGAAAAGGTAACATACAGATAGACAAGAGTTACTTTTGAATTTATAATATTAGTATGGATTATAGTCAGGATTATGATTAACCTCTCAAACGTCGCCGTTACACCATTAAACACAACAACAACAACAACAACAACACACACAAACAAACAACACAAACAACACAAAACAACAACACAACAAAAACAACAACAACAAAACAAAAACAACAACAACAAAACAACAACAACAACAAAACATAAAACAACACACACAACAACAACAACAATACAACAATAAAACAACAAAATAACAACAACAACAACAATAAAACAACAACAACAACAGTTTTGCAACAGTTTTTATAACAATAAAATTCTATTGTGTCTGCTAATTGGACGCGCGAAGGATTAAGGCAAGACCATTTCCAAAATAAAGCGCAAAACATTGCAAATTCTGTAGTCTTCTTCATTGTTTTTATCTAGTTTGAGCCCAGTAGGTGGCCATGTTGATTGCTGCATCAGTGGCATTCTTTAAGTCATCCGAGGTGCAGGTGAACTGGCACTTAGGGCAAGTGGAACACCACACTCGCACTGGATGTTGTGTGGAATTGCAGCTTCGGTAGGTACTCGTAAATCTTACCAGCCGATGCTACGCATATGCTATGCATGTACTATGTACAGACGCTAGCATATCAAGCTACTATAATCTGTCAAATTTCTTTAATAGATTTTCAACTTTATCGCTAAAGTATATTTAAGGTTTACAGTTGATTCGGAAAATTTTATTGTTTCGGGTAGCTTGATGTGCTGGCGTCTGTACCTTATAATCTAGTAAGACGAAGGAGCTAGTCTCCAGGACACAGGGAATCCTCTTGTGGAGGCTAGTGCTACGAGTATTTAAATATTGTAATGTTTTTCCTCGACAATTAATTAATTAATTTTTTTATTTTCGTACTACAGAGGCATATAGCAAAACTTTCGAAACTGTGCCGCACACACTCTATATTCTCCTACGTTTCCACCATCAATAAAATTTCAGTTTGCTCGTTACTTCGTAATAAATACGGTTATCGATCAATCTCCCTTTGTGATTGTTTGTTACCAATCATTATATTGCACAGGCACACAAAACTAGAATCAATCAATAAAAATTTATTGAATCAATCTCTGAGGCTGCTTTGTTGGTAACTATCTTATTTATTTTATGAGTTTTTTAATGTGCGAATGGTTCAGTTGATGTAACCTTCAATTGAAATTAAGTACGAATTAATTTTAATACCTACATATGAGCCGCGAGTAAATGATTTATTTATAATTTACGTCACCAATTATGAAATAACTAGTTTCTGCCCGCGATTTCGTCCGCCTGCGCTATGACCTCGTTTCCGCTTAGTTTTTTTTTCTGACTTTTTTCTTTTTGCTCGACTTGTAAGGGTTATAGCGTGATGTTTAGTAGCGTTCTTCAAGAATTGGGCTATCAAAAGCAAAAAGATTTTTTCAAATCCGACTTTTCCAGAGATTAGTATGTTCAAACAAACTCGTCAGTTTTATTATTAGTATATAGATTAAGTTTAGTAAATACGTCACTGAAATTCATTCTAGAACATTTTACAAAGCTGCATCGTTACTAAAACCTTTTGAATGTTGACTTTCTTCTCATTCCTCGTCTTGTTGTTGAAAACGAGTGTAAATTGTTTTAGTTTTTCGAATAATTTGATTAAAGTAACCATTAGTTTTTTAAATTATATTTATTTTCTTGTCCACATAGCGAAACAAACATTATTAACAAAATCGGGGTAACGCACCTAATACGATTTCATTAATACCCATAAGTCGCTGCAGATTATGACATATCAATTTCAAAGGTAAACATCACCAGGGCTGTTCGCAAAAAATCACACAAATCCGTTTAGTTTCGCGTCGGGTTGCGTCCGCGCATCGATCATGACGATCTTGTATAGTGTGCACGGATTAAATAAGGTTACTGTGGAGCGGAAGCACAGTAATGCAGGTTTTTGTTGTCACTGAAATATATGAAAATGCGTATGAACCTCTAATCATTTGCCCCGCTATATACAGGGTGGTGGCGTGGAGTCCTGGATTCCCGGATCGGGCAAAGTTTTATTCAGTTTTTTCCATTAGGAGTTTCTTTGGTGGTGTCATACCCCGTGCCTCGGAAAGCACGTTAAGCTTGTGTGTTGGTCCTGCGCCTGATCTCTCTCCGGTCGTGTCAGATTGCCGTCCCATCGGAGTGTGAGAGTGAGGGAAGAGGGAGTGCACCTGTGTCTGCACGCACTCTTGTGATTGGTTGAGATTGGCCGCCGTGGCCGAAATACGGTCTAGAGGACTTTTATAGGGTGATTATATTATTGAGATATCGACGCGCAAACTATAACCACGAATTCAGCACATGATTCTAGACGTAGGAATTTTTCGTGGGATATCGAAAAAAATCGGCTGTTTCATAAAAAAAGTGCAGTTCCTACGCGGTCAAAATGTATGGTACAACTTATTTTTTTTAATGAGTCCATGGTAACAGGTTCGGCGTTGATATCCCTACCAACCTGCACCCTAATTGCGTAACACATTACAAATCTCAATCTGAATCATTTTGAAAGATATTGCTAATCCATTGCTTCATTTGTTCGCCAAATATATCTGGTAAACAATGTAAACAACGCAATAAATGTTGTTGAACTGTCAAAACGAAACCCATTGCTACTGATACTGTGTGTTACATACATTTTGACCTTGACCTTGACATTGGCAGAATCATCGATAAAACGATGTCGACATCACTATAAATTTGGAAGTGGAATTGGATAGTATGTTACGCAATTACCCCGCTGTATTAGGTAGGTAAGTGTAAAATTCCTATTTTATTTAAATTTCCCAATACTCGCCAGACTTCATAGGATGATATTAATAAGGTAACCTTATCAGCCTATCGTTATCCAAGATTATTATGAGAGTCTATCTATATTCGCCATAGCAACATTACAGCCGCGGCCAACTCAGTATATTAAAGACGGTTTTAATCAAAACTTGCACACTTAAGAGCGTTTACGCCGTAATGCCGTACGGTAGAGAACATTTTCGAAAAATAGTGTGACAGCCAAATTAGACCGATTTTAAATTTTCCATAGAAACAGAGATTTCCAGTTATCTTTTTTAAATAAGACATTTCGAAAATGTTCTGTACTAACTTTTTAGACCTTTGTATCCTGCTTATGCGTATGAAGTTTCATTAAAATCGATTCATTCATTTCGAAAACTAAAGGGCTTGAAAGTTTCTATGAAATGCCGTACGGTGTAAACGCTCTTAAAACCGTAACCGAATCATAATCGTCTATAAAACGACCACACGAGATGCGTGCGTTACACAAAGTTAAACTTCTGTATAAAACCATTCATTGGTCACGCCGAGCTGTTTGTTTACCAATTAGGTATACATTTGCTATTGCGAATTATAAATTTGATTAACGTGAGAACGATATATGGGAAACGTAAGGAATTCATACCAGTTTCTGTATTGTTTCGTATGGTTGAAATCGGGTGTTGAACTGTGGTCAAAACATTCGGCAGTCAGGTGAAAAAATTGGCGTAACAGTGCAAGATTTTTGATAATTCTTTAGGCTCGTTAGGCATTTTTTGAGATGGGAAAAAACCATTGAACTCGCGCCACTGTTACCGTAAGCGACACCGCACGTGTTTTGTTTATAAGACGATTAAAAAAATACCCGCTTCGGATGTGTTCGGCTGTCCTCGGGATGTACTCGGTTTTAATTTTATATCCGATATGTCAGTGAATGATGGCAAAGTATTCTGTTTGTGTTTTGTTTTCACTTCTGTCGGCACTCCCGGAGTGCTACTGTTTTTTTTTTTTGATAAAAGTGTGTTGTGGAAAGATATTTTCAATAGTTGAGTACACAAATATGGAAAACATTTTTTTTTATGGAAGTTGTTCCTTAAAAAGCTATTCAAGATTAACATGACCTCTCAAGCTCCGCTAATGAGACACAATTGATTTTCTATTATATCGTGCTACATAGGGTACGCGCGGAGCTTGACCGGTGTTCACTCAGGAGAGTTCTCTTAAATATCGGAATGCTAGTTTTCAACCTTAAAATTAAAACTTAGCATAGCTTTGTGAGCCTGGAAATTCCATACAATTTAGTTGTAAAGTCTAACATCCCATACAATTTTACCGAACTAAATGCTATACTCCAGAGTGTTACTCTTAAGGCGCATGCGCACTAGCCGACCAATTATTATTTTTATTAATACTTAAGACTTGTCTGCAATTCATATTTGCTATTCTAGCAGAAGACAGGTGCAGTGATGGTGTTGGCCGCGAGCATTATGAGATGTAGGTCGTAGAGTCAAGTGCTTTACTTTGACAGTCATACTGAATTTTTGTGTCAATTATTTCATCACCACTGCTCTCAATGAAAAACATTGTCGGGAAACCGGCATGTCCGAGAACCAAACATTCGAAGATAAGATGACATTTACTAACCCATTTTTTTTTTGGTGGAAATCCTCATGGTCTTCCTCCATCGTGGGGGTGACAGAGGGGCATGCCGGACTTTTACAGGCTAAAACCACCGCGGTATTCCACCTCTGCCTTTAGCCGGCGGGTGCGGGATTCGCATAAGCATTCACTGCTCCTAACCCGCCTTGGGTCTGCTTGGTGGTTGACAGTCCACTCCCTTTCACCGAGAGACAGCCTGTGTCCCAGCAGTGCGAACATTATAGGCTGATTGTGTGTTATGTATTCTAGCAGAAACCGACTTACCTGTCAAAAAGAGTAACCTAAAGATAAAGTGGATAAGACTGAGATTAAAACAGAAGACGAACTAGCAGGGGATCGAAGGGGGGGGGGGTGATCAGACCAGAATAAATCTGAGGGGCAATTCTCGTAACTTTAAGAACTTTCACAGTCTGATCTCAGTTTCAATCTGTCAAAAAAACCTCCAATTTCCCTACATTTTGACAAGTTTTGACGTTTCTTTGTCGCCGAGATGAGACTGCGACTGGATTTTGAACGTTTTAAATTACGAGAATTGGCCTTCAGATGTTTCATTATATTCTCTGCCTGTAGATAGGTAGTTAACTTAAGGCAAGAGGTAAATTACATCAAAGGGGATGAGAAACAGCATTCTCCTATTTGGTTGTATCTCACTGCTTGATTTTTGTTTATAAACCCATATGATAGGGTTGCAGGGACATTGACGCGCAACTTTTTACTATGGGTTCAGTACAGTAGCCCCTGCGTTGCAGTTTTTAGGCAGTTATTAAAAAAAAATTGCTGTTTCATACATTCTGACCGCGTAGGTATTGCAATTTTCTATGACACAGCAGTTCTTTTTAGGGTTTCGTATCTCAATAAGAAAAACGGAACCCTTATTTAAAATAGCTTCAATGTCCGTCTGTTCGTCGGTCAAGACCCTTTTTCTCAGGAACGCGTGAAGTTATGAAGTTGAAATTAATATCAATTACTCAGGGCTGCAATTCCTTGAAGCAGTGAAAAAAAATCAAACTTCTAAGTCAACGCAATCAAAAGATGCGGGCGTTTATGTTCCGGAATCAAAACCTATAGGGTACTTTCCGTTGACCCAGAATCATGAAATTTGGCAAGAAGCAATGTCATGTAGCACAAGTAAAGGAAAACCGTAAATTTTTAGTTATATACCTACAAATTTCTACGGAACCCTCGGTGAGTCCGACTCGCCTTTGACCGGTTTTTTTTTATAACTGACGAAAATTTCTACTCTGAGGTCTAGAATCATGTGCGGAATTCATTCATGGCTACAGTTTGCGCGTTGATGTCCCTGCAACCTTGTCATCATCATCATCTGCCTTTTCCCAACTATGTTGGGGTAAGCTTCTAGTTTAACCGGATGCAGCTGAATACCAGTATTTTACATGGAGCGACTGCCTGTTTGACCTCCACAATCCAGTTACTGGGTAATACGATACCCCTTGGTAAGACTGGTTGTCAGACTTTCAGGCTTCTGACTACCCGTAACGACTGTCAAAGATTCACGAATGACAGCCGGGGCCAACGGCTTAACGTGCTTTCCGAGGCACGGAGGGGTTACTGTATAGAAAGATGGTCACCCATCCACAGACTAGCCGCGGCAAGCGTAGCTTAACCTGATCGGTCGACCTGTGCGGCTGCTATTATTTAGCCATTTGTCCCTGCAACCTTGTATACAGGTGTAGTTCTTACTGTGGAAACAAGTTAGACAAAAAAAACAAGTGCAATCGCCACTTCCTTAAATAGCTTGATGATTAGAAAAAGCTATTTCTTCTAAGACTAACAATTATTGGGAGACCCATGTTCAGCAGCTATCATTTACGGAAGATTTTCATTTCGCCTCATCGCCATTTTTCAAACAAAAAAGCGCTGTAAGGAAGTTATTACATTAGTCATTGTCGTCCATACTGGTCGTGTAGTGGACACGCGGCCTTACTTGCGAGTACTTGCAGATACTTGCAGGTATCAGAGCTGGGTTCGGTTGTAAGGGAGACTTAACGTGTGCTCACTAAATGGTTTATTGCAAACGTTACGAGTTTGCGAGTTTACGTGAACCTTTCTGCGATGTGTTTGGACTTGGGTTAAAAAGATATTGTTTCAATGTATATGGAAAAAAAACTTTCTTGCGTTTAAAAAAATTAAATCTAGCACCAAGAAGGCTGTAGTTAGTTTGTCTTAACAAACTAACTAAACACCATACCACCATATGACGCCGATGGGTCTGATTGCCTACTTAGTTTTTCGGGACGTCAAGCAGTTGGTCGCCTCTTCACGTGCTGAGGGCTGGCCTACTTGTTGGCTAATGTATCAGCATTGCCATACAACGAGGCAATGCTGCTATCCTTTTGGGCACTGTCCCTGTTAACAGCTATGCGGATGAATTTTTTGATGCCCTATGATTTTTTCCCCTCCTTTTTTATTTAAGTACATATTATTATTCTATAATTGTTATCTTTTCAATTATGTTAATATTATCTTGGAAATTGAAATAAAGAAATGATGTCACTGTGGCGCCATCTTGAGTAAACCTAAAAGTGAAAACTTTTGATTCGTAGAAAGTTTTCCTAACTTTTGGACCTAAAAACGAGGGTTTCAAAAACCCATTCTAAAGCCAAGTCCACATCATCCGTAAGCGAACTTGTAGGAAAAACTATAAACCGTTCCAGAGGTGAATAGAAAGACACATTGTCGGCCGCACTCGCCGCTTCCTGGATGACACACGACCAGACGTAACGTGTGCCAAGCTTTATTGCAGGCCATATGGAAGGCTCGCTTGACTGCACCCCGCCTGAGATATATTGTCTTGTTTGGGCTAGATTTTTTAACGGTAAATTGTGAAAAATATTTATGGAATGCTTGGTAATAGATATGTCATCTCTGGCTGTGAATTACCTATACAAGAAGTTAAGCATCAGTGTCCCATTGTCTGATAAAAGCAACAGATCACCAAATGCGGACAGATTGGTGGTCAACTGGCAAGTCACGGGGACCATAATTTCGACGAATTTACGCGTATCACTTAAGGATATAAGATAAGTTTGGGGCTCGAATTAAGAATTAATGACAACACGATTTGACAGTTGTCCCTACTCTAGATGTGTTTTTGCGTGTCTGTAAAATTGGATTTGACACTAGTATTAACGGATCTTCTACTTTCGGACGAGGCCGCATCTTCGTTGACGGATTTAGAGAGTAGATGATACCAGTTATTGAGAGAATGTTACTAGGGAAAACCTCGAGAGGGTGAGAGCAAGAAACTCCACGGACACTCTTTTAAATCAAAATAATATGGTTACAAAGTGTTGGTTACATCATTCAGGTTAAAAATGATGCATGTGAGAACGACGCAAAACGATAATAACGAAATTATAGTTGTTGAACTGTCAAAATTTAAGCCATTGCTAGTTAGTGGTGTACGCAATTACCCCGCAGGTCCCAGGTTACCTATAGGTCCCAGGTTACCTATAGGTCCCAGGTTACCTATAGGTCCCAGGTTACCTATAGGTCCCAGGTTACCTATAGGTCCCAGGTTACCTATAGGTCCCAGGTTACCTATAGGTCCCAGGTTACCTATAGGTCCCAGGTTACCTATAAGTCCCAGGTTACCTATCTGTCTTTCATAACGATCGGTTCAGTGGTTTAGGCGTGAAAAGGTAACAGACAGACGGAGCTACTTTTGCATTTATAATATTACTAGCTTTTGCCCGCGGCTCCGCCCACGTGGAGGTCGGAAATTATCCCACGGAAACGTACTACCGGGATAAAGAGTATCCTATGTTGGGACATACATAGCTCTACCCAGGTGCTAAATTTCATCCAAATCTGTTCACCTTTTTTAGCGAGCAAGCGTAAGCGCGCCTATGAGGGAATCTTCTATTGAAACCTTGTTGACTTAGGCCAGTCGACAAGGTTTCAATGGAAGTTTCCCTGCAAGTTTCCCTGCGCAATGTTATTATAAACTATTTTAATTATTACCAAGAAAAATAAAAATTCGGGTTGTGACTCTAAAATATTTTAATTTAATCGTTTTGTATTTAATTGTTTTACTTAATAATTATAACAAAATTATATTTTTATTATGAGAGTTTCGTCTCAAACGTGTCTTAATGATGAACAAAATGTTCGAGATTTATTATCATGATACGATTGTATTTAAATAGGAATTGGTGCAATGTCACTTAGTTATGCTCGTGAAACTGTACAGTCAGCTACAGTAATTTGTGTAATAAGGTTTACTCCTAAAAATTGTGCTTGTATAAAAATATGCATAACCTACCTTTGGATGCGACGCGCGACGTCGCGTCGCCGTCGTCTCGATGAATTTAGGAAGCGCAGATATTGCTATACAAACCTCAACAGTCCATTGCACCCTCTTAAGGTGATTTACAAAATCAAATTTTAATATTTATTTCTCATAAACCTGACCATGGGCATTTATGAAACGTCAGAAGCTAGGCAGTAATTCAGGAACTGTTTAATAAAATTAATAAGTCTTACATTGTAGAAAGAGGTGATGATTCGCTAGATATAATAATTTTATTTGATTTTTTTATTGTTTTGTTACCTGCTCATCTCAGATTTAAAATATTCCTAAGTTGTCATCCTATATTGTAATAGACTGCACCACATTTTAACAAAAAAAAAAAATATTGTGCCTGCTAGCAATCTGCTGTTTACGACATAATTTTCAAGACCCCACTTTGCTATTCATCAGAGAGCTGACTACAAAATAAAATAAGTCAAAACTGTCACCAAGAGCAGTGTTGGCCCAGTAGTAACGACTTCCGAATTGTAGGTCGTAGGTTCGAACCCACACAGGCGCTTTACTATGAGTAAATAATTTCATCACCACTGCTCACAAAACGGTGAAGGAAAACATCGTGAGGAAACCGACTAGTCCTAGAAGCAAAATTTCGAAGACATGTGACAACATCTACCAACCCGCACTGGGCTCGCGTGGTGGATACAGCCCACTCCCTCACACCGAGAGGAGGCCTGTATCCCAGCGGTGGGCATATTATAGGCTGATAGTGCTGTCACTGAATGCTGTGAAAAGGACCATAAATAAGTAGGAAAGTTTAACAGTCCGTTCACGCCATCAAAACTTAATGATGTAGAAATACTAAGTTGTAAAGTTACATTACTGTACTTTAAGTTACACGTGGCTTGAAAATCATCAAACATAACATATGTTATGTATTTTGTGCGAAATTGTTCCTCTTGTACACACACACGTAAGTTAATGTATTATGTATATGTATACACATATTGCAAGTATATGTGTGCTAATTTACTCCACATTGTACTATTTAAATTCATAGCCATGCTAATTGTTCTGTTTCTTGTTAATTTTCGTGTGGAATGAGTCAGAGGTAATCTTCAATGTCAATTAGTTTTATGAATATGAGGTAGGTCTTGTCCTTGACTTTTTTTGCTTCTGAACTTTAACGCCATAAAATTTCTATTGTGTCTGCTAATTAGACGCGCGATGGGTTAGAACATTTACACTATTGAATTGTCAAAGAGTTCAGTTAATTAGACAGATAATTTAATTAAAATTAAAAAACGTAGATCTCTATGGAGGAGAACGGACGGGAAACTCCAAGGACACTTTTCTAAATCAAGTTTGGAAAATATTATTGAATTTTTTTTTGGTTCTTTTGACATTAGTTTCGGCAGTAGCAAAATTGTTTTATGACTAGATTGTGTCTCATACTCACGAAAAGGTCTAATGCCGTACAGAGGTTGAGCTTTGACTCATATTTCTTTTATAAATACACTTACAAGTTGTTACAAAAATAAGTGTTATGTTATTCGTTTATGATAAATAATATATATTTTAATAAGTAATAATAAGATTTAAATATATAATAATAATAATAAGTATAGTATAAGTAATAGTACGGATATAATATATATTTATATTATATAATATATATTATATTATATATATATTATATAAATATATATTAATAATAATAATTATATATTACGGTATGTTATTTGTACAGAGGTTGAGCTTTGACTCATATTTTTCTTTTAAACACACTAACAAGTTGTTACAAAGAATCCACGAGCTACCTCCTTCATTCTTGTGGGCTTATTAAAAGTCGACGAAGGCTTTTAGGCAGACAGGGAGCATCTTCTTACATTTTGTACTTACTGTGATGACCAATCCAAGATTATTACAATGTTGCTGATCTATAGTACCCAGCTTCCTAGCTAATTATAAGAAGAATCTTCCGCCATTGCTTCAATATCTGTAAAAAATCATTCGTAGCCGAATCCGGACACAGTGTATTGTTATCATTTGTTAATTATACACAGATTCATGCACAAAATGTACATAATCATTAATTATCGCAAGTTTTAATCGCCCGCGTAAATAACGTCTTTCAAGGTCGAATGATTTTCCCAAACGTTATTCTGAAGCGGATTTTTGGTCGGGAAACTGAAAAAATATTGGGCAAGTGTAAGTTGGCTTTATAGTTTACGTGGTCCGTACTATCGAAGTTTTGTTAGGAACTAATATTTTAATGGAAATTACTTAATCAAAATGTGCACTGAAACTAATACCTACTCTTTTTAAAAAATAATTAAATTACCTGTAAATGTGTTTGCAATTTTACAAGTTCATCGCGCGGAGACGTTGATCTGTAGGTAACCATCATGCTGAGTGAAAGCCTGCTTGTCACAGACATGACTTGCAGCTAATTTAATTGTAAAATTTATTATTTTTTGACATTGATTTGAAAATATGTGAGCATCATGTATCCATCACATAATTAATTTATATGTCATGAATAAATTTTTAATTCTTTTACCTATTGTGGTATGCTAATTTTATTTTAGTTGCATCGTCTTTACATATTATTATATAAATAATGTATGCAAAATATTGTAAAACATTTTAAAAGAGTAACGGTACAGTTTCTTGCTCATTCTTCTCCATACGAAAACTACCTTTTGGAAGGGGCGACTAGAATCAATTTTATTTAATTGTAATTTTTGATGTTCAAAAGTGGCGTTTAAGTGCCTTTTTCGTAATAAATCCTCTGAATTTGACAGCTGTCCACTATCTCTGTTTTAGGCTCGTGATTATAGATTTTGTTTTTATTTTTCTTCATTATTACAATTAATTATATTTTTGTAGGCACGTGTTTCTGTGACAAATAAACTTATTTTTCTTTCTTTCTAAATTAATAAAATATATATTTTTGGTACAAAAATAGCATTACTGTATTTTCTCTCGTTAAAGACCATTTCAGGAGTTGGCCTTAAGACCAAACGCGAGACAACAATAAGATGATCCACAAATCATTCTGTTTTGTTTTCCACGGAGCCCTAAAACAAAAACCCAGTTAATCACTGGGTTAGTTTGGATAATCAACTGTTTTTAAAAACACTATTAATTATAAGTTAGGCTTTTATAAGAGTTGTTCCAAGGTCCTGGCAAACTAATGTAGGTCATAAAGATATCTGCTTGATCGCTAAGCATGGTTTTTGTTCGCGTTATTATTATAATGTACGTGGGAGCCGACGCGGGCTGTTAACTGCGAGTACTTGTGTTTTCATACGTAATGTAACCGTCACGGTTTGAGCCTCGAATAGTCTAGCAGACGTAACTTTATTAATAGTGTGCTGATGAGTTTATTTAGGTTGGACGCTTTTTTTAACTGGTGTGCGGTGTAGCGGAAAAATCCAGAAATGTCTTAGTTAGTTGAAATGTTTGGGAAAATGCATTGTTCTTGCACATTAATTTTGAAAAAACATCAATCGCCTGCTCTTATTCCAATTTATTTGGGGTACTTCTATATTAGTCGGTTTAGCCTGAACCTTCATTGGCTGATGAACTAGAGTAAGGTCGTAGTTATCCTTAAAAATATTGTCATGAATCAAAATCAGGACCAATCAAAATAATGTACATTCAAATCTAAGAAAATTTTGTATGAACACAAAGCACAATTCGTAACATGAGCTTAATTATTTATAATAACTATACAAAATAAATTATGAACATCTAAAGTATTTTAATTACTCGCCTAATCAACAATATGTCTAGACCGACGTCTTATTTATGTGCGAACTAAACACTATCTAATTACAATGTGGATTGTATTGTAACCTGGATACTTCAGATGCTAGAGTATTTTCAGGTAATTTTCAAGGTAGGTACAAAACAATACGAGATGCTTTATTTATACCAACTTATAATAGGAGAAAAGCATTAATGCAGCGTAGATGGAAAATACATCTAAGGGGGAATGCAACTTATCGGGGCTACCTATATCGTAAGATACATAGGGGTGTGTTAATGAAAATGAAGAGAAAATCACAGGAGGAAAAAGTGGAAGGACAGCATGAAGAATCAGGATCTGAAGAGGAAAATCGTTCTTCTCGATAGGTACCTACGCTTTGGAGTGGGCATCTACATAAATGGGCAACTAACATATTTTCTGACTGACCGACTTCTTGACAATTCAAAAGTGCCTGTAATAAATTTTTTGAGTTTGAGTTTGAAACGATAGAAGAGGTTTTGAAGACCGACCAAAGACTTTAGAAAACTACTAGGTACTAGAAAAAATAAAACAGTATAGAAGAATCTTTGTACGTTTGTTTGGATGTAGAATAGAATACTCTTTATAATGTACAGATACCAGCACATCAACCTACTACAATCTGTCAAATTTCTTTATCGATCTATTCTTAATCGCTAAAGCATAAGGTTCAAAGTTGATTTGGAAAATTTGACAGTTTTGGATAGCTTGATGTGCTGGCGTCTGTTCATCATATAAATTACAGACATAAAGTATAGAAACTTTACAAAGGGTGACACAATGGGCGGTCTTATCGGTAAGAGCGATACACCTACCTATACCTAATATGTATGTTCCGGATTGGCGCAAAAATGGCTGAAAGGCTTTAGATGAAATTGGGCACACAGATAGTTTATATCCTGCATTAACACATAGGGTACTTTTAATCCCAGTAGTACTTTTCCGTGGAATTTTTTTCTACATCAACGCGGGCGAAGCCCCGGAAAAAGCTAGTATATGTAAATAAACAATCAAAAAAGTTTAATCAAATCAAATGTCAACTATCCCAAAGGCTTATCACAACCATTGTTCTTTTAACTATATCAGCTATCCGAAGGTCTGCCAACAAAGGTTGGTCGTGAGAAGATTATTGTGTGTGACATAACGCTCATAATGTAATAATTAAAGCATGTTTACAATTTAGTGCAAGGTTTAAACGAGGTCATGTGTGAATGTCATCTTTCACAATCGTATTGTTCAGAGCAATGTCGCTGTAACGGAGACTGATTTAAATTGTTGATGAGATGTTAGTTAAGGTTTTTTGTTTTGGTTGGTGACTGGCAGAGGAGGAGGGGTATTTAGTCTGAACGGCCCAAAACGAATGGCCCTCGGGCCATCCGACCGTAAACAAAAATCGTCTACGTTCCGAAGGACCGGTGATTTCAGGTGGAGTGGAAGGTTGTAAGCCTGCTGGTGTATTCTGTAAAATCTCACCTTGAATACTTAGGTGAAGTGAGCTGTCATTCCACCTGATGCTAGGAATTGACACCACTGACAGCTCACTTCAAGCTCACTTCACGACAGTTGTCACGGTGAGATTGGTACAGAATAGGTCGGCGCGGTGGTCTGAAACTGTTTTATGAAACTAGAAACGCGTAATAACGATTAAAGATTTCGAAAAGTTTTTGATTATCAATTTGACTCAGTAACGTCTGCTGCAGTGACTATGCTGGACAGAGCTTGATTTAATGTGTTTTGGAGCAAATACAATAAATTATAGAGAAAATTGTGGTCTTTATTAATGACCTTTTAGAGATTAATTATATGTATAAAACTTGTTAAAGATTTTCAAATAAATTGTACCAACTACAATTATATTTCTTCACATTTCTAACTAACCTATCATGGTTTTCCATAGTTTAGAAGATAAACAAGTCAATAATCGAGGTAATGCGTAAAATATATCATATTAATAATGTATAACATTCCCACATAAGCAGCAATTATTGTAAGCGGTAACGCCGTGGACCACAATTATAAGATATTAATACAAAAACCAACTCGCGGCCGTGATTTTTGTGGTGGGTTTTCATTGTATGCACAAAAGCACGACCTTTTGAAATCTCTCATAATTTATTTTATTGGAAAAATATTAATTAAACACGACATCGAAAGAAGAAGAAGACTTCATCGAATGAAATGAAGTGTTCACCGAAGAACCAGCAAAGACGAAGCTTGTATAATTAAAAAGCGTAGGAATCCAGAACTGTCGGCGGAGTAACACCCACGCACGGTATTTCGCCTAGAACATGCTAGGTGGACAAAATTCATGTTTTCATTTCCAGGAAATCTTAATTGCGTAACACAAACAACACCCCCAAACTCCAAATTCCGAGAAAAAATTGTTTTTCAAATGCTTAACTGATGAGTCATAGAGTCGAGAAGTCAGGTAATGAGTTTAATGCAAGCGTTCCGGTCGATCAGTTGCAATTTAGCGACACTTTTGTGCACATCTCATAGTGGTTTATAGTGATATTGTGAAAGTTTTTTGTGATGGATATTAATACTGAGGGTATGTACTATTATTTAATATAATTTTTTTATCAGAATCTATTAAAATTAATTTTTAGCATTTTTTTTACATAATGCATAAATTTTAGCGTAATTTTTTTCATAAAGAAAACTTTGAACGTTCAGGAAATACCTTTATTCGCCTCTATTCAGGCTAGTTTTTAGATATATTGTAGGTCTAACTGTGTAGTTTGTAAAAAGACACATATTGTTCAGCACACTTCAGTACAACATATTTTTATTTTTTCAGAACACGTTTACTCTATTTCAAGGGTAGCCTTTTTCGAAGAGTGGTTGAAATACACGAAGAATGATAAAAATTCGCGTATTTATGACTATCTTTCTTCAAAATTTCACTTTGGTGACATTACTGAAAGCAGCCAAAAAGAAATAAAGTTGAAAATATCCAACTTTTCTACTAAGATTGGAGCCAAATGGTTGGCTTCGGGAAAATCGAAGGAGCGTTTTTTAATTAAAAATAAGAATTGGCTGGATGAAGGAGACATACTGTTTACTGCGAGTTCTTTAGCCCCACAACCTTCGACATCGAGTGAGGCTGCTACATCTGCAGGAAGACCTCGCAAAGATTTCGAGGAATCGTCATTTAAGACGAAGAAACGTCGAGTCGTGGATCTCGTAGAATCTCGAAGTGCCAGTGAATTAGTGACTGCTGCCGAAATTGCTGTGCGTTCAGTAGGGCAAAGAAAAGTTGCCAATTTGATTAGAGACATTAGTGAGAGCCCAGAGAATATTATTAAGTCACAAAATACCAGTTCCGTTAATCCTAGGCAGTTAAGTAGTGACGAAGCCTTAGCATACTATATAGATTCTAAATCAACAACACATGCTTACAAACAAACTAGGAAGTGGTCCATAATGGCAGGACATAATGTGTTTCCGTCATATTTGAGTGTAGTAAAATCCAAACAGGCCTGTTACTCTGCAGAGGAGCATATTGCTATAACTGAAACTCGTGCTGAAATAAATTTGCAAGCCTTATTAAATAAAACAGTGGAACGTCTAGTATTAGCACAGAATGAAGTTATCAGCAGTGTCCTCCCAACAAGTTCAACGTTTACACTTGTTAGTAAATGGGGATGTGATGGAAGTTCTGGGCACAGCACATACAAACAGAAATTCGAGAACACTGAAGATACGGACGAATTTCTTTTCGTATTTTCTTTCGTTCCCCTTAAGTTATATGATGGGTCCAAAATTATTTGGCAAAATCCTCGGCCTTCGTCAACTATGTATTGTCGCCCAATCAAATTTATATTTGCTAAGGAAACGAACGACTTCACGTTAGCGGAGACAAATAGATTGTTGGAAGAAATTAATGCTCTTCTTCCAACACTTATCAACTTTGGTGATTCTCAAATCTCTGTGAAACACGAACTTCTTCTGACAATGACAGACGGAAAGGTATGTAACGCCTTAACGGAAACTCGTTCATCTCAAAAGTGTTTCATCTGTGGTGCCACCCCCAAGACGATGAACGATGACCCCGCGAATTTTAACAGCAATCAAGAACATTTTGGCTTTGGTTTATCTACACTTCATGCTTGGATTCGTTGCTTTGAATGCCTTTTACATATCAGCTACAAGTTGAATATTAAGAAATGGCAGGCTAGAAGCGACGAAAACAAAGCAGATATCAAGGTTCGTTCCGACGAAATCAAGATGAAATTCAAAAACGAGATGGGACTCATTGTAGACAAACCAAAGCCAGGACTTGGTTCTTCCAATGATGGAAACACTGCCCGTCGCTTTTTTAAGAATACTGAGATGAGTGCTCAGATCACAGGGTTGGATGTTACTATTATCAAACAATTTGATGTTATTTTGAGGACATTGTCTTCTGGTTTCGAGATAAACTTAGTTGAATTTAATAAATTTTGTCTTGAAACTAGAAGACATTACCTTAGTCTCTATTCGTGGTACTATATGCCTGCTACTGTACATAAAATATTAGTACACAGTACTGAGGTTATCAAAGCGGCATTGCTTCCAATTGGGCAGCTTTCCGAAGAGGCTCAGGAAGCACGTAACAAAGATTGCCGCAGATTTAGGGAGTACAACACCCGCAAGTGCTCACGTGTTGCCACGAATAGAGACTTGCTGTCCATGTTAATAATAACATCTGACCCTTTGATCAATAGCCTTCGTGAGATTCCCCAAAAAAAGCCGGAAAAAATATGTGCAGAGGTATTAAAGTTAATTGTAAGCCCGACGACCATAGTAGCATCAAGACCGGAAACGTCATCATATTGTCGCACATTGCCACAAAATGATGACGATGCATCAGAAGATTTTGATGATGATTCTGATGATTATGATGATTAGGTTAAGTCACTATTTAGGTTTAGGTTAGGTTAATTTGTATAGTAGGTATTTATTTATTTAATGCAATTTTGTTGTTTGTATATTATTTTTAAATAAATATTTTCTGTTTTTATATATTTTTTTTGTTTTTTATTACAAAATCATACCAAAAACTATTAATAATGCCTCAATATGACTACTTATATATAAAAGTATCTTTATATATCATAAAATAATATTGTCCACCTAGCATGTTCTACACGGTACACTGTGCCACGACCTAAAGACTTTCTAAGCATAACGGATAAAATAAACCAAGTTAAGAATAGGAAAAAAGCAAAAGAGCAAAACTAAAAAAAAGCGTAGCGAAGAGCAAAACTAAAAAAAGCGTAGCGAAGAGCAAACCTAAAAAAAAAGCGTAGCAGAGAAGATGCAATGAGTAGGATACTACCCAAAATGACGATCCAGTTATAAGTTCATCATCATCATAATCAGCCTATAATGTTCCCACTGCTGGGACACAGGCCTCCTCTCGGTGAGAGGGAGTGGGCCGTAATCCACCACGCGGGCTCAGTGCGGATTGGCAGATGTCACATGTCTTCGAATTTTTGGTTCTAGGACATGCCGGTTTCCTCACCATGTTTTCCTTTGCCGTTTTGAGAGCAGTGGTGATGAAATAATTTACACAAAGTTAGATTCGAACCTACGACCTATAACTCGTAAGTCGCGGCCGTTACCACTTGGCCACAACTGCTCTTAGAGTTATAAGTTACCAATTTTTTTTCATAGTTTCCAGCTCCCGTATCGTCCAACACTGGGCACGATCCTTTCATACGCGTTAATCTTGCCCTGCGTCTAATGCGCTCAATTGAGCGGTTCAATTAGCGCCGGTGTTGATACACTCTCGTGTATGCCCAGCCTTAGGCCGGACCCCCGTTGCGAGGCTTTTTTATTATAATTATTGTTTGTTTGTCTCGTTTCGTTGGTTGGCCTTGGTATATGGAGGTTGGAAGTGTGGTCTTATCTAATTAGGCTTTTATTGTCATGTGGTTGGTGTATTGCAGGATATAGACACTTACCAATGCCAGCCAATCTTAGAGTTTCCTGCCTTTCATCCAATCTAGAATTTAAAGGAGTTTACGTTCCATAAGCTTCCCGATACCGAAATCTTACAAAGGTCTTAGATATCGGAAAGCTTATTATGGAACTCAAATTGAGTTGAGCAGGACATCTGGCAAGGCGCAGTGACGGCAGGTGGAGTAAGGCTGTGGCAGAGTGACGTACAAAGACTGGTAGACTTGATGTCGGTCGTCCAGCGGCGAGATGGGCAGATGACATTGTTGCCATCCAAAACCTGGACGAGGCTGGCACAAGAGCATGGGGATTGGCACATGAAGGGCTTATGCCCAGCTGTAAGGGGGCTGTGGATGATGACGGTGAGTTAAGGAGATCACCACATACAATATTCATAGCTTCCTTGTTTCTGGATATGATTGAGATAACGACAGGATGATTGTTCGCGGCGCGGGTAGCGGCGCGGGGCGGGGAGCGGCGCGGGTGCGAGAACGCGCGCGATCTGCCTGTTCGCAGTGGAGCGCGGCTTCGTTCTGAGTGTTGCCGTGTCCAGTGTTTGTAAATTTATAGGTAGGTAATACGGGCTGGTGTCCGCAATTCTACGTCAATATATAATGTGGACGAATAAGACTTATTTATACTAGAAAAAAGCTCGAACTAGTTTGAGAACCCCGCTCCACGCAGAAAGATCCATGAATGAAAACTGACACCAATGGCTTATCGTGCTTTCCGAGGCACGTCATGGTCATCCATCCACGGAGCCATAGCGGCAAGCGTAGCTTAACCTGGTCGATCGACCCGTGTGGCTGTATTTACTTAGCCATAAGCCCCCCAAGACAGGCATATTTCGACTATTTAGAACTCACGACTCCCACGTCTAGTCAATAAATCGGATAATTTCACACATATTTCATACTCCCATTATCCATATCCCAAGTCGAATGTTATCAAAACAATTCGAAGCTCAATGTCAAGTGTGAGACCATCAAATTGATTACAACCATTAGCAATCGTGTCGAAACATGGATGTTATAAAACCGAAATATATACGTACATTTGAAAAATATTCTGTTGACAACACCCATACAAATTTACCAACTTATTTTACCATCCAAAAACTACAAACTCACCCATAACACTCACACGATAAAAGTCAGTAGCTACATTTTTGTGTGTAAAGTTATTGTGGTATATGTTTACGAAATCAGCTCGGATTAATCGACGATCACCAGGATGGGAAGGCAGACAAATTAGATACAGAAAATTGGTCTCGAATTGCTTTTGAATTGTTTTGGTATCTGGTTTAGGTGTATTTGATTTGTGGGCCGATTTCCGTGAGCAATTTGGTTCAAAAGAGGCGTGTGGGTTGAATTCGATTGGTCTATGAAAAACAAACTTTACGTATGTACAAAAACAATATAAAAAAAGGAAAATTAAGATGTCTGTTACTTATACAAAAAAAAAACCTGATCAGAAAACTTAATTGTTCTCATAAACGCTACATGACATACGCTGCATTTAACGCAGAGGAAGTTGCGGGCAGAAGTTAGTATAAAACATAATTGATTGTTATTATTAAGACCTGTTCTGAAATTATTAATACGATATATGCTTGTTATTTCTTTGTATACGAATAAGGATCTGCCCAGTAATGGGACAATATACATGCCAATATAACAACTACATGTTTATACTGACATAAAGTCACCGTTTAAGTTCAAAAATCACTCATTACTCATTAGGGGGTCCAACACACTTAATAACAATAATCTACATGATTTATTATTACTTTCAACAACACTATAACATAACAACAACAACAATGTAGCTTAAAAATATCTTATACAACAATTAAGTGTCATTTTTTTCTAAATATCGTATAAATAACAAGAAGATATTGTTATGTCGGTTATAATGGTTGAAAACAAAGAAGAAACGACCACACAGGTGCCAATAGCAGTGCTGGAAACAACATGAACCATTGATATTAAAACCGTCTTATTAACATACGAGGAAATTAGTGGCTCTTACTATATCGATGGGAATATCGATTTGGATATCGATTTTGATATCGAATATAGTATCGATAGATTTTCGAATGGAGGTAGATCTTGCATTGACTTTATTTGGTGAAAGAATGCGTAAAAATTACAATTTGAAAATTCTATTGGTGTCACAAGCTTAGCGTTTGTAGTTTGTATTACGTTGATGCTTTATATCCTCAATCCTAACCAGATTTGTAACAAAAATACCACCGTGACTGAAATTACTTATTCATTGATCCACAAAATTAATTCAGTAGCAATCACTAATGAAGTTGATTCTAAAATATGACCAAAAAATTCATGTCAAGCAGTTCAAACTGAACTTCAAAATTGAATCGATAAAAATCAAGAGTATCGATATAATTCCGATTCTATCGAATAAAAATCGATGTTTAAGGGTACACAGGTGAAATGGCTCTCAAATTACAATGGGTATCACAATTTGTTTTATGAAATATGTCCGAGTTGGCCTCGGGAACATGGAAGAGGCGTTTAACATAAAAATGCATTAGATACAGTCGTACCGAAGGACCACTCGGTACAATATAGGAAAACAGGGTCAATCCATATAAAAGTGTCTTGCTCTCAGAAACGCTAAATAAAAACAAAAATATTGTGACATCGGCGTCGTTGCGACAGGTCTAGCAAACGAAAGCGTTAGGATTAGAATTCCTCTGTAGCAGCCCAGAGTCTAAATTTGTGCTCGGTTGTAGTCAAAAGGCTCGCCCCCTATTGCCTGTGTTAATTAATATAACTAGAAAAATGTCCCGTACTTAAACATCTCTGCCCTAACCTTTTGGGGAATGCAGGCGTTATGTTATGTATTTGGTTTTGATCTGTTATTAAATTTAATAACCTCCTACTTGCATCTCTCTTTTTGGTCCTTCTGTACTCATCTCTATTGTGTACAGAAGTGAGTAAAAATAGCTGGTATCATATCGATTCGATCATTCGATACTGTAAGCGTGATCTTATTAATATAAGGTAATAAAATAATATGAACTTACTGATTTCCGTGCGATGAACTTTTAGTGTGTTGCCGAAAAACTTTTATTTTATTACCAAGGAGATTATTTTGTAGTATGTATTTGGTTTTTTAACAAGATTATAATTATTATTGCACAAGAAAAACATTACAACGTTTATTTTTCTGTGACAGGTTAAGTGTTTTTGAAGAACATCCTGTTTGCTATTATTCTAATCTATAACAGAAAGAAACTGCCAATACCCTAACACCTATAAAAGAAAATTTAAATGTCATATTAAAAGTGCACTATGTAAACAACGATATTACAAATTAGAGGATTATATCCAAGATAAGAATGCTTAGAAATATGCTGGTCCTGCTCCATAGGACAATCTAGAGTCCAGAGAAAATCAAACCGGTTCCTAATTTAATTTATATTTTTAAAATATTTAGGACATTGATTTTTACAATCTGTGACTACAGTAACTCACACACTTGTTAAAATTCTAGGAAAATCATCTACTTTTACAATATTTGTAAATATGTGAGCACCATGTATCTATAACATAATTGATTTACCTGAAATTGCTTCATTTTTAATTCTATTTACCTTTTGTGGTAGGCTAATTTTATTCTAGGTGCATCGTCTTCAAATACAACTATATTATGTATACGAAACCTTGTAAAATATTTTAAAAGAGTAACGGTGGAGTTTCTTGCCCATTCTTCTCCATACGAACACTACCTTTTGAAAGGGGCGACTAGTATCAATTCAATTTCACTGTAAGTTTTGACGTTCAAAAGTGCCTTTAATGTGCGTATTTGAAATAAATGATTTAACTTTGACTTTATGGTGATGGTCTGACGATCGAGAGGTTCTAGGTTCACTATGCAATTGGTGCGATCCTGTGTTTTAATGAGAGGTACGAACAAATTATTAAAGTACTTAAAGTTATTCAGAATTGATACTGAATTTCTGTGAATCTCATCATCAAAATCAGTATCAGTATGTCTTTCGCTGCCCATAAGAAGATAATGAAAGGATAGGAGTCAAGTGGCGAACTTCCGCAACTCCACATGACCTGCGCAGTGCGCAGTATGAGGCCATAAATCTCAATGTACCTTCTTTTTTTCAAATAAAAAAGTGTCAACCATAAATCACAAATAATGCCAAAAACGTATAGAGAAAGTTGGATTTTAGTACCTTGCCCTCCATCTCTGAATTATAAGTGCCAAACAGTTTTGTCACCATATTAGAGCCTAATATGCGAAGTGCCTTATTGCTTTCTTTACTCACACCTATATTTTATTTATTATTTCATAAACCTGACATGGATACACCCACATTTATAAGAATCTTATTGTTGTTAAAATATGGTTGAAAATCTCTTGAATTTATTCTTTTCACAGCATGAATGAACATTATATATTGATTTGTTAATCAATTTATGACATTTCTTTATGTCTATACCAAATGTTTTATTGACCAGTGAAATCAAATATCAATCTATAGTTTTCGGAAATATTGTTCTTGTGATTAGATAAAGAATATATTGTGATATGGTGTGAATCAAATTTATTGTAGAAAGTTGGTCCTATGTGAGCGTAATGCTGCTGTGTTTTATAAAAATCGACTGTCCCTTTGATAAATGTTGATACATTAAATTGATATATCACTGAGGACATCGCGGAGTGATAGTAAGAAACAAGTGTTTAAAGAAATTAGATATTTGGGAATGCCGTTGTTTTTATTAGGTATAATAGTATAGATTTATTAATAATAGTGTGTTCGTAGTCACGCTGGGTCGGATTAGAAATCGAAGGTCGTAAAATACAATTAATTTTGTACTTTGGTTAATAACATGTTGTTCAAGAAAAAGCCTATCATGACAACTATCAATTTATTACCAGCTGAATCGTGACAATAATCTGAAAAAGAAATTCAACTGGAATTATTTGATTGACCTAAATACTTGGTCATAAGTATGATTTCCGAGAATTTTACTATTATCTTTGGCCAATAAGACATACCTACATACTAAAAACTCTTAAAAATAAAAATAAGTAAACTTGGTCCTTAGATCCAAATAGAGTAAATTGACCGTGATATTAAAAATCAATAATTTGTTATATGAAAAAGTAAGAAAATATACTTACACATTATTTTTCATTAAATGAAATGATAATAAAAGCTTCTGCCTACCCCCATGGAAAAAGTCGTAGCCGTAGATATGTGTGAAGATAAATGCTAAGATTATTTTGTCCACTTACATCCTAACGCTCTATAAATTTATCTACAATACGGTCCTCATCTAGGGACACAGCGATAAGTATTGCGATTAAAAAAAGAAAATATATACTTACTTCTAATATTTTTTAATAAATGAAAATAAAAGCTAATACTTACTTAAATCCTAAAGCTCTATAAATTCGTCTACAATTAGGTCTGGTCCTCATGTAGGGACACAGCGATAGGTATCGTGATTTACGCGCGCGCGCGCCAGCGCGATCTTATCTGCGCGCGCGCAACTAGTAGCGCCTTTTGGTAATGAGCACTGCTGTGATCTATTTGCTGGCTGCTGCTACTGTACTTTTGTGCTTAATCGGCTTTGTGCAGGTCTGGCTAGAAATGTGGAATGCATTTTGTGGGGTAACTTGTTTTTTTTTTTTCTTAAAAGTTAAAGATGGAGGTGAGATGAGAGACAGAGGATTCTGACTTTATTAAACAGTTATATATATAGTTATAGTTGTCACAGTAAGAATACCATATAATACGGATCAAACACAATTTCATTAAAATATTCCCTAGCTTAGGTGAGGATGGAAAATATGGATGGAGTTATAGATGAAGATCGAGCTAATTCACTTCGCAGAGATACTCTTTAGGTAGTCAAATCGAATAAAAAAAAAGTCTTTAGATTATATCAAAAAGGTTACTATGAATGTAGAACTTAAGGTATATCGTGATTATTGCACAAGTAATACTACTCTTAAAAATATTTCCTTAAAGAAAGAAATGATAATACTAACTATCTGAAGACTACAACCCATGTCGTGATTCAAAATTAGCAAAAGTCACAACAAAGAAAAATTCAGATTCACACGAACAAATTCCTCAAAATCCCTGACTAATCCACCAGTAGCTAAGTACTTGTAGTACACACAAAATGGTAGTAGGTAGGTGTTAAAATTCAGCTCGTATACTTTCGATTTCATCGTAAAGTCCTTTGTTACGGCCGGGTGATTGCACGCCACGAACAATGTTATGTCGTGTCATACAAACGACACCCGTAATCTAATATATCACTGTGGTTTGACTAAGTACAGTGTGGACCTGGCCTTAGCCTCAGACTTGAATTGTGGACCTTGGAAGTAGGTCTAGTTTTTCATCTTCATTATCATTAGCAGCCGTGTTCCACCTGAGTTTACGCCTCCACTTTTTGTGCCATGCTTCCCTGGTCTGAGCAAGTCTCATCCAGGTTCTGTAGGTCATCCACCCATCAACCAGCTAGCTAGCTTTTAAGGTATATTTTATTTATGGGCTCTGGTTTTGGTCTAGATTTTTGCCTCTGATCTAAGTTAGAGATAATTTATGACAGTGTTAATACGAAACAAATACAGCAAGAATTTGTTCAAGAAATCTTGTTGGTGGCGTTGATGAAATCTTTATTATAGTTGGTCAAAGTAGGTACCAGGAATATAGACTGACATTTGAGTTGTTTTTTTGTCATGGTTGATCATCATTCTTATACTCTTTACTACTGACTAACGTAAAATAATGTTATAGTTCTGTTTTTCATCTTCGCCCGTTTGATCTTCACGTACCATAAAATATGTTCAACTATGTGCACTGAACTGCATCGACTTGGAACTTTACTGAACTTGGTCAAATGCTTGGCATATTTCAATGTAGTGAGTCATAGGAATCTTTGGGAAATGTGTCACCTATTGTAGTTTACGACGAAAACAGGTTTTTCGTGATTGACGGGAAAATCTGGAGGTTAATATCAGCTAAACAATCTTATTTTAGCGGAGTTCCTCTCATTATTGAAATAATAGCGTTTATAAATAAAACGAAGCGTGAAGATAATGACCGGTACGAAAATGTTCACCCAAAAAATTTGACCCCACTTAGCGCACACGGTAGCCTCACCAGCGGACTAAACACGTACGCATCAAACACCAATCAAACATAATTTACTACAAGCAACCAAATATGGCCGTAAACAACCAAGAGTAACCTTGACAGACCAGACCATGGGATTTGTCATCGAGTCTTTCTTTGTCGAGGTCGAGAAAACAATGGCGTCGATCTGCCCATCCTGGCCTTTTAATGCTTAAAACTAATTGGCATATTTGATGCACTTAATCCACCTTCCTTCCAATGGATAATGCACCTTAAAATTAAGACAATGGAGTTTGAATTCGAATGGGTGAAAGATTGGTCCTTAGGTCCTAAGTCATGTTTCAGAAATTCAAATGTGGAATTTGGAGGTCGCGATTGTCTTAACAGTAGACAGTCAACAATATTGGATTTGTTCCAAAGAACGATGCACTCACAATGCATCTTTGTTACCACAAGGCCTATGTCTTTGCCTTGAAACGACGGTGTTTCCGATTTAAAAAAACAGAATACGCTTCTGTGTATTGTTTTATTGCAGTTTAATTGGCCGGGTGGGTAATTGAAAAAGGATTTGATCGTGTTGGATGATACGCTTAATGATAGTTCAGGGATTTGCGAAGATTTAAAAGGAACAGAACGGTAAGTGCATTATTTTGTTTTTGTCATAAAACGTTTCAGTACTTTAGAATTGATAATTATAAAATAATATCATACCACGATAGGTAGTCGAATACACCTGTCTGTTTTATTTAGCTTTGGAAACAATCGACGATTTTATGAAAACACGTAGGTACAGAGGAAAGTCTCAAGGCTTATGAACAAAAGAACTCAAGAAAGCGGTATGTGTGAAAGGACCAATTTTGTTTAAGAGGACCAGCATATCTCAGGAATGGTCTATACTCAGCACTGCACCGCGATAACCTAAGAAGAACCCGGACCAAAAAACAGGTGCTCAAAAATGGCATTAATCGCAATAAAAGTCGACGACAGGGCATAAATACGCGATGTTCGTATCTGCATACGTCGTTAGCCGATCAATGCGGTGTAACAATAAGTAAAACGCTATCGCGCATCGCCGCCGCTCGCCTCTAAATCATGGGCTGCGCATACGATTATAGTGCGCACGGGCATGCGGTGCGCTGTTTTGTTTATTAAAATATTGGGTTTTTCATTGAATAAAATAGTAAGTAGTACCTACTAGCCAAAGCGTTCTTTGTGAAAAGGGCTCATCTGGGGAAGTACTATACATATACCTACTACCTACAATTTTTTGTAAGGGCAACGGTATGTATCGAACTTGATAGCGCTGGAAGTAAGTCATTGCAATAGATGGGTCACAAGTGTGTTAAAAAGTGTTTTCACTTTTCGGTTCTTTGAGCTACAAAACAGTTTTGCATGTTTCTTTTCTTTCTTTCTCTTACTACACGGTGGAAATGAAATAACTGAAAACGTGAAAAGAGGCCATTGTCCGTACTCATAGTTATGAATAACTTTTATTACGGTATCAACACTGAAATCGCGAAAAGAAAGTCAGCTGCTCCATACATTATTGTATGTTCGCATACCATAATCAGAATAGAATGTTCTCACTGCTAGGACTCAGGCCTAGAGGAGGCCTTCAAAGGAAGTGGGCTGTAACCTACCACGCGGGACGAGTGCAGGTTGGTAAATGTCATATGTCTTTGAATTTTTGTTTCAAGTAAAGCGCCCGCCTGGGTTCGAACCTACGTCCTACAACTCGTAAGTCGGGGCCATAGCCACCAAACCCACAACTATTCTATGTTCGCATAATGCGACAAAATGTAAGAAACAACTGATTTATTATTTCATCACTTCTTGAATGGTCCTCAAAATGAAGTCTTTGTCTATGATAAAGACAAACCTAAATATACATTCCGTGGGAAACCACATTGAAATTTATGAGTTTATTTGTTCCTATGCACACAATAACAACTTAAACTAATTCCCGCCATTTGTATCAAACTAAGGTTAAAAAGCAGGAAGTACACAATAAAAATATGTAAATATATATCATTACAATAGTCATAAGCAATTAAATTCGATACCAGACGTGTTCGAACGATCAATCGTTTCTAATATCTTTAAATCGATATCAAAACGATTTTATAGGGTAGCGGTATTGATTTATATTGATATATCTGTTTCTAATCGGGAAATGTAGAACGGTCCAATTGTTCTTTCTCGAAAACGTAAAGTTAATAAAATAATGGACGAACTCCAGTTAAAATGGTTTTAAATTTTTTATAGATGTTCAAAATGATGTTAGTAGACGTTTTTATGAGATCACAATAGTCTGTGAATTCGTAACATTGGGAGCGGTTACGCACTGGGTTATATAAACGTTGGTTTTAAACGGTGTACCATATAAATTTAACTTCAGTTTACCTTGCTCTATATCTGTTAGTTTCAAAATAAAACCCACTTTGAAATAAAATCTTACTCTGCTTTTATTGCAAAAGTGAAAGCTAGGAAAATTAATAAAGGTTGTAGGGAAATAGGTTAACATGTTAACAATAGATAAGTATGTTTAAAAGGTTTAAAGATACGGGCAGACGTTGCTGTAATCTAACCCAGTGCGAAACTTTGGAAGATAACTCTTATATTTAATCGTGTGTATCTAAATTATTGTTTCTCATTAAGACGTTCTATCGATGTCCATATTCGTTTTATCAAATTGTTATTGAGAGGAAGTCTATTAAACGGTTTCCTTGGTCATTTGTATTATTATAAAAAATCGCTTTTATTGGATCGATCTGGTTTCATATGAAGTTCGTGTGGGTTACTTTTAGTTCATACAATGTACAGATTTATTTTCTATATAAACTTGACTTTTGAAAAGGATAATGTTTGCTTTCAGTCATTTTGCTAAACAATTAACTATCCATTATGATTCATAATGTTATCCTTTTATGATTCTGCCAAAGTGACCTTTTTAGGCCCCCTGTTCTTGCACAGATGCGGCGCACGGCTTAATTGTCCTAATTATTGTTGTTTGTTACAAAAGTAGTTATTTTTCCGCTCTGCAATTAGCATTTTGTTTTTGTTTTGATTGTTGTTGTTTTCACGATGTTTTGTTGTCATATTATTATGTCAGTGTGGCGGACGTATCACGGATTAATTTGTATTGTCAATAATCAAATTTTCATCGTGACCTAAAAATGGAACCCGTCACCAACATAATCCAAAAATTTGCTGAGGCCCATGAACACCGACTCCACCGACATGTGAACATCGAGGCAATTCAGCTGTTAGACCAAACAAATATAGTGCGAAGACTAAAACGGACAAAACCTTTTGAGTTAGTGTAGTGTAAAAAGTGTAGAAATAATAGTGCTAATGACACATAATAACACATGAACAAAGTGTTTACATCATCATATCAGACTCTAAGAAAGTGGAACGGACTTGTGTAAAGTTCAATAAACACTATTCTAGTTTTAAAATAATTATCACGTAAAAAATTAAGTTAGATTAAAATTGCTTATTCGTCTTATAGGCTACATTGTAATTAATTATTAAGAACCTAGTTCTTTTTAATAAAGGATAAAAATAATAATAATAATCAAATTTCCAATGTCAATTAACGTGTGTTGGCTTTAGTCCCTGGCCAAATTGGCAAAATTGTCAACATTTTTTAAGCT
This sequence comes from Luperina nickerlii, assembly GCA_963855955.1. Taxonomy (NCBI): domain Eukaryota; kingdom Metazoa; phylum Arthropoda; class Insecta; order Lepidoptera; family Noctuidae; genus Luperina; species Luperina nickerlii. The sequence goes on along the minus strand of OY979675.1, from coordinate 21,207,754 downwards.
TGAGTACGAGGCTTTTGGCTACGTCGTATGTGTATATTTTGTCTTTTTTTTTTTAATTTGCAATGTGTGTTTTCTTTGTGCAGAATAAACACTTTTTCTTTTCTTTTATAAGTAAAGCTACTTTATTTATTGGAATGAAGTTCTTTATCTCACTCTGCACACTTGGTGAATGAGAACTAGACCGAAAAAAGTGAAACATCACGACACTTTTTTCATTTAGTTACTCTCAAACGTCAATTTATTTAATTGTGTCTGTTTTATCATAATAGACTTTAAATATAATAAAAGTAACACATTCTCACAAAACGCTTTGTGATTTTCAAACCAAAGTAACACTATCCAGAAAATTGCACAATATATTTCCATGATACCAAAAAGCCCACCATAACTTAGTGATGCGCTTGCACGCGATCCCGGGACGATAACGGGACGACATCGCACGGGACGTGTCCACTCGTACAGATCTCGCCACTAAGCAAATCACCACTACGATTCCTAATTGATTTTATCTACGCATACTAAGTTGGAGAAAAAAAACAACATGCAAGGTCTCGGCGTCTTCTTGATGCCTAGTTTAATTTTATAGATAAGTTCCTGCTCTGGGATCCAGAGGGAGAGTATTATTGGAGCTGGGAGAGGCTTAAACCAAATTGTACTTTGTATATACTTATGTTTGTCCTTTTTTTGCTTAAAACGAGACTGTACTGGATAGCAGTATTCGAGCTGGGAGAGACGTAAAACTAATTGGGGATACCTATTTTTGTAATTTTTTGATCTTTGAGTTTAATGAATTCATGTTTAGTTGCCATTGTACCTTTATTATTAATGGTTTTGTAAATTTCTTTTGTTAAATTTTGGTGTCCAGCAAAGCATAATATTCTATATACCAATTCATTATTTTGATCGTAAATAATGTGAAAGTTAGAGAGAATACTGAAAATTGTAACGAGTCTGAAACGTTACATTTTCCTGGGTAGAGTCCAAGAAATTGTAAGGTCACATTGAGCACTCACCTACCTAACTTTCAGTCTGGAGGGGAGCACTGTTAAAGAAAATAAAGAGGACGAGTTATAAGAATTTATTGTTGAATAAGCTAGGGCCTACCTATTTGGAGCTAGATAACAAAATTAAACTAGAGAAACCGGTGAATGAAAATGAGAACAAAATAGAACTGGAGAAAAGCGAGCCTCTGGTCTGTTAGTGGCCGAGGGACATCAGCTTCAGGCTGTAGAGGGCCGAAGGAGGACTTCAGTCTTCAGGTCGTAGAGCAGGGCCGAGGGAACGTCAACCCTCAAGCCGTAGAGGAGGGCCGAGGGAACGTCAACCCTCAAGCCGTAGAGGAGGGCCGAGGGACGTCAACCCTCAAGCCGTAGAGGAGGGCCGAGGGACGTCAACCCTCAAGCCGTAGAAGAGGGCCGAGGGACGTCTACCCTCAAGCCGTAGAAGAGGGCCGAGGGACGAACCCTCAAGCCGTAGAGGAGGGCCGAGGGACGACAACCCTCAAGCCGTGCAGCCCAAAGAGCCCGGTGCGGAGTCGCCTTGCTACGGCGTCTTCATAGTCGCTTCGGCCGTAGGAGGGAAGCTGCCCTCCAAGAACACTCCTAATTTTCCCGAGCTTGTGGCCGAGCTGAGCTCCCAACGTAGACTAACCAAATTCACCACCAGGCTCCTGACATCGACTTTTTAACATTTGAAAAGAAATTCTAGAACATAATAAAAAGTAAAAAATAATGAGGTCGATGTGATTTACCTATACGACCTACAACTAGCTCCAGCAATAAATTAAAAATAAAACTAGGCCTGTCACTAACTGACATTACAAAGGTAAACAAAGATTCAAGAGATAAAAATCTACAGAAAAACTTAAATAACATGAATTACAGGTAAAATATATGATAAGCCTCCAGGAAATGTGCATAAAGCTACCTAGGGAGGACGAATGCTTAAAATTTTCAGGTTAATATTTCCAAAAATGTAAGTAAAAAAATACATGTAAAGACATACATTACAAAATGACAAAAACTTTTAAAAACCGATGGAAATTGTTGCCTTTAAATATCCTTAGATATATGTTGACCAGACTATGCAAGTGGCCTCTTTGACCATGCAAAATTGCATGAAGATTTACTAACTTTGTTTATATTTCAAAAGCCGTATAATATTTAAAAATACACTGAACAAAACCATACTGCACCACAATACGAGTAACGCGCAGACGCAAAACTCCCTTATCAGATTCGAACGCGCAGACGTATCTTAGAAACGTCTCAAATATCGATTAATATCGAGAAAATCAAAAATATAAATTACACCGAGTCAACATATCGAGAGATCAGCTCGAAAAATCCGAGTTACGACCACAGTATCGAGCTCTCGAGCAGTATATATAGGTATGTATATTTAGGAGGACAAATACCGCGCGCGTCGATATCGTAAATCTTTGACATTTTTGTGGTGTAAAAGAAGAATTAGCAATAAAAAGTGGCGTTGGTGATGATTTAGAATGTTAGTATAGTACTCAAGGTTTTTAGCGGTCGCTGTTTGAATTATGGGTTTTGTTTATTGGTTGATTTAGAGTGCAAAACAGTGGACTCTGTGATTAGAATGATTTATTAAACTTAACTCGTTTTGCTTTCTAATCTTAAGAAGACCTGAACGACCAAAAAGTCAATGGGAGTTCAACAGATTAACTGAAGGATGACCTGCCGACCTATTCTGTAACAATCGCACCATGAACACTGAGGTGAACTGAGCTGTCAGTAGTGTCAATCCCTATCATCAGGTGAAACGGCAGCTCACTTCAAGCTCACTTCACCTAAGTTTTCACGATGAGACTTTTACAGAATTGACCGACTGAACTGATTTGTTGTAGACAGTTAGTATTATATTTAACTATTAAACTTAATGTCAGCACTAAATGTCTGCGGATGGGTTTTTGTTAATGTGGTAAAAAACATAATATACAGTTTTCAGCTGGTACCTACTGAAAAAGGATAGCGCAAATATATTAATTTACATTTGATAATTGTTTGTTTGGATTCAACATGCTATAATTATGAGTTCTCAGTAATTTTCACAGATTCAAGAACTGTCCAACAAGTACAAATCCCTTTATTCCCAAACCATTAACAGGCTGTTACATAAACGGTATCGGCGAATCGGCGAGAAATAGTGCGGTACAACTTACGTTGTTAACCCTAGGTCGGGCGCAGCACTAAATTTATATTTAGTGATGTCAGCCGGCCGATACGCAATCCCGCGCTACCGTGGCCCGGCGAGATCCCGCGATAACCATCACGGGACTTCGATAATTTGTTGACGATCGGGAATTAATTTTATGTGTTTATTTTTTAATGAGTAGTGACGCGACACCCGCTGTTGGTGATTTGTAGGCAGCTATAATGTTATGAATGTGCACGTTTTTATTTATGGTAAAAGTGTTGTTGAGTTGGTAATTGCGATTGAATATATCGATAATATTATAGGAGTGTGCTTATTGGTCCTTTTGATCATTGCTTTGGTCTTTAGAGGGTGAGAATGTGGATTGTTTTTTTACGAAAGAGGTCATATTTATTTGTAGTTTTATTTAGTCTCGACCTGTTAATATAATCCACTTAGTTCTCGGAAACTAATTAATTATTCAAGTTCTAGAGCCTATCTAGTTTCTACAGCGTGTGATGCGAACAGGTTGACTGCCACCTGACCTCCACAATCCATAAGGAAGCCGGGATTTATACAGCAGTGATATACACATAACACGTTGTACACACTTGATGTAACTAGTTACTTAGGTACTTCACTAGCTAAATGTCCTGAATTGGCCTAACCTATGTTCTTAAAGCTAGAATAATATTGGAATTATTTTATTGGTGGTTATAAATTATATTATATGCAAGGTTTAATGTTAGTCAAAGCTCAAAGATTATTCTAATATTGTTAAATAATATTTGCCAATTATGTTTATGCATAATTTTAATATGAAAATATAGAAAATTGCCTCCCACAGAGAGTAAAAAGTTAATTACCAAAAGGACTTAATAAATATACAAACATTAAAAATTAATACCACACTAATTTCACTGCAGTCACAATTGTAATGCAGTCATTACAATAAAATACCAGCCGCTATAAATATATGCAAAAACTGTATGTTTGTCCGTGCACCTGTTTTGATTAACGGGATGGTACTCGGACGACGCCGGGGCATTAAACAATGCGATATCGTAGAATTATAGCACCGCTGTGGTTAGCGACGACACATCAAGAAGGATGGTCGTATGCAGAAATGGGGCAAACAAGTCCATAGTTTGGTATGTAATTTGCTGTTATTAAATATTACAAGCTCATATTTTTCAATCCCTGAGAACTGAGAAGGTATTATTCTTCCCTATATAAATATTTATTAAGACGTCAATCATCTATATATTGCCATTGAGGAAAATTCTGTAATGATACTGATATTGTAATGGATAATGAACACATCTCTTTGGCATCGAACTGGTACTCTGTGTAATTCATTGGTGCTTGTGATCTTAAATTTTTCAGCTATTTCGAGAAAAATTATACCTACTGATAGACATTAAAAAAACCTTTAACAAACTTCTGCTGCTTCCGCACCTGGAACATAGTTGTCAAAGCTTAGTCATTTTTATCTTAAGAAAAAAATATTTAGAAAATATACCATGAACTCCGCACAAACAGTTCCCACACCTACATAAACGTCCGCACAAAAAGCAATACGTATATTTTACTTGGCTCATTGCAGCAGCATATCATCACGCTAAATAAAACGGAGCGGTCCGGACCACCCGGGTCGCGACACGCGCGTTAACCGCCCGATTTACGAGCGCATCGCCCCGGCGCACGCGCTCCTCTTAGATAACCTGCGACGCATAAATGTTCAGCCTGGCTCTGTGGGAATTGTGGGGTTGAAAAATCTGCTGTTTTGTTGAGGCAGTTGCAAATTTTTAGTATTTATTAATTTAACACTTACTGCCGTTTAAGATAAATAAAAAAAAAAAATATAACATTTAATTTTATTCAACATAAATCAATTCAATCATTTCATTTTTTTAAATTGTTTATGTGAACCGTAATAGTATATTTCATTACAAGTCGTATTCCTGTGACCAGCAAGGTTGACTATGTGACATGACCAGTGCGACTGTGTTTACGTGGGTCACTGTTGTGCCGTCTCTCATAGATTGTCGCAATGGTGACCAACCGTTATTTCTTGTGTTTTTGTTTAGTCGTAAGTTTTACTAACAATCTTGTTTGAGTTTGAATCTTGGTCACTTCAATAAAGAAATAGTATATTTCATTACAAGTGCGGAAAGGTTGTTATTGCAAAGAGTTCCGACAAACGTCTACCCGAGCCGAGGCGCAGCCGAAGGCGAGGGTTGACAGTCGGAACAAGTTGCAATGACGGTTTCGCACGTGTACTGAACGACTATTTTTAATACAGTTGCGAAAAAATGAAGCAATTTAATAAAATAATAAAAACACAATAAACTCAACTAACCAATGGCGCCAACCGTAGAATATAAGCAGAGATTTTTTTCTTCACCCATTCTGGTAGGCAAAGGGAACTATTTTCACTTTTTGAGCAACTGTATTAAAAATGTGTTTTTTAATACAGTTGCTCAAAAAGTGGCGTATTGCAGGGACGTATAGCGTTCGGGATGTGGGCTATTACATACTCGTGCTTTTTTTTACCTTTCCCGAACTCGTGCGTTCTCTTTCCCAACTGTCAAAATAATGTCTATTAAAAAGTGAAACCAACCATGAAGTTTTTACTAAAAGAAAATTCATAGAAGTTTTTATGATTCATGCAAATACGTATATTTCTAAAAAGAAGCTACTAATTTGTTTCAATATCAGATTTAATGATTTGATTGAATGAATTAGGTTAGGTTTCATTTCATTTCATCTCATTAAATTTCATTTTCATTTCATATCAATAAAAAAATTCTACTGAACACTTGGCTGTATGGGCATAGCTTCCTTTGCCTACTAGAATGGGTGAAGAAAAAAAATCTCTGCTTATATTCTACGGTTGGCGCCATTAGTTAGTTGAGTTTATTGTGTTTTTATTGTTTTATTAAATTGCTTAATTTTTTCGCAACTGTATTAAAAATAGTCGTTCAGTACACGTGCGAAACCGTCATTGCAACTTGTTCCGACTGTCAACCCTCGCCTTCGGCTGCGCCTCGGCTCGGGTAGACATTTGTCGGAACTCTTTGCAATGACAACCTTTCCGCACTTGTAATGAAATATACTATTTTCAGTTTTTTATTTTTTACAAGCTGCGCCCCGCGGTTTCACCCGCGTAAGTGTCAATCCCGTGGGAATATTGGTATAAAAAGCCTATATGTTAATTCAGGGTGTCAGTTACCTCCAAATAAAATTTTATCAAAATTAGTCCAACCGTTTGAGCGTGAAGAAGTAACAAACATATAAACACACACACACGCACAAACTTTCGCTTTTATAATATTAGTGTGATTTTATTAATTTTTTTTCAACTACATTACAAACTCAAACTCAAAGCAGTTATTACAATAAAACAATTTAGGCACTTTTGAATTGTCAAGTAGTCGGTCAGTCAGAAAGATTAAGCGAGTTGCCCATTCCAAAGCGTAGTAGGTACCTATGGAGAAGAACGGGCAAGAAACACCATGGAAACTATTTTCAATTATATTGTTACTAAGATGTTGATTACATTATTATTAAATACAGTTCTATTATATTATTATGAGTTTAAGTAAGCGCGTCCACCAACCCGCACTGGGCCCACGTGGTGAAAGAAAGAAAATACATGTATTTAGCACAGACTAAGAGACACACAATACACCAGATGGTTAGATAATAGTCGTACATCAGATAAAAACTAAGACAAATATAAAAAGTGCAAAGTCCGATGTCAGAAATTAGCAGGAAAGTGTGCCTCACGGCTGCGCGAAAAAGGCCCAGTTCAGCAAAAATGCCAGACAACTGGTGCAGGACGCTGATTTGGAACTGGATTACGGCCCACTTCATCTCACAGAGAGGTGAGCTGGGTCCCAGCAGTGGGATTATTATAGGCTTATGCTGAACTAAGTGCTAAAATTACAAAAACTTTATCCTGGCTTCCCAAAACCTTCCTGCACTAGGCAGAGCTTGTCCTGCAGGTCATATGTAACAATAGTGAAAAGCTTATTTCCAAATCAACTTATGTTTAGTATTTGTTCAAGGAAACGATTGATTTGCAGTCAAACAAGGACAAGACTTTGAAAAAAAAAATGAAAATAAAAGCTGATATGATAGGCATTAAACATCATTTTAGAAATGATTAGTGAAATAGACCGTGAAACCATTAAACTATTTTAACTACTACGAGGTCATTAAGAGCAAAATTAAGTAAAACACAAGCTATAAACGTCGTATAAGATTTACAGCTTCCTCAATCGAATCCTTGCTACAATTGATTTAAAAATTACACTCATTGTCCAGTGGCGCCGCGCCGTCCCCGAAACTTTTACGACTAATCAAATAAAACGTGTAACGAACTAAAAAATGGGTTCAAGAGTCTATCGTAAATAAAATACTCGCTCATCAATGTCTGGAAGTCACTCTAAATCGCTGTTCGAACAATAAAACTTGATTCATTCGTATCCAAATCATAAATAAACTGGACACTTTTAATACGGACCTATTTTGAACTATTACTGCGACGTAAAGTTAAAAAAAAATGAATTAAGTTCCGAACGGAATTCGGCTCGTAAAATCGTTGAAGTGTTGTATAAAGTGACAAGTGTATGGTGACCACAATGTCGTCTAATACAAAATATGATCAATAGAAATAAACAGATCTTCCTAATGTTCATAATATACTCTGCGAGGTAGCTTTTCCATTTGAAAAACTGAAATAACATCTGCGTAAGGAGAGGCCCTAAGAAGCTATAGCATTAGAAAATAATATAACGATTCAGCAAATAATAGTGAACGTTAGAAAAAAATCGACAATTATTTTGTTTGTGAATAAATTTAAATAAATACGAGTATATACAATTTTTAAATATTTTTTTCATAAAAAAAAGATAATATTAATCATATTTCGCTACGTGAAGGAATGACCTAACGGGACCAAAGACAATCCCAAACAGCTCCTCAACATGGTGTCACGACAATGTAAAGCTTGCAGTTCAATCAATAAATTGTCTAGCATTGTCCCCTTGATTCATGGCAACGAATCTGAGCTTAATGCCGCGACATAAACTGTGTGTGGCCCCATTTGGATTTACTGGTTATAATTACTGACTCTCATATTGGTGATAAAGTAGGCCCTGATTAGAGGATATCGAAGGTAAGATGATTTAGGTTGGAGTACTCTTAAAATCAATATTAGTTTAATTTGGATTTCATATTTAGTCCTTATGGGTGAATTTCTACGTCTTCGCTTATTATCTACAAGTCCTGAGCTTCAGAATTACTACGGTTCAGTTTACAAACATGTAACTAAAATCATATTTAATTATATACAGTACGTTTTTTTAAACCGTGTGCGCAGTGAGAAGCGTCCTCTGGATCTTCCAAATTATTACCATCTTGTTTTCTCCCTCCCAACCCGAAAGGCAAAAATGAATATTAGAACTTTTACCACAGGTTATGTTTTTTGCACTAATTACTCGATGAAAACGATTTTGAGATTCAAATATTATTGACATCAATTAATAAAAGCTGCATTGGAACCGTGTTACAAATTGTGCTAAACGGTACAATAAGTTTAAATCCATATTAACTAGATCTAAATTCTCGCTTTTTGCAACATGCATTTTATCAACAATAAAATCCCAATACTAATCGATCAGCATTACACTGATTTTAACAAATTGTCGTTTGACACAATCGTTTGATGGATCGGTGCTACCGTTTACATTATCTATTCATGCACCTTATCACAAAGTACTACTGTTCAAGTTTGAACATGAAATTATTGAAATGAATGCTGCTGACATAACTATGATGGATATGGGTCTTGTTATAAAATTGTATGAAGGTTTATGGGAAGATAATTTAATGGGCGACACTAGTGATGTAAAAAAATATTAACAGTGTGTTAGGTATAACAAATATTTTAGGGTGTGACAAATTAGTCTGCTGCAATTAATCGAGGGGTGATATCACCCATCATTCAAGGAATTTTCCGCTAGTATAAATTCACTTTGCACTGTCAATCACGGAAAGCTAGTCTCCGTATTGACAGTTATCCAGCCAGTCTCATAATGCCGCTGGGGAGCGTGTTACGCCATTTATTCTTCCTAGCTAAAAAACTTGGAAGTGGTGAAGAGCGTTATGGGCGACTGTGTAATGTAATTTCGGCCTTTAAAAAGTGCTGATTCTTAGCAGAGTTTGAATAAATGACTTTTTATTTTGCTATTTATTATGTGCTTCTACTCAGTACCTTTTGATCGCCCTTTTCTGAACCGCTATGCCGTTTGTCCATCTTATTTTTATCCCTTAAGTCTATGGACATAATGTCCAAGCTTATGACCAAGTGCAATAACAGAGTCATTCTGTTTAAGGGGTTTACATGACCTAAAGCGCGGTCACTGTCGGACTGCATAGAAAAGAAAGAGAAGCACGATGATATAACGCTGGTAAATTATTGCAAAATATGAAGCAATTATTTAATTACAATTTTTTTTTTGTTTGGACGAAATCATTAAAACACTTTAGTATGTTGCTTGTATCTGACAAAAAATCAGAATGATTGTATGTATATTAGTATGGTTTTTATTGTAAAAAGAAAGTTTTTAGAGGTATCTTCATGATTGTTTTCTATCGAATCAAATTAGTTGTATTATGTTTTCAACACACTATCTACATAGTATATATCCTGAAGAATATCATATATTTTTTTCTGATTTTGTTTACTGTAGTCGATTATATACTTTTATTGTTTCCAAAACTTGCGTTTTTTGTGTTAAGGCCCTGTAAGCCCCTTAATATTCATCGCAAGTATTAGAAAGAATCGGAGTGCGACTGTAGTTACAAACGACGGGTATTATTAATTTTGAACCTGACACTGTTATAATCGGTATTACTTGTGTACGCTTGATGAATATTGAATTATTAAAGTCATCTAGTTTAATGCTTTGATTTAAGGAATTGAAACCGGAGTTGCTTTTTTTTCTATATCTTGGGAAAATCTTATTTTTTCTCAATCGGCGATAGTAAATATGTGTAAACGTAACTTATATGAAAGGTGCAGTCATATCTATTTACCTTTTATGAGGTGAATTATGTTTATCAAATACTGATAAAGATATATAGATAGAAACTTTATGGTCTTATTGATTAAAATTCGGAAAACGTAAGACCAATCGTACAGATTAGATTTGGGAGGGCTTTCTATGACGAATATATGTACATTTCCAGTTTTAGCTGACCTCTGATTGTGACGGGGTTTTCGTACAATGAGAAGTCAGCATATACGTATGTACTAAAAATATATAGCTTGATATATCACCGTGGGTACCGTTGATACGAAAGAAAAAGAAAAAATCTCAAAGAAGAAGAAAAGAAAAGACTGAATGTAAAAAAAGAGATTATTTTATGTGGAAAAAATTGAGATTTCTGTACTATACTACTCTGTTCACCCTGTTTTTTCCAAACGGTAAAAAGTCAGCCGGTTTATGTCTATAATCCAAAAAAAATAATCTACTCCTCCATCCATCTCATAAGTTAATATTATTCAAATGTAACCAAATCAATTCGTGGCGCCGCCAACAACCACTATGTATATAAAAACCGTCTTTTCCTTTAGTGTGAAATTTTATGTCAATTTGTCGAATGCCATTGCGTGCGACGTGTATGAATATTCAATATGGTCCGTTTGCCCAAAGCAAACGGGCTTTTGTGTAGTACGGGGTGAAGAGATTGTGTAGGCGATGGGTGTACGTTCTTAACCGATTATGGTCGAGGAGGATTATAAGTTTGAGTGGTCTGGGTTTGGTGGGTTCTGAGGTCTGGGGGCCTAAAAAGGCCACTTTGGCAGAATCATAAAAGGATAACATTATGAATCATAATGGACAGTTAATTGTTAAGTTATCGTATCGAATCCCATTGGTGACGGATTTTTCAGTTATTTTTTTTTGTCTGTGCTAAAATACCAATCAATCCAATCCAAATCCAATCCTAATTAATCTCTTTGATTATACCTACGTAGAGAAACGAAAAAAAGAAAAAGACGGACTGCCTTCGCCATATTATGATTCATAATGTTATCCTTTTATGATTCTGCCAAAGTGGCCTTTTTAGGGCCCCTGATCTTGACATGATTCATAGAATAAGTTTTGAAAGAGTCTTTTGCTTTTATCCTAGTTCTAAAGATTTGCTTCAGTTTCTAGTATTTTGGTCTAGACTTGTCTTTTCGTTATTTTGAAATAAAAAGTAAATAACACAGACCGTAACATCACGCCTGTATTCCCCGCAGGGACAGCAAAGGTGTACCTATGGTACATCCACATTTTGCACGTTATTTTAAGTCCTATGTTATAGGGGCTAGCCTTCAAAGCATATGTATAGAACTATACTAAATTATAATGTATAAGCAGTGTATACCTACTGCACTGCTCAATGCTCATACATAATAATTTAGTTAGTGTGCATGTGTAAATGACACTGCAGTTGACGTTCCGAAAGATAAGCTGTCCTTCTAGATCTAGCCAGTACAAGTAGATTGATATTGAGTCCCTCATAATCACAACAAGCTTTGTAAAATGTATCAAAGAATTTGACATTTCTCGTAATTTAAAACGTTCAAAATCTAAACGCAGTCTTATGATGGCGACAAACAAATGTCAAAAACGTCAAATATGTAGAGAAATTGTGTATTTTTGACGGACAGTTAACACAGATTAAGACCGAGATCAGACTGTTAACGTCCTTAACATTTCGAGAATTGTGAATTGTGTATCTCATCAGAATTATATTCTGTTATGAAATGTCTCGATGCTCAGAACTTAAATAAACAAGCATATTACCAGAATGTTTCTAAACACACCTAAACTACAAACTTAGATAACTGTCCAACATTGTTTTCGTTTCCCATATTTTACAAATACTTTTTGTGTCGTTCATGCAAGCGCGCTATGTCGTGACCTATTGGCGTTTGAAACTCCGTTAACATGCAAACGGGATGTAAATCAGTTTATGTTCATTTAACTGTCTAAGAGAAAATCTTTTCTTGACATTATTTGTGTAGCAAGACTCGTGGTCAAGGGTCACTGCTTTTAGGTGACTTTGATGTTACACATTTAAATCTGCGGGACAGAAACTAAACGTGAAACAAAATTGAGCTCTATTTTGTTTAGCATAAAGTTTGGTGATTTGGTGCTAAGGTGTCAAAGTTATGTTGGTGTTAATAATGGGAAAAGTCACAATATCGATGGGTATTGTTCAATCGGTTACATTTTATCTATTTAACATACATTTATATACATAAATAATGTCGGCATTTTTGTCGATTTTGTCGAAAAGCTCACAGAATAGCGTTTGTTTTGATATCGGTGCATAAGTTTTGTTTTTTATTTGTTAAATGGAAAATTTGGAGGGTTTTAGCCGATAGGTTCATGTAAATGGATGCATATCGATGCGAAGAGTTTACTAATTCATGTCGATAATAGGCATTAGGTTGGTGACATCCCATGACTTAAGATAAAAATGTACAAGGTTATCTCCTTCGATACAGTTAAAAATGCTAGTCCCTGAATTATAACGGACAATTTTCGTAATTTTAAGAACGTTCACTGTCTGGATCTCTGTCAAAAATTCCTCTAGATTCCCTAAATTTTTGTCAAGTTTTTGACATTAATTGTCGCTGAGATGAAATTGCGACTAGATTTTGATCATTTTTAATTACGGGAATTGGCTTTCAGGTAAAATGTCTTCCAATAATAAACTCTCTATATCAGAAAAGTTAACGTCGCACCTCATTCGGTTGTACCCAATTGTAAGTTGGCAACTGTCGAAGGATCAATAGCCCTCTAACAGATGTGTTCTTATGAGAAGATTTTATAGCAAACGCAGTGTTGAGCTTTGATGGAGAAGTGCTGAGAAACAAACATGCTATTCGTTAGGTAATCAATAATGGGTAAAAACGGTAATTAACTGTGATAGGCGTGCATAAGGAGCCTCTTCGAGAGGGAGAGGGCTGTAATCCACCACACGGGTCCAGTGCGGGTTGATGGATATCACATGTCTTCGAATTTTTAGTTCAAGGACATGCCGGTTTCCTCGCGATGTTCCTGTGTGTTCCACGGCATAGAGATACACATATTAAAATCAAAACTATCGACTATAACACGGGAAATTTATGTAGATCGTCAATTTACTTCACAATGATTTGCCCTGACTTACACCTCATGTAATTTTCGCCATAGACCAATTGGTCAAATTTCAATTGGTTCATGGAGCACCGACGATTTAAAAAAAAATCAGTTTATCCACCATCACGCTACCTTAAAGGCTAAGCAGAGCCCATCAAACACTTAAATATATCTCTTAAAGGCAAAAACATTATCGACCGCATATTGCACCAAGGCGCATTGTATGCAAAATACAGGACGTGTTCATTTAGAGAAAAAAAATATACGTACGGAATCGCGTCTCTCGCATTCTGTTTTATATTATCTCAAAAACATAACACGAGCCTGAGACAAAATGTCGGTGCGTTTTTTTTGTCGCGCTACAAAAATACGGGTGCCAAAGTCACGGTTTACGTGTATCCGCTTTTGTTTTGTTTTTCGATGTTATATATAGGGTGGTTGGGAAATGATCGGGAGATTCCGTGGCCAGATGTGCGATGAAATATTTAAATAGTAGGTATTTGTTGATACTATTATTTTTCTTTTTGTGTGGTTCTTGATCTAGCTAGATCCTTGACCTTTTCCTTTTTTGTTTAAAAGAGCATTTCGCAGGTATTTTTGCAGGACGAGATATAATTAGTTTTGCTGGATGTTAATTGGGTAGGTAGGTAAGTATACAAGGTTAAGAGTACAAGTACGAGAAATGAAACTATCAAGGTTCATATCTGTAGGGTCTGAAAGCGCTGAAGAGAAACATCGTGAGGTAACCGACATGTCCTAGAACCAAAAATTCGAAGAAGACATGTGACATCTACCGGACCGCACTGGGCCCGCGTGGTGGATTATCCTCATTCACCACTCCATTCCCTCTCACAGAGAGGAGGCCTGTGTACTAGCAATGAGAACATTGTAAGCTGAGAATCATATCAGCTTATAATTTTCCCACTGCACAGATATCAATCTGTAGGCCGAAAAATTTGGTGCATACCTGTATTATCAACGATATTTTCAAATCCTTTTGTCTTGTTTTGCCTTGTTGTTTATAAAACCTATCACACACAAATCTTCGCGAATTGTAGGTTAATCGATCTCAGACCTACCTTTTATTATTAAAAACATGTTTGTTCTCAAAACCTAAGAAGGACATAGGGCGTGGCCATCCATATTATAATATTATAAATTCGAAAGTAACTGTCTATTCGTTTGTATGTTACATTTTCACGCCTAAACTATTGAACGGATTTCGATAAAATTTGGCAAGGAGATATATGGCATCCCGGGGAACGACATAGACTACTTTTTGTCCCGGTAGCACGTTCCCGTGGGATGATTTCCGACATCCACGCGGGCGAAGCCGCGGGCGGAAGCTAGTCTTGTTATAAACGACAAATTTATCGTTGTTTCGAGAATCAAACATTATTTATTGTCCTTTTAACTACACAGTTTAAATAAATTCACCATAAATAAACTCTGCCATAGTGATGTATACAGTTAAACTGATAATGAGGACAAAAGGGCGTGACAATAGAAAAAATCACATTAATGGCATAGATAAGTGACTCACAGATGGACAGCAAAGTTTAGTAGGACAATGCCCAAAGATATCTTTAAATCAATCGATTTCAAGTTCTTATAAACAGGTTGTAAAGCCTAGTACACACTAAGGCATATGCCACGATTAGAGATGAGCAATGATGCGTAAGGAGATGTGTGTGTTGTCAATGGCCAGCCAGCCAGCCAAAGACCACAGCGAGTCCCCAAGGGGATTGGAGATTTTTATATGAAGCTCCATCATCTGCAGACTTTTTTCTCAACTATGTTGGGGTCGGCTTCCAGTCTAACCGAATGCAGTTGAATACCAGTATTTTGCGTGGAGCGACTGCCTATCTGACCTCCACAACCCAGTTAATACGATACCCCTTGGTAAGACTGGTTGTCAGACTTTCGGGCTACTGACGACCCGTAACGACTGTCAAAGATTTACGAATGACAGCCGGGATCATCGGTTTAACGTGCTTTCTGAGGCACGGAGGGGTCTTAGTATGTGAAGATGATCACCCATCCACGGATCAACCGCGGCTAGCGTAGCTTAATCTGAGCGATCCGTGCGGCTGTTATTACGAGTACTTAGTCAAAAGCCCTACCCCCCCTACCCCCCTTGCCCCTACCTGCCTGTCATGTCATTTTGTTTTTTATTTCAAAATGACGGCCACGCTTGAACCCTATTATCAATTTAAGCAAAAGAGTTTTCAATAACAAAATATCCAACTAATAGCTCCGGTTAAGAAACTATGGAAGCTAGGTGTTACTCATCTAGTTTTTGACACTTGTCAGCTCATTGAATTCGATTTATTTCTCTTAGGGCTGATTTTTTAATCATCTGATAACTTTATTCGAGGAACAATTTTGAAATCTTGATAGTTACTTTATACAAAAACTGTCAAACGTCAATTTTATTCCTCGAATAAAAGTTATCTGGCGATGGAAAAATCAGCCCTTACCTTATTTTTATTTTATTAATTTTTATTTAATTTCAATACAAAATAAGTTGACTGCAGCAGATATAGTACAAATGCAGCCTAACATTGAATCTCTAAAGAGAATATCGAGCCCTAGAATGTATAAATATCGCGACAATACCCGCCCACTTGCCATCACTCAGTTTATGGGGTCATCCCACATAGAGCGATGACACTTTTACGATAATAGCCGGGGTTTCCGGCTGATCAGCTGGACAGACGGGCGGGAAGACATGGTGGTTATTTGCGATATTTTGACACATATATGAGGTCTTTGTAAGCCGAAACAGAGCATTTGTGGTGGTGCACTCTCTGTTCCTTTACTCTCATAGTCCGATGGGACGGCAATCCGACACGACCGGGGAGAGATCAGGCGCAGGACCAACGGCTTTACGTGCTTTTCGAGGTACGGGGGTATGAAACCGCCAACTTCTAAACTCCGGACTGTTTCTCAGAAATTCCTAATGGAAAGCCCAATAACAAATTTGTCAGAATTGGGAATTGAACCCAGGACCCCACGCTCAGCAGTCGCGCTTGCAACCACTGGACCAACGAAGCAGGATTTTATTGTAAGTCTGTGTTGTCCCACTGCAGGCCAAAGGCAGGCCTCCCTTCCCTCTTTCTACTTTTCCTGACCAACTGCGATTGTGGGCTAATTCTCAAAAATCTCATCCCTGTATTTAACAGGCTGGTGATTTTGTCTGCAGTGTAAAGGTAACATATGCTAACTCCTGTGGAATAACTTTTGATTGAGTGTTCAGAAGTCTTATGTGGTCGGAAAAGCAGAATATCAGTCGAAGTTCTAAAAATATCAGCGTGTAATTACCACACTCTATGAAATACAAGGCTTTTGCATTACAGAGTATCAATTGACACTCTGTAATCAGTCAACCCAGCCTAACGCAGTCCACTGCTGGACATAGGACTCTCCCAGGCTGCGCCACAACATCCTGTCCTCCGTCCTCCGCATCCAGTCCGTCCCAGCTACTTCCTCAGGTCGTCAGCCCATCTAGCTGGGGGCCATCCCACGCTGAGCTTGCCGACGCGATCTCCACTCCAGGACTCGTCTGCTTTACTGGCCATCAGTCATTCGACAAACAGGGCCAGCCCTCTGCCACTTCAGTCACTTCAGTTCACTCTGTAATGTAAAAGCCTTTTTATTATCTTAAAGAGAACTAATAAACATTGAACACTGTACTATTCTGGCACCTCAAATCCGTAATAGTAATTAACTGGTGTAGGTAATCACATTAATATTATAAAGTCGAAAGTTTGTGAGTGTTTGTATGTTTGTTACTTCTTCACGCACAAACGGCTGAACGGATTTGAATGAAATTTGGCACACGTATGTTCTCCGGGATGCAATCTCTCTCTCTGGCAAATTTTATCAAAATCCGTTCAGTGGTTTAGGCGTGAAAAGGTAACTTACAGACAGACAGACAGAGTTACTTTCGAATTTATAATATTAGTATGGATAACCAGGATTAACACATAGGATGCTTTTTATCCCGCTATTCCTACGGTATCGACACTTATGCGAGTGAAACCGCTGTGCGCAGTTAGTTAATCATACAAAAGTAATACATCAGACCGTACAAGTGCACTGATACCACTTAAGCCAGTTTCTACGGAAACACCAGGGCGGCCATATTTACCTGGAGACCACACGCTAAGACAATCAACAATTACAACAGAATAACGTTCTAACGAAGCATTAAACCGCCCGTCTATGTCGCCATCACTATTAAACTACTTTCACAACTGGCGCCATCTACATTTACAGGAATTGAAACAACACTATTTAGGTACCAAATAAAACCCAGCCTAGAGTTGTTTTAGTGCCTGTACCGTTGTTGTAATGTTAAATAGTCATTTATATACATTTTATTATGTGTTACGGAGCGATAAAGTTGAAATAACACTTGTTTACTCAGAGTACGTACAGATTGTTTTCTATGCTGTATGCCTACATGTATTTTTTTCTCACTAAGCCACAAACTTACTGGGAGAAGGGGCAATTCATGTAATTTTAAGAACGTTCATAATCTGACCTCTGTCAAAATACCTCTAATTTCCGTACTTTTTTGACAAGTTTTTCACATTGGTTGTCACTGATATGAGATTTTTTAATTACGAGAATTGGCCTTGATATTTTTAGTTTTGCTCTAACGTTTTATTTTAGCGAAAATTAATACTACCTATGTATGAATTAAGTAAATACTCCGGCTTTAATTAACGATTTTTTTAACTGCTTTTACAACTATATAAGAAATTCATTCAAAGAGATTCGGTATTCTTGGACTTATGAAATTATGAGCTCATTGCTCTATTGTTTGCTAACGTGGTTTCCGTATTTATTTTCTTCAAGATTTAATTGTCGTGTAGTTCGGATTGCATAATGAGATTATAATGTTTCCACTTCTGAGACACAGGTCTCTTCTCTAAGAAAAGGAAATGGACGGTAATCCACCACGCGGGCCCAGGGTTGGTAGATGTCTCATGTCTTCGAACTTTTGGTTCTAGAACATACGGATTTCCTTCACAGTTTTTGAGAGAAGTGGTGATGAAATAAATAACACAAAGTAAAGCGCCGGGTAACCCACGATGTAAAAATTCGTGAGTTAGGACCGTTACTACTGCTATCAGCTTGGATTATCCACTTCTTATTCTGTTTTCCAATATTTTTTTATTTCTGTCCTGAAACATGCCGCGCAGTAAAAACGGTTTTAATTTTGTATTTTAGAACCAGACTTCTACAGTCGGACTTTTAATTAGCTGCAGTAAAATGACAGCTTATGTGTTACTTAAATGACTGAAATTGGCGTCTTTTTGTTTTTCCCGGCCATTAACCAAATATTGTTTTTGTAGAAGTAAAAAAAATAACATGCAAACGAAACTTAGTTGACATGCATATCTCTAAACTCAGTCCGAAATGAGTTATTAAGAAGTGTCATTTTACTGCAGCTAATTAAAAGTCGGACTACAGTATCATGTGACCTATATAGTTAGTAATCTCTTATGAAAACAATAAGGTACGTTAGTAAAACCACTACTCCTGTTCATTTCCGACTGCATTTACAGATCTCAAATCGGGTTTGGGCGTTTCGCGAGCGATATGATTGTATCAAACGCAAACGAATGGGTAGCAGTACCTTAGTACTTATCTTTATCCAGATCCCTTGATCACTGATCTTTGTGGAGGTGGTCCATATTTTGTAGTGGACTTCTTCTATTTATTTGTTGTGTGAGGAAAAAGGTCACTGGATTATTTTGACGTAAAGACTTGGTTGTTACCGAGACGCTCCTAGGCATGAGTTATGGCCTCTCAAATTTTTGGCTGTACTGACAGGTTTCCTCATCATGATTTCAGCTAAAAGACGTCCACTGCTGGACATAGGCCTCCCCCAAGCACCTCCACTTCGACCGGTTCTGAGCATTTCGCATCCAACGGGTTCCTGCGGCCTTCACAAGGTCATCGGACTACCTTGTGGGAGGCTTTTCAACGCTACGTCTTCCGGTACGCGGTCGCCACTCCAGAACCTTTCGGCCCCATCGACCATCTGTTCTGCGAGCGATGTGCCCTGCCCACTGCCATTTAAGTTTGGTAATTCTTCGGGCTATGTTGGTTGTGCGGATCTCCTCATTTTCCTCCTTCCGGTTTCCTCTATTATGGCATTTTAATTTAAGAATAATAATAATAGAAAGAAAGAAAATACGTTTATTTGCGGCAAACATGACGCATAAAAATAAAAACACAAACAACAGAAAAGCAAAAGTAACAATCTCAGTAGTAATAATCTCTTTATTTCAGAACACAATTCTATAATTACAATGCAATTTACAATAGGTACCAAGATGTTAATAACATAAAAACTTAAAAACTATGTTAATACCAATATTCACAAACTGATGTGAAAGTTTCGATCATTGTCTTTTGATTGACGAACTAATTAGGTAATATCAAATGATCAAAGTCTTTTGTTTGACGAACTAATTAGGTAATGTCGATCTCGACCTTAAAGGTTGTCTTTACTTCATCATCTGCCTAGCCTTTTCCAAGTATGTTGGGTTCGGCTTCCAGTCTAACCTGTTGCAGCTGAATACTAGTATTTTACATGGATCGAGTGCCTATCTCATTAACACACTATTTATACATATTCGTTACTGTTTTTATCTGACATAAATTAATTTATCCATTTAAGTATGCATACACACGTCACGTTGCAGTATAAAACTGATTGACATCCGTCACCTCACACATCA
Source organism: Luperina nickerlii (assembly GCA_963855955.1). Lineage (NCBI taxonomy): Eukaryota > Metazoa > Arthropoda > Insecta > Lepidoptera > Noctuidae > Luperina > Luperina nickerlii. The sequence goes on along the minus strand of OY979675.1, from coordinate 21,187,623 downwards.
GGTCCAGTTGAAAACCAGCGTCAGGCACTAGTTGAGTGGCATTTTTGCTGAATTGGGCCTTTTTGGCGCAGCCGTGAGGCGCACGTTCCTGCTAATTTTCTTACATCGGTCATTACACTTTTTATTAATCTTTTATTTGTTTTTATCTGATGTAGGTATGTATCGAGTGTATTGTGTGTATTTTAGTCTGTGCTAAATAAATATATTTTCTTCTTTCTTTCCATCTGACCTCCACAAGTCGGTTAATGGGTAATACGATATCCATTAACAGAAATAAAAAACTGGTCAAGTGCGAGTCGGACTTGCACACGAAGGGTTCCGTACCACAAGGCAAAAGCGCCACAAAAACACGTTTGTTGTATGGGAGCCCCCCTTAAATATTTATTTTATTCTGTTTTTAATATTTGTTGTTATAGCGGCAACAGAAATACACCATCTGTGAAAATTTCAACTATCACACCATCACGGTTCATGAGATACAGCCTGGTGACAGACGAATAGACGGACGGCGGAATCTTAGTAATAGGGTCCCGTTTTACCCCTTGGGTAGGTACGGAACCCTAAAAAATAAAGGAAAGAAAGAAGAAAAGTTGTATTGACATGTGAAATAACTATCATCTATAATCTTGAAATTAACAGAGATCGAAATAGGTGCTCTATTTCGATCAAGAATACGTTCGCTTTTTCCACAAATCTTGTGGCGTCACCAATACATACGTGCAGGATTAATGTGAGTATCCTTGCATTTTTTGTCACTGAGTACTCAACACTAATCTCAAAGACTACCCCATCTTTGTGAACCCATGCGAACTTTCATAATATAAAAAATAATACCAGAGTGTATGTCGGTGTGTCTTCGCTTCGTCCAGTTTACGGCCGCCAGCATTACGACTATGTAAAATAACGTTTTACTGCGCACCGTACGGAGGGTATGCGTGTGCGCAAGCCATAGATTAGGTGAGGTCTGTAGACATGATTTGACTCGTGAATTATTAAGAAAAAGATTTAGCTAAAATATTATGTGACTGTACCTTTTTTTAGGTGGTTTCGAAGCAATTGATCACGATACTTGCACAACACAATTTGTTTTACATGAAATTCTTTATTTTGCTGATCGGACAAAATATAATTAATTTTGGCTAACTTTTTACAACCATTGCTGTAAGTACTCTCTCGAATTCTCTATTTCAAGAACAAATTATGGCAAATATAATATAAGATTTGAGGGAGCCAAATTACATAATAGTTAACCAAATGATATTATAATGTCAAAATCTATAAACGTCTTTAAAGTTAAACCAAAAATTAATTTAGCAAAAACAGTTTTGTAAAACCTTATAATTGTTGTAAGTGATATTGGATATAACTAATTTAAATAGTCATTCTACCCGATGTTGTACAGACGCCAGCACATCAAGCTACTACAATCTGTCGTATTCCTTTAATAGATTTTCAACTTTATCGCTAAAGCATAAGATTCAAAGTTGATTGGGAAAATTTTACAGTTTCGGGTAGCTTGATGTGCTGGCGTCTGTACCTTTATCATCATCATCTGCCTAGCCTTTTCCCAACTATGTTGGGGTCGGCTTCCAGTCTAACCGGATACAGCTGGATACAAGTATTTTACATAGAGCGACCGCCTATATACTTATTGTACCTTTATTAACTAATAAGATTTTTTGTTTCTCTTGTAAGTGAATATTGTAAAATTCGTTTATAGAAATAAATTCGTGAAACCGAAGTAAATCACACTATAATATTGTAAAGGCGAAAGTTTGTGAGTGTGTGTGTGTGTATATGTTTGTTACTTCTTCACGCTCAAACGGCTGGACCAATTTTGATAAAATTTTGTGTGGAGGTAGCTGACACCCTGGATTAACATATAAACTTTTTATCCCTATATTCCCACGGGATTGACACTCACGCGGGTGAAACCGCGGGGCGCAGCTAGTTATTGTATAAATGCTGTTTCATTACGGTCGGTCATCTTCTTGGCGGAAACTAAGGTTGACAGAGTGGTTAATCCGTAGAAAACTTCACTTCTGAAAACTAAAGGAAATCTACAACGATCTTTTGGCGCTCGAATGACGTTGGGGGGCGCTTTTTGTAAAATTAGTGTAATTTTTTTGTTAAACGTTATGAAAAAAACAAGATGGCGGCGTTAGTTCCGATTTTGGCCACGCGCCAAAAGATTCTTGTACAGCAAAATAATTTGATTTTATATTATCTAAAATTAACCAACATGTCATATATGAATAACTTACAAGATTATTCTAAATATCTCAGCTCAGATGAGTCTAGTGTAGGTCCGGTCAAAGTAGTTTGAAGTGCAGAATGATGGCAAAAACTGTGCTTTGCTGAGGAGTCCTTTGTGTGGAGTCAGGCAAACAATGGCGGCTATAAAGTTCAGGAAATATTAGATCTTGTTTATTCTCGTGAGTATTGAATGATTGCATTCCGGGTTTGATGGGTAGGAGCTAGACAATCAGCGGAAAAAAAAGACAAAAGACATCACATACTCTTAGGTATATGATGCCTTTGCCAATATTACTATTTAAGCAGTATGAAGATGAGTGGGGGTGGGCATAATTGAATAGAATTATGTCAGCATAATAATATACTTAATTTAATAATATTTCGTTATTTGAAAAAAAGTGACAACATTGTTACAGACATACTCAGAGGGTGCCAACGGAACCCAATTATTAAACCTCCGCTGTCCATCCGTCTGTGCGGGCTGTATCTTATGAACCGTAATAGGTAGATAGTTGAAATTTTCACAGTGTGTATTTCTATTGCCGCCATAACAACACGCCGATAACATCATCATCTGTCTCGCCTTTTCTCGACTATATTGTAGTTGTTGTTGTTCAACACGCCAATATATAAAGAATAAAATAAAGTTGAAAATTAAAGCGGGTCTTCATACAAGTAACGTGTTTTGTCCGCGTTTTTTGCCTCGTGGTACGGAACCCTTCGTGCCCGACTCGCACATGCCCGGTTTTTTTTTGAACATATATAAGTAGTGTCTTAAACAAAGGTCCATTTTCCCTGTTCCCTGGCTCCCAAACTAGGTTTATACCTGTAAATAGAGAGTCAGTGCTCCTCCATTAAAAAAATATTACGTGTCTTTGGTTATTATTAATGTAGAGAAAAGGAAAAATAAATGGCACATTATCTTGCAAGAGTTTGCTTTAATTAATATTATCATTTAATATATTACGTTTTTTGATTTTTAATCTAGAGCTAGACTCTAATCTAAAAGTAAACAGCTTTAAATGCAACACCCATTTCAACACGTAATGTACAAATGCCAGCACATCAAGCTACTACAATCTGTCAAATTTATTTAATAGATTTTCAACTTTATCGCTAATATATAAGAATCAAAGTTGATTGGGAAAATTTGACAGTTTCGGGTAGCTTGATATGCTGGCGTTTGTACATGTGAAAAATACAGTCTCATTGAGAACCTCCTTCTTTCTTGAACACAGTTTAAAAGAAATAAAACCCTTCTGATTCTCAGCTAATATTAACGTGAGAACTTATGAACTCTATTTCATATTTCAAAAATTATATAACATACATTAACATCACGCTTGTAACCCCCAAAGGGTTAAGCAGAGGTGTAACTATAGTATACCCACTTTTCGCCAGTAATGTTTAAGTCCCATGTTATAGGGTGTGAGTATGTTGTCATCAACTGGGCACAAAGCACAAATTCAGACGCCGGGCTGCTATTGATACATTCCTGATAAAAAATCCCAACAACGGTTTGGCTAACCTGGGAACAGAACCCAGGACCTCATACTAACGAGGCAGTCTTAAATCATCATCATCATCATCATCATCATCATTTCAGCCGAAAGACGTCCACCGCTGGACAAAGGCCTCTCCCAAGAACGTCCACTGCGACCGGTTCTGTGCTTTTCGCATCCAACGGGTTCCTGCGGCCTTCACAAGGTTGTCAGACCACCTTGTGGGAGGCCTTCCAACGCTATGTCTTCCGGTACGCGGTCGCCACTCCAGAACCTTTCGGCCCCATATGTCCCGTGGGTGTCGTAAAAGGCGACTAAGGGTCGTACCGGAGGATGGGTAGAAGCGTTCTCTATTTAATATTATTCCACCACCATTCCATACTGCGATCGCCAAGCGTGGCGATTATGGCAAACCCCCCCCCCCCCCAAGAATGACAGTCTAAAGTAACTGCATTTAAAACAGAGGCTTCTCGAAACAGACGAACTTTATCGCCTTTTTCAAAGCCCGACACTCTTTCATAACGAATTGTTTTACCCTGAATGCCCCATGAGACTGGCTTATGTTCTTGTAGTAATGGATTTAATTATAGTTCAGGAAATAGATGAAAATCTCATGCACTGCATGTGGCATAATATATCACTTCAGTTGTTAACGTTTTAAATACCTTTGCGAGACATAAAGGTAATCCGGAGTTATTGTTAGTACTTGTAAAAGTAACAAAGTTGTGTTTAACTTTCATAACCGAAGAAGGAACAGTTAGGCGAAGAACAGTTGTTGTAATACCTATGTGAAGACCAGGATAATTAGCAGTATTCTTTCACAATTGTGAAAAATATTACTTTTAGCTCTTCTTGAGATTTTATTGGATTCAATTATTTTACACCAATAAGTACAGCATATTATTACGTCTAGAATAAGCGGTTAATTTGATCCATTTTCGGTAGTATTTCTTACTTTAATTCTTGATATTAATTCAGATTCATTACAGTTGTAATGGCAATCATGTCATTTATTTATTGGTTTGTATTTTATTATGTTATTTATCTTTTAAATAGATTGTTTTATATTTTGTGAATGTGAGAAAGTTGTAGGCCTTGTAGACTGTAGATTTGTAGACCATTTTCTATTTTGTTAAGTACCTGATACTTGTGGCCAGGCCTACGCTGTCCTCTCATACCTGTTAACACTGTAATTTGAAAACATTGTAAATGCCAATTATTTTTAAAAGGGTAACCGTGAAGTTTCTTGCCGGCTCTTCTCCATAGGAAACGACCAATAATTAGAACCGTGCACCTAGATTATGACGTTTCATAAGTGCCCATGTAGGTTTATGTGAAATAAAATATTTTGATTTGAATTTTGGCTTTGAATTTCGCAGTAGTTATCTAAACTAACTAAACATTAATCTGTAAATGCATCCTTTATATTGGAAGAATAATGAGGGGTTTTAGATGCTAGAAAAATATTTTGTCAAACACAAGACCGTAAATGAGAGATGACTTAAGGTTACTTGTAAATCCAATAATAAACCATTTATTTTCAGGTAACAAAGACCCATATACACACCTTAACCTACGTATACATAATAATATAGTAAAAATTTTGTTAGTAAATAAAACTTAATAACTGTGTTAGTATCAGTTAGTTGCACTAAGTCTTTGTGCATTGCGGTGGCACTTATCTGCGAAAGCGGCGGAATACCACATCCTGCGGCCAAAAGCTTTCCTCCGTCACCAGGTGCAGGTAGCATGTTGGTATGCGCACCACAAACGCCTTAAAGTTGACGTTGCGATGCGACTCCAGCAGCTGTACTCTCGGCGCGTTCTGCAACCTTTGGCGCACGTACGTCACGATGTCTTCCACGTCAGTGGTGTAGTGGAGGCGGGAAATATACACCGGAGTATTCGGCTTCGCAGCACGCAATTTATCGTTGGGCTCCGTAGGAGCCTTGCCGCAGCGGTTCTTACAGCTACTCTGTCGGCGCTTCCTCCTTACCACCGTCACGAAGCCGTCATCATCAGCCCGGCCCGTTTCCTTTATAGGCACGGGTTCTGCGGAGCGAGCAGTGGGGGTGCTCACAGTGACCAACGGGTCAGATGGTCACTTCGGTTGGGCAGCGCTACGGGGAGGAGCTGTGGGGATGGGAGCGGGGCTACGAGGCTTGCAGCGCGCATCGTAGATTCAGCAATTGGCGCCGGCGACAAAATTGCTGACGGAAAACTCATGACCGGTGTATCTAGGCAGCCGACACCTCGGCGTATTTACATTGCTTACACGTGCCGGTGACCCAATTAACGACACAGTTGCGCAACTCATCGAGTTCTGTGCGCAGGTCTGCGACGGTGATCTGGGATGTCTCCAACTTCCTCTGCACATCAGCTAGACTAGCTTTCAAAAGCAGAATGTCCTTCAACAGGCTCGTAAGGTCGACGTAGTCGAATGTGACTGGAGGTAACTTGTTCAGATCCCTCGCCACAAACGTCGGCACGTCGTCAGGGTCGGTAACTTTCAGAGGCGTGATGATATCTTGCACACTTTTCTTTGTCCCGTCGCGCCGACGAGACACCATCTGGTCGATTTTATTAAGCGACCGGAACAGCAGGAGCTTTGCAGCAGCAATGTCGTCCTCACTGAAGTTCGTTATACAGATCTGGATAGCGGACACCTCGTCCATCACGTCCAGTTTCTGCTGTAGGAACGTCAGCAGTTCATTGGCCAATGGCTTGGATAGTTGGACTGAAAATCGTAGCTCAAACTCTTTGGAGACAACGGGCACTATCGACCGACATCTATCATATAATATCACTAAACAAAACCAAAGCCGGGTCATCGAACCACAAGTGTCATTAATGATGAGTTCTCGCGGACAACTAAAGCGGGGCGTTGGGCGAACCGTCACGCCTTTTAGTTGAGCCAAACACGCTCCACAAACATGTTGGACAAATGTTTGACCAACGGCCGGTACAAATTTCTATGTCGGAACTGTCGCCCTGTTGACGTTGTGGGAAAATCTTTGATGGATCGTACGTGCAATGTTATCAGGTCAGTCTGTTGGTGATGGGATTAAGGTGCTGGTATAGACATAACACTAGAGGGTTATGGTGACAAAGCAGAGGTATGTACAACGGAAAACAAGGTTAGAGTAGTGTCGGCTGAACATTACACGGATTGTAGAATACATGATGTATGCTGTGACTCTGGGATGGAGTATACCCATTAAAAATCTCGATGAAGCCTTTCACTAAAGGGAATGAAAAAATAAGCATTGAGGAGACAAGAAAACAATGAAGAAACGAGATATGTACGTACGAGTACTTTCAAATAAGATTGGCGGTTACGCCGACTTGGCAAAAGTTATGCTGCGCAAAAACTGACACTGTAGCAGGCAAAAAATCACTTTCTGAGAAAATTTGCTATTTCACTATCCTAATAATTGTCGTCATAATATTAGAATAGTAAATACCCATCAAAGGTCATTCACATGACAAGCTCGTCAACCGTCAAGCTCGTCTTAACATCTCATCAACAGACAGCCATTGAGACAGGCGCCACACGACAAACCATTTCATTACAATCTTAATGGCATAATGGGAACACAATACATTGCAATTAATTTTCACTAACACGAAACCCTTTTAATGACCCACCATTGGAAAAACCAACTCTACTTCAACCAAGTCAGAGTTGAAATTAGCTTAAGAGATGACGTTTTAAAGATGGGTTTTTGAGCAGCCAAGGTAAATACACTACCGTGATACTTAATGCTGTGTCAATAGTAGTTGTTTATACTGAGCTACTGCTCTTAATGTGGGCTACCTTAACAAAACGGATTTGTTTTTTGATGCTAGTGGGTTTGTGGACGAGAGTTTACGTGGCAAATCTTTATGTTCCTTTTTTAAGTTGAGTATAATATTGAGATGACTAAGATAATGATGTATTAGTGATTTGATTGGGATATTTCCTTTATTGGAAGTTATGGCTACCTGTGTGTGTTTTATGTTTATTTTGGTACCTAGGTAAGTCTTTAGTTTTATAATTCTGCTATCATTTTTCTTATTAAACTTGCTTAGATTAAAACAGCCGGCCTATTCCGTAAAATCTCACCAAGAAATCTTAGTTGAAGTGAGCTTGAAGTGAATAATCATCAGGTGAAATGACAGCTCACTTTACCTAAGTTTTCATGGTAAGATTTTTACAGAATAGCAATACTGATTACAATGTAGCTTACCCAGAGATCGCTATATTTCACACCCAATAAGAGGAAATAAAATGGCAATCAAAGAAGTAACGGACCCCTTTCCCCTTCGTGCTAGTCAATAGAATACGTATTTACAAATCCCAAATACTACCGCTATAACTTCTTATAGTAGGTACTAGTTTTAAACTTAGACCAATGAAACACGTACAGAAATCATAAGCGTGACTCTATCCAACAAATCATTACACTCAAACCGATACAAATGAAATCAATACATCGCTTAACCGATACCGAATGAAAATCGATAACTTTCGCCGAGGGCGCGCTTTGATAGAAGCGAACAAATATCGGCCGTGCCCAAATATAATGCAATAAATATAATTTATAATGTTTATACGGAGTTATCTCGAGCTACGATCGCGGAGACGCCCGACTTCGACCGATCGTCCGGCTCGGTACAGAGTAGTGTGTGGATACAGACACTTCGTTTAGTGGGTGTATTTGGGTTTTATATTATATATTTATCATGTTGGCAACATACATAGTCTTCTCATTATTAAGTTTAATAGTAGAATTCATTTGATTTCATGTAGTACTTAACTGGTTGAGCATTTTAATTTTATTTTGTCCTCCTAAAGGTATGATTCCGATCTCTGCCGCAGCACTATTGGTCCCCATATATTATATTCTCTACAGGTTTATATGAGATTATATTCCGAGACTAATACTGCGCGACATTGTTGCGTCACATTGCTGTTGTGCTCGGAATGTAATCTCATATAAACCTATAGAAAATGTATGGCGACCAGCAGTGCGATTCTGTAACCATCTCACCGTGAAAACTTAGGTGAAGTGAGCGTGGAGTGAGCTGTCAATTGTGTCAATTCCTAGCAAAAACAAATCACTTCACCTAAGTTTTCACGGTGAGATTTTTACAGAATCGACCAGCTGTAGTGACGCGGCAGCACTGCTGCGGCAGCACTGCTGCGTGCAGCGTTTTTCGCAATCATACCTTTACGGTTCTAAATCTATGTTTCCCAATACGTAAACCCTTACAAAAAATATAAAGCATAACATAATCAGCCTATAATTTTCCCACTACTGGGACACAGGCCTCCTCTCGTGAGAGAGTGGGCTTTAATCTACCAACTAAAAATATATGTTTATACCTAGTAGAATATCGTATTTTTAATCTATTTTAACTGGCAGTTCTTTTAAATCATTTCATTGGTTTGCTTGAATTCAGTTTATTTAGTTCAAGATTTTTATTTATTAGGGGCGAATGGTACGTTAACCAATGACATAATTTGGCAAAGAATTCCTTTGCTAATTGAACAAAAAATATTGGTTTCAGATCCCTATGAACTACGTTGTTACTTAAATCATCTCTTTAGCATAAACCTCATTCATCATCCACGCAGCACTACTCTGTGCAAACTATAAAAGAAATAAAATCGTTACGTGTTACATATGACCTGGGCAGACCGAGTCAGGTTGTACAAATATATCTTTAATCGTACTTAAAGAAATTCATAATTAAATAAACTAATTTATGGACAGCCCCGGCCTCTTGGGCGACTGACCAACTAATGCATATTTTTTGATAATTATTGCATCGTATTATATTACAAGACATCGATATATTAATATTTTTTGTTGGATTAATATTGTCGGTTTGTGTGTTTTAGGTTTTATTGGATTTTCATTCAAGTTAGAGGTCAGTGTTTTAGCTGACCGATTTTAAGCTAGCTGTGAAGATAGTTTCTCCATTTAATGTTCTAAAGAAAGACATACGCCTGAAAGACATTTTTTACGTATTCCAAAGGAACTGTGTGAGATATACAGTATGTTAAATAACAGAGGGCGTTCCCTTAAACTCGTTAATCTATATCATTAATAGATCAAAATAAAAATATCAGCATAGAAATATAAGCATAAAATAATCCGAATTCAAAAAAAAAAAATTAATTGTCAATAAATTCGAAACCTCCTGTTTAAAATCAAAATAGTAGCGCGGAATAGTATTCGTAGTAGTAATGCCCAAACGCAATACGCACGTTGCTGGCCGAGCGTTTCCGAGAGTTCACGAAGCGGAGTGAGACGGCCGCCCCGCCCCGCCCGCACCCGCGCCCGTCATTCATAAATAAATTCCGACATTGCTGTCCTTCAAGTACGCGTGTACAGAGTGTTTCTTTAACGTATCAATTTACGATTTTTAGTGAATATTTTAATATAAAAAAAAATAAAAACATTTTATTTTCGAATGGTAATATTTTTTTTAGCATGTATGGATGCTATACTATTGCGGGTTAACGGGAACGCCCTCTGTTAGTTAACATACTGTATGTGTATGAAAACAAATTCATGTTTTAATAAAATTAATTCTGTCCGTATTTGGGCTCATGAAACTTTTAAATAGTGATAATAATTGTGAAGTTTCAGGCTGAAAAAGTTTGGTGAAACATTTACAAGCAAACCCATTATCCCAAACTAGTATTGCACTTATTCGCAATAATCTACAAAGACAAGTCGCGGAAGCCCTAGCTTTGGTTACGAAATTGTATTATTTATTAATTTTTCATACTTATGACCAGTTTCTCGCCACGATGTTGCACGGAGCTCGAATATCGCTCGTATTTATATGAGACATCGTATGGGAAAACGGTGTTAACTCGGCTTTTTATCATTTATTTGTTTCTTGTACCCTTTACTTAATTATTAATTTGCGTAGGTATTGATTTTATAGCTAGTGACAAAGTTGAAAAGGATATTTGTGGCTGGGAAGTTTTCCTTTTACTTTTGTATTTCATTGAGTTGTAGGGGCTTTTTGTAACTCTTCGTCGCTTGAGTTATGTATGTATATTCTAAGGAGAGGATCCATCTCTAGGTCTTCGTAACAAAAATCTGTATTAATTACTTTTTATTTAAACTAATATTTCAACTTTTATTGTAAATTAAACGCTTTCGAAATTTTGTATTCATAAATCTAATTATTTCGTCTAAAAACATGACCTTTAGCTCAGGCTTACACCTCGTTTGATCAACAACAGAGAGGCAATTCTAGTAATTTTAAGAATGTTAACAGCAGTCTAATCTCAGTCTCAATCTGTCAAAAATCCCTCTAAATTCCATACATTTTTGACAAGTCTTTGACATTGATTGTCGCTGAGATGAGATTGCGAATTTTGAACGTTTTTAATTACTGGAATTGGCCTACAGGTATCTCAGTTAGTATATCTGTCCCGATTGATCAGTATTTCTTTGTTTACGAACAGGTGTGATTTTCAAGCCGCAGCATTTTATTTACCTTGACCTTGAAGCACATCCCTAGTTTAGAACAAAAAAAAAAAGACAAATGAAGGTACATTTTATTATGAAAAATGTCTCAACCAATAAAATGGAATGCAAGATTACATTTTTCCCAAGATATAAAGGTCAAGATAGTGATATGAAAATAAATTTAATTAACCCTAAAACGTCAAAAACGAAAGGTTCCGAGAAACGCGCGGACACCCGAATCGAGCAGCACCATCGATTATAAAATCGGATAAATTGAAACAATCGTTTATCGCGACGAATATAATGTTACATCCGTTCGAATGGATTCTCTCGATTGTAATCGATTCCCGAGCGTTGTCGTGTTATTATTATTGATATTCGTGTTAACACGATCTAAAATAATCGATATCTTGGTGTACCGATCTTTAGTGACGTGTGGCTCGGAACGGGAACTTTTTTTATCAATTGGTTTTTGGCTTTGTCCTTTGTTATTAGATGATTTGTGTTATTATCCGATATACTTTTTTGTTTGCTGGTCTATAAAGGATCGGTCAGCTGCTTATTATACATAGATACAAACATAAACTCACACCTTCTTCCCATGGGGCTAGGAAGACACTACAGAACGCCACCTGCTACGATCATTACATACTCCTGTTTATTATAAATAGACAGAAAAGGTATGCATTACACACTCGACCAATATTGTTGTACATATACAGGAAAGCTGGGTATAAACCATCATTGTTACGCCAATTCATAATCATAATAATAAAGTTTATATGTGAAACATAGGTATACAATAGGTCATACATATAAAATAGAACCATTCACGATCGTATATAAAATAGTATCATTCACGATCGCTTTAGTTTTGTTGAAGTTTATTGGCGTAAACTTGACGCAGAGAAAGACCACAAGAACAAGTACGCACGGGGTACGTCAAAGAAATAACACAAAAAAGAATAAGTACGTACGTAAGACGTATTGACGACTAATCCAAGCTGAATTATTAAGGCGACTACATGACCTAAAGCGCGGTCTTTGTCGGACTGCATAGAAAAGAAAGAGAAGCGCGATGACACAACGCTGGTAATTTATTGCAAAATATGAAGGAATTATATATTTACAAAAAATCTATTGTTCGGACTAATAATTAAAACACTAGTCCTTTAGTAAGTCGCTCGTAGAATAATCTGAAAAAAAAAAATCAGAATGATTGCATGTATATTAGTATGATTTTTATGGTAAAAAGAAAGTTTTTAGAGGTATCTTCATGATTTTTTTCTATCGTATGAAATTTGTTGTACCTATTATGTTTTCAACGCACTCTCTACCTAGCATATATTTATTTATTTGCTCAATTTATTACCTTAAGTATACTTATAATATGATATCCTGAAGAATATCATAATTTTTTCTGATTTTGTTTACTGTAGTCGATCATAAACTTTTATTGTTTCCTAACCATGCGTTTTTTTTTGTGTTTAGGTCCTGTAAGCCCCACAAGTTTATCTACAAGACTTACATTGCAATCAAAAACATACAAAGGAATTTCTTCATTGTCAAGCAAGGCTTTACTCGTCTCGGTATATGACCATTAAAAATATAAAATCTTACGCATTGCCAAGTTTGAAGTAACTATTACGTGACATTTGTTTCTATAAAATGTGTCCACACCAAGTATTTCCAATAACAATGTAAAGCTTTTAAGGTTTCGGAGTATCTTCATTCACACGTATGGCTTTCATACACAACTAAAGAACCAATCCCGTTCGATACGAACACATCGCCATTTTGGATTTATTTCATGGTACAGACGCCAGCACATCAATCTACCCGAAACTGTCAAACTTTCCCAATCAACTTTGAACCTTATGCTTTAGCGATAAAGTTGAAAATCTATTAAAGTAATTTAACAGATTGTAGTAGCTTGAAGTGCTGGCGGCTGTACATTTAATGTTTCTAATTTAAAAAGTCCTTTAGAAGTCAGGGAAAATCGACCCCACATTTTCCGATTCTACAAAACAGACGTTATTATTGTCTAATAGGAGAACCCGTTAGCTTTAAGACGTAGCCATTACTAAAGCATCGTATTGTCTTCCCTAGGAAACAATAATTTTCAAAATATAGTAACGTATCAAATACCTTTTCGAGTAACATCATTTAAAATGGAATTGACTTTACGATCTCTCCTAGAACCTTTATGCTTCTGCCCACCCGGTGCGGTTTGTTTCCAGTTGATCCAAAGTAGGATTTATGTCTGTAAAACTATTTTTAAGAACACAATTTCTTAGCCTTTTTGGACCTCACTGGGAACTCAGGTGTTGACTTCGCAAGTTTCAATTAATTGGTGCGTTACGCCAATGGGTAAGCAAACTATCAAAGCATAAAAAAATCTTTGGAGATTGTTTTATAGGTACTTATATTGGAAGACCTTTAGACAGTTAACCCTCAGTTTTTCACTTTCAAAATAAAAAAATTAAATCGACTTCAAAAAGAAATTAACTCAAAATTATGAAATAACTTTAATTTCGGAAGTCGGCGGCAAAAAACTAAAATTGAAATACAGATCTCAAGACACCGACTTCCGAAATTAAATTATTTCATAATTTAGAGTTAACTTTTGAAGTGAAAACTTCTTTAGCATCGTTGTGATGTGAAAGTTTATGAAACGAAAAAGCAACAGTAAAAAGAGACATGTAAGATTTAACGTGGGAGAAAATGAGATAGGAAGCATTATACAGTGTTTTTGTTTTTTATTAGTACAAATGACATCACATTTAATGGATGTGTGGATGTAGACGTGGTCGTGGACGTGGACGTGCGTGCACGTGGACGCGGCCGTGGACGTGGACGTGGCCGTGGACGTGGACGTGGATGTGGACGTGGACGTGAACGTGGATGTGGATGTGGATGGATGGATGGATGGATGGATGGATGGATGGATGTTCTTTAGCATCGTTATGATTTGAAAGTTTATGAAACGAAAAAGCGACAGTAAAAAGAGAGATGTAAATTCATAAGATTTAACGTGGGAGAAAATGAATACAGTATTTTTTAAGGTTTATCTTCTACCACGTGTGAATTGCACACATGCTGTTTCTTTTTTAAGTCGATTTCATCATCATCATCATCAGCCTATAATGTTCCCACTGCTGGGACATAGGCCTCCTCTCAGTGAGAGGGAGTGGGCCGTAATCCACCACGCGGGCCCAGTGCGGGTTGGTAGATGTCACATGCCTTCGAATTTTCTGGTTCTAGGACATGCCGGTTTCCTCACGATGTTTTCCTTCACCGTTTTGTGAGCAGTGGTGATGAAATAATTTACACAAAGTAAAGCGCCTGTCTGGGTTCGAACCTACGACCTACAACTCGTAAGTTAAGTCGGTTTAATTTTTTTAAATTCCTTTTTGTTTTCGTAATTTTTAATTTTAAATAAAAACTGAATTATTTGTTCGTAATAAGTAGGTAACAGTTTTGTTGTTTTCCCTTTAACACTTCACCCGTAGCTCGTATCAATAAGCCAGGCCATCACACTTACACGTATTACCCCATTATCTTGAAAATTACTGAATCGATTTTGAAACTTGCACTATTCCCTAAGTTGAAGTAAATGTAAGCCAAAAAAAAAGTTACGATCCGATTAATAGTTGCGGAGAAATGAGTGGACAAACATACATACATACATTTATAAAATGTTGTATATTTGGCTGCCAGGCTCAAATGGGATTGGGCGGGTCACATCAGCCGCATGCACGACGACCGCTGGGCAAAAATCTCCACACAATGGGTGCCTGAAGATGGACGGCGCCGCCGAGGCCGGCCCAGAAAGAGATGGCGAGATGACCTGGACGCGTACCGCGAGGGCTGGTTCGAGGTGGCGCGGGAAAAGAGTTCCTGGAAGGATTTGGGGGAAGCCTTTGCCCAGCAGTGGGACAGCATAGGCTAATAAAAATAAAATTGTTTGGAAGCCCTAATAGATTGTCATATGTGAATATGCAGTTCCAATAATTTTATTTTATTTATTTGGGTAAATAAATAATAATATTACTTACATACATACGTGTCAAATTGATAACCTCCTTTTTTTAAGTCGGTTAAAAATTACCACGTTTTATATTAAAAAGCATATCAAAGCTTATTTGGAAATGAATTAGAAATCAATTGGAAATAACCCTCCAAAGACGTTTAAGTTGAACATAATATGGACGATAAAAACGATAATTATTGAATATACGCCATATTTAGTTATACCAAACATGATAGTCCCATTAAAATTATTAATAATTATTTAACTGTAAATTATCTGTAAGTGTTAATTGGTCACCATTCTCGTTTACAGGTTAAATGCCTTTTTGGAGGCTTATACTAAAGGTTAGGTCAGACATAGCAGCAAAATAATCGAGCACATTTTCATTAAAAATGAAATTTTACTAAAAAAAAAAAAAAAAAAAGAAGAAAATGTTTATTCTGCACAATCAAAACGCACATTTGTATACAAAAAGATATAAAATATACACATACAACGTAGTCAAGTCTCGTAAATGGAGTTCAAAATAGCAAGCAAGCGTTGCACCCATGTGGCGCGAGCAAGCTAGAGTTTGCTCGAGCATTTTATCGTTCTGTCTATACTAACCTTAAAGCTGAGATTTGCTTTGTTGAGCTGAGCTGCGCTTTCAAAGGATTTCCAGGAATTTCCACATAGAATTTAATATTTTCCTAAATAGGTTGTTATGGCCAAAGGTCATAGGTTAAAACCATATAAATCGGAATGTCTACGTTTTCTCTGGAATTGTCTATGGGCTCTTAATTGCTCTAAGAGGGTTAATGAGGTATTTCAGTTTGTTCATAACATTTCAGAATTATGAGGGTCATTTTAAGACAATAAATTAATCTAGCCAGCATATGGTTATAGTTTCTAATGTTGCTTTGGAACTGCAATTTCAATAAAACGATACTTTATGGGAAGGTGTTAAGTATATCTAATCGAAACCTAATGTTATTAGTTTACTAGCAGCCCCGACAGACGTTATTCTAACAAAAATTCATACAAAAAATCTATAGAAAAAGCACTATAAAATTATTCCGTATTTTCCAATTTACCCGCCAATTTTTTCCAAGTTTCCTTTCCATACAAACCTAATCAGCCTATTACGAACATTTTAAAACAAAAAAAAACGCTCCATACATTTTGACTGCGTAGGTATTGTACTTTCCATGAACCAGCAGATTTTTTTGATAACTGACGAAAAATGTCGACGCCTTTTACAGTTTGTTCATCGATGTCCTGGCACCCTGTATAAGGGAAATGCTAATATAACTATAGAGGTATGAGGAACAGGGTGTAAAGTTCACTCATACTCTATAGAAAAGGGAGGATCCTCCGACCAGACGGGTGTTGTGTCTGGCGGGCAACTGCCCGTTGATTCATTTCGGGCCGTTGTATCTATGCTAGTTGCGCGGTAAACTCTGCTTGCGCGATGCAGGATTTGCGTGACGTCAGTATGACGCGTTGTTTTGCATGTGGCGTTGTAGATACCGCTACATAACTCATGTTACTTTCATACTTTTCTCTATCTTGGTATATATACCAGCAGCGCCCCGCGGTTTTACCCGTGTAATTTTCGATCCCGTGGGAATATCGGGATAAAAACTATCCTAATAGATGTCCTTCCCCGGGATGCAATCTATCTCTCTGCCAAATTTTATCGAAATCTCAAAATCTGTTCAGTGGTTTAGGCGTAAAAAGGTAACACACAAACTGACAGACAGAGTTACTTTTGAACGCAGCATCAAATACACTCGTGCAAATTACCCACCTCAGGGCAACCGAGTGTTAAGAACTGAAGATAGATAACTTTCCCGTTTCATTCGTAAAGTATGTGGGTTCGATTCCCAGGCGCGGACAGCGGTGTCAAAGGTGGGTGTGCGTAAAAATGGTCGGGCGATAGCGGTGACACCTGCGCGGGCGCAGCGTGCGTGCGGTCGAGGAGGATGGGGTTATGTGAGGAAGAGGCAGTGGTATACAGTGGGACAATAAAAAAGGTTTAAAATAATCATTAGGAGCAATTTTCATGATTGTGACATTTCCCTGCAATTTTTTAATCCGGATATGCCTAAGGGTCTAAACAGATGGACTGCATATTAGCTGCAACATCGCAGTTTGGATGCAGTTGACTTAAGGCGCCACTAATCGATATTTTTTCCATACAAATTTTGGGAGAGTATTATTCCACTGTTTGACATTGTGCATCCAAAGTTAAACATGATATCGTTTTGACTTATTATTAATTTTGTCTTTACGGAAACTTCTGTTTCCGTAAAGACAAAATTATATAAAAATAATAGTAAAATAAAAAGCCATTAAAAAGTTATGAGCCAACAAACATTCGTTTTTCTTGCTATTTTTAACGTAAATTTGGGTGTAAATAAGTAATAAATGAACTGTAAAATCTTCAAAATAAAGTCGGTACCGACAAAGCTCAGTTATCGAAGAGTTTAATAAAATTTATTAATAATTGATTTACGAGTATGCAGTGGTTTTTCATAAAACTCGATTTTCTAAAGCACTTTTCGATTTTTTTACGTGCCTTTCAGTTCGGAACAGTGTTTCTGTATGTGAGAACTAGACATTGTGCGTGTAGACTAGCGTCTAACTGCTCATCACTGATACTATCTCTGTCGGACACGAAGCCAGGTGAGACAGCGAGCTTTTTGGCCATGACCACCAGTGAGTTCGAGCTCGCGACTAGTTTACTCTTAACTGCTTCGAAACCTACCTAAACCTAGTTATGTAGATTGCATCCAAGCAGCGATGTTGCAAAGTGTGTCAAAGAGGACCTCCAATCTTTAACATTCTACTCTGTTCCAATAATCAGACCACAGTCATGGTAGGAATAGGAAGGGAATACCTTTCCTATCCCTACCACTATAACTGTTCAATTAGGAATAGTACAGCTTTCTGTTAATATGTTGAAACATGATCATCATCGTTCTCCCAAATTATTTGGGGTCCGCGCAACATCTGTTTTTCCCCCAAACATCTCAATTAGTCGTCATCTTGGCAGTCACCCCTTTCTAATAATGATGACAAGATCCATATGTTTATTTTAGTCCACCTAATTTGGTATTTGGATTGGTTACGTAAGTACGTTTTGGTACTTCCGGCAGAACAGAAAACTCGAACAGCACGATGTTACGGCACATTTTCCAAAGTACCACTCAATATCCTTCCTGCTCCACTCCCATATTCCACCCTCCCAAAGTGTAAAGGTGAGTCGCATTCGGTCCACGATAAATGCCGTCGGTCAGAAGCGACGCACGCGCAATACATCACCGCGCATAACAAATGTCGCCCTTACGCTGAACATTCGCCACACGACACGTTTGCGGGTGACTGATGATCGCGAGTTATTGTCGTGTAAGGTCGTGTAAGGTAAGGTAAGGTGTAAGGTAAGGTAAGGTTGTCGTGTAAGGTAAGGTAAGGTGTAAGGATTTTATGACCGTAAGAGGTATGAGGAACAGGGTGTAAAGTTCACTCATCCTCCATAGAAAAGGGAGGATCTTCCGACCAGACGTTGAGTCTGGCGGGTAACTGCCCAATGATTCATGTCGGGCCGTTGTCTAAACGTTAGTTGCGCGGTAAACTCTGCTTGCGAGATGCAGGATTTTGTGTGACGTCAGTATGACGCGTTGTTCACATGTGGCGTTGTAGACACCGCTACAACCGTTTTGTGATGGTGCTTTAATTTGTAATTCAGGCTTCCAAACGGTCTGTAAAAATCTCTCCGTGAAAACGTAGATGAAGTGAGATTGAAGTGAGCGGTCTTTCCACCTGATGATAGGAATTGAGACTATCGATAGCTCACGAGATTTATTGTATAGAATATATCGGCAATTTTATAAAGTTTTTTGATGTAGATTACAAGTTCCTTAGTTATTATGTTGTTGTTCCCACAGCATTTCTTGAACGAGGTATTTTCTTACCTTTCCTTTGAATTAAAAATCATACCATGTCATATAATACATTCAGTTTTATTTCCGCATAGCTTAAGGGCGTTTTTGCAACAGCACGCACCAATATTATAACTACATGGACCCAGTAAAACGGAGTCATTGTATGAATTCTGACGTTAAATCTGTAAACAGAATGGCGCCATGATGCAACTTTTGACCTTGACAGGCCTATAACCGCACTCAGCTACAGTTGACTCCAATATGATAAAGCAATAAACACACATGACTCGGTCGTTGGTTCGAAGCCAGGCAGGCGCTTTATTGTTGTAAATTATTTCATCACAGCTGTTCTCAAAACGGTGAAGGAAAACATCGTGAGGGAACCGGCATTTCCTAAAACCAAAAATTCGAAGACATGTGACTCTGACCCGCATTGGGCCTGCGTGGTGGATTCTCACCGAGAGGAGGCCTGTGTCCCAACAGTGGGAAAATTATAGGCTCATTATGCTAAACACACATGACTGAAGGTACACTCAAAAGCAATATCTCCAATAAGCATTATGTTCATGAGTAATGGTGTATTAACATAATAAGACGAAGGGCGTGTGTTAGTACTGTCATATGATGCGATTGTTTGTCAATATGAATCATACTCGATCGGTTCTCTTGTGAAAGGTAAGATCTTTGTCTAAGTGAAACAAGCATTACCCTTGATCCGATGAACTCAATGCTGAATAAGTGGGAAGACTAATTAATTCTACGACTTAATAAACGATTGCAAATTAAACAGTCTTACTTACTAAACAGTCTCTATAAAGATAATTGTACTCCTTCTGTGGGAACCTGGACTGGCAAACCTTAATACAGGTTACCATGTAACCTAGCTAGGGAGCATAGTCAGCCTATAAAATTCCCACTGCTTTTTTTTTTCAGGATGGGAAATCATCAAATGACCCCTCCCGCTCTGGGTGGAGCGGACGGGAGTGTCAGACTCTTACTGACTAAAACCCACCCGTGTTCCTTCCTTAGCCCTTTATGTTCCGGGCCAGCGGTAACCCTTTGGGACAATCCTGCTGAATGTTCCCACTGCTGGGACATAGGCTCCCTCTCTTCGAGAGGCAGTGGTCTAGTAATAATCCACCACGCCGGCCCAGTGCGGGTTGGTAGATGTCACATTTCTTAGAATTTTTGGTTCTAGGACATGCCGGTTTCCTCACGATGTTTTCCTTCACCGTTTTGAGAGCAGTGGTGATAAAATAATTTAGACAAAATAAAGCGCCTGTCTGGGTTCGAACCTGTGACGTACAACTCGTAAGTCGCGGCCGTTACCACTGAGCTACCACTGCTCACCTAGCTATTTGAATGCTAACCTAAAAATTACTATAAATTACTACGTACTTAGGTCTGAGGCATGAAGTCCGCCTTTATACCTTTTATGTAGCATAACCCTTAATAAATAAATTAAATAAATATTAGAAACATGAACCTATTGAGATTGTAGTCGCTGAAAATATCGCTGGCCCATTCCAAATACGAACTACTATTTAGCGCAAGAATGAACGAAATTTATTCCTTTTCTCTTTCTGCCACTGTCCACTATCATCATCTCCCGAGCCTTTTCTTAACCGGATTCAGTTTAATACCATAGTATATAACGTGGCAAGGACATCAACGCGCAAACCATAACCATTAATTCAGCACATGATTCTAAATCCCCTAGCGTAGAACTTGACGGTTATAAAAAAAAATCAGCTTTTTCATAGAAAAGTCCAACAAAACCTATATACACGGTCAAAATCGAACAGATTTTTTTTTAACAACCCTCAAAAAATTTTAACGTAGGTTTCAGAATCATGTACTAAATTCATGATAACAGAAGGCTAATTAATTCTCGTAGTTTAAAACGTTAAAAATGTAGTCGCAGTCTGATCTCCGCGACAAAGAAACGACAAAAAACTGTCAAAAATGTAAGGAAATTAGAGGTTTTTTTGACGGATTCAGACTGTGAACGTTCTTAGAATTACGAGAATTGCCCGTCAGGTTGCACGTTGATATCCCAGCCAGCCTGTACCTATTACATGGAACGATTGCCACAGCACTGTTGTGACAGCTGTCAGTCGTTCTACCATCGGATCCGTCAACATCTGCAATATAAGCATCAAATTACACGTTTAGCCTTAAATGTAAGTAACGTAAGTACAGATGCCTGCCTACACGCTTACTACAGCTTAGTTAGGCGCTCGCGCTGGTGGGCCGTCGATATGGAAGCGTTACTCACTGCGGTTAGAACAAAGGCGTCTGCGGAGCCGACAGGACAATCACTTTCATTTGTTTATGGCTCTGTGATCAATATAGGGATTCCCTGTCGTTATTGTTGTTGAATTAATCAGCTATGTTGGATGGAAGCGCGTATTTGAATCTATATCGTGTAATTGTCTTGATCAAACGGGCAAATTTTTTCGCTAGATTTAAAACTGCATGTGTTGCATATTGTGAGAATATATTATAAATACTCTTTATTATCTACAGTCAACAAAAGAGATATGTATGCAGGATATAGTTGAAGTTTAGTAAGAAACCGATAGTAGTTCTCGAATAAAATTTAATTTTATTAATAGAAAACGAACAGCTCATTTATCAAATGAAATTTCAGACGACAAGATCCATCGGTTTCTTACTAAACTTCAACTATATCCTATTCTTAACTGATTCTGATTCTGCATTCTTAACTGTTTTGTTGACTGTACACCATACTTATTACAGATATCATCATCTGCCAAGCCTTTTACCAGCTATGTTGGGGTCGGCTTCCAATCTAACTGGATGCAGCTGAATACCAGTATTTTACATGGAGCGACTGCCTATCTGACCTCCACAACCCAGTTACTGGGTAATACGATACCCTCTGGTAAGACTGGTTGTCTGACATTCGGGCTTCTAACTATCTGTAACGACTGTCAAAGGTCCACAAATGACAGCCGGGACCAACAGCTGTTGGTCCCGGCTATCATTCGTGGCACGTTAAGCACGTTAAGCTTTAACGTGCTTTCCGAGGCACGGAGAGGTCACGGCATCTAAATATGGTAATTGTTACAGATATAATTGTAGAAATTTTACAAGATACAATGGGCGGTCTTATGGCTAAAAGCGATCTGTTAACCTTTGGATGGATTTAGTGAGAAAGGAGAGACAAAACTGTTAGATGCGTTTTCTTTATAGGTTTAAGAGAAGAATGTGTAAGTGTGTAACAACAACCATCATAGGACCAAAAGTTCCTTGATGTCATCAGCATATGGAATAAAAAAACTGTTTCCAATGAATATAGTCTTTTGACTTATTCGTCTAATTGTTTAAGTAAAATTCACGAGAGCGACTCCATCGATTTCCTTTCCCCAATTCAACATAAAACTCAAGAATTTCAAGCAATCGTATCACCCGTTCCGAGTAATTTAGTTTACGAAAAAAATATAACTGAATATGTTTCTATATATGATCAAATTAAAAAATATCGCGCCTATTTCGAGATTTTTAGGTGAAAAATAGATAACCGCCATATTTAGTAATGGGAACGGACCGATTAAGGCACACTGTTGGTAATAAAAAATAATAAAGCTGTAGGTGAGGTAGGGTATTTATAAAATACTTCGATTTTTTTTTATAATACCTGAAAGCTGTAACTGTAACTATTATTAGAATATTAATTGAAAAGCAATTAGGGTGTCTTCAGGTTAATTAATAATCTTATCAATTAGGTAACTCAAACTCAAAGGATTTATTTCAATTAAACCTAATGGTTTAGTAAAGCTAGTTGCCCTTTCCAAAGCGTAGGTACCTATGGAGAAAAACGGGCAAGAAAATCTATGCACTCTTTAAAATTATATTTTTACAAAAATATTAGTCAAATACATCATTAATGTTGAATTTATAATTATATGTGAGAACATGTAAAAAAGACGTACGCGCCAGAGTATAGCAAATAGAAACAAAACAACAATCCCGACATAAAATAATTAAAAATAAGCCGAGGCAGCTAAGAGATGACCAGCCCCAACTCACGGCGCCCGTTCACGAACATGACGCATAGATTATCATTTTGATATTTTCGTAAATTTATTTTTATTTAGAATTCTAGAGTTAAACCAAATTACGAACATAAACATCCCAATTAGGTAAAAACCTGACTTGTTAAATACAATATAAAGCTAAAACTTATAAAAAAAGAAGGTGTTCGATTACCTACAAAAAAAATTGTTTTGGTTTTAATTTTTTCTGTTCCACAAATCAATTTAATATAATGTAGCACCAACGTTTAGCGAAGGTTTAATAATTTAATGCGTAGGTTTAGACTGATGGGTTTCATTCAATGAGTTTGGTGGCTCACTTGCGAAACAGATCTCAACCAGAAAGAGATTGATTGTTGGATAGCGCGTGGAAGAAATACATTAGTTATTTTAATGAATTATTTGTTAAATTGCGCGGTCTAAACTGATTAACTGTAGGTATTAATTATTTTTAAAATATTGCGATCTAAATTATGAAACTGTAAAGGAGCGTCAATATTAGGTAGGTAGGTAAACGATAGTTGAAGTTATATCAAAATAACTTGTGAAATAGTGTTAGTCACACTTTCGTGTAGTTGAGGCCCACTTCGCTAGTTGAGCAGTGTTGGCCAGTTGTAGAGGCCGCTACTATCAAGTTGTAGGTCGTCGGTTCGAACCCAAGTGAACGCTTTACTTTGTGAAAATTATTTCATCGTCAATGCTCTCAAAACGGTGAAGGAAACCATCGTAAGGAAACCGGCATGTCCTACAACCAAAAATTCGAAGACATATGACATCAACCAACTGGGTCCACGTGGTGGATTACGGCCCACTCCCTCTTACAGAGAGAGGCCTGCGTCCCAGCAGTGGGCACATTATAAGCTGATTATGCTGTACTATATTTTCCAAGAAAAACATGACATGCTTTGGCCTTTTTTTTTCAGGATGGGAAATCATCAAATGACCCCTTCCGCTCTGGTTGGAGCGGAAGGGAGTGTCAGACTCTTACTGACTAAAACCCACCCGTGTTCCTTCCTTAGCCCTTTATGTTCCGGGCCAGCGGTAACCCTTTCGGACAATCCCGCTGACACATGCTTTGGCCTTAGTTTCTAAATCTGATTCTGATTCAGCAGAATACCTACAATTTGCAAACCAATTTCGAAAATTGATATAGGACCATTAAATAATTAAAAATACCAACATGGTCTTGAAATTAACGTATTTTTTTATCGATGGTTCTTTCTAATAGGCCGAGTTTCCCATGAGCTATGGGAAAAAATAGCGAAACGATATCAATTATAAAAGCAAATACGGACAGAATCATTCTACATTCCTGAGACCACTTCACGGATTTTACGGCCTCTAAATAATCTACAACAGTTTATACTTTTACCATAACTTTATAATAAAATATTATCATTTAGTTTAGTGCCAGCACATTAGGGTTTTCCAATTCCTCGCTTCGCCCATCTGTATGTAGATTTATCGGTGATCTGAAGGCGCGTGCTCATTCGTGATTGACAGCACAATGTGTCACATGCAAATCCACCAGAGGGCGCGACCGGGCTGTACACTTTTGCTTGCACGTAAGTGTACGCTAGGATGGGTTTTGCGAAACTAAAGTTAAAGTAAATGCGAGTTATTTAAATTTATAGTTTTTGTGGTTTTATGTGTAAAGTTGAATGCGTTTGTAAGTGATTGTTTTTGTACGTGTAATGGAAGGTACTTATTTTTTATTTGTTTTTTTTTGTATTTGCATACCTAAGCGTGCTCACGTGCGATATTTTTCAGGATAAGGTATGTTTTTCTTATATTTCAGATCTTCAAAGGGATCTGACCTTGTTGTCGGGTGACTTTTAGGTCATAAAAACTCAACGTACCTACTGGATTATCTCAGAGGTATGACGAAATTAAGAGAATGTTATATGTAAAGTGTGTTAAAAACACACGCATTCTTAGTACACCGAAAAATGAGCTCAACAAAGAAGTCATAAAAATATTTCTTACATTTTATTTTCATTGAAAACACCTTTTAAAGTGATGTTTGTTCTCGTAAACGCAAAGTGCATTGACTCCCGGTTAACGCAAATATTGAACCAATCGCAAATTAGAATAATATTTCAGCATACCTACCATTGTTTGAAGTTTACATAAATTAGCGTTTTTTTTTAGTGTTTTTTCCTGATTATGATTTTAGAGATCCTTCATAATTCTTATGTGGTGACTTCCCGAAAAATTAGCCCGAAGGAATCGTGGGTGTAGTATTGAGAATATTCATATGATTACTAATAATTTAACTATTGTAAGAAGTTTTTCTCAGGGTATGGTGTTAGGTCTATTTAAATGATTGGAACATTGTTATTAAGTTCCTGATAAAAAAAGATATACAAAAAGAAATTTATTTCATTCTCTATTAAAGTATAAGTTGGTAACAAAAACTTCAGTATTTTCATGATTATTTAAACCAAAGACCACAATAGTTACAGAATCAGTTAGTAGACGAGCTTACCGATGTAATTAAGTACTTTTGCATAACATTTGCTTCTTCCTAATACCTACTCAATAGACCCATAGCCGTCACAGTAGATCAAAATCCATTCCAATTCAATTCCCAGCCTGTGGATATCTAGGTACCATTCGCTTTTCTGCCCTTCGAAGACTTTCACACCCCATCCATCAACTACCTGACACCCAGACCAAGGAGTCGGGGCCGGTATAACGATGCCCCCATTACCGTTCACCTGTCACTTTACGCACACTGCCGATCTTTTAACCCGGCACGGCAATATGCGAGGATCCGTAGCATTTATATTATTTACCGTTTGGAGTTCGGACTATTCATTATGTAAAGGTGAAGATGGTAATTCGAAAGTGGGGTTTTTGGATCTACTTTCACGGCTTTGACTATTTTAGTACCCGGTTTTGCTTGTTTTTTTTTGTTTGACTTTTTTTTTGGTTTGCTCTTGACTCTAGTCTAGGTCAGAGGTGACAGAGACAAAGTCGACGATGAAGTGAACTTACCCAGAAGAATTGCTTTTGCTACTTACTTATTGCAGTAATCTTTTTATTTACATTTTCTACAAGAATTTGATCTGCTCTAGGTTGGGGTGTGCACGTGGATTGCCAACTTGCCTGAAAAATAAAACAGTGTTTATGAAATCTTTGAAGAAACTGGACCATTCAAACTCAAACTCAAAGCATTTAATTCAAATAAACCAATTACAGGCACTTTTGAATTGTCAAGGGGTCGGTCAGTCAGAAAGATGAAGCTAGTTGCACATTCCAAAGCGTAGTAGGTACCTATGGAGAAGAACGGGCAAGAAACTCCACGGACACTCTTTTATATTAAAATATTATAATTACAAAGTATTGGTTACCTACATCATTCATGTTAAAAATTATGCATGTGAGAACGACGCAGAACGAAAAACAATTCAAATATTTAAATAATTTATACATTCATTGATACGTTACCTACTACTATTCATCTCAAAAAATACGAATAATGATCTCGGTAGACACCGACTATGTACAGTATAACCATGCCTTATGTAGCAGATATGAAAATAACAAATTCTGGATATTTAGGTGAAATAAAGTAAACTTAAAACAAAACAAATTAATCCCAAAATTCTAAGCCAAACACAAGCAAATCCGGGTTGTCTCGCTATGCCTAAAGGATATAACATACCTAATAACGCATGTTTGTACCCGCACGTACAAATATACTGACAGACAGTAGTCGAGTGTCCTTATCTGCGCGCGCGCACTTTACTCGCTGCGATTTAGCTCTCGTGAACTTTACACGCTGCGCCGGGTTGGGTTGCGTGCGATATGAGGGCGTGAGAGGAGTTTTGATACTTGCATATTAACGATACATAGATATAACATTACTGATACTGCTATTCATCCGTAGTTTTCAATTTATATTTGATAATTATCATTATCCGAGTTATGGCAATCTTGAGGAACTTAATATTAACGAATTTGTCACCGTTTCAGTAGTTTTCAGCTCAAATAATGTAAATAAAAATACCTACTTCTTTTTTTTCTTGTTTTTTGTACCTGCCCGCTGTTTCTCACGTAAAGTACATTAAACGCCATTTTTGTTAGAGCACTTGCAAGTCATACAACCTTTTCTACTGCCCAGTAGCAATAGTGGCAACATTTGCCAGAAAGTCTGCTGAGGAGCGTATAACGTATTTGTAATTAAAAAATAATAATGAACTATCAAAACTATCTCTTCGTCGTACACCTATCAGTGAGTAGACTCGCTGGATGTTTGCGGTGTGAATGGAGCGCGACTCCTGCGCAGGCTGGGTTCAACAGCACATGCGCAAACAGCACTATGTCAGCATCAGTGAAAGTGCACGGATTTATGACATTTGTTGTATAACTACGTATTACATACTCGTATTTAATAGACGGTAAGTAAACATGTACTGAAATGTGGGTAGTTATGAAAAGTACTTCATTGATGTACCCAACGCTGTTTGTCATAGGTATGGTTGGGTACAACAAGCTGGCAAGTTGGATTTGGCACTTGTTTCATACGTTTTTAAGTTATTGCGTGGAAAGATCTCTAAAGGCTCCTGCAAACAGGCGAGACACGGGACGCGAATCGCGCGCGACATAAAGGCACCGCTCGTTGCGCGACTTGCGGTGCCTTTATGTCGCGCGCGATTATATCGCGTGTCGCGTCTGTTTGTAGGAGCCTTAAGGCTTAACCGGGTGTACGAAAGGATGTGTGTCTAAGCATACTGGATAATTGACGATAATTGTCGTGTCGCGGCGACGGAGACCGCGGTTACTGGCGGCGCCTCGCGGCCGGACCAACCTGCGGGGTAAAGCATCTTTGACGCGCGCCTTACATACACTTAACGAATGCGCGGAAAGGGCGGATTTATTCACCTGTTTTCTGAATGAGTTCACAAAAATTACTTTACATGTGATAAGCTCTGATGGAGGGGCCCGTGGCTAAATAATAACAGCCGCACAGGACAATCGATCAGGTTAAGCTACGCTTGCCGCGGTTGGTCTGTGGATGGCGTTGGTCCCGGCTGTCATTCGTGGATCTCTGACTGTCGTTACGCCCGGGTACTCAGAAGCCCGAAAGTCTGACAACCAGTCTTACCAAGGGGTATCGTATTACCCAGTAACTGGGTTGTGGAGGTCAAATAGGCAGCCGTTCCATGTAAAATACTGGTATTCAGCTGCACCCGGTTAGACTGGAAGCCGACCCCAACATAATTGGGAAAAGGCTAGGCAGATGATGAAGCTGTAATGGAAAAAATGTTGTTTAAGACCACGTCACCGATTTGGGGTAACCTTTAATGCTAGTTGTGTTGGGAATAATAAAAAATAAATACTTCTGAAGGCTTTAAAAATACAGCATTTAGGTACTTAGTTTAATCGATGAAGAAATTAAAATCCTAAGAAGTCGTTTGAACATTCATTAATTACTGTTTTTAGAAAAAGACAATTGTGTCCCTAGCAAAAATACACATGGTTCATCGTAACGTAGGTCTAACACACGTTTTTCGCTGGCAATAGCGGGAAAACATTCAGTCAAAATAATAGTTGAACCAGGACGAGTTCTGTGCAAAAGTAAATGACGACACAAATAATAATATACGAAGGCTAAACGAAAATTGCTACACTGACATGTATCAAAATGATGCACTTACGTATTTAAGTGCGAAGGAATGAGCACAGTTATGTCCTTAAATTATAAAATTGTGACATAAAGACCTCCTGCGGTCATCTGCTCGACAGGTCTTCAAAACAAATCAAGATCGTTACATCTTAACCTTTTCAAACGAAGTACGAACGTGTGTACGTTCACTAATTCACTGAGGAGCCTTGAATGTATGTGAGACAATGGCAGTTCACTCCTCCGGAATCGAACCCACGACCTGTGCGACTGCAGTGTGTGAGGACTTCGGCCTTTTTATGAGAAACATAATCTACTTTTTAGCGTATCGATAGCAATCTAAATGGACTCGGCCCAGAATTCTGCGACTTGTTTGCCGCCATCAGCAGCGACCATCAACTCCTGTAAGGTGCAGCTGACAGGACACACAGGACACGATATTAAGTGTCCCATCGTTTGTGGAACAGCACCACATTTACACTCCAAGGCGGAGTCGTCGCGCGGGCCTGCGGGCGGTGAGTAATGGGTAACTCACCGTCCGATCAGGACCAGGCCCGTGCCGGACAGCGCGTACGTGTTCCACGCGCGCTTGAGGCGCGCGTGGAACTGCTGGGAAAATGCCTCTTCTGATACAAAGAAGGCACGAGCATTGATCACCACGATTGCTCAAGATGCGTTGGCGATTTCAGACTTATATTAACTTTAGGTCCAGGTTTCCTCATGATGTTTTCCTTCACCGATGTCAGTAATCTCCAAGACAAACTAAGAAAGTACATTATGACTCGAAAAAATCACATTGGTAAATGCCTGAATTTGAGCTCACAACCTCGTGCAATGAGAGGCGAGCCCTTAACCACTGAGCCATCACTCATTAGGCCAAACATCGATTATTGAATATAAAACAAAACATTTATTCTGTAGGGAGTTAATGATAATATTATTTTTTTCTTTTTTTTGAAGTGAAAACTTCTTTAGCGGCGCTGTGTACTTTTTTGGAATGGGTAAAAACTTCTAAATTCGCGTCAGGTCACGTGACCCTGATCGAAAATTCGTAAGACGTGACGCGCGTTGTTGAGGACAGCGCCATCTATGCACATCGGGAAGAACTACGAGGGCCTCGCGTACTAACTACGTAGGCCTCGCGTACTAACTACGTAGTTCATCCAACAACGACGAGATGGCGCTGAACCACGGATATATAACTGACGACGAGCAAATCTGAATAAATTCCTTTCACGAGAAGAATAAACCAGTCACTTTGGTCATCATACCTGATTTGCAAAAAACCCTATAAAATAAGGAACACACCTTAACACGCGTGTTTTGTTTATAAGACGATTCACAAAATACACTCGTAATTGTTCAAGTTTTCACTTCTGTCGGCACTACCGGAGTGCCAGTGTTTTTTAGTTAATGTATTATTAAGCCTGTATTACCATGATTCCAAAAGAAGTTCTTTTCACACAGATACTTTTACAAAGTCCTAGCATGAACAAAAACAAAAGAAGATAGAAAATACGTTAATACAAAGTAGCAAATCTACAAGTAAATAAAGTTAAGTGTCGATTGTCGAATCATAATATTGCACCTGCTTAGAGCTCTGTCTTTTTCGTAATGAACCTCGTAGAAGGCCCAAGGTGATATCCAATTTGCAGTTTGTGACATTACAACTGTCTGAATTGTAAAGCTGTCTGTTTATTTCATTGTGCCATATTATGCATAAATTCATTACCTAAACGAGCGACTACTGTAGTATGTATAAAATAGTGTTGTGTGAAAGTACAGACGACAGCACATCAAGCTACTATAATCTGTCAAATTTCTTTAATAGATTTTTATCGCTAATACATAAGGTTCAAAGTTGATTGGTAAAGTTTGACAGCTTCAGGTAGCTTGATTTGCTGGCGTCTATATCTACCAATAATAAAATCGTCCTCCGGATCGTATTTCGATCATGGCAGTCAATATCAACGAAGATCAGCCTTCGGCGCGGGAGAGACTATAGTGTACAAGTGTATGCGCATACACAGGTGAATACGTAAATTGTCAACATTTTCTAAGCTTGAATACGAGGCTTTTGACTACGTTGTGTGTGTATATTTTATGTCTTTTTAATTTTTATTTGC
The DNA here is from genome assembly GCA_963855955.1 of Luperina nickerlii. NCBI lineage: Eukaryota > Metazoa > Arthropoda > Insecta > Lepidoptera > Noctuidae > Luperina > Luperina nickerlii. Next base: position 21,156,609 of record OY979675.1, on the reverse strand, counting down.
AATGTGCATTTTTGTTTGTCCAAAATAAACCAATTTTCTCTCTTCTTTATACTCTCTCTCATAGTTCGATGGTACGGCACGCAATCCGACACGACCGGAGAGAGATCAGGCGCTGGACTAATGGGTTAACGTTCTAGACACAGGCGTATCACACCGTCAACTTCGAAACTGGGCTGTTACTAAGAAAAACCGAATAATGGTTTATCCGACACGGGAGTCGAATCCAGGACCCCACGCTCAGCAATCGCGTCTACAACCACGAGACCAACGGGGCAGTTACCACTGTACAGTTTAATTGTTAAGTGAACCTAAGGGAATATTGCTCGTTAATTTTAATAAGTCTGCAAGGCAACTAAAATGTTATACTTGGACATAATAATTTTGAATCTACGTTAAGCTAACGTCTATTCAAATTCCAGTTTGGAAACATGAATTGATGTTGTTTCAAGTTAAACAAATATCAACTTTAGTGGAGTGAAAATTAAGTTCATTTCAGAGGGAGAGGATTTCAGCTATAAAGTTATAAAAATGTTTGAAGTTGTAGCGTAAACTGAACTTTATTGTCTAGGTATTCAAGTTATTTTTCCAATCCATACTAATATTATTAATGCGAAAGTGTGTTTCTCTGTCTGTTACCTCTTCACGCTTAAACCGCTAAACCGATTTATATGAAATTTGGTATAGAAATAGTTTGAGTCCTGAAAAATGACATAGTATACTTTTTATCCCGATATTCTTACGGGGTCGACACTTATGCGAGTAAAACCACGGGGAGCTGCTAGTAACTCATACTTTTTTACACGTTTGGCAAATAAATCGCAAACGCAGTACCTATAGGTATATTATTAGAGGCAAAAGAGATAGTGTTAATAAATGACCACAACACAATTACAATTTAAGTAATACCTTGTTTTAAAAATCGATACACTCAGTGTTAAGTAACTTTAATCAGCAGAACGAGTGAGCTTTTCATCTTTGTCACTGGGTGATAGGCAATACAAATACGCGTTAAGATTTGCTTATATTTATTTATTTATTTTTATTAGGTTCACCAACAATTAATTACACTAATACAACAACATAATACATTTTTAAAAGTAAAAATAAAAGTGCATCAATTACTTATAGGTAAACACAACATGCTTAAAACAATTAATCATAGAAATAAGCTAACTTACTTAGTAATAAGCGCTAATATTGATAAATTGGTAACTTCGGTACATTTAAAAATTCAAATTGAAAATCCTGTTTAAAAATTATAAAATTGGTAGAGGTTGACATTGTATCATGAATAAAATTGATAAGCAATTAAGTAAAAATAAAAAAAAATATATATAAAAACATTCATAAATTAAAAATGAATTAACATCGGCCATGCATAAATATGAAATAAACATAAATGAAACTAGGATTAAAATTAACGACAAAAAATTAAAATTGATTGATAGAATTGATTATATTATCAATGAATATCCCAATTGGTCAATTACTTCGCGTTGGCAACACCAAGCAAAAAAAAATATATGTTGTTAAAAGGGGCCGGTCTTGACCTCGATCATGCCTGATGGAAAGTGACGGATGAGGTCTATGATGGAACGAGCGTGCCCAGAAAATGACAGCAATTCCAAGATTGAATAGAAATTGCCACGAGTTGCGCAATTTTAGTGGCTCGTCTAAGTATAGAATAAATGTGATGCACTCGAGGGAAGTGCGTTAACAGCAGAGGCAACTGTACCCGTCGATGTTGACAACGTGTCCCTCGTGTATTTGAGTACGGTACTCAAATACACGAGCGGCATAGTGTCGACGACAGATAACGAAACGCTGTAGTTGCACGGTGCACCTGCCGTTGATGCAAGTCGCTCGTGTGTATAAGCACTAAGGCAGTTTGTGAGGTTTTGTCACAGGTTATCGTTTTAACACCTTGTTCTTCATCTGACAAGCTCTGTAATTTACTATGTTATCCGAAGACCTCACCTTTAAAGCAAGTATACAATAGTTACATATTTAATAAAATCGTCTGCCCTCCACACTTCTCTAACTCATCACTATCATCTTATTAATGAATCCAGGCCTACCTTTCTCGCGATCACATCGATCGCAACTGAGTCACCGTGTCATCTTACACAAGACACCCACAGAGGCGCGCGAGTTTAGTAACCTCGGTTGATCAGTGTGACTCACTCATTGGTGGAGGCTGTGGGGCGTGAGAGAAAACTGTTTCAGGGTTACTTTTCAGGGGATTTTGAACGCAAAAAGTTGTAAGAGAGTACTGCGAACTTGGAAGCGTCTTGATCGTCCGCTGGTTATAGGACGTTACATTAAATTGAATATGGTGCCCTCTAGCGGAAATAAAGCAACGACAAAAAAAATAATCATGCCGTTTTGGGTAAAAAATATAAATGTTACTGAAATAAGCCCCAAAATAAACAAATAAAAAATTAATAGAAAAACTAAAACCCGACTACTGAAAAGGATGAAACAAGAAACTACCTTCCCGTGGTCGCATGCCGCTCTACTGTACAGCAGCTGTACAGTAAGTAGCATGCGCAGTAGCATGCGACCACGGGAAGGTACTTTCTTGTTTCAACCTTTTCAGTAGTCGGGTTTTAGTTTCTAAACTAATTGTTTTACCTGTGATAGTTACTTCCATATGAGAGGGTCTCCTATGCGAAGCTATGAGGTCTTTGCTTCATTACTGGTAAAGATACAAGAGTCTTAATTTTAACCAATAACGATCCGTAAATTATAGAAATCAGCCAATAATATCTTCTAGACATACAGCGTTTAAACAAATCTAACGTCCTTACATTTTGGATGTTCTGAAAGCAAAGAGATCCTGAACAGGCTTTGCACGATATCAAAGAAGTATACCAGATAAGTATGAAGTAAGCGTATGAAGAAACCTACTTGATTTTTTGATAAGTACCTATGACTATCAAAACATGATTAGAACCAGTGCATTCAACTACCGAATCGAATGTTGTCCCGCTTTATCAATATTTGCGTTTCCCATACCAGACACGAATCGATCTATTATAAAAAACAAATATTATGTGAACATGATGTACTTGATCTACTCTATGGCGAAAACTTGTTATGAGATTTGGGTTAATCGAGTTGATCTAACTAAAGACCGTTATTGTTTTTGTGCTTAAAAATTTTGGGCGTGTGAAAATAACATTATGCCTGTATTTTGCGAAGGCATAGGAAGAGGACAAAGCAGGTGAGGAACTAATAGAAGTATGGGGAATAGGGTGTAAAATTCACTCGTACTCTATAGAAAAGGGAGGATCCTCCGACCAGACGGGGGTTGTGTGGCGGGCAACTGCCCGATGATTCATGTCGGGCTGTTCTATATATGCTAGTTGCGCGGTAAACTCTGCTTGCGAGATGCAGGATTTTGCGTGACGTCAGTATGACCAGCAGTTCACATGTGGTATGTGGTTGTAGATACCGCTACAGAACCTGCGCCCGATTTCTGGAACGAAAATCAACTACGCGATGCGTCACAATGCTACACTTGTCAAGTGATCTGATTAATTAATTGTTAATGATTCAGTCAACCAATCATAACAGTTGACCGTTGCTTAACAAGTTGATAGCGAAAGCTTCGTTTCAGATTGTGGATAACAAGTCAAAAATATTAGAAGTGGTTAGAACGGTTATACATATTTTAATGCAGGCCCAATTAAAATGCCAAGACAAATAGGACATACTCTGCCATAAAACCAATAAATATGACCGATACTCCTGTTCCTTTGTTCATTTGCGATGAGATTTCTAAATACATATATCACACGTCCAAAATCAGAGCATTGGGTGTCAAAAACGCCATAACGCGTAAATGGTAGCAGTTGTTAGCACATCACCTACGACTGTGTATTGTGCCAGTTTGACTTGTTGGCTCTTTTATTTGTAGTGTGGACAACAGCTGATGGACGCTTTGTTTCACTTTCTCTTAGTGTTGACGAGGTTATAAGATGTGTGAATTGATTGTTCGGTAGGTACTTCTATTTTGGTAAAACTTTTTGCCCAATTACAATTATGAACTGCATTCATTCCTGCTTGAGGTTCAATTATTTTCATTCTTTATATCTTTTGTTTACTTGATTCCTTATATATCTGGACTTTAAAAGAGACTATGACCTCTGAGTTTCATTCTGCCTTCCTTCTCAGAGTAATCAGGAAGGACGCCGACCTCATCTAGTTTTTAAAATATGATTAACGTGTAAAAGTGTTTGTGCAAACCTAATAACAGAAATAAATAATTTATCATTTATATATTTTTCTTAATTGTTTTTAATTAAAATTATGAAGGTAATTATGCAGGTTTTCTAATAGGTACCTGGAACTTCACTCGTTTCAAAATTCCTTTTTTACATTCGGTGAGTCTCATTCGTTGCCAATGTCATCGAGTTTTGATCATTTGGTTTGTTCATTGTAATTTAATAGTAGGTACCCTCTCATTTAATTGTCTTTTAATAACATTAATCATTTATATGTAAATATTGGCAAAGCATAGCGCACTATCAATTTTTAAGATCTTTGTATGACTTACCTATGTTCTACAAATAAATTATTCTATTTTATTCTATCAATTAAAATGCAATGTTTTAGTACCTTATTCTCATAAAAACGTGAGTAATTTTCACTTGAATAAATGCATGTGTGTACATAACAGTAGCAGACCGGGTTAGGACTATTCTTTCCATCACAAAGATAATTAGCTGCTGTCACTTGAAAGGCTGCCATGTTAAAATGGAATTTGGCTGGACACATTTGCCGCATGTCAGATGACCAAATGGCCCCTCTTAATAGCCAGCGACTTCGCGGCATGCCCAGCCGAAGATGGCGGGATTAGCTAGACTCCTTCAACAAGCTGGTCCTTAGCAGTTTTAAAGAGAGAAAAGTGGAAAAAGACTAGGGAGGCTTTTGCCCAGCCGTGGGATAACATAGGCTCATATTATAATTGAGGACCTTGCAGCAAAAGGGAGGCAGATCCAAATTTTTAACGACATCGTAACCGTAAAAAAATCGTCGTCAAAAATTTATTTATTTCCCTTAAAAACCTTAGCAAAATATGTAGGTATGTTTATATTAGGTATATTATACCATATAACTCTTAGACATTAGAGTAACCAATCATTTTTAAAAACCTTTTCTTTGATAAGTACCTGACATTTCTTATACTTGGACTTGCCTCCCTTTTGCTGCAAGGTCTTCAATTATAATCAATAAAGTGTTTCATTTTGCATACGCTAGCTTAATTTAAATCACGTCATACCTAATATTATAATATCCAGCCGTTATTACTGCTTCGGTTAGTATCCTGTTAACAATACGAGCTACGCGTTAGGTAGGCACGGGGGAGCGTCGCTACGTGATCTCAAATAAAGTAAGCTGACACATTTGGAATGTGCTATAATTTCGTAGTGACACCAAGCTTTACGTGGGATATGTAGAGCGCTTTATAGATTTTTATTGTTTGAATTTAAAATGAAAAGAAACATGAAACCTTTTTCAGTAGGTATCTCTTCCTTGTAAAAACTAGCTGTGCGCCGAATTTCATGTAAACCCCTTCAGCCGTTTTTGCACGATTGAGTAACAAACATTCAAACACACAAAGTTTCACATTTATAATATTAGTAGGATAATAATTATATATTATATTTGTAGAAATGTGAATTGGAATGATACTAGGATGTCCTAATATGTCGCGAACTGAGATTGTAACTTTCAGTTATACAATACCTGGTTAAGCTTTCACATAATATTATTGCACTTAATTAAATTAATAGATGATAAATCATAAAGTTAACACTAATAAGTTTCTAATGTGTTAGCCGCCGCCGCAAGCGCAGCAGACGGACGACTCGAATGTTTCGCTCCGAGGTAGATATTAATGTTATTTATTGGGCTTTAATAATTACAATTTAGCAATAGCTAGGTTATCTCGTGAAGATTTGTAAGTCTTAAACTTGAAGTTTTAAGTGCTTATAGCTTGCTATCAAAGGTGACATTACCAGTTAATAACTGTTAATTTTTTACTTTAAGTCTTTTTTTCTATCTAAATCAAAATCTTAAGTATTTTTTTTAAACTAGGCTGATAATCAGTACATTTTTAACGTCAAAATGTACACAAGACAGTCCCCCCAAAACGCCCGCCCTTCACCACTTTCTAGTGCTTTCGCTGGGGAGAAGAAGTGGCGCAACAAACTCCCCAGCAGCAGTCTGTATAGTTAGAAGAACTTGATTCGATACAATAGTAAGTAATTTAAAATAGGAAATACGAAACATTTAATTTAATTATTTTCAATTATGTCAGCTGGTATACGCCAATATACTAACAAAAAAATTGAGTACACTCAAGCAGAAATAAATGTATTTGGACGTAATTGAAAGGCAAACAAGCCCACCTGATGGAAAATGGTCGCCTAACACACCATGGTAGTCACATTTGCAATACCAGAGGTATATATAGTGCCATCCACGAAGACGCGCCCCATTCATCTTACTAATCGCTAGTGGTTATCGCTAGTTAATCCTGCTAGAGTTTTAGTTTTTTCATACACTCTAATTACCCACTAATACCTAAGTAATTGCTGAGTATTGACAAAACTAAAACACTAGCGGAATGGTGCACATTTGTATTGTAAGCGATTAGGAAGAAGAGTGGGGCGCGTCGTTGCTATTAAAGAGACAAAACTGGAATGTCTCATATGCCTGTAGTAATACCGACACGCTCAAGAACACCCACTCTCCACTTTACACTCTCCAAACAAGAACACAGCTACAATGTTTGGAGGAAAAAATGAGTAATTCCCTAGACGAACAAACACAGAAAAAAAATGTAGTAAAAATGAATTTGGTGGTAGTACTTTCCCCGATGAGCTTTTCAACTACTTAGTCGCAGACTAAGGCCAAGTACACAAATCAGGTGAAAGCTCCAAAGGGTGTGGTTAGAACTTGGCAGTGCACCACACAATAAAATTACCATACGTACTAGAAAACACAGGAACATTAGATTAAACAATATGAACAAGTTAAATCGCCCCACCTACGAAGTCCTGCCAATTTCCCTGCTATTTTTCACTCCAACTTTACAGGTAAACAAACATTACTTTACGAGGTGAATAAATCTTGAACAAATCGGTGTTTAGCGGGATATCTGTTCGACCGCAACATGTGGTCACCGCTGGGGATGCGCGTGCGCCGACTGTCAAACCGCAGCGCCAAGCGCGCACGCGCTCTAGCGATATCGATATGAATTTAAATCGGATTAAGTATAGCATTGTTTTTGTTAAAACTTTTGTGGTTGTGGTTGAGATTTTTTTGGCGTTTTGAATTAATTAATTAATTTTGAGGTTATTTTACATTCTGTGAGTTTTAGGATGTCTACGCAGAGAGAGAATGCAATGAAATCTGAAAAAGATTGAACCATAAATACAGTCCCAATAATAAAAAAAATATGATGATGAAGAAAAAAGTAAAGAATTATTAATAGTCTCAGCGACATATTATTATTAAATGAACATTCGGTACATATCCTGGGCAGTCAGCCCTTACTGACATTCATTTCCCAATTGCATTTTTCTGAAGTTAGCAACAAGCTACAATGATGTTAATCCCATTCTACATGAACAATGAAGTAGATTACAAGACGTCTGTGGTCTCCTCGCCAACCACGTCTGCGTCTGACGTGCTCAGATTAAACATAGGTGTCATATGTAGCAGCAGCTGGTGGCCTGTTGGAGCACTAAGGAATGCTAATAGTTTGCCGTTTACCTTTATCATAGTCTACTATCGTTAAAATAGTACGAGTTGCTTTGCTTGGATATAAAGTTGTATTCACTACTAGCAGCGCTCTGCGGTTTCACCCGAATAAGTGTCGTTTCCAAGGGAATATCGGTATAAAAACTATCCTATGTCCTTCCCCGGGATGCTCTCTTTGCCAAATTTTATCGAAATCCGTTTAGTGGTTTAGGCGTGAAAAGGTAGCATACAAACAGACAGACAGAGTTACTTTCGAATTTATAATATTAGTATGAATAAGTGATGACTCTTTGACACAGTTGCAGTGGGGTAAATAAATGTATTTTCTTTATTATGATATAAACTGCTGATCTCTGCCATAAGTCACCGACTAAAATAATACAGCTTGCCCTAATTTAACCTGCGACCTCTACTCCACTCCACACTCGCGCAGACGAAACTAGTGCAAGGCGTTAATGAAACTGAGATGATTTATGGTAACCATAGCGTGGGCGCATGCGCACAGATTATCAAGTTACGGATAATTTGGTGAAATAATAAGTACGCCTCCGTGCCGTGGAGTAAGGGCGCGTGGGATTTAGTATACTAACGAACAAAACTAGTGACTGAGTGTCGCCTAAGATAAAGAAAGAAAGAAAGGAAAAATTAAAGCATAAAAATTTAAATACAAACAACTAGGTCGTTTGTGCTACAGTTACAATTTTATGTTTCCTGTTTTCTGAGATAAAATACTCTCTACGTTTATTAAGAGTTCATTCTAATCTTGATTAAAAGTTTTTATTTTAACGTATCAATAAGTTATTCTGTACTATTGATAATATATCTTAACTCCGATCTAGATCCGTATGAATAAATCAGTATTAATATAGCGCCTGGGGCACCATAAAGCAGAAATTTAAATTTAATGTGGCTGTCAAAAATACACAGAAACATTTATAAATTAATTAATTACATGACCAAAAATTTAAAATTAAAATCCATCTCACTTTTGACCGCAAATGTACCATCCTACAAACACTAATCGTAAGAATTAAAGATAATGCATTACGAAATTGTACTTTATTAGTGTTGATGAGCAACGTTAAATATTTTGATAGCGCCATATTTATGACTGTTTGATACTTGGGCTCACTGATACCCATCTGTTTAATAATTAAGTGATATTTGATATTAATGGCGAGAGGATTATGTTACACCTGCTGGGATTAAATACGTGTTTTTAATCGAGATTATTATTTTGATTCGGACTGTGTTCTGAAATTATTCAGAAGAGAAAAAAAATCTGGTCTTAGTAAATGTTCTGTATTGGATAGTCATAAAAGTTTTAATGGTTTATTAATATCAAATAATGATTAAGTTAAGTCTTTATGTTTTGTTATAACCATTATCAGTCTATAATGTTCCTACTGCAACACAGGCCTCATCTCAGTGAGAGGTAGTGGGCCGTAATTCACCATTCGGGCTCAATGCGGGTTGGCATATGTCATATGTCTCCGATTTTTTTGGTTCTGAGGCTGCTTCTTCGCGATGTTTTCCTTCACCGTTTTGAGAGTAGTGGTGATGAAAATAATTTACACAAAGTAAAGCGCCTGTTTGGATTCAAACCTACGACCTACATTTCATAAATCGCGGCTGTTACCACTTGGTCAACACGGTTCCCTTCTTGTTATAAACTTGTGCCTAATTGGTCAACAAAATGAAAGTGACACAAAAGCTACCGTAGCAACACCAACAATACACATGATCTATAAACATAAACATACCTCACCAGTCAAAGGTTTCTGACTTGTCACTTCTAATAACACAGCCTCAAAAATTATACTTTCATACGAGCTACTACCAAAAAAAACTAGTGCTACTTAAAAAACATCCAACATTATAAATGACAGACAGACTTACAAATCCGTGCACCATAATAGGGCAACCAAAAAAATAACAATCCTATTGAGACCAAGCTTCAGTCGTCAGGCTTGCATACAATGCATAAAGAAACATTAGTTTGTCATTTTACCACCTTATATTCACACTTCACTTGACCAAAACTCCACCTTATCACCTTCGAATAAAGTTTATATAAGTCTACACTTAATATTGTATTCAAAACATTACTTCAAACAGGACAACGTTAGTTTTGCAGTTGTATAATTTTGGTGCAGGAACAAAATTGTAGGGTGGACAGTTTTTGTGGCCGCAAGTAGAAGTTGGCAAATGAGTGCGTTTGTGACTTTGCCAAGTGGAGACAATGAGTCGGTACACATAAATAGTTTAGACGTGAATGTAGGAAACTTGATTAGGACTGTCAGACGGACAGGTAAACTTTCCACTATAGAGGTGTAACAAGCCAAGCTTTTCTTTCAAGAAAAGAAGATGAAAAAGGTCAAGTTACTGACAGAGAGTGGAAACGGGGTATATCGGGCTATAATCGCTTATTATCTTATAATATATAGATCTAGGCAAGTGCCTAGATCTATATATAAGATAATAAGCGATTATAGACTGACATATTTTTTATATTATATTTTTAATTCTTTTTTTGTTTAGCCTACACTGTCCCACAGCTGACCAACGGCCGAGTCCTTCCAGTAACTCTTTTTCTGCGCCATCTTGAACTAGCTTTCGCGGTACGCGTCTGGGTCATCTCGCCACCGTTTTCTGGGCCGACCTCGGCAGTGCCGTCCATCCCATTGTGTAGAGAGTTTTGCCCAGCCGTCATTCTGCATGCAGCTGATGTGATCCGCCCAATCCTATTTGAGCCAGGCAGCCTTCTTGTCCACGCTTATTATACCCGTTTTGGAACGCCGCAAGTTGCGCTGAATTTTTTCATGTCTTTTTACACCCAGAATGTTGCGTTCCATCTAACAAAATAATATATAAAACACAATGACAGGACGCTTTTTTGCTTGCGTCATTACGAATCAAACACATAACTGCAGCAGGTATGGAAATCGTATAAACACATACCTACGAGTAAAAAACTCAATCAACTCAGCCTATTGCAGCTTATTGCTGACACAAGCCTTTCCCAGGCTGCACCACAACACAACAACACCCTGTCCTCCGCCTTCCGCATCCAGTCCGTTGCAGCCACTTTCTTTAGGTGGTCCGTCCATCTAGCTGGAGGTATCCCACACTACGCTTGCCGATACGCGGTCTCCCCTCAAGGACTCGTCTGCTCCACCGGCCATCGGTCCTTCAACAAACATGGCCAGCCCACTGCCACTTCAGTTTGCTTACTCTGCAAGCTATGGCGGTAGCTCCGGTTCTTTTCCAGACAATTTCATTCCTGATTTTATCCTTCAAAGAGACATAAATTACTAAGGAAGTGCAATGGATCTATAGACTCCTTTGATTTCCAACATAGGAATTCTGTCATAACAGTACCTATTTACAGCTCTTCAGCCAGGGTTTCTTCTTTTCTATTGGATTAGAAATTAGTACAGGCACATAACAACAAGTTTCTCAAGGTTCATCATAATCAGCTTATAATGTTCCAATTGCTGGGAGAGGTGAGTCTTCTCTGTGAGAGGGAGTGGACTGTAATCCACTAAGCGGGTCCAGTGCGGATTGGTAGATGTCACATGTCTTAAATTTTTTGGTTCTAGGACATGTCGGTTTCCTCACGATGTTTTCCTTTACCGTTTTGAGAGCTGTAGTGATGAAATAATGTACAGAAACTGAAGCGCCTGTCTGGGTTCGAGCGTCTTACGTCGGTAAGTCGCGGCTGTTACCATTGAACCATCACTGCACATCCTCAAGATTATAAAAATAAATCGCCCTTTAAATCTAATAAAAAGTAAATTACCGCGTCACCAGTATCGTACATCTCCTGGCCCACATACACTCGCATCATAATTAGCTGCGTACACGCAAGTCGGTAGTCGGACTAACTGCATTGTAGGCTAACTATACACATTAGACTAAATGATGGAGTACGTACGGAGTGTTTACTGACTTGCAGTTGGTCTATGGTCGCAAGGGTGATGTCGTTGGTTCGATCCTCAAGAAAAAAAAAGTATTTTTTTGGTTTTCTATTAAGAAATTCTCAGTAGTAGCCTGGAGTCAGATTTGTCCACGCTTGATGGGTATAGGCTTATGACCGATACGATTCAATCTATGGACCGATATTAAGATTCTTGTATCTTTAACAACAATGAAACAAAGACCTCATAGCTTTGCACAGTGGACCCTCCCATATGGGAGTGGCTATCACAAGTAAAATTAGCTTACAAATATATTCAGATGCCCAGTTTGACAATAAAAAATGCTACGATTTGGTACGCAAAACGATTCGTCATCGAGCGTTTTTTATAGGAACCGATCATTAGATACTATTACATACCTTACTGGCAAAATGTGGGTGAACTCCACTGTCACATATCTACCCTTTCGTAGAGTGCGGGCGTGATGTATGTCTTTCTCTTGCTAATGGATATGATTGGTGGATATCAAATGCATCCACGTAGCATAGCCCATCTCTGGTGAAAAAGCAACAAACAGCCTTAGTATGAGAAGATTTATTTCTTTTCGTTCTCATTCAGTCCGGTATTTCCTTGTGTTGGTTAAGCCGTTAGCTAACTTTACTTAAAAAGTATCCTATGTATTAATCCTGGTTATAAAATATATGTGTGCCAAACATCCAAATCCATTCAGTAGTTTTTGCGTGAAAGAGTAACAAACGTCCATCCATCCATTCTCAAAAACTTTCGCGTTTTTATTATTATTAGTAGGATTATCAGCAAATACCTATATAATAATAAAATACACCCATCCATTTTCACATTAAAGTCCTAACCTACACGGTCAATTTATCTCACATAGGAGTGGGTGTCACTAAAGTTCTTCCATAAATACCAATTAATATGTGAACCCACTAAGTGTACCGCTATCTTATCTTAAATAGTAACATTTAGATTCAGCTAATGGTAATGAGAACCGAATTAAATTTTCGGAACGTTAAGGCTTGCACAGACTGGCGCGACGCGACTCTAGTAGTACAATTTCTATGAAAACTTCATGGAAATTGTTCTACTAAAATCGCGTCGCGCCTGTCTGCCTTTACCTTAAAATCGTGATGTGATGTTCACACATTATATGTTGAGAAAAATATGTAAATTAAAAGATTTAATTTCCAAATTGCGTAATATAGATCGAGAATTTAAGAAATGTGTGGGAAACTCGTGATTTAGTAAACAAGTGCAGATCAATCCATTTGTAAGGTTAAGCTGCACATGCTTCAGCTAGGCCTTGGATGGGTAACCTTTATCACGAACCATTTAAATTTTATTGTATTCTATTCTATAGAAAGAAAAAAGACGCTACATTAATTATTGTATTTTTTATGTTTGCCTGCCTCGAAATCTTCTTCTCAACTGAAATATTGCCGCGCGCCCGCGCAAGACAATATTATTGGCAATACCCCTGCCTCCCCTCGATATTACCGTGATGAAATCAGAATTTCTGGAAATCCACAATAATATTGAACAATACCGAAATACCACCCACACACACACACACACAATATTAATGACAATTTGTATTTTATTGACATTATTATTGTGTGTGTGTGCGATAGACAAATCGAAAACAATGAAATGGATTTTAAAGTAATTCATTTGTGTGTTACGTGCCCTGCCTACACCAAATCAGCTGAATAGCATTATGATAGCTATTTACGTACAACGGATGTTTCCACGCCAAATTGCAACACAGGGACTCTGCTGACTCAACGCCTCGTGCCGTCGCCAGCCACCTACTTCCAATCTGCTGATGCCGCATGCGCGTTCCGCAATAATTTAGAATTATATTTTTTGTAATAATTATTTGGACACTTCGGTACTAGCATCGTCCGAATCTAGACATATAAATTATTCTAAGTTCAATTGTAATTTTTTATCTTAATTAAAACCTTATTAAAATAATTTCGGTTTTTTTTAAGTCCTCCGGCTGTCACCTTCGTAATTGGCGCAGTCGGTAGGATATTCGAGGCAGTGCGCGGCGCGGTATAGATTTCCAAAAATCGTTAATCTGCTGACTCCGATAGTCGCTGTCGGTATTTCCAAGTACCTCGTCGAATATCCGAACTTAAGAAGACGCAGCTGAGGACGTATCCAGGCATCGATACAAAGAGAAAACTATGCATATGTAAGTCCTTGAATCTTTCTTATAGTGTTGCTTCCTTGTCCTTCCTTTTACCCATATATTAGAATATTATATCATCATTTTCCACCCAAGGGAAACTAGGAAGAAATCTGTCTCCTCCAGACAGATAAGTAGGAGCAGGGAAGTAGATTTAAATAGGTTTGTAGATTCTGATAATTTAGGTTTAGAATTATTATTTGGTAGTACCAACATGGCACTGAACCCCGATACTATCTATAACGCTTTACGCGCAGTTCCTAACTTTGAGGGCAATCCGAATGTTCTAACACGTTTTATTAAAATATGTGACCAGCTCGTATTACAATATGTTAGGAATGACCCGAGTTACGAGTTAACTAACTTATGTCTCATAAACGGCATCCTGAATAAAATCACCGGACCAGCAGCTTCAACTATTAACTCCAATGGCATACCAGAAAATTGGCAAGGGATTCGTGACGCATTAATTAACAATTTTTCCGACCAAAGGGATGAGACCGCCCTTTATAATGACATGTCTTTACTGACACAAGGAAGTAGCACTCCACAAGAGTACTATGACAAATGCCAGACCCTTTTTAGCACTATAATGACTTATGTCACGTTGCACGAAAATGTAGCAACGACTATTCAAGCAAAACGCGATCTTTATAGAAAGCTAACGCTACAATCCTATATTAGAGGTCTTAAGGAACCTCTAGGGTCCCGTATCCGATGTATGAGACCCGAAACTATCGAAAAGGCTCTGGAATTTGTACAACAGGAATTGAATGTCATGTATCTACAGCAACGTAACGAGAATATCCCCGAGCGACGTAACCCGACTACACAGCAAACGCAGTCAACCCATAGAATGCCACTCGCGGTCCCTATGACCGCACCAAAAGTTTTTAACTTCCCTAGCCCAGGCCCCAGCTGGCATAAGCCTATGCCTATGCCTATGCCGCCGCAGCAGCAGCAGCAGTGGAGGCCACCCTTCCAGCATAATCAGGTACCACAACGGGCCCCTAATATGTTTAGCCGTACTCAACAGATGTTTCGTGCGCCCCCGCCGAACTACAACCCCCAAAGTGACGCATTTAAATTGCCAGGTAGGAACCCGCAAACGCAGTATACCGGTCCGAAACCAATGAGCGGTGTTAGTCATTTTGTACCGAGACCAGCTGTACACGATTGGCGTAAGTTAGGGAACCCACCACCTAGTAACTATTTCAAAGCGCGCGAAATGAATTTTAACGAAATGACTGATTACTATGACGCTTATAATTACCCTGACTATTACTACGAACAACCTGACTATTACTATGTCTGTGACCCTTGTGACTATGCCGACTTTTATGACTACCAGCAGACCAACCCTGAAAATCAATCGAATGTACCGGATCAATTATTGAATAACGTAAAATGCTTAGAAGCACAGCCGTCCACTACTTCTAAAGCAGATCCGGATTTTCGCAAGGAGAAGGATCAAAAAGGATTAAAATAGAATTAAATCTCCAATCTAAAAGAGAATTACGTTACATCCAGATATCAGATCCACCATTAAAATTACTAGTAGATACCGGAGCTAATCAATCTTTTATTAGTCCCGAGGCAGTCGAACAGTATTTTTCGCATATTCCTTTAAACTCCGATCCCTTCGAAGTTACAAATGCTCGTATAACTAGTACGCATGAACATTCTATTACGATTCCGAACTTTGCTGAATTTAATAACCCTACGAATGTAAAATTTTTTATCTATAGGTTTCATAATTACTTTGATGGTCTATTAGGATTAGATCTACTCGACGGAGCACAGATTGATTTAAAAAATAACTATTTAATCACAGACTTCACAACCATCCCTATTCGATTTTACCAATGTAAAAGATCAAATAATCAAGAAACCATTCCCGCTAACTCGTCAAGATTAGTGAATATCCCTATTTACACTCCAGACGGTGACGTTTCGATAGCTCAGCAAATTCATTGTAATTGCGTAATTCACGAGTGCATTACTCGCGTTACTGATTGTACTGGAATTGTTGAAATTGAAAACCCGACGGACTATGACTTGACCATTACATTTGACCTTCCTTTACAAGCCGAGATATTTAATACTGAGTGCATTAGCACCGAACAAGACCCTATGCGCATTAAAGAGGTTTTAACTCGATTGCGTACAGACCATTTAAATATTGAGGAAAAAACTAACTTAGAGACTTTATGTGCCCGTTTTGCTGACGTATTCTATGTCGAGGGAGAGCCCTTAACCTTTACAAACAAAATTAAACATCGCATTAGAACGACCGACGAACTTCCTGTATACACCAAAAGCTACCGCTACCCTTTTGTGCACCGACAAGAAGTTAGAGACCAGATAACTAAGATGCTAGACCAAGGAATTATACGCCCTTCTGAATCAGCCTGGAGCTCGCCTATTTGGGTAGTTCCTAAAAAACTAGATGCATCAGGCAAACAAAAGTGGCGCATAGTAGTAGACTTCCGTAAACTGAATGACAAGACTATAGATGACAAATATCCGATTCCTAACATCAATGACATACTTGACAAGCTTGGTAAGTGCCAGTATTTTAGCACGTTAGATCTTGCATCAGGATTTTACCAGTGCGAGATGCATCCAGACGATATTTCGAAGACAGCCTTCAATGTGGAGCATGGGCACTTTGAATTCTTGCGTATGCCCATGGGTTTAAAGAACGCTCCATCTACTTTTCAAAGAGTAATGGACAATGTGCTCAGAGGCTTGCAAAATGAGATCTGTCTAGTGTATCTCGATGACGTAATCATATTTAGTACATCGTTGCAAGAACATATGATTAATCTAGAGAAAGTATTTAAGAGATTGCAGGAATCTAATTTCAAAATTCAGATGGATAAGTCCGAGTTTTTGAAATTAGAAACCGCGTTTTTAGGACATGTAATCAGTGGCGAAGGTGTTAAGCCCAACCCTGATAAAATAGCAGCGATAGAAAAATACCCTTTACCAAAAACATCTAAAGAAATAAAACAGTTCCTAGGGTTGTTAGGTTATTACAGAAAATTTATCCCAGACTTTGCTCGCATCACCAAGCCTATGACAAAATGCCTTAAAAAGACTAGTAAAATAACTTTCGACTCTGAATACATTGACTGTTTTAACAAATGTAAGAGCTTACTGACAAATGACCCCATCTTACAATATCCTGACTTCACTAAGGAGTTTATATTAACAACGGATGCTTCAAATGTAGCTATAGGCGCCGTACTCTCGCAAGGTACCATTGGGTCAGATAAACCTATCTGTTACGCCTCGAGAACTTTGAACGATAGTGAAACCAATTATAGCACTATAGAAAAAGAGCTTCTAGCCATAGTTTGGGCTACGAAGTACTTCAGACCCTACTTATTCGGTCGTAAATTCAAAATATTCACCGATCACAAGCCGTTACAGTGGATAATGAACCTTAAGGAACCCAACCAGAGATTGACTAGATGGAGACTTAAGTTAAGCGAATATGATTACACTATAATCTACAAAAAAGGAAAATATAACACCAACGCAGACGCATTATCCCGAGTAGAAATTAATAACGAGGAGACAGAGTCCATGTTAGCCAACCCTTCAGAGCGACCACCTTCTCGAACAGGTTCTACGACAGCCACTGCCCATACTAGCACTGAGAACCCTATTTTAGAAGTTCCTATCACCGACGACCCTTTAAATAAATTTCACCGACAAATATGTATAACTATAGTCAGTACCGCTCCTTACATTAAACGAACGACAACCACTAAACCTTTTGACACTCATACTCGCACACATATTCAAGTCTCAGAGTCCAACTTAGAACAAGACGTAGTAAACGCCATAAAAGAATATGTCAAACCTAAAGTTAAAACTGCTTTAAAGATAACTCCACCTTTAGGCATGTATTCAATCATACCTATTATCCAAAATAACTTTAAAAGCTCAGCTATGAATCTAGTGCTAACAAAAACTGAGCTAGAAGATGTCAAAGAATATTTAAGTCAGCAACAGATCATAAAAACCTATCACGAAGGCAAAACTAACCACAGAGGGATAAACGAGTGTTATCTTGCTCTTTCCCGGAAATATTACTGGCCTAAGATGAGGGACGAGATTGCTAAATATATCAATGAGTGCATAATTTGCGGACAAGCCAAGTATGATAGGAACCCTATTAGACCTCAACTAAACCTAGTGCCCCCGGCTACCAAACCTTTTGAATTAGTACACATGGACCTCTTTACAGCCCAAAATGAAAAATACCTCACAGTAGTAGACGTTTTCTCAAAATACGGACAGGCATACTATTTAAGAGATGGCACGGCAATTAGTGTACTTCAGGCAGTTTTAAACTATTGCACACATCACGGTCTTCCACTTACTATCGTAACCGACAATGGTACTGAATTTACAAATCAGTTATTCTCCGAATTTACTAGAATACACAAAATTAATCACCATAGAACTCTTGCTCACTCCCCTAATGACAACGGAATTGTTGAGCGATTTCACTCCACGTTACTAGAACATCTACGTATCCTACGATTACGTCAGAAAAATGAACCAGTGGTTAACCTCATGCCTTATGCTATATTAGCTTATAATAGCACAATTCACAGTTTTACAAAGTGCAGACCGCATGACATAATTAGAGGACATTTTGATCCAAGAGACCCACTTGACGTTAACATGACCGAACATCTTATGCAACAGTACATCTTAACTCACAGAGACCAGATGAAAACTGTATATGACCTCATTAACGACTTCACACTTACCGACCGAACGAAAATCATACAGAATAGGAATAAGGACAAGGAGCCCGAGATAGAATACCAACCAGAACAGCAAGTCTTCATTAATAACCCAGAAGCTAGTCGACAAAAAATAGCACCACGTTACACTCATGACACTGTGCTAGCCGACCTTCCGATCCACATATATACATCTAAAAAGAAAGGTCCCATAGCAAAGTCCCGACTGAAGCGTATCCCTAAGACCTCAAAATTGTTACAGGATACTACTGGCGATGATCGTTCACACAACACTGGCGCTCGAGATAAAACTTGAAAGCTTAGACGAAGGACCCGGACTCTTACCTTTCAACCTTGGACAAGCAAGACTCATAACGCATCATCATTCTTTTATACAATACATAGACTTAACCGACATCGAACATAGACTTAACTCCGTAGTTAAACAACTAGACTATTTCCAGACTAAACTAGATAATCAAACCTTTGTTTTGTATGAACTTCAAATTAACCATTTATCTTATAAGCTGGATAAGATTAAGTCCCAGCTAAAGACATTAGAACCCGGTCGCAGTAAAAGAGGTCTTATCGACGGTTTAGGATCAGTTATAAAAAGCATAACTGGTAACTTAGATCATTCGGATGCCGAAAACTACAATAATGCAATTAAAATCCTAGAAAATAATGATGACAAGATATTATCGGAGGTCAATGAACATATAAGTCTTAATAAAGTTTGGATGGTTAGATACAGCGAAATACTTTCAAAAATTGTAAACAATCAAGAGAGGATCAATAGTACCTTAAGATCACTTTTAGATGAGAAAGCTTCTGCTAAAAATGATCTTATAAGATTCGCAAAGTTTGCTCAATTGTTAACTATAATTACCGATAATACAGATGATTTATTTCTAGAGATAACTAGGTTAGAAGATACCTTAGCTTTTATACGTGCATCGAGCACTCACCATAGTTCTTTAAGCATAGATACCTTAGGTAATATGATCAAACGATTAAGATCTATATATGGATCAGATCAATTGCTAGAGGCAGATCTAAGAGAATATTATGCAGTTATAAAACCTGGTTACTATTATACAGAAAAAAGAATAGTTATCATATTTAAAGTCCCAATAATCTCCCCCGAAAAGTTCGAATTATATAGATTAGCAATAGTTCCCAATAAATATATGTACACATTTATTCCTCCTTACCCTTTCATTGCAACCAACGGGAAAGTTTCCAAGTACATAGAGGCTGAATGCCCGAAGTTTAACCGGTTTCATCTCTGCGAAGAGGAAGTCAACCAACAACCTACGAGAGGACATTCAGACTGCATCCAGGGGCTCATTCTCAATCAATCTCTTCAGAAGTCATGCCGGCCCACTAAACTCACGCTGACCAAAGAAGCCATGGAGCAACTGGACGACAGACGCTATACACTCACCTTTCCACAGCCAACTCGAACCGAGATACAATGTGAACGTCACGAATTCATCTCTCTACACGGAAGTTACCTCGCCACCATTCCGCAAAAATGCTTACTACGCACTGAGCAGTTAACTATCATCAACACGAACGACCATATCAAAGGACAACCTCTGAAAATCACCGAAATACCTATGAACCTGAACATTACCAATGAACCTATCCCACTTCTAAAGCTAAATTCACTACACCTGAAAAGTCTACATGAAATCGAAGAAAAAATCTTAATGCAGCAACCAGTACAAATCGATCACGCAAACCTGGAACAATCGATTTACCATACGACTATCCCACTATATGTCGTAATATTCGGTGCAACTGTACTGATCGTTACTCTCATCATACGTCGGTATAATGTCTGCACAAAGCACAGAAAGCCACAATCACCAGAAGAAAGCGCTGAAAATCACCAATATGAAGATGCAGAATCTCCTACAACCAAGAAAAATGTACCAGCAACATTCTCGCTGAAATTGCTCAAATAGTTGCTGTTCTGAGGGGGGAGGTGTTACGTGCCCTGCCTACACCAAATCAGCTGAATAGCATTATGATAGCTATTTACGTACAACGGATGTTTCCACGCCAAATTGCAACACAGGGACTCTGCTGACTCAACGCCTCGTGCCGTCGCCAGCCACCTACTTCCAATCTGCTGATGCCGCATGCGCGTTCCGCAATAATTTAGAATTATATTTTTTGTAATAATTATTTGGACACTTCGGTACTAGCATCGTCCGAATCTAGACATATAAATTATTCTAAGTTCAATTGTAATTTTTTATCTTAATTAAAACCTTATTAAAATAATTTCGGTTTTTTTTAAGTCCTCCGGCTGTCACCTTCGTAATTTGTGTGACTATTTATGAAACACAGCATGTTTCGTCACCGGCGTATTATAAAGCTAATTTAAACTAATTTGAATTAAATTATTTCTAGTGATTCAATAATAATGCACCATTCATTGACCACAAATAAGTGAATGACACAATACTCATAGGAGTCAGCAAACCGATTGAAATACCACACTCCTAAACAATGCAACCGTTAACCTTACACCACAGTATATAGGATAATATATGTAAAACGCACAAGTGCTATAATGGCCATACACACGTGTCCGAAGACCAATAATAATGTTATTTTCAACAAAAAGATCATCGCCACTTTGCAAATCGTGACAAGAGGACGAAATGACAATCTGAGAGGTACTAGAAAGATATATGCAGAAGTTACACAGTATTCAATGTGATCGTGAGGAAGTATGGTCTGTTCCAAAAGTATCGATGTAGTAAGTAAAAATGAAAACTTAAACAAACTCAAACTCAAAGCATTTATTTCAATTAAACCATTTACAGCCACTTTTGAATTGTCAAGAAGTTGGTCAGTCAGAAAACATGAAGCTAGTTGCCCATTTCAAAGCGTAGGTACCTATGGAGAAGAACGAGCAAGAAACTCCACGGACACTCTTTTAAATTATATTTTTACAAAAATATTAGTTACATCATTAAGTCAAACCTTGTTGAGGGTAAATTCTTACATAAACACTCATTAAAGGGGTTTAGTAACACATTCATCTGTATTTAGAAAGTTTCAACTGTATATTTCATTACTTTTTACAATAATTTTATTGTTAGAATAACATTAATAAACAATTGTAATTTAAGAAATCATCGATGAACATTGAGGTTATAATATTAACCGCAATCATACAATGAAAAAATTGTTTAAGGTGATTTAAAATTAGAAATTTCTGTCTATGTATTCAAATAATAATCAAATCAACGCAATCAAACAGGTACATCGTCTGATCCATTTGTTTACATTTTCATCAGATACCTAAGTATTCAGTTTCGCATGGATTTCACCTTCTGTTCAATCCTTTCTATTATGTTGCATATTAATAACTTGAGCTTTAGGTCCGATGTCGCCCGGATTTTTCCATTCTTTTTCTTTATGTTATTGTCTTCATTTGAGCCGTGATCTGAAATGTTTATTTGAATTTAGTAATGCTTAGTGTTCTAGGTAATCGTAGGAGTGCTAAAGTATTCATTAGTGTGTCTGCACCTAGCAACTCCACCTCCGATAAAATAGGAACCCTATTTTATATTTTTATTTATTTATTTTATTTTATTTATTTATTTAAAATTACGTAAATAACACCTTAACAGCTATGACGCCAATGCGATGTTACAACCAAGATACATATACAAAAATAAAAAAATAAAAACAATTAGAAAAAAACAATTAATACACATCTAAACATTCTCAATGCACTTCAGTGCTACTCCTGTGAACTTCATCAGAGTGCAGTGAAATATATCTATCTCAACTGAAATAATATTTAACAGTCTTATGGCGCGTGACAAGGGGGCAAACTTGTTCAGGTTAGTCCTAGAGGACTGCTCCAGTAGCGTAGGCGTGGGGCGACGCGCACCTCCGCAACCGGGTGGCGCGCGCAGCCCCAGCCCCGCTAACAGATCGGGGAGGTGCAGCCAGCCGCGCAGCACCCGAAACACGAAGCTACACAGAGCAACGTCCCTCCGCACCGCTAGCCTACTGTACCCTACCATCCCTATTACAAAAAGACTCGGGTACATGAGCGGGAAGAAGGGATAGACGCCGTACTGCTTAAAAAATAAAAACCGAGTGAATTTGTTTTGGATTCTTTCCACCATGACACTATATTTGGCCTCATGGGGGTTCCACACGATCGCACTGGTCTCAAGACGGCTCCGTACCAGCGCATTGTACATGATTCTAACCACTGCCGTATCATGAAAGTCTTTACACTGCCTAAGTATAAATCCAAGATTTCGGAAGGACTTGCCGCATATGTTTAAGATGTGCTCACGAAACATTAATTCTGGAACCATCTCCACCCCCAAGTCACTTACATGCCTGACTCGTGACATGAATGCGGTTTCCATCTCATACTGATGCAGCAGTGGTTCCCGCGCGCGAGTGTAGCTCATTATACAGCATTTGGAAACGTTAAAACTTAACTTATTATCTAGGCTCCACTGCACCACCCTATCAATATCCTGTTGAAGCCGTTCACAGTCCGAAGTATCTGTTACCGACAGGAACAACTTGAGGTCGTCTGCGAACAGCAGACACTTCGCCTCCTTTACAACTTCCGGGAGATCATTAACCATCAAAATGAAGCCTAATGGACCGATATTGCTACCCTGACTCACCCCCGAAAACGTAAAATAAGGCTTGGAGACGTATCCACCATATTCGACGTACTGCCGGCGATCGCCAAGATAGTTCGCGAAGAATCGCAGAAGGTGCGGTGTGAAACCAAACGCCGCAAACTTAGCCAACAGCACATCGTTGTCGACGGTGTCGAACGCCTTCTGAAAGTCGAAGTACGCAGTGTCCACCTGCCCCCCAGCGTCAACAACCGGCGCCAGGTATGTCATGAAAGACAACAAGTTACTCCCCGTACCTCGACCAGTCCGGAAACCGTGTTGCGCGTCGGTCAGACGAGAAGTTACTTGATCTGAAATACACTTGTGCAACACCGACTCAAACACCTTAGCAAACGCCGACAGCACGGCCACCGGTCTGTAGCCACTAACATCAGTTCCCGAACCTCCCTTCGGGACTGGTATCACTCTAGTGATTTTCCATTGGTTGGGATATTGTACTGACTTTAAAAACAAATTAAATATGTGGAGCAATGGCCTTTCAAACACCGCGCTACAGTCTTTAACTAAATAAGGTGGAATCCCGTCTGGCCCCGCTGAATACTTTGGCTTGAGGCGGCGGAGCGCGGTGCGCAGCTCGCGCATGTCGAGCTGGCCGACGTGAACGCGCGCCGCGCCCGCGCTCGCGCCCGCCGCGCGCTCCGCCTCCGCGGGGTCCAGCGCCGGGCGCACCTCGTTATACACCGAATGAAAGTAAGAAGCCAAACATTCCACACACTCTTCGTCACTCAACTCCTTTCCATCTTTTGTGACTCTAGTTTTGTTGCGTCTAGCACGCTTGCTTCTAACAAAATTCCAAAAAGATTTGGGATCATTTTTAATATTTGTCTGTAGCCTACGCTGGTAATTCTCATAGGTTGACTTTAATTTATATTTAACTTGTGTACGATAGTAAGAAAAACAATCATAGTCGCTACTTGAACCAGTCATTTTAAATAATTTATGATACCGCCACTTTGTTTTGATGTCACTTATTAAATCAGATGTGTACCAGGTTGGATACATGTATTTGTATTTATTCCCACTTCTTTTTTTTTTCGTCGGTGTACATTCACTAATTGCTTCATTAACTACGCTATAAAAAAACGTCAATGCTTTATCGGGGTCTAAAATCTCATACAATGTCTCCCAATCTATTGATTGCAAAATACAATATAGTCTAGAAAAGTCACATTTGGTAAAATTCCATTTCGGTTCACTATTCAAAACGGACTCTTCCTCGCAATTCGAACTCGGTTTGTGTACCGTCAATGGGTCATTGAAACCACCTCCAAACTTCGCTGTAGCTATCAGTGGAGGATGTTGAACGTCAATATCCACCAATGGTTCACCCGACAGTTCTACCCCCACCTCACTCGCCATAAACGTAGTCAATACTAAGTCCAAATTACGATTATTTATATTACAAACATTATTTACCTGATGAAATCCACAGAAAGCGTTTACATATTCCAAGTAACTTTGCACTTCCACTGATGTAGATGGCATATTAAAATCACCCAACACTAATACATTCTCATAATTTACACATACAGTTTCCAAAATATTAAACAATCGCATATATTCATTACTGTCACATTTCGGTGGAATATAAACTACACAACATAAAAACAAACAATTATTTCCCAGGTGCACGGTAGCACATACAATTTCAAATAAGGCTGAGTCCACATTAGCGATTGGAACACACTTTAAATCAAACCGTGGCGATGTTGCTAAAAACACTCCACCTTGTTTGCGCCCATCTGCTCGATCACACCTTAGTATCTTATAATCCGGTGGAATAAGTTCGCCATCATGGATTGAATCATTGAGGCCCGACTCTGTGATGGCAAAGAGGTCGTAAGAGGATGCCAATAGATTTGTGAAGAAAATCTTAGTTTTTGTTCGCAAACCTCGAACATTCTGGTAATATACTCGAATGTATTTATTCCTGGCGTTGGTTGCCTTGTGTTGGTTTACGGGAGTTCCGAAACCACACCCATTGGTTGAATTGAGCGTTAAGTGGCCAGCTATCTGCATTGTCCACCTTCTCAAAAAGTGATTCTGGGACCCCAATCATAAATGACGCATAGTCTCTTTTACTTTTCGGGATTATCTTCTCGACTTTAATATCGTCAGTACCACAGATTCCCGTCACGTGCTCACATATTGCCTTCTCAGATGTGTCTGGATGTAATGACCATACATGTAAAAACTTTTTCCTTTGAATTGCTTGAATTGCAGCAATTTGCGCATTTCCTCCTTTTTTTATGGCATTATCAACAACTTTCTTCGCCTTCTTTTTGTTATTGACTACATTCCATTCTTCAGATGAGAAGTCATTCTCCAAAGCAACCTCAGGCGTTTTTAATAAACACTCGCTGGTTTTCTGTGGTATGGACGCAGCCTTATTCTTAGCTCGCTCTGTCGCACGGCGCGAACGTTCCGTCTCCTTTCTTTGCAGTTCTTTGGCATCAGTCGCAACACTTGCCTCGCTCACCCGCTGCGTAGCTGGTATTACGCTAAGTTTATCCATCTCACTCTTCGATGTATTCGTAGACATTTGAACTTCGAGCTTCTCAATTTTGGTGGATAAAACTGCAAGTACCCTCGACTGTTCGGTAATGGTGACGAAATAATTTTCTATCTTTTGCTGTTGATCGTCTAATTTCTTGTTTTGAGACTCAATAACAGCTGTTTGAGTCGTGATTTTCACCGTCAACGCTGCCACTTTCTTTACTAAATCGTTGAAAGCCGTTTCAACGTTAAACTTGGACATTTTACCGTTGAACGGAATAAAAAACACGGACTAAATTTTAACGTGCGTGTCGTGAGACGCTCAATGGTTGAATATATATACAACTCGAAAGAATTTTTAGAAAAGCAAAAATAAACTCACGGATTTGTTAATCAGTCTTTAGGTTAATATTATGTGAACAAAATTTCACATACTTGAAAAGCTTACAAAAAAAATGTTTTTATGGCATACGCTGTTTTTCAATTTTCCTGAAAAACAACCTGTAAATGACTTTTTCGAGTTGTAAACGTATTTTATCGGAGGTGCGATTATGATAATAGAGGTTGTTCTTTGAAAAAGTCGATCAACAGTTTTATTGACTGAGAGAAGAATTGCTAGTTTTTTTTTGATGTACAGACGCCCGCACATCAAGCTACCCGAAACTGACAATTTTTCCCAATAAACTTTGAACCTTATGCTAAAGCGATAAAGTTGAAAATCTATTAAAGAAATTTGACAGATTGTAGTAGCTTGATGTGCTGGCGTCTGTACATAGTAATGTAGTTTCATTCATCAGCCTATAATATTCCCACTGCTGGGACACATGCATCCTCTCTGTGGGAGAGAGTGGGCCATAATCCACCACGCGGGCCCGGAAAACAGCTTTCGGCGGAATAATAGCGCTCGTCTATTTGATTTATACTGACAAAACTTTCGGGTTTTGAACTTGTGAGCAGCGTTAAGAGGACCCCTACGATAACATTGAATGATGTTCGGTACGATACGGAAGCATATCAAATTGTTGTGAATAGCTCAGTGTAGTCGGTGATCAAACCTCCAATATCACTTAGTAGCCTCAATATTATGGTCAGTACTATAAAATCGTAGGCTATTAACCTGAGTTTATATTCATCGGTCATAAATCAAATAACTGTATGTACTTACGCTACGTTTGTATTGTTAAAGCGGTACTTGCCATGCCTCCTATTGTTTACCCGATCTATCATGTCAATGAAATATAGAGGAAAATTTTCATTGTTAAATAACCATCCCTAATATTGGGACGAAGTTCCCGAAAAAAGTGTGACATTTTGACCGGTACGACACTTTTCCTATAGTATGTGTGCTTGTGTGTTTACAACCTTACATCAATGTATAGGTATATAAACTGTACTATAGACGTGCGGGATGTCAGCTGTTAATTTTTAGGGCTCCGTACTTCAAAAGGAAAAAACGGTTGGGCAGTGGGTCTAGTCGACCTATTCAAAATGTGATTAGGTCAACTGGACCCGCGGGTCTAGTTCGAGTGGGTCCAGTTGAGCAAAGACTACAACTTGGTATATTTTATTTTATTGTTTCGTTCATGTAGATGCTTGAAATTATGTGCTTTTACGAACAAATTAATGAAAATGAGCAATTCTATTGGCGGTTCAATTGATCGTTTAGACATAAGCACTAACATACCGTAAAACAGCAGAACATAACCTTACTCAGTCCTAGCAAGTCAAAGTATTTGTAGAGGTTTACAGGAACACACACATTATGGTTACCTATTCGTTGAAAATTCACTGTCGTCTAAATCGTATTTTTTTTTTGGTAAAATCTATAAACATCATCATCCACAGCCAAACTTCATCCACTGCTGGATATGTCCACCAGTGGAGGCCTATGGGCCCTTCTTCTCTTGTGTTCAGAATCCCCACCCTCCTGTGCCAGCCTCATCCAGGTTTTGCCCGCGATGGCAACAATGTTGTCTGCCCATCTCGCCGCCGGACGATCGACATCCCGTCACCCAGTCCTTGGACGCCACTCTGTCACAGCCTTACTCCACCTGTCATCACTGCTCCTTGTCAGATGTCCTGCCCAACGTCCTTTGACTTCCATAATACGCTTTCCAATATCGAAGACCTTCGTAAGTCTTCGTATCTCGAACTCAAACTCAAAGCATTTGTTTCAAATAAAGCAATAACAGGCACTTTTGAATTGTGAAGGGGTCGGTCAGTCAGAAAGATGAAGCTAGTTGCCCATTCCAAAGCGTAGTAGGTACTTATGAAGAAGAACGGGCAAGAATATCCACGGACAATCTTTTAAATCATCGACGATTGGAACTCGGTCTATTAGCCATTAAAAAACACTAAAACGAAGTAATTTGTATGTCTCCAAATGTAACACGAATCACAAGTCCACCTGCCTTCTAATCGTTTCCTGTGGCTTACATCAGTATTCCGATACCGAATCGATTCCTAAATTTCGGGAAACATTCAAACGTATGTTTTTTATTCTAAAAAGCGAATTCGAATGTCTAATGGCGGTTAGCATATGAGTCATCTGGATTTATACGTTAGTTTGTGACACAGGATAGATAGAAGTTTAACGATCTAAACTATTGTCAGATTACCATCGTTTAGACTTGCACTGAAATATTCAAAAATATTGTCAAGCACTTTTAATCGCTTGATCCCCGCTAATGAGACACAATTGATTTTCTATTGTAATGGGCCACATGATAAGTTAACCAAGTTACAACTGTCACCTTTTGACGTCTATGAACTTTTAAGAATTAGTTTCAGCAACGGACCAGCGGTCCACCTGATAGTTAAAGGTGACGCTACCACCAAATATCTGCAACATCCACAAGATTAAAATGCCATGGAGTAACTAAATGCAAAAAAAAAACACCATTTTCAATTGAAAATTCTGAAAACTAAGTAGAGAATTCTGTTTGGCGGGAAACTTGACAATTTTTTAAAATTTGATGTAAATGCCCTACTAGCTTCTGGAGGACCCTTTGTGTTATAGTTTTGTGACTAAATTCCAGAAATATGGACTAGGAAAGTGGGTCTACTGTTCCTAGCTATTTAGTGTAACCTAGTTTGTGTAGGCACCTAGCGTCTGCCTAGCACTAAATCTTTATACGACGCACAATGATGTCACACTGGACTGCTTCTCTTTGAATTCAGATGTCGTATTGAATGTTAAGTGGTATAAGGGACGGACGATGAGCGTTTTTACCTTAAACCGTTTTAAACCTAGTATTTTTTATGTAACCGAGGTTGTATTGGATGAGGGATACAGAGCATGGAACAAAATCCTGCCTATAGTAATAAGAAACTATAAAAAATATCAAATATTACATTATATTCCTGTGTAGTGTGTCATTAAAATAAAATTTCAACTTTAAACTGTTATATTATATAAATACAACAATTTAAAGTAAAGTTTAAAGTAAAATTAAGGATTTTATTACCCTTAACATTAACTGGGCAGTTGCAAAATCGCATACAGTAGGTAAGTAACTTTATTACCTAGTGCAAATTTTCGCAACACAACTTCTTACAGTATTTGCCACAGCAGCCTATATCGTCACTCGCAAAACTAAAAGTCCTATCTCATTTTCCTCATTTTTGAGTTAGGACAACTACATTTTTCTATTCGTGAATCTTTAGATTTTTCAATAACCGTCGTGAATCTATGATATTTGGATCTCAAAATATATTTATATATATTTTGAAATAAATTTATATATATTTTGAAAGGCAACAAAATGTAAAGAATCACGAATAAAAAAATTTTGTTGTCCTAACTCAAATCAGCCAAAAAAAGTAGATAGAACTTTTAGTCATGCGAGCGACGATATATCAAGACCAAACTCCATATAAGTCAAAATTAGCTTGTATGGAGTGCTGCTGTTGCGACTGACGTATTTGCCTGGTGGGGTTTTTAAAATAATACAGTCACTCAAATCCTACAATAAAACGCTCCACTTATGCCTTTAGACCGTCCCAAACAAAGACACACATTGACAACAAATCAATCGCGCACGCGCCACGTTTGACATGTATATGCGCGGACGCACGGAATGTCGATCGATAAGCGCAGCGCTACTAAAAATATTCGTTTCAGTGTTGTTTGAGCAAATTGTATATTTTATGTTGTTTCTCTCGTGTTGGCACGAGCTGTGCGAGAATGGGTCAAGTTAGAGGAAAAAATAAGGGTCTGCAAGGTTTGTAATAGGAACGACTGCTAAGCTAACAAATTGTGTGGGTGTTTTTACACTAGCTGTGTCCGCGAATTCGTTCGCGTGCATGTAGGAAAGCAATATATTGGTTTTCATGGGTTTTAATTTTTTTGCGCGGTACACCAATTGTTTTTCTAAAATAAACGTAAGCCTAAGTTATTCCTTATAACATCAGCTATCTGCCAGAAAGTCCAGTCAAAATCGGTCTAGCTGTTTCGGAGATTAGCCGGCACAAACAGACATTACATAATATAGACAAAAAAAAGGTTTTTTATAAGGACCGTACTTATATGCTTTCATATTTTAGACATTTAATAAGAAGCTGTTATTTTGATACTACACGCAGACACTTCAATTTTATTTATTTGTATGTATAGATAGACAAAGTAACATAAACATAACGCGCGCAGTATTAACTGAGTGGAGTAAACTGAAGAATTAAATGTGATGTAAAATCATTATCATTTGAACTATAAATATAAATTTTAAAAAAAGCTATAATTGTTTGGATTTTTGATCGATCGTTCTGTAAGTTGCACTTATTTTATTTATTTATATATACATACTTTATTGTACATCACAAAAATACATAAAAAAAAATTTTTTTCAACCAGTAAGCGGATTGGTTATTATTTTCCATACATTTGTATTTAAGGTAGTATGATTATGACTGTTTCAAAAGATATCAAAATGATCATCATTCTCCTTCACTTATTCCAATTTATTTATGATCGGAGCAACATGTCTTTATCTTATACTTTATACTTCTCTATTAGCTGTCATCTCGCTAGTCACCCCCTGTCTAACCACATCATCAGTCAGACAGTCCATCCATCGTTTCTTTGGTCTTCCCCTACTCGTATCTATCTATACTAATATTATAAAGCTGAAGAATTTGATTGTTTGGTTGAACGCGCTAATCTCTGGAACTACCAGTCGGATTTGAAAACTTCTTTTTGCATTTGATAGCCCAATTCTTGAGAAAGGCTATAGGCTTTTTAACATCACGCTATGACCTTTAGGAACCGAGCAAAAAGAAAAAATTCAGAAAGAACGCTAAGCAAAAACGAAGTAATAGCGCGGGCAGGCGATGCGATGCGATGCGACGGCGTGGGTCGGAGTAACAAGAAATTTCACGCTGACGAAGTCGCGGGCAGAAGCTAGTATAATATATAAAGGATATAAATGTGCTCTCAATTTCCGAAAACTCTCAATAATGAGAGCGATGTTTTAGAACAAGCTTTCAAAACGTTTTCCTGTAACAGGAAATACCCGCAGCTTAACAAAAACTTGCAAATCATTTACCTATCACAAAAGTTGTTATCTAATCATCGGTTGGTGAGCAATTTCGATCGCAGGCGACCGCGACCGCGGCCGTGGGAATGTGAGGTGCGCGCGCGCATTATCTCGCGCGATCTCATCTGATAGCGGAGTTATCTGGCACGATCAGCGCACGAGTCGATGTTGCGGCAGGTGGGTATGTTAGCCGGTGAAATGGGGATAGGTCCTGTATGTGTTGGTTATGGTTTTTTAAAAGAAGAAGAAAGTTATAAAAATGAATTTCTTTGTCGGTTTAGTAGAAATGCGAGTAACCGAATCTTGTTAATTCGTTTTCACCTGACAGGTAGAAGAATACAGCGAGATTAATCTTCCTTTTCCGTGTGTTGTTAAATTCAAGTGTGAAAACCAACAAATCCAATCAAGCGCAAATTCATTCCTACGAGTATAACATCAATTTGTTTTCGCAATTCGTAAGGAAATACGTCAGAGAGTTTTCTGTAAAAAAATAATATATGATTCAACCATAAAATTGATTGCGCTTCCAATATACAGACTAAACAGTACAAATGTCCTATACGAAACTAAATTAGGTTAGGCACTGAAAAACCTCTGTGTACTTTGTAATTTAATCCACTCATAAGCGCGCTTATAAGCTGCTTCTCTAGAAAAAAATTGTAGGTTATCTACAAGGATTAAGATAATATTTACTGCCTATTTCTCAATAATGTCTGTATCATGGCCACAGCAGTCGGGGGCGAGTGTTGGCGACGCTAGCGCCCTCACCGCTGTTAATCGTGATTTTAGATTTTAAATGGACACGTAGAGATTCATTGGTTTGCTGAATGGGAGATTTTTGGTTCTAACTGATTTGTTACTTTGCTGTATGGTTATTTGTTAAATGTTAGATTTACTGGTACCAGATGACGTTGTTGATGTAGGTATAAGGAATGGGTTGTGCTCAGCAAAAATCGTTTTCCACATTTCGACGACCAACTATAAATCCAAAGTATTATTTACTTAGGGCTGATTTTGTAATAGTCAGATAACTGTTATCTGAAGAATAATTATGACATATTTTCTATACCTACAAAAGCTGTGTAACCGCAATATATTATTATATTCCTCAGAAAAAGTTTATCTGACTATTGAAAATTAGCCCTTCGTCATGTACAGACGCCAGCACATCAAGCTACTACAATCTGTCGCATTTCTTTAATAGATTTTCAACTTTATTGCCAAAGCATATGGTTCAAGGTTGATTGGGAAAATTTTACAGTTTCGGGTAGCTTGATGTGCAG
Organism: Luperina nickerlii; assembly: GCA_963855955.1. NCBI lineage: Eukaryota > Metazoa > Arthropoda > Insecta > Lepidoptera > Noctuidae > Luperina > Luperina nickerlii. The sequence continues at coordinate 21,123,913 of OY979675.1, read as the reverse complement.
GAGTCTGTACTTAATTCATAAGGTTGGATTCCGTCTGGGATTTGACCGAGTGAAGTTGCGTAGCAAGAGTCCAATATGTCTGTCTAACTCCCACATAACAAATCGGAAATCGGTCACTGGGAACATAACACTATCACAGCGCTTTGGACATTGGGGTGTTAATAGATACGGGCTGGTATCCGCAACTCCACGTAAATGCGCCTAATTTTCATAGGTACGGCATTGGAGTGTTGATACATGGTGTTTATACATTAGTTTCGGTAAATGTTAAAGGAAACTTTCAAAACATGTGACTAACTCAGGATCAATTTATTGCAACCTCAATAAATACACCATTTTGCAAGGGTTTATTTTTATAAAACGATATGGAATCATTGTTTATCAATGATGTACCAGCAATTATAGAAAATACAAATCTATAATTTTTTCTATAAGCCAACTAGTCATTAACATACTATTGGCAAATTAATTTAGCTCGATTTTATTTGACAGCAGTAATAACATTTATAAATGAATCAACGTTTAAAATAAAAAAGATTAGTATATTAGGCCATTCAATCAAAACCATAGGTAAACCATCATTCGACCTTAACCTTTAAAAAAAAGAAGAAAAACTCAACACAAAAACAAATCGATATCAAAACAAAACGATCGCCTAATTATTCGAGCAAGCGTTGAAGGGAGAGCAGATCGAATCGATATACATCGATAAGACAAAATCAATAAAATCATTGCCAGGATAAAAAAAGGATGGTTGTTCATCATTGCCACATTAAAAAAAGATGGGTCGGCTTGTTTGATGTCGGAGTGTCGGCACTCGTTTGATGTTCTAATAATGCGACCAAATTGAGTCAAAGGCTCTAAATGTGTGACGAATCGAGTTATCTAAGTGTTTCATCGACTCGTTGACGGGACGATTGCGATGATGTTATACAGGATGTTTAATAATTGATTTTATGAAGTAATAACGATATTATTGCGGTTCGATTAGGTGTAATTTTTTTCAATTATGAGTTAATTCTTATTTAGGTTTTGCTTTGAAGATTGAAATACTTTATTGATATGTAATTGGCTTCGACTTACTTTTGGTTCGTATTTAATGATGTGAATTCGTTTTACAGCCTAACAAACCAGTCGCGGTTTAGTTCAAAAGCGCATAAATTCACAATACGGTTGTTCCATAAACATTAATGTGCTTCTTAGTTTATGAATTAACAGTGCAAGCATCATCAAAATAATACAGTCAAATCAAGAATGAGAATCCCAACTCAAACCCTACAAAAAGACGTCAAGGGATTTTTATTTTTCATTTTTTTTCACACCACATATAAACCAAGTCTCGTTTCCGCCACACCCTGTAGGCAAAATCTATCGACACTTTGATAATGTCGAGGTCAACACGCGTTATTTGCTGTTTTTTTAATGTCATTTATTTTTTCCGATGAGTTCACACTGAAAGATATAATATACGTGTGACCAATCATGTTGACAGGATTCTCGCAAATTGATGTCTTTATTTGATTATTGTTATGATATTAATATAAACTTTTCATTAGGTTGCAAGGACAGTACTAAATTGAAGTGATTTCATACTTTAAATCTATCGACACTTTGATAATGTCGAGGTCAACACGCGTTATTTACTGTTTTTTTAATGTCATTTATTTTTTCCGATGAGTTCACACTGAAAGATATAATATAATATGTGTGACTAATCATGTTGACAGAATTCTCGCAAATTGATGTCTTTATTTGAGTAATGTTATGATATTAATATTTATAACCTTTTCATTAGGTAATGTAAAAGTAAGGTATGGTGAATAGCTACTGTCTTAGTAAATGAAGGTAGGGGGCTGTTTATTTATTAGGCAAGACAATTTTGACCACTTTTTGACCCCCTCCCCTCTGTGAGAAAAATAAGACTTGGATGAAGCCCCTTACAATCTTACGTAAGATTAGCATCTATCAAAATTGCAAAGAAAAAGTATCAATAAAATTAAAAACTTATAATTTTTACTTACTTTTGTGAACTTATGTAAGAACAATTTAGACCCTCCCACCTCCACCTAAGAAAAAATAAGACTTGTTCGGACCCCCTCCCCCCTCAGATCTTCTTACATAATAAATGAACAGCCCTTAGCTTGCCTAACAGATTCCAAAATATAGTTCCGATTCACATAATTAAATTGGTTTGTTTTGATAAGAAGAAAAGACAACGCTTACAATTACAAAAGGATCATATAACATAACATCACGCTTGTATTCTCCAAAGGATAAGACAGAGGTATACCTATAGTACACTTACATATCGCCAGTTATATGTACATAGTATGTAGCGGTGTCTACAAACGCCACATGCGAACTTCGTGTCATACTGACGTCACACAAAATCCTGCATCTCGCAAGCAGAGTTTACAGCGCAACCAGCATATTATTTACATGAATCATTGAGCAGTTGCCCGCCTGACACGACACCCGTCTGGTCGGAGGAACCTCCCTTTTCTATGGAGGATGAGTGAACTTTACACTCATTTCTCCTCATTTCCTCATTTCTCTAGAAGTAAAAGGGGACCAGCCTATTAAAATAAATAAAATAAAAACATTTTTATTTGAGACGTTTTTAAAAATCCATAGTTTCACAATATAACTTAAATGGTAGTGTTAACAGTAAAAAAACAGCGTTATTTTTTAATATGGGTACTAACCCAATGCTGGACGTAGCGCGAGTCCAGCCTATCTGCTATAACCGCCAGGATGCTGTTGGTGCTGGCGCGCAGCCTGCAGAGCGCCGCGGCGCATCGCTTGCGAAGCACGGCATGGAAGCCCGTGTGCATCCGCGAACATGTCCGACGCACTGCATCAGCGCGGCAGCCCTAACAGCGCTCTGAACGCATTGTTATAGATTCAGATTCAGATTTATTTATTTGCCATCAATGTAGGTACAAGTTTAAGATGATACAAATAGCTGAAGGTTACCGCTACATTCTACCTTACGGCATGCAAATTCATAGAAACTAATAGATTACAGTCATACAATATTATTATACATTAACAACTAACATGTCATTCTAATTAACACTAACAAACATAAAAATATTAAAAAAATAAAAAGAAGGAAATAATAATAAAATAATAATAATCATCAAAATAATAGTCAATTGCACATAAATAAATCTTGTCAATAAAATGAATTTCATTATCTTGGAATTATAATTAAGTGAAATATTATTTTACAAACATAATGTCATTTACAAATTTTATTGTCAATTTTTTTTATCATTTAAAAAGTCATTGATACAATAATAACATTTATCCAATAATAATGCAGTAAGCTTAGATTTAAATGTTCGAATAGGGTGTTCTTTGAAACTGTGCGGAATTTTATTGTATATGATAAGTCCCATCGACATAATATTTTTCCTTAGTAGTGCTGTTCTGTAATTGCCTGTATGTAATAAGTTTTTATATTGTAGTCTCATTGGACCTGCCCGCATTCTAATATCGGCTAGTGATGGAAATAAATCTAAATTCGTTTTAACAAAAATTCCGACCTCTAAAATGTACAGTGATGGGAAGGTCAGTACTTTCAGCGACCTAAACACAGGTACACAGCTGTCTGTAGGAGTATATTGGACTCTTAGAGCGCTGAAGGATCTGAGTCCACAGGCAGCATGTGTATAGTGAAGTACAGTGTGCTCTAAAAAGTGTTAAATTTTCTATTGCCATCAACCGACCACAAATCAAGACTCCGGGCTGCTACTGATAAATTTCAGATGGAAAAACCGAATAACACTTTTCCCCAACCGGGAATTGAACCCAGGACCCCTAGTTCAGCAGTGACGCATACGACTTCTAGGCCAACGAACCAGCTATCAATAGGAAACGTAATTTACAATCAGCTTTCATTATTTTCCTTTTAAACTAAACTACTGACTCTAACAATCAATCGCCCCTATAAATCACGACTATCAATATTACAGTTAAGGCGGTTTCACACGGGACGTGGCCGCGGCGACAAGTGCGCGCACGCAACGCTCAGACGGCTTCCGTAAGCAAATAGTCACAGCTCATTAGTGTAGTACGGTGGGTACTTCATTAGCTTTGTATGGATCACTGTTGCTTTAATATTTGAATGAGGTTCATTTGAATTTGGAGAACGATTCGTTTGTTTTTTTTTTATTGTTGGCCCTTTCTTTCTTTTTAGGGCTCCGTACACTCGCAAGGGAATCAAAACAATTTTTGAAGTGAAAACTTCTTTAGCGGCGCTGTGTACTTTTTTTGGAATGGGTAAAAACTTCTAAATTCGCGTCAGGTCACGTGACCCTGATCGTAAGATTCGTAAGACGTAAAACGAAAGACGCGCGTTGTTGAGGACAGCGCCATCTATGCACATCGGGAAGAACTACGAGGGCCTCGCGTACTAACTACGTAGTTCATCCAACAACGACGAGATGGCGCTGAACCACGGATATATAACTGACGACGAGCTCCATGGGCTTGCTTCTCTTACCACTGCCGCGACCAACACCACGAACTGAAGTCTATCCTGTGTGCTTATTTGTAAATCTGAATAAATTCCTTTCACGAGAAGAATAAACCAGTCACTTTGGTCATCATACCTGATTTGCAAAAAACCCTATAAAATAAGGAACACACCTTAACACGCGTGTTTTGTTTATAAGACGATTCACAAAATACACTTGTAATTGTTCAAGTTTTCACTTCTGTCGGCACTACCGGAGTGCCAGTTTTTTTTTTTTCCGTGATAGACTATTTACATATCTACAAAGTACGGAACCCTCGGTGTGCGTCGTCCGGCTCGCACTTGACCAGTTTTTTATTAGAAAGGCAATTTCCGTAATATGAACGGGTCGCATTCTAATATCAGCCGCAATTTGTCAAAAACACTTCTAATTTTCCTAAATTTTTGAAAATATTTTGAGTTTTTGAACGTTTTTAATTACGAGAATAAGGCCTTCAGATACAGGCTTCATGAAATAAACTGTTTATCTGATAAATTGATTTTTTACACAATAAAATAAAATCGAATCTTCATCTATATTCAGCGGGATTGTCCGAAAGGGTTACCGCTGGCTCGGAACATAAAGGGTTAAGGAAGGAACACAGGTGGGTTTTAGTCAGTAAGAGTCTGACACTCCCTTCCGCTCCATCCAGAGCGGGAGGGGTCATTTGATGATTTCCCATCCTGAACAACAAAAAAAAAAACTTCATCTATATCTTGTATCTATTTGCACCGTTAGGGAAATGACATGAAATGAACTAGGTAGTACCTGATCGTATTTCATGAAATTTATAAGCGGTAAAGTAGTTTCGTTTGTGCAAGGACTGGTGGACGTGCTGATCGTCCAGTGGCAAGAAATAGCGGACAATATTGCTGCCATGTCGGGCAGAAAATGGTGAGGCTGGTGAGGAAAAGAGAAGCCTATGCAGTGCGTGTATTCATGCTGTGACTGATGATGAAAGTAGAGTGTCCATGGAATTTCTTGCCCGTTCTTCTCCATAGGTACCTACGCTTTGGAATGGGCAACTAGCTTCATATTTTCTGACTGACCGACTTCTTGAAAATTCAATAGTGCCTGTAAATGGTTTAATTGAAATAAATGCTTTGAGTTTGAGTAGTTGAGCTTCATGGTAAGTAATTTTATTCATCAAAAACTGTGTAGGTAAATTCGCGGGTAAAGTTAATTACAGTTTCTTCACTTGGCATTGGTTTACTCAAAAATTCATAAACATAACATAAAACTTTCAGTTATGAAAAAAAAAGTCTGCGTCCGGGGAGCCCGTTAGGAACGAAGTGTCTTACGAAATACTCGCACGCATACACACACTCGTATATACCTAATAAAAAGAGACAGAGAGAGGGAAACTCGCATGGTGGGGCATAACGCTTTTTTCTTACGTAACGATTTCTACCAGTCAACACCTACTGCAAGCCGCGATAAGGAACTTCCTTCCAAAAAAAAACTGGCACTCCGGTAGTGCCGACAGAAGTGAAAACTTGAACAATTACGAGTGTATTTTGTGAATCGTCTTATAAACAAAACACGCGTGTTAAGGTGTGTTCCTTATTTTATAGGGTTTTTTGCAAATCAGGTATGATGACCAAAGTGACTGGTTTATTCTTCTCGTGAAAGGAATTTATTCAGATTTACAAATAAGCACACAGGATAGACTTCAGTTCGTGGTGTTGGTCGCGGCAGTGGTAAGAGAAGCAAGCCCATGGAGCTCGTCGTCAGTTATATATCCGTGGTTCAGCGCCATCTCGTCGTTGTTGGATGAACTACGTAGTTAGTACGCGAGGCCCTCGTAGTTCTTCCCGATGTGCATAGATGGCGCTGTCCTCAACAACGCGCGTCTTTCGTTTTACGCGTAGACAGAGAATACTATAGACAAATTGATGTCTTTTGTCACGTTCACACAAGAAAAAGAGCAAATTACGCCTATATCGTGTAAAGAAATGAGACAGAACGATGAGATTTTTTGTTTCACGTCGCGTGCCACGATTTTGAAGGTTAGCATAGTACTTTGGTAAACAAAGTTTGACAGTTATCGTGCAGATAGTTATCGTCTTCTTGTAAAATTCAGTTTTTATGTGCTTTATGTTTATTAATTTATGTTATTTTATGTTGTGAACAATTTAGACTTAATATTTCAATCATTTTAAAAAAAAGCATGGTGCGGTGTAGCGTTTTAAGGTGTAAAAGTGATAGTGGAACAAAAATGCCAGATTTGTCCTTTCGTTCGTAAGTGTAGCACTTTTTATCAGTAACTAGTCTATCAATAACTTTTTACTGTGTTCATACATTAAGTATAATGTACCCTAGACGTAAATTCATCGATAAAAAGCACAAAACTAACAATTATTAAGTTCTGACTTAAGAATTTAGGTGTTGCCAACTTTTCTATAAATTATTACCCACTTTTATGGGAAATCTGTATTCTGCAGTGTGTATCCTAATTCTATCTAATATTATAAATACGAAAGTGAGTTTATTTGTTGGTTTGTTTGTTACGCTTTCACGCTAAAATGGTTGAACGGATTTGGATGAAATTTGGCACATCGATGAACTATGACCTGGGTTAGGACTTAGGATATTTTTTATCGCAATATTCTCACGGAACCGAGACACATGCGCGTGAAATCACGGGGCGCAGCGAGTTAATTATATCTGAAAGATTAATGGCTTGTTACAGTTTTCCTGAAGGTGGTGATTTACGTCGGAATCATAGCTACAGGACGAACAGATTGGACACCAAAACCGTCATCAAAAATTTGCAGCAGACAAAAAATGTTAAATAAAAAGAAGAAAAATAATTGAAACATTTATGCGAAGCTTGTTTTATTTAAAGGGCAATCAATCTAATTAATAAAGCTAATTAAAAATAAATTTGTTGTATTATTTACTCACAAAGCCAGATACTACTATCATCTAAGGAATGGCAGGTATTTAGAATCACATCATCATCATACGTCGTCACTCTCTCCTGCTCTTAACGCAATTTATTTGAGTTCAGGAGCATGTCTTCTTCCATACATCACATGCTTATACCGATGATAATCGATTTATCAGTCACTTTCAAGCTTTCTCTTCCACTTTCATAAATTGTGGTGTAAATTTTTCCTCACACGGTAACCCTAAATATGTGACGTATTTTTGTTTTGTCTCTTTCTGCGACACGCTTTGCAGGCGTCTATAGTATTCTCTGTCTACGGTTTTACGTCTTACGGATCTTACGATCAGGGTCACGTGACCTGACGCGAATTTAGAAGTTTTTACCCATTCCAAAAAAAGTACACAGCGCCGCTAAAGAAGTTTTCACTTCAAAATCTCTAGCAAATTGATTTCGTCGAACAAAATCTCTGGATCTCTGCCCAGCCCTTCGTACGTAAACGCGTGAAGATAATTATCTCCCACTTACTGTCCGCTCATTGCGGTATCGTTGAACTTTGCCACAGATGGTTGTCGCACCCGTACTTAGGCAATTATTTATAGCTCCAGCCTACCTGCTGACAGGCCTGTGATGGCTGAACATATAGAGTTAGATTAAGGTAGCTCTTTAGTATGTGTATTCATGATTAATTGTAAATGTAAACGCTGTACATAAACGAGAAAAAACAAATTAATGTTATTTTTATAATCATTTTTATTGTACCTACTGAAGTACATAACTAACTCGCACATGAAGAGTTCCGTACCATAAGGCAAAGAATACGCTGAAAAAAAAACACGTTTCTTGTATGGACCACCTACTTTTTTACTAACTTTTATTTTTGTTTTTTTTTTTGTAATAGCGGCAATAGCAATACAAACTCTGTGAAAATTTCAACTGTCTACCTATTACGGTTCATGAGATGCAGTTAGACGGACGGACGGTGGAGCCTTAGAAATAAGGTTCTGTTGGCACCCTTTGGGTACTGAAAAGTAAAACTAGATTTTTTTTTTGTGACACAGGCCTCCTCTGTATGAGAGGGAGTGGACCATAATCCACCACGCGGGCCCAGTGCGGGTTGGTGGATGTGACATGTCTTTGAATTTTCGGTTCTAAGACATGCCGGTTTCCTCACGATGATTTCCTTCACCGTGTTTAACATGATTTAACACTGGTGACACAAAATTGTTTACTTGTGAGATTGAGTCTTCGAGTTCATGAGCTCTAGATGATATTTACTGAATTTGTAGAAGTCATTTATAACGTTTTACATAGGATAGGTTCTCTCTGGATTAATAAGTCAACTCCTCACTACTGCAAAACTATCAGCTTAAGAAATGCTTTAATCAACAATAGCACTCGGTTTTGGACAAGGAACAAAAACACATCGCTCAAGTGACTGCGATTGCATATAACTTGACTATAAACCTTAACACTCAAACATAAAGTTTATTATCGTTTGCCATATATTTGCTACTTTGATTAAAAAGTAAGCTTATTTTTAAATAACAACAAAAATATTTATGGCAAAATAAAACATAATTTCTAAGCACTAAGGTTGAAAAAACTATGTGCACATTATGCCTCAACATTATTTTTATTTTTCCAGCCGTTTTTGCTGCGCTCATCGGAAATCTAGTGAGTACTATTGTTGATCGAAAAAGAAATGCTAGGAGTCAACTACCTCTAAAACAGGATCTATGCCGTCACAATAAAAACCCTCCTGTTTTCGCATTATTTCACAGACTACCTTCAGTTTCATTTGACATTAAATCAGGTACATATTAATGATAATGTTTGTGACGTCATTAATTGATTTTCGTAATGTGTTTATCACATTACGAGGATCAAATGACGTCACAGATCAGCGACAAGAAAAACTTCTTAATTGAGCTGTTATTTAGTTCAGCTAGGTTCCTCTTGTTTATGACAGAGGATTTGACCCTTTTTGGGTACATTGATTGATGTATGATCTCCGGCCTTTTTAATCAGATGATTTTTATCCGACTACGGCGAAGCAAAATGGAGGAAACAAGAAAATATTCCCACCTGAAATTGTTAAGTACAAACTATTCAGTATTTATCGCCTATCAAAATCAAAATATTATATTTCACATAAACCTACATGGGCACTTATGAAATGTCAAGCTATGTGCACAGTTCCAATTGATCGTTTCCTATGGAGAAGAAACGGCAAGAAACTCCATAGTTACTCTTTTAAAAAATAATTGGCTTTTACAATGTTTACACATTACAGTGGGTATGAGAGGATAGCGTAGGCTTGTCAACAAGTACCAGGTACTTGATAAAATAAAAAAAGGTCTACAGATCTAGTCTACAAGGCCTACAAAGTTCTCACATTTACAAGAAAATAATCTATCAAAAGGATAAACAAAATATAAAATTTAAAAACCTACTAAAACCAAGTGATATGATTGATTGGTATTCAGCTGCATCTGGTTAGACTGGAAGCCGACCCCAACATAGTTGGGAAAAGGCTAGGCAGATGAGTGATGTTCAGAGAATGGCCGTTGTTCTATGCCATATATCTTAGCAAAACCATATATTCTAACAGTAGCCATCATAAGTTTTAAGGTAAAATGGCATATGACTACAAATGAAGTATACGGGGTATACTTTAGCATTCTTTGTACTTTGTACTTGCAGCATTGTTTTATAAGCATTTATTTCTACTATCAAATCCTGCAACACACTTACGCGAGCACCAACCACCAGTAATCGCGTCATTCGAATAGTCGGCGCGCGCGCAGCTCACTCTAATAATGATCAATGATGTGCGCCGCGTCGGAAAAATGCCAAATATTCCATACATCACTCGTACTTTGAATATTGACAGGCGGATAGGTTGTAGACCATAGTCTTATGGTGTCGTAGAATTGTACTCGAGTTAAATGCAAGAGAGATAAGATTAAGAAATAATAATTTTGTAATAACTAGCTGCGCCCCACGGTTTTACCCGCATAAGTCTCGGTCCCGTGGGAATATCGTGATAAAAAGTATCTTCAAAATCAGAAAACAAAATGTTTAATTTCACATAAACCTAAATGAGCACTTATGAAACGTCAAAAGCTAGGTGCACGGTTCCAATTGGTCGTTTCAAATGGAGAAGAACCGCCAAGAAACTCCACGGTACACACACCTGACAAGGTGCAGTGATGGCAGGTGAGGTAAGGAATATGGCAGTTATCGAGTGGCGTCCAAGGCTTGGGAGACGAGGTGTCGATCGTTTGGCGGCGAGATGAGCGGACGACATTGTTACCATTGCGGGTAGAACCTTGATGAGGTTGGCACAGGAGCGTGGAAGCGTGATGATTGGCACAAGAATATGATGATGATAATGATACTATGTCTTTTTTACTATACAAGAATGTTTTTAATCCATGTTAAACATTTCTAACTCTATAGAACACACATAAGGTCAAAAACGAAAACATAAAAAAATCGTTTGGCGATGTAACTCAGAGCATTTGATTACTATTTGTAACGTTTATATTAATCCAATTGAATGGTAAGGTGCCTTGATCGTATGATTGACGTGGCTTGTAACGAGTCTATTTTGTTCGGGACCAGTGCACGCCGCAATGGGAGATCGGATTTTTTATTTTTGTGTAGATTTGGTAATTAATGGAGATAAGACAGTTCTGTTGTTTTTGTACTTGTCTTGTAGAATAGGAAATAGACCATCATTCAAAACATCTATACTAATATTATAATATTATGAAGAGTTTGTTTGTTTGGTTGAACGCGCTAATCTCTGGAACTACCAGTCTGATTCTAATATTATAAAGCTGAAGAGTTTGATTGTTTGGTTGAGTGCTCTAATCTCTGGAACTACCAGTCGGATTTGAAAAATTCTTTTTGCATTTGATAGCCCAATTTTTGAGGAAGGCTATAGGCTATTTAACATCACGCTATGAACTTTAGGAGCCGAGCAAAAAGAAAAAAGTCAGAAAGAACGCTAAGCAAAAACGAAGTAATAGCGCGGGCAGGCGATGCGATGCGACGGGGTGGGTCGGAGTAACAAGAAATTTCACGCGGACGAAGTCGCGGGCAGAATAATGATATTTAGGGTAACTATAGCTTGGTAAAAATTATAAAAATAGTCTACTAGTCTAGTGGTTGCAAGCGCTACTGATGAGCATGAGGCCCTGGGTTCGATGCCCTGGTCGAGTAAAGTGTTCTTGGGGTTTTATATATAGAATTTTTCAGTAGCAGCCCGAAGTCTGGATATGTGACCGGTTGATGGCAATAGACTCGCTCCCTTTTACATGGGACTGCAACATAGCTGGCGAAATGTGGAGGTACAACCACATATTGCCAGATATGAGGAAGGTGTATGCTGCCTTAGTGTAGGTGTGTGCTGCCTTAGTGTAGGTGTGTGCTGCCTTAGTGTAGGTGTGTGCTGCCTTAGTGTAGGTGTGTGCTGCCTTAGTGTAGGTGTGTGCTGCCTTAGTGTAGGTGTATGCTGCCTTAGTGTAGGTGTGTGCTGCCTTAGTGTAGGTGTGTGCTGCCTTAGTGTAGGTGTGTGCTGCCTTAGTCTAGGTGTGTGCTGCCTTAGTGTAGGTGTGTGCTGCCTTAGTGTAGGTGTATGCTGCCTTAGTGTAGGTGTGTGCTGTGCTGCCTTAGTGTAGTTGTATGCTGCCTTAGTGTAGGTGTGTGCTGCCTTATCCTTTGGGGATTACAGATAAGTGCATGTTAGTTAAGTAAGTTTTTTATTTTACTCTGACATCCCATTGATAACCTGTTATTTTAAAACGTAGGTACCTGCTATTATTGATCTTGTGATTCAATTGATATTGCTAAGGACTTGTTGCGCTATTACTTCATCCTAGCTCGAGTAATAGGAAGTGGTAAATGGGGGGCGTTTTGGGGGACTGTCTTATGTAATTTTGAGGGTCAGAATGTGCAAATTTTCAACCAAGTTTGAATAAATGACTTATGATTTAATACCTACAATAAGAACAAAGAATTACGATCGGTATTTTGATAATGACATCATCGAGCATTGTAATTAAATCAGTTTAAAATTCCACTACCTTGAGAACTGGTAAATTGGACTATTTGTGATTGATTGATTAATGCAATCAATCAGAAACATATGGTCCATATTAAATATATATTTTGACAGAGATCTATTCGATTTCAATGTCTGAATCGAGTTTATTTGACTTTATTACCCTACATACGTAACTGATTTTGAATATTTTATTGTTTTTTTCCTGCTTTAATAATTGCACTAGTTCATCAAAGATTTAATTAAGAGAATAAAGACTTAATTAGCATTTCAATAAAATAGTGGCTGTTATAAAATCATAAATTGTTTTATTTTTGTAAGTAGGTTTGCACAAACACTTTTACACGTCAATGATATTTTTTTAAACTAGATGAGGTCGGCGTATATATATAGATTTTATAATCTAAGCAAACAATGTAATATAATACTACAAATGCGTATACTGTCTGGACATGTCCACCTAATCTGTATGGTTCTTTCCTCAAAAGACCATTTCAGACACCAATCTACATGGTCTTCACATGATCTGGCCAAGACTATGTCTAGGCTTTAAAAGAGACTGTGAGTTTGTTTCTGCCTTTCTTCGCAGAGTATTCAGATAGTAAACGCCGACCTCATCTAATTTTTAAATTATGATTGACGTGTAAAAGTGTTTGTACAAACTTACAGAAATAAAATCATTTATCATTTAGAAAGCTTATAGTATTGTTTTCTTACAGTGGTTGTCTCAGAATCAAAAATAGGCATAAATGCCCGAAAATAACCTTCGCATCTCTTTAATTACCAACTGTCTAATCTATGAACAATTGACAATCGCCGCTTGACTTCCGACCTCTGTGCCTTGTAATAACGAGTACTTCATTATGTCTGATAAAAGGTGGCGACCGGCTAAAAGGTGATCATAGCATTCGATTAAAAGGAGCTATTTCTAATGCTCCGATGTGCGTTCCCACGTCTGGCTATCGATATCTTGCATGTGATGTGCGAATTTTATTGGCTGTGAAAGATGTATTAGATTGTCCATAAATGGTGAAATACTTTTGCAGGCCGCTAAAGAAAAAAACGCTTTTTATGAATAGTGATATCGTATCATGTATATTCTCCATTTAGAAAAACGAAAGGAGAAAATAGATTGATTTGCGGCAAATATGACGCAGAGAAAAAACACAAACAAACGAAAAAAAAAGACATGATTCTAGCTCAACGGGAAGTATACCCTATACATTTTGATTCCCTTGAGCTTGATAAACGCAGGGCATGAACGGCCGTATCCTTTTTTTACGTTAACTTAGAAGTTTGATTTTTTCACAGCTTCAAGGGATTATAGACCTGAGTATATGGTTTTAATTTCAACTCGATAACTCCACGCTTTTCCAAGATAAAGGGTCTTGACAGATAGACAGACAGATGGACAGCAAAGTGATCCTGTTTTTGATTGTCTGTTTTTTCGTTTTGAGGTACGGGACGCTAAATTAACAAATTGGGGAAAATATGCGTCACATCCACGCAAAACGGCCAGCGCTCAGCATGATGCTAAAACCATATGCGAGACAGAGCCCCACTGCTGGGTTTCAGCGACAGCCGTTTCCTGATATCACCATCACATTCCCTAGTGAGAGTGTATAATAAGCCCGTTACTGTGTCTATGCACTTACAATAAGCAACATCTGTTTCAAACCCACTGGTCCCATTTTCTCCAAAATCAGCATGAAATCAAAACCCAAAATACGGTACACTATAGCACAGAATGACATCTAAAAATTGCCAAATCAAGTCTCAACAGTTTACTAAACCGACTTCACTAAAAAGGTGTCACTCAAAATTAAAGAAAAATAAACAAAAACACGCCTTACAGACACACAGATTCAGTAAACAGTCATTATCACCGTGACAAAAGATGAAGGTTTCTTGTAAAAAGTGGTGGAAAAAACTTGCGGTTACAAAAACAATGGTTCTTGGAAACTTCTGGGGCGTATTGTCTTGAAGGATTGGTAATTTTTGAGATCTATATATGGGGTGATTTGATTTTAGGAAAGAAATACATAAATATAGCTGTACTACATACTATGAGCGGAATGCACCGTTTCATAGATTGTTCACAAACGTATTCCTAAGTAGCTAACTAGATAAAATTCATTCAAAAATACTATTTAGTGTCAGGAACAATAAGTTATCTATTGCACAGGAAATGCTTGAAAAGTGGTAGGTACAGCAAAAACTGAGGATAATATTATTAACTATTAAACAAAAAAATAAACCATACAAATAACCCCAAAACTCCACGCAAAGATTATTAAGCAGTTTGAAGTAAGTATACAATATACAAATAAGTTAAGCCATTAAGAAGATCATAATATTGATATGTCAAACTTTCACGTGTTACTTTTCAATATTTTACCTGAGATTATCCACCCAATAACTAAATATTTTGTGTTGTGTACCTCCAACATTCAAACATGCTGTATCTTATTTCCTGTCAAATCCAAATGCTAAACGTCTCGCGCATGCGCCCCTGCTGGTCCAAAAAAACCTCATAATGTGTCATAAATATTCCATAATCTGTCAAGAATGAGATTTTAGACTATCGTGAAGGTGTCTCATAGGAATACAACCCTTTTTTTGTAAAAAGAAACTACAAAATATTTTGAACCTAATCCCCTTGTGTTAAGATCTTGTAATATTTTCTAGGTTGCAGAAATGAAATAAGCCATTTTGAGCCTTATTATTAAGAAGTAGGGTCGTAAATTACACGTCTATGTTTTTGGCCGGATTAGTTTCCATGAATGAAATCATTGTGGCCACTTGATTTTTGTGTGAAATCAGAGGGGCAATTCTACTAATTTTAACAACGTTCACAGTCTGATCTGTCTCAATCTGTCAAAAAATACTTCAAATTTACCTACATTTTGACAAGTTTTTGACATTTCTTTGTCGCTGAGATGAGACTGCGACTAGATTTTGAACGTTTTAAATTACGAGAATTGGCCTTCTGTCTATTTTGATATTTCAATATGTGTGTAGTTTTCGGTGGTCCGTTATTCGACTATTTCCGTAGTAGTTCTATTTGAATGAGAGAAGTCAACAGTGTTAGGGGACTATCTACCCGCGTAAGTAAGTCAGTTGATGCGTTCGTCCTGCGTGAGCGGCAAAGGCGATGCTGAGCGACATGACGGTGAATTAAATAGCGACAGAGCCAACTAAGGGTGATGCCCCATTAGTGCGTTGCGTTCCGTTGCGTCGTCGCAGCGACGACGCTGCGTCGTTTTCCATATATTTTAAATGACATGCCCCATTAGACCGTTGCGTCGACGCGCGCGACGTTGCAACGGATCGACGGACAAGAGACGAAGCGGGAGGGAGGGTGAAGCGCTGCGTTGTCGGAGCTCCGCTGCGACGACGGACAGTGATCCATTGCGAAGGCTGAACTGAGACGCAGCTGCGACGGCGTACATACCCTCTTGCGTTGCGTTGTCGCAGCGTCAACGCAACACAGGTGTGGCATACAATGCGTTGTTCCGTTGCGATGACGCGACGCAACGCAGCGCAACGCACTAATGGGGCCTCGCTCTTAGTTGTTTATTTTGCCTGACCGGGATCACCCGCTCAGCCTCCCTTTCTGCACCTGTGGACAAAAGTCTTACGGATTTTTTTTAGAAAGAGATGAATAAACAGAACAGTTGTAGAGTAGGTATATGGAACAATTGTTTTCATGTCCAAAATTAGCAACTTAAGAGCGTTTAAGACGTACGGCATTTCATACAAACTTTCAAGCCCTTGTTTTTCGAAATGAATAAATCGATTTTAATGAAACTTCATACGCATAAGCAGGATACAAAGGTCTAAAAAGTTAGTAAAGAACATTTTCAAATGTCTTATTAGAGAAAGATTACTGTAAATCTCTGTTTCTATGGAAAATTTCTATGGTCTATTTTGGCTGTACCTAACACTATTTTTAGAAAATTTTCTTAAATAACTTTTTAGACCTTTGTATCCTGCTTATGTTTATAAAGTTTCATTAAAATCGGTTCATTAATTTCGAAAAACAAGGGCTTGAAAGTTTGTATGAAATGGCGTACGTAGTAAACGCTCTTAACAAATTAGTAACTAACAATTTTTCACTGTCACTTATACCTACTACCTAGACAACGGAAGTCACAAGATGAGCCAAGGTTGTAATAGGCCGGTAAAACAAAAAAAAAAAGAATGCGCGTGTAGCATCGTACATGTGATGGAAGTGAAATTTATTTGTATTTATTTATTTAAAAAATACACCAAACACTACAAAATATACAATGGGCGGCCTTGTCGCTTTCTGCAACCTTGGAATGAGCAGTTATTTTCCTGGACATAAAACGGGGCTGTCGTTAGTGCGATTATGATGTGTACAATACACTAAAATAGATATACATAGCCAAAATTATAGATACATAAATACATACATACTACATATATAACCAACGAAAATGAAAGATGACTAGATGATTGCAGTTAGGACAACAACATCACAACGGCAAGTAGTGTTCCTTTACTTCTAAAAAATACTTTTTAAACTTCTTAAAAAATAAAGAACAAAGTGATTTAGTGTGAGAGACAGACAGAGTTATATCTTTCTTCTCTCTTAAGTAACGAAATGTGTCAAAACGTAACGCGCCCTTGAAATTTCATTTTTAATTATCGTCCAATTATCTACTCACCATTTAATAAAGTTCCAAGTATGTTATAAAGTAGAGCAGCGCGTTATCTATCGCTCTTGCGTCTCACCTAGGACATAAGCCTGCGAACTGATTCAATAATATAGACTGGTCCAACAATGTAAGTGGGCGGGCTGGAGACTTGTCGCTACTTACAGCAATAACAAGCCTTAATCCGCTCGAATTATTGCCACACGATGCCCTAAATTATCGCTTTATCAGCCCTATTCCGAGTATCGCTGTTGGACATATCTGCAGCCATCGATAAATCTTGATTATGATGCCTTATGGCTACTGCCACAGTTCTACTACCTCGTTAGGAATAGATTTTGTTGGTCATAATATTAGTTTAGGTTTTGGTTCAGAAGTGATGTTATACTTTTTTTCTGCCTTTGACTGGGGTTCAGGGGGACTATCTCGATGTCAGAGAAACAACGACCCTACCATTTAAAAGGGTTCTTGGCCGCAATATTTACACTACGCTATATCGCTTGCAACTTTGCATACTGTCTAAAGACATGGCTATTGAGGTGGGATTAGACCAAAGGAACATCATTATCTCATCTGCCTAGCCTTTTCCCAACTATGCTGGTGTCGGCTTCCAGTCTAACCGGATGCAGCTGAATACCAGTATTTTACATGGAGCGCCTGCCTATCTGACCTCCACAACCCAGTTACTGGGTAATACGACCTTGGTAAGACTAGCTGTCAGACTTTCGAGCTTCTGACGACCTGTAACGGCTGTCAAAGATCCACGAGTGACAGCCTGGAAACGGCTTAACGTGCTATCCGAGGCACAGAGCGGTCTTGGTATGTGAAGATGGTCAGCCATCCACGGAACAACCGCGGCAAGCGTAGCTTAACCTGATCGATCGACCCGTACGGCTATTATTACTTAGCCAAGCAAAGAAACACCAAAGGACCAAAGGAACATAGAACCAGAACAGGAACAAGAGCATGCATTTCTTGACATCTTGTTATGGTTACGCCAACGGAAGAATGGTGTCCCTGTTAGCAACAAAATGGTTTGGTGCATTTGTTAGGTCTAAAATGACCTTTATGTATAATCTAAACCCAAGCAAAAAAACTTTTCACACAAGTACATAAACTTACCGCTAATTGAAATGAGAGTCAGTTACGGAAAGCCAAGGTGGTGCGAAAAATAATTTATATTTTAATAAGATGAAACTCAACATAGTATCGCCGAGTTTATTTGTGTAACTAGTCTGCGGTGTGTAAACTGTACGGTAGAAACAAATTGTTTAACTGTTTAACGCTGGCGAATAGTCTTGATACTTTACTGGAATGAAGGTGGCATGTCTTGAAAACTAGATGTATTGGAAGAAATGGTCCGCCCGAATAGGATAAATATGAATTGTACTATACTAATGAATGAATTAAGTTTATCGCCATATTCATCTCATGACGAAAGATGTAGTATAATTTCACAAAATACGGAAACACTATTTTCACTGCATTCACGCCCAGAATCATTCACCACTTTTTGTGACACCCAGGAGAATACTCCTTTGAGACATTAAATCTGCCTATGTTTGATGATGGACATCAGATCTTATGATCCTCAGTAGCAGCAAACATTAATTGATGGTCTGTAAACTTAACCAATAGGTGGTTCATAGTCTAAGCTATACTATACGCAATACTGCTATGACTCAAAAGCAGTAGGTTTAATAAATGTTGACTACATTGCTCAGCTAACAGTTTAAGTGCACAATCTGTTTGCGCAACTGCCAGTGAAAACTGTAGCCAGAGAGTCAGTCGTACTATAAACGTGCTGAATGCCCTTCTGGATGCCACCCCTGAAAGTGATGTGTTTGCGGATGAATGGATTAAAATTATGCGTAGGTATATGTCTGGTGTTCTGTGAGTATGCAAGGGAGTCCACTGTTCCATGTTTGTTTTAAATGATATTATATAATTGTCAACGTAATTATTGTCTTTATGTTATTAATGTAATTGGTGTTGTACCGTTTTATTTGACTATAACTAAATAAGTAGTGAGCCAGCTGTCTAAATTATTTTTAAAGTATCAAAACCATAAATCCACCTACAAAACGAATATCGCTGCGGTTACATGAACATTAGCAGTTACCGCGGAAGTGTAAAAATGTAATCTATTTTAAACATTTGTCGTGCTTACCTCCCTGCGCCGGCGGCGTAATGATACGCTGAACTAGGCTGTGGTATATTACGGTTTCGTGGTTTGTCTAGTATCGTCGCAAAAGTTCAGTTCTTGGGGGTTAATGTTTTCTAGTTATGGAGCTTGTGGCTCGCAGAATTTTGTTTTAACTTTGTCGTTATGGTTGCTTATGGTCGTTGAATGTCACAACTCACAACTGTGTCATTTGATGAAAAATGCTAATGAAACCGAAAAATCACAAAATCAATGTTATATATTGACAGTTCTTCTTTTCGTGTCGATGGCATTCTGTAGGTCAACCGAGGTGAACGGGCACTTAGGACACTCCAGCAAGTAGGACATGATTAATACAGTTTAAAATTCAATAATATCGTTTATGTCAGAGAAACACGTGGATATAAAAAAGATAATTTAACTCGAAATATGATAAACGCATAGAATCCCTGATGTGGCAAAAGCTCTTCATAAATATTGAAGCTATTATAGACCGTATTTCAGCCATGGCAGCCAATCTCAACGGAGACTAGCCTTCGGCGCGGGATATATTGGTGCATAAGTGGATATATTGGTGCACAAGTGGATATATGGGTGCGCAAGTCTCACAGCCCGATGACTGCTGAGCGTGGAGTCCTGGATTCGATTCCCAGTTCAGGCAAATTGTTATTGGGTTTTCCAATAGGAATTGTTAGTAATAGCCCGGAGTGTGGATGTCGGCGTTGTGATACCCCCGTGCCCCGGAAAGCACGTGGTCTCGCGCCTGATCTCTCTCCGGTCGTGTCAGATTGAGCATGTTTAAAGCAGCTGGAAGAACTTGTCGAATGAATAACATCCTCCTTTTTGAAGTCAGTTTAAAAGGGTTGTTTCCGTTTAGACAGATTTTCGTTTCGACAGTGTGTCACTTTGTTATCTCCAATGTACAGCTACGTACAAAATAAAAGACACAGGTATATTAATAAAGTATATTGATAGTATGACGCCAGTGAAAACTAAAACGTCAAATTATAAGTCATGCAAACCCAATGGCAATCTAGCGACGAAGTAAAAATAAAATTAATAACAAATTGTTTAAAACAAAAAATTTTTAAACTTATAAATGCGGATCCTAATAAAAGTATGTAGTTACAAAGTTACCACTAAAATATCCTTAAATAGTATGGAATGAATGCACGAAATTGGATAGTTCTTTTTTTGTTATGTTCGGTATTGCCAGGACAAGGTATGTATGAAAAAAAAATACGGAGATTCGAAAAAGAAAATTGTACCCATGCGAAGCTGGGGCGGGCCACTAGTGTATAAATAATTATAAAGTTTTTTTCCCTTTATAAAGTAGCATAGTTGGTGATATTTTATTTACATTACAATCTAGCCTATTAGCTAATAAGTAATTTAATTTATAATGTGTTGAATTTAACAAATTAAAACTTGTGATAAATAGCTCACTTTAACTAAATCTATCACTCCTTGTGATTGTACTTTTACCGTCGAAACAAAAATCTGGCGAAACTAAAATCCGACGAAATAAAAATCTGCTGAAACGAAAATCCGTCTAAACGGAAACAACCCGTTATAAATATAATCAAAATTATCCAAATCACAGTGGTAAATTCACCGACTTTAAGTCAGTCTGTAAGTCTAACAACGTCGTTGCACTAGCATTTCTTCTGATATCTCAATCAAGACCAGACATAGTAAAATTTCATTATTACAATTAACTTATCATAAACCAAGCCATCTTCACACGCAGTGGTATATGCTAAAGATTTTATAACTTCCTCTTTTCAACCAACAATCGCACCATTTTCACTTGACCCCTCACCTACTAACGAAGTCTCCTGTTTCATCACATTTTTGTTCCTTGTAGGGAGGAAGGGAAGGTCAGGTTAAGTTGGTTTTAGATTTTGGTGCTAACAAAAGTAATATCGCGTTCTATCAGTCATTAATATTGTTAACACCATGATTTTCCCGTGTGAAGACGTCACATGAAGGGGTTAACGTATTTTAAGGAATGTCTTTGGATAGGATTTAGATATTTTGGATTGACCCCATTAATACACACGATACATTATATTATATTAGTACATAATTCTTAACCTTTCAGAAAAAAATTCGTCGATTGTTAAAAATAGTGCATTGCGATTCGGATATTTAAGTTACGATTAATGCACGGCGTTTAAGCATCTTCGTTAATGGACTACATAATTTACGAGTATCGTATATTATTTTATAACTCGTGATACCTAAACCCGCACTTAAGTCACGCTTTTCTGTGTAAAAATGGACTACTTAAGTCACAGAAAAGCGTGACTTAAATGAGGGTTTAGGTCACACAGCGTCATAAAAAAAAATTGCTGTTGCATTTTGACCCACATATAGACATATATAGGTGTAATTCTTAGTGTGGAAGCACAAAATAAAGAATACTGGGTGTATTATTTATGTTTTTTTTAATGAAAATCGTTTTCTTTTACCATGTTTGTAAATATGTGAGCACCATGTATCTATCACATAATTAATTTATGTGTTATGATTTCATTTTTAATTATTTTACCTATTGTGGTAGAATAATTTTATTTTAGGTGCATCTTCTTCACATATTATTATTAATATTATATTGATGTATGCAAAATATTGTAAAACATTTTAAAAGAGTAACGGTGGAGTTTCTTGCCCATCCTTCTCCATACAAAAACTACCTTTTGGAATGGGCGACTAGAATATTTTGTTGCCTTTTATGTGCCTATTTGAAATAAATGCTTTGACTTTATCTTGTGGCTAATCTTAGAACGGAAACTTGATTAAGTAAATTAAATCTTTCATTTTACACATAATGTTAGACATGTCTCAATAAGGATACTGTTTGCAGTTAACACAGTTACCTGTCATGAATCTAAGACATTTGTGGATACGGTTAATACCTATAATATTAATATCTATAATTATTGTCATTGAATAGCATTCAGGTTAAGCAATTTTGCCATATATGCACTAGTTCTGCTGATACCTAAATCAGACTCATGTATCTCCCGTGCTTGACAAACGCCGTACTGATCTCAGTAAGTTTATCAAAAATACTAGTGACCCTACTTGCCTGCTTCGCACGGCGTTTACTACTTGAGAAAACATCCAGATTTCTTTATTAGATGTAAATTTAATAGTAATGTACGAGCAGGTAAAACTTAAATAACCGGAATAGATTTTCTAAATAATGGTGAAAATCGCATCAAAAATCGACACGTAACTTAGAAGTACAGACTCCAGCACATCAAGCTACCCGAAACTGTCAAATTTTCCCAATCAACTTTGAACCTTATGCTTTAGCTATAAAGCTATAAAGAAATTTAACAGATTGTAGTAGCTTGATGTGCTGGCGTCTGTACAACGCGGAAACAGACATGAAAAGTGACTTTAATTTATAATATGTATATTGTATAGATTAGCAAACATTTTAAAGATTCCAGTAACCATAGGTAAAGCTTGCTACTAAGAAACACCATGGCATACTTAGAAGACCAACATTTTATTAACTGCTTCGTTGGTGTAGTGGGCTACTGCTGAGCATAAGGTCCTGGTTTCGGTTCCCGGGTCGGAGTATTATTTGGTTTCTCACATCTCGAAAATCTCAGTAGCAGTCAGCTAGGAAATGCCGGCGCCATCTAGTTTTAATATATTGACGTGTAAAATATCTACTTACGGAAATAAACATTTCATTTCAGCCCGGAGTCTGAATCTGTGCCCGGTGGAAGATCATAGGCTCGCCCCCTATTACGAAGGACTTCAACATAACTGGCTAAATATGAGTGTAATATAGGTGCACATCTGCTCAACCCTTCGGCCAGTACAGGCGTGATGTTATGCATTAGTTATTTACTTAAGTTTTCCTTTTTATTCTAGAGATTAAAAGCGTGACCTCTAAGACATGTTGATACACAAAAATTAAACATTACCGACCGATCTGTCTGTCAGACTCAGAATGCATACACCAATTGGGATGTTTTTATAAAACTATGCAACTGCATAAATTTTTTCTCATCTCAAAGGTATTTTTTTCTTAATACTATTTACACTGACATCATCCAATTAGGAATACATTTACCAAGAACACATCATCCTACCGTCATTTTGGATCACGATTAAATTTTTGGCCTAATTACAAAAAGGTTTCGCATAAAATAATGTAATTAGTTATTTGTGATTGAGGGATTGAGCGAAAAAATCAATTTGGTTCGCACTCGTGCCAAATCGGAGAGGTCGTATTTTCGGGTTAAAAGAATTTTAAGGAAAATTATTAGTTTTTTTATTTGCTTCGTTTTTGTAGTGATTGTCTTCTGTTTTAGCATCCGGATCTGGTTTTTTTGAAAGATGATATATTTTAGACTAGCTGCGCCCCGCGGTTATTCTCTCATAAGTTTCGATCTAGTGGGAAAATAAAAAAATACCCTATGCGGTTATCCTGGTTATAAACTATCTTTGTGCCAAATTTCATCCAAATCCATTCAGTTTTTGCGTGAAAGAGTAACATCCATCCATCCATCCATCCATCCATCCATCCATCCATCCTTACAAACTTTCGCGTTTATAATATTACTAGCTGCGCCCCGCGGTTTCACCTCATACACTCATTTCCATAGAGATCATTTATCTATTTGTCTGGTCTTCCTTGATCACTCTGTACCATCTGTCTGTCTATCCAACTGCTCCAAGAGTATGTAAGCAAACCCTTTGTTTACATGACTTTCATAAGATTTTCAGTTCAGGTTATATTCTTACACAATCACTCACTAACACTGTCATCTGTATTTAGGTTTGTTGGACTATTTTACCACTTTTATCAAAATTTAATTGTTTTAATAACAGTTATAATAAGATGAAAAATCATCGACGAAAATTGAGGTTATAAAATTAACCTCAATCGTTGAATAAAAATCCTAAGGTGATTTAAAATTAGACTTTCTGGATTACGTATTCAAGTCATAATCAAATCTAAGCATTTAATTTCTGAGAAGCACTATAAATTTTCATCCACAGATACTTTCTGATCTATTTGTTTTCATTCTATGACATACTTTTTGAACAGACCATAGTTAGATAATGTATCTATTGACGTATTACAACAACCTTTAAATACTAGTCCATAGGATACTAGTAATATCGATTGATTATCATCTATGAATGCGATGTTTTTTGTTTAAAACCTCTAGGCGATCTGATAATAGTTGTGATGAATTCTCGTAATTTTAAAAACAAAACAGTCTCAGCCTTAATCTGTCAAAAACACCGCTAATTTCCCTACATTTTTGACGAGTTTTTGATATTGATTGTCGCTGAGATGAGATTGTGACTAGATTTTGAACATTTTTAATTACGGGAATTGGCTTTCAAAAATAAAATAAGAAAATCTAGTCATTCTAATTAGCAGTTATGTTTAGGTTAAAGGAATGCGTTATAATTACGAGTGATATGAAATTAAAACTTAACTGTCTGTTCGTCTGTTTCAGACAGGCGTTACTGTAATTACAAATTTAATCTGATTGGTCATAGACTAAGAAAGTCTACGCTTGATCATAACCATTGGAAGATAATTATGAGTTTCGTTTTAGCGATTATTAAGTTCATTACGGTTTGTTAGAATTGTATATCAGGAATGAAAGATTATCTTTTTTTTTTTTTTTTTTTCAGGATGGGAAATCATCAAATGACTCCTCCCGCTCTGGGTGGAGCGGAAGGGAGTGTCAGACTCTTACTGACTAAAACCCACCCGTGTTCCTTCCTTCGCCCTTTATGTTCCGGGCCAGCGGTAACCCTTTCGGACAATCCCGCTGACATGAAAGATTATCTTACAATTTAACCAGTTGCTGCTGAATACCTGCTATATCCGGTCCAGTTTCCGTGTATTGTGTACATGGAGCGACTGCCTATCTAACCTCCATATCCCAGTTACTGGGTAAGACGATACCCCTTGGTAAGACTGGTTGTCTGACTTTTGGGCTTTTGACAACCTGGAACGACTGTCCATAGATCTACGAATGACAGTCGGGACCAACGGCTTAACGTATTTTCCGAGGTTCGGAGGGGTCTGGATATTTAATGGCCCATCCACGAACTGACCGCAGCAAGCGAAGCCTTAACCTTTTATAGTGTAGCTGTTATCAATTAGAATCGAGATAAAAAAAAAACTTTGCAAACCGAACAAAGCAAGGTGCCAAAGTAGTCCAAAACCAGTCGAATCCCAAAAAAATACAACTCGATCAAGTAATTACGATGGAACCAAAAAGTTGTTTATAATTTGTGGATCATTAGGGTTTTCACGAATCAGCTACCGGACGCTTTATTAACATTTATTTTTTCACTTCAAAATCATGATCAACCGCAGTTTTACCAACTTTGAGCGAATTAACTTTTTATGCTGACTGTGCTTCCTAGGTTTTTTAGTTGTTTATTATTTTGTGTTAGCGCTATGTAGGTATGTAAGATCCATCTTTGATATAATTTTATTTTGTACAATGAACTTGAAATTATTTGTGTTTAATTATTTTTGTTTTTGCTTTTGATTACTTTTGTTTCCTGCTGTTATTTTTTATAACGTGTTTCTCATAATTAATAAGAATAAGAATTATTTATTGGTCCATTGTTACAGAATACACAAAAAAATAAAATAATATTGTATGCTTACTGCACCCAAAAATTCGAAGGCATGTGACATCTACCAACCCGCACTGGGCCCGCGTGGTGGATTACGGCCCACTCCCTCTCACAGAGTGGAGGCCTGTGTCCCAGCAGTGGGAACATTATTGGCTGATTATGATGATGATGCTTAATTAACTGTAATGTAACATTAACTGTAACTAGAACATTTTCTTCAGTTATTTGAACAGTGGTCTCCAAACTAGGCAGCGCCTGTATCTTAGGGGCCTGAGTTCCGTTATCTTAAATTTTAATTCGATGCATGATTTCAGGATGTTTGAAAATGGACAGAATACGTGTTCAATGTTCAAGGTGGGTACGTTGCTTATTTCTATAAAGCAGTTGCACGTTTTTTTTGAGGATATCCACGACTTTTCGGATTAGGGGTGCAGGATAGATCCCCTCTAGGTTACAGTTTGCCAATAAAAAAAACTAGATTTCAAATGTATCGCCCTGAAAACACCAGTATACTAATTACCTTAATGTATACTTAACTTTTTGCCTTATTTTTTCCCAAGTGGGTTGCTGATTACACTTCGGTGAGACAATAAACAATCTGCATTCAAGACCTGCGTAGGACGATACTCGTTAGTCAGTCTACTGCTGAGCGGGACCTGCGCAGATAAATTAGTACAATCAAATTACTGAGCTTGGCATATTGGGGTCGGATTACGAGCAATAATTTTTAGATGATTTTGTGATGGAATAAAAATTTGTAGCTGTATCCATTTATATTTTAGTACGATACCTACTGAACAATTTTAACCTCGTCTATGACTGAGAATAAGCAAATAGCATAGAAAACTTAGGAATTTGGCTTGTTCAAATGATTACGCACAGGTGAATAATTAATTTTACATAATTTTATTTTAAAAATTTTATTTTAATTAAATTTTATTTTTAAAAGTTCTGTTCAAAGAATTATAATATGTACAAGTATATAACAAAGGAAGGAAATAATCATAGAGCATCCAAAAATTCGTCTGCATCGTTGAACAGAAAATGCCCAAAAGGTTGACAGCATTGCCACGCTGTATGACAATCTTGATTTTTTAGTTCAAATTACATTAAAACTTTCTTATTGAATTTGACTAGCTTTGCCTGCGACTAAGTTCACGTGACTTTGTATACTTTTAACTTTACAAATCAACGGAAACTTAAACTTCTATGAAATACTCAGAATGAAATTACTTATAAGAAAATACCTAATTATATTTAGAAATTGATACACATGTATTGTAGGGGAATCAAGCCGAGATTAAAAAGCACAAGTAAGCTATTAGACTTGGTTTGGCTGAAACAAATATTTCTTGGAATGATAATTTACAGACTAACGTAAATACTACAGACAGGATTGGTTCTCACTAGCTCAAGATAGAGAGGAGTGGAAAGAAGTATGGGAGGTCTTTGCTCTGCAGAGACAACACAGGCTAAAAAAAAATGACAGTTAGCCACCACTCAGTGGATCCCAAATGACAGGAAACGGCTGTGCTGCAGGCCTAGAAAGAGATGGCGGGGTGAGCTGACTCCTTCTTAAAAGATTGGCCCACAATCGCAGTAGACCGGGACAAGTGGAAATAGGGAAGGGAGTCCTTTCTCTGCAGTGGGACCACACGGGCTTATAATAATCTATATAAATAAAACAAAGTCGGGTTAGTTACATTTATAACTCAAGAACGACTGAAATGATTCTTATGATCTTTGATTTGTTGAATTCGTTTCCGCTGCGAATAGCAGAATAAGCTTAACTGTTATAAGAAGGGATTTATCGGAAAAAAAAAATGACAATAATTCATTTTCTCATACCTTCATTCTTATTGATTCTGATGCAGTACGAAGTTCACCGGGGTCTGCTGGTGATATGATAATTCCAATAATTAACAACAAGCAGATGATACCCATCACCACCCTCACCTCAGCTCTAATGACTCGACCTAATTGTGTACAATAAATCTGAGCTGTAAGCGCGTTCGTTTCAACTTCAATATGTTAACATTTCGCGAGGCACAACGTGCGAACGACCATAGCTCATCTCTGCTATCATTTATCATAACTTCACTGCTTGTAGGGTGCCCATGCGTAGGATAGTGAAAGAATGATTTAATAATAATTTGTTACTTGCTCTTGCAAGTCTTGTCTATCTATCTCTTGAATGATAGTCAAAATAATTATTTGTTGCTTGTTAAAATTAAGTTGTTCAATTTAAAATTAAATTCAATTGTTTAATTGTCTTGACTATTAACATATTAACATAGGTGTTAATTCGAATCACCTAGCTTTTCCTGCCTTCTTTTTTCCGAAAATTCTTACTGTATTCGTCATATTATCTTTTATTTACTTTCCGTCACTTCAGTCTCATCCTTTTTTGTTTTTATTTTTTTATTGCCGAATGGGCCTGCTCTTAACCTCAATCACGCCTGATGGAAAGCGATGGATAAGGTCTGTGATGGAACGAGCGTACTCAGAAGATGCCAGTTCAATCTTGCTTTGAAGACAGACGGGTTAAATGTGGATGGGAACACAGTATGTACATATATTTTCTTGTACAACATTCCAATTTTCTCAAGAGAACCAGACTTAGGATTGTAAAGACTTAGATCCTCTTCATTATTTGCTACAAGTAAAGGCGATAATTCATTAACTTACCAAACGTCCACATAAAAATAAAAAACTGGTTTTATCCCAGAACAACTCTCCAAGATGGCCAAAGTATCTAAATTATGATACGCGAACCGATTTACATACGTTATTGAGTGTGAGTCGCTGACACACTGCCTGCCCTCCGTCGGCACAGCTTGAACATATTATTGATGTACTAGACCATAAGTACAGGATGTGTTTGTTATCATGCTTGGTTTAATTTGTTGTAGTTTTATTGTGGTATATGGTAGGTCTACCATTCTGCACTGGGCTCGCGCGGTAGATTACAGCCTTACTCCCTATCGATGACAGGAAGCATGTGTCCCAACAGTGGGAATATTATAGACTGATTATGCTAGATTGGGACTAGAGAGACACCCATCACTTGTATACGTGTGGATGTATACGACAAATGTTGGAAAATGGCCTCATCTAGGGAGAAGGTTAGGTCTAGGTCCAGACCTAAGCTTCTCCCTAGATGATTCCTTTGTGAGACGTCAACTGCTGGCAGTTAACGTCTATGATATAATATATGAATATATAAAGGCCTCATCTAGGGACAAGTCTTGGTCTGGACCTAGGCGCCTCCCTAGATGAGGCCTTTGTGAGACGTCAACTGCTGGCAGTTGAGGCCTATGATATAATATATGGCGTTGATTGAAATGGCGCAGGACCTTTTTCATTTCTTTATTCAAAAAGGGCTTTTATTAATTAAAGCTACAGGATAAACTGTGGATAATTATTATGAAAAGGAACTAGGCAGAATCAATAAATAGAATAATAATTGATATGATATTTAAGTTTTCCATACCGAAACTAATTGAAAAGCCTCTCCAAACATCAACTGAATGTCAGTGTATATTATAAGAGGCTCTCAAATTGGCACTCGACTTTATTTAGATTTATAGCCTTGACTGTCTTGATTTGATTACGTACGTTTTTTTCTTATTCCATAACTTTTTAATATAAGAGCAGTGGAGGCTCAGTGGTAACGGCCCCGAGTCGAGTCGTAGGTCATGGGTTCGAATATTGACAGGCGCTTTACTTTGTGTAAATAATTTCACCGCCACTGCTCTAAAAACGGCGAAGGAAAACATCGTGAGGAAACTGGCATGTCCCAGAATTAAAAATTCGAAGACATGTGCCATCTCCAACCCGCACTGGGCCTGCATGGTGGAATACGGCCCACTCCCTATCAAAAAGTGAGGAGATCTGTGTCTTAGCAGTGGGATCATTATACGCTGATTATGCCATATAATTTTTTAGTTTGCACATTGAAGTGTCTTTTCAAGATTCCTCGATTTGTTACGGACTAGATCGAAATCATCAACGAGTATTATTTGGTATTGTTCGTTGATTTATTGAGCTCCTTAAGTTTTGAGTTGAGCTGCACGATTACTGACAAATTCATGCACTGACTGGACAGGTCCTCTCAATGTCTGTAAAAGATACTGTGACCGCTGAGTTTGTTTCGGCCTGTTTTCTCAGAGTAGTAAGTTAGGAAACGTCGACCTCATCTAGTTTTTAAAATATGACTGTCTGGTAAAAGTGTTTGTACAAACCTACTTATGGAAACAAAATCATTTAACATAGAGCTGTTTGTTTACATGCATTGGAAAAATTGAATACCTATCTTCGATATTTCCCAAAATGCTGAATTTCTAAAACTAACACCCTGTAAGCTTTAAGTAACGTACTCTGCATAAGTACCGTTTGTAATTACGTTGTAGGGAACTTTGTTATACTTACCTTAGCAGTTTGCTTCATTTATTACGAGAAACGCTGAGAAACTTAGTTTGTTACTGAAGTCTGTATTTCCAGGATGCTTGCAAATATAAACAGTATTTTAAGTCCTGGGATGAGTTATGTGTAAATTGTGGAATGAAGCTAATTCCATTCTTTTTTTATATATTAATCATTTATGGCAATAGTAATTGTATGTCATAATGGTCGTAAATAAAAGGCTGAATGCCAAAAGTCAGATAAACTTTGGGCCGAAAAAAAATGGAAATATATATATGTACGTACATAATGAAAAATTGCATTATGTACCTAATTAAATTATGTTTTATGATTTGTCAGTAAACATTGTTAAAGGGTCGTCCGGAAGTACCAACTTAATTTTTGTATGGAAAGTCAAACGACCATGAAAGAAAGAAAAAAAAGAAAGTAAATACATTTATTAAGCACAGAGCCGACTAAAAGGCACATGCTTATCACTTCATACGATGATGATAGTATTTCCGGATTTCCTACATTTCCTTTCTTCAAGACATTATTTAGAATGAATTATTATTTCGTAGAAACGAGTCTAGGTACCAAACCTATCCATAAGGTAAGTTAATTATATTGCAACTGTTAATCACATGTATAAAACATATGCTCCATTAACTTGACACGTAATGCGTTCACGATTGTGTATAATGGGCCCAGTGCAACTCGCACTGGGTCCGCGTTATATTCGTATTAGACTGATATCACAATCATGTCTTTGAATTTTTGGTTCTAGGACATGCCAGTTTCCTAACTATGATTTCCTTCACCGTTTTGAACAAAGTGCAGCATAAATTATTATGTTTCATGTATAGAAGAATTAAAATTCAAAACACTTTAATGAAAACAATTCTTAAGCTTCAACTACTTACCCCAATAAAAATATGAAATTTAAATACCATAAACCCATAACAAAGGCCTAATAAAACCTCTCTAGAGACATCTATTAACGAAAAAAGTGGTCTAGACGCCATGTCACCCATTCAAACTTGTTCGAATCCAAATTCGAAATTCGAAATCGTATCGCGTCCTGACGTTTCCGCTACGTGCAGTTTCCGGCGCGCACGCGCACAACGAATCAGTAATCGCGTTTTTACATTCAGAAATGTTTTTTTTTTCTTTTTTTTCACTCCAACTATATGTATCCTGTGTTTTGATTGATGGCACGGAGATAGGCAAAGACCATTACCAGTCGAGCCCCATAGGATCCCGTTGATAAATTGGTTGCTTGTATTCTCTGCGTGTGCGCACAGGGCATGTTCGCAATTGGTTCCCCGATGTGGAGCTTTGTTGTTGAAATTTTAATGTGTGATTTTTTGGTTGTGTTGGAAGGTGTTAAAGATTATTGACTATAAATTTGTATTAAGTTTTTAATAATGTCTATTAAGTCGAGAAACAACTATAATAATCTTTCATTCTTTATTATACCCTTGTTTACATATTAACACCAAAGCACGTGCTTTCGAATTGGGGGATTCTGTATTTTTTTTGGCATTTTCATCAAGAAAACTTTGCAATATTTTACCAAAGTGTAACTAACAAATCGTGCTTTTAATACGCCGTCGAATATACATATTGCAAAACTATACGTAAATCAGTTATTAATATTAAATTATTCAAATAGAACGCGATAGTCCGACGCTGACTTATGTCTCCGCTAGTTAATATGTATCACGTCCGTGATTGGTCGTTGACAGGTGACGTCATCGGCGTACGCGCCAGTGCGGTTGCAAACTTGAATTTTAGTTGCCTATTTAATTTTCATCGGGTATTTTCTTTATGGTTTGACTGGATTTTCCGGTGATACCGGTACGCAATTCTTGATTAATTTAGAGTGAAATAGAGAAATCATTTTGTATATTTTAAGTTTCCTATTGTTAAGTAAATTCTAAGTAAAGGAATTTACGAAAAAAGACTCTTTATATAAAATAACACATGCTTGCTGCTTTCCAGGAAGCCACAATGGCATTCTAAAGAAATAATGTTATGCTATTGTAATTAACTTTTGTGGAAAAAAGTTATTGAAAAGAGATAACAAAAAAAAAAATACAAAAAGTTTTATTGGCAAAAGAAAAGGTGATGGTAGGCATTAATTTTACATAAACACAGTTAAATATGCAATAACAATTTTTTGGCTTGACCTTTGACCGCCAAACTGAGCAAGGCAATCTTGGGGCAACTAACAGCTAGATAATGCAGAAGTTAGTGGAATATCCATTAACTCCAGCATTGTCTTATACATAATGATTTCCATCATCTATCCCAACCGAAAAATCTGAAAAAATTACACAATTAATTTAATATACTTATTTAATCAGAAGCCAAAACGAAACTCCAAGTACATACAACTAAACCTTTAAAAATAGACCAGACACTACTATACCACCCATAATCCAATAACAATCAGACACAATAATCCACACACACTCACACCCCACAAATATGGCGCTACCTTTGCCAACGTAATAATACGAAGTCTAATTCTAATTCAAGTAATACTCCTGTTTAGTATGCCAGTCGCGATGCGACCGTTGACGATACAGGTCGTATGATAAATACAGAACAATATGATGATCTATATACGAGGTGTACACGAGCACAGGGATGTATATTGAATAGTTAAATAATGTCGTGCAGGGGGCATAGATTAGGTAGGTTTGTGGGGTGTGTTTTGTGCCTACAGGCATTTGAAGTTAGAACTGGGTGTGTGCTGCCGGTTGTATGATTAATTTTACTTCTCCTAAATATAATTCTATTATAGGTTTTTGAATATATTTACCTGGGATTATTATTAGAAATTATAATTTATTATTTGAAGGTTTATTAAATATCACTGCCATGATTTGGTGTCAGATTTTATGCCCATTTTTAGGTACAAAAGACATCAACGCGTGACAATATTTATTAATATATTAAAATAATTATTTAACTGTATATATTTTTTTTATTTCAAAGGATTTTGTTATATCACAACAATGTGAGGTAGGCTATAAACCGTTTCAGACAATAACTAATGGCTTGCCTCTTAGAGGCAAGTCACTGAACAATATTTCATAAATTACTGTAATTTACGCAATGTACAGTCTTTTTTTACTTACTCTCTGCCAATAAATTCTAAAACTTATTTAAATGTTGTATCACAAGTTAGAGATACGTATCTTTATATACGGGATTTCCGGCGTCTGTCGACTGTCGGGCTTGTCGCTAATATCCACGGAACCTTGATTCACGTGCTGTACCGGTCTTTGGCCTGAGGATCCCTAAATTATATTGTTTTGTATGCCTATGCGACGAACTGGAATTGTCCAACGGAAACTTATTTGTGTTGGTATTAAATAATCCCAACTTCCTTCACTATATAGATATAAAGGCTTGTGAATCTACTTATCTGCAGTAAAACAATTTGGTGTGGTGTTACATTAAACAAAGAGCTACCAAATAAAGATAGCCATAACTAAATACGTAACTTCAAAATAGGATTTTTTAATTATTAGAAAATGTAAGTCAGTGATGTGGGGAAGAAATTTTTTTTTATTTATACGAGTGTAAGAATAAACTTTTCTGTACACAGATAACAGTAGTAATAAACACCGAAATACCATTTATTCTCTTTTTCCTAAATACTTTAATTTATAAACACCCACAAACAATAATAAAACGCTGTATAGAATACATTCTTCATTCTTTTTCTTTAAGTATTTAGGAAAAAGAGAATAAATGGTATTTCGGTGTTTATTACTACTGTTATCTGTGTACGGAAAAGTATGTAAGTTACGTAAGTTGTAAGTTATGTCATAAAAACCTTTTTAGATACTGCTACTACCCGTATCAACCACTCCACTCAACTAATAGTGATCTTATTATATTAAAATCGTAAAAAAGGTACATGCCATGTAACAAGTTTTTTTTTTAAATATATTTACTGCACTGTACAGTATTTTTAGTAAAGAGATAATACATATAGGTATATGCTGACCTGAGATCATAAACAAGTTGGAGATGGCTTCGAAGCACTTTTCTTCAATTATATTTGTCTAACATTAGAGGGGCAACTCCTGTATTTTTAAGAACGTTTTGTATTTCATCAGTCTCAATCCAGCAAAAATACTTCTAATTTTCCTTTTTGATACATTTTTGACATTGGTTGTCGCTGAAATGAGATTGCGACTTCTTGAAATACGGAAATCAGCTTCTAGTAATGCTATTCTGTAAAAATCTCACCGTGAAAACTCAAAGTGAGCTGTCAATAGTGTCAATCCTTAGCATCAGGTAGAATGACAGCTCACTTTAAGCTCACTTCACCTAAGCTATCACGGTGATCTTTTTACAGAATAGCACCGCTGATATTGCAACTATCCGTGTCAGTTGCCCCACTCAAGTTAATAGTGATCTCATTACCTTAGTTGACAGGCAGCCGTAGATCGGTGATCCACATGAATATGCATCGACCGTCACACACAGCTCACGACCACCTGACGCTTTCACCATTTACACCGATTTTTCTCCTTTCTCTAAATAGGGTAATACGATTGGCTGTTGGAAAGCTGATTGACAATGTGCAATTGTGTAGGGATAGGAAAAGAAATCTTAGGAACTAAGTCGGTGTTAGGCACAGATATAGATAGACCTAGATAACGGAAGTATCACGATCTGTATGAAAACCGAAAATGCCATTTTTTGACTACATACTATGACGTCACAAGCACTATTTAGTGATGGGAAAATCAAATCAATTCAAAGACGCCGGCCGCGTGCGGCACCCGTCTCGCCCCACCCCCGGGGCCTAGCGCCAGTGCTCACGCTCACCCAGCCAGCAGTACTTAGGACTGAGCGCGAAAGTGGTGGCTTACGATTTTTGTACGTAAGCTGCTGCGATTTTTGGCACGCGAAGTAGTTGCGTTATCTAGGTGTATCTATATCTGTGGTGTTAGGCTGTACAAGTTCTCTGAGTTTAATGCTATGAGTTTGTTTCGGCCTTTCTTCTCAGAGTAGTCAGTAGAGTACACCAAACGCATTTAGCTTTAAAACTTAATATAATTTTGATGAGTAAAAGTGTTTTTTTGAACCAATTTACAGAAATTTGTATAATTTTATTACAAGTGGCGTTAAGTTTTTTTTCGTAATTGTTTGAAAGGATAACATTTGGGAATACATTTCTAACTACGAAAGCATGTGTATAAAAGTTGTGTGCTACCAAAACGTCTTCAAAGAATAAGAAAATTAAAGAAATGGCTTTATTAATTAATGCAAAAGTTGATTATTTGGTGATCTAAATACAAGAAACTTATTACTGAAAGAAACTCAACCAACTTTAAAGATCTAGTTAAAATAAAATAATGTTTAAATAGGTTCAGATACGCAATTCGAAAATTAAAAAAAACGTGACTAGGTAATTCTTTAATTTCTGTGAATTTATGACAAAAGGATTAAAACAAAGATATAACAAAATTGAAAGACTCTTTTTACACTACAATAACTCCTACAAAGAAGTAGGTAATTCTTTAAAGAACAGTAATAAATTCCATTGTCACACATAAGTAGTATTAAAATAATGTGTTGAAGGTTTGCCAATGTTATTGTGGACGTAAACAACCGTGTGTGGTCTTGGCTATTTAATATGGTCGTCATCACTCCTCCTGTCCAAAATCGCGACTAAGGGATATAGCTTATAAGGTGGCTAAAAATAACTATCGAAATCATTGAATTTGCTTACTATGTGTGTAGTAACTGCGTTTAAACTTGGTTGCAATATAGTGGTATCGTTGAAGGTTGTAGTTTATGTGAATGTATGATACAGACGCCAGCACATCAAGCTACCCGAAACTGTCACATTTTCCCAATCAACTGTGAACTTAATCGCTTTAGCGATAAATAAAAAAAGAAATATTAAAGAAATTTTACAGATTGTATTAGCTTGATGTGCTGGCGTCTGTACATCAAACAAATGTATGCTGAATATCTGGTACATGTGAAGAATTTAATTACTTAATTTCATTGTACTGAAGAATTTTAAAAAGTAAACAATTATTCGCAAAAAAAATTACATAATTTATGAGACAGTGATAAAATGATAATTATCTTGCTTCTTTTCTTTTTCCCGCCCTTGTCCGATGTTGCTAGGGGTTGGTGAAACACGATTTTTCATCCATTCTTGCTTGCAGCAGTCATTACATCAGTCACTCTTTTTTATTTCCAAAACAACTCGCTATTACACAGAAAATCCAAGAGAAATACTAAAAAGAAAAGCATTTTAAAAGTACAATAATAATTAATAAGTTCAGAGCTATTTAGATATCAGGAAACAGCCTACAAGGCTAGGATAGGATACCTACAAGACTTCAAAAGCAAAGAAAAAACTGCGAATAAAAAACACAGCCAGACTTTACTAGACTAGACTTTCGAAGAAGACAATGCAAATGTGTCTAATCCCAGAAATTGCTAAGACGTCAAACATTCGGACGAAGAAGAAAACTCAACATCCACTTAAAATTCAGCACACAGAGATCGTGAAGGTAGGTAAATAAGGCTGACTCACACCAGCATTACCACCTTAAATATGTTAACACGATCTTAATCCAGACGATTTACTAGTCAATTATACAGCATCAAACGACTTTGTGATCCAAATCGACTGCTTAGTATTACGGTTAGGTTCTGTCGTGTGTTCAATCTACAAGTTTAGTTTGTTAGTTGAGCATTTGATTTGGATCGGGCGGTCTATTCTGAGAAACGTGTCATGGAGTCATAGTTTAAACAATGAGTGGGGCATAGAGTAGGTGTGGTTGTAAGTGGCAGAAGGGTGGGGTAGGTAGAAAGAGTAATTTTGAACGCAGAGTCATGTCTTTGCATCCCTTGATAATATTCAGGTACTGATATTAAATCGTATCTGGGTAAGATTAGTATAAGAAAAAGCTTGGGCGGCGTGCGTGTATGACCAGCACCGTAATTGCGTTTGCATTATCAATCTCAATCTGAATCATTTTGAAGGATATTACTAATCCATCGCTTCATATGTGCGCAAAATTTGTCTGCTTAACAGCGTAAATAACGTAATGAATATTGTGAAACTGTCAAAGTGAAAGTCACTGATACTGATAGAATGTTACGCAATTACCTTGCAGATATAACAAAGGAAAAGGAGTATGTAAGGATCATAGCAGTTGGCGTCTATAGTTTCTGCCTACCCCCAAGGGAAGAAAGCGTGAGTTCATGTATGTAAAAAGCTTGGGATTTTTTCTTTGAGTTGTGAAGCCTTATTTTTCTGTGAGAAATTACTTTTTATAAAACTAGAAATTGGTCTCAAAATAGATAAGATATTCTAGGGACATTCTAAAGAATTATCAAATCGAATGGTGCTCAGGGTATACCTACCTCTCGGAGTTGTCAACGTATCCGTCAGAAGATATAAATGTCAGGTAACCTAAACATCCTATACTTTGCTGAAAATATTAAACTGTTGAAAAATCTCCTTCAGCTACTTTTGTTTCAAACTACTTCAAATCTATCATTGGAAATGGAAATCATAAATATAAACTACCTCATTTGCCTCACAGAGGCAACCACTTTAAACCTATAAAACCAACAGCTCACTCACGACACACAACTAAATGATCTATAATTGTATTATGGATCATCTGTACGATGCGCGTGGGCGCCATTGGGACGTGAGCGCGCATTCGTATCGATTGTAATCGATTCCTATCGTGAAATTAGTATAGTGTCGCTCGATGACGCAATGTAATCGTCGTCTTCTTTTAGATGTGGTTTACAAGTGCTTGTAATTAACTGTTTTGAAATAATTAATAATACTATAGGCTGACCGCTTAACTGAGACGTTGCCTGAGGTAGCTGCGCGGGGTGGGAGGGGTGATAGTTGTCACAAGTTGACGAATCACTGAGCTCTCGCATCACGTCACCACACCCCTCCCGCACCGCGCTGCTACCTCAGGCAACGTCTCAGTTAAGCGGTTGACCTAAAGGCCACTATTGTCTCACTGCAGGCTTCTTCTCATACAGAGAAGGCACGAGCTTTGATCACCACGATTGCTTAAAGCGGGCGGGCAATATCAGACTTATATTAAGAGCGTTTACGACGTACGGAATTTTATACAAACGTTCAAGCCCTTGTTTATCGAAATGAATGAACCGATTTTAATGAAACTTCATACGCATTAAGCGAAAAAAGGAAAACCTGGACTTTTAGTTAAGAGCATTTACGATAAAATTGAAAATCTATTAAAGAAATTTGACAGATTGTAGTAGCTTGATGTGCTGGCTTCTGTACATATGAATTGAAAAAATCAGAAGTAAAAAAATTTTACCCACAATCTCATGCATGAGGGGCACAAAAAAACAAAAAGGAAAGAAAAATTGTTTATTCTGTACACACAAAACGCACATTTAGTAGTTAGCTTTATTTTGTTCTATTGAGGATGAATCGCTTACCAGTAAGCTGAAGTATTTTATTATGTTTAAAAAATATAAAGAATTAATATCGAGATTCTTAAAGCAGAAGACCAAGAGAGCTGGCACCAGTTGTCTGGCATTTTTGCTGAACTGGGCCTATTTGGCGCAGGCGTGAGGCACACTTTCCTGCTAATTTCTTACATCGGACTTTGCACTTTTTATTTTTATCTTTGTTTTTATCTGATGTACGACTATTATCTAACTATCTGGTGTATTGTGCGTCTCTTAGTCTGTGCTAAATAAATGTATTTTCTTTTTTTCTGGGACGCTTGGTCTGTTGCCGTTTAAATTTTATTTACAGCTACAAGGAAAAGTTTTTATTTCTGAAATT
Organism: Luperina nickerlii; assembly: GCA_963855955.1. Lineage (NCBI taxonomy): Eukaryota > Metazoa > Arthropoda > Insecta > Lepidoptera > Noctuidae > Luperina > Luperina nickerlii. The sequence goes on along the minus strand of OY979675.1, from coordinate 21,084,683 downwards.
AGATAGCTACGATGGTGTACAGGATACATTTTTGACCAGTATGCAAACAGTAAAATTAATTCAACACATGATTCTGGACGCCCTAGTGTAGAAAATTTTCAGCGGTTATAAAAAAAAAACTATTATTTCATAAAACAGTGCCATCCTACGCAGTCCAAATGAGCAGAGCAAATTAATTTCTTAATAACGGACAAAAAATTTCAAAATCATGTACTAAATTCATGGATACAGTTTGTGCACTGGTTAAAAAAATATCCTGTATAATTCTATCATCAATATCAAAGAATGAGACACGTGACGTCTCGTTTAAAATCATCGTCGATAACAAGGCAAACAATGAGCATATTATTCATCTCAAGTGTCAAAGAGATCGTGAGCGAATCTCTTGTCTTCACCAACCCAAGACCATATCCGGAATCTAATAAACACTAATCTTAAACATAAACAAAACACGTCTAAGATTCTATTTACACATCACAATCAAAATTGACCACTTGAAAGAGGTCACAGCATTCAATCGTGATCATAAACGCGAAATTCGTGACGGTCTGTGTGCTAAAGGTCGCGCTGAATGTTATCACTCGGATAAATTAAGAATCGATTCCATGACGGTATCGATTTATTTATTGAATGAACATCGTTACGATGATCTAATTTTACGGCGGGCGTGACGAATGCTGGGTGTAGAGTTGGGGGTTTTAGATAGGGCTAATAGAACTCGTGTTTTCCCTTTTTCAGGTATTGTTAAATGCTAAACTTATGAGAGCATCTGCTCCTAGACAATATGACTATGACAGTTTTCAGATTGGACCATTTTGTTAGCTCAAGAATTTTATTTATTTAATTTACCATTGCTGTACACACATATGTATAAATAGACAAGAAGAAAAGAACAGACAAATACGTACAGACGCCAGCATATCAAGCTACCCGAAGCTGTCAACATTTCCCAATCAACTTTGAACCTTATTCTTTAGTGATAAAGTTGAAAATCTATTAAAGAAATTTGACAGATTGTAGTAGCTTGATGTGCTGGCGTCTGTACAAAGGTGATGGGTGGTGGGTGGAGTGTGTGGTGGGTGGGTGGTGGGTACTTAAATTCTGGACCTATCAAAATGGGTCAGTCTGAATCTAGTCGTTCTAACTTACATAATTACGAGTATGTATTTACTGGCAGCGCCCCGCGGTTTCTCCCGCATATGTTTCTATCCCGTGGGAATAACGAGATGAAAGTATTATATGTGTTAATCCTGGTTATAAACCTGGTTCATTTCGGCTTCCCCATTTCAAAACCTAGTAAGGACTTAAAATGAAATTTTACAGGAGAGCGCATAAACGTAATATTGGTCAGCCTATGGAATGTATTTTTTTGAATTGGTTAAAGTGACTTATTAGGTTTTAAATGGTCACTAAGGAATGAGAGGTGCACTTAATAGGTATCGATGTTTAAATATATCTCCTTTTATGTAAGTTTAAAACGCTGGTGTTTTTGTATTTGGTAGAGACCTTCTAGGTTAGCAAGATTATGCAATAAAACGATTTTTGTAAAAAGTGTCCCTTACTAGGTTTTGAAATGGGACAGCCGATTTAATTCAAATCCGTTTAGTAGTTTTTGCGTGAAAGAGTAACAAACATACAAACCCACTCACAAACCTTCGCCTTTATAATATTAGTGTGATTATTATAGTAGGAAGGATTACATACCTACTTGCATCAAAGGAGGTAACTATGTGATTAATTTATTATTATAAATAAGTGAAGAATTAATTTATAATAATTAAGTAGATATTTAGTTCAATATTATATCATTAGATTTAATAATGTATATATTTTAACAAAATTTACATTTTCTTTGTGTATTTCTTCCTCGTTCATCTGTTCAGGTGGTCAGGATGGACCCATGACGTCAGACTGAATTAAGACAAATTTGCCACTTAATCAATGACGTGAATTAAATTAACCTACTCTATTTACCCAATAAAAAAAAATTGAATGTTAATAAATATTTATAATATCTCAGTAATAGCCCGGAGTCTGAATTTTTTCCCTGTTGATGGCAATTACAAAAAAGGAAATTCGGTCGGAGAGACTTTTAAAAGACCAATTCCGGAACCCCCCTTACCCCCCCCCCCCCCCAAGAAGTGCCTGTAAGGCACATCCCTGGGGAGATTTTAAAGGGGCTTTCCTTTAGCTTCGCTGTGCACGGCAGCACGTGACCACTGTGCCATCGTCGTCCCTGGGGTCACATGGTGGGCCCACAGAGTCCCCACTCTGTGCGCCCGCGACCCCGTACTGTAGGTACCTACACCTCTGCCTAAAACTTGGGGAAAAACAAGCGTGGAGTTATTTTAGGTTATTTTCCTTTTTTTTTTGTTCCGGGGTGGAAAATCCTCATGGATGTCCTCCGCCCTCGGGCGGGTGGAGGGGTCTGTCAGACTCTTACTGACTAAAAATCACCACGATGTTCCATGTTGCGGGAACGTACGATCCTTCCGCAACCCCCGATTGGTAGGTTATTTTCCTATTTTTTTTTATCGTGGAGAAATGATCATGCATTCGGCACTACCACGGGGAGATAGTGCAGTTATGTGGGACTCTAACCCACTAAAACTCCACGGTGTCCTCCTCTGCCGCTTACGGTGGGAACACGAGCACGCGTTAGCACTCATTTATTTATTTATTTAAATGCCTTAAAACTCTTCTCATCCGTGAACCTGCCGCAGCTGTCCGTCACCGGACCCTCTTCTGGGGGCGCACCAGAATACAGCACGCTGTGACCACCACAGTGACCAAAGCAGCACATGGGCGCAAGATGACCTCGTGTTTGGGCACCCTTGGTCCCCCTGCGACGGGTTAAATCATTGGCCCCACCTGCCAATTTTCGGCCGCAGAGGATAGGAAGAGCGGCCAACGTCATACAAACACTCCTCCTCCCCTGCGGCTCCACCGCGTCCGTCATGAGACGGTGGCGACCTCGTTAAGGCCACGGAAGGTAGGGAGAGCGGCGCACCGCAATACCGGCACTCCTCTCCCGCCACGGCCTCCAGCCCTCAACCGCGATGCCTCCCATCGCGGCCCGCCTTAGTTACGATGTCACTCAAGCGGCACTGCAACCTACTTGTTGGCCGCTACGTCGTCGGCTTCTTTCAAAAGCCCTTGTGAGCGGCCCCTCCTCTGGTTCCTCTTCGCTTCACCGTTGGTGACCAAGCCACGGCTACTGAGCCCCCCCGCCTCTACAATGCGGGAACCCTCCAGGGGGTTTGGTTATTTTCCTAGTTCAACATCCGGACACCGCATCTACAACCTTCCTAACTCTATATTCCCACTAAAGGAAGCTCGAGATATAGGTCATAGGACCAGCACGACTGCCACTTAAATCATTAGATATTATAATCATTATGAACGTCGGATTATTTCCTTGACTGTACAAACTCTTCGATTCGCAGACATCAGCGTGCGATTAATGCCAGAGCAAGGTGATTCCGAATTAATGTTTTTTGTTCATAATGTTTGATTAAGTGCTGTTGTTAAATGTTTAAGAGACTTAATAAAAATTGATATTGTGTTTCAATTTTAATTGAATTCTTAACGTATTTAAAAAATATATATATTTAACACAACTGGATTTGCATTTCATTAGGCAATTACATATTTTCACAACCTTGAGCTCTTCCAGTATTTTTTGAAGGGAAATTAAACTACATTTAACGTATTGTTGCTCTGAAAGTATTTCTTACTAAGATGTAAAACTACATTTTTTATACAAATCAAGAGGATAAGCAGCGGCGTTTGTGCACTTTGTTATAACAGTTCCAATGACCAATCAATTTGCACATTAACATGTACAGACACCAGCACATCAAGCTACCCGAAACTGTCAAATTTTCTCAATCAACTTTGAACCTTATGCTTTAGCGATAAAGTTGAAAATCTATTAAGGAATTTTGACAAATTGTTGTAGCTTGATGTGCTGGCGTCTGTACCTACAGTCCGGCCGTCGAAAGAATATATTTCTGACACCTGTCAGTGCGACAAATCTAGTAGCTAATAAAGATCAAATTCGCAAAACACGTATGCATCTGACAGGTGTTAAGTACGGACTCTCCCCCCCCGGTGGGTTCCCGCATTGTCGAGGCGGGGGGGCTCAGTAGCCGTGGCTTGGACACCCACGGTGAAGCGAAGAGGAACCCGAGGAGGGGCCGCTCGTCAGGGCTTTTGCTACCAAGCCGACGACGTAGCGGCCAAAAGTAGGTTGCGGTGCCGCTTGAGCGGCATCGCAACTGAGGCGGGCCGCGATGTCGTAACGGGGGCGTCGCGGCTGAGGGTTGAAGGCCGCGGCGGGAGAGGAGTGCCGGTATTACGGTGCGCCGCTCTCCCTACCTTCCGCGGCCTTGACGGGGTCGCCACCGTAAGATGGCGGACGCGGTGGGGCTGCAGGGGAAGAGGAGTGCCGGTATTGCGTTGGCCGCTCTCCCTATCCTCTGCAGCCGAAAATTGGCAGGCGGCGGGGCCAATGTTCTGACCCGTCACAGGGGGACCAAGGGTGTCCAGACACGGGGTCGTCTGGCGCCCATGTGCTGGTTTGGTCCCTGGGGTGGTCACGGCGTGCTATGTGTTCTGGTGCGCCGGTGATGGGGAGTACTCCCCAGAGGAGGGTCCGGTAACGGACGGCCGCGGCGGGTTCACGGATGAGTGCTAACGCGTGCCCGTGTTCCCGCCGTAAGTGGCAGAGGAGGACACCGTGGAGTTTTAGTGGGTTAGAGTCCCACATAACTGCACTATCTCCCCGTGGTAGTGTAGTATGCATGAGCATTTCTCCACGTGAAAAAAAAAAAAAAAAAAAAAAAAAGTACGGACTCTCTCGACGGCCTGATTGTAGTTTTTTTAGTGATATTCATAGCCAATGTATGTTTATCGTAATATTCTGCTATAAATCGACATTAGACCATTATGAACCATCTATTACATCATAGAAACAAAGAACCATGTCAAGATAAAATCACTGTCTCACAAATAAATCATCGAGTATTACGCCAAAGTGTTGCACGAATAGAAATTAAACTGCCATAGTTATCCGTCGGTGTGAAGATGGGTATCTGGACGATAAAATTATTAATTTAAGTGATGTTATGGGTTCTGTTATAAAATAAATAATAAGTTCGTGTCTGTTCTCAAGAATTTATTGAATTATAACTTTGCGCGCGATCTTATTTTGTTTGTAGGAGAACTGACTTGTTTTGATGCTTCGTTGTATGGATAAAAAATATTTCACTTTTATCGCCGTTGGTTTGGCTATTAATAACATTATTAAATCAGCAATTAATGACAGTATAAGACTAATACAGTAACTTACAATATACTTAAATCAATAATCTTTTTGAACATTATGTAATAAACTTGACATTACGACAAAAAATAATGAGTAAAGGCTTTTTAAATAAAATCTTAATAGATATCATTATTTTTTTATTATGATTATTTATAAAATATAATGCTTATCATTATGCGTGTAATGCACGTAATACGTATCTATTACGGGAAAACTGTTTCATGGTTCTAGTAATAAATGTTTTGTAAAAAGCATTTTTATAGTATCAAATCTTCCTCAGCGTTGTATAGGGCGAAATAGCGGAAGAGTTGGCCAATCGATGCTTTGGCAGTAAAAAATTGAAATATGTATAATAAATCACTTTGGAGGTTATATCCGACGAGCGGCGCGCGCCGGTACACGACTGACGAGTTAGATGTCGATTATGTTGATAAAATGTAGAAAAAAATAAGGAAAATTAGAAATAATATAATAATAACAATTTTTGCACAGTCAGTGTTTAAAAAAAGTTGTTTTTTTTTTTAGGAAAAATTAAATAATTTGAATCTTACGAACCTAATTTTAATATCGTCACTCTTTTTAGCAAAGTTTTCAAATTAAACTCGTTTGTTCTAGGAGGTACTGACAAAATAAACAAAATATAAACGAGGTAAGGTGAGTATGATTTTTATGAATGATAAAATCACACTTTTTTTCTCGATGACTGCCTCTTTAGCTTAGTAGTCGTAAGCGCGACTGCTGATCATGAAGTCGTGGTTTCGATTTTCGGGAAAAGTTTTATTGGGTTTTTCCCAGCCGAAATTTCTTAGTAGTAGCCCATAGCCTGGATTAGTGTCCGGTTGAAGGCAAAAGGCTCGCCCCCCCCCCCCCCTATTACATGGGACTTAGACATAACTGGAGAAATGTGCGGTGTGAATCACACCTACACCACACTACACACACCTACACACACCTATAGGTACACTTATTCCTTACCCTTCCGGGACAAAAGGCGTGATGATGTTATCCCACGTTACTGTTTCCGTGTTTGGATCCGTTGGGACACCTGTAGTATAAATGCCAGCACATCAAGCTACTCGAAACTGTCAAATTTATCCAATCAACTTTTAACCTTATGCTTTAGCGATAAAGTTGAAAATCTATTAAAGAAATTTGACAGATTGTAGTAGCTGGATGTGCTGGCGTCTGTACATATGTCGATCTAATTTAAGGAACACTCGTGTGGAGATCAATACTTCTCATAACATGGAAGAGAGTGTGGGAGACACTCTCTGTTATACAGTATGGAACACACATATATGCGATACCATATACTTGATATCATGATTTCTATCGATAGAAAAAAAAATCGCAAAAAAAATCAGCGGCTCCCTACATTTTGACGAGTTAGGCGAACATACAAATGTAGGGAACAGCAGATTTTTTTTCGCGACTTATTTCGTATTTTCTTTTTTGAATATCGCCAGAAAAGGCGATAACAAGTAGGTATGTGGTTTAATTTATTGCATATAATATGTGGTTTCTTTACTGTTTGTATAGACTGGTTAATTTAAAAAGAGTGTCCATGGAGTTTCTTGCACGTTCTTCTCCATAGGTACCTACGCTGTGGAATGGGCAACTTGCTTCATATTTTCTGACTGACCGACTTCTTGACAATACAAAAGTGCCTGTAAATGGTTTAATTGAAATAAATGCTTTGAGTTTGAGTTAAATACTGGTCTTTCTGCTAACAGCTTTACTCCCCAGCTTTGTCGTGGGTATCCGTCGTGTATCAATCCATTTACCAATGCTTATTATTTACTTACAATATCATTAACATAATATTTATTGTTGGGCTAAAGGTCGCGGAGGGCACGACGCCCTCCATCGACATGATAAGTGAAAGCTTTGGTTTAAAAAGTTGTGGTTTATGGCACTAGCATTGGTTGTCAATTATATGTTTATCGTGTTGGTATATAATTAGTAGTATTGGACATCATGTTTTGTAAAAAATTATGTTTAAAAAAGTATGTCATCAAAATAGGTAAATAATGTGCTGCAATGCGATTCTGTAACCATCTCACCGTGAAAACTTAGGTGAAGTGAGCGTGGAGTGAGCTGTCAATAGTGTCAATTCCTAGCAAAAACAAACTCACATAACCTAAGTTTTCACGGTGAGATTTTTACAGAATCGACCGGCTGTTCAAAGGGATAACTAGTCACATGGCATAACTTCATGCGTTGTTTCGCGTGTTGGATAGAGGTGTACCCATAGTGCAACCTTATTTCGCCTGTTAAGTTGAAGTCCCATGTGAAGGCTCCTACAAACACGCGCGACACGCGATATAATCGCGCGAAACACAAAGGCACCGCCCTTTGCGCGACGTGCGGTGCCTTTGTGTCGTGCGCGATTTTATCGCGTTGTCGCGCCTGTTTGAAGGAGCCTTAATAGGGGGCGAGCCTATCATCCAGGCACAAATCCAGACTACGGGCTACTGACAAATTCCAAACAGAGAAACCCAATAAAATTTTGCGAGACGATTATTCAGTAGCAGGAAAAAGTGGGCTTAGATGGACAAGCCAAATTCCAATACTAGAACTCTATCCCGTTTAAAAGGGAGGGACTGACAATTATATGCATAGTACAGTATGGACTAATTTCTGAGCTTTTCACCATAATCGAAACCATCAGGGTTTCGATGGTTTATTTTCGTTGGATCCCAGTTAAATATTTTTGGCGTTGGATCCCACAGAGCATTGTTATGTATTTCCGTTAAATCCCAAATTTTTAAAATGCAGAGAATTACGTTTTATTGTCGTTGAAAAGACCATAAAATTTTCAATTTAAATTTTTCAAAATTTTCAATTATTTTTTTTCATTACAGGATCAATTTATACAGTGTTTATATTTTTTTTAACTTTCCATTATAAATTAATGTTCGGTCTACAAATACTTAATTGTTCCGGATTAGGTTTGTACCTGTGAGATCATTGTGTGCACCCAAAATTCTACTGACAATAATAAACGATCTATAATTTCCTAAAGGCCTAACACAACTCAAATACCATCCATTCTCCGAAAGCCCAGTGACATCACTCCCTAATCTCCGGAAATAACAAGCCCTCATTAATTGCTCCCACACTTGAGGAACACAAACAAGCGATAACTCTTTGAGCCCACAATCGTATCGAGTGGTCTTAAGATATCTTAAGCCATCTCGAGACCGTTTTAAGAAGATCTTAAGACTATTTTTCGGAAATGAAGCATGCAGTCCAGTTGGTTGAGGACTCTTGATGATGCGTTGGTCAAATAGAATGTGGTATGGTCGTGGGTCAATATGGTTTTGAATTTGGCCATGGAGCGTTAAGTTGTTGGATAGTTTTGAAAACAACACAAAATTATTCATTCCAAAATTGATACGATCTGTTTGTTTCTGATGGTTGATTGGAATTTAGCTGACGAGAATTAATAGAAAGCAGCTTTGATTAATTCTCAAATAGAGATCTTACAACAATGTTTTTTTTTTTCTTGGTATTAAATAAAAATATTGCTGTATTGGCCCGCTCTTAACCTACCTCTTGGTATCATCTTATAGTTGTTCAAAAGTATTAATTATTGAGTTAAATATTAACTTTGTTTCATAATACAGTTTGTCTCATCGTAAAATAAGTAGCATGTTTGATTAATGATGATTTAATTTCCGCCTTTTTTAATACTAGCTGTTTAAATCGAACCTCATGTACGATTTTTTTCCCTAAAAAACATCATAGTCACAAAGCCGTTATTTACTCAATCTGATTATGCCGCATCCAAATATTCCGACGTCATATAAAACACCCGAATAAATTCGTCACATGCGCGTGGGCATGTTGTTATCATAGAAAGCAGATTCAAGTGTACCGTGTAATACCGGAATTCTAACAATAAACATGGAATTACGTTCGCTAAGTCTGTATGTTTGTCGACCAAGTTTATTTTGTCCAAGATCATTATTTGACAGATGTATGTTTGGCTTGATTTCTAATAGGCTGGGAATACGATTGAAATTAGTTAATGGTTAAAGTGGTTCGATTGGTTTTATTTTTAACCGACTTCAAAAAAAGGTTCTCAATTCTTTAATGAAATAAGATAAATCTTGAAGATAGGCATGCCCGAAAGGTTTTAGGAACAGTACACTCTACACTGTTCTTTACCACTGAGCTACGACTGCTCTCATCTCAGTCGATAGTTGCGGTTAACTCTTCATTACTCATTGTAAATGGTACTTTACTTCTTAACGAAACAGGTTGACGCGACGTCTTAAGGAAACTTGCATTGCATATTGATGATATACTTTGTATATCATCAATAATTATGAGTTTTCTATTTGCTCACCTTACCAAGAAAATAATCTCAGTATTCTAATGGCTAGTAATTATTTATAATAATGTTCAAATTAATTATTCTATATTGATATTAATTAATCTATATCTTAAAATGTTACCTACTAATCGTAATTTTCACGATCTTTATCTATTAGTTACATGGTTTTCCCCACAGGTCATAATATAATGACATAGTTTATGTTATGCCCTCCTTTTCGACCCATTCGTGTCCTTGCAAAAGCACTATTTTTGATTTAATTTTGTTTAATCCTGGCTTTATTGTAATTTATTTTTGTTATAATTTTATTTTATTTAAATCATGATTTTAATATTAATAATTGTTTTCAATATTCAATTTAATTTTGTTTTAACCTTGATTTTATTCTAATTTTGTTTTTTCATTTAGAGCTGATTTTTCCAATGCCAGATAATTTTTTGAAGGAGGAATAATTTTATAATTTGACAGTTCTTCCATACAAAAACTGTCAGCATTAATTTTATTTCACGAATAAAAATTATCTGTCGACTGAAAAATCAGCCCTTAATAAGATAATTTTACTTGCTTTAATTCAAATTTTATTTTGTAATTCTATTTTTAATGTTTAAATTAAATGTTTACTATTAAACTTCATTTTATCACACTGAATCCTGAAATGTAGAAAGCACTAGGAAGTGGTGAAGGGCGGGCGTTTTGGGGGACTGTCTTTTGTAATGTTGACGTTCGAAAAGTGCTGATTCTCAGCCTAGTTTGAATAAATGACTTTTAATTTTGATTTTTTTTGGTACTCTAACCTAGCTCTGGAGCCAGGATTTTTCTGTAAACTGTTTTTGTGGAAATAATGTTCATTATTATTATTACTGAACGATTGATATTCTATCTTTTTTAATTTACGTAGGTATACTGTTGTGTGGAAATCAGTTCCAGGTATGGTCATGTGATGCGGAGGATTGAGAAAACTTTCGTGAAGAAAATTTTGAGTATGAATGTGGATGGCCATAAGAGTAGGGGATGATCTAAGAAACGTTGGATGTACTGTTTAATAGAAAGGGGGTGATTACTGAGATGATGACTAATAGAGAATTATGGAAGAAAACACAAGTTGCGCTAGTGTTGTAAAAGAGCTGAGTCTTTTAGTCCTCATTTTGCGGCTATGAGTTCTTTTTGCAGAACTCACGACTAATTAGTCTTCTGAGTCCTGATTCTTGAGTTCTTTTGAGTCTTTTCAGTTCTTTCAGTCCTAAAATTTCTTGCGTCGTTAGATTTATTCTGTCCTTTCGTTTTTTTTTTCAGTCCTTTAAGCTCTTTGAGTCCTTTAAGTTCTTTCAAGTCTTAGGAGTCGTGAATTATACAGCAGGACTGCCGTCCAATCAAAACGACTCGTGTCATAAAGCCTTTGAGTTTCTTGAGTCGTGAACTATAAAGTAGAGGAATGCAGCCCAATCAAAACGACTCGCATATTATGAAGTATTTGAATTGTTTAAGTAGAGGATTGCAGTCATAGTCACTTATTAAGTTTGAATAAACAATAAATATGGCTAAAAAAGACATGTAAATCATCGTCACGTTATTAACGGTCAGTCGCGAGTTCTTTTCGTAAGACTGAGCTCTTTTTTAAAAGGACTCAATTGCTAGTTCTTTTTAGGAAAGCTAAGTTTTTATTTAAAGGACTTAGTCTTGAGTTCTTTTTGTAAAGAGTGAGCTGTTTTAAAAGGCTTAGTCTCGAGTTCTCTTTGGCAAGACTGGAGTCTATTTTAAGAAGACTAAAAACTCAGAGAGGCTTGAACTTTTACTTATTCTTTTTTGACTTGAGTCTTCAAAAAAAAGTCTCGAGTCTCAATATTAGGACTATAAAGACTCAGTTCTTTTACAACACTAAGTTGCGCCGATACCAAGTAAACTGCAATAAGGGCTGGAGAATGATGTGAAGGTATTTACATAAACACATACGTACTGTACTTTGAAATCTTACTGGTTTTGGAAGGCCAATTTCCAGATTAAAAATGTCAGATAAAAATGATGATACCTGCTGACCGGTCTATAATGACAGAACAACATGAGCTAACCTAGTGTAGACCAAGCCAACAAAAGAGCAGCTCACCCCAGAATGTTCCCACCCCACTTCTCGACAAACAGCTATGAAAACATAATTTTCTCCACACTCCTACTTCCTAGCCACTTAACAATCTCACACAAATACGCTTATAATATTCACATACATCAATATCCCACAATAATAAGTTTGCACCATAAATCGCACCGTAGGTCGAGGTCACAAGGCACAATTAATAAATTAAGGTGCGCGGTTTAGTCCGCTAACAGAGGAATATTCATAGCTGGCATAATGTATGATAAATGTAGCGAGAAATATGCATAGTCACAGACTTGAATAGTGGCCACAATGGCAGAGTGGTGCCTTAAGCGCGGGTAGACCTTCATCCAGCAGTATGGGATACTTGCGTTGTTGTTTTTCTATAGTAGGCTTTTGTGTCGTGCTCTGTTTACAGGATTATTAATCTTTTCGGTTAGCGTCTGCGTTTTATAAAACGGGGAGGGGCCCGTGGCTAAATAATAACAGCCGCACAGGTCGATCGATCAGGTTAAGCTACGCTTGCTGCTGTTGGTCTGTAGATGGGTGACCATCTTTACATACCGAGACTCCTCTGTGCCTCGGAAAGCACGTTAAGCCGTTGGTTCCGGCTGTCATTCGTGGATCTTTAACAGTCGTTACGGGTAGTCACAAGCCCGAAATTCTGACCACCAGTCTTACCAAAGGGTATCCTAGTACCCAGTAACTGGGTTGTGGAGGTCAGAATAGGCAGTCGCTCCATGTAAAATACTGGTATTCAGCTGTATCCGGTTAGACTGGTAGCCGACCCCAACATAGTTGGGAAAAGGCTAGGCAGGTGATGATATCTGCATTTTATAAAATATAGTCAAACTTTGTGCGTTAATACAGAATTGAATTCGAATTATTGCATGAGCTTCTTATAGAGGCTATGAACAAAATTGTACATTCCTTATGACCACGGCTTTATTTACATGCAACCGCTTAAAATTTGCTGCCATAGTGGTAGATTTCAAGGTTTCCTAAAACCGGCAAAACTTTCCTGTCTCCTTTTTATGGTTCCAATCTTAAAATATTTCATACGACCATTTTGTTGTCAGTCTGTCACAGAGGTTGCCATAATATAATCAATTAAATAATTGAAAAAAAAAATTTGAGCTGTCTATCATCGACCTTCATTCCTTCCTACCCACGAGTTCAAAATACATCAGTAAATCATCTCCCGGCTGCGCACCTACAGCCAAGCTCGCGATGCGCCCAACGGCGGTCACTACACACTCATCGGGCCCATTGTCTAACATTTTTATAAGCGGCCGAACAATGAGAGATCATTCGACGAAGGCTTAGATACGCAGATACCTGGCCACAGCATCCCGTAGCCAGTTCGATGTCCGAGTAGAGTATTTAGCTTTCTAGCTTCCGGAATGGGATCAGTGGGGTTCGAATGCTTAATGGTGAATTAATGCGGGTGGGTGTGTGATTGGTGGAATCCGTCTTTTGTTAGGTATCTGTGTTTGCGAGTAACGGTGGTGGCATAGCGGAGATGTGTTGCTAGGGAGCTTCTCTCATAATGTTACATAGGTCCAATAAATTTATAGACTGCATGAATCCATACTAATATTATAAATACGAAAGTGTAGTAGTATCTGTCTGTTACCTCTTCACGCTTAAACCGCTGAACCGATTTAGATGAAATTTGGTATAGAGATACTTTGAGTCCCGGGAAATAACATAGATTAGTTTTTATGCCGGTATTCCCACGGAATCGACCCTTATGCGGGTGAAACCGTGGGCGTTGCTAGTACGATGTAAAAGAGTAGGTGTCTGTATTTAACTACTGTCTGACTGTATAACCTCTACTAATTTCCATAGCATAATCAGCCTATGATGTTCCCACTGCTGGGAAACAAGCCTCCTCTCTTCGTGAGAGAATAGAATAGAATATAATACTCTTTATTATGTACACCTTATAAATTACAGACATAAATATAGAAACTGAGAGAGGGTCCAGTGCGGGGCGATGTCAATTGTCTTCGAATTGTTGGTTCTAGGACATGCTGATTTATTCACGATGTTTTCCTTCACCGTTTTGAGAGCAGCGGTGATGAAATTATTAACCCAAAGTAAGGCTCCTGCCTGGATTCGAACACACGACTTACATCTCGTAGGTCAGGACCATTACCACTAGACCCCACTGCTCTTTTTGAACAATTTCCATACTTCAAGCACTTATTATATTCTGGAAACTGTGATGGGTGTCTCTTTTTAGGTGACTGTCAACTTACTTTGATAGCTATGACATACTAAAGTCAAACTAAATTTTTCTTTCGGCCATCGTTTTTACAACTTTCTTTGCAAAATAAAAAGGGACTACTTACAAATAAAAAGTTTTGAAATAATGCTAAAATAGATTTATAATAAACATTTGGTTTTGACCTTTACTCCCGTTTATATACAGTGTGTTCACTGAAACCCGTGTTATAACTAGTTTGGGATTCGATGCGGAATAGAACATTTTATATACCATCAATTGACACCAAGGGCGTACCTATAGAGAATGGTGCCTAGGGCACGCATCATAGTTGCGCCCCTTCGTAAATTATCATATTATGAAAAATCAGATACACTAAATAAAACAATCATAAATTTTACTAACAAAACATTACATTTTCTTTTTTATAACTCTTTAGTTATAAAAAAGAAAATGTAATGTTTAAGAAAATGTAATGTTTTTTTTTAAGTCCGTAAAACCTTTATATTTACAACTGCACCTTCCTGGCCTACTGCGACGCAAACATATCGATGATGTTTTCAAAATTAATTTTATTCGTCACTTTTAGCTCTACACTGAGCAAAGCTAGGTCGAATATTATAACCTTTCTTGACCCATTGTGGCCCTCAAATATGAAAGTATTAATTTCAATTTACTAAAAGATCGCTTACAACTTCCAATGGATAGGTACTGCAATTGTAAGCAGAATTTGTACGAAGTTCATATAAGAGTATTCAATGAAATGGTTTATAGTAGTGTATTTTGTTTTTTCAATTGAATAATTAGCGATTTTGCGCCCTCCTTCGATAGGCGCCCGGGGCTTGTCCCCACTTGCCCCACCCTAGTTGCGCCTCTGATTGAAACTCTTTCTAACTAACTAGCGAGTATTGTCCCACTGCAAAGGCCTCCTTATCCCTTTTCCACACAATTCTGTCTTTTGCAAGTGCCAGTCCTTACGGTAGGAGTCATGCTCGTTCCGCCATCTACGTCTTGGCCTGCCGCAATGGCGTCGTGCGTTTAGTGGGACCCAATAGGTGGTTCTCTTAGCTCATTTGTCATCTGACATGCGGCACACATGTTCCGACCACCCCCACTTACGAAAAAAATACGACAAATACTCCAAAAGTTTACGCTTTCAAATTCAAATCCCATACTCATCCATCCGGTCCGGTCAGCGGGATTGTCCGGGTCAGTGGGATTGTCCGAAAGGGTTACCGCTGGCCCGGAACATAAAGGGCTAAGGAAGGAACACGGGTGGGTTTTAGTCAGTAAGAATCTGACACTCCCTTCCGCTCCACCCAGAGCGGGAGGGTTCATTTGATGATTTCCCATCCTGGAAAAAAAACCCATCCGGTCCTATTCCCATACTTACCCATTTCACCCTCATCCCATCCCATTCCTAACTCCTTTATCCCATTACAGCAGTAAAGTGCACACGGAAACAAATCCATTACCATCCTATGCTCACCTAAGTCACGTATAACGTAAACTGTAAGCTCAGCGAAATATTTTCAATGCTAACCATATTGTCGGTCGTTGCGTACTACATAAAACTGTTATGAGCGTTCGTTTAACTTTTACAGGCGCTGTTTTAGTGTTTGCGGGATGAGGGGTTTTTAGAAGGTACGGGACGAGTTCGTGGCGATTTGTGTTGTTAGATGGGAGTGGTATATTAGAGAAAAATGTTTTGAGGAATGTTTTGAGTATGAATGTGGATGGCTATAACAATAGGGTAAGGCCAAAAGAATGATGGATTGACAGTGTGAAAGATGATAATTATGGTTAGAAAGGAGCGGTTGAGACTGGTCATCTCTTAACTGCCAAAGCTTATTTTTAATCTTATATTTTGAAATGTTTCTTCATTTGTGTTTTTTTTTTACATTGCTCTCACATATAGAAGCAACAATAATAATGTACCCACGATTTGTAATATCTTGATTTAAAATAGTGTCCATGGAGTTTCTTGCCCGTTCTTCTACATAGAGATCTACGTTTTGGAATGGGCAACTAGCTTCAACTTTCTGACTAACTGACGGACTATTTTAATTTTGACAATTCAAAAGTGCCTGTACAAGGTTTAATTGAAATAAATGCTTTGAGTTTGAGAGTTTGAGTTTGATGACGACTAATAGAAGCTGAAAAAGAAATGTTGCGCCGACCCCAAAATAATTGAGAATGATGATGGGATATATTATTTAGTCGGATAGTAGATTTATGATTTGAGTATTTTGTATAGCTTTTGGTACCTAAGCTAACTCGTCAAGGAGCGGAGACGTGTTGGGATTTTTGGGGTACACTCAAAAATATCCAAGTCACAATAGGATACATAACTTTCGATGCCGTCAATAGTTTTAAAAGCCTATAAAGGCTTTCAAAACCAGTGAATGTTGCGTTGCATCAATTATTTTATTTGAAAGTGTTTTTAACATCTTTTGTAACCCAATCTTTTAATGCCTATATTAAAAAAATTATGACAAGTACTTGCATAAAAAACTCATTGGTATTGAATATAATAGGTTTAAATCGACAATTAGCCTCTTTGATTGTCCTATCTGTACAGACATTACTATGCCTTTCAATGTTATACAATTTTTAGTTTTATTACTTTCACCATTATTTATACAAGTATTTTTGTATGTAACTAGAATTAAACGGTTTATTATCAAATTGACAGTTACTGAACAGTTCAATCTAACTTAATGTAAGTGGTTATTGAAGTGCGAACAATGACAATAATAAAATTATTATTTCGAGTGTCCAGCATTCACTGTGTGATTGACATTCGGGTAAGTATGTTCTGTGATAAAGTGGCTACATACTGATTCTGAAAGCTTTATAAAAATATTGAACAATGGGATAGGACTCAATTTTATATCACTCAAAATCAATGTGAACTGAACATTAAATCTGTATTAGAATTTGAATTCAATAAACTTGGTTACTGTTTTATTTATTTAATACTTCAAGCACATAAATGTACAAAGGCGGACTTAATGCCATAGGAATTTTCTACCAGTCAACCTTTGGGTGATGCAGAGACAAACAGTGGTAGGTGCAATCATGAACATCGAGGAATAAATATTTTAAATATAAAGATACGCATAAACCTATTAAAACTGATAATAATATATACCTAATTACATATAAATATAAGTATAAATAAATACACATAAATACGTAAAGAAACTTAATAAAAAGAAATAAGACATAAAATGAGAAAATATTACCGCTGTAATGATACTACCAGCTTCTTGCGAATGTGCTCGCGAACCTTAACTTTAAAGGATAATTATCGGTTGGTTGCCATCCTGATTTCCTGTTTTATAAAGCAGTATTTCAAATAAGGTACACATCTAACTAACCCTTTGGGAAATACAGGCTTGATGATATGTTATGTTATTTAATTTCAGTATCTATTCATTGTTCTCTACCTTTAACTCGATTCATTTTTGGTCGGCGTACCATGTCTTCTAAGCCGTCATCTCGCCACTCACCCCCTTTCTAAACATAACATCTTTCACAAAATCCATCCATGTTTCTCAACAACAAAGTTACTAAGTACTTTTCTTATTCTGTTTTGGTTCATTAAAACAGAAAATTTCGCTGAATGTCTAATATTTTTACCACAACTTTGAATTGGTAGAAGTGAAAACTTATATGAGTCGAGTATACACGATTTAGCGTCACCGACCGACAAGAGCCGGGTATGGATTCAGCGTTACCGACCTGAGGGTGACGGTTCAGTTTTGTTCACTGTTCAGAAAGATCGTAACCAGCGCAAAATGTGCATAAAGACGTACCCTCTTATGTTTTATTATTAAATATATTTTTAATGTTTTTGATAAAATTAAGTTCTTACGCTCTCAATACAGTGAAGGAAAACATCGTGAGAAATCGGCATGTCCTACAACCAAAAATTCGAACACATGTCTTGTGACAACCGCCAACCCACACTGGGCCCGCAATGTTGATTATAGCCCACATCCTTTCACAGAGTGGAGGCCTGTGTCCCAACGGTGGGAACATTAGAGGCTGGTTATGGAAGTTCTTACGTCAGAACACTTAAGCATAATTATTGTCTGTCACTTGTATCTTCAAATCTTGAAGTCTAAAAGTCCTCCAAACATCGGTCCGGTTTAAATAATATAGGATTATAAAATAGACAGAAGAGGCATTTCGCTAAGTTAATGCCATGAACGACTGCTTTTTAAGCTTTTAATATTTAAGTCGTAATTAGCAGGATTACGACCAGACTCGGTATCTGGGAGATAGCTTCTTCTTATAGCTAAGCATGGGGAGTATATTTTCATAATAAGTACTTATGCTGGTACTTACAGTTATGGCTGCGCATGAGCAATTTAGGTATTAGTCATTTAGATTGGAGTTAGCGGGAGTCAAAGCAAATGAGCTTGCGTTCAGGAAAGTTCTGTGTAAACTAAGTTGCTATTGAATTAAGTAGTATTACAATGTAGTTTATATTTTTGAACTTAGATTTCTATAAGTGTCTATTTTTGAAGAATGTCTAAGTAGATAGTCAATATTTTGTTACGCAACGTCGTTTTCGCATCGATAAGTATAATCAGTCTATAATGTTCCCACTGCTGGGACACAGGCCTCTACTCTGTGAGAGGGAGTGGGCCGTAATCCACCACGCGGGCCCAGTGCGGGTTGGTGGATGTCACAATATGTCACAAGCTCTATAATTACGTATCTTCTAATGAATTCTTGCGTAGTGAAATAATGTATACTTCACCAGAACTGCATATTGAAAAATATTCAGTCATAACAATATTTGGATTAAGGTACCTCATTAATTTTAAGATCAATTTACAATCACAATGAAATATGAACTTAAAATTTATACAATATCGAGAGCTCACTATTCCCCTAGCCGCAGTACAGTTATAGTGAGTGTCCACTCATTGGCTCGCTGTTCGCGCAATATATCGCGCGTCGCGGGTCACATGCGCGACCTGCGCGCGCGCATCCCAACTCATTAGTATTGCCGGTGTCAGTTTGGAGCGGTAAAATGGTGTGTAGTGATGACGGGTTGATAAAGCTTTTGTTATGAGCTTTTATTTATATTTTTTGGTTTAGTTTTTCCCGCCATTGATTTTATTCTGCTGTGACAAGATTTTGAAACGATAGACGCTAAAAAAAAAACAAAAAAGCTATTTTAATAACTTTTCCGATTTTCCACACCGTTTTAGTTACTGAAAAAAATAGTTTGTTAAAATGTTGCTGTTGATGATTGCCAAATAAAGGATAGCAGAGTCATCGACGTGCAAAGGAATGACCACGGTAACGGCACTTAAACTTACACATCCATCGTTTTATGTGATTGTCAAATGTCACTAATGAATCTGAAGGGCAATTCCCGTAATTAAAAACGCTCAAAAACTAGTCGCAATCTTATTTTTGCGACAATCAATGTCAAAAATGTAGGGGAATCAGAGGTATTTGACAGATTGAGACTGAGATCAGACATCAGACTGTAAACGTTCTTAAAATTACGAGAATTGCCCTTTTGAACGCGATCAGCACATTTAAACGCGTTCAATAGCTGTCAGTGTAAATATTTCGCAACAATTTTAGCTCTGACAGCTCCTGAACCCAGGATAGAACTGCTGATCGCGTTCAGTTTCATTGTGGAAATTGGCTCTTAAACTGACACATCGATCGTTTTGTGTGATTGCCAAATGTCAACATGATGACAGTATTTTTGACGAACTTGACGCATATACGAGGGATTGGTTTATATTGGCTCAGGATCGAGTTGAGTGGAAAAAGGAAAGGGAAGTCTTTACCTTGCAGTGGGATAACACAGGCTGATTATTATTGAAGTAAAAACTTCTCTAGGCACGTTGTGCATTTTTTTAGATGCGAAAAAACCATTGAACTCGCGCCACTGTTACGGTAAGCGATACCGCGCGTGTTTTGTTTATAAGACGATTAAAAAAAGTACCCGCTTCGGATGTGTTCGGCTGTCCTCGGGATGTACTCGGTTTTAGTGTATGTCCGATATGTCAGTGAGTGATGGCAAAGTATTCTTTTTGTGTTTTGTTTTCACTTCTTTGCGAGTGCCAGTGTTTTTTATTATTTTTAGGACTCGAAGCTATTTAGTGTTAAGTCCTAAATAATTAGTACTGCATTTAGTACTAATATTAGCATGACTACAGAAGAAACTAAAGATAATTGGCGAGCTTATTAATATTTCACCTATCCTGCATCCAGCGCCATTTTATTCCCAGTAATTGCTACGTTAGCTTTTACTTTAAAACCAGCAGTAAATAAGCCGGCCATTGTATTTATGTGTTATGTAATTTGAACCCGACGAGAGGATGTGTAATACATGAAGCGGGTAGAGTGCGCTATGTAGTGTACACATTGCCCGAGCAATGTTCGAAATGATCGCTTGCCTTATGGTGGTCCGGGCTATGCAGTTTTGTTTTATGAATGTTAATTAGATATAAATTGTGTTGTCTAAGCTTATGTTTTTATTGGTGATTATTTTGAACGGGTTTTTGAGAAGGAAGCTGTTATTTTTATTGACAGCGTCTGTTAATTTCTTTGTATGTTAAGAAGAATGTTATGTGGAGAGAAATACGTCAATGGGATTTAACGTAGTAATGTGCGTTATGTCATTATAATCTCCCTAGCCTTTTCCAAACTATATTGGTGTCGGCTTCCAGTCTAACCGAATGCAGCTGAATACCAGTATTTTACATGGAGTGATTGCCTATCTGACTTCCATAACCCAGTTACTGGGTAATACGATACCCCTTGGTAAGACTGGTTGTCAGAATTTCGGGCTTCTGACGACCCGTAACGACAGTCTATCCACGAATGACAGCCGAGACCAACACCTTAATGTGCGTTCCGAGATATTCCTTGATACGTAAAAATGGTCACCCATCCACGCCAACTACGGTAAGCGTAACTTTACCTGATCGCCCGTGCGGCTGTTATAACTTAGCCGTAATGTGATGCGCACTACGTGCAGAACGTATATATAAGTATTATATTGTCAAGCAACGAGAAATCCTTTATAATCTTAGTATGTCTCGTACCAGCTTAAAGTAAGTAAAAGTATAAAAGACGAAACGACGACGACGACGAAAACGACGACGACGACGACGACGACGACGACGACGATGACGACGACGACGACGACGACGACGACGACGACGACGACGACGACGACGACGACGACGACGATGACGACGACGACGACGACGACGACGACGACGACGACGACGACGACGACGACGACGATGACGACGACGACGACGACGACGACGACGACGACGACGACGACGACGACGATGACGACGACGTAATTTAGACTCAATGTTACTTAATGAACTTCCAGTCTATTTCTAATTATTTTATAATTTTGGTCTTCCAGTAATATCGTAACTAATTCAATAAACTTAGTTAAGTTGTATCTACAAGAATGTGTGAACACTGTTTATCTCTGTATTTATTTATGTAAATTGTAAACCACGGACTACCTACAGTATTGTGTCTCCTTCCTCTTTTTAATATATCCAAAGGTTGTCTTTGAAAGATCGCTTTTATAAGCGATAAGACCGTCCACCATTGTATCACCCTATGTAAAATTTATACAATTTTATATCTGTTATTTATATGGTGTAAGTAGATAATAAAGAGAGTACTATTCTCTAAACCAGGTGGTAAAATCAAGAAGATACTTTTACATGTTTGTGCATCGATGTCAAAGGGGTTATAAATATTATGCAGAAACTAGTGTTTGCAGTGTTTGTTAATTTTATTCTTCCCTATTAGGATGAGTCTTTGGTGAAGCAACCTGATTGTTGATTCTGATATCAATATAGCGATGTTCACACCTTTTCACGACTATGTATGTAAATATATTTGGCAAGGTAAGTCGTATAGATAAATAACACTAGTTATGAATAGAAAGACACATAGGTAAGTATTCAAAAGACAAATATTCAATTTCTTATCAAAATATCCTTTCTTTGGTATTGTTTGTCTAATCGTTTCGCTACTTAAGTTCTGAGTTGAGTTGCACGATAATTGAAAATTCCGTGCACTGTCTGGGCAAGCCCACTCAAATCTGTGTGGTTCTTTCCTCAAGAGACCATTTCAGACACCAATCTACATGGTCTTCACATGATCTGACCCAGTTTACGTCTGGGCTTCAACAGACTTTGACCTCTGAGGTTGTTTCGGCCTTTCTGCTCAGAGTAGTCAGACAGCCCACTTCATCTAGTTTTTAAAATATTTTTGACGTGTTAGTGTTTTTAGAAAACTACTTACAGAAATAAAATACATAATTTATCATTCTTTTTTTTATTTAAACTGCGCCGTGTCATTCCCTGTCAAAGCCTTCTTCCATTCCTTGAAGTTCGCTTCCAATTAGTCTCACCATCTTTTTCTCGGTCTACAACGACCTCGTCTTGCGATTGAGCAGCATCCAGCACATACGAAAGAGCACTGGAGGCCCAGTGGTAACGGCCCAGACTCACGAGTTGTACGTCGTGGGTTCGAACTCAGGCAGATGCTTTACTTTGTGTAATTTATTTCATCACCACTGCTCTCAAAACGGTGAAGTGACATATCGTGAGGAAGCCGGCATGTCCTAGAACCAAAAAATCGAAGATATGTGACATCTACCAACCCGCACTGGGCCCGCGTGATGGTTTATGGCCCATTCTCTCTTACAGAGAGGAAGGAGGCCTTTGTTCCAGTAGTGGAAACATTATAGGCTGATGGAAGGAGAAATCATGCAGCGGTGAACCAATTCAAACTGAAATAAGAGCAGGAAAATTTGGTAATTTGTTTTCTAGAGCGCAGTGTGGCTTTTAATTAAATTACATACATATGTCTTGTAGACGGTGCACTTTAATACATAAGTATCTTTACCATATGTTCAGGTATATCACCATATTATAGTTAGTATTCGCATATCGTAGCATAAAGCCCATAATTCGTTGCGAACATGACAGGAGGCCAGCCCTGCACAGTGCACAGTTAGCCGCCATTTTACGGCATAACTCAATTACTGACAAATTGTAACCATTGTTGGTGATATTTATTAATCTGCACTTTAACTCCTGATATTTTAACGTTAATGCTGTGTTTATTGTTGATTGTATTAATAGTGATGCTATTATTAATTTGATCTTTTGTGAACCTTTGATTTGGCTTATTAGTCGATTCTCACGAATTTACTCACCCGGACCGGGCGAGTGATCACTTTTAAATAGGTATTTTTTTTCTACAGGCGACTCGAATGAATTCGCGCATTTTGAATGTTACCTACGCAATAAAGTATAGAAAAAAAAACACTGGCACTCCGGTAGTGCCGACAGAAGTGAAAACTTGAACAATTACGAGTGTATTTTGTGAATCGTCTTATAAACAAAACACGCGTGTTAAGGTGTGTTCCTTATTTTATAGGGTTTTTTGCAAATCAGGTATGATGACCAAAGTGACTGGTTTATTCTTCTCGTGAAAGGAATTTATTCAGATTTACAACGCCATCTCGTCGTTGTTGGATGAACTACGTAGTTAGTACGCGAGGCCCTCGTAGTTCTTCCCGATGTGTATAGATGGCGCTGTCCTCAACAACGCGCGTCTTAAGTTTTACGTCTGACGTTAGTACGCGAGGCCCTCGTAGTTCTTCCCGATGTGCATAGATGGCGCTGTCCTCAACAACACGCGTCTTACGTTTTACGTCTGACGTTTTACGTCTTACGAATTTTCGATCAGGGTCACGTGACCTGACGCGAATTTAGAAGTTTTTACCCATTCCAAAAAAAGTACACAGCGCCGCTAAAGAAGTTTTCACTTCAAAAATACACTAGCGCACAGATAAGAGTTGAATATTATAAAACGTGTACTTTTCTTCACCTTCGCTCTTAACTTCATCGCATGAAATTCAAAATATGTCAATACGTGCGAGTTGCCTTTAGAAAAAATAATATTATCTAAAAAACGATTCGCCCTATCCGATTAAATTCGTGCGAATCGACTAATTAGCCGATCTACTGTGAACCTTCGATTTGACACCTGTTCTATTATTAACTTTACTGTCATTTTACATTATTGACTTGTCCAATCATAATAAAATCGGTCATCGGTCATTATGTCTCCTTTGAGTGTCATGAAGTAAATATAAATCTAATTTGTTTTACTAGCTAAAGCTTTTCATAGCTAAATCGAATCTAGATTTTAATACCATAAGCTTAGTTTTTATCAGTATGCTTTATGGCTCCTAGGAAAAAGGAAACTGGTTGTGAATAAAGTTTAAATAGAAACAAAAACTAAAACTAGGTATTTTATCTTTTATTGTGTTATTCATATCTCATCATATACTGCACCTGTTGACGTCATCACGTCAATTTATTTATTTTATTTATTTCAGTCGACGCAGACCCATACAAATACCTTAACCTAAACATACATGTTCTTATTATAAAACAGTACTTCACTAGCTAACTCTTGAGCAGTTTTGTGGTACTTGTCCGCGGAAGCGACGGAACACCACGTCCTGCGGCCAGAAGTCTTCTTCCATGACGACGGGTAGATTGCAATTCGGCACGCGCATCACGAACGCCTCGAAGTTGACGTTGCGGTGCAACTCCAGGAACTGCACCCTCGGCGTGCACCTCGTCTTCTAGCTTCTCCACGATGCCAATGCTGATTTTCACTGAAAACCAGCGCTGGGGCTCTGTCTCGCTAAGTGTCGTAGCGTTATACTAACCTATGGCCTTTTGCGCGGATGTGACGCATATTTTCCATCAACTTGATCTATTTTGTGTTTGTATTCATTCTCTGCCTCATGTTTGCCGCAAACAAAATTTTTTTCTTTCTTTCTTTTAAATCACAACATTGAATTTTCATCATTGAATTCCCTGTAATTTTCCTATACAACCTTTTCGACACAAACTGTAGGTATGTACAATCTATGACAACACTAGTGATGTCGCAACTCAATCGAAAACTATCGATTCGCAGGTTTCACTAATTTACATCACAATACGATCGATAGCCGTTTGTCGAGAGCTGAACAAACTTTGTGTGTCCAGCATTGTCTGGTGTTTGCTTTATTAGCGTAATATGAGGTTTGAAATTTGAAGTTAAGATTCAAGATGCTTGTTTAGATACGGATTATGTTCGAAGAGTGGTTGAGTATTCATTCGTGAAATTCTGAGAATAACCGAGTAGGTATTGGTATTTGAGTACAGATAATCGACCTATAATGTTCCCACTGCTGGGGCATAGGCCTTCTCTATGATAGGTCGTCGTTATCCAAAACGCTGGCCCAGTGCGGCTTGGTAGATGTCACATATCTTCGTTTTTTTGGTTCTAGGACATGCTGGTTTCCTCACGATGTTTTCCTTCACCGTTTTGAGAGCAGTGGTGCTGAAATAATTTACACGAAGTAAAGAGCTTGCTTGGGTTTGAACCCACGACCTACATACAATTCGTAAGTCGTGGCCGTTACCACTGGGCCACCACTGCTCTATATTAGGGTATTTTTTAGAGAAAAAGCCGTCTTATCGAGCCATAAAAAGTACAAATATTACCATCATTTTGAGCTTTGCCGTAGTTGGGTAAAAAAGGACATATAAAGAGATATAATTTATTTTATATGTATATGACTAGCTTCTGCATGCGACTTTGTCTGCGTTGAATTTCATGTTTCCCCGAGGTTCTGACCTACTCTGTCGCACCGCATCCGTCGCCCGCGCCATTAATCCGTTTTCGCTGTTCTTTGCCTTTTTTGTTTTGCTCGGCTCCTAAGGACCCAAGCGTGATGTTAAGTAACCTATAGCCTTTCTCATAAATTGAGCTGTCAAATACAAAGAAGATTTTTTCAAATTGGATAGTTCTCGAGATTAGCGCGTTCAAACAAACAAACAAAAAAACTCTTGTCTCACATCTCAATATCATCAACTCGTCTCTCTCTACTTCAGCTTAAGTATAGAAGCTGTCTGTAGACTTTAGTAGTCCTCATAATATATCTTAAACCTATAGTAACGTAAAAACGCGGAGAAATGCAAAGAAAAAGAAGTAATTAAAATAATTGCGATGACAAGTAGCCGAATCAAAATATAATTTCTTTCACTCAAGCGTAACATTTTTTTTTACAAAAAAATACGAAAGAACAATTAAAAATGACAATAAGTGACAAAGAAATTATTTTAAACGCACAAAGCACGCACTTTAATTATTTTGATTACGCGTAAAACAATTGATGGTCAGTAGGTAGATATTTTTAGAAATCCCAACCCTCGAAAACAGGACTAGCCCATCTTTAAACCTAAACTATGTTGTTCTGTAAGATATATTATAATTTATGAAATATAATAGAATACTCTTTATTATGTACTTACCTACATCATATAAACCTATACATAAATATAGAATTTAAGTATAAATAGAATATTGTAAAAACAAACCCTACAAAACTACCTTTTGGAAGGGGCGACTTGAATAAATTCTATTTTCTTGTTCAGACGCCAGCACATCAAGCTACTATAATCTGTTAAATTTCTTTCATAGATTTTCAACTTTATCGCTAAAGCATAAGGTTCAAAGTTGATTGGGAAAATTTGACAGTTTCGGGTAGCTTGATGTGCTGGCGTCTGTACATTTTGACATTTTTTACGTTCAAAAGTGCCTTTTAACTACCTACTTGAAATAAATGACTTTGAAATTAGCTGCATTCAAGTGATGGTGTTAGGTCTCCTGCTTCTTGGCCATACAAGATGAAAAAGTTCCCTCAAAAAAAAAATCGGATAAAACTGAACATCCTTTTTCTATGGGATTTTTGCATGAATTATTGAAAATTAGACAGGTCAATTTCTGTTGGGTCAGCTAGTATTAATATACGAGATCGTAATTCCAATCAATATATTTTACTTTTGTGAATGTTCTCCGTATCGTGCTGAGTGTACCTTTTGCTTATATTTATTTAGTGCGATCAATAACACTGTGCAAGTGTTCATACTTATTAAGTTGTGTCTAAAAGATTTTTATTACCCATTTTTATTGTCGGCGACTTTTGTCAGAGAAAGTATCATGGATCGAAACAATACAACTTGTTAATTTCTTTTAGAGCCAGGGTTGTCAATTTTGCATAATTCCCTTTATTTATAAACGTTGCATAAAATTAAGAGACCTTTGAACGTTATAAATGTAGGTATGGTTATACAGTCGCTAATCATTACTTAACTTTCAACAATATTTATAAATAAGTCCCTTATTAATATGTTAGAGCTTAAATGGTGAAAGAAAATTACAAGCGGCTCATATTTCAGCGAACTAAATTTATTGACAGCAAATAAAGTTCAACGAATGAATGTGTATAATTTGTTTGACGTCACAAAAATTGTTTATGCTCGTAACGATTTCAATTATACTGGAGAACAAGCCCATTGTTGACATGCCCAATTAAAAAAAAAAAAACATTTTACCGCTAACTGGGCACATAAATAAGTTTATATTTTCTAATAAGTTTTTCTAAAGGTAAGGAATCGTCAACACTTCAACGGCGTTAATACAAATCCTTGTATTTATTACAAACCAACCATAAACATGTTATTAAGGACATTTCAATACTATTTATATCTACAAGAAAATCCTCATTTAAATATTTCGAAATACAATAAAGGCGTGACATCCCTAGCAACAGGTGTATCGACACCGACACGACACATCGTCGGTGATTTATCGACATACGCTGACGTCACCAGAGATTAACTGCACTTGTGACTTTGCATGTTTCATTAATACCGCTTACGGTAAATTTATACAAGAAAGGTTCAAATTAAACGGAGCTATTGTTAGAAATTAACAAAAAAATACATCGATTACATGTCAATGTAACTTTGACTTGCTTTATATTTGAAAACTAGCTATCCGCCCCTGCTTCGCATGGTTTTTTCGACTTGACAAGAGCTGATTTCTTCAATAAAAGCTAAGTTAAATATGTTATATTATATTATTATTGTACACATAAACGTTTCGACATAAATTCTTTAAATGATGTTGAAAAAAACTGCATCAAAATTCATTGCTTAGTTTAAAAGAACAACGCACACATCACACAGACAGACACAAAAATCAACTTCAATTTATAATATGTTTAATTTGTTTTTTTTTTTCTTGTAATATCCGTTTCTATAGATCGATATTTATTTCATTGACAGATGTCAAATGAAACGATTGACAGATTTTATTGGAAATTATCTCATGAAGAACTTCGGTGATTTGAGAAATTCACTGTCTCAATGAAATGACCTCTTGCGGTTTTTAATACGGAAATAATTTTACCTAATTTATATATTGAAGGTCTAGTGGTATTTTTACTGGTTACATACTTAGGTCTTTGTTTACATAATTCTTACTTTGCATAAAATACATGTCATGAGAAATATGTCACTTAGTAGAATACAAAATGATACTATGTATCATAATTTTTTGTGTGTTTAAATCAGTATATCATACATTTTATATGCGTTTAGAAATCAGGATGGGTATTTTTCCGTGGATGAAGTAAATGGTGACTACGGGATTTTAAATTCGTGTGAAAAGTCAGTAGCACCTAATAAAGCACGAAAAAAAACTGTAGTGATGTGACCGTTGTCGTTTTTCTCATACCGATATGATGACCTGTCAGGCAAACAGCGTATGTCAATGTTTGTGATAATTTTAATGAGATCCATGTTCAATTGAAAGCATGTTCTAGACTTTAGCTTAAAATATATTTTTATTGTAACGTAAGAAAAACATAATTATTACTATTTTTAAAATACATATTTCAAACATGCACGTTTTGTAACAACTTTTATGGTTATTTATTATCATCTGTCATTATTCGTATTTGAAAATATGACAGTTGAATGAATTTTTAATACCATAAAATTACAGAAAAATAAAATAATGAATTCTAAGACACATCAGCTGCTAACTTTTTATTAAGTATTTGTGCAATTTACATAAATGTCTCATGGAATGAGACCTGCCACCTGTATTAATTTAAAACTATTAGTAACAGAATAATTAAAGATAAACTTCTGTCAATGTTTTATATTTTATTATGTGGAAGTTAGCTATCGATGTAGTAAAACAACTACACTTTTATGTTTATTATTAAACGTAATTGTTCTCGTATTATTTACGTAGGTATGTCGACATACGAGTATGTCGTGAAGACCCAGTGGTTACGGCCTCACCTTTCATGCACTAGGTTGTGGGTTCAAATCCGGTTAAGTACCAATATGACTTTTTCAATTCATATGTTCTTACCGAGCTTATCTTACTTACTTACTTACTTACTTATTACTGACCTCGGTCGATGATAACATCGTGATGAAACCTGGTCTTATGATTAATATAAGTCTGAAATCGCCAACCTGTCTTGAGCAAGCGTGGTGATCAATGCTCGTGCCTTCTCTGTGTCAGAAGAAGCTTTTGCCCAGGTGTGGGACAGTAACAGGCTGATATTATTATAAGTTACGAGTAATTGTAGTTAGGGCTGACTAAAATTACCCTTTCGTTATAGTTATTTCTACTAAGCTCGGAGAACATATCATTTCACTGACATACATCGATTTTAAGTTTGACTAATACTGCTGACATACTGCTAAATTTAACTCATATTGTCAAGCGTTTTGTTTGGTATTAACTCTCGTTTACGTAGCCAGTTATGTAGGTATTTTGATTCAATTAACTGTTGATTAAAAACCAACTCAATTATTAAACACTATTAAATAAAAAAATAGACCATGATTCAATATCCAATCACCATTTAAATCCGATTAGATGTATCGATAGCTGAAAACATATCAAAATAATTATCTCCCAAATTAAAGAACTATAATCGGTTGTTATATCACTCATTTTGACCAAAACATATTCTAAACCGCCAAACAGTATCATAATTAATATCATTATAGTATGCAGCCTAATTTATCAACACAGTTATTTGAATATTTTGTTACTTAGTATTATGACATTAATAAATACTAAGAGCTATCAAAAATAGAGATGAGTCAGTGTAACTGACATCATAAAAATATCGATAAGTATCGGAACCTGACCTTTATAGTATGATAAATGCGGTCGAGTACAGAGGTCGGGGCGGGCCATTAGGTGTTCGATTCGATATTTAAATGTCCTTTTGTGGAATTTTTGAGTGCTTCCGTGTTCACAAATGCTTAGAGACTTGTTTATATGCATTTTATGTAAAGCAAATAGTATGAACTTATGTTACTGACGCAAATGTCGGAATTACTCGTTTTTATCATTTACATTTATTGAACTTAAATCTTCTTATGGACCACTATGCAATATCATTATTATAAACATCGCTCTAATATGTTTATCAAACTAAGCAAGGTGGCCAGCCGCAGTCAGTGAAAAAACATGACGTTATGCAGCGCTGTGCGCACTTTTTTAAGATAGCAACACAATATCGAACTTATTTACAGGCAGAGGATAGTTTCAGTGCAAACGCGTAGGCGCGTTTACCTTTTTGTGTAGTAAATAAGTTTGTTTTTGTATCGCAATCTTTAAAAGTGCGTGCAGCGTCGCGCCGCGTCTCATCTTGGTGTGGACTGACCCTTGGGTTCTCCATAAATAACATAGTAAGAAAATACATTAGACACATTGCATTACATAGCTCTCAGACTTCTAACTTTACCCTTATTTTACTCACAACTAGATCAACCTCCCACAATCACCGCTACTTTCAAAGCCATACATTTAATCTTAAATCTATAAAACAATATCGATATCAGAGGGCGGTGCGCCCCGCCCTACACGAATAAATATTTAATTAAACTTATGAGAGCGCACGGATTTGTTTGCCTGGTCGCTTGTAACATTTTTTTATTGTTATAATTTTTTTAATAGCATATGAAGCGGATGCTATGAATGAAAGGTTCACTTGTTGAGTCATGCAAATTGTATGAGTCGTCATCGAGGTGTAGTAATACTCGTATAACAAGTATATCGTAGTTTGCTGATTGACCTGATGAACTAAAGAGCTAGTTAATACACCTATGACTATATATTTGTAATACTAAACACACGCAGAGAAACGCGTATTTTAGGTCAAAGCTGTAGTTTTTTTTTTGCGTTCATTAGACTATTTTCTTTTAGTTAATTGGTCATTTTTATACGGAAAGGGCCTTCAGAGAAATCTTGAGAAATATTCTTAACACGGAAACTGCAATCCGATAGTAATTATATTATTGCAAAAACCGAATTACGTATATCGAGTATGTCCCTGACAAAATCGGTATAGGTCTTAGTATTGAGTTTAATTTTATTCTTTGTTAACACTCGTAATGCTAATTTATAAAAATAGTTTATTTTATAAAGTCTTAATTTACATATGGCTATAAATTTATTTGACTTTATAAAAGGATTCAGAGGTGGATTTTTTGTGCGATTTTAGTTCCTCAGTTGTAAGATGCCTTGTTGAAAGTGATTTACCATTATTAGTCTACTAGATATAGCCTTCTCTCTAGTAGGTACTGTTTACCCTAAACGGAATAAACCGTAACGTTAAGTCTTACACCTCAATTATCACCTTAATATAACTTAATAACAGCCACAGAGTTTTGCGGATAATTCTCCATACGATCCGGTCCAGTCTTCGATTCCCATGGACCTATAGGGAGGTACCTCCATAATTAATATCCGCCCACCATGCCCCATAGATATGTACCGAGTTGTAAGCTCTTTTGGTATGGGAATTTATTATGGATTTTGGTGAGAGCGTGGGTGAGTCGATGAAGGAGTGTCTAAAAATGTAGAGTATTACTTGGAAAAACGAACAGAATAGAAAAGAAATACTCTTTGTTATATACATCATTATAAATAAAAAGAAAAACAATATAAAAGAAAGAAGAAAAAAGATAAAATAAAAGATTGATTGAATTGAGACTGATCAATACTTTGGGGTCCTTTTTATATAATTGACAATTGCAAAACAAACACATAATCAGCCTTTAATATTGAGCTTCTGGGACACAGCCCTCCTCTCTTCGAGAGGGAATGGGCTATAATCCACTACGCGGGCCCAGTGCGGGTTGGTAGATGCACATGCCTTCGAATTGTTGGTTCTAGGATATGCCGATTTCTTCACGATGTTTTCCTGTGCCGTTTTGAGAGCAGTGGTTATGAAAATCATTTACACAAAGTAAAGCGCCTATCTAGATTTGAACCCATGACTCACCACAACTCTTAAGTGGGAGACATTACCATTGGGCCACCATTGCTTTAAAAAACAAATATATGCCAATATTTGTCAAAAAACTATAAATTGATAGATTTTCAAGACAATGATATAGTACAGACACCAGCACATCAAGTTACTACAATCTGTCAAAATTCTTTAATAGAATTTCAACTTTATCGCTAAAGCATAAGGTTCAAAATTGATTGGGAAAATTTGACAGTTTCGGGTAGCTTGATGTGCTGGCGTCTGTACAAAATTTTAGAAAGAAACTTGTAAGATTGTCAGGTTGTAGGATTGTTGTCTGTCACCTGTCGATTTTATTAAGACGACACCGACCGCGCAGTGGCGCCCTCATCGTTTGTTTGGTTATTTCTTTTATTTTAGAATGAAAATGCAGAAAATAAGCATTTTACGTTTTGCTCCACAAAATTATACTTTATTATTATTACAAACAGTAGTTTAGTTTTAATTAAAGAGAGCCCCCAGATATTTGAGAAAACAATAGAGTTATTGGCAATCTTCTGTCGTCAATCAACTTTCCTCTGGAACGTCCCTTATTTAATTTAGACCTTTAATTAATTTAGATTTTGACACAAGTTCCTAGTTAAGTACTTACATGTAAATAGCATCTTGATTTCAGTTCTTGATGAACATGGGCTTTTCCAGTGACCTTTGTTATAGACGGGTTTCGCAATTTTCAAGTCTTATTTGCTTAATATTTGACCAAGAATAAACTTTAGCACCGACAGACTGTTTACTGTCAATATATTTTTTTTTTTCAGGATGGGAAATTATCAAATGACTCCTCCCGCTCTGGGTGGAGCGGAAGGGAGTGTCAGACTCTTACTGACTAAAACCCACCCGTGTTTCTTCCTTCGCCCTTTATGTTCCGGGCCAGCGGTAACCCTTTCGGACAATCCCGCTGACCCGGCAGGCTTCTAATATTGTTTTCTTAAACTCAATACCTACGCAAGCGCAAAACTCCCGTTAAATTCAATTAATTACTAAATCCTAAGAATAATAAATCAAAACTTTATTAATTTTCCGTATTGCACCTTTACTGCTAATATCATTTTAACGAAACCTAAATTATTAATTGCTAGCGATGTAATTGTAGTATTACTCGGGAATCTATTAGTGAAGTATGGGTTTTCAATTATCAGCTGAGTGGTGGAACTCCTCCCGTGCCGCGCGCTTGCGTGCATATCGTGTGCATGTAGAGTACTGGAAATAATTACAAGTGTTTTTAATTCTGTAAAATAATTTTACATGTTATTGCTGTAGAAGCATGTTACAGTTCAGTCAGAGGTTATTGTAAAGTCATCATACTTTTAATCAAACAGTTCTACAGAAATAAAATCTTCATACTGTTTTTATATACATAATTCAATGAGCCTATCGGCTATCGTAGTCCACTGCTGGACATAGATCTTTCCCTGGCTGCATCACAACATCCTGTCTTCCGCCTTTCGTATCCACTCTGTCCCAGCCACCTTTTTAAGATCGTCGACTCACTGTTAGGTAAAGTTCGTACCCATACAGGTCCTCATTTCGCGTTAAGGCTCCTTTAAAGAGGCGCGACATGACACGCGACACAAAGGCACCGCAAGTCGTGTCGCGTGGTGTCGCGCGCGATTATATCGCGTGTCACACCTGTTTGTAGGAGCCTTTATGGTGCCCAAAAAACTGCATACACATACACACAATGAATGGCCCCAAAGCTTGATTAATAATCTTACTGAAAACAACACTCAAACATGCGTTGCGGTAAGACATTTACAATAAATAACCCTCGTGACAGATGGGCAAGAAAATGACATGCTGAAGACTTGACATGAACACCATCATCATCAAACTGTGTAGTTTGCATCTAGACATTGTATTTACACCGTGGGTCCATTTGTTAGGGGGCAAATGATAACCACCGTACGGGTAGATCGAAGGTTAAGCTACGCTCGCCGCGGTCGGTGCGTGGATGGGTGACCATCTATTACATATTGAAACCCGTACGAGCCTCGGAAAGCGTTAAGCCGTTGGTCCCGTCTGTCATTAGCAGATCTAGTCTGACAACCAGCCTTATCAAAGGCGTGCCACGAAAGATGAGACTTGACACACCACGTGGTTTGACATGCGCAGAACACGATTTTAGGTATCTTTAGCGGTATGAGGTCTGAGTGCGGGACGGGACCGGACGTCATAGGGGTGGCGGAATGAGCGGGGGAGGCGGGGTCAAGTCTCATCTTTCGTGGCACGCATTGTATCGTGTTACCTTGGGTCAAGTAGGCAGTGGCTCCGTGTAAAATACTGTTATTATATTACAGCTGCATCTCGTTAGACTGGAGGTCGATCCCAACATAGTTGGAAAAAGGCTGCCGTTATTGGTTTACAACCCTTCCTGCATTCAGAAAATTCTTCACTCTAGCTTCTCCTGTTTTTCAAACTCAAAGTCAAAGCATTTATTTCAAACTAGCAGCGCCTCGCGGTTTCACCCGCATAATTGTCGATCCCGTGGGAATATCGAGATAAAAACTATCCTATGTCCTTTTCCGGGACTTAAGCTATCTTTGTACCAAGTTTCATCTAAATCGGTTCATCGTGAAGAGGTAACAGACAGACACACTTTCGCATTTATAATATTACTAGTAGGAATATCGGCATAAAAAACCTATGTGTTAATCCTAGTTATAAACTATCTGTGTGCCAAATTGCATCCAAATCCGTTCAGCCGTTTGTGCGTGAAGAGGTAACTAATATATAAAAACACACAAACTTTCCCCTTTATAATATTATTGTGATAGTTTGGATAGACACATAAAAGGCACTTTTGAACGTCAAAATTTACAATAAAATAGAATTGATTCTAATCGCCCCTTCCAAAAGGTAGTTTTGTATAGAGAAGAATGGGCAAGAAACTTCACCACCAAAAAGAAAAAAGAAAGAAAATACCACCACCACCACCACTTTTATCGACTGACTACGACATTTATTTATTTTAGTTGTAGTTTACCGGTAGTTTTTATTACAAGCTATTTTAATCGCTAGGATTTTATTGGACATGTTAAGTTATTTAAGTAATAGTGGTTTGAGAATGACCGGAATGAAGGAAGGAATAAAAGAGCCATAGAGATTTAGAAAATAGCGGGGCCACTTACGTAACGCTCAAATGTTTTTGCCACTGCGTGTGCGCGCGGAACTAGTTGGCCGCGCCTTAGGTACCTATGTGAGCGGTGGGACGTAGGGGCAAAGCCGCTCTGTCATTACTCAGTACGTGCGTTGCGAACAATAGGTAACTCCGCCGTCCCCCCTAAGGCGCGGCCAACTAGTACCGCGTGGACTATTATACTAATGCTCGTACCCCCTCTCTGTATCAGAACAGGCCTTTACCCAGGAGTCTGACAATATAGGCTGATATTATTATTATTATTGCAGACGAGTCCTGCAGTGGAGACCGCGTATCGGCAAGCGTAGTGTGGGACGCCCCCCAGCTAGATGGACCGACGACCTTAAGAAGATGGCTGGGACAGACTGGATGTGGAAGGCGGAAGCCAGGGTGTTGTGGCGCAGCCTGGGAGAGGCTTATGTCCAGCAGTGGACTGCGATGGGCTGAGTTGATTGATTGATTATATTATTATTGTGTTATATTATATTGAGCTTGTCTCATTTATGCTTAGTTCATACCTACTGTTAAGAGAGAAGAAAATCGTCTAAAGAATTGTTTATCTCTTGAGTTTTAACTCGTGGACAGATAAGCACTGGCAAAGCAAAACAAAGCGACTATACCAACTGACCTTTACAATTAAATAATGAGTAAAAACCCCTACGGTCAGACCAACACCGAAAAAGATAATAACAGTAATTTAAAACTACCGAAGTAATCACAGGTTTTTCAGCCCTTTTTTCTCATCCATGTGTGATCCATATTCTTCCTAATTGAGGTCTAAAAAACCGGCCAAGAGCGTGTCGGGTCACGCTCAGTGTAGGGTTCCGTAGTTTCCCGTCCGTCACAATAAGTGTTCCCACTTATGAGTTTAAAAGTGGGTATCCATCCATCATTACGATTATACTACTGTTACGAGCTTGGGGTTCGTGACAATAAAAACTGCCGATTTAATCACCAAAAATTGACACTTTAATCACAACACTAATTACAATTCAAACACACTAATAAGAAACACAATTGCACTTACTGATCACTCTTAAGTCGCACTCGAATATCGCCTTCGATGTTATCGCTCGTATCGCTTATTCAAAACTATCTGTCTCTCGCGGAGATCGCGACGCCCCCGTAAGGGGGCGTGGCGAGCGGTGCCGGGGCTTGGCCCCCCGGCCGCAAAATGCTTTGCGGTGGCCCGTAACTACGGACCCCTCGTCGTGTTGGCAACATTGGCCTTTCAAAATTCCCGGAGCCGCGTTGAAGACGCGTGCCCCTGTGAGTGATTGCATGTTGTGTATCTGTAGGCGCGCCACGACGCTGCTCTTCCCGCAGCGCCGCTTTCTTCACGACACCTCGGCGGTCGGTCCCCACCAGGTGAGACCCCCAGTTACCTGGGGGAGGCCCAGCGAGAGCCGACCAGCATGACGAAGGTGTCGACTCGACACTCCTACAGAGTGGGTGTATTGCTCCCGCCCGCCCCGCTCCCGGAGCTGGCCGGTTACGGTCCGGGCTAAGGAGCAGTCGTGTGTGTGTGAGCGGCATTGTGTTGTACGGTAACACCGCTCAGTGTCTACGTGTATCGCGGCCCGCGTACGCGTACACGTGTTGTTTGGGTGTCTGTGTAGTAGTGGATGTCTGAGTTCGCCGCGCGACGCGCCTATATTAACCTAGCACGCGCCACGCGACGAATGTATGTTATGAATGTAGAGTTCTATTGGGTCAGGTGAGCCGCGTGTAACCTGGGTGCGGCTCACCTGAGGCGTCAGTAACTATCTGTCTCGCGGCTCGCGCCCGCCTTATATAGTGCCGCAGAGCTAGTACATAAACATCTAGAACGTTCGAGTACATACCGGTCCCGACTGACTCGACGACGATAGTTCTCGGAATTACTAGTACTTAGAAAAAGGTCAAGTAGGGTCAAGGTCCTACTACCAAGGTACTAGTTCCGCTACCCGATACTAGATGGCGCTAGTGGTAACTAACGTCGCCATGTATCAAGCATTATTTGCGGCGCGCAACACTGCCCCCTCCTAAGACATGCTCGTCCCGAGCATTATCGGCCCCATAATAACGCGCCAGTCGATCCACATGGACGATCTTAGGGGTACCTCTTGCACCTTTCTGTATCCGATAGGTTACGTCATTGATCTTAGTCACAACCCGATACGGTCCGTCCCATTTAGCTTGAAGCTTAGGAGATTTCCCTTTGCTGCGGACTGGATTGTGCAACCACACGAGTGAACCTTCGTCGAACTCTTTATTGTTCATTTTGCGATCATAACGGGTTTTCATCTTTTCAGACATTTGCTGGCCCGACTGTCGGACGTGCTCATAAATGTCATTCATCTTGTTCCGCAAATCATTCGTATAATCAGTTACACTGCGTGGGGCATCAGGTGGTATTCCGGTGATCAGGTCTGCAGGCAGCCGTAGTTCTCTTCCGAAGTTTGCGAAAGCTGGCGTCACTGATGTACTTTCGTGGACAGCGCTTCGATATGACAACAAAAACGGTTGTATGTGCTTGTCCCAATCTCGTTGCCGATTTTCCACAACTTTTGCTAGGTACCTCTCCAATGTCTGGTTAAATCGTTCCACCATTCCATCCGATTGTGGGTGGTAGGAAGTAGTTCTTGTTTTATGAGTACCCATAACTCGACAAGTTTCCTGGAATATTTGGGACTCAAAATTCCTTCCTTGATCACTGTGAATCTCCAAAGGTACTCCAAAACGACAGAAGACTTCATGAACCAATTTATCCGCAACTGTCGAAGCTTCTTGATTTGGAATGGCGAAGACTTCCGGCCACTTCGTGAAGTAATCCATCACAACCATGAAATACTTGTTACCACTTTCACTCTCCGGAAACGGCCCCGCAACGTCAAGGGCTATCCTCTCCCATGGTGCACCAACATTGTACAATTTTAATGCACCTCTACTACGAGTCTGAGGTCCCTTTACAGCTGCACAACTTGTACATTTGCGACACCAATCCTCGACATCGTCCCGACAGTGGACCCAGTAAAACCGTTCTCGTATCTTCAGTAGAGTCCGTTTTACTCCCAGATGACCTCCTGAACAACCATTATGGTACAGCTGTAGAACATCCGGTACATGAGCTTTAGGGACAACCATTTGCAAATGACAGCCGTCGCCCCGAGCATTTTCCCATTTACGGCACAGGACTCCATCCTGAACCACCAAGCTGTCCCATTGGGCCCAATAGCTTTTTGTGACCGAACTCATCGCTGAGACGTCACTCCACCTGGGCTTAGGAGCTCTGGCCTTCATCCACTCCAGAATTGGCTTGATGTCCGAATCTTTCTGCTGTGCACGTTGTAGGCTTTCCTTCCACTCGTTGTTGAGGTCTGTCTTAAGCATCCTCACAGGTACCACTTCCTTACTTTCCTGCCTAGTACAGTGCTTGCAGTCTTCAGGACAAGGTCTTCTTGACGATGCATCTGTGTTGCCAAGAGACTTCCCGCTGCGGTGTTTAACCACAAAGCCGTCCTGCTGCTGCTGGGCGGTGCTGTTAGCCGCACTACCCTCTCGAGTCCAGCCACTTTCCCTTTCTGCAGTCCGCTTAGGGCAACTGGATCGAAGGTGGCCCCTTTCCCCACAGCCGTAGCACCTAGGGCTGTATCCTTTCTTGCGGTTGCGAACTGTAGCCGCTGCAACCTCCCTGACGCGATGGGAACGATGATCCTGCCGCACCGCTTCCACCTCCAGTGCATGGCCCAAGGCATCCTTCAGCGTCCTGTGGTGACCGAGCCTCACAGCAGCTCTAACTTCAAGGTCGCGGATGCCGTCGATGAATGCCTGCACCAGGTTTCCATCAATCAGCGCAGGTACGGACTGGTAAGCTTTGCGAACCAGCTTCTCTACTTCAAGTGCCCACTGCTGCAGGTTTTCGTTGTTGCGTTGCACGCGATCCTTGAGCTGCGCCCGAAACACGTGTTCCAGGTGAGCGTCGCCATACCGAGCCTCCAATGCCTCAAGGAGCTGCTCGTAAGTCACTTCCTTACCGAGAGCTTCCAGGACAGTTAAGGCCTGGTCGCGCAGGCCCAGGGTGAGGGCAGTCATGGCCTGACTTTTATTCCACCCGTTCGCCTTCATGACAGCCTCAAATTGGATTTTGTAGGCCGACCAGGAAGAAGTTCCATCGAATGGTGGCACTTTGAATCCACGTAGCGAAGGTGTTGTAGCTACGGGAGTTGCGATTCCATCCCCAAGTTTAAGGTTGTCCAGCGTTTTCTTCATGTCAGCCATCACGTTGTCAACCCGATTATTCACGTGGTCGATTCGGGTTTCAGCTTCCGACAGACGGTTGTCGTGTTGAGCAACCTTATCCTTCACCTCCTTCATGTCTTTCCCGAAGGTAGCGTGAAGGTCCTTTATAAGGAACATCTGCTCTTCCTGGCGGCGCGCCTGCTCCTCCTTATCCCGCTGGAGCTGTTCCTCCAACCGACGAGCCTGTTCCTCCTGCCGGCAAGCCTGTTCCTCCTTGTCCCGCTGGAGCTGTTCCTCCAACCGACGAGCCTGTTCCTCCTGTCGGCGGGCCTGCTCCTCCTTGTCCCGCTGGAGCTGTTCCTCCAACCGACGAGCCTGTTCCTCCTGTCGGCGGGCCTGCTCCTGCAGCATCATCATCAGAGCAGCAAAATCTGGTGCTGATGATGCCGGAGCAGCTGTGGACGGACCGGCCTCCGTGGTCGGTAGCTGGCCTTTCGACCCCTGTGGCATTGCTCCACCAAATCGCCTCTGATCCGTCTCTTGCTGGCGTTGACTCCGGGTACGGATACCCTCCATGTCGTCTTTGGGTAAAATCGGCATTTTAAACCTCGCTTCTGACACCAATTGTTACGAGCTTGGGGTTCGTGACAATAAAAACTGCCGATTTAATCACCAAAAATTGACACTTTAATCACAACACTAATTACAATTCAAACACACTAATAAGAAACACAATTGCACTTACTGATCACTCTTAAGTCGCACTCGAATATCGCCTTCGATGTTATCGCTCGTATCGCTTATTCAAAACTATCTGTCTCGCGGCTCGCGCCCGCCTTATATAGTGCCGCAGAGCTAGTACATAAACATCTAGAACGTTCGAGTACATACCGGTCCCGACTGACTCGACGTCGATAGTTCTCGGAATTACTAGTACTTAGAAAAAGGTCAAGTAGGGTCAAGGTCCTACTACCAAGGTACTAGTTCCGCTACCCGATACTAGATGGCGCTAGTGGTAACTAACGTCGCCATGTATCAAGCATTATTTGCGGCGCGCAACACTACAAACAGTCCAGAAATTATTTTGTACAACTTTTTGTTTTTTTTTTTGTACAAATACTGTTGTTTCCATCAAGTTCAAAATAATTTTCCTAGAAAGTCCTTATAAAGTTCTACTTTTCAGATTTTTTTCATATTTTCTAAACTTATGGTTCAAAAGTTAGAGGGGGGGGGACACATTGTTTTTTACTTTTGGAGCGATTATTTCCGTAATTATTGACATTATCAAAAAATGATTTTAGTAAACTATTCATTTTTAAATAGCTTTCCAACAATATATCACACGTTAGGGTTGAAATTAAAAAAAAATCACTTCCCACTTTACATATAGGGGGGCTACCCTAATAAAACATTTTTTTCCAATTTTTATTTTACCACTTTGTCGGCGTGATTGATATACATGTTGGTAGCAAATTTCAGCTTTCTAGTGCTAACGGTCACAGAGATTAAGCGAGGACGGACAGACGGACAGACAAACATGGCGAAACTATAAGGGTTCCTAGTTGACTACGGGACCCTAAAAAGCGAGTCTAAGTTCAAAGCGGCGGAAACGTCAATGTATACCGCAAAATTCAAAATTTCATACGTTTTATGTTGTTTTACGCTGTATGTTGATCCGAACTAATGATGCGGTATAATTATGCGGTATAATATTATTATGGTGTATAATATTTTTGGTTGTAGGACATGTCGATTTCCTCACGAAATTTCCTTCACCGTTTTGAGAGCAGTGGTGATGAAAATATTTACACATAGTTAAGTGCCTGACTGGGTTCGAACCCAAGACCACTGGTAACTCAGGGCCGTTACCACTGGGCCACCACTGCTTTTGAAATTATATTTACTGCAAATAAGACTATTTCGAGAAAATATGACGATTTGCAGCAAATATAAAATTGAGATAAATTGGAAAAAATATTGAATTTGGTAGACTAGGTACATTGAAGGACTATTATAGACTACTATTGACTACCTTAAATAAAAACCTGTACATACAAAGGTCGGGGCATGTTCGCTACTGTGCGCCGGCGCACACAATCTAACCTCGACCGCAACACTGATTTGCGAAAATAAAACGAGCGAGGATTACAGACGGCGCCGGGTAATGGAGTAGTGATGGACTGTGAGGATAATAATGTCGATAATGGAAATCGGTAATGTTAAAATGAGCATTTTTTTATCCACATTATTTATTTCTAATCCATCACCATTATTAGTAATAAAATTCGATTACAGGTAAATCGGTTGAAAAAGCTAATCTATAAAACTTATTTCGAACTTAGGAAGAAAAGTAACTCGGATCGGTTCCCGAAAAAGAATATTGTTTACTTTTCAATCCAAAATGAAAAGTTAAGATACCTACTCAATATAAAAGGTGTTTATGGAAAAGAAATACATAGTATACCATCCCACACAAGTTATACGATGTATAAAACTCAAAAAAAAAACTCAAAGCATTTATTTCAATTAAACCATTTACAGGCACTTTTGAATTGTCAAGAAGTCGGTCAGTCAGAAAATATGAAGCTAGTTGCCCATTCCAAAGCGTAGGTACCTATGGAGAAGAACGGGCAAGAAACTCCATGGACACTCTTTTTAAATCATATTTTACAAAAATATTAGTTACATCATTACTTTTGATATTAAAATTATATAATGTGAGAACGATGTAAAAAATTAAAAAAGACGTACGCGTTAAAAGCGTCCAGAGTACAAGAAATAGTACTTAACTAACAACAATCCAAAATTAAAATAATTAAAAATAAGCCGAGGCAGCTAAGTGATGACCAGCCCCAACTGACGGCGCCCGTTCACGAACATGACGCATAAATCAGCACCATTCAGCTCAACCATTTTGAAGGGAGCTAAATGATCCAACACACACGCCACCGTCAGCGAGACATTTGAGTGAGCATGACACACCATCAGCTGCCAGGGCACATTCGAGTCAATGAAAGACATATTATTACCCGGTAAATGGTAGCTATAGGGTACATAGAACTCACATCTGTGCTATGCAATTATACAAAACAAAGGAAATTGATTTTATACAATGCAAAGATAGTCTTACAATCTTCAGCAGCTCCAACAGTATTTTCATGTGTTAATCAATTAGTTGTGGTTGTGGAGCAGGACCAGCATTGAGCCAGGCATTTTTATCAGCAATGTAATCCCCTAACTTATAATATGCCTGACTGCATAGTGTGCGTTTTATACAAGACTTGAATTTTGTCTCATTCAGTTGAAGAATGTGGGGAGGTATTTTATTATAACATTTTAAACAGTACCCCATTAAAGATGAGTCTACTTTAGCCAGTCTGAAACCTGGTTGAACTAATAGGTCCCTATTTCTAGTACTATAATTATGTCTTTCACCTCTTTTACTAAAAAGATGTAAATTTTTCCTTACATACATGATGTTTTCATAGATGTATTGACAAGGTACCGTCATGATGTTAATTTCCTTAAACCGTTCCCTTAGAGAATCGCGCCTGCGGAGATTATATATGGCTCTGATAGCTCTTTTCTGCAGAATAAAAATAGAATCGATGTCTGCAGCCCGTCCCCAAAGTAAAATACCGTAAGACATGATACTATGAAAATAACTAAAA
Organism: Luperina nickerlii; assembly: GCA_963855955.1. Lineage (NCBI taxonomy): Eukaryota > Metazoa > Arthropoda > Insecta > Lepidoptera > Noctuidae > Luperina > Luperina nickerlii. The sequence goes on along the minus strand of OY979675.1, from coordinate 21,041,370 downwards.
TAGACTAGTCTCGCGGTATCTACATCAGTAAATTGACGGATTTTTCTGACAGCATAAGCTGCTGAACTTAGCCGTCCTGCAAGAGATGTTAAATGAGGACCCCATTGTAGCCTTGAGTCGAGCGTGATCCCTAGGAAAACAGTTTTATCGACGAATTCTAGTTTCTCTTGATTCAATATTATCTCACAATCACTACCCTTGACATTTGGTAAAGAAAATCTTATGCACTTAGTTTTTTTTCCATTTAATACTAAATTATTAGCAGTGAACCAATTTTGGACCTGCAGTAGGGCGTTATTTACGTCGTCAAAATTTGTAGCATGTCTATTTACCTTAAAAATTAAGGAAGTGTCATCAGCAAATAACACCATTTGTGGTTGATTTTTTAATAAATGGAGTAGATCATTTATATACACTAAAAAGAGGAAAGGACCCAATATCGAGCCTTGTGGCACACCAATTTTTACTATTAAACCAAGTGAATTGACACCATTTATTTGAACTTGTTGTTGTCTATCCTTTAAATAAGAACTAACTAAACTGAGCGCAAGTTTTCCAAGTCCGTAATGCTCAAGTTTCAAAACCAAGGTTTCGTGATCGACGCAATCAAATGCCTTGGAGAGGTCACAAAAGATTCCTATGGCGTCTTGGGCCTCTTCCCACGCGTTAAAAATGTGTTTTAATAAAGTTACACCGGCGTCGGTCGTACAACGTCCTTTGGTGAAACCATACTGTTGATCGTGTAGGATCTTATTCATGTTAAAATGATTAAGCATCTGATTAAGCATTATCTTTTCAAACACTTTGCTGAAAACCGGCAAAACGGATACGGGTCTATAATTATTGGTGTCTTTACTGTCCCCGGATTTGTAAAGTGGTATTACCTTACTGTATTTCATTAAGTCGGGGAAGACTCCTTGATCCACGCACGAATTAAATACTAAGGCTAAGTAGGGCGCAATAGTCTCAATTATGGAGGTACAGACCTTAATGGACATTCCCCAAAGATCTTCGGTCAATTTGATCTTAATTTGCTTAAAAGCTTTAATTACTGTTAAGGGGTTAATATGCCTAAAGTTAAATTCAATCGGGCAGGCTGAAACGTTCGCCCTTACTAAATCAAAAGCGAGCGAGGGCGAGGAATTTAAGGTTTCAGTTGTTTTGAGTGGGATACTAGTAAAGAAATTTACAAATTCTTGAGCCACTTCTTTGCTATCGCAAATGTTTTGACAACCTCCTAATTTTTAGCTCCATGGCACCTATCCATTTAAATATTTACCTTAATATTTCGACTCCTTATATGTATTTCATGTCCATACCTTTAGGCACTATAGTTATTCATCTGCTTAATCCGCCAAAGGTCATAAGTGTCAAATTTTTAGAAAAAGTAGAACTAAACTAATAAAAAAACAGGATTGTAAAATTGTCTGTGGTGACACAAATGAATTACACACACAATATTATTCTTATTAGGCGAATATACAGGTGTATTTTACATGACCATAAAAATGTAATATCTATAAATAATATGCGCTTGCGCTTAAAGAATTAAGTAGCACTTAAACTTTGAACTATACGGAGCGGGTAATAGCTGGTCCATATTAGAGGATCGTGTATAAAATAAGGCTGTAAATAGAATCTGCATACTATTTTGTAGAAAAGTGCTTCCTATAATATTAAGATCTTAAAACAAAGTGTCTGATATTTAAAGTACGTCAGGCTGATGGACATTTTCCTCAGCTTTAAGAAAATACTGTGAGCAGAAACCTAATTGTAATTTTGCTACTACAAAAAAATACATCACCTTGGGTTGGTAAAGTGCACTAAAAATCCAGTCCTAATAATGTTTACTACTTTTTAAGACTTTTTTGTTTTGTTTATAGGCACTGACTTGTAAATGTATTCTACAAATGGCAATAGATACATTTTCTGTTACAAAGATTTATTTGTTGACTGTCATTCTTAATCATTTTACTTTGCCTATATTTTTTATTCTACTTCAAAAAATGCTTACAAAAGTATTTTACGACGATATATTAAAACTTTTTGTCACCTAATGTGTATTTATCATTATAAAAATCATGTTCACAGGTTCAAATCAGAAGCCGTAATATTTTTATGACCATCAAACTGTTTCGTAATATATTGGTAAGAAGTAAAAATATGTTAATTTAGGTATCTTTTATGTTACTAAAACCGTTTAGGGTAGAAAACTGATTACTACGACTGTTAATAGAATTTGTATTAGTAGATTAGGCTGTTATAGTCGCCCTGGTGAAATAGGGATATAAAGTATTACCTAGTTTATGGAAACCTTATCTGCTTTCATATGGTTCTATGGTAAGAATTAAAAAATAAAAAACCAAAGAGTAGTAAAATAGAAGTAGGGTAAACTCGTACCTAATTAAGAAGACATAATGCCGTTTCTATCTTGCACTTATAGTTTGACATTTGTGCGACAGTGACAGGAATAACGCTTAACCAAAGTACGTGTTAAGTACGTATGTTTAAAGACTTTGGCCTTAGATTGGATTGCAAGCTGTAAAGCGCAAGATTTTCAAAAAAGTTTTGAATAGGGCCATCGATAATTCTTATTACATCGATAACTGAATCACACATGTCGCGTCACTATACTTCGGTATATTCCGCACAAAGTAATCATTTGTCTACTTGACTAAACTGAATTATATTATTATTCTTTTATTATTTAATAATGATGGCGGCTATAATTGAAGGTTGCCGGTAGGAGCGGCTTCTGTTCTAGCTCCACTCATTGCACTGGGCTTATTCGAATCATCTTTGTTAAAGGGAAGTCTGTGTGTGTTTTATTATTTGGGTAGTTTTGGACGGTGAAGTCACAGAAAATCCGGACAATTTTTTTGACTACTGTGACTACTTCGTAACTAATGATTAAACTGCACGATCCTTGTAACATAGGTTTTTCCTAGCATGGGGGTCGTTGATCATTTATTTTGTGCCAGGCTATTTGCACGCTTAAATTAACTGTCACCTTGTATCTGTGTACTAAAGAGGTCCAACAAATAATTCTAATTCTTATTTGCCACTGATTAGAGAGTTACGATAACGTTAAATTACGTTAGTTATGCAATTACAAAACTTCTAATCTCTTCTTTTTAGTCGTGTCGAAAGCACGACAGAGTAAAATGTTGTTGGCCCAAATTATATCTAATGTAGGTAAATGGACTATGGTCGTTTTACGTTTCAATTAAATAAATACTTAAATCAATTGCAATCGGACTAACAATATAATAGTTTAAAATATAAATCAAATTAAATCAAGATGGAAACATTTCAATGCACTACATACTTCATTTTTCTAAAACAGCTGACTGCGATGAGTGTGAATTTTATGAGTTAATTACATTTATTATTATACATAAACTTTATTTTTCAATTTGAGTTGTAAATCGTAGGTTTGAACCCAAGCAAGCGCTTTACGTTGTGTAAATAATTTCATCACCACTGCTCTCAAAACGATGAAGGATAATATCGTGAGGAAATCAGCGTGTCCTAGAACCAAACAATTCGAAGACATGTGCAGATATCTACCAACCTGCACGGGGATCGCAAGGTCGATTACGGCCCACTCCCTTTCACAGAGAGGAGGCCTGGGTCCGAGAATTGGGAACATTATAGGCTTATTATAAGTCCCATTTCTAAGTTAAAGTAACCCTACACCCACAGACACAAATCCTACGACTCACCAACTTACAAGAAAAAGTTCATCAGTACCCGGCGATAAATATTGCACATCGACCTTTGGAAAGAGACAGTCGGCTAATTTCGGCTCCGTAGAGCGTTATCTCTGTCGCACGAAATACAAACAGTCCGGTATCTATTAGGAGCTGTTAAAACAATTATGATTTGCTTCTTTTGATAATTATTTTTATTCTTTGTATAAAATGGTTTTGTGTAATAAGGTCGATGTGCAATATTTATCGCCGGGTACTGTAATCTAAAACGCACTGCGCCTTAACTAATCGTTATTAGATTACAGACAGGATCGCACAGTGTTCGAGATGATACGGCCGGTTCGCACGATGGTTATTAACACTGCCCATCATTGCTATGATTCAATTCAACTCTGATTCAATTAGGTCGTAATTGAAAACAGAGGCTTTGTTACAACAAATATTGACTTGGTAAGTTTGATTTATTTGTTTGAAGTACGAATCAAATGAAATCAAATATTGATTGGAACAAAAACAATTGTTTATATAAAAAATTGTTGCAAACATTAGCGCCCACCTCCGAGAGGAGAGACGTCGGCGTTCCAACATTTAGTTTTTATCATTTTAGTTTCTACATAGAACAATAGAAAATTGTTAAAATAGGATTTTTTTTCAGGGTGGAAAATCATCAAATGACCCCTCCCGCTCTGGGTGGAGCGGAAGGGAGTGTCAGACTCTCTCTGACTAAAACCCACCCGTGTACCTTCCTTAGGCCCTTTATGTTCCGGGCCAGCGGTAACCCTTTTGGACAATCCCGCTGACCTTATAACAGGATCTAAAGTAAAAGTAGGTTTAAGAACTATTTAACTAAAATATTATTAATTATTAAAACATACGAATGATTACGTGAAGAAGGTAATTTACAATGTTAAAATTAGAAAAAGTTATACTATAAATCAGTTATTGAAAGAGGGATGCATGGTTTTAAAGTAATCACGAAAGGTTTTATAGTAAAACTCAACCTTTTGGATCAGAGCTACGGTAAAACTATTGTTATTTTGAGGATGGTTGATGATCTGAAGGTTTTAGACATTTTTTATTTCTGAAAAACAGAATAAGTACCATATCCACTTAGAAACCAATACCTGCGGTGCTATTCTGTAACAATGTCACCGTGAAAACTTAGGTAACGTGAACTGCCAATAGTGTCATTTCCTAGCATCACAGCTCACTTTAAACTGCTTCTAAGTGTCCAAACACACTATGCCGAAAATACGCGACCGAAGTTCCGCGGCTGATTTTACGTCCCTACGTATTCGGCTGATATGACACACCATAAGTGCCGAACTTACGCAGCAGAAATCAGTTGCCCAAAAGCAGGGCGCGAGCATGTCTGCCTCCCGCTGCTCCCCGCCCCGGATCTTCTCCGGCAATCGAACCGAACTTCGGTCGCGTATAATGTGTGCTCTACAGAATACGTTGCCGCCGAATTGCCGCTGAACTTATGCCCGACCGAAGTTCGGCTGTACGTTATATAACGCAACGTAATTTTGGCATAATATGTCAGTAATTCAAATAGTATTGTAGGCGTAATCATGCCGAACTTCGGTCGCGTACCTTCAGCATAGTGTGTTAGTCAACACTTAGTTTTCACGATGAGAGTTTAACAGAATTGACCGGCTGATTTCGGCCGTGAATGTAACTACTTGTAATAGTTAATAGTCGATGATGAAAGAAATAAAGTCACAAAACTGTAAAAATAACTTAAAAAATCATGTAAAAATGTAACTAAAGTCAATAAAGATGACAAATTAGAACATAGAACACAGTAGGTTTTATAGTCACACTATAAGAAGACTGACGATATACTCAGTGACAGAAAAAAAAAAACGATGCCTCTATCCAAGCATACCATCAATACATTATCAAAACCATCTCTCTAATCTTATAGTCAACACATCACAAAGTACCCTTTATCACAACTTAAGTCTGCATACAAAATCCTATGCTATCACATACTATTACGGGCACTTAGCCGGCCCGGGCCTAAAAGGCCCATTAAAAACAATAAGGGTCCTAGCCTAGCCTTTCATAATAACTGTTTTTAAATTGATTTAAGATTTCACAGGCTATTACTTTAGGCTGTGTGTAGGTTGGAGCGGGACGTGCGTTTTGGAGTATACGGTATATGAGTATACTTACTGAATATTATGCAGCTTTGTCAGGATTTATGTAGTGGTGGCGTCAAGGTTTACTGGTTCACTTATACCACAAAACTTTTTTAAATTTGTGTCCGTCTTTTTACTTTAAAAATTTGGATCTAAGACCTGAGGTAGATCAGCAAGCAATCTGGTTGATTCATTTTCATCACTAAAGAAGTGGTATTTTATTCGTTAAGATGAGGGGCGAGGAGAGAGGAAGTCTGACAACCATTCTTACCAAGAGGTATCGTATAACGTTCGTAATAGTGAAACTGATATTGCTGCATCCGGTTAGACTGGAGGCCGACCCCGTCGTAGTTGAGAAAAGGCTAGGCAGATGATGAGGATGATTCTGCCTATTATTCCCTTAATAATTATAAATAGAAAAAAAGAAAAGTAAATAAGTCTGATTGACCCAGGTTAAGTAATGCACACAATATTCACACAAAAATAATTTAAAAAAATAGTCCGATGGGATGACAGAAGTATGGAAATGAATGAGAGTGAGGGAAGAGAGAGTGCACCTGTGTCAAGCGTGCTACAATATCTCCTGCGTAGATCTAGCTAGTCTCTGTTGAAATTGGCCGCCATGGCCGAAATTCGGTCTGGAGGTTCAATTATTATTTATAAATAAAATACCACTTAAAGAATTGCCAAATTTAAGTGGCAGTGGGCAGGGCACATTGCTCGCAGAACAGATGGCCGGTGGGGCTGAAAGGTTCTGGAGTGGCGACCGCGTACCGGAAGACGTAGCGTTGGAAGGTCTCTCACGAGGTGGTCCGACGACCTCGTGAAGGCCGCAGGAACCCGTTGGATGCGAGAAGCACAGAACCGGTCGAAGTGGAGGTGCTTGAGGGAGGCCTATGTCCAGCAGTGGACGTCTTTTGACTGAAATGATGATGAAGATGATGAAAACACCACTTAAGGGATAAGTCCCATGGTTTTCGTAACGTAAAGCTGCAGTTCTGAATCTATGCAGGTTTTCGGTTTCATAGTTCTAATGTACAAAGTTCGTGCAGAGGTTATTACTAAATGTTCTAATCTCTTCAAAGTAAGAGTGAACAGGCTTCTTCTGGGTAAGCTCACTCCATCGTAGACTTTGTCTCTGTCACCTCTGACGTAGGCTATAGTCAAAAGCAAATCTATTTCAAATAAAAAAAAAGTTTTTGTATGCCTATATTTTTCAAAATAAATACTCTTTAAAAATATATTTCAGTACAGACCATTATGAACCACCCCCAACCAAATGTCCCTCGACCTCCAGCCAGCTGACCTCCGTCGCTTCCGATGTGGGTATAAATATTACAATTATATAAAATTAGCACTATTTGTTACCACCGCCACAACCAACCATTATGGCCGTCGAACATAATGCGTGTCATTTTTCTGCGCAGGAGTTCACAGATGTTTAAATATGAACTGTAATGAGTGCCGACTTTGATAGATATTTGAGGAAAATGGACTTTTATTTTGAGCTGAATAATAGAGTGTTTACGTGTTGTTGTAACAATTTTACTGGGCCTTAAAGAAAATAGGTAGGTTGCTGATTTGTAAGGGAAGCTTATAATCAAACAGCAGCTGTAACTCTTCTCACAAGTAGGTATCCGATGTAAACACGTGATCCTAGCTAGCAAATAATCATCATCAAGTAGTGCCGATGCAAATCATCATCATCATCAAGTAGTGCCTATGCAAATCATCATCACCATCAAGTAGTGCCTATGCAAATCATCGTCATTATCAAGTAGTGCCTATGCAAATCATCATCATCATCAAGTAGTGCCTATGCAAATCATCATCACCATCAAGTAGTGCCTATGCAAATCATCGTCATTATCAAGTAGTGCCTATGCAAATCATCATCATCTTGTAATGCCTAAGCAAATCATCATCATCAAGTAGTGCCTATGCAAATCATCATCATCATCAAGTAGTGCCTATACAAATCATCATCATCATGTAATGCCTAAGCAAATCATCATCATCAAGTAGTGCCTATGCAAATCATCATCATCATCAAGTAGTGCCTATACAAATCATCATCATCATGTAATGCCTAAGCAAATCATCATCATCAAGTAGTGCCTATGCAAATCATCATCATCATCAAGTAGTGCCTATGCAAATCATCATCATCATGTAATGCCTAAGCAAATCATCATCATCAAGTAGTGCCTACGCAAATCATCATCACCATCAAGTAGTGCCTATGCAAATCATCGTCATTATCAAGTAGTGCCTATGCAGATCATTATCATCATCAAGTAGTGCCTATGCAAACCATCATCATCATCAAGTAGTCTATGCAAATCAAAATCATCATCATGTAGTGCCTAAGCAAATCATCATCATCAAGTAGTGCCTATGCAAATCATCATCACCATCAAGTAGTGCCTATGCAAATCATCGTCATTATCAAGTAGTGCCTATACAAATCATCCTCATCATCATGTAATGCCTAAGCAAATCATCATCATCAAGTAGTGCCTATGCAAATCATCATCACCATCAAGTAGTGCCTATGCAAATCATCATCATCATCAAGTATTCTATGCAAATCATCATCATCAAGTAGTGCCTATGCAAATTATCATCATCAAGTAATGCCTAAGCAAATCATCATCACCATCAAGTAGTGCCTTTGCAAATCATCATCATCAAGTAGTGCCTATGCAAATCATCATTATCATCAAGTAGTCTATGCAAATCATCATCATCAAGTAGTACCTATGCAAATCATCATCATCATGTAGTGCCTATGCAAATCATCATCATCATCAAGTAGTCTATGAAAATCATCATCATCATCATGAACCACAGCTCGACTTCCCCCATTGCTGATCGTAAGTCCTCTCTTTTCATATGCCAATCCCCACGCTCTTGTGCCAGCTTCATCCAGGTTCGATGCGCGATGGTAACGAACTGTATAAATAGGCAATGGTTTAATGCCGTCTGATCTACAAATATAAACTTTCCCAGACAAGCAATTAATAATATCATCCGTAGAGGTGGAGTTCGTTGAAGCGGTCATCGCCGTGCCGCGCCTCAGCTTGCCGATGACGAGCTGATCACGCTGCCTGCGCCTGCAACCCGCGTGCAAGGTGATGTTAGGTTCGATTCCCAGCAATGTCGTCCGCCCATCTCACCACCGGAGGAGCGACACGTTTTCGTCTCCCAGTCTATGGACGCCACGCGGTCACTGCCTTAATCCACCATAGTGTTTAAATACTGGCCGTAAATTATTTGGTTGTAAAATGGTTCCTTTTTGCATACTTTTTTCGGTATTTTATACAGAGCATAGTGTTCTAAAGGTATACGCATGTGCAGCATAGAATATTGTTAAAACGACTTAATTATAAAAAAATGGCCAAATCGAAAACCCCAAAGCACCAAGTGTCTTGTGCAAGAATTCACCAAACATGCTTTAATATTTCGCCTCTTTTCGAACAATTATTATAATTAACTTTAAGAGGGCACTGTTATACGTAACAATTTATCAAAAACCGCGTGATCTATCGGCAAATAAATAAACTAATGTCGAACTCGACTAATATCGTACGAGGCGTTCCCGACGGGTGGTCTTATTAATATTGAGAAAAATAATATATCGTCTACTTGCAGGGTAACCGCACCTATTGTCGGCCGTTGGAAGCGTACAGCGAAAACTTAAATTATTCGGTTAAAGTAGTGAATATGGTTTTGGTTTCTGCGCTGAGGTTCCGGCCAGGATTTCTGGAAGTGATACCTCACAAGTTTACAAGAAATATATAAATAAAACATGAAAAATTCTGGCCTAGAACATTTAAAAACAAAACTATACTAGGATCTTTGTGAAAAACAAAAATCTTCCCTCGTCATCTAGCCAGGAAGGTTATATTGTAACATAATAATACACATATTATGTCGTAGATTTCTGTGCTGCTTAGCTCTGCAAAATGTCATAAGATACCGAATTAAATTTTATCAGAGAATATGATAGAATTGAAGCTATGTTAATATAAAATCATTTAAATCAAATTTCCGCGGGCCGTGCGCTACTAAATGCAATAATTGATTTCTATACGATAGCTTCGGACCAACAGACGTCCGTATGGACCATCCGTATAGCACTATATCCAGCCTTTAATTTCTCGGGAAAAGAGTTCCTAGGACTGCCAGTACGATGCCTATAGGAGTAGGACAGAATAGACTAACAAAAAAAAAAAAATTGTTATGCTTACTCTAAACCCAATCAATAATTAAAGTACTTCATTTACCAAAACCAACAACTAGCACCTCCACCCTATCGGTATTGCATCAATCCCAACAATTAAAACGCGAATAAGCTCGGACAATAAATAATTGCTCGTTATAAATCAAGCGAAGTAATTGGTTGTTTATATTGCCCGGTCACCGATGCCACAGTGCTCTCGTTCGGGCAATCCGAGCAATATGTCAAATGTTCTGACATTAGAAATGCTTGCTCTAGATCGTGTGTGCTCTAGATGGGTTGAATGTTAATTGATGTTGTTTTGTTTTTTATTGTAGAAACAGTTCGATAAATCATAGGAGTGGTGAACAGAGCCAGAGGGGGGCAATTCTCGTAAATTTAAGAAAGTTCACAGTCTGATCTCAGTGTCAATTTGTCAAAAATACCTCCTAATTTCCCTACTTTTTTGACAAGTTTTTGACAATGATTGTCGCTGAGATGAGATTACGACTAGATTTTGAATGTTTTTAATTACGGGGATTGGCCTTCAGTTCTTAGGTAAAGATGCTTACGATGATAATGACGGTGCAAATACTCTATGAAAAGGTGAAATTAATTAAAACAGAAATGTTTTTATATAAAATAATCACAATAATATTATAAAGTTTGTGAGTATGTGTTGTGTTTATATGTTTGTTACTTCTTCACGCTCAAACGGCTGGACCAATTTTAATAAAACTTTGGATGGAGGTAGCTGATACCCTGGATTAATATAAAGGCTACTTTTTATCTCGACATTCCCACGGGATCGACATTTACGCAGGTGAAACCACGGGGCGCAGCTAGCCAAAATTAAAAAAAAAGTTATAATCTTTCTTTCTTTCTTAGTTTTATTAACTTCAGTTGTACAAAAACACTTATCTAAATACTATGCAGCGTTACGACTAAGGAATAGAGTGATTTCGATGAACTCTGGCACCCGAAGTAAGATTTAACTCGTGTTTAGGGTGCCAGCGTCCTCACTCTAATTGAACATACCTAGTTCAGACGCCATAGCTATTCAATCTGTCAAATTTCGTCTATAGATTTTCAACTTTATCGCTATAGCATAAAGTTCAAAAATGATTGGGAAAATTTGTCAGTTTCGAGTAGGTTGATGTGCTGGCGTCTGTACATCAGTAGCTGTAGTACGAGCACAGTATATTATTATTATGATAACTACTTACTAGTAAATGCATAGATGTGGCCTATTAAAGTATGAAAAATATGAAGTCGTAATGGGTCACCTTTATCGGTGCATTATTTTCACTCGCCTCCATTCACTGGTACTTCCTGAATCGAATTAGGCACACGCGACCAACACATCAAGCTATAAATTCCCAGTTTTAGCTGACCTTACATTGAATACGCTTTTTGTACAATCAGAAGTCAGTTTATACTGGAAATGTAGGCTTATTAGTCGATTCGCACGAATTTACTCGCCCTTCAACTGTCAAGAAATCTCCTAGAGATCGATAACAATAGAAAAAGTAATTGTGTCTCATTAGTGACGTTGAGCTATTAAATTGTTGGACGTACTTTGGTAGTGGTTTCAAATGATACTAGAGTATTCTGTTCTCTTCAAATCTTCCCAATTTGGTTTGATATAACTCTGCCTTGAGAGGAACTCTAACTCTACCACTTCATCAATGTTTTAAAGGTGTAAATAAAGAAATACTTACTCACATACTAGAAAAACTGCAAAACAGAAACTCGCACAACTCAGTCCAAACAAAAAGCAACAACTCTAGAAACATAAATTCCTGACTTTTTCAAACAAACACAAGTTTTTGCTCAATAAACTGACAATAAGTGAACATGGAATCGAACGTTGTGCCGCGCAAAAACCAACTGAGCGTTTTGACCATGTCGCTTGCCGCAGCTTATGCGCAAAGATACCAATACTGTTCGGGCGAACAAAAACAACGTACAATGAGCCATGAAACAAGAACTTGGCTGGAGGGTTTTTATAGTACGAATCGTTTTTAGTATGTAAACCTTTGTATAAGGTGAGAAACACTATTTTTTCTACCTAGTAGTTTTTAGGTGGAACGAAGGATGTCGTGCTGGCGCAAACAACTGGAACTATTTTACTGATGTCCAATTGGACATTCGATGATAGGATTTATTTGGTAGTTTCATAGTAATAAAGAAATCTCCAAAATACAATGAGCGAGCGTGGTCTGTTGTGCCATGTTTGTTTAAAATATGTCTTATTCATCATCGAATCACCGAAAAGACAGGCTGGACTTACGTCAATGGATAACAGATGAGCTAATCTACATATTTACGGCACACTGTGACTATACTTTTACTTCGCAGGCAAATTACAACATTTACTGAGATAAGCAAACGTAAGAATGTAAATAGACAAAGATTATCGTCAAGAACCTCTCCCAACCATCGCAGCTCCTCGCGCCCCCGACCTGCACAACCGCAGAGCTCAAATAGCTCACATTAGTAATGACAGTGAAGCGCTGATCTGTCGACCGCACCGTAATGTGCGGTAATCGCCACTTATTGCACACTACTAGCGTTCTTGATACTACGTGCTGGGCAGGAGATCTACAATATACACAACGAATTTCCCCTGAATATCGAGATTTGTATAAACAATTCTATCAATCTACGAGCTGCGCCCGGTATCACACGCATAAATCTCGATCCCGTTGGAATATCGGGATAAAAAATTTCCTAAGTCTTAAATGGTCCTACCCATGTGCCAAATTTCATCTTAATCTGTTTAGCAGTTTTAGCGTGAAAGCGTAAATAAAAACATACAATTTTTTTTTCTGTCAACGAGATCTTGCCTTCAATGGCGGTTGACAGAGCTATAAGGGCAAAATATTTACTTATTTGGCTTAAAGTAATCATGTTTAGATGTGTTTGCTGCTACTAGATTATCAGCCATGCACTGTGAATTGATCAGTCGTTTGAAAGAGAAAAGTTCTTTTATAATAAATTATTGAAGATGGGAGCCCAATTTCAGCAGTCGTCATTTAGCATTATCAGCCTATAAAATTATCAATCTCATCTCTGTGAGAGAGAATGGGCCATAATCCACCACGCGGGCCCAGTTGGTGCATGTCACATGTCTTCGAATTTTTGGCTCTAGGACATGTCGGTTTCCTTACGATGTTTTCCTTCACCGTTTTGAGAGCAGTGGCGATTAAATAATTGACACATTGTAAAGCGCCTGTTTGGGTTTGAACCTACGACTTACAACACAGCTTACAACTCGTAAGTCGCGGCGGAATTGGGTTTTTTCTAAATACGACAGTAAATCAACGTGGCCAAACTACTGGGCACAAACTATAAAAAAAAATACAACTACGAATAAGAGTATAGACGCCAGCACATCAAGCTGCCCGAAACTGTCAACTTTGAATCTTATGCTTTAGCGATAAAGTTGAAAATCTATTAAATAAATTTGACAGGTTGTAGTAACTTGATGTGCTGGCGTCTGTACCATCGACACGAAAAGAAGAAGAGAGTAAAATGTGACCATGGCAGATCTACTTCTTGATTTATGATTGTTGCTACAGAAACAGCAATCTATACAATCAATCTCATCTTACGATGTCACGAAAACTGGGGTCCACAGATCAGACTAACCTTGCACGGTTTCCATGCACGACTTACCGCCCATTCCTTGTAGCGACCAACAAAATTAATTAGATCCTAAGACCATCATTCACATATTTTATTATTAAATTCGTGGACCGGAAACTATAATTATCTGCTTCGATTGATACTCTGACCAATGAGGTCTTATTAAATAGGTGGAACCATAGAGCAAAGGTCACGACTGTAGGCTTTCACTTAGTTGATTTAGGATGGTAACATTTAGTGTTGAAATTACTGATCTACATACATTACCAATTTAGATTTAAAAAAAAAAAAACAAATTTTGCTGTCGTAAAAGCATTTTTCCCTCGTCAGAAAATATAAAATTCATGTAAAAATATAAATGACGGTTTTATACAAATTAATAAAAAATAACGAGGTGAAAATGCTTCTTGATACGTTAAGCATACGTCATCATCAGCATCCACAGCCCAACTTCACCCATTGTTGATCATAGTCCTCTCTCGTCTTGTGCCAATCCCTACGCTCCTGCGCCAGCCTCATCAAGGTTTTGCCCGCGATGGTAACAATGTCGTCGACCGACATCTCGTCTTCCTGTCCTTGGACGCCACTCTGTCACAGCCTTACTCATCCTGTCATCACTACGCCTTGCCAGGTGTCCTTTCCAACTGCACTTGAGTTTCGTATTACGCTATCCGATATCAAAGACCTTCGTAAGCATATTTTACTAGAGTGTAATGGTAAAGGAAATGACACCAGAGAGACAAAATCATAGAAGTTCAGTAAAACAAAAGGCACTAAACTAGCACTGTCATTTTTAGTAAACTCAAATTAAAATACACAATGTTATGGGTTCATAGTCATGTATATTAAGTGCAACAGTGTTGAAGTGTAAACCAGGCTTGATAATTGATAAATCGTTTCACTTAAGTCACGGAAGACTTTGACTTAACGAGAACTCATCATAAGTACTCCGAACTCAAAAGGAGTAAACTTGAAAACCGTTCACATGTCAAATATGTAAGAAATAACAGTCGTTCTTAAACAATTAAGCAATCAACGAAATTTCGTCAAAAATCCAATTGATGTTACAGTTATATGCTTGCAAAAAGTGGCGCCTGTAATTACAAGCTTATTTTACCAATCACATAATGTAACTTGAATCTTATTGCTGTTACAATAAGCTTTAACATAACAGCTTTGCATCCTTGGTAATGAATAAAAGTTAAAATAAACTTAACTGTCCTGAAATTACGGTTGAACTTCGTTTACTAATTGGAATGTTGTTCTGCATTCGTGAAAAGATAATGATTCGTATTTCGAACACGCTCAAATATTTAAATAATATAAACTTTCCTTGCGGGTGCATTCAGATGACTCTGTTATTTGTATTTTCTTTTTTTAACAAACATGTCTTTATAATTCGCTCTGTGGGGTCAAGCTAAGAAAAACGCCAATATTTCATAATATTTTTCAAAATTCCCTTTCTCTTGAATAGATTTCCTTGAAGAGTATTTATTTGACTTTTAGGTCTGATTTTTCCAACGCCAGATAATTTTATCGGAGGAATAATTTAGAAATTTTGTTTGACAGTTCTTCCATAAAAAAAACCATCAGAGGTTAATTTTATCCTACGAATAAAAAATATCTTTCGATTAAAAATTCAGCCCTTAGTATAACTTAAGCCATTGAATTGATTTTCAAAGCAAAATCAAAAGTCATTTATCCAAATTAGACTGAGAATCAGTACTTTTCGCAATTCAAAATTACCTAAGACAGTACCCCAAAACGCCTACTTCCTATTAGTGCTTTTAAAATTATGACCCAATGAAAGAAGTTGAAAATGAACTGATTTTATTTTGGAAATAATCAATTCTTCAATGAACTGTAATTTCTTATCCATGTTCATGAGCGTGTGTGGCACCGACGTTGGCTCCAACATCTGGGGCCAACATAACAATTTAAATCACATATTTTATCTTAACCAATTGACAAGTCACGAGCAACAAAACCGCACCATGTATGTTAAGGTTTTTAGGAAACATTCGAAATTTGAAATTCAAATTAATTTGTTCGTTAGCAATTCTTTCCGGAATTATTTATACAGTGTTGCTATATTAATTATAGTGATAACAGCTCGGAATATTCATAAATAAAGATTTAGGGTTTTTTTCGCCGTTTCAATTAGTTTTAAATAGTGGTTATCGTGTTAGCACATGGGCGTAGCGGTGATTTGAAGAGAAGGATGATGTAAAATATTTGACAGATATTTGGTCATGTCTAATAACAAAATCATCGGTAAACATGTTACAAAATAGCGATATTAATATAATAATATTTTTTTAACACTGTGTACTGTATTATACATACCTCCATGTTTATATATTTTTTACTGTCAATATTTTGTAAGTATACAGGCATTTTGCCTGCAATAAAAAAAAAACTATTTATTTTTATTTAATATGATAATTATTAATACGTAGATAACTGAAATACGTATTTTTACTCTAATTTAATAGCCAGGCCGCAACAGCAACTGTTAACAAAAGTGCGAAAAATGATAGCGATAATAGGTAAATGGAGTATCACATTTATATAAACTAAAAGATAAGGTATAATAGATTTCCCTACATTGTAACGTAACACAACCTTTAACCTGAAACCAACCCTACCCCTTGCACATACGCTTTATAATCTATTACACAGTCCTATCTTCTAACCTCATTTCGATACAAATCAGACTTTAGCACATTGGAATAGAGTTAAGATTCGTTTGAAGGTGAATCACATAACCGGAGCTGCGAGTACCATACCAGTGCTTATATTTTTTTAATTGCCAACATCGCTGCAGTTGTGTTTGCATTCTCAATAGTGCATATTGCCCGGTGCGTATTGTCTACCTAAGCACGGTGTTTATACTACCCACACAAGACGGCAGAAGGATGCTATAGAGTTGACTTTGTTAGAGAATTTATTTAAGAGTGTGGTCTAGGAAAATATTATTGAGCTGTGATAATTGTGATGAAAGAGGAGACAGTCCTATGGAAAATATATGACCAAGTGGGAGTCGGACTTGCACACGAAGGGTTCCGTACCATCGTACAATTAATACCACATAAATATTTTTTTAGATCGCGGGCAGAACCAGGATGAGGCTGACACATGAGCGTGGGGACATGAAAAGAGAGGCCTATACGCAGCAGTGACATAACTTTATTTTTTTTTTTATTACAGTGACTATAGTAGCCATTGGCACAGCCATTGGCTGTCACGGACATCGGCACAATTATCGCTGAGTCCACATCCCACATAACGACAACCTCGTGCGCCAAGTTAAGATCGGTGTATTATTATTATTTATATATTTTTATTTTACATAACTCGAGACCATGTTGTCCCGATCCTTTGGAAGGCGTACGAGGGGCCGAAGCCAACTCGCAGAGGCCCCTTACGAAATTTTAATGAAATGCGGCACCAACCGACGATTATCCCTGTATGCACTATGCAAGTGCACCCAAGGATAACCCCCGGTTGGTGTAGGACTATTGCAGGATATGGAAAAATAAAAAGTTGGACTATGGGTTTGGGTGGCTAAAGTGGATTGGTTACTAAGAACTATGGAAGAACTATGACCCCTGCCTGATCAATGTTTTATATATACACGGATAAAATAGCAGGGGGTGACTTGCACACTCAATAATAGGCCTCCGGAAACGGTCGCTAGCACATAGTGACGTAGCGACAAGGGGGCAACATGTCCTGAGGTGCTTATGAGGAGTGAAGAGGTATCCCACATTTATCAGGACAATACCGGAAGTACGGCCAAGATCCCTACTAGCATCTTACTGGAATGCTTCCTTCCTCCGAGCACGTTTGCTCTTGCGAATCTCCACTCAAGCCGGCTAATAAAGGCAAGAATGAGGTGGGAGCTCTGTTCCTCGTCATTGTTCACTCCAGCCGGCCAATAATGGCAAGCCAGAGGTGAGGAACAAGACTTCTCCCGGGAAATAGGGTCCGTGGGGTCGCTACTGCCCAACAGCTCGCCACATGCTGCCCTGCGGGTTTCTGTATCCCTCTTGGTCTGACTCCTCACCTTAGACCTGTTCCGGCAAAGTAAACTCTTCCGGCACAGGTCTAGAGTTCGGAGCGCGCAAGCCCCACCACGACGTCAACGTAGAGATACGGCGATGGGGTTATTATTATTATTATCAGTTATATGTAAACGCTACCATATCTTTTTGGTTTTGAATGTTTTACTAGCTTTTACAGAAACCTAAAATAGGAAGACAGCATAATATAAAAATAATTAACAATAAAAATGACACATACATATAAAGTGAAATGAAAAATGCAAAAAATGCGAAATGAAAATCGTTAGATTTTGCAAAATGAATATTAAATAACTATACCACAATGTAATTTCCAATAAATCATAAAAGTTGATTGGTAAAAAATATCATATTTATGACCAATAGACCATAAAACATATCATATTTATGGCATAGTTTACGATGCTATAAAGTTGGTCACAATTTTTTGATTGATTTTATAATAAGCATTTACCAGTCTGATGTAATTTATAAATATCTATGATTCTACATCATTAGGGCAATCCGTGAACTGAGTGTTATTCTGAATTTGACAATCAGTAGCCACGAACGCAAAAAAGTAATTTGATATAAAACTGCGTTACGCATTCGTATGTCGATTAATTAATATTATAAAAGCTTACAAAAAAATTACATTCATTTTAAGCCTAACAGGATTCATAAATCAATCATAGTTTAACAAAAAAATTGCAATTTTTTGACACATATAAATGATAATTGTCACAGCTCGAGCCTATTCTGTATCATTCTTGGTCTTCTTTGAGTATCTTCATGCTTTTAAGCCCGAACTTAAAATTAACTTTATGAAGTTATCTAAAGGTTCAATTTTGATTGTTTCAAGCATCGCGGGTTTAAAAAACTTGAACATCAAAGGTAGCCTGAGAAGTTTCGCGTGCGGCCATTGGACAAATCGCTAATTTACATATAACAAATACTGTAGTCACGTTTTCAGTAAAAATGTTCGTGTTTGGGGTACGGCAGAGGTGTAGGCCCAAGTACCCTCTTATAGAGAATGGGAGATTTTGATCTTTAAGGTTTTATGGTCAGATAGATTTGTGTTGCGGGTGTCTAGATTCGCGACACAATACTATACTTAGCTCCCCATAAGGAATTAAATAGACAGTCGGTGTATATTTCACGGTGTTCTTATCCACGACATGGGATTAGACACTAGACAGGTCATAGATAAATAATCAATGGATAATGTCAGAATCACGAAACTGCTCGCTGTAAAATAGTTAACTATGTTAGTATATTTTAATTCAAATTATATAATAATAACTTCCAATAAAATTGGGTCTTAAACGCAAGCTTGAACAAAATCTATTTACTAACATATTTCAAACAAAACCCTCAAAAAGAATGCCAATATCGTCCTCCATTTACTTATAAACCTCTAATCAATCAGTTGGGTAATGGTGTAACACACTAATAGTACAATGCGTGCCACGAAAGATGAGACTTGACACACCACGTGGTTTGACATGCGCAGAACACGATTTTAGGTCTCTTTAGCGGCATGAGGTCTGAGTGCGGGACGGGACCGGACGTCATAGGGGCGGTGGAAAGAGCGGGGGAGGCGGGGTCAAGTCTCATCTTTCGCGGCACGCATTGTACTATTCAATTCATTTCATTCAATAAATTCAATTCATTTTGACAGTTCAACAACATTCATTGCGTTATTTACGTTGTTAAACAGACGATTTTTTCGAACGTATGAAGAAATGGATTAGCATTATCGTTCCAAATGATGTCTTACGCAACTAGGGAGCAGTTTGCAACTGTTTACAATTTTTCCTAATACCGTTCACTGTAGTACCGGTCAGACTAAGAACTGCACTGGCCATTCACAACCTCACTTATTGATATGACAAATGAAGACGATAAAAAATTCAACCCAGAACAACTACCAAACATACACATTCCAAAAAATATAACAATATACCAAACATCTAACACAATACACACTTAAAATGTATTACAAAATACAGTTAGTAGTAAGTTAGAACAAAAGTATTTGAGAGAACGCACGGACCAGCTGGATGTTATGGTGGTATAAATCTAGCTATGTTATTACTGAAGATGGTCAGCACGTATATATTACAAAATATCGCGAACTATACTGCACAATGGCCGGGCTTGGCTATGAGAGCGGTCAGGGCTAAGGTGTTGGTAGACGAGGCGCGCTGAATACACGCGCGATGACGCAGGTAAAATTCACTTTAGAAGCGGTGATAAAAGTGATGAAAGGTTAACTAAGGATATTGTAGGTTATGTAGTTTTTCATTTCAGTTTAACGGTCAGAATAAAGTCACTTGTCAAACTCGCAAGCTCGTAGTCTACAAGTGACTTTACACTTTTGCATTTTTCAAATCACAGTTTTAAGGAAGTTGTAATGGGAGCAAAGAATATTAGTTACTAACCGAATGGCATTTTTCATTGTTAACTATTTATTATATTTCGAAAACAAGCGATCTTTCAGTCTAGTCAAAAATATATAAAGCTTTTGCAATGTTTTTAGTGATTGAGGTTTTTAAAAGTACACTAGGCCACAGGTCAGTAGTAACAAAATTGGTACACGCAGAACTCGTATCCTATTGACACTCCGTACTACGCTAGTCTAGCTCATGATGACAATATTACCACCTTTGTAACAACTGTTATTTTTCTATACCCAATGCTCCTTGAAGTTGATGAAACTGGTAAATTAATGATATGAAAAATTACATTTTTTGAGTAAGTAATTCAGTATTGAAAACTCAACAAAATATTTTAGACGCGCGGCTAAATATTTCAGTCACGCGCCATGTTGTTTTGTGTACACCCCACCTTTATAGCGACCCTAGTAATAACAGGTCCCGTCTGCGCAGCCGCAGCAATTAACGCGCGAACCTATCGCGATGAGCTATGGCATTATTTAGATGCCACGATATTTACATGTATATTAAAAGGTAACATTATTTTAAGTGCAGGAGTTAAATTTTCTCTTGATTATTTTTGGTATTTATAACGTGGTGTAATGTCAATGGGAGGCCTTAGTTCCTTGTGTTTAGTATTACGGAAATTAGTTTTACGAGTTATTTCTTCACACTATTATTATCTCATTGGTCGTAAAAGGATAATCTAAGTTATAATCTGTGGAATTGGATACTACAAGGTGGCGGGGTATCGAAGCGCAACCAAGGCTAATTCCCGTGATTAAAAACGTTAATAATTAGTCTCAATTTCATCTTAGCGACAATCTATGTCAAAAATGTAGGGAAATTAGAGGGATTTTTGACAGATTGAGACTGAGATCAGACTGTGAACTTTCTTAAAAATACGATAATTTCCCGTCCGTTACTATGGATTTAGCACATGGTTCTGAACCCCCGTCACGTCCGTGGTCACTTGCCTAAAATTGTTTTAAAAACCTATATAAACTACCTAAATAAAGCACTAGCTGAAGTGGTGAAGGGCGGTTGTTTTCGGGGACTGTCGTATATGCAGCGTTTTGCGTAGATGTGACGCATATTTTCTCCCAAATTGTTATTTTGTTTTTATTTTGTTTGTGTTTTTTATTTTTATACGTTATGTTTGCCGCAAATAAATGTATTTTCGTTCTTTCTTTTCTTTTGCAGTCTTTGGACCCGTTTTACGCAGAGGACATACAGCGATCTGCGTGTGCATTACGACGATTCTTACGCCATAATAAGAAAAAGGACCGCCTCTATAGCCGGCCGACTACGCACCACCACCAACGGTCTCCTGAGCGTGTTCTCAGATCGGTGGGACTTCCTTCTGCTGCGCCACTGGGTAAGAATGAATACCAGTTGATATTTTAAGTATTATCTCTTTATTACTAACACTAGATATTAAGTTATTTTGTTTTTACTAACACTATGAATTTATGTCTGAAATAAAGAATCCATACTATACTTATTATTATAAATTCGAAATTCTGTATGTTACCTTTTCACGCCTAAACCACTGAACGGATTTCGATAAAATTTGGCAGAGAGATACATTGTATCCCCGGGAAGGACAAAAGATAGTTTTTATCCTGATATTCCCACGAAATCGACACTTATGCGGGTGAAACCGCGGGGCACTGTTAGTTTGAATATAATTTCGACGTTCAAAAACGGCTGATTCTCCGCTTGGTTTGAATAAATAACTTTTGTTTGTAAACTCAATTCCCGCCGCTGCCACTAGGTTTAACGCTTCTTTAAATAGGTACCTACAGAAGCCAATAAAATAAAACATACTTAGTTTATCGTAATAGATATTATACGCTTCTAAACCTGCCAATCCAATGGCTTTAACATAAACACCGGAACACACGATTCCAGCTTCGTCGGTCAAACGTCTAGCCCAGTCTCAGCCTAACCTGTAGCTCAGTATAATAAACATCACATTACGCCCATCACGAGATTCGAATCTGTGACCTCGCGACCCGCAGCCGACCCACTAAACCCTTATGTGATGTTGCGTTGTTTTAATAACTGTGCTTGCGATATTTTATGGGCTTTTGTGTAGGTACTTTGTGAAAGGATATGCTTATTTAAATCAGTCATATTTATTATTGTCCCTTGTAGAAGTTTTGACTAGATTCATTTATTTTACAATTTTTTTAACTAACTTCAAAAAAGGAGGAGTTTTTCAATTTGGCTGTTATTTTTTTTTATTTATGTTCAGGCATAACTCCGTCATATATTATATTGACGGATTTGCAAAATTCTAATGGATAAGGTATGCATAAGAGGTGGTCCCATATAAATTTTATTAACTTTGCTTGGGTAGTTTTTGAGTTTGCTTCAATAATACGATTTTTTTCCACTTAATTTATACTAATGATGTTTTAATACCTTTCTGTTACTAATATTAACATAGCAAGTGGTGTTATATGAAATTGTGTGGGTAGATACAACTAAAAAGTGAAAAATAACTTTAAATTCAGAAGTCGGTGTCAAAAACGAAAATGCGGAACCAACAACACCAAATTCCGAAATTAATATTGTTATTTTTCACTTTAAGTACTTATTTTTTTGGCAATCGGTTGTTTTTTTTTTCGTAAAAAAGTTTTTATTTGTAAGCTTATTGGAGAATTTCTAGTTAGCTCGTTGCTTTTTTTAAATGTAATAGATAATTTAGGTCACGATCAACTTAATTAATTAAGTGCTTTTTTTTTTCAGGATGGGAAATCATCAAATGACCCCTACCGCTCTGGGTGGAGCGGAAGGGAGTGTCAGACTCTTACTGACTAAAACCCACCCGTGTTCCTTCCTTAGCCCTTTATGTTCCGGGCCAACGGTAACCCTTTCGGACAATCCCGCTGATTAATTAAGTGCATACGACCTCTTTAGAAACTTAAAACCACTGTCTTCTATCTTAGTATACATTATGATGAAACTAGAAAAAGACGAGGCTGATGATGGTCATAATGAAACGGCGTTTATGTGAAAATGGATTTCCAGCCAAAAAACATTTCTTTACATAAATATTTCTCTCCGTTCTGTGTAGAAAAAAGATTCTGACTGAATGATTACTTATTTATTTACTAAACATTTTGGAGACTTAACATGTGAACCTAAAGCGTCTATAAACAAGTTACATTTAGTAATATTTATACGTGTATAGTTGGTTGATTATGTCAGGAGGATTGGGAAGTTACATGCAACAACTTTTGCTTCTGGCTAATTTAGGGTGAACTTTCAGTCTTAACACACGTGGTTGCACTTTTCAGCTACTTTCAGCAAAAACACTTGATTGTTCTAGATCCTTCTAATAATATGTCTTCT
This sequence comes from Luperina nickerlii, assembly GCA_963855955.1. Lineage (NCBI taxonomy): Eukaryota > Metazoa > Arthropoda > Insecta > Lepidoptera > Noctuidae > Luperina > Luperina nickerlii. The sequence goes on along the minus strand of OY979675.1, from coordinate 21,017,772 downwards.
AATTATACAACAACCTTACACATACTTTTTTATCTTGAAACTTCAACTTGCCTAACACCACCCACTCTTCCGCTTTATAAAACTCCAATTCAGCATCTGTACCAATTAAACTATTACTAAAGAGACGACCTTCGTTCGCTTAACTCGAGATTAATTATTTCTATTGTACCTAGAATACTTTGAAACCAACTCTTACATACAGTTCTAAAAATAAAATATAGTCCTTACATGGTTGTGATAAGGATTGTAAGTATGGGTGAAGGTGTAAAATTAATGTGGTAATAGTTTAATCCAATAACAAAATGCTCGTCGGACGCGCTTGTCAGTGCGCAAGAGCATGATTTTTATGTTGTTAGCGGGTTTGTTGTCGATATTCGCTAGCGAAAAGTAGTTTCGAACGTAGTAGAGTTCCCAAGAAAAAGATTTTCTTTTGAGAAGCTTTTTACTGATTGAAGATAAATACGTAATTTAAATGAGATTTGCTTAGCACTTCCGTGTCTATCTTACATGAGGTTTTGATTGTAGGTTATAAATACCGCTGCGACATTAAAAGATTGGTTATTTATTTTCCTTTTCTTTTTTCTTTACCATTCCCATTCTCTCAAAACATTAGGACTTAGTTAAGAGTTTTAAAATAGACATAGAAAGTACTAAGTTAAATTAAAGTACCGTCGGAACGCAAAGGCCCTTTCGGCTCCCATTTCGATAATCGTCTATCGACACTCGCCCCTCACTACCTTCCAACCCCACTTTATAAAGAGCACTCAAAAGGTACTTACACATCTTCAAGTTAAGCTTTTGATTTCACGTGGGTGTGAAACTCGTCAAGTGTGGGTCTTGCAGGCAGTAATTACTTTCCAATCTGCCGTACAAAAGGTACGGATATGGGAAGTACAAGGCTGTACTATTTAGTGCTAATGAGAAATGGTGGGTGGAAAACTTTTGATTTGTGCATTGTTTTTGCGAGGACGGCCTTGCGTTGATTTCTTTTTTATTGTTTTGTAGGTGTGTATAATTAAGTGTGTTGTGTAATTTCTTTGGGCAAGTGCGTAAAGCGTTTGGAGCATGAATGAAATAAATCAGTCAATGGAGGACCGTTTTTCAGAAACAGAGACGTTCCGTGCCCGTTGAAATGTCGCCACCAGACCCGGTTGTTTTTGCACGACTCATAATGAGAAGCATTATAGAATACTCTACGAACGAAAAAATAAATTTTGCCTCCTTTCTGCAACTGTTTTCATTGTTATACTCCTGCGAGTACTCAGAACCAACTAAATTTATATACCATTGTATAGATAATTTAATGCAGATGAATTATGTACTTCTTAAAAAAATATTAAATTCAGTAGAAACGAAAAAAAAAACATCAAAATATTTCTAAAAAGAAATCCTGTCAATCAAGTGTGAAACCTGAAAACATCTAGTAGCTTGCGAAAAAAACAATTACCTACATGAGTTTTTTTTAATAGTTTTATTTCACCCATAGGAGGAACCCTATTGAAAATGGCTCTTTTATTAAATGTAGTTTAATTATAATAAAAAACGAACTAATAATATGTTATCTATATCTATGGTTTTTTATACCATCAAATGAGCATTATGAGTCGTGCACTTTTGGACATTCCAATTAAAAAAAAAAACAGACACATCCGAATTGAGAACCTCGTCCTTTTTTGAAGTCGGTTAAAAAAATATATATATGCTAGTTATTTCGGGTATTCAGAAGCCTGACTATCTGCAATACACAATAATTTTTACGATAGAAATATAGTTAGATCAGATGACTAATTCTCCGTGTGCACTATTGATACTTCACAGGTATAAGAAGGCTTTGAAGGTCCGTGGCATACCTACTGTGCACCATTTTGTTTATTTTTCAAAATGGCGATCACGCATGAAACCTATATAAATCGATAGCTGAGATTAATACAAACAGAAAACATACAAAGACCAATCCCCGTAAAGTATCACGTAGCCGAGATATTAATGTTCAAAGTTGATCACGTGACATCAATATTTTTATAATATAAATATATAATAGTCATTCTATATAAAAAAATCTACAAACCCTTTGGAAGCTAACTCTAATTATAAAAATGTAATCTGTTGTTGGAGAAGGCTTTGAAATTATGCAACTGAAAAAAGGCTAGATCAGGCAAAAACATCGCATCGCATCGCATCGCAAGGCAGTCTAACATCGTTCATTGTTCGTTAACATTATAAACATTCCAGTGATATTTATTTTAGAAGAATTTTTTGTTTGTATGTTTATTTGTATGAATGTAAGTTGAATGAAACAATATTTTATAAAGTAAATAGTTTATGCTGTTTTTTTTTGTCTCCTTTACTCTTTCACACGTTGTCTACACCTCTCTATCTATTGTGTTATCGCAGGTATGCTGGAAGAGATTTCTTATGAAATAAGCTTCACCTTTGTACAACCTATTTCTATATATGTGTGTACATAAATCATAAAATAAATAAATTCTTTATTATGGTATCCCCTTCATGTCAATCTAACATGTAACTTAATAATATTTATTCTACTTAACCAAATAATTATACACATGAAATAAAAAAATCATCCTAACTAAAAGCAACAACAAATTAAAAATATAATTACATTAATTACCATCAAATCAACATGCTCTCATTATTTCAAGTTCAAATCATCCCACTCCAAATAATCGTGATGTTACAATCAAATGATCACGCCAACCGTAAAGAAGGACTAACCAACACAAAATCAATCATATTTGATAAGCAACATTACTATTATTATGTCATGTCGACGTGAATACCGTGAGATCGAGTGCGCGCGCGCATGACTCATAGTAACGCATAGATCACGAATTAATTCTACGACTGTTTCATGTACTGCTTACTGGGTGTAAAAATCTGCATTTTTATGTAGAATAGAGCTAGATAATTATGATTTGTATTTATGAGTTATGATACAAGTAGATAGGTACATCCGTTGCATCCTGGACTATTTTCCTATCAAAATAATCATCATCTGCCTAGCCTTTTCCCAACTATGTTGGGGTCGGCTTCCAGTATACTACATGGAGCGACTGCCAATCTGACCTCCGCAACCCAGTTGCTGGGTAATATGATACCCCTTGGTAATACTGGTTGTCCGAATTTCGGGCTTCTGACCCGTAACGACTGTCAAAGATCCACGAATGACATCCGGGACCAATGGCTTAACATGCTTTCCGAAGCACGGAGGGGTCTTAGTATATGAATATGGTCATTGGTCACAATCCACGGACCAACCGCGGCAAGCGTAGCTTAACCCGATCGAGCGACCCGTGCGGCTGTTATTTACTTAGCCACAAGCCCCCCACTCCCCCCTTTTCGCTTTTCCTATCAACATAACTGATTACTAATATTTTTACCTCAGCATGAGGTTTTCTTGTTGAAGTGAAAACTTCTTTAGCGGCGGCGTTGTACACTTTTTTTGTAATGGGTAAAAAATGTTAAACTCGCGTCAGGACACGACCGTGACCTGATCGAAAATTCGTAAGACGGATGGCCGTAGCCGGTACCGCGCGTATTTTGTTTATAAGACGATTCACAAAATACACACGTAATTGTTCAAGTTTTCACTTCTGTCGGCACTCCCGGAGTGCCTCTGTTTTTTTTTAAATTAAATACATATTATGTTTCTCGTTGTTATAAAATAATAACAAAACAAATAGTGCTGTTCTGAAAAAATCTCACCGTCAAAACTAAGGGTGAAGTGAGCTGTCATTCCAGTTGATACGGTGACATTTTAACTGAATAGATTTAGGCATTTTGTTTTTGTTTTGATTGTTGTTGTTTTGTTGTCATCTGCCAGTGTCGCGGGCGCATCACGGATTAATTTATATTGTCAATGAAAATTGATGTGTGTTGTCTTTGGTCCCTGTCCCTGACATCAAGCAATGGACAAAATTGACAACTTTTTATATGCTTGAGTACAAGGCTTTTGACTACGTTGTATGTGTATATTATTTTTGTAATGTGTGTTTTGTTTGTGCAGAATAAACAATATTTCTTTCTTTTTTTTCTAGGTTGGCAGGATCTGCAACATTTATTGTCATTTACCTACTTGATACAATTCTAGCTTTCTGCTGAAAACCATTTTGAATCCATTGACCGCTACTGTCAGAAATTAATGGCAAGGCTTTACCACTTCTACTACTAGCTTCATATTTTCTGACTGACCGACTTCTTGACAATTCAAAAGTGCCTGTAAATGGTTTAATTGAAATTAACGCTTTGAGTTTGAGACTTATTTGTGATGTGTTTAACTGTTCAGTATGCTACGATTTTCGTATTACTTTTAATGATAGTTTTACTTTTAATGATAAATGATTTTAATTGTGTAAGTAGGTTTGTACAAATACTTTTGCGCGTCTATCATATTTTTTTTTAAACTAGATGAGATATATTATATATATAGATGATATTTGAGAAGAAAGGCCGAAGCAAACTCAGAGATCACAGTCTCTTCTAAATTCCAGACGTAATCTTGGCCAGATTTATTTATTTAGTTAGTAGTCCTGGTATGCTGGACACCTAGACACAATTTGACTTGTCATTCTGTTTGTGAAAGTGGCGATCAAAAGGTGTAATAAAGTTTTCTTGTGAAAACTGCGCTTTAACCGGTAATGCTTTGCGCGTAAACGATGGGTCAATAACAATAGAAAATCAATTGAGTCTCATTAGTGAAGCTTAATGTGTTAATATTGTTGAAGAGATAAGTTTGAACTAATACCAATTGGTAGGTTTCAGAAATCAGCTATCCATAATCCACAACGGCAGACAAATGAGTCACAAGTAGTAACAATATTAACCCTGAACCACATAACATTCGGTTGACACCCACGTACAGAAATGAAACGATATTATATTATTAGCTACTATTTGTTTGTGCTTATCGAGGTGTGGGAATATATTTGTTCCTACGATTTGGTTGTTTATAATAATTATAATTAGGAACATTAATAGCTTCTGATTCGTGAGAGATTAAGTTTTATTGGTCGGCGATGATGCATATGTAAGGTTTCGTTAATTTTACTGGATGGGGTTACCTGAAAACAGAAAATATATGGTGTAGTTAGGAAGAATTTAATTTTCTTCGCATCGTCGTTTGTTTGCTTGACTTCTTTAATCTGACATACTCGTACATTTTGCATAGTTGGAACTTACTTATAGTAGATTAAAAAATATATTACACCTAATTAGCTTTTTGTAGCCCACAGCGCACCAGTGCGATATAGCTACAATTGTTGATTGGTTTACCTAAGTAGGTAGGTACTTTCATGAAGTTTTTACCAATACTTTTTTAAAATTTTACTCTATTTTAGCGTTGATTGTATTTTTGAGTATCCGAATGATTATTATCTGAATATTCCTCAAAGGTCCTAGCTATATCCTGGGTTTTAATCTTTCAAAAATCTTCTAGTTTACTTAAATATGTTTTGTGTAACGTAAATTAGCTTCTTCATTTACTGTCTTAGAATCTAACCTTAGCTTATCGCCCTTTGAAACACAAACGCGATGACACACTTAACAATTCCTAAAGTGTAACCGAATATTAAGGTAACAATGAATCTTATGGCGTGGGCGTGCGCCTGACGCGAACTGTGCGCCATGCCTTATCTAGACTAGGCGTTATTCTGACAATAACTAATTATTTGATTAATCTGTTTTAAAGCACCGACGTTTTTTATGCAGGAAAAAAAAATTGGGGCTGCAAGGACCAGAAAATTACAGAAATAAAGTTCTTTGCAATTTGACATTGTAGTAAAGAAATTGCTGTTGCCGTAACAAACATTGATTAACAATGTGATTGTGTGTTAAAGATTGAAAGCTTAGGATGGTGCCATTAATATTAATTGATCTCCTTTTAATCCCCTTCTGCATTTCTTGTTCCTTCTTTTTTGTGAGTAGGTACATTTTATTCAAGATTATTTAAAAAAAACATTATCAAATTGAATCATTAATTCTTGCTAGACGCTAGCCATATTGATGGGTTGCAGTTGGGCTCGCGTCCTTGCAAAACCAAAACCCCCGACCAACATCCAACCAACCAACCAACCAACCTCCTTCCAAAACTTCCGAGATAATAGTTCTAAATACAAAATTAACTGAACAGACAGCTGTGTTGCTGGGGAGTTTGTTGCGCCACTTCTTCTTCCCAGCTAAAATACTAGGAAGTGGTGAGCATTTTAGCGGACTGTTTTATTGAATTTTGACGTTCAAAAAGTGCTGATTCTCAGCCTAGTTTGAATAAATTACTTTTGATTTTGACACAGTGTCCGCGTTCAGCAAATCAAATCAACCCAAATTCCTAAAATTAATCAGAATACGTCTTCTAGCAGGAGTTTGATTACGTTAAACTTGGCCGCAATCAGATCGTGCGCAGTATTACGAGGTATTCCACCAATGCGCATCCACTGTGGGAGACATTTGTGTGATAAATATCATGAGGTTACGTCATTCTTAAGGATGTTGGCTTGAATTGTTTTGATGAGCAAGTATATCAAGATTCTACAAGAGCTCCGTATTTTTTTACTGACGCGAATAAGTAGAGTAAATTTGCTGACGAATCTGATGTTAGTTGAAGTCATGTGGGCTTTTGGTTTAGGTAGGTAAGGATATAATGCAGTGGGCAGGGCACATTGCTCGCAGAACAGATGGCCGATGGGGCCGAAAGGTTCTGGAGTGCGACCGCGTACCGGAAGACGTAGCGTTGGAAGGTCTCCCACAAGGTGGACCGACGACGTTGTGAAGGCCGCAGGAACTCGTTGGATGCGAGAAGCACAAAACCAATCGAAGTGTTTGGGGGAGGCTTATGTCCAGCAGTGGACGTCTTTTGGCTGAAAATATGATGATGAGGTAAGGATATTAATTAAGAATGAGTTAAATAGGATTAGTATTGGACGCCACCGTCCTCTTCTTGTCGGTACAAAACAGCGATCAAACCAAGCAGCCCAGTGAGATTGGTGATTATGACAATGATTGGTGATTGTGACAATATGTTTTTTACCGTCAATTTTGTCATTGTGATTTAACTGTCGACATCCACGGGTTGCTTATAATTTATAATTTGTTGGAGATCTATAAATAAATATTAAATAAATAAATAATGAAAAAACGTCTCCTAGGGAATTACCATTTAAAACCTCATGTATGTATATTCGTATAAGACATACTAGTAAAATTTCTCAAACTTATCTGTCACAAAAAACAAACATAAACCACAAAGTTCACACGAATCGATAGACCACGATCCATTAAACTCTATATCACTTATCGCACTTAATAGCAAGCAATTTAAAACTATGATTTGGGATATCAAAAATGTACAAAGACCATAATACCTTGACCTCCCACACTTCACCAAAATCCGGCCTTTCGGTGCATTTTGGAGGGAAGACAGAGGTCTTATTAAACTAGGTGTAGGCCTATCTTTGATTTAGATAAATAAGTCTAATGTCAAGAATAATAGATGTGTCAATGTGTTGAGAGATTGTCATAAAGTAAACCTTTGTTTTTTCTGGTATTTGATTGTGGTCACAGATGGTATGTTATACTGACACATAGAATATTAGTGAGATACGTAAGTTATGTTGATTTTGTTTTTATTTTGGTCCTGGATGATTTATGTACGATCATATTAAGTAGCACGATAAATGATCATCAATCCATCACAATACTATGGTACTGCGATATTATACCGTTCCTACTGTACTATACCAAATCTACCAAGTTCTTGGTGGAAATTCTTGTATCGTCATTAATATGCGCAGTGAGAGAGATTCCTAAAAATGTTAATGCAAATCGAAGAAAGCTGAAGATTGCATAAATGTGTATTAAAATCTGTTCTTATTGGAAGTGTGTGTGTTCACGAATGCACCCGGAGTGATGGGCAAAGATCGTCACTCACTGGACGCCTGAGAAAAGACATCCCCGTCGAGGCAGATCACGGCGAAGGTGGTGCGACGTGCGACGATGTGGTAACATTTGCAGCGCCAACATGGCCAGAGATCGCACAAGACAGGGAGGTTTGGAAGAAACAAGGGGAGGCCTTTGCCCAGTAGTGGGATACAATGTAGGCTAATATAAAAATCCTAACTAGTATCCTACAGTACCCGGCGATAAATATTGCACATCGACCTTTGGAAAGAGAATCGGCTAATTTCGGCTTCGTAGAGCGTTATCTCTGTCGCACGAAATACAAACAGTCCGGTATCTATCAGGAGCTGTTAAAACAATTATAATTTGCTTCTTTTGATAATTATTTTTATTCTTTGTATAAAATGGTTTTGTGTAAAAAGGTCGATGTGCAATATTTATCGCCGGGTACTGTAGTATCCTACTTAATATTATAAAATGTGAAAGTTTGTGACGAGGTTTGGATGTTTGTTACTCTATCACGCGTAAACCGTTGAACAGATTTGGATGAAAATTGGCACATAGATTTCCTGGGTTTTTGGGACCATTTCCTGGGTTAACACATAGGATACTTTATATCTCAATATGCCCACGGTATCGAAACTTACGCGGGTGAAACCGCGTAGCGCTGCTAGTCTAAAATAATCCAACCTACACTAGTCAGCTAAAACATTAAGATACGCAATAAAATAGCAATGTGCAGGTTATTCTTGTTATTTCACGAGTATATTAACCTTATGAAGCAAATGGTCCATTCATGGTTGTGCACCGACATATTTATAAACACACCAGCGTACATAAATAGTTGAGTAGTCCCTCACAGAATAGCTAATGTGAATTGTAATAAAATGTTCGCGGGACGAGCTTGAGCAAACGGGCTCAGATAGATCTCTATCCGAACTCACGGAATATGCGAGACGCTCGCATAGCGTGGATGTTCTATTGAAATATTAGCGTTAGGTTAGGTTAGTTTCCTAAGGAAGACGTTCAAGTCGTCCCGCCATGGCACTCGTGTTCTACTGGTTCATCGATCTACTAGAGTAAACATAATTATTTACCTAATTTTGTTTTTGTTTTAAAAAGCCACCAGTTTATCCAATACTAGGTCCTGCCCGCGACTTCGTCTGCGCAAAATCTCTTGTTCCCCTAACACATCCCGTCGCATCGCATCGCCTACCCGTGCTATTACTTCGTTTTCGGTTAGCGTTCTCTCTGCCTTTGTATCTTTTTGCACGGGTCCTAATTGTCCTAGCGTGATGTTAAATAGCCTAAAGTCTTCTTATAGAATTGGGCTATAAAATACAAAAAGAACTTTAAAATTCGACGATTTCAATCCGTTCTAGAGATTAGCGTGTGCAAACAAACAAAGAAACTCTTCAACTTTATTATTATTACAGCTAAGCTATATATGAGCTATGCTCGGAGTCTAAGGACAAAATCAAGAATGAAATTATCCGGAAAATAACCGGAGTTACCGACATAGCTTGCAGAGTAAGCAAACTGAAGTGGCAGTGGGCTGACTATGTCTGTCGAACGACCGATGGCCGGCGGAGCAGACGAGTCCTGGAGTGGAGACCGCGTATCAGCAAGCGTAGTGTGGGACGCCCCCCAGCTAGATGGACGGACGACCTGAAGAAGGTGGCTGGGGTAGACTGGATGCGGAAGGCGGAGGACAGGGTGCTGTGGCGCAGTCTGAGAGAGGCCTATGTTCAGCAGTAGACTGCGATAGACAGAGTAGATTGATTGATATGCTATATATTCCTATTAATCTCAAATACAATTCAGCTGAAAACGTTGCCAACTCTTATAAAACTTCTACTCTAATTATTTACAGCTAAGGTCCTCACAAATCCATCGTGCCACATTGCGTGGGCTGTGATACGCCACGTCAGCACATCTGGCACGACTCGCGGCTCCCAATGCTCCTCTGATACTATTGTCATGGGAACTCCGCGCCATATCCGGTGATTCGCTTGGAGATTTATTTTTCATTCATGTGGACTTGCCTGGTTGGGTTTTAGTAAGAAATTATTTAGGAAAAAATGCAGTGTCGGTGTTCTTCTTCTGTCATTTGGCACGTACCATTATACCTATGCCGTGGTAAGTCAAGGACCACAGACAGACGGACAGTTAGCCTTACTAGCAAGTGTGGCTGCAGGTCCAGTCTGAGCTCGGAGTAAATTTTATTAACGTTACTCATAAAGACTATGTAAATGCACTCTTTTACTTTAGGTGTCGATTGATTGCTCAAAAAATCCACGCATAACCTTTCATTAATTCCATTTTTAGGGCCCCGTACCTAAAGGGTGTCAAAGGGAATAGAATAGTTCTTTATTTGCACAGAAAGTAGGTACAAGTTACAGTTGTTAAGTTCATAATGATCCTATACTAACTACCTTAACTAGGGCATGCAAACAGTTTTAGCTACTTATAATAATAAAGACTAATAATTAATACCAACCCTATTACTAAACGGATGGACGTATGTCTGTCTGCGGGCTGTATCTCATAAACTGTAGACGGTTGAAATTTTCACAGAGTATTTATTTCTATTACCGCCAACAAATAATAGAAATAAAGTTAAAAATTAAAGGGACGAACTATACCAGACACGAGTTTTTTGCCTTCTGGTACGAACCCCTTCGTGCTTCGTTCGTTCCTTCAAAGATGGCATTACAGTAAGTGGCAAAATTTATTTTAATGTTTTGTTTTAATGTTTTTTAGGTGCGTTATATTTTCGCCAGTACTCTCCAAACCAAAACAGTTTAAAGATAGCGGTTCCACTTTCCTAGTGCAACAGGAGCTTCTCAAAGTTTATTTTTGTCAATTTTGTGCATAGGTATCGCTCATTTTTAGATTTTATACTTTGCCTTAAGTCGTCAATGCCGATTCTGACGTCATCATGCCCAACATCTACGTTCTAATAATGTGTTGTGTTTTCCAAACTAGAATATTATAACGTTTCAATTGTTTACTGTAACCGAATCATGGTAGTTTTCGTGTGATCTTCCCGTGACCGTACTAATGACTTTGACAGCTTTTTATATGTTTTAGTCAAGGGTGAGCGTGTCAATGGTAATAAAGATAATGCTTTGAAATAATCAGTTTTTTTACCAAAATATTTATAAATGATTTTAGTTTTCTTGTGTCCATAATTAGCCTTCAATGTTCGCACTGCTGGGACGTAAGCCCCGTTTGTTTTTAAGACATGCCGTTTTCCTCACGATGTTTTCCTTCACCGTTTTGAGAGCAGTGGTGATGAAATTGAATACACAAAGTGCCTGCCTGGTTTCGAACTCACGACCAACAACTCGTAAGTCGGGGCCGATACCACTGCTCTCTCTCACCATTTACACATGCGTAGTCGTTGAAATAACTGCTACATCAACATCAATTGTAGAAAGTGGACAACCAAATACCCATAATATTTAATTTTAATCTATAATATAAAGTGCAAAGTCCTGACTGACTGATACGAGTATATCAACGCACAGCCTAAACCGCTAGTCCTAGAGACATGAAATTCGGAGAGTGTGTTTCCATTAAGAAAGGGTTTTTCGAAAATCCACCCCAAAAAGGGTGAATGGGGGAGGGTGAAATATCACGCGGACGAAGTTGCGGGCAAAGCTATTTGTTTCATATAAAGAATGTTTAATAATTATAATGTTTTATAGGTGCAGTTTTAACAACTTTTTTTACCGAAAATGATATGAGATTGTAATTCTAAGTGACAGTGTAAATACAAAATGCAAAGTCGACGGCCTGCGTCTGCGCTGCCGTCTAAACGTCGCACTGGCAGAATAGTCGACATTAGCTCAATTGCCAATGGGAAAAGAAGTTTTCACTCCGTTGTTTTATTAAAGTAAGCACACGTAACCCCAACTCATAATAAATCTTCAGTACGGACCACGGACCCCTAATAGACCAGGTGTCATTGTAGGAAGTGATACCCGTTAGTGACCTCTTTCCGGCACTTTTTGACTTTTTACACCATCACCTAACTTGATGGGTTTTTAATAAGTGTCATCGAAACTGTTCAGTTTGACTGCTGCAATTATTTGCTTATTACAGATATAGAGTGGCGATGAGCTGGGAACTTTGTTATTTTTGTGTTTTTTTTTCTGAATCGCGGGAGTAAGGTATCATTATTTTGTCAAATAAAACAAGCGGCTATCCAAGGCGTAACATTAATGCTTGTTTATTTGATTTTATAAGACAGTTTATATGGTAAAAGAGTTATTTTGATTATTGTCTTAAAAATTAGTAAGTAATACTGCACTCTAATTGGGTAACACACTATCTTTCACCAATCATCTGAATCATTTTGAAGGATATTGATATACATTGCTTCATATTTTCGAGAAATTTGTCTGTTGAATGTTGTTAAACTTACTATACTTTCTTACTTTACTTTTAGTGTGTTACGCACGCTGAGGTAGACTGTGAAATTTTGGCAGCTCGACAAAATACGTGTTGTCCTGAAGGTTATGTTTACTACATAATATCATGCCTGTGTTCCTCGAAGGGTTAAGCACATTAATTAATCTTGTGATAAAAGTTCTTCTTTTGTAACCTAAACAAAGGTTGCTGAAGCACTGAGTTGAAAGAAGTTCCCTTTGGTAACCACAGGCAGATTTATATCCAAGATTGTAACATTACTAGTTTTATCTATTTTATATTTCACATAACCGATCACCAACTATTTATAAAAGACATTAACTATTTAGTTTAAATAAATATATTTAAATTCAAACTGTAATGGCGACTGGCGTGGTATCTAGAAAAATATGTCTTAAAATAAAATAAAATAACGAAGAAATTAATATTATCGTGTACGAAAATTGTATCGCTAATTAACTATAATGATAGCTATTTAAATACCAATATGCGATAGCAGACGCCATTACGTAATTACCTACTATGTATGAAAAATACGAGTGCCATAATAAATTCAAGGTTTTTATTACAATTCCAAAACTGAAAGTTATTCAAAAATGGTCCTTCGGACTTTGGGTTAAGGTTCGAGGAGATTATGATTGGGTTTTCGACTCATATAGAAAATGGTATTAGTAGATAATCAACCACCTGTATCTGTGACACACTGCCACAAAGGCTAGCCATCACAGTCCACAGTTCTTATGCAAGAGTCTCGAACTTTATGTGGAAACCTAGAATAGTTCTCTAGGTCTCCACATGAAATTCGAGACTCTCTAACCTAACCTATTTATTTGATTTTTAGAGAGTTTCCTAAAAAATACAAAGTCATATACAGACGCCAGCACATCAAGGTACTACAATCTGTTAAATTTCTTTAATAGATTTTCAACTTTATCGCTAAAGCTTAAGGACAGTTAAGCATAATTTGACAGTTTCAGGTATCTTGATGTGCTGGCGTCTGTACCAACAACATATGAGTTCCTTCATTATCATCATCCACATCCTGACTTCACCAATTGCTGGGCATACGCTATTATTTCTTTGTGCCAGGCCCTTCGCTCCTGTACCAGCTTCATTTTGGTTCTACCCACGATTCCAACAATGTCATCCGCCCATCCCATAAGTTCCTCTAGTTCTCCCGTAGGTTCGAAATGAGCACCTAATGTAAAATCCCCTTTTAATTTAGTAATAGTTATCATTGTAACTAAAGTCGTATCTAGGACCAAACCGCTAATCAAAGAAGTATTTGTAGTAAAATACAAGCCGTATGCCCGATCGGTTTTCCCATCTGCAAAAATGACAAACTTTAGTACAAACTTTCATGCTTCGGGTGAATTTTCAAAAATCCTGCCTTAGTGCCGTCATTATTAAAGGAACTCTTTTTTTTTCAGTATGGGAAATCATCAAAGGACCCCTCCCGCTTTGGGTGGAGCGGAAGGGAGTGTCAGACTCTTACTGGCTAAAACCCACCCGTGATCCTTCCTTAGCCCTTTATGTTTCGGGCCAGCGGTAACCCTTTCGAAAAATCCCGCTGACCTGAGATTAAACGAACTCTTGTGTTAAATTTTATGCTTCTAGACCCACCGGTTTGGCTTACGCGTTGTATGTCATTGAATTAAGGAATTTTAATAAGTTAAAGACTTTAACAGCCAATATGCGCTATACAGCTAACAAGTTCGCCATCCTACAAACTAATAAAACCCAAGACCCACAGCAAAAAATAATAAGTTGAAGTGCAATACTAATGCGTTAGCCGATACTCCTATCTACTCGATTTGTGCGCCACTGCCCGCATAAAATCGTTTTTATTAATACACGCTTATCGATTTAACGAGAGCATCTCATCCGAGTTGACATTTCGATTCGTTATAGAGCTACTAGTTTTTAATTTTCCTACTTAACGTATGGTAATGGGCGGGTTATCTGTTTGATATGAAGCAAGGGTGTGTTGAATGTATGTAGATGATGGGATGATGGGGGAATGTTAAGTATGGGTTGCTTCCTTTGATGTGCTAAGTGATTTCGATTAGTTAACGCTGGTATTGGAGTAATTAAAATGCTAATTGGAATTTATAGTTGCTAGATGATGTGTCAGTAAATCAATTTGAGCGTAATGTAACATAACATCACGCCTGTAATATTCGAAGGGTTTAGCACAAGTTGACCTATAGTAAAACCCAATTTCACCAGTTATCTTTCAGTCTCATATAATAGGGGCTAGAGGCGAGCCTATTGTCATTAAGAGCTACTGAGAAATTCCTGATGGAGAAACCGACCTGGGACCCAATCTCATGCTACGCATTAAAGCTCGCGACCACTAGACTTTCGTGTGATGGTTAGAAAAAGCGAAATTTTTTGATGCATAATCGGAATGATTAAATGCCTATACCGTTATGTTAAAATGTCCAAAACCAAATGTCCAATGTGTGTGTGTGTGTCCATGTGTGTGTGTGTGTGTCATGTTCAAATGTTAAAATGTGTGTGTGTGTGGGTTTAAACAAAAATATTGTACTAGCAGTGCCCCACGCTTTCACCCGCATAAGTGTCGAACCCGTGTGAATATCGGGACAAAAATTATCCTATGTCCTTTCCCGCGACTCGAACTATCCCTATAACAAATTTCATCTAAATCAGTACAGCGGTTTAATTCTGAAGAGGTCACAGACAGACAGACATGCACACTTTCGCATTTATAATATTAAAGTATTGATTACATCATTTCCATACAATAGATACAGCGCAATCGCAAAACACGCGTGGCTGACAACTTTCCGCAAAAACGGTGATGTGTGTTTATTAGTGACAGCACAGCGTCTACCAACAACATTGTCATTTGCACTAAACTAGGAACCACAAAACGGCACACCATAAAACCATTCGCCACTACACCAAACACCATTGGCCGCCATAAATAATTCAAATAACAAGGGAATCGTGAAATGGAGCCAATCAAGCGGAACAGCGGTACTGAAGCCGTTGACGATACTACTAATATAATGAAATTTTTCAATATAATAACAATATAGCCTTAATAAGACGTCGTGAACCATAAGAACGTCCCATCACGACAATGTTAAGGTGAGTGCAGAGAACGATGGGATTTAAATATTATGGTAAATTTTATGGGGTGAGGTGTGTCTTGTTAGTTATATAAATGAGAACGTGGATGAAGAAGCTTTGCTGTGTGATTCTTGGCTCTATGATTTTATGGAAGGTGTCAAAAAAGGTTAAGAGATGACTCTTTAACAAGTAAGCTGGAACATCTTGACAACAGTTGTCAAAAATAGTGGGGTTAAAAATAGTTCGATCAGTACCTGATCGAATTATTTTTAACCCCACTATTTTTAACCCCCGACAAAAACAGAGGGCTGTTATGTCCAAATATTTTGATATAATAATATGAAGCCTAGGAAGTATGGAAGAAGCATTGCGCCGAACCCAAATAGAGTTATGAGTTTATGATACCATTATTTGATAAGCATGCATTTTATGGGCAAGAGAATACAGTAATGCTCTTTTCCCGCGCCACCTCGAAAGTTATTTATCTTTCCAAAAACTTAAAAAAAACTTTGAGGAGGACAAAGTCTTTAAATGCAAATATTGCTTAAAATCTTAAGGTCAACGGCATAAAGGACCAATATTTTTTTACAAAAAGACCATAATTCATCATTGCCGAATTGATTAATCAATCATTGTGAACTTCGCCTTGTTGAGCGGTTTTCAAACGCCCCCTGCGCTCCCATCGTAATTCCAATTCAATATTTGAACGACGCTCTGTCAACGTTACGTTTAGGATGGTTGCAAGCGAAGCGTTTTGAACGGCTTGTTGACGTGGATAAGGAAAACATTGAGCGTGAGCGATATAAATTATTATGGTAACCTGACATTGTGTTTGTGTAGGACAAACGTTTTGTGAGCAACTTACATACAAATGTTGAGATTGATTTTTTCCTTATTAAAGATAGAGCGCATGGTAGGTTACTAAGCGAAATAAAAGTATTGGGTTCTCCCTGTTAATATAACAATTGCAGGACCAGATATTTCGCAGCAATATGTTGCAGTAAAGTGTCTACTTCTAGCACTATGTATTCATGTATTCATCTGCAGCTATCATAATATACTATATGTTAGAAGTGATCTTTCGAATCGACTACGACAGAATATATACCTAATTGTTGAATACATCCACATAAAAGAGCTGGTAATAACTAGTGATAATCTAGGCTAAGTAATAGCCGCACGGGTCGATTGATTAGGTTAAGGTTCACTTGCCGCGGTTGGTCTGTGGATGGGTGACCATTTTTACATATCAAGACCTCTCGTGTCTCGGAAAGCATGTTAAGCTGTTGGTCCCGGCTGTCATTCCTGGATTCGTTGACAGTCGTTACGGGTAGTCAGAAGCCCGAACGTCTGACAACCAGTCTTACCAAGGGTTATCGTATTACCCAGTAATTGGGTTGTGGAGGTCAGATACGCAGTCGCCCCATGTAAAATACTGGTACTCAGCTACATCCGGTTACACTGGAAGCCGACCCCAACATAGTTGGGAAAAGGCTAGATAGATGATGATGATGATGAATCTTAGTTCCGTTTTTGTGACCAGTTGATTCTGCCATGTTGGTCTAAAATACTCCTTGATTATTTTCTTTCCATAGACTTTTCTCAGAAATATGGGAGTCCAGGGACCGGTACTTGCCAATTTTGTCAAAAAACCAGCGTTCCAACCGCGCGTCCAACCCGCCAACCTCCAACCCACTTACCGCGGTTGTCGTGCGCCGGCGCAACGATAACACGCTCCTCGCCAACAATCGTGCGACATTCCACTACTAAAGCGTTATAACTCATGAATGTTTTAATACTCCAAGTCTGCATCCGATCCCGATAATTTATTATGCTCCTCAGCTATTTTAAATAAACGGGAAGCTTTGTTTCGCTTTTAAATTTCAAGTTCTGCTGTCTCTCACGCTCCGTTTTGGTGAGGGGGTTAAGTTATTCGGTGTTTTGTTGCTAGGGAGCATATAGTGCCTCTTCATCGTCGTATTAAATACTAAGATGCGGTCGAGGGCGGTAAAAGTGCTGTTTAGCAGATGTTGATTTCAAAAAAAGTCTTAAAAAGTTCTTTATCTCGAAAACAACCCATTTTCGACCCCAAGTTATCGCATCAAAATTGTTTCAAATTAGCCCTTGTGTAACCATTTTCATGGAATGCACCCAATTACTAATCACTTTGTATAGTCAGATCAATAAGAAAAAAAATGTGTAGTTTCTTTAAAAATAAATGTTTTATGCTAACAGTACTTTATTCCAAATGCTTTTATGCTAGAAATTACACTAATATTAGGCGAAAGTTTGTGTGTGTGTGTGTGTTTATATGTTTGTTACTACTTCACGCTCAAACGGCTGGACCAATTTTGATAACATTTTGTATGGAGGTAGCTGACACCATGAATTAACATTTAGGCTACTTTTTATCCCAATATTCCCACGGAATCGAAACTTATGCGGGTGAAACCGCGGAGCGCAGCTAGTGTTACATAATAATGATCACAAGATAGACATTCGATATTTATAAAGATAGTTGAATATCTTCTTATGTATGTTAAGTAGATATAAAGAAAGTAGCAAGGTTCAAAAACAAAGTTTTATTTTGAAACGTATCCAACGTAATACCTACCTCTAAATATGTAGGTAGCTCTTAGTAGTGAAGGCGAGTGATGGAAAGTGTATGCTCCATATACGGTGTTTATTCACAGAATCAACACTCGATTATGTGAGTTAGAACCGTTTAAGGGAAAAGTGGTCCTTTTATTCGGAGTGTGCAATGCACGCAGGCGCCGAGGCGTTAAAGGCGCCACAATCAACTACCGTTTTATAGAGTGGAAACTAGTTTATGTTATTCAATCGTCGTATTAAACCAGTAGCTGTCATTATTAGGCAACGCTTGCTATTTTATTGCTTGTAAAATGTAAACGAGGTTAATGTTTATTCTGAAGGAAAATTATTTCAATATCTACCAAAATAACAAACCTAATTCTGGCGTTAGTCCTCATAAATTAAGCAGTCACCACAAGCATTACGAAGAAATTAGCTATTGTTATTTTTTCTAAAATATTTCTTTTAAAATCTGTGCAGTCGCTCCATGTAAAATATATAATCTGCATTCGCAACTTATTTGTAAACAGAAATGTAAACAGTTATGAGTTTATGGAAAAATAACTTTAATTCCTACACAATAAAGTGCAGTTTACGCTACAACCTCAAACATTTTTATTACTTTTTCAATAGCGCTTGTCACTCTGAAATCCACTTAATTACCATTCAAAATCAATTTGATACATACATTTGATTAGACTTTAAGTATTCAGCTGCACCAGTTAGACTGGAAACTGACCCAACATAGTTGGGAAAAGGCTGGGCAGATGATGTGGTCATTCTTTATTTAAAAGAATTTGATATTTTTTGTAGACTCATCTGATTGTTTATTTACTACTTATCTGACATAAAACATAGTAAACACTTTTCTTATCAAATGTAATTTATACAAAAAACATCTGCTGCGGTCTAGTGTCTTTTTCAACATCGGACTTATTGGCAGTATTTAATCTCAGCGCTCGAGTATCTGGCCGGGTGTTATCGGCTGATCCGCAATGTATCGACACCATTACGGCTAGTCTTGTGATGCTATTAAACTAATTTATAAGTAAAGGGGCTTACAGGACCTAAACGCAAAAAAAGCATGATTTGGAAACAATAAAAGTATATGATCGACTACAGTAAACAAAATCAGAAAAATATATGATATTCTTCAGGATATATCGTAGGGAGTTATAGTGTGTTGAAAACATAATACAACTGATTTGATACGATAGAAAAAAGTCATGAATATACCTCTAAAAACTTTCTTTTTACATTAAAAACCATACTAATACATACAAAAATTATCATTTTTTTGTCAGATTATTTTACAAGCAACATACTAAAATAATGTTTTAATTTTTAAGTCCAAACAATAGATTTTTTGTAATTAAACGTTGTCATCGCGCTTCTCTTTCTTTTCTATGCAGTCCGACAGTGACCGCGCTTTAGGTCATGTAAGTCCCTTAAGTAAGTCTGTTTTTAGGGTTCCGTAGTCAACTAGGAACCCTTATAGTTTCGCCATGTCTGTCCGTCCGTCTGTCCGTCCTCGCTTAATCTCTGTGACCGTTAGCACTAGAAAGCTGAAATTTAGTACCCAATATGTATATCAATTACGCCTACAAAGTGGTAAAATAAAAATTGGAAAGAAATGGTTTATTAGGGTAGCCCCCCTATATGTAAAGTGGGAAGTGATTTTTTTTTAATTTCAACCCTAACGTGTGATATATTGTTGGAAAGGTATTTAAAAATGAATAGGGGTTTACTAAAATCATTTTTTGATAATGTCAATAATTTCGGAAATAATCGCTCCAAAAGTAAAAAACAATGTGTCCCCCCCCCCTCTAACTTTTGAACCATAAAACATGAAAAAAATCTGAAAAGTAGAACTTTATAAAGACTTTCTAGGAAAATCATTTTGAACTTGATGGAAACAACAGTTTTTGTACAAAAAAGACAAAATGTTGTACATTTCGGAGTCGGAGCGCCTGCCGCGGAGCGTGCAATGTTGCACGCTCCGTGTTCGCGCACGTACCCACTACCGGGAGCAGTTGCTGGAGCGCGGAGCGCTGCTGGAGCGCGGACATAATGGATACCCACTTTTAAACTCATAAGTGGGAACACTTATTGTGACGGACGGGAAACTACGGAACCCTACACTGAGCGGAGCGTGGCCCGACAAGCTCTTGGCCGGTTTTTTTAGTCTAGTGGCTATGTCTGGTCACTATTTATTTCGCCGGTCTGGTCTTTACATGGCGTCTGTAACGTGATGAGGTCAAGTCACTATGTTATTGTATATGCCAAAATCTCTGGAGACATCTTTATTTTTGAAGCCTTTGTTTTTTAAGCAATGGGTTGGTATGTCATTTTAGCGCTAAATATTACCTGATACTCTTCCAAATTTAAAATACCCTAAAATAAAAATATTCAACGCAAGCGAGTATTCTACAAGTGAATATTGAATAATCGCTTGCGTTGAATTTCTTCGGTGTGTTGATTTTATCAGCAGGCAATTCAAAAAGATTGTATGGACAATACCCTGTTATAGCTGTATATACGGAAGCCCATATTCCGTAGTGTGCTTCTACCAAAGTATCGGCTGAGCGTAAATTAACTTCTCTATTGAAGTAAACAAAATACTCAATCAACCATCACTCACAGAAAATTCACCTCAAAAGTATTCTGGCTCTAAAATAAAATAAATCTTTAAGTAAAACTAAGAAATTGCGAACAATTCTCGCACATAGCGCGGAGCGTGTCTTCGCTCCCTGTATGGATGGTATCGGGGTTCGATTCCCGGTGAATGGGCAATGTTCCATTCAGTGCACACTCGTCTCTCACTACACGCTATGTCGTTTTGTTTGTCCGTTTGTCTGCTGGTTCAAGTTAGAGGAGGATGGTTGAAAAATTGTCTGAAAAGTTGTGGCTATCTGAATTCAGAGATTGAAAGCCATTACGATAAGTGACGTAATACTAAGCTAGCATTCGCCAAGCTATTTAATAAGCCTTATGCAATAAAAGACGAGTCTGTTGACACTAACTGGGCAGAAATCCATACCACAGTATAAATAAAGACATACAGTACGTCGTCTTCATACAAACGGACGAAACGCGAAACTACCTACGCGCCTCGACCACGGTATGCGCTCAGCATGCAGACAGTCGCGACTGTGCAGCAGTGACGAACGGACGGTGTGTTGTTTTTTTTAACAATAACCGCGCGATTTTTTCACTAAAAATAAGTTCAAGTACATATTTAATATGACGAGTAGGCTATATTGTGCTGTTTTTGGTTGCATGAATTCGTCAATAACGCATCCAGAGATAACTTTTTTTAGATTACCTGGAAACTCTGAAAGGTAAGCCTATAAAATAATTTTACTTACTTGTAGGTAGGTACATAATGTGTGTATTTTTAATGGATAAGTATTTCATTTTATCTCCCGAAAAAAAGATGTCTGGATTAATAAATTAAGTGAATAGAGTAAAGGAAAGTGATAAACACGAGTGAGGTAGGTAGTTATAGGCGGTTCATGAATCATTAAACGGTAGGTACGCTTGTGTTAAAACCTCGGGGCATGTGTGTTTTGTTAGTGTGGGGACTGTGTCTTACGTACCCATCCCTTGCATCGTTTTAAGAATGTAATATTTTTATAGAGGAACTTATTGTAATTATTTTTAGAAAGTTTCATTTTTGTGTTTTTCCCACGTTGAACATCTGCAAGCAATTTAAGTTATAGGTACTATTGTCTTTCATGATTCTTTACTTTTAAGGTTCATTGTTCTATTATGTTTAGTTATCTTGTATTGTACCCATTTGCTATTTTTAGTTAAGGTTCATTGTTCTGTTATTTTCAGTTGTCTTGTATTGTACCCATTTGTATTTCTCGTGTTTTATTATTTCTCGTGTTTTATTATTGTACTTTTAAAATGTAATCGTTTTGCTGCGTCCTTTGTGTAAAACCGTTGTGCCGCTTCCTTTGTCTAGTGAACGGCAGATTTGGGAGAGTTTTGGTTCGGAGCTTCAGTCTGTTTTTAACCAAGATCGTGCGAGGTCCTCTCTGACCCCGATCATATTTTACTCGCTGAAGCTCGCCGTAACCTAGTGTTTCTATTCGTTTTACTCTTCATATAACATTATTTAATTTTACCTTTTCGTGTCAAGTGTAACTACTAGCTTTAGTTACTTGATATCTTAAATAAATTAATCGTTACTTATTTACAACTTACTTCTGTGTGTTACTTGTCCACGCGGTCACGAATTCCCACAGTGGTGACCCCGACGTGATCAAAACTATCAATAGCGTGAGTTCGTGACAGTGCGGAAAGAGTTTCGCGAGTGCTAAATCAAAGTACGTGTTAAAATGGCGAGTGATCCAGCGGGAGTCACTAGCGGCGGATGACGCGCATTCCCAGCCAGCCAGCTCCCACGGCTTCAACGGGTATCCTGACCACCAGCATGCAGCGACCGCGCATACCTGGTCATCACCCTCAGCCTCATCAGCAACCTCGGCACAGCACACTGCACTTTCGGCCGGTCAACAAGAAGAGCTCAATTCCTCTCCTGGTCGACGCAGCAGCCAGCCTCAACCTGGCGCTATACCACATCCGACGCACCGGAGCATAATGCAGCGCCCGCGCCACCCCGACTCACTGGGGACATCTCCGCAGACAGTTCCGACTCACCGTGAACTATGCGGCAACCGGTTCCGACTCACTGGAACCATAACGCAGCGCCCGCGCCACCCCGACTCACTGGGGACATCTTCGCAGACAGTTCCGACTCACCGTGAACTATGCGGCAACCGGTTCCGACTCACTGGAACCATAACGCAGCGCCCGCGCCTCCCCGACTCACTGGGGACATCTTCGCAGACAGTTCCGACTCACCGTGAACTATGCGGCAACCGGTTCCGACTCACTGGAACCTAAGTTGGCCTGGCAAGCATATTCCTCGCCGTTCTGGTAGGCGAGTTAAATTTCCTGATTACTATCAGGCAGGTGTTTCGTGATCTTTATCACTGGTAGGGGGGTACTGTGGGGACTGTGTCTTACGTACCCATCCCTTGCATCGTTTTAAGAATGTAATATTTTTATAGAGGAACTTATTGTAATTATTTTTAGAAAGTTTCATTTTTGTGTTTTTCCCACGTTGAACATCTGCAAGCAATTTAAGTTATAGGTACTATTGTCTTTCATGATTCTTTACTTTTAAGGTTCATTGTTCTATTATGTTTAGTTATCTTGTATTGTACCCATTTGCTATTTTTAGTTAAGGTTCATTGTTCTGTTATTTTCAGTTGTCTTGTATTGTACCCATTTGTATTTCTCGTGTTTTATTATTTCTCGTGTTTTATTATTGTACTTTTAAAATGTAATCGTTTTGCTGCGTCCTTTGTGTAAAACTGTTGTGCCGCTTCCTTTGTCTAGTGAACGGCAGATTTGGGAGAGTTTTGGTTCGGAGCTTCAGTCTGTTTTTAACCAAGATCGTGCGAGGTCCTCTCTGACCCCGATCATATTTTACTCGCTGAAGCTCGCCGTAACCTAGTGTTTTTATTCGTTTTACTCTTCATATAACATTATTTAATTTTACCTTTTCGTGTCAAGTGTAACTACTAGCTTTAGTTACTTGATATCTTAAATAAATTAATCGTTACTTATTTACAACTTACTTCTGTGTGTTACTTGTCCACGCGGTCACGAATTCCCACATTAGTTTGTATAATTCAAAGTAAAGACGTGGTTTTTATTATTAATAATAGTTGTTTATTGTACTGTGTGTATGAATAATACTAGAAAAAAATTGGTTGTCTGTAAAGTCGATTTACGGACGATAGTTTAACGTGACAACATCATAACAAAACATTAATGAAATGATTGCATACTTTTATGAATAAAATTAATTATTTTTATTGAATTATTAATATTTTGTATGAATACAAAGAAGGAGTGAAATGAAATCTACAATTTAATTGATAAATTTACTTTTATTTGCACTCATTAATTTAAATATGTTTATTACTTCAATGAACAGATTATTTTAACTATAACTTTTATACATGTTTGCTATTTAACTTCTTCCAATCTGTGTTATTCTGTTAAGGATAAGACGATGATAGGAAAGATTAAAAAAACATTAATATACAATTTTGAATTTTATTTGTGGTTCTTGAACCTTTGGTTTAACTATAATAATAATAATAATTTAACATAATTTGTTTAAAAATACACATGAACAAGTTTTCATAGAAATAAACTGTAATCAGATTAATGTTAAATAAATGGTTAATTGGACGAATTATTTTATTATTTATGTACACACAGTAAAATACAATAACAAAACTAAATGGAAACACAAAGTAGGCAAATGTAATTAAAATGCTGGAGGCGGGCAGCCCTATCGCATGTTTACGTACCGCGCGGCTGTAGGCATTTAATTCAAGGTTACGGCCCAGATACAATACTGTATGTCTTTATACTGTGTCCATACTTAGAGCTGCTACTGAGAATTACCCTAATGGAAAAGCCCAATAATGCTTTGCCCAACTCGGGAATTGAACCAACACGCCATGGCCATGCTCCAACAGTCGAGCTGAGACTAGATTAACGAGGAAGTCAACAAAATATTATCGTTCCTACCCTACTTTATTTTATTAAATTTTTTTTTCCTACCCTACTTGGATCATGTTATTTAGGTTTCAAGGGCTGACCGACAAAACAAAACCTAGCAATTTAGACAAAAGATTTCGTCTCCTAGAAATCAAAACCTGCCACCCTGAATTCAAAGGCCACCAACCTCAAGATACAGACTCATTTCCCAAAGCATCCCATTACGTTCTGAACTCATTACTGTTGCTCATAAATAACAATTTAGTTCTAGCTCTAACCTCACCCATTTATGCGGCATAAAACCAGGGCTAAGACTGAGCATGGAGAATTTAACGAGCCTCCATTTTGTTATGATATTTAGCTTTAGTGGAGTTGTGCTATTGGGCAATGTGTGGGGTATCTTGAGCATAAATACCTTTCAGTTACGCAAAATTCTAAAGTGTTTTTGTCAATATGTGTATTAAATTTATTTTGAGTGTAACGAAAAAGGTATTCTCAAAACCCAAAATACGCCTTTTCTCAAAGAAGTAATTTTTATTTGACGATAAAAGCGCTTTTGAATGTTGCGTGAATGTAACGGATTCATGCTTGTGACTGTACTTCCGAGATTTGAGATATTACGAAGTTTTTCGAAAAATGCTAAAGTTAGAAGAAGATATATATTTATGATTTTGTAAATGGCATGGTGACTAGTATCACATTTGCATACTACCTTTTACGCAGAGACAACATTGCATGCAACGTAAAGCGTTATTTATACAGGGTTATTGATAAAACATTAACAACCTCTTATGAGGTCATTGTACTCATCATTATGAACAACTTTTACAATGGGACCAAATCTGAAATCGCGAAAACAAACCCCTATTTGGTTTTTCAATGACACTTTAATATTAATTAGTCGTAGTGGATTTTACACCATTTCACTACCACTGCGCCGTAATAAAAAAAAAACTTATAGGTTATTCGAATTCACGTCGTATCCCGCCATTTTTCCATATTATACCCTTGAAACTACGTCATGCTCTTGAAGGTCTGAAGGTATCCTCATTGAGGAATTGCTTCTGGCAAATAATGCCACCTCTATTTTTCTGTGTAATGTTATGTACAGACGCCAGCACATCAAGCTACTACAATCTGTCAAATTTCTTTAATAGATTTTCAACTTTATCGCCAAAGTATAAGGTTCAAATGATTGGGAAAATTTGACAGTTTCGGGTAGGTGAACATGGTGGACAACCGACGTGGTTGTCCTGTTCCTTTAGAATTAAAAACTGTGGTCTCCCGTTCATGATTCCACGGACAATTATTATCATTAAAATAGATATCTTCGGATTCAATTTTATAGGCGAATGACTCAAGAACCGAGCCTAACACATGAAGTAAAATATAACGCTCACCAAGTCGACGAGGTTATCATACAATTTAGCCCGTATAGTTGTTATCTGGGCTGCTTTGAATTTGTTACAAGTTCACGTATATCTGGAGGTAGGGAGCTAGGAGGTTAAAGGGATGTGCTATGTGTGGGAATGCAGCTTTCAAAAACTGTAGTCTAATGTCAAACCTGAATATATTTCTGCTGACAAATTTTCTTTTCGTTCAAAATCAAAAGGTATTTATTCAAATTAGGCTGAGAATCAGGACTTTCCGAACGGTCAACTAAGTACCTACTGTTAAGTCTTAACCAATTTTAGACACCTAATTATCTATTGTGGGGGGGGGGGGGGTTGCAACAAAACAAAAGGTTTTTTTTTATCACTGAAGTACCTTGACAACTCTTTTGTGGGGTCAAGGACTGCAGTTAGTCTAGTCACTTGAAGTATCAGTTTATAAATCAGCTCTTTATTGTGTAAACTTCACAGACGTGATGAGTAGAAAACAAAAGAAAACAGATTTCCTCAAATTATACTTCTTCAAGTAACAGTACAACCAGCGGTCGTTGAACCCCAAAAAATAACATTGATTCCCATCACGTGTGCAGTTTTGCTAGCGAATTTATTTTCACCCTGTATATCCATCTATATAAATAAAACAAAGTCGGGTGAGTTACACCATGTATAACTCAAGAACGGCTAGAACAATTTTTATGATCTTTGATTTGTTGGATTTGTCTTCGACCCGAATAGCAGAATAACTATTAAAACATTGAAGATAATTTATTTTCTCATACATTCATCCTGGGGCAGTACGAAGTCCGCGGGGTCAGCTAGTTCTGTGATAAGAAGCATTTGCCTGAATTACAATCGGACAATAATATTATGATTCTTATACACAAAAGGAACATCCTCACATTCGCAACTCCTGCGCACGTATTAGCGATGCGCCTCGTCCGGCCCACGCTCGGAAAAGGGCACAGATGATCGTCGAACTCACGCCCCTCCGAACTGTGTCGATAATAACTCCGCGCTGCTTCCAATGTTATGCCCTAGTTTCGCTAAATATACGGCATTCTGTGTGAGGGAAATGGGAATAACAGATTATTGCAAGGGTTAGTGCTATGTGTAATAACAGCCGCAAGGTATCGATCAGGCTAAGTTACGCTTGGCACGGTTGGTCCGTAGATGACCATCTTTACATATCAAGACCCCTCCGTGTGTTGGTCCCGGCTTTCGTTATGATTCGTCAAAAGCCCAAAAGTCTGACAACCAGTCTTACCAAGGGGTATCGTATTACCCGGTAACTGAGTTGTGGAGGTCAAATAGGCATGTAAAATACTAACTATTACAGTACCCGGCGATAAATATTGCACATCTTTGGAAAGAGACAATCGGCTAATTTCGGCTTCGTAGAGCGTTATCTCTGTCGCACGAAATACAAACAGTCCGGTATCTATTAGGAGCTGTTAAAACAATTATGATTTGCTTCTTCTGATAATTATTTTTATTCGTTGTATAAAATCGATAGGATCGAATAGGTCGATGTGCAATATTTATCGCCGGGTACTGTACTGTATGCTGGTATTAAGCTGCAATCGGTTAGACTGGAAGCTGACTCCAACATAGTTGGGAAAAGGCTATCAGATGAGCCACATGATGAGAGATTAATGGTGGCCCAGTAGCATCGACTCCGACTTACGAGTTGTAGTTCGTGAGTTCGAATCCAGGCAAGCACTTTGTGTATTTCATTAAATCAATTTCTTTGTTTGAAAGAAACGGTGAAGGAAGCCATCGTGAGGAAACCGGCATGTCCTAGCTAGAATCAAAAATTCGAAGACATACATATATTTTTTTTAAATTATGACATTCACCAACCCGCACTAGGCCCGCGTGGTGGATTACGGCCCGCTTCCTCTCACCGAGAGGAGACCTGTGTCCCAGCAGTGGGAACATTATGATTAGCCTGAATATGCAGCATATTTAGTTTTTCTTTTAGAACACAGTAGAAGTTTTACTTACCCCATTGTTACTAAGATCATTTCTTCAGACCACTCTACCCACGAAAATCCAACCACATATACAAAGTAATTAACATTTAATTACGTCAAAACAATTCTCGAAGCTCAACGTATACTGGCGATGGTCCGAAGGCCGTACATTGTTGGTTCTACACCAGTCGCCTCTCACGGTCCCCTGACCTCTGGGTTCACGTGGGCAAATGAAATCAGATGCATCAATCATTTTACAATCACGTGCATATACATATTGTGTGCAGCATTATGTTGGTGCTCGGTGGTTTCATTTAGGTACTTATTATGTTACGATGGAGGTAAGTTGAGTTGGTGGAGTAATGAAGGCGGATTTTGTAGCACAGTCTAAGAATCGGTCTGGAACATGTATAAACATATACATATAGATTTTTTGCCAAGGGAACAAACAAGTTTTTTGAAGGCGAGAGTGTTTCAAAGTACGTCACTCGAGCTTAAAATAGTGTTGCTCCCGAGGTGGACACTCTACTTTTTATCACCCTCTATGAAAAAGTCAGTAAGTGCAACTTATGAATAATAATAAGTAGTACGTTTATTAATTTACATAGAATTACTTGAGGAAGACACTAATTTTTTATAAAACTAAGTAAAATCCTAATTTGAGTAAACAATTATTACGAACGAAGGCAGAAAGCTTTTCGTGCGTTTTTATTTTTTCACAAACTTTTTTTAATTCGGCTAGCGCGCGGTTTTCTTTATCATACAGCCTATTTCTTCCGTACTTGCTCATACAATGTTCGTGATTGATCTCTTTGGTGATTGGAACTTTTACTAACAATATTCACATTCTAAATTCAAATCATTTTTAGTTCCTAGGTATTAAACAGTTGTTTTATTCCCTGTTTACGAATAATACACTACTTCTTTTTGAATAGATGTGATAAAAATAACTTTTCGTGACTATTCTATCTATACAGGGTGGGTAAAAAATCGGTCATCAAACGAAACACGATAGTTGCGGTTATTTACAGTAAAAAATATCTCTCACTTGATATTCTTAAAAGTTATGACAATTTGAGTGTTTTTTTAAGAAAATACCAAAATTTGTAATAAATAGGCAATTACAGTAAAATGAGTACCCTCGTTTTAATCGTCATTAAATATACAAGTTTTTAATACTGGGTATTTTTTTTGTAATAAGTAATAACCCTACATATTTTTACAGTAAGGTTCTAAAGTTACAAATAATTTTTCATGAGACTTAAAAGATATTGAATAAAGTGCCAATGCTCATAAATCATTGTACCCACTGTCATAAAAGCACGTTTGTAGTGATGATACATTTTTTTTACTGCAAATAACCCCAACTATCGCCCTGTTTCGTTTGTTCAACAATTTTTTACCCATCCTGTATACATACAAATAAAAGTCACTTTTTGTGTCTGTCTGTGTGACCGCGTCGTTCTTCAAAACTACGCGACGGATTTTATTCTGTTTTTACCATACTTTCGAGAATTTATTCCGGACAGTTTTCGCGTGTAATACATTAATATCAAACTTATGTAAGAAGTAATCTTGATGTTATGTGAAGTCGTAAAAACCGTGCGAAGCAGAGACAAGTCGCTAGCATTTAGAATAATGCTATCAAGAAGCGCTGTTTGAAAAGTTTGTATGTACAGACGCCAGCACATTAAGCTACCCGAAAATGTAAAATTTTCTCAATCAACTTTTAACCTTATGCTTTCGCGATAAAGTTGAAAATCTATTAACGAAATTTGATAGATTGTAGTAGCTTGATGTGCTGGCGTCTGTACTTAAAATGCGAGAGAGATAATTAACTCATTACAGGCACATCGAAGGTGATTAATTTGATAACAGAATTTCAATAATGGTCCGGGTAAAAAGAAAACATAATAATTTTGGACCAGTAGGTAGGTATTTCAAATATTTCATCATAAAATTTTTTTTGCTGCACAACATCTAAATAGAAACATCACGTAATACACAAAACAACCGAAAAATTAACCCAACAGAATCAAAAAACACTTTAGCAACTGAAAATTGTCCAAATTACATATCAATTTCAGCGACAAACGACATTCGTACATTAGTATCTCGTGCGACAAAATTAACGCATTTGCGACACGAGACTGCGATTGAAGGTCGCTCGAACCTTGTGGCGTCGCAAACGGATATTGCGACTGGGCAAAAAGTTGTGACTTGCATTATATATGAAATTGGGGTCAGTAAGGTCATGTAATTTGTTGTGGTTCGCTTACCACTAGGAGGTTGGATGCTAGTTGGTCATTTACATAATATGGATGGATGGTGCTATTTTATAAATGAGTGCTAGGTAAATACATATAAACTGGTACAATAATCGTTCTCTGACAGTAAGTAGATTTCTTTTACTTCAAAATTGACTAACACATTCAATCAACCGTCAGTTATCTCTGCCATAAGAAGTCACTGCAGAATAATATTCCTCCGCCATGAATCTCCAATAACTTTTAATTCTATTGAGGACCAAAATGTTCTGTTTTCTGTTCGTTATGGTTTATGACATACGGTACCGACACGTGGACACTGATAGTTTGGTTGATCCACAAATTTAAGGTCGCCCAGCGCGTTACGGAGCTGGCTATGCTCGGAGTTTCTTTGAAGAATAAAATCGAAAATGAAATTATCCGGAAAAGAACCGGAGCTACCGAGATTGCAGAGTTAGCAGACTGAAGCGGCAGTCTGCTGGCCATGTTTATCGAAGGAGTGAAGACCTCGTGTCAGCAAGCGTAGCGTGGGACGCCCAGCTATATGTACTGATGACCTTAAGAATGTGTCTGGAACAGACTGGATGCAAATGGCGGAGGCCAGGGTGTTGTGGCAAAGCCTGGGAGAGGCCGCTGTCCAGCAGTGGATAGACGTCTTAGTTAATACAAAGACGTCCATTTTGTTTGTTTGTTTGTGGAAAGGCATCTCGCAGTTCAACCTATGAGGTTGTCGTCTGCTTAACCGGACTTGCCTGTGGATGCCTCAATAAATTAAGGCCTCCAGCCAGGTCTTAAACAAAACTTAAAAACTAAGCGACTACACGCTAAGGGCACCCCCTGTGGGGTTCGGACCTCGGCTTAGGGCGTCGCTGGAAGAGGACAGCAAGGGACAGGCTGGATCGAAATTATTTAGGGATGAATTTAGAACTACAGGGTCAGCGGCGCGGGCTGGCTCGAGCAAGGGTCGTCGGGGCGGCTAAGACGTCCATATTATGCCGCGAAATGTTATAATTATCTGCTATTATACGTTTTCTGATATGTTGAAATAACAACATACAAATACTGTTGTTCTTATAAAATCGTTTCCTTTTTCCCAGGATGTTTATTTTGCACAAAAACAGAAAATTATTGTACGATCTTAATAATTATTTTTTCAACGCAGTCAGTCCTGAAAGGTCATTTGAAATACATTCAACCTCA
The DNA here is from genome assembly GCA_963855955.1 of Luperina nickerlii. Lineage (NCBI taxonomy): Eukaryota > Metazoa > Arthropoda > Insecta > Lepidoptera > Noctuidae > Luperina > Luperina nickerlii. The sequence continues at coordinate 20,986,311 of OY979675.1, read as the reverse complement.
GTACTGCACAATTATCCAAACCTCAACATTAGCAGAAACACGTTAAATTCATTACAGAAATAACACAATCTTCATTATCCTGTGTTATAAATCGCTACATTATTGTTAATAAACATACAAGGCTGGCTTTAAGTATACCATTATGTCACTGAATAGGTTAATGCAGAAGCTTAACAGCTTATGTTCAAGCAATCACAAAATAAGGAAGATTTGTTCTAGAAATATGAAAAAAAAATCAAACCACGACTTATTTTATTTCCAAACAGGCTAACAACCGGACATTAGAAGATGACCAGCATTGTCAGGAGACCATCCTTTGGGTAACTCCCACAGTCTTATTGTCTTATTAATGGGAATTCAAAAATGACACACGAAACTTATAAACTGAAACACAACTGCTGAAATAAATAATTATCAGCTGTTGCCCGCGACTTCGTACGAGATCGAAAATGAATAGAAGCCTATGTCCTTCAGGTTATGGTCTACCCATGTGCCTAATTTCATCCAAATCCGTTCAGTCATTTTAGCATAAAAGCGTAAAAAACAAACAAACTTACTTTCGCGTTTATAATAAATATTATTAAGGATTAGGATAATGATAGTTATGATGGTCATTAGATAGGTACGTGACCCAAAGACATCTTTTAAAAAGAGTTTCATTTTTTAGACGAAAGGTTTGTTTTTCTGCTTCAAAGAATAATCCTTCTTTACCAACCTCTTTTATGATCACCAGCCATCATTACAACAGATCATGGCCAAATAACGTCGCCAGATCGTAAAATAATAACGCAACGGTGTTAAAATTGTTGATCTACCCGCAAAAGTGATTGACGCTTGAGATCATGATAGGTAGCCAATGTCAATCAAATGGCCGCGGCGACCACATGTCTGGTGCAAAGAGGAACGTACCTTTAAACAAATGAAATAAAAAAACAAATAATGTCGGTCTAGTAATTTTTGTAATTAATTAATTAGTTTAGTTTTTGTGGTGCCTTCTTTGGGATGGGTAATTGATGGTAAATATCAGAGTGGTTGGGATTTTTTGTTAAATTTTATCATTAAATATTATTTGGAACATTATGATAATACGGAGATTAGGAGCGTCATCTTATCTACTTCAACAAGTATTACCTACATATCGATAACAGAAAAAGCTCAAGTTCTGACCAATTCATCGAGAAATTGTTACTATTTCAATGTATTTTTTGTGCATTTTGGGATGTATTTTTTAGATTCGGAGTAGTTTTTTCATTTCTTCCAACAGTTTATTTCCCAAGCTTTGTACTTAGAATTATTGGAAAGAAAAGAAAGTTCAGGTCAGTTCAGTTCGTTGGTTGTTTGTTGTTTTGATTGCTTTGTTCGTTGTCGATTGATTATTTCTTTCTTTCTTTCAAAAGCAAGTTGAAAAAATAAAGAATCAAGTCCAGATTTGCTGCACGGCCAAACGATGGTCACCACAGTGTACGACGCCGCTAATGTTGGAGCATTAAGATTAAGGACTTACCTAGTTGCTTTACCGGAGATCGTGTTTTTTATACCACTATTATAATTTCAATGGCTGCCATTGCAGATGTTGTTTTCGACGAGGTAGATACGGCATTACAACATACTTCAGGATTTTTTTAAACCCCCAGCACAAGTCGATATGGTATGTAATGAATTTATTCAGAACTACCACTGCCCCGTGGTTTTACCCTCATAAGTGTTGATCCCGTGGAAATATCGGGATAAAAACTATCCTATGTCCTTCCCCGGGATGCAATCTACCGCTCTGCTAAATTTTATCGAAATCCGTTCAGTGGCTTAGGCGTGAAAAGGTAACATACAGACAGAGAGACAGAGTTATTTTCGAATTTATAATATTAGTATGGAAGTGTAATTTAAAATAGGTACCTAAAATGTACGTGAATTACAACACAATACCTAATAAATTCATTATAATAACAAAATGATATCATAACCTAACTAAAACTATACACAAAGTAAAATATACCGTTGAAATTCATCGGCATCGCTGTCGCCTGGTAATGTATGTACCCAAGAGACTGGCGGCATTACCACGTAGTATGGCAATGCCTAACCTGTGGCCAACTCTCGCCTCACCGGAAGTGTTGCGGTTTTTGCCTGTCACTTCAGCGGACATCGCAGCACTTAGTCGGGGTGCATTTTTAACAACATGCTGATTGAGCTAATAATTGGCAGTAATTGACTTATAGCAGTAACCTCAGGTCGAACGTAGGCAGGTATCGATTGATCGACCAATTTAGGGCTTAAATAGAATCGTCATCTTAGCTTATCGATGGCAAATAGTTCAAACTTCTTTGGACCAAAATTCAGCTGCGCGAACTCCGCTCACTGACGATAAATTTTACAACACATGAAACAATCTGACCGAAAGACTGACAACCAGTCTTATCAAGGGGTATCGTATTACCCAATAATTGGGCTGTGGAGGTCGGATAGGCAGTTCCTCCATGTAAAATACTGGTATTCAGCTGCATCCGGTTAGACTGGAAGCCGACCGCAACATAGATGGGGAAAGGCAAGACAGATGATGATGAAACAATCTATTAGCATCTTGCACCGCATGCCCTATCACTAGCACACGTGAGGACGTAATGGCTGCATCAGCGAATGGTATCCGCGTTGATGAATTTGGAAAGAACTATTTTTTCTATTTTTGCCATCGACACGCTAAGAGGAAGAAGAATGTAGCAATATCATTCAAACTATTTCAGTTTGTGATTATAATAGTGTGTTACACAATGAAGGCGCAGATACGTAAATCGACTTTATTTAATTTAAAATTCGTATAGATTTATTTATTCGTTTTATGTTTTCTAATAATGGTTAAAATGTGATGAAATAATTGAAAATTTTTATTATTATTTTATAGGTTACCAGGAAGTGCCGTATCAAATCTACAGCAACAAACACTTAGCTCATCGCAGTGTACGGTATCATTACATCGCGAACTCTACGATCGGTCACCTTGACTTTTCCCGATCGGTATAAAATAATTTGACATAATACAACGTCAGTCATTAGGCACGCCGCCATTACTGATGCGCTTGCTACTAATGTAGGCTTTAATTTACGTACATTTTTGTTTTGGAATTAATTTTTTTAGAGGGTTAAGGACATTTCCGTGTCTTGCGGTTATAGACTACTTCCTCGATATCTTCATTATCTTTTGAATTAAAATAATTGATTTCATTATCTCGCAGCTAAATAAGCCGCACTGGATGATTTAAGGGTAAGCTACGCTTACCGGGGTCGATTCGTGGATGGGTAACCATCTATTATGTATCGAGTCTCAGCTGTTATTAGTAGATCTTTGACAGTCTTTACGGGTCGTCAAAGGCCCGAAAGTCTGACAACCAGTCTTACCCCAAGGGGTATCGTATTACCCGGTAACTGGGATGTGGACGATAGGGAGTCGCTCCACGTAAAATACTGCTATTTAGCTGCATCCGGTTAGACTGGATGCCGACCCCTACGTAAGGATATGGGAAAAGGCTAGGCAGATTCAATTGCTTTCATGATTTATTTGTTGCTACTTTACAAAATTAATTTCCAATTAATAAGAACTAAATAATAATAGTTGTTGGAGCAATTAAAACTAAATAACACTATATCATAGATTTCCGGAAAGTAAGGTCTGATTGCATAACTCAACATAAGCTAGTGATGATTTTGTCCAAGGTTCTATTACGTAGCAGTTTTACTACGATTTACGACAAAAGACGAGAGCTATATCTGGGGATATTGCTCCGGCGACTAGGATCTTCCAGAGCTGTAATCCCGACTATACATTATGTCACCCCTTTTTAAATTGCTACATTTATATCTGTTATTTACTTTGTACATATAAAGAGTATTCTATTGCATTCTGCCAGATATTGACGAAAACCCACTAGAGACCGGTCAGGGGTCCGTTTGTTAGGACAGCAGAGTGATCCGATCTCTTGTTAGAGGCTTACAGTTAGCAGTGATTATTTTATTGGAAGGTTGTGCTGAGGTGTTTCTATAGTACACCCCCTACATTTTGCCACTTTTGTTCAAGTCCCTTGGGGCCGAGCCTTTTGCTATCAATCGGACACAAAACAAATAATGGGCTACTACTGAGACATTCCAGATGGAAAACCCAACAACACTGCACGACCCGGGAACCGAACCCAGGGCCTCATACTCAGCTGTAGTCCTTGCAACCACTAGACCAACGAGGGCATAATGTGATGACTATCAAAATATTCGTGATAAATAGTAAATAAACAGTATAATTGCAATAGTTTTCTTGTGGCTAAGTTATGACAGCCACATGGGTCGATCGATCAGGTTAAGCTACGCTTGCCGCGGTTGGTCCGAAAATGGGTGACCATCTTTACATACCAAGATCTTTCTGTGTCTTGGAAAGCCGTTGGTCCCGGCTGTCATTCGTGGATCTTTGACAGTCGTTACGGGTCGTCAGAAGCCCGAAAGTCTGATAACCAGTCTTACCCCAAGGGGTATCGTATTACCCGGTAACTGGGATGTGGAGGTCAGATAGGCAGTCGCTCTATGTAAAATACTGGTATTCACCTTCATCCGGTTAGACTGAAAGTTGATCCCAACATAGTTGGGAAAAGGCTAGGCAGATGATGATGATGAATCTTAGTTTGGTTTTTGTGACCAATTGATTCTGTCATGATGGTGTAAAATACTCCTTGATTATTTTCTTTCCATAGTCTTTTCTATCAGGATTCTCAGAAATATGGGAGTCCAAGGACTGTTTATTGAAATATGGGTGACAAGGAAGGAGGTGTTTGTGGATGTTTTGTACTTGCTAAGTACAGACGCCAGCACATCAAGCTACCCGAAACTGACATATTTTTCCAATCAACTTTGAACCTTATGCTTTTGCGATAAAGCTGAAAAAGTATTGAAGAAATTTGACCGATTGTAGTAACTTTACGTGCTGGCGTCTGTACAAAACATCCACAAAAGTATTTTAGTACCTAGTTAAAGAAGCAACTCGGAGTCTGGATTTGCGCAGGGTTGGTGGCAATGGGCTTCGCCCCCTATTTCGTGGGACTTAAATATATCTGGCGAACTATGGGTGATGTAGGTCATGGGCTCAAACCCAGGCAGGCATTTTACTTTGAGTAAACAATTTAATCTCCGCTGGTCTCAAAACGGTGGAAGAAAACATCGTGAGGATACCGGCATGTCCTAGAACCGAAAGCTTGAAGACATGTGACTCTACCAACCCGCACTGGGCCCGCGAGCGAGCTATGCTCGGAGTCTCTTTGAAGGATAAAATCAGGAATGAAATTATCCGGAAAAGAACTGGAGTTAAGCAAAGGAGGCGGAGGAGGAGGAGCTTGCAGAGTAAGCAAACTGAAATGGCAGTGGGCTGGCCATTTCTGTCGAAGGACCGAGTCCTGGAGTGGAGACCGCGTATCGGCAAGCGTTGTGTCGGACGCCCCCCAGCTAGATGGACGGATGACCTCAAGAAGGTGGCTAGGGTGGACTGGATGCGGAAGGCGGAGGACAGGGTGCTGTGTCGCAGTCTGGTAGAGGCCTATGTCCTGCAGTGGACTGCGATAGGCCCAGTTGACTGGGCCCGCGTGGTAAATTGTGGCCCACTCACTCTCAAAGAGAATAGGCTTGCGTCCCAGCAGTGGGATAATTATAGGCAGATTATGGGTGTACTATAGGTGCATCTCTGCCTTAGGTACTCTTAAGGGAATGCAGGCGTAAAGTTAAGTCATCTTAAAAAAAATTAACGAGTTTATTGCCCCGAGCGCTAGGTAGCAACCAATCGTACCATGAACTACCGTTTAGCGAAGTGACACGCATTTAGCGTGATAACTGGCTATTAACAATTATTATTATACCTACACGACAAGATTACCGTGAAGAGATTTGCTTGCTTCTACATACATTATCCTTTACAGCAAGAAGCGTGACTAAAGGTTTCCTATTCATATTTTTGGCAACTGAAAATGTAATCTTGTTATTGCAGATAGCAAGCGTGCAGTTAAATAACTGTTTCTTCTATAATCTTTGTCATAAAAAGCTATTTTTAACTACAGTGCGCCCGACGCCGAAGAGAGAATGCGGTCTTAACAGCTGTCAGTTTCATACAAACGAATACGTGTTTCCAGCATCGATCATCACATCATCATCACATCATCCTATTTTTTGGAGACACATCAGCCGCAGTAGCGAGATGTCTCACGTGTCAGAAAGATTTAATGTTTTAATTTAGTGGATTTTAGTACGTGAAAATGGCAAAATTGTGGTGTTTGTTCCACAGAAGCCATTAATCAAGAGTTGAAGTTGAAGTGTTTTGCGAATTTGGTCTTTAGCTACAAGAATTATCGCTTTGACAGCTGTCAGGAACGCATTCTATAGATGGCCGGACTGTAGACTCAAAATCTGTAATCTTTTTAATTTGTCTACCTCTTTGGTCTATGGTTGCAAGCGCTACTACTGACCATGAGGTCCTGGGTTCGATTCCCGGGTCTGCCAGTGTTACTGGATTTTCCTCATATGCTGTCCTTCAAGATACAGGATTTTCCTAGTTAGAAGGGCAGGGGTTTCTTACTAGCAGAACGGACTCTAGATTTTTGGCCGTTTGTTGTTCCGGTAGAAGTGGAGGTGCTTGGGGGAGGCCTATGTCCAGCAGTGGACATATTTCGGCTGAAATTATGATGATGATGATGATGTTGTTTTTGAACAATTTGTTTCATCAGTACTTTGGCTAAAGAAGATAAGTAGTGACGTGTAAAGACTACTAGTTTACACAATAGCCATTCCTGGGCACACCCTTTTTCATAACAAGATAATATTTTATTACTGTTGCTTCTAACAATGATTTTATTAAGACATTAACATTTATGTGTGAAATTGCGAATATCTTTCTAAAATGATGATAAAATTTTACTATTGTATTAAAAAGTTAATGACACCTCTCATTATGGACATACTAGTATCTCACCTCGGCGTGCCGTGCTGTTGGCAATAAAGGGTTAAAAGCATAATTGCTCACACTTATACGATGATTGTCCGTGTCGGATTTGAATCAATTTGTCACCGTAGGGCGACCGTTTTAACTTTGTGAAAGTTTTTTGTTGTGAATTATATGTTGTTCCATACTTTTTGATTAACTGTACTTTACTGTCAATTGTATTTATTTAATTGGTGATAATTTTCGGGCGAGATCAGTTTTCGAATCAGTCTTAAAGAATCATCGTTCGGATTTAATAGTTCACACGATGTGAATGACCTCTGAACGCTGGAGAAAGCAAAAATCTAAATGTTGTCAGTTATAACTAGTGACTACATTTCTCATATCATATCGATTCTAAAAATGGATAGCTAATTAAATGGATGATTCTTGAATATACTTTCATTACGTGCAAGATGATAGCGCTTTACAAATAATACGTTGGTATCAGGTCGAACTAGGGCTGGCAAGTTTGTAATGTGGTATATGTCTATATATGAGAGCAGCGGTAGCCAAGTGGTAACGACAGTGACTTACGGGTCGTAGGTCGTAGGGTCGAACCCAGATAGGCACTTTACTTTGTGTAAATTATTTCATCACCACTGCTCTCAAAACGCTGAAGGAAAACATCGTGAGGAAACCAGCATATCTTAGAACCAAAAATCCGAACACATGTTACATCCACCAATTCGCACTGGGTTCGCCTGTGTACCATTATAGGCTGACTAGCTTCTGCCCGTGACTTCGTCTGCGTGAAATTTCACCCTCTCCCCATTCACCATCTTAGGGGTGAAATTTTGAAAAACCGTTTCTTAGTGGATACTTACTCTTCACATAGAACACACCCTCCGAATATCATGTCTCTAGGACCAGCGGTTTAGGCTGTGCGTTGTTATATCAGTCAGGACTAATTTTATATATATATATATAGATTATGCTACTTCTATATCATCATAAACATCACGCCATTTTCCCTGAAAGGTTGGGCAGAGGTGGACCTATAGTAGTAACACCCAGATTTCGCCAGTTATGTTTCAAATTTCTTGTAACAGGGAGCGAGTCTATTGCCATCGATCAGGCTCAGACTCCGCGCTGCAAGAGAGAAATTCCAGATAGAAAAACCTATCTACACTTTGCCTGACACTGACCCGTGAATTGAACCCAGGACCTCATGCTCAACAATAGCGCTTTCGACCACTAGACCCAAGACGCAGTCTTCTATATTAAGAAGTTTAATATAGAAGAGTAGTAATCAAAGTTATAGTTTGGTGAACACAGACCCCCCAGCCCTGAGACCTTGAGAGCTCTGAGGCACGTAGGGAGTTGGAATATTGAGTTATTATTCCGACTAGACAAAGAAAATATCAAATATCAATGCATGCTGCTTTATTTTTGTGAATAATTAAAAGCTGCGGAAAATGATAATCTACTTACATATATTACGGTAATTGAATTATTAGTCATTTAAGGATTTTCTACATGCAAAAACATAAAAAATAAAAATTTTGCAACAGTTTTGCAAGCACTTCTCCAACAGTTTCCACATACATAAAATAATACTGTAGTATAAAAGTAGGTACTAATTTAATGAACAAAAATAAACTGATCAGTGCCAACCCTACACCAAAAAAAAGTAAAAAAATAAGCCATAAAGCACACGTTAACGCCGCGCCGATCATTCGAATGATTAATATATTTAGAGTTAGTAGTGAAAAGTGCTCATTAATGCCCAAGCTTCATGCTCGGTGGTAAAGTTCAAATATTCAAGCCTTTTACTTTCGGCAGGTGAGCAGGTTACTTAGTATCTACTTTGTGTGATGATATCTTTATTTGATGGAATTACTTTCGTTGATTTGCTTAAATTAGATTAGGTCCAGCTATAATTTTTAGGACACATGGTGCATCTTCAAAGAAATATACAGAATTATCTATGATATTGCTAGTATTCAAGTTTATGTATTGTTAATTAAAATTTAGAATATTAATATTTATCTACCAACATCAATGTTATTTTAATTCAAAACGAATTCCACACGCGTTCTAATTTTTCATAATAATCATAAACATCTTCACCTGTTCACGGCTTAAAATAATCATAATTAATAATTAAAATCGCAATTAAAATTAAAATAATTATGAAAGAACCAATAATATTTAACACTAAAACTAAATATAATCTTGTCTCACACATTTAATAACTATAATTAATTCTCTAATTACGTATCAAATTGATATTATAGTCATTTCTATGCAAATTATCTCTCAAACTAGATCGGTACCTGGTAGTAACCATAACTTGTATATTTTGAATGGTGACATTTGTTTGGGGGGTGCGCACATAAAATGTTCTAAATTGTTGCAGTTTAGATAAAGTCTGCATTAGTGTGGCGGGTTGGTGGTCGCCCACGTGGTGGTATGGCTTTATTGGGAGCGGGGAGCGATTTCTAAATCAATGTGACATAGAACCATGCAGCCAATGGATTTGAATCAATTGTAGCGTAAGTGGCAATCACGTATTTTACATAATATATATATTTTTTTTTTATAATCATTTAATCTGCAATCAGCCCAGTAGCTTTATTCAGATGGGATGTTGTTTCTTCGACTTTAAGAAAGTGCACATCCTGTGATGTGTCATCTCTTTCTGTTTTTCAATGAGTTTCATATGGAAGCTAATCGCATTCTTTTCAGCCGATATAGGCAGTTGTTGGTGTTTATGAGCTGTGTAGCCAGATGGTTGCTGTGTCGCTCAAGGCGTTGTTTGTAGGTTACAGAGGAACTCTCTATTTCCTCCCTGACTGTAGGAATTTCCAGGTAATCATGCACTTCCGTGTTCCGCGTGAACCATGGCGCATTGGTGAGGATCTTTAACACTTTGTTCTGGTAACGCTGGAGAATTTGAACATTTGAGTGGCTCGCTGATCCCCAGAGTTGTATACCATACATAATATATTATGTGAATTAAAACTTTGGATGAAAGCAAAATTGTTCAATTATTGTAAAATCATTCAGCATAGTGAATTTCTTTCTGTAGGAAAATCTTTTTATGAAAATGACGTTATTTGAAGGAAATGTTAATTATACCTACCTTTTGTGGTATTATTGCACTTCAACCAATTATAGTATCCCGTAAAAAACGTACATCTTACAAAAAAAAACAGCTTCTTTCCATTTAACAGCACAACTAATATGACTGTTTTACTAAACAAACAATGAAAAACATGACGCCGTCAGTGGCACCACGCCTGAAAATTAATAAATCGTCATTAAATTCTAGAGAATCAATTTAAACTAAATCAATCTAGGAAACTGATTCAATGAACTTCCAATGTCCATTTGAGAGCTGTTAGCTAGATTAAAAATGTGTCATCCAACCATTTAAGTAAGAGCCAGCTAGTTTAATGGTCCATATAAAATCACGATTATTTTTAAGGCTATAATAATAATAGTAACAATAATTTAAGAAAGAAAGGAAATCAATTCATCAGACCTAGATTAAATGATTTTAAAAAACTGGTTTATAATTGTATCTTTAAGAAAACAATGAATATTATTGGATTCCGAAAAACGAAGAGTTTTGCTTACCCTATTTTTCCCAAAGATTTAAATCGTTTGATTTTCCGTCGCCGCACTTAGGTCACGTGAAAAGTGTCAATACTGAGAAGAGTGAGCTCACGCATCCCGTACCAAGCGTTTCCAAGTCAAGTCAGTACGTCACTGTGTCAACGGAACAGAAACACGATTCTCTTTAGACACGGTAGGACGAATCTAACGATTTAAATCTTTGCTACTTCCAGCTTTTATTTCAATTTATTTGGCATGGGAGCAGTATGTTGTGATCTTCCATACAATTTCTATTAACTGTCATCTCAGAGTTCAATTCCTTCCTCTAGCCATTCGTCATCATTTTTGTATCTTTCACACAATTCATTCATCTTTTTTCGATCTGACTGACACCTGAAAAATAACATCGATATTTGTATCTTTTTACACATAATTTTTCTGAAATAAAAACTTCAAAAACAGATCTCATCATATTATTTTGAGACGAACTCGACCAATTTTTTCTCCTTCATAATTCTCCACTTTTTTATCCAACTTCAGTACCTACTTATTGCTATAAAAACCTAATCAACTTCACAATTGATGTATTAGATGTGTACATAATGATTTTGTAAACTTTATTATTAGTTAAATGATTTTAATCATGAGGAAAATTACGGGTTGATCCGCAAGATTAGTGTTTTTTTGGATGTATTGCGGTGATCTTTTTATTTGAGACGCAATTGTGTTGTTGCGTTTTATCGACAATTTCAATTCAATAGACAGGTTCAAAATACAGTTAAATATGTAAAAAAGTTACATAACAAGACTTTTGTATACATTTTTAATAACATAAAAACTCATCACTGATGAGACTTATGAGGGTTGTGAAGGTCAGATAGGCAGTCGCTTCATGTAAAATACTGGTATTCAACTGCATTCGGTTAGACTGGAAGCTAACCTCAACACAGTTCAGAAAAGGCTGGGCAGATGATGATGATGTTTTGCATGTTTTCTCTTCGTATTTTCAAAACCAAACACTCACAACTTCAGTCTTTGCGACTTAAAGGTCGGAGTAGCTGCGAATATTCGCAGAAAGCGATAAGGCCGTCCATTGTTTGTTTTGTCACGTATTCCACATTGGGCACCCGCTTAAATGGCACCTGAGTGAATGTGCCGCTGTGTGTCAGGTGCCATTTAAGCGGGTGCCCAATGTGGAATACGTCTGTTTTGTATTAATAATCGTATCTTTTTTCTGGTGTACAGTAAAGTATATAAATATGTAAATAAATACTCAGATTGGTCTATTGATCACTGACACACTCTACATTTAACGTTGAAAAAGTTCACGAGTTTCTGTTCACAAGTTAAGTAAATCAGCACGTTTACACTAAGTACCCGATCGTGATGGAAACTGTCAATGTCTTCCTCTGAATATACATGACCTTCAATGTAATTTAAATTACTATTCTGGAATTTCACTTCTTGAGAAAAAATACTTGCGAAATTATTCGTCTGATGTACCTACTACTAGTTCCTATGTCATTGGGTGGACGCCAGCTGTTAATGTCGTCATTGTCGGCATTGGCGACAATAAAACTAATTAATTATACCTACATTATGCAGACCAATGCTGATGTTTTAGTAAAGCAGTCATGACATAGCGTGCTTCAATTCTTAATTGTTATTCAGCGTAATTTTTAATTTTTTGGTATACGTTATTGCCTACCAACTCCTACTTGTACTTAGCTATTTTTATTGGTAAGCGCAATAGTACCAATTTCCAAATATGTAGGTAAGTAACCCATGGCCTCTAAGGCCGTGTCCTAACCGAAAGCGACAGTCGCGCGAGTACACGATATCGAATACATGAACATGATATACCCGCGCGACCAATCTTGTCATATAATGTACGTCATTATTCCGGTAACCCTTGCGATATCACGTATTCAGGCGACTGTCACTTTCGGTTAGGATGCAGGGTTAAACCAATTGCCAATATTGAATTTTTAACTCACAAAAAGTCAGTCAAGAAAAAAGTCCGGCCTAATATAATGGTACCTATACAATAAAAAATAAACTAACCACACCAGCCTTCTCGTAATCTACTTCTATTTAAAGTTTGTCATTCACAATGACCGATGGTACACATGTCGAGCCATTGTTTTACTCGTTCATCGTCCACCGATCTACTTAACCGGCACACGTCGGTCTGATGATAAAACGGTAATGTGGACCACCCAAACGCAATGCGTATATCGGTTGTTCGGACTTTACTGGTAGCTTAGCGTGGATTTTTAGAGCCTACTGCATATTTTATTTGTCCACTTGTTGATTTCTTCTTGATATATAATAATTTTATGATAGGCAAGTATTTTAGTTTTTGTATACCTATCGCTTTCTGCGTATTTATGAGAATGCTTTTTTATAATAGTAAATGATTCAGAAATTAATTGACAATGAACTTTACCATCCTATTGGGCTTTGCCATAGCCCGATAAAAGCATTACATTGCTTGTGGGCTTCGCCGCAGACGGTTGAACGACTGAAGATTGTCCATCGAGTTTCTTGTCTGTTCTTCACCATAGAAATCTACTACGCTTTGGAATCGGTAACTAGCTTCATTTTTCTGACTGACAGACTCCTTGACAATTCAAAAGTGCCTGTAAAGGATTTAATTGACATAAATGCTTTGATTTAAAAAAGTGATAAGGAATTCTTTTTTTCTTTTTTTTATAACAAAATGAAAAATACTATTCCCTAAATAGGTGATAGTGATAATATTATATCTTGTGACAGTCACACCAATCAGGAGGCATTACAATTTACAATAGTTAAAAAAAAATCACCATGACTCAATATTCATAATCGTTAGTATTTATTTAAAAATAAATCTCTAATTAAATTCAAACCCGATTTTGAATGTTTAATTCCTTCGTATCCACACTAATCCCTCCAGCTCCCATGTATATCATTGTAATTGGATTAAACGATTCTTTTTCTGTCATTGTTTCCTGTCGGCCATTGTTCTTGTTTGTACGTCTGTCTGCCCATTGCTACGGAACTCGTGTGCTAATAAGCTAATGTGGATCAATTATTCATGGAGATTGTGATGCTGTAAAAAAATGTAAGGCGTAATGGACAGATTATGTTTGAACTGTGTTTGGGTGAGAGGAAAGTATTGTAGCCGTGTCGTGATGTATGGGATACGTAACGCTGTCATGAGTTTGTCAGATGTGGATTAATTCTTGGTTGAAATGGTGATGGGGATAATGGTACGCATTTATTTCGTTTTAGGCTTGTTTATTGTATGACTAGCAAGTTGATCTGATATTCTATATTCGATTTAAGGACTTTTCGGTCTGTTTCAGTTAATTTAATAAGTTTTTTGCTCTTAAGTGTCTCCTAGTTGGTGATAGGCATCACGTGTATTGGTGGTTATTAATCTGGAGACTTTTGTCACCAATTTTAAAAAGCGAATTGCCCACTGTAGACGCTAGCGTCGCCTGGTGTCAAATACCTGATTGTCCTGCTATTATATAGACAGATTTATCTCTAGATTTATATCTGTTATTATATATAAATATAGATCTATCTGTTTTTATTATGTACACCATACACAAATCATACACCAGATATAAATCTGTGCCTCGGAAAGCATGTTGAGCCGTTGATCGCGGTTGTCATTCGCGGTTCTTTGGCAGTCGTTACAGGCGGTCAATTCTGTAAAAATCTCACCGTGAAAAGTTAGGCGAGGTGAGTTTGTTTTTGCTAGGAATTGACACTATTGACAGCTCAGTCCACGCTCACTTCACCTAAGTTTTTCACGGTGCGATAGTTACAGAATCGCAATGCTGGTCATCAGTAGCCCGAAAGTCTGATAACCAGTCTTATCAAGGTGTATCGTATTACCCAACTGGATTCTGGAGGTCAGATAGGCAGTCGCTTCACATAACATGCTAGTATTCAGCTGCATCCTGTGAGACTGGAAGCCGACCCCAACATAGTTGGGAAAAGGCTAGTCAGATTGATTGCAGATCGATTAATTAAAAATATAAACTTTAAATTTTATTTTTATGTGACACAGTTGGCGGTCCTATCGTTAAAATCGATCTTACCACTTTGAATATAAGCCCTTAGTTATCATTATCCGTCTTCCTCTTTACCTATTTCCAAAATCTTTCATTTTTCACTACATCGTTATTAAATTCCCGGTTCTCACGACCAGCCATTACCCAAATAACCGTACCTCATAAATTCATCTACTTACAACCTAATCACGCAACATTGCCCAATCAGAACTAACTTGCACCTACCGTCCAATTTTTACCCAATATACAATTTGTGCACATTATAAGAGCAGGGTTGGCCCACTGGGTATAAATTTTGCGAAATTGGAGCCGGGATCACGTCATAAATTCTGAAATTAAAGTTTTCGGGCGTCGACGGTGATTGTATGAATTAAGAGCTTTCTTTATGGTTAAGTTGGCACTTTATACTCTCATTATTATGGTGATCTGTAATTTTGGTGCCGCTGGGTTTCGTTCCCTTGCTTGACCTAGTTGAGATAAAATCTCTCTTTTTTTTCATATACGTTGTGTTTTTTTTAAGTGTTGCTGTCACCGAAATTATAATTTGTGTGGTTTGAGGGCTTTGTTTGCTTTCAAAGAAACATCATCAACTTATAAGCACGTTACTCATTTAGGTTCTCTTGGTAAACCTCTTAGATCTTATTTCAAGTAAAAAAGACTAAGGTGGGTGTACCATGGAAGGCCACTCTAACAAATAAACAGTTATTATTCGTTTATTTACTGGATAAATAAAACTAACAAATATTTAAGTAATACTTTGTTTTATTACGTAACATATAAACCACTTTTTTGAATTGCAGATTTAATCAATATTGATTAAACTTAAGTTTCATTGAACTCTTCCGAATGGCCTTGCTAAAAACAAGGCGCCTTAGAAGGTAATAAATCAGTCATTTAACACTAAAAGTTACTGAATAGCGATTAAGTCTACAATAAAAAGAAGTGGTTTATATGTTACGTAATAAAACAAAGTATTACTTAAATATTTGTTAGTTTAATTTATCCAGTAAATAAACGAATAATCAAACTCAAACTCAAACTCAAAACATTTATTTCAATTAAACCATTTACAGGCACTTTTGAATTGTCAAAAAGTCGGTCAGTCAGAAAATATGAAGCTAGTTGCCCATTCCAAAGCGTAGGTACCTATGGAGAAGAACGGGCAAGAAACTCCATGGACACTCTTTTAAATTATAGTTTTACAAAAATATTAGTTACATCAATAATGTGAATTTATAATTATATGTGAGAACGATGTAAAAAAGACGTACGCGTTAAAAGTGTCCAGAGTACAGCTAATGGTAAGAAAACAACAATTCAATATTAAAATAATTAAAAATAAGCCGAGGCAGCTAAGTGATGACCAGCCCCAACTGACGGCGCCCGTTCACGAACATGACGCATAGATCGGCACCATTCAGCTCAACCATTTTGAAGGGAGCTAAATGATCCAACACACACGCCACCGTCAGCGAGACATTTGTGTGAGCATGACATACTATCAGCCGCCAGGGCACATTCAAGTCAATGAAAGACACATTACCCGATAAATGGTACATAGTGTATAGTATATACATAGAACTCACATCTGTGCTATGCAATTATACAATACAAGGAAATTGAGTTTATACAATGCAAAGATAGTCTTACAATCTTCAGCAGCTCCAACAGAATCTTCAAGTGTTAATCAATTAGTTGTGGTTGTGGAGCAGGACCAGCCTTGAGCCAGGCATTTTTATCAGCGATGTAATCCCCTAACTTATAATATGCCTGACTGCATAGTGTGCGTTTTATACAAGACTTGAATTTTGTCTCATTCATTTCAAGAATGTGGGGAGGTATTTTATTATAACATTTTAAACAGTACCCCATAAAAGATGAGTCTACTTTAGCCAGTCTGAAACCTGGTTGAACTAATAGGTCCCTATTTCTAGTACTATAATTATGTCTTTCACCTCTTTTACTAAAAAGATGTAAGTTTTTTCTTACATACATGATATTTTCGTAGATATATTGACAAGGCACCGTCATGATGTTAATTTCCTTAAACAGTTCCCTTAGAGAATCGCGCCTGCGGAGAATATAAATGGCTCTGATAGCTCTTTTCTCCAGAATAAAAATAGAATCGATGTCTGCAGCCCGTCCCCAAAGTAAAATACCGTAAGACATGATACTATGAAAGTAACTAAAGTAGACTAGTCTCGCGGTATCTACATCAGTAAATTGACGGATTTTTCTGACAGCATAAGCTGCTGAACTTAGCCGTCCTGCAAGAGATGTTAAATGAGGACCCCATTGTAGCCTTGAGTCGAGCGTGATCCCCAGGAAAACAGTTTCATCGACGAATTCTAGTTTCTCTTGATTCAATATTATCTCACAATCACTACTCTTGACATTTGGTAAAGAAAATCTTATGCACTTAGTTTTTTTTCCATTTAATACTAAATTATTAGCAGTGAACCAATTTTGGACCTGCAGTAGGGCGTTATTTACATCGTCAAAATTTGTAGCACGTCTATTTACCTTAAAAATTAAAGAAGTGTCATCAGCAAATAACACCATTTGTGGTTGATTTTTTAATAAATGGAGTAGATCATTAACATACACTAAAAAGAGGAAAGGACCCAATATCGAGCCTTGTGGCACACCCATTTTTACGGTTAAACCATTCGAATTGACACCATTTATTTGAACTTGCTGTTGTCTATCATTTAAATAAGAACTAACTAAACTGAGCGCAAGTTTTCCAAGTCCGTAATGCTCAAGTTTCAAAAGCAAGGTTTCGTGATCGACGCAATCAAATGCCTTGGAGAGGTCACAAAAGATTCCTATGGCGTCTTGGGCCTCTTCCCACGCGTTAAAAATGTGTTTTAATAAAGTTACACCAGCGTCGGTCGTACAACGTCCTTTGGTGAAACCATACTGTTGATCGTGTAAGATTTTATTCGTGTTAAAATGATTGAGCATTTGATTAAGCATTATCTTTTCAAACACCTTGCTGAAAACCGGCAAAACGGATACGGGTCTATAATTATTGGTGTCCTTACTGTCCCCGGATTTGTAAAGTGGTATTACCTTACTGTATTTCATTAAATCGGGAAAGACTCCTTGATCAACACACGAATTAAATACTAAGGCTAAGTAAGGTGAAATAGTCTCAATTATAGAGGTACAGACTTTAATGGACATTCCCCAAAGATCTTCGGTCAATTTGATTTTAATTTGCTTAAAAGCTTTTATTACTACTATGGGGTTAATATGTTTAAATTGAAATTCAACCGGGCAGGCTGGAAAGTTCACTCTTAATAAATCAATTGATACGTCTGATGAGGAATCTAAGGCTTCCGTCGTTTTTGATGGAATATTAGTGAAGAAATTTACAAATTCCTGAGCTATTTCTAAGTTAGAGCTTATGGCACCACGTGAAGTCTCCAATGAGTAATCAGTGTTTCGTTTTTTATTCCTACTAGTTTCGTTATTTATAATTTTCCAAACAGTTTTTATTTTATTTTCTGCTGATTTGATTTTATTGCTAATGAACAGGGATTTGGCTATTTTACAAGAATTTCTAAAAATTTTGGAATATGTAGCAACATACTTGCTGAAAGTTTCAGTATTGATGTAAGGCTTAAGGCCATACAGCTCGAACAGTCTTTCCCTACTTTTCCTAATACCTCTAGTTGCCCAGTCACTAAATAAAAAATTAGGGCAAATGTTTTTTGTTTTCTTTTCAAAAGTTATATTGAATTGAGTGTGCACTATTGAAAAGAAATCCTCGTACAATTTATTTGCATCATCCATATCATAGCCCAGATCATTCAACTTATTATTTAGGGTGCTATTGAATCTATTTAGTTTACCAGTCGTTATTGGTCTAAATTGTATTTGCACTTTTTGCAAAGGTGTTTTAAACTTAAATGATACCGTTTGTCCACAATGATCAGACGGCAGACAATTAACGATGGTTTTATCTAAATAATCACAATCGCAAAAGACATTATCAATACAAGTAGCAGAAGTTGGAGTTATTCTAGTCGGTTCTGTAAAAACATTAAATAGATTGAACGATTTAAAAAGGCTTAATAATCTACTGCTATTTAAATTATTTTCCAAAATATTAATATTAAAATCACCACAAATAATTGCGGCTTTGTTATTGGATGCAAGTTTCGCTAGGACATCTTCCATTATTGACTCAAATACAGAAAAGTTCTGATAATTAGGGGGTCTGTAAACGCACACTATAACATGCTTATCTAGCTCAACACAGGACAGTTCGATGCAATGTTCAATTGATAAACCCACTATGTCATTTCGTTGCTTGGATTTTAAACAATTTTTTATCAAGATTAGAGAACCACCACGCAACATAGATTTACGGTTAAAACAACTGCCCACACTATAGTTCTCAAAATTAATTAACATTTGGTAATCCTTTAACCAATGTTCAGTACAACAAACAATGTCAAACTTTGTTTTTTCTAAAAACATTTCAATTTCTAATAATTTGGAAGACATGCCTTGAATATTTTGATGAAATAATGTCAAGGCATAATTGTTAGAGTGGCCTTCCATGGCACACCCACCTTATTTTAACGTCGTCGATTCTCGATATGGAAGAAGCGAGGGACCGTACTGCCAAAATATTAGCGCGAGCGATTCGCCGCCGCGTCTGTGATTTCCAGTTCGATGGGTGTTTGTGTAAATAGAAGGAATTTGTCCTCACATGGCAATAACTACGAAATTTTAATAATTGGCCTTCGAAGGAGCATGGCCTTCCATGGTCTACCCACCTTAGGATTTATTTTTTATACTAAAGGCGTTTTTAAATTAAAATTGTATGCTAAAGTATTGAGACATGATCCACAGAAAATACTGCAAGTGTATGGTCGTTAATAATATTTCTGCTTATCTTTTTATTGTTCACATCCATGACAGCTCAGATTACAACATAAAATTGACCATCAACCTTTAAAATGTCGTCTTATGCAAACACCACACATTATAAATATCACTTATCTCCAAGCAATACTCATTATCCAAAAGTGTACATAATAATTTATTAAAAAATATCATCCGTAAAGAATTTTTATGGTAATTATTCGAGTCAAAAAATCGTACTCTCTCGATATTATGATAATCGAATACCATCTTCATCATCGGTTACGCAACCATTCGGTATCATTAATATTTCATTGCGCGTGCAGATATCTCGATTCATATCGTTTCGAATATTTGTAATCGATACATTTTGTTTTATAAATATTGAATTGTATAACTTTCTCACAGTAACTGAGAGGCTTATCGACTAATTTAAATTAATATTTATTGTTGTAATATTCGCTCTTTTCTTGAAGCGGAAATTATAATGAACATGGTCCGTTTTAAGACTAGAATTTTAACAATGACATATTTAAAAATGACCACTCAAATAGATGCTGATTTTAATTATTTGTACATTAAATGCTTTTTGGTCCTGATAGACATACTTCAAAAGAAGCTTGGAAAGAGAAGTCTATCAGTTTTTATGAAAACTATAATATTGTAAATGGTCTATTCTCTTGATCGTCTTGATCGATCGATTATATCTTAGGCGAAGACTGTAAAAATCATAAAAGTAAATGTTTTTAGAAGTCATTGAATATAAAAATAACACTTTAAAACTGTATGATTCATAGGTGATATACGTATTTCTCAAATCAAATACTAAGATATTTAAAACCCAATCAAAATTCAATTTAAAATTCAATGTTAAAATAAAACAATAATTGATGCCATTTTAATTTTATGAATCGGTTTCTGAATCGTTTCTAAATAACTTTACTATTTGCATTTCAATCCAAAATACAAATCTGAATTTAAAACCAATTTTTCGCTTGAGACTACCTATTACGATTAAAGAGAAACTTCGCAATTAGGCTTCAATATTAATATTACCGATATTTGAATAAAACTGTAATGTTTCTAAAAAATATCGGCAAAAAAGTTGCGCTCTCTCTTGGAATAAATTAGCCAGACGAACGATATGATATCCATCATTCGGTCAACTCTAAAATAAATAAATCATCGATGTTGAGCACAATAAATCAATCGATTCATAGCATCGATCCAATTCGATTCATCTCTCGATCTCTCTGGAGCGAATCGGCGCGAAACAATCGGAACTTGTAAGTGTATAGCGCTTATGAATAATTCGCGTATGAATATAATTGAATGATTTATGTCATTACGTTTGTGCTTAGTTGTTTAGGTAACTGCTTAGTAAATTAACTATAAGTGTAAGTAAGCCTTATAGATTAAATTCAAATCCATTCGTAAAAGTGGACTAGTTGGCCATAGAAATTGATAGACGATCTTGTTATCCTTAACCTGACCGTGAACTAATCTCTACTCGTGGTTCCTACAAATCCATAGAACACCACACACCTTTTCGTGAACTTGATCATTCTATTTCTAACATCAATGGTTCTTCTGGGTTGGCCACGTCTGCCGTACGCCCAATGAGCTACGGGCCAAAATAACCACTACGTCTGACACAGCTAGAAGGTGTCGCGTCAGACCTTGTAGAAGATGGTGAGACGACCTGGAGAAGACAAACGACCGGTGGTCCACTTTAGCCCTGGATCGAAAGAGCTGGAAGTAATGGGAAGAGGCCCCTTCCAGCCGTGGAATAATGCAGGCTAACAGTAAAAATAATGGTTGTTAGTCCACCATGAACAAGCCTGTATTTCGATACAACATAGGATCTAATCCGCAGTTAGTTTGTCCTTCACTTCTATGGCGCTGCATTTACAAACAATAATCTGACATGACCAAACACTAAATAATAATGTCGTGCATGAAAATAGAACCCGTAATTCATAGTGCTTAAACGGAAACGCTTAGCTAAATCGAACTTTACTATATTCCAAAATACCCCAAAGGATCTCTGGCAAGTCTCCAACAGACAGAATCAGTTCCATTTTCAACGACGATCATAATTTGCCTCATCTGTCTAGCTTTCTTTCAACTATGTTGGTGTTGGCTTCCAGTCTAACTGGATGCGACTGAGTACCAGTTTCTTACATGGAGCGGTTGCCTATCTAATCTCCACAACCCAGTTACTGGGTAACACAATACACCTTGGAAAGACTGGTTGTCAGACTTTCGGGCTTCAGACGACCAGTAACGACGGTCAAAGATGCACGAATGACAGCCAACGGCTTAACGTGCTTTTCGAGGCACAGAGGGGTTTTCGTATGTAAAGATGGTCATTTGGTCACCCATCCACGGACCAACTGAAGCAAGCGTAGCTTAACCTGAAAGATTGACCCATGCAGCTGTTATTATTTAGCCACAAGCATCAAAAATCTATTAAAACTAGATGATCCATTTCACTCACCCGCCTCGACACTCAACTATAACATAACACTGACTATTACTACACAGATTTAATATTAATAAAAAGAATCAGTATTGTTAGTGCGTGCGTCCATTGTCTAGTAGCGCCCACGCAGCTCCAGATAAATTATTAATAGTGAATTTGTAATGAATTGTAGATCAAGAGGAAAGAGACGGGATTGTAATGTTGGTGGTTTGATTTTGCGTTGAACAGTGAGTGATTGTTGCGTTGCTGTATGTAGATGTGCTGTGCGAGTCGCAATAAATACTTTTTCTTTTATAATGTAGTTACTTATATATGCTTTTAGACAGGGGTGATCAAAAGTCATTCTAAGTAATATTATAAACGCGAAAGTCAGTTTGTTTGTTTTTTACATTTTCACGCCTAAACTACTAAACCGATCATCCTGAAATTTTGCATATACGTTGTCAGGTGTACAGAAATGGACATAGGGTACCTTTCATCCCGAGAAAAAGTGCTGTTTCGAGGATTAATTAAGTATATTAATTATTCCTCGAAAACAGCACTTTTTTAGTATTAATTAATTAATATTATTTTAGTTAAGCTAGAATTTAATTGTGTTATTTTTATAATTCCATACTTTTATTCTATAATTTATTAAAAAAATAAATAACCCCTTTTCGAGGAAAACAATAATAACGTAGATGGCGCCACGTGTCCTTCGAATCATGATTGAATTATATTAGAAATCACCGGATCGAGATTTATGTAGGTGAAATCGCGGGGCGCAGCTAGTAGTTCTATAAAGTGCTGGGAGATAGATATTGTATCGTTGATTTTATATTCTGTGGTCTTTATGCATTGTCATAGTCAGTTACTCATCTTACTTTTGATGTAAAGTCGGGTGCCAGTATGTACAGACGGCAGCACATCAAGCTACCCGAAACTGTAAAATTTTCCCAATCAACTTTGAACCTTATGGTTTTGCGATAAAGTTGAAAATCTATTAAAGAAATTTGTCAGATTGTAGTAGCTTGATGTGCTGGCGTCCTTGTGTTGTGAGCGCTACATAGCATAATCGGTCTATAAAGTTCCCACTGCTGGGACACAGGCCTCCTTTCAGTGAGAGGGAGAGGGCGGTAATCCACCACGCGGGCCCAGTGTGGGTTGGTTATGTTGGTGCTACAGATTTATATAAATTTGAAAGATTGGCTAACACTTCTAATTTATTGACGTATCAGATGTGTCAGATTATGTGTCCCGGTTTTAATTTTTCCTAAGTTCTCCCTTATTTGTATTTTCAAAATAATTGCTATTATAGGACCAGCATGTAACTGTTACATCTTTAAGTTTAAGATTTGTGCGTTAAACTGGTGCAAAAATTATTATTTTTTTTTATTTTCTTTCCTTATGCTTTTATTATTCATTGTTCCATACCAGACAAAATTATTTCTCCATCATGTCAGCTGCTTTCTACCAATTTACCCTTTTTTTTTTCTTTTTTTTTTTTTTTCAGGATGTGAAATCATCAAATGACTCCTCCCGCTCTGGGTGGAGCGGAAGGGAGTGTCAGACTCTTACTGACTAAAACCCACCACTTACCCTTCTTCCATCTTTCTGCTTTTGCAAACACAATTGCATCTAACACGTAGGTAGTTAAACCTACACATCTCAACTGCATTTGTAACTACAAAGAGTGATTCACAAAATAAATCACAATTACTACGCCGTCTGCACTAATTAGTCTTTGCGTTTGTCTAGCAAGCCCGGTTAGTCACCGCGCGACAATGACGGCGTTTGTAACAATATACCGGCTGAGATATCGGTTCTATAAGGTATTTAGTTCGACACTGGGTTAATATATCCCTTTAATATACAAACAAGTATGCTTACCTATTTGTTTAGCGGTAGGTAAACAATGGACAGTTCTTGGGTTTGCTCGAGAATTTCAGAAAATTGGGGATTTTTTTCCCATTCCAGATGTAAATATGCTAGCACATCACAATCTGTCAAATTTATTTAATAAAGTTCAAAGTTGATTGGGAAAATGTTACAGTTTCGGGTAGCTTGATGTGCTGGCGTCTGTACGTAAATTAGCTTTTGCTTTTTTTTTTTTTTTCAGGATGGTAAATCATCAAATGACTCCTCCCGCTCTGGGTGGAGCGGAAGGGAGTGTCAGACTCTTACTGACTAAAACCACCCGTGTTCCTTCCTTCGCCCTTTATGTTCCGGGCCAGCGGTAACCCTTTCGGACAATCCCGCTGACCCGGCAGGCTTCGGCCCTTACGGGCCCCTTCTTTTAATGCTGACATCTCTTTGAGGCGCGCGTGGAACACGTACGCGCCGTCCGGCACGGGCCTGGTCCTGATCGGACGGTGAGCTACCCATTACTCTCCGCCCGCAGGCCCGCGCCTACGGTGGCCGGGAGTCGTCGCGCGGCTGCGATTACAAACCAAAGCAAATTAGCTTTTGCTTTGGTTTGTAATCATGTTAAAGATGTGTAGTGTAGTGTACAAGCTCCTTACACATAATCAGACTATAATGTTTCCACTGTTGGGACACATGTCTCCTCTCTGTGAGAGGGAGTAGGCCCTAATCCACCACGCGGGCCCAGTGCGGGTTGGTAGATGTCACATGTCTTCGAATTTTTGGTTCGATAGGACATGCCGGTTTCTCACGTTTTGAGCACCTTCCTTCACCGTTTTGAGAGGAGTGATGATGAATTAATTACAAAAAGTAAAGCGCCTGTCAGGGTTTGAATCTACGACCAACAACTCGTAAGTCGCGGGAGTTACTACGGGGCCACCACTGCTCCAACTGTGACAAGCCCCATGTCTTTATTTAAATATAGTTAAAACTTTGATCGTAACCATTCGTTTCATAGTTCCTGAAAGTATCCTGAAAATTATCCAAAAATGCTGGTCTTTAGGAAACGTATAATCATACATTATACGCTTCCTAAAGACCAGCATTTTTGGATACTAAAACTAAACCTTACCATTGACAACTGTTTAAACTCGTTGAAAATGATCATCCAACTGATTACAGTTTTTGCCATTTTAACTAAATTTAGAAAATATTTTTTGTTCTGTGCCAGAAACTTACTTTCTAAAACTACTTTAAATTTTAAAACCACAGCTTAAAAAAAGGAAAGAAAACACTTTACGTATGTGCGTACGTCTTAATATTCTCAGCTCATTCTCAAAAACATACACCACATCTTAAATTCAGCAACCAGCTTATACCACACCCAACATTGTTGACATCGTCATCTATAACAAATGGCTAAGATTACTATCAATATCCCATAACTGAGCAATAAATAAAGATTTTTTAT
This sequence comes from Luperina nickerlii, assembly GCA_963855955.1. Lineage (NCBI taxonomy): Eukaryota > Metazoa > Arthropoda > Insecta > Lepidoptera > Noctuidae > Luperina > Luperina nickerlii. Next base: position 20,961,004 of record OY979675.1, on the reverse strand, counting down.
AACACTGCTTAGAAATACCATGTATTTATGGGACTGCTGCTAACAAATCATGGTATTGTTGGAAGTCTATGGGTATTGAAACTCGACGAAGTGTTTAAATTTATTTCTCTGCTTATGCCATAGGTGTGTCTATGGTTTAAACATTAGGGTTCTAGTGTGATGGGAAATGGAAGCGGTGAAATGGGGAGTGTGGTTCTTGGTGTTTCTGAAGCGTAGTTATTCTGTTAGGTTATCGATGTGATAGCTTTCTGAATTTCCCAGTTCATCACGCTCATTTTTCAAGATAATTTTCAATATAAGAATGATTATGGAATATGTTATAATTCGCATAGGCTATGATGCGATACGATTATATGCTATAATTTGCTATAATTCTAATGTCCGCACAACTTGAGTAAACACATAACCCTTTTGAAGAGATAATTCGGATGGGAGGACCAAACGGCATCATTGTGTGTGCTTTCCGATTGAGAAACCAGACCTCTGTTGCTAGTTCAATCACATCCAATTGGCTTTCTTCAGAATCAACAATAAGGCAACGACGTTTCCAGTAGGTACTATATAAATCTCTTTGTCGACGAACTTCATAAATGTCAAAATATTTCGACCCTCGCTATTACGGGTTAACTAGGGTGGCGACCGTTTGTAGGGCATCGCGCCTAATTTTATTTATGTACCGTGATCTCTCGATTTTAAACCAAAAGAATACTCCTTATAGACTCTTTTTACTAACTTACTTTTGCCGTTCCAATAATATCTGCCATTTAACTATCAACCTTATGCCTTTATAGTTTGGTTGATAGGTACTAACAGTGTAATAGGTGCCGATGTAAAGTGATTTACATTTGAGAGTGTCCATAAATTTCGCTATGAGAACAGAATTGTAACAATCGCTCGATTTAAAAACTACTTATTGTGAGTTAGAGGGCGCGTCAAATATATTGACAATTTGTTCAGGCCCCTAAATAAAATCTAATATACTTTTACTTTGACAAAGGTTACTTAGAAAAAATCGGGCTGACTTCCTTTATAAGCCATTTATGTTTTTTTTGGCTAATATTTTTTTACATTTAAAATGGTTACACTGATTTAGTTATTAAACAGCTGTTCTTCATAAGGGAGTAAACATGAAGTAAGGTCCATCTGAGTTATTTAAAAGAAGAAGATTAATTTGATCGAATATTTAATAATCAAATTTCTAAATATTATAATATTATCTGTCAATGCTGTTGCTTAAGCATAGTCGGAGAAATTGTCACGATGCTCTTAAACGCATCAAATAAGGTGTAATTATTGTGGTCGTTATACCTACCACTTTTTGAAGGATGAAAGTGATTTTTATTGACCTTGCTCCATATTTGCGTAACACACTAACAATCACAATCTAAATCATTTTGATGAATATTGCTTGCTGGTCCTTTGCTTCATTTGTTTGAAAAATGTGTCCGCTCAACAACGTTAATAACGCAATGAATGTTGTTGAACTGTCAAATTGAAAGCAATTTCCGAAAAAAAGAAAATTCCTACTATCAGTGTGTTACAGAAATACAATGCGTGCCACGAAAGATGAGACTTGACACACCACGTTGTTTGACTTGCGCAGAACACGATTTTAGGTATCTTTAGCGGCATGAGGTCTGAGTGCGGGACGGGACCGGACGTCATAGGGGCGGCGGAAAGAGCGGGGGAGGCGGGGTCAAGTCTCATCTTTCGTGGCACGTATTGTACCCCGCAGGACTTTTTGCGAGTCAACGCTCTAAAATTTGCAAAGATACGAATACAAATAACTTCGATGATGAATATATTCGCACTGTTCCTGCAGCTTCTGAAAGAAACAAAAGAATCATCATCGTCTACCAAGCCTTTTCCCAACTATGTTGGGGTCGGCTTCCAGTCAAACCGGATGCAGCTAAATACCAGTATTTTACATGGAGCGACTGCCTACCTGACCTCTATAACCCAGACACTGGGATATACGATACTCCTAGGTAAGATTGGCTGTCGGTCTGTTGGACTTCTGGATACCCGTAACGAATGTTAAAGACGAATGACCAACAAGCTGGACCAGCAGCTGACAGCTGGGACCAACGGTTTAACATGCTTTCCGAGGCATGGAATGGTAGAGGCTTTTAGTGGCGTCGATAAGTAATAGATGCTAATGAATGAATGAATAAAAAAAAAAGAAAATAATATAACTAAAAATACTATAATTTCAATAACACCGGACACACAACACTTAATTTCCTAACCAGCACCTCATAACTTCAACCAAAGTGCAATTTACACCACAATTCAGTTCAAATCTTAATAGCTGACGTGATTGGCACATATAAAACTACAGTCGAGCTGACAAGCGAGTGTTTAGCGCATTAGTCACCGGAACAGCGCAGATAATATTATGCTAATGAGGGTAGGCTGGAGTAAATCATGCTGCAGCCAAGGTTGGGCCAGTGATGTTGTGCTAGTATTAGAGTTTGGGAGTTGCTTTTGTTTACTCTCAGAACTGTTAAGGGTTATAAAAAATGGATTTTTTGTTTTGTTGCTCTACACTGGAGTTTCTCTAAACCAGAAAGACCCAGGTCATTGAAATATTTCGATATTCCATAACACAAAATCAGTCACAGTCTTTTCAGAGTTCACGAGAATGGACATCGGTTTCTGTCGATCTACCGGATATTAGTTCTTAAGGTCAAATCTCGTACTTCCTAAAACCTTCAAATTCAAATAGCAACCTCCAGCTCACTATATAAATCTGTTTGAGATCTCGAGTTTAAAAAGAAACAGATTGAAGAAAATATCGATTGTTGTTATTACATCGCCATCTATCGTAAATCCACCGAACCTATCAAAAATTGTTTCATAAATTCTTGCTTCGTCTTTTAAATTAAACTTACTAAAACAGTTCAATAAGAGTAGTATCACCCCAAGCTTCCTACATCACTATCGACTCCGGCGCACCGCCCACGCGTTATTTCGCGCCCGATATGCGCGTGCAGTTACGCAACTGTTGACACCTAGATCAGTGCGCGAGCGCCGCGCGCCGGGAAGCATATACTATTGTCTTAGAGCTGTTTGAATGACAACGTGTGAAACTGCGGTTTAATTTGGACACCTAAATAACTATAGATGTTATTTCTCAAAGGGAGTCTAGGCAGCAGACAGAGAAGTGGTTAATGCTCGAGTCTCTCTCGTTGGGTTTTAATTGAATCAAATCAAATTAGCAGTTATTTATTCAAATTATACTAAGAACAATACTTTTTGAACGTCAAAATCACATAAGACAGTCCCCCAAAACATCCCCTTCACCACTGTCTAGTACTTAAGCTGGGAAGAAGAGTCCCCGTATCATAAGAGTTCGAGAAAACATTTTCCCCCCGTATTGTAGCCTGGCCTGGGAGAGGAATAATGGTCCTAAGGGTGCACAGAATGCTAAGAAACAGAATGTATAATGAAGATAAATGATATTTGCATACACCCCGTTTCTTCCACTCTATTTTTTTTCATTTAAACCGTTGCCCTACACTAGGAATTTTTCCTGTATTGTGGGTGCATTTACAAACATTTAAACACACACACAAAAAGCTAGACCCGGAACAACTACTTGTAGGTCATACAAATATTTGTTCCGTGCGGGAATCGAACCCGCGAGATGCAGCGCAGCAGTCTATCGCGTAACCACTGCGCCAACCGAGCCGTCTCTACTCTATCGCAACCACAGCCACTGGCAACGCTATCTATCGTCAAAAGAACATAACATCACAAAACACAACAAACTTTTCCTGGATGTTATGAGCTTCTATGAAAGCAAACTTTTTCACATGTCTTTCAATCAAAATATTTCGTTTAAAGCAAGTAACACACCCAGAATTTAATAGGAACATTTATGCAAAATTTATTGGTCAGAAGCCCGAAAGACTAACAACCGTCTTACCAAGAGGTATCGTTTTACCCAGTCACTGGGTTGTAGAGGTCAGATAGGCAATCGCTCTATGTAAAATACTGGTATTTATCTGCATCTGGTTAGACTAGAAGCCGACTCCAACATAGTTGGGAAAAGTCTAGGCATATGATGATGTTGTTTAATTTATGGGAACTTTAGCGTGAAAGTGAACAAAAGACTGATTACCCTTACTCCTATGTATGGAAATACGGTCAAATCAAATCAAAAATCAAATCAAATCAAATCATTTATTTTTGCAAACATGGGTAATTAGTACATAGATGTTTTCTTAAGATAAAGTCCTCCATATTCTACCATCTCATGGGCATGCAAATAATATTAAATTCTAAAATTAAACAGAAATTCTATTGATACCGAATAAATAACTATAAATGTTAGATCATTGGAATTACAAAAAGAATTACAGAAATGAATTACAAAAATGTTAAAAATAATAAAGTATGTCAATAGAATAAAGAATGTCAAAATAGGAACCTGTTTGTCAATCAGTGCAGAGATTTATCATTAAGGAAGTCGTCAATTTTACGGTTAATATCAGTTGCAGACAGTTCTAAAATAAATAAACTGACGCCCTAGACAAGTACATGTCATAGTTTGGAACTGTTTCGCGAAACAAAGCCTGTTAATGAAGTCGTAGTTCCTTTTCTCCTCTTTCACACAATAGTAGTAAAAACAGCAATAGCCAATAACCGTGCGATCCCATTGATGAATGTAAACCGTCTGCTAAAGATAATCTAGCGTTAGTAAAAACTAAGATGTTTCAGCTAACGAACTGTATTGTGCGGTATGGATCCGCGGTAAAATCGAACGTTGGAAGCGTATGGTACAAGTGATGAGATGATAGCGTTCATAGGATACATGGATATTTCATTAAATTAATGTTAAAAAAAATAAAACATGAAATTATAACGCAGCTCACATTCAAAATTATGTAGGTACCAGCAGATAAAGGTAATAATATCTTTGGTACACGCACAACGGACCGAATGGGAGTCTAAGTGCGGAAAAGGGAGGACTCATTTTTCCGCACTTAGCCTCCCATCATCAATATCTTTGGTATTTTCTTTTATGCACGCCATAGAGATGATGAAAAAACATTATTCCTCTATAGCTGTTTTTGTTTCTATGGCTATGTTGAATAAATATAGCATGCAAAATGTAATTATTAGATTAACATGAATTATATCTTTCCTTCGCGTGTTTCTAACTTGCTTTATTTTTTAAATATAAAATAGATATTTAAAATAAAGCCTCGTAAAGAACTCGTCATGTGATTAGAAGCTATCTATCCTTCTCAGGAACAACAGTTGAATATCTTTAGCTTCATTTTTTAACCGTTCAGCTTATGAATACTCTTGCTCTTGTGATATACACCGCCTCCGTACAAATCCGAGCAAAATCGAGGTGCCACGCAACAATAGGGCGTCCTCAATACAAAATTGACAATGGCTGGAGTGAGCAGCAACAAATTTATCACCTTCTGTTTCTTGCAAAACGCTGTCAAATACACTGTGACTAAATTGTTGAAAAATGATGTTGTGCTCCGTATTGTTCGGGTTCATTGAAGAAGATAGGAGGTTGTGAATGGTATTATATCTGTTTGTGTTTTGTTTATGTTCCTGTCGAATAACTTATTTAAAAAAGATAACTGGAAATCTCTGTTTCTATGAAAAATTTAAAATCGGTCTAATTTGGCTGTTCGAAAATATTTTTAAGTTACTTTTTAGACCTTTATTTATCATGCTTATGCGTATTAAGTTTCATTAAAATCGGTTTATTGATTTCGAAAAACAAGGCCTTGAAAATTTGTACGAAATGCTGTACGTCGTAAACGCTCTTAAGTGTTAGCTTCAACATCTCAGGAATCTGGCTACTTAACTGTTTACTTGAATCTAAACTGGTTCAGTATCTTGTTGATATGTCTGTTATTTTAAAAGTTCTATTCTTCGTTCGGAGTTCGTTCTCATTAAGAACAATGTGGTGGTCCTGACTTACTTTCTGTAAATAATTTCATCACCACTGGTCTCAAAACGGTGAAAGAAAACATCCTGAGGGAACCGACATGTCCTAGAATCAAAAATTCAAAGACGTGACAACTACCAACCCGCACTGGACCTGGGTGGTAAAGTCCACTCCCGCTCGAAGAGGGAAGGCCTGTGTCCCAGCAGTGGGTTAAATCTGATTATGTTTGTTCGTTCCTATTTTACCCAGGCAATAACGATCTTTAACATAAAAGTGATTTGCTTGATACACGACAGATATCGCCATTTCAAGCTATCAAAAATAACACTCCACACTACACAACTATCATGACACCAAGATCAAACTCATTCTAAGAATCACACATCCAATCGACAATTATATTTATGCAACCGCATAAAAACCGCGACCACATTCCAAAAAAAAAAAAAACATCAAATATTCTGTTAACACATTTATGACCACAAAAACTATTGCAAACATCTTTACGCACCCTATATTTAGAATTAAAAAAAGAATAAGTATATTATTATCACACATCAGTAAAATCATTGGAAATCACGCGTAAATCAATGAAATGATAAAGATCAACCGTGCGGCTGCGCGGCCGGTCGTTAGGACCCACACGTTTGTAAACAGATGCTCTGGTCACAATAGACGAATATTCGGTAGGCGGTGACGGGTGAACTGTGGTACAAATGTGGTAGCAGGAGATGAGTTGGAAATGTGTGGATGAGACAGGGATTCTATCTGAAATGAAATATCTAATCAAAACAGAATGAAATAACTGATGAATGCAAATAAAGATAGAAAGTAGATTTTACTTAATATATGCAAGTTTGGATATTATCAGATCAAAAAAAAATGATAGGTAGATGCAACAAGCACAGGTTCATGCGAGGACGCTTTGGTGAGGCCTATGTCCAGCAGTGGACGGATTTCGTCTGAAAGAATGATCATCGTGATGAGCCTACCTTTGTTTGTTTATGTTTCTGTTTGTTGTGCTTTCTTAGCTTAACTTCTTAACTGACTTTGTATGAATTTGCTTTGATAACACATTTCTTGATAATTATTTTATCTTTTAATACCCAAAATTCTAATTGATCCTATCTCAGCAAAATTCTGTGTCTTTTTAAGGGGACTAGATGACCTATTTATTGAGAAATATGAAGCAATTATCTATATATAAAAACTGTATTGTTCGGACAAAAAATTAAAACACTAATGCTTTAGTATGTTGCTTGTAGAATAATCAGACAAAAAATCAGTGTATGTATATAGTGATGTGTGTGTGTGTTGTGTGTATGTGTCATGTAGTCCCCTTAAGACACTAATTTATCTCTTCAAAATCAACTTGCTAAACTTTAACTGTAAACCACATCCACACTATCTAAGCACACTTAACTAATCGTAACAAATTATACGACATTATATTATGTGAACAGCAATAGTAATTTATCTTCACCGACCACAATAGTAACGACAATATTGTTCAAAATATTGACAAGTTTTTGTTCAGAATATCGTCAGGGGTCGAATCGACCCCCACTTAACATTGTATTGTCTGTTATGATGTTTGTGGTGTGGTGTTAATGGGTATAAAGATGCTTTCTTGTTGCTAAGTGAACTGTTGGAGTATGAACAGTGGATTTAAAATACTTACCTATCAAGCAATAACCAACCTTTTTCATTGACTAATAATTTAACTGAGCAAATGTGCGTTACACACAAGTACATAATGTCACTCGCTACCGCTTGTGACTCAAATCGCTTCACATTGCGCATTTAGGTCCACAATATTATGAAAGATCATGTCAAATGATTGTATCGTTCCCTATTAGTTTAACACTATATCCTATAAACATTTTCACCGAAATACCGTCCCTACTACTGTACTAACAAGAACTAATACAGCTTGTCGATGGGCAAATATTGTCGGATACTTGCATAGAAAATTGAAGGTAAATTGTATTACACTTTGGAATCATTCGTCAAGGTACTTGATTTCTTTGTTATTTTTTTCTCTTCAGCAAGTTTTTGTATTGATTTGGTAGAACTTAGAACTGTATTAATATCCCGCTGTTTTGAAAAATGCTACTATTTTGTGTTTCGTTTCTTCACGGTAATGTTTTCTGGGGATAGTTAATGGAGTGTCATGGTGGTGAATGGAGAATGGTGTATCGCGTGGTTCGGTGGCAGCTGTTTTGTAGGACAGGTGGCGCTACCAACTTAGGTTTTGAGATACTGTATGCTCATAGTACTTAACCCAACAGTAAAATGTTTTGGTAATTTGTGTGTTGTCTATGCAAGTGATTTCGTCAGTCGAATGAATTGTTTATAACTCTGTCGATGCCAGAAACCTTCATTTGAAATACTTTTCTACAGCTGAGTTGTTTTCGTAAGTCTATAATTCTATTATTCTTGAGAAAACAGGAAAAATAATAATAATCATAATTAGTCTATAATGCTCCCACTGCTGGGACACAGGCCTCCGGGAGTGGGCCATAATCCACCACGCGGGCCCAGTGCGGGTTGGTAGATATTATGTCACATGACTTCAAACTTTTGGTTCTAGGACATGAAGTGAGGAATCACGATGTTTTCCTTCGCCGTTTTGAGGGCAGTAGTGATGAAATAATTTACACAAACTAGTGCCTGACTGGGTTCGAACTTACGACCTACTACCTAACTCATAAGTGACAACCGTTGCCACCAATGCTCTCAGTTATAATAAATATGATGCAACAAAACATTAAGAGGTGTTGAGTTTGAATGTGTGTGTAACCGCTCTTATTTGTTTTCTTAACGACATACACAGTATATTTTTTGGCCAAAATTTCGGACATGTCTTTTTTATGTGATAACTTTGTTTGTAATGTTTTATAAAATTAATGAATAGAACTCACAAGCGCCTATTTCTCATTATGACCAAAAAACCACTTAATTATTTTTTATGATAAAATTGTAAATCACCCATAACTTTTGAAATATTTCACGAATTATCTTCTTGTTTTTCCTGATAAACAATAATCTTAAGACACATAATACTGATTGATTTATATATTTGTTAAACGAGTTTTCAGAGATTTATTTACAATTAATGTTTTTTTTATTTTATTTTTTTATGGTCGTATTTTTAATTATTTGGATTCTATTTTTCTATAGAATTGTTAGAAAAAAGTGAATGAATCCATGAAAAAAAAATCAGATCCAAATATTGAAGGATATCGAACTTAGAAGCTTCTAAAGTTTTCTATGGTAATTATGATTTTAGGGTTGTCAATATTTCTAAATAGAATTTATTGTAAAAAGTTACCATAATTTTTTATTCGTAAATAATATATTAACTGGAGGTTGGGGCGTGTGCATCGGAACACTTTATTTATACAGAAAAATAGTTTTTAAATGAACAGAAAAACAAAAAAAAAATACTTTTTATTTCATTTTTGGATCGAGCTGTGGTTTAGCCCAGTTTTCCTAGACGTGCTTAGATAATAAAAAAAAACTATGAATTTCATTTGACATGCCAATCCTGCCATACTAATTTGGAATTTTTTGAACATAATCTACATAATTATTATATCTAATATTATAAAGAGGTAACGTTTGTAGGAAACGATCTCTGTACTGAACCTTTATTGAAATTTCTTTCACTAGTAGTAAATTACATTATGCCATTTTACTTAATTGTTTTCTGATGTACATTCTTCAGCTTGATCTGACGAAAGAATTTCTGTTACATTGTCGGTATGTCCTTCAATAATTTCAAAATTTTCGTCATTTTCTATTGCCACAAAATCGTCTTCTGCTGAGATTTCATACGGTTTCAGTAACCTAACTACGCTGGGTGGTAACGGTAAGGATTTTAGTTTTTTCAACCTATTCTGTAGCCTTATGTAGGAAATTTCTGGATCTGACGATTCCAGTGCTCTGTGAAACAAGTCTAACATGGTTTTTTCGCGGTCGGATTTTCGGCTATGGTGTTCTCTGTCGTAACGCCAGAACTTATTCCGCGCTTCACCGGCTTGCTCTGATAATAAGCCCACTGGAAGAGCTGAGTTATTAATAATATCTTGACCGTGAATGAGAATCTTATGTATTGTTACTGTCATTGGGTACCAACCATATTCTGCCACGTATTTAGATGCAACGCTTTTGCAAAAATCTCCAAATTTATTAGCATTTACAGGTAGACCACAAGATAAAGTAATCAGAATCGTGTGAAGATCGTCCAACAACCACAGACCAAGGCCTAATATTTCAGCAAAGACTGCACGATTTTTATCCGATAGAACTGTTCGGGCTGTGTTGCCGTCATTTGTTGTTCCAGCATTGGGTCTCACAACATCAACTAGCACGTTTAAATCTTTTCGCACTCTCTCTTGCACACGTTTTTTTGTTTTCTCAACAGTTTTTGATTCCATTGAATCTTTGCCTACCCTCCATTTCTTTACAGGAAGCTTGTAGCCCAAATGAAGTAAGAACTCTAACACGCGAATCCATGCATGCAAGGGACTTATTCCGTATTTGAAAACCGATATATCAATTGGCTGAGAATAAATTATGTCTAATTTGTTGAATTGCGTTGAAGTTGCTTTGCAAAATGGACATTTAAGTTGAGAAGAGGTTTCTGTTATTATATTTAGTACTTTGCCATCTATGCATGTCAAATAAAGTTGTGGTTTTGCCCTTATTTTCTTATTGTTAGATGTAGTTGCTTCTAAAGTAGTCAAATCCCTAATTTGGTTTTCTATCAATTTCTGTTCATTTAGTATTAAATCTTTTGTCTCTTTCCGATATTGAATATGAATCGGACGGCAAAATCTGTATGATTGGTTGGGTTTAACCAAAGTACAAAGTGTTTTTTGAATTTTATCCGTAATGGGATGAATGTAGTGGCAAATAAAGTGTTTTCAGGCTCTTGATTATCAGAAAAATTCTGTTTATAAAATGATTGACCCGAACTACCATCAAACCCCCAACTCCCCTCAAAAATACAATCTACCGTATCTAGACCTTTTTGTTCACAATATGCTGATATAATTTCGTCGCAGGAGTTTATTAATCTTTGAAGAGTGTGAGAAAGTAAACTAACAAATGGAACAAAGGCTTCTCTTTCTGTTACTTGAATCGCACTATCCGGATAACATTTTTGTTTTGCATCGAACACTTTATTATATGGAGGAAATGCTGGAAATCCTCTTGATTTTAAATCTTGTTGCAAAAAGTTGTATGTCTCTACAGTAAATTTTCTATCTATAAATACTGCTAAAGCTTCATCTGGGGAATAAGGACGAGGGTCTTCGCGAAGTTTAGTTGCTATTTTAGTCGGTCGTGTGGGACTTTCAAGACAAGTATTAATAACGTATTGCAAATCCTTTGACGCATTGGTTTTTAATTTTTGTCCTTTTGCTTCTAATGCACTCGAAACAGCTTTAATAACTTTTGTAGGAGGTTCACTTTCTAAAGAATATTGAAGTTCTTTGCACACCCTTCGTTTTTGTCTGTCACTAAGTGACTCATAGACCAGACAAGAAGAAGTCGAAGCAATAGTATCGATTGTGGGGGATATTGCAATATTAAAAGTATTTTCTTCAATTACTGTAGGTAAATCTTGTACACTAAAATTTGGGTCAGTATTGGAATCTGAAATTAGTGGCTGATGATGAGGTACAAGTTCATGTCTGTCAGGGGATTGACTCAATATGTTAGATTCTGATTCAGAATCAGTAATCATAACAGACTCTGAAAGTGACGCGTCTTGTAATGCTCTAGAGAAAAATTTATTTAAGTCATTTTTTAGTGATTCTTTAAGCCATTTGTTGTTTTTCTTTGCAAAAAATTTAAAATTATATTTACAATTTTTGTAAAGCATTTCACATTTATACGTGAATCTAGCTATTGCCTCTTTAAACGCTTTCTCATCATTGAGTTCAGTTTTGTTAAATCCTAAAATAGTCAAGATAAGCTCTGATCTATCTTCTAAAGGCAAGTCAGTAGGTCGAATTTTAGATCCCATTTATTTTGATTTGGCGATTAACATTTTATATACATCGAGTCTGCTAATTACGTCTCCTTGCGTACTTGCGAATACTCCCGGAGAATGAAGAGTACCGGCTGTGGCGTTATCCACAGCTTCATCAACTGCCACTCGTGAACCAACATGAGGGTTGGCGCCCTCATGCTCTCCTTGCAGTAAGTCAGCCGGTCGGAGCCCGGACAGACATCCCTCAACAGGGCGGGTCAGGTCCTGTTGAGGCAAAGTGGCGCCATGGGTCTGTGACGGCTCCATGGTGCCTCATCCCCGTTCCTCCAGGAAATATGTGTCGGTGCAAGGTTTTAGCCGTGGCCTAACGAGGGCGGACCCCTTCCCTGCACCACATATTACCTTTCATTGGATTTTAAAGTAAACATTTAAAAACAAAAGAATATTAGCATAAATACATTGAAGTTATTTTTTCATATTAGTTCTTCAACGCAGTTCATAAAACAGGCAAACATTTTCATCATTTCTTAAAGAGGAAATATACAGATATATTTGGTTTCAATTGAATTGTTATCTATTGACTAATAAGTAACTGGTGTTTCCAGAAGTTCATGTCATGGTTTAATGACATGAACTTCTGGAAACACCCAACTTTAAATTATTTACAAACATTCCATGAGTAATATCGATCAAATACCACTTGCAAATCAACATGACAATAATCTTAAGGCACATTACTATAATTTGGATGAGAATTAAACAAGAAATCGATTGTTACATATGTGAAGAGATAGGGCTGGAAAGTGAGGTAATCTCATTTCATCATTTATAAATAAACTGTCCATACTTTTTGGAAAATATTATATTAATATTATTATTATTAATATTATATTACTTTCATTTCCACCCCCTAATCAAGATCTACGTTTAGCTAGGAGACGATCCAAATTGAAATTACGGAATTCACCGTTTTTTTTTTTGGGAAGTTTTCCTACTATTTTTATTTAAAAATAGAATTTTCGAATGTCACCTAACACTCAAAATACAATTAGAATGTGATAAAAATGTCTTCTTGTATAATCTTACTAACATTAAAAAATAACTTCAAATATTAAGTTTAATAAATTTACGAGGTGATAACCCTAATCAAAAAAGTTTGAATTACAATAATTCCCATATCCTGCTATATTAGGATTCCTTTGTTTGTAAGGTCATAAGTGTAAATAAAAAGAACATTTCAGTCCTAGTTTCAAATCCTAATACGTAATAATATGGCGGTAAAAAAAAGAAATCAAAAATTTACAAAATCAGCTATAACTCTGTTATCTTGAACAAATAAAGCCTAATTTTTTTTACTATCGTAAAGTCTTTAAATCACTGTTCAATACCATAAGTAAAGTCTTAAAAAGATATCAAACTTTTGAGCTACAATTGTTTCTATGGTTTTTCTGGAAACCATAGAAATTTTTTTCAAGTACTAATTTTCTGTCTTTCATGACAAATAGGCAATCGGGTGTTCTCGTCTCGCATTTATAATTGCAAGTCCTAAGATATAAGATAATAAAAAAGCCATGTCCGAAATTTTGGGCAAAAAATATACTGTGGACAGTAGCAATACAGACCTCGTGTACTAAACCCGCATTTCATTTCTCTCGCGCCCAATCGAAATCCTGAGCAGTCAATAATCAACCTTATCTACAGTTGAACAAGAGGAAATGCATTCGGAGAGACTGTTGAAAAATCCTAAGTAAAAAGTCGTAATTCTAGGTGTGGCTCTCGCCTATTTCCTCCTCCAACATTCGATCAATTTAATAGATATTACATAAACTAAATAAGAACGATATACATATACTGTGTCTTTAAGTTTTACTCTTTTCATTAATTGTTGTATTTGTACACTAGGCCTCTGTTGACAGCGATTCAAATCAGCATTTGTTGAGGTTTCTAGTGCTTATAAAAATAATGTAAAATCAAAAAGGAAAACATAGGGATATACAAGTAGTTAATGTTTATTATTCCGTAAAAAAAAACATTGCTTTATGGTCATTAACCAGAAAGAAAGCAGGTGACAGCGTTTCTATGGAGAGACGACCACCCGCGTTTCCTCTTAACCTCTCTCAATAATAAAAATCTGGCATCGAATCCGAGACCCAGTGATATCACACCCGATGTTCCGCAAAGCAATCGCCGCTTTAATAAAATATCACCAACACAAAAATGAATGACAGAATATCTCAGAAGTGACACAAAAAAATCGTACCACATTGAAAAAGGATGGTTCAAAAACGATAAAAATCCAACCGAAGCGCAGGCGCGCATTAATCAAAATGTGGATCGCAAAAAATGTTGTGTCGTGTGGGCGAACTTCGTGTAGCCGAAAAAGGTTAATCGTGAATTTGAAATATGTTGGCAGTTCCGTATAAAACTTCTGTCAAAAATTGTTCATGCAGTAGTAAAAAGATTAGCAAGCTATCTTTGATGATTGGCTGAACAAAAAGTGATAGTACCGGCTAGCTAGGTTATGTCCTGTGCTGAGGCATCTCATACGGAATCATTGTCCGAATGAAATGCCTCGTAACTACATGATTCACTAACTTGTTTAATAATCTTTTTGTTACTAATCCTAGTGTACATATAAGTTATAGTATCTAAGGTGTGTACTAACAAAAATGGTTCCTATGTTGTTGCACATAAAACAATTTATTATTATTATATGTCTTTTTGCAGTCACAGCAAGCCATAGTGCGATTTTGGTGTACCAACAAAAGATTTATAATATTTGTGTGATGTAGATGAGAGGTTGATGTAGGTGATATAAAAAAAAATATTTTATTTTCGGACAATTTAATGGGGTTTGCATTTATCAGAAGACTGTCTCTTCTGATAAATTCAAACCCCATTAAATAGTAGAAAAGTAGAAAAGTATATCTGAAGACCAATGCCCGTAGTTAAAAACGTTCAAAATCTAGATGCAATCTCATCTCAGCGATAATAAATTTCAAAAACTTTTCAAAAGTCTGCGGGCGTGACACAGAATGAAATTGCCTTTTGATTTTTTATTTTTTTCATTTCTAGTATACCATCCAAAATAAAATAGTTTAAAATGAAATTATAACTCATGCATGTTGGAGGAACCCTAAACAATTTTTGATTTTATTTTTTTTTGCGTTTGTAACCGTCCGTTGCCCGCATTTTTTATCATATTACTTTGAATTGGGACAACAATAAAATATAGAGCAAAATATTAGTTTCATACATAATGACATGTCTTGCAGAGCCATATTGTCTATGGTTGTTTTTGAGAATTTTTTGCAATGCTTTAAAAATATATCAAGAATTTGCAGGTAAGGTCCAAGGTTAGGTTGTCATTGCAACGGTGTAGTGATACGGAGATATTAAAAACTTAAAAAAAAAACTACCGATTTCAAAAAAAAAGCACTACAAAGTGAAAAATAAGTTTAATCTCGGGATTCGGTGTCGTTGGTTCCACATTTCCGTTTTTTGACACCGACTTCCAATATTACACTACTTGCTGTATGAATATCAGTGACAGGAAGCTATTGAACACATCTGCGTACCCCTTTAGAGGGTACAGGCGTGATGTTATGTTGTGTGATTGTGTAAACAATGCATAGGTACCTGCATGCGATAGCAGCAATCGCGGTTGATTTGCTGGCATTTATTGAAGAGTTCCGTTGTCTGTCTTCGAAACTCATCATCACATCTTTACGAAATTTAAATGGGACTATTTCGCAATAAACCTCTTTCGAACAAAACAAAAATAATTTTGCAAATCCGTCTTTATATGACGGAGTTATGCCCGAACATACATAAAAAAAATATATGTATTAACATCCGAATTGAGAACCTCCACATTTTTTGATATCGTTTAATTTGGAAACATGGGTTAGGTAGGTACTTCGAGTACTCCCAAGTTTCGCCAGTTATGTTTAAGCCACATGGGATAGGGGGCGAGCCTGTTACCATCCAACCAGGCTAAAATTCTGACTCCAGGCTGCTACTACGAAATTCTTGATAAAAAAAACACAATAACACTTTGCCCGATCTGAGAATGTAACCCAGGACCTCAACGCCTAGCAGTTGCGCTTTAAACCTACCTAATAAAACTAAGATACAGTACCCGGCGATAAATATTGCACATCGACCTATTCGATCCTATCGATTTTATACAAAGAATAAAAATAATTATCAAAAGAAGCAAATCATAATTGTTTTAACAGCTCCTAATAGATACCGGACTGTTTGTATTTCGTGCGACCGAGATAACGCTCTACGAATCCGAAATTAGCCGATTGTCTCTTTCCAGAGGTCGATGTGCAATGTTTATCGCCGGGTACTGTACCATAATCGGCCTTAAATGTTCCAGGCCTCCTCTCTTCGAGAGGGAATGGATCGTTTAGATGAAATGTATTATTTCTTTAGCCATAATCCAATATAGTGTTCGAGGAACTAAACTTGTTAAAAGAGTGATAGTTAACTCTATCAAAAGCTTAATCAGCGTAATAATTTTCCCACTGCTGGGAAACAGGCCTCCTCTCTTAGAGAAGTCTATAATCTACCACGCGGGCCCAGCGCGGGGAGGTAGATGTCACATGTCTTGGAATTTTTGGTTCTAGGACACGCCGGTTTCTTCACGATTTTGAGAGCAGTGCTGATGAAATGATTTACACAAAGTAAAGCGCCTGACTAGTTTCGAACCCGCGATCTACTCGTAAGTCGTTACCGTTACCACTGGGCCTCCACTGTTCTATAAATGATAACAAAACTAAGATAGAAATCAATAGTTAGCTTCAAGAAATAATTGAATTGTAAATAAAGGGCCCACATTCAGCATTTATTTTATTATGACCTAGGGCTTTACATGTAAACGAGTCATCATTTTAATTATACCAGTCCAAAAACACATTAAAAATTACTACTTTGTATAATGCTTCGTCACACGATAGCAATAACTTAATTTCTTTATAGCCCTTATCCAGATCGCAAGCGCACATATGTAAACAAAGAAAGTTTATGACGTTGTAAAAGCACAATAAACATGTAATCATACTAATATAACCATTAAGAGCATTTACCGTGTTTACAAGAAACATTAAAACTATGACAAACTTTGTCGCTGTGTGACTCAAGGTTCAAGGAATGAGCGATAGGATTGTTTCTGCGTCCTGTTAAGAGGACGCCTTGGAGATATTGGCGCCAATGATCTCAATTTTTCTCAGTAAATACAAAACGGATCAAAATATAAGTTGGTGACCTGAAAGTTCATGATAAAAACCTTATTTTGTCAGTTTTCAATACGTGATTAGGTAACTTTTTTAACAGAGAAAAATATATCAAACATACCTCTTTTTAAAAAGAGATTCACATATTATGGGCAAACGGGACCGATTTAAGCCTCTTAATTTTCTATGTAGATGAGTCTATACATACTCTTTAAAATACCAGAAGGAATTTCTCAAATTATCGTTTCTATCTAAATAAAACAACAAAAACCATTTTGTCGCTTATGTCCTTTAGTAATAAGCTAGCGCGCGTATACAATCCTCGCCCGACTCAGACTCTCAGTCCCCTCTTGACCATCAAAAAAATCAAAAATAATTCATATATTAATAACCTAAGAGGATATGTGCGATAACGGAGATATCTCGCTCTCTCTCTCTCTTGCAAAAAAGGATTTGAATGTCTATGAAACACGAATTTCAGCTCACTGTGCGGCATCGCGTCTCGCAATACTTACGTTACTTATCGGGGTGTGAGCGGGTTGCGGGGCGCGCGTGCCCGGTTTTGGAATTATTGTTTATCAATGCGTCGCCTTAAGCCATTGGTTGAAACTGATGTTGGTTGTTAATAATAGTCTAGTCTTATTGCCCTTTTTATTCTGATCTCATCAGACTACATACCGTTTCTGAAAAAGGTTCACAAGACATATTCTTTATAATATTTAGTTATATGTAAAGGCTATTTAAACATTCCAAAATGCCATTCCATGCAAACTGTACTATTTCTAAACACACTGATCTGTTTTTAAATAATGAAACCAGGAATAATTGCTGAACAGTCTTGATTTTA
This sequence comes from Luperina nickerlii, assembly GCA_963855955.1. Lineage (NCBI taxonomy): Eukaryota > Metazoa > Arthropoda > Insecta > Lepidoptera > Noctuidae > Luperina > Luperina nickerlii. The sequence continues at coordinate 20,942,987 of OY979675.1, read as the reverse complement.
CACAGTTGAAGAACGAAAAGCACTTTCATCTATGGTCAACAGAAACCTTTAGAAGATAATATGCTTTCGACAGTTGCAGCTATCAACAAAATGTAGGAACATTTTGCTTTCTGTCCAGTACCCTAATTGTATAACACACTAAGGCCGCTATCCCACTGGCGTTTTACGAGCGTTGACGTCAACGTCACGTCTGCGCAGCGTCGACGCCGCGCAGACGCGACGTTGACGGTGCGTCGTCGCGTGGCAAGCAGTAACGTCCGCTGAACGCGACGTTAACGTCGCGCACATGTACCTGTTGCCAACAAACGCGACGTTAACGTTGCGCAGACGCGACGTCGACGTCGCGTTCAGCGGACGTTAATGCTTGTCACGCGACGACGCGACGTCAACGTCGCGTCTGCGCAACATTGACGCATCGCAGACGTTCGAGAGACGCCGACACTCGTAAAACGCCAGTGGGATAGCGGCCTTAAAATCACAATCCAAGGGTTTTAAAGGAAATTCCTTCCTAAATGTTCGAAAAAAAAATTACTCAACGTCGTAAATAACGCAATTAATGTCAGTTGTTGAACTGTCAAAATAAAAGCTATTCCTACGGCTAGTGTGTTAAGCAATTAACCCTCAGTTTAATGGACAATCAGGGATCGATCCTGTAGATAAGTAGGAAGGTATAATATCATCAAAGCCAATAGAAACATTGTAAGGCACACGACTTACGGCTGATTTTTCAATCATATCAGATGATTGAAAAATCAGCCATAAGTCGTGTGCCTTTATGACTTTACTCAAGGAATAATTTTGAAATGTTGACAGTTATTTCATACAAAAACTGTCAAACGTCAATTTTATTCCTCGAATAAAAGTTATCTGGCGATAGAAAGATCAGCCCTAAGAAAAACAAAAATATGGCTTTTCTCAGAAGAAAATACTGGCCGATTTTCCAGCCCTGTCTTCATCAGCACATAACTTGAACAACCTCATGCATATTCGTCCTTACAAATGTAATGTTTGTTTATAGCAGTAAGTTGCAGTTTTATATGCGCGTGGGCAGAAATAGTGCAGTAAAAATTATCTCTATATTAACTGCGAGGATGTTTTGTCGCAATTACTTTTATGATTCGCTTCCTTGAACTTCTTTTATGAGATGAGCTGCTTAGTGAAAGTTGCTTTGATCTCATAGACTTTATACTTAATAAGTAATTAAGTTATTTTTAATTCCAGTGGTTAGGGACTTATTCTTCTTCTTTTGGTATCGATGGTACAGACGCCAGCACACCAAGCTAACCGAAACTGTCAAATTTTCCCAATCAACTTTGAACCTTAAGGCTCGTACACACAGGCGCGACGCGACACGCGACACAAAGGCGCCGCAAGTCGCGCAACGAGCGGTGCCTTTGTGTCGCGTGTCGCGTCGCGCCTGTGTGTACGAGTCTTTATGCTTTAGCGATAAAGTTGAAAATCTATTGAATAAATTTGACAGATTATAGTAGCTTAATGTGCTCGCGTCTGTACTTTTCTGCGATGTTTTTAGGGTTCCTTACCTCAAAAGGAAAAACGAAACCATTATAAGAACACTTCGTAATCTGTCTGTCTGTCCGTCGGTCAAGACTTTTTTTCTCAGGAACGTGTGGAGTTGAATATCAAATAATCAGGGCTGCAATCCCTTGAAGCAATGAAAAAATAAACTTCTAAGTCAACGCAATCAAAAGATACAGTCGTTTATGTTCCGGAATCAAAATCTAGGTATAAGATACTTCCCGTTGACCTAGATTCATGAAATTTGGCAAGAAGTAATGTCATGTAGCACAAGTAAGGAAAAAATCCGACAACCATAAAATTTTTGTTACATTATAAAAAAAATCCCGTTATAAACTATTTACATACCTACAGATTTGTACGGAACCCTCGGTGCGTAAGTCTGACTTGCACTTGACCAGTTTTTTATATTGCTTGAGCCCAGTAGGTGACCACGTTGAATGTGGCATCATTGGCATTCTGTAGGTCATCTGCGGTGCAGGTGAACGGTCTGGGACGGTCACAGCAAGTCGGGCATGGTCTGGGACTTAAGAGAATACGATACCGAAGTGTTTGTCTAAAGGTGAAATTAAAGATCCTACGTACATGATCTGTAATCATGACACCTGGCAAGGCGCAGTCGTCGGCAGGTGGAGTAAGGCTGTGACAGAGTGGCGTTTATGGATTGTAACTGTGGACTGGATGACAAGATGTCGGTCGTCCGGGCGGAGAGATGGGCAGACGACATTGTTGCCATCGCGGGCAAAACGTTGATGCGGCTGGCACGGGAGCGTGGGGATCGGCACAAGACAAGAAAGGCCTATGTCCTGCATTGGGTGACGTGCTGTGGATGATGATGATGACATGAAATTTTATTATAGTCTTCTAAGTCTTATGGTCTTTGGTATTTTAGTCTTACCACCTTTTTATCATTTTAATTCTTCAATTCGAAGGCAAACTGAAAATACTGCACTTTTACCAAAACATTGCATTTAGTGCCCCAAACGCTACAACTAGCGCCATCTGTCGTCACACGGTTGAACTGCGTCGGCAGCACGCTCACTTGAGTCGCTTGAGTGACAAGTTGACGTGCGCGCGCGCATCACTACGGCGAACCTGTGAGTTATGCGTAGGAATTACTTAAAATTATACGTTAGCGAAAAGTTTTTGTAATTTAGTTTGTTCGAAATAAAGATATATAACTTAATAATAATTTTATGTACATAAGTATCTACGTTTGTTTGCTATGATAAAAATTATAATTTTGAATGACTTTGATGATTGACTCAGAATTTGTTTAACTTAACTTCCATACTGGAGTGGATTGCGGTCCACTCCCTCTCACAGAGAGTAAGCCTGTGTCCCAGCAGTGGGAAGATCACAGGCTGATTATGCTATGATATAATACCTAAATGATAAATGATAAATGATAAATGAAACCTAGGTACTGCGCTTATGAAAATGAAAATTTTTAACTCGTCGCGCGTCCAATTAGCAGACACAATAGAAATTTTATTTTTATCGGTACACATGGTGTACATTCGACGTGCGAAGAGTTAAAAGTGTCTAGCTAGACACTGGTGATAATTGCCTTATATTTTTCATTAAAGAAATTTCAGTACTGTTTTATACGATTCAACTTTTGTTTCCTCCTTTAATTGGTCTCTGTACTTTATTTTAAACCAATTTGGAGTCGGCACTGAACAAAAAGAGATACAGCTTGCTGTACCGATAGCACCTAAATTATGGAGGATGGGATTAAGATTTTTTTTCGAAGTGGAATAAATATAATCTAATATCAATACTGGAGCGAAAAACGCAGATACAACAGTGAATTCGAGGTGATTTATTATGATATTTATACCTACCTTTTAATAGGTTACTCTTGAACTTATAAATTATGGGCTCGTGATTATACAAAACTTTACTTTATAAATTGAGACAAGCGTACCCATAGAGATTGGAATTGGAAATCTTAATTATTGTAATTGGAATGTTAAGTTAAATAATCGTTAAGTTACGTAATACTGATCAGAATGTATTTACAAACATTTGAATTAAAAAAGCATGTGAAACAAATAACTACAAATGTAGACTGAGATATAATTTTTATTTGATTGGAATAACAGATTGAATGAAAAGCTAATCTTGGAAAGTAAATACATTTTCATTTTGATAGGTGTTTTCGTGATCAAATAGAGCGCAGGCGTAAAAAGGCTTAGTTATGATTTCTAATAGGAACTATAGAATGTATCATTTTAGTGGCGATTAAAATCCTGTGGTTACATTTCTTCTATGCATTGAGGAAGTGATGGAAAACATGCAATGTTCTTCTTCTTAGTATAGTCATGATGAGGTAGAAGTCACCTCATAACTTGATCTGCAACGAGTTTAGGTTCGATACATTTGGGGACAAAAATACAAAGATATAGTTTCTTTAGATTCACTATTTGTATACTATACAATGCAACAGTAAAGTAAATTAGGAAATATCTTTATTACCGCTCCAATAAGAATACTTTCGATTTGCAGTGATTTTAAATAAGCATCATTTTCAAATTCAGCAGTGTGATTCTGTAACCATCTCACCATGAAAACTTAGGTGAAGTGAGCGCGGAGTGAGCTGTCATCAGTGTCAATTCCTAGAAAAAACAAACTCACTTCACCTAAGTTTTCACGGTAAGATTTTTACAGAATCAACCGGCAGTACCTATTGAAAAAGTGTACATCGATGAAAAACGATTTAAATCTCAACAATTAACAAAAACCTTCTTTTAAAATCCCGCTATTTGAAAACCTCACTTTTAAAACTTCCTGCAGCGCTCACCGCGGCCCAAACTCGGCGTGCGACAAAAAAAACGTCGACTGGTCCGCAATTTGTTGCAGCGGCCAGCCCAACGATAAAGCCTTAAATGTTCCTCGCGACAGATTGCGTACCATGTTTGAAATCCGATTATAAAGTAGCCTCCTTTGTGTATGGCCTTTTCTCTTTGGAAAGTGCCGAGATTGGATAGATGTTGGGTTTAATTTTAAATGATTGGTCATTGGATTTGTTGATCAAAGGCACATAGAAAAGTTAGCTATACCTGTTATTTGGTTTGGATATCTTGCAAGAATGTCAGTTATAAATTGGCGAAGTGTGGGTTTACTGTTGGTGCGACTCTGCTAAATCCTTTGGGGAAAACAATCCGCGAGGGATCAGGCAGGGGTGTCCCACATTACGCCAGTTATGTCTAAGGCCCATGACGTAATAAGGTGACCCTATTGTCATACCTGTAAGCATATACATATCTAAATTTCGGGCAGCTCTGGGTTATTTTAGATATTTGTCCTTTATCACTTTGTACACACAGCCGCACGGGTCGATCGATCAGGTTAAGCTACGCTTGCCGCGGTTGGTCCGTGGATGGGTGACCATCTTCACATACCAAGACCGCTCCATGCCTCGGATAGCACGTTAAGCCGTTGTCCCGGCTGTCATCCGTGGATCTTTGACAGTCGTTACGGATCGTCAGTACGCCGAAAGTCTGACAACCAGTCTTACCAAAGGGTTTCGAATAACCCAGGAACTGGGTTGTGGAGGCAGATAGGCAGTCGCTGCATGTAAAATACTTTATTATTCAGGTTCCGGTTAGACTGAAAGCCGACCCCAACATCTAGTTGGGAAAAGGCTAGGTAGATGATGATGTCCTTTATCACTTTGTCCTTTTGTTTCAATTATTTGTGTAAGGTTGTTCTTCAGGCATTCTCGTCAGAGAACAGCTATCAGACATGAAAGTTATTTTATTCGTCATGAAGATCTTTATCTTCAGATCAGTATACTGTTGATGACACCTTTACCCTAACTTTTCTCGACTTTTGGACGATGTCATCATGCAGCTGCTATTTCCGCTCCAATAAGAATACTTTCAATTTGCAGTGATTTTAAATAAGCATCATTTTCAAATTCAAATTCTATTAAGGCAGTTTCTTCATAGAATTATATTTGAAACCGATGTCTATAGGAATCTTTCTCTGTATATGTGATATGCCCGTTAAGTAGTTTACTGTTTTATGCACCTGCTTATGAAAGGTATAATTTTGTGTCAACTAGAATTATTAGAGGTGTGCCATGTACTTATCGATGAGGTAAATCGATAGGTACCTTGTCGTTCTCTTGATCAGTTTTTACTTTTGTATTGATTATGTTGATGATGGTATCTTTGACAAGACAGTGGCCGGTTTGTGCAATTAATCTTTTCTCTTCTTTACTAAAAAAGTTTTGTTACACGAGTTGTGTGATACTGACATTCTTATTAAAGTCTCATTTTACCCACAATAGTGATTGGGAGATTTGGCTGTTGCAATTCCAAATTAGAGACGTGTCATATTATCGACGATATCTCTGTATCATAATAAATCTCGATGTCCCATCGTAATATCTAAATCAATTGTTCTTCCTCAATCTGTCGAAGCACGTACGATAACATCTCTAAATATCAAGTTACATCAAAGCATTACCTAACGTAATGTTATGCGAAATGGTCATTGGACATAAAACCTAGACTCGGCGACCTCTGACACACATTGATGCAACGGGGCAGTAAAACCCAACACGAATGGCATTAGGCCCGTTTTAAAACACGTTCTAGAATGTTACTTACTTTGTGACCTTTTGGTATATAATGATGCGGGGAATCGTGTTGAAATTGAGTGAAAATTTTAAGGGACATCAGGATATATGTAGATAGTTTGATAGGAAATTCAGGTATCAATTCATGAATAATGAGTCTAGCATCATTTATTTGAAGGTCTTTGTTTAATAGTGGACGTTTAGGGCTGATAGTTATTACAGTAACTGTTACAATACATAGTAAAACTAACAACTAGGATAAGGCATCATAATTATTGGCCTATAATGTTCCCACTACTGGGACTCAGACCACCTCTCTATGAGAGTGAGTGGGCTATAATCCACCACGCTGGCCCAGTGCGGATTGGCAGATGTCACATGTATTCGAATTTTTGTTTCTAAGACATGCCGGTTTCCTCACGATGTTTTTCTTCACCGTTTTGAGAGCAGTGGTGATGAAATAATTTACACAGTGTTTGCTCGGGTCGGAATCCACGACCTACAACTTATAAGTCGCGGCTATTACCACTGAGCCAGCACTGCTTGGATAGCCCATCATCACGCAGGATATATTTTGTTAACACTGAACGGTTTTGAAATCAATATGATGAACATTGTTAACCTTTATATTTTCTTCTTTTAAGTTATATTTTTTATCTGAATGGATGACATCACGTTGTAGCAAGTTGCTGGTGTGTGAAGGTCCCTCGATGCCTGATCTTTGGCAACTATGAGCAAAGTCTTAACGTTTGATAATATATGCATCTTTTGTTTCTTTTTCCAAATATATAGTAAAAATGTCTCTAGAAACATTATTAAAGCCGATTTTCTTAAGATGCCAATTATTTTCAATTGCTTGATAAAATCAGATTGTTTCGATTTTGCAAAACCTTTGACTGCAAACTTAGAATGAAGAATGAGTACCTGTTTCTTCTTGTCACTGAGTAATATCAAGTATCAAGGGACCCATTAGAGCCTCCTATAGCAATATTTAATTTCAAAATACTCGCAGAAGAAATGTTAATCACATGCATCGTATGCTGTAATTTTTCATGTGTGTTTGATTCTCTATTAGTGTCTACGTCGACTGGCTTATGTGTTTCTGTAAGTATCCAAATCAGACTCGGAGCTTTACGATCCTGCTTCTTTTCAGGGACTACTGCTCGGATTGCCTGTTTAATGATATCTAATAGTGTTTGTTGCAATAACTATCAGTTACAAACGTTGAGTCTGTATCGATGTAAAGATCTGATTGAGTTACCTGTAAATCAAACTTTTCATGTAGCGATCCAGATTCTAAAATAAGGTAAATTGTATTTTACTTAAAATTCTATGATAATTGTTTATGTAGAAATAACTCAATCTGCCTAGCCTTTTCCCAACTATGTTGGGGTTGTTTTCCAGTCTAACCGGATGTAGTTGAATACCAGTATTTTACATGGATCGACTGCTTATCTGACCTCCACAAACCAGTTTCTGGGTAATACGATACCCCTTGGTAAGACTGGTTGTCAGACTTTCGGACTTCTGACTACCTGTAACGACTATCAAATATCTACAAATGACAGCCGGGACCAATGCAGAAATAACTATCGGAAACTAATAACATAATAAGTAAGAACAGTTGGTAAAGTTGTCTCTAGTGTCACTTTTTAGAGTAACTCCATCTTCAACAAAAAATTACCTAGTTTATTAAAAACAATATCTTTGATTAAGACTTTTTTGTTCGTTTAAATTATTTACCCAAGCATGTGTTCAGAGATTATTCAACTTTACTCTCAACCAGAAAGTACGGTCGTTTCGATCAATATTTGTCCGAACTAATTAGTATGTACTGCAGAGCATGTCGTCCGTAGACAAAGTAAACAACCAAATTGTATTTTCCATTAACGGTTCTGCAAGACGTTTTCCTTGTGTTACATTTGCTAAAATTACCTTAAGTTTTCTTCAATTATAACAAAAGTAGGTCACGACAGACCAACGTTATATGTAAATATATTAACGACACATTATGGAAGGGCCGTGAGCATTTTTAATTAACCAGCACATGCCATATGTCACAAGTCTCCACCAATTACGCGATGATCCACAAATCCCCACTTTTAGGGGGGCAGTCATTGCCCCCCTATAACGGTACAGGCGGGGCCTGCGCGGGACACGCCAATCGGCGCAAATGCGGCGCGCGCGCACGCCGATGATCTAAGCGAATGATCTAGCGTGCTTGTCATTTCGCGAGCACCGGATTGGTCCGTGATAAAATATTTCTTTACGCGATCACGATTCGGCGCGATCTAGTTTCGGTCGCGCGTTATCTTATTTTTTGTTGATCGTAAATGTCTTGTGGCAATTGACATTTTTACGACATAAATAAACTTTGACCCAGTTAATTTCATTCAACAAAATATAATAAAAAAATAAAACAAGAGATACCGTGCCTTAATGTGTGATATAAATCATGATTACAAAAGAACGATGCATCAATAAATTGAGGGTGCAGCATCTGTGCAGGCGCACCAAACAAATAAATTACCCGAGCAGCGACGAGACGACAAAATAGCTGCTCACACTGCCATACGGTACGTGTTTTATGGTCCTACAACATAGAGAAAGTAACGGTACAGAGAGCACGGCCTTCCCACCCGATGTCCGACCGCTAACTGACTGATGGGCGAAGCTTAACCTCTGATAATAAGAAAGCGGGAAGGCAATACTCGTGGCTCGCGCGCGAGAACGGGACGCAAGATGTATCTTCTTCGGTGATCGTGAAGTGCAAGATGAGTACACAGTCACACAGTCACATACGGACCACATCCGAGTGAGGCCCGGCTTCGGTTTTTAAAAAACGAAACGCGCGATCCGCGGTGCGCGTACGCACGGACGCGCGGACGAATTTCGGATTCGCGAATTTATGAAAAACTTTTTTTTTTATTATGACGTTTTGAACTGTTACAAGTGAATTTTATGTGATTATTTTTGTGCCGTTTTTGAAGTGTAAATATGAGGAACGAGAAATAGCTGTTTAGTGGAGAACTATTTAATTTTTCGCAAAAATTAAGGAAGTCCAGTTATCAGCTGTCGTAAGAAACAGGTGCCAAGGTGAGTTTTAAAAGTTTAAAGTAGTTTATGACTTAAATCCTCATTATATTTTACGAGTTTACAAGAACATTATATGCGCATTAATTTATCTAATACATTTTAGTATTTATTTGCGTGTTACGAATTAAAAAATCGATTTGACAGATTATATAAAACACAAGCATGTTTTCTATGTTATGATCTTTTTATGATCGTGTTTTAATGTATTTTAATGGTTTATTTTACGGTTATTAGCTACTAGAGAACATTAATTTTTAAATTGCTTTTTCATGGATTCATTAAAATATGAATAATACCTATATAATAGGTACCTGTATTTTCAGTAGGTATGTATATGTATACCTATATAATTCATAATTGCGAAAATAAAATTAGTTCCTTATACTAGGTGTTATAAAATATGTTAATGTAAATGTTAAGTCACTATTACATACACTTCATCTATAATTAAATAAATGTAATTAAATTATAAAATGGATCTTCACCACTAGGATTTTATAAGAATTTCATGTTTTGAATGCTTTTTCATGAACTTTTAAAGTTTGCAATTAATTTTTTGCGACATATATTGTTTTCATAAAAAAAATTAGTGCAGTTGAATATGTTAAGATTTTTTGCGGCCTTTACCTCGGTAGGTACGACTGAAAATCACGAAAAACCCATTGAAGCAACAAATTTTGTATCAAACAAAACCACAAAATACCTACTTACGTACGATGCGTATTGCCTTTAATTAGCCACATTACCGCTACAAAAAAAAACATATTTCACTAGCTGTTTTCCGTAAATACCGGCAAAATATATATAGGTGCATATACTTACCTATATATATGTTTTCCGTAAAAATATTATAATCCTTTAGCTTTTTATAACCTTGCGCCTTCGAGAAGAAGATTTAGCTACTGTTTTAAAGGCTCTTTTGGTTGCTGTCTACTTAATTGAATAATTATATGATGCCTATGCTCATTTTAATTTTGTTCTCTACTATTACTTATTATTTAACAAAAGTTACCCATCAAATTAAGTCTGCATAAGACATATGGTATATATATATATATGGTATATAAAATAAAAAAAAATAATCTCAAATTTCTATAGTAAAAATCGCAAATTAATAAAAAAAAATGCGGGTCGGTACTTTGTAGGTTTTACTAGTCCCACATAAAACACTTCAGTCAGCATACTTACCTCTGGAAACAGGCCTAACGATGCCTGAATAAAAAAACCTACAGTAAAATAAAACACCATAAGTACAAAATCTCAAATAAAACCTCCATACACGGGAACTATCGGTTGGCGCCAAATATTTCCGTACAGCAATCATTAATCTTACTCAGCTGGTTCAGCCACGCATTCCGATCGAGATAAGATGTGAGATCAAAGTTCACACCTAGTCGATACTTATTGTTTTTACTATAAGTACTTATGAACTTATGAAGAAGTTGGAAAAATTTATAATGTTTCTGGGAGCCTTATTTTTCTGTGGCGTGGTGAATGTTTAAGTACTGTTGATATTGTACAGTAAAATTGTAATTTTGTAATGCTTTTTGAGACAAATCCTTGAAATTTAAGAGTAGTAGCTTCATTTTGAGATTGGCCATGCAAAAAAATTCGTTCGATAGGTACCCGGAAGCATGAAACGCACATTTTTTTCAGTTTTGCAATAATTATGAGTGTGCTACTGGGTGTCCGCTTAACAAGACAGATTTGTCATTGTAGGAGAATTATTATGTTATAATGAGGTTAGAAGGTATACCTATACGTATCTATGTATTTCTAAATTGGGTTCTCTTGGAGGAAGAGATACAAAATAAGAGTTCGATTTATTGTGTATGGTAACATTTTTTTTACCAAACTTATGATTGCGTAATTATTTAGGATTCAGCGAAATTGCGAACCAATTTTAGCAGGGTTATCTTCCTATTAACTGTATTGAGTAAAGAAATGGACATCGACAAGCTTTTCGCACAGATAGAGTCATCATCTGCCTAGCCTTTTCCCAACTATGTTGGGGTCGGCTTCCAATCTAACCGGATGCAGCTGAATACCAGTGTTTTACATGGAGCGACTGCCTATCTGACCTCCACAACCAAGTTACTGGGTAAAACGATACCCCATGGTAAGACTGGTTGTCATATTTTCGGGCTTCTGACTACCCGTAACGACTGTCAAAGATCCACGAATGACAGCCGGGACCAAAGGCCTAACGTGCTTTGCGAGGCACGGAGGGGTCTCGGTATGTAAAGATGGTCACCCATCCACAGACCCACCGCGGCAAGCGTAGCTTAACCTGATCGATCGACCTGTGCGGCTGTTATTATTTAGCCACGGGTCAGGAAAATCTTTATGTATGTACCTATATTTATTTATTACAGCATATAGGTACTAATAATAAAACTGAAGAGTATGTTTGTTTATTTGTTTGATGTCTACCAGTCGCTAGTCGGATCGAGTAGGATTTGTAAAAATATTTTTGCATTTCCACTTCTTGAGAAAGATTATGGGCTATTTAACATCACGCTGCAATCCTTAGGAGCTAAGAGAAATTTAAAAAGAAATCAGAAAAAACGTAAAGCGAAAACGAAGTAATAGCGCAGACGGGCGATGCGATGCGACGCGGTGGGACGGGGGAACAATAAATTTCACGCGGACGAAGTCGCGAGCAGAAGCTAGTAACTTCTAGAAACGAAAGTAACTTTTAAAAGCCTCGCCTTTAATTATAAACACTAATTTCCTTGTACCTACACTTGTTATCATTAATTATCTTGTAAAATGACAATCTCATTAAATGCCCGTAATTAACACTTTAAGATTTACAGTTCTCTTTCGTAATGTTGCATCTTATCTTGATTAAAACCGTAATGTACTTTTATTGCAATTTTGTTGGTAGGTAGTTATTCTGTGGAGTAAATTATTTATCTAGGTATTGTACAGACGCCAGCACATCAAGCTATCCGAAACTGTAAAAGTTTCCCAATCAACTTTGAACCTGATGCTTTAGCGATAAAGTTGAAAATCTATTAAAGAAATTTGACAGATTGTAGAAGCTTGATGTGCTGGCGTCTGTACAAAATAGCGTTTATGTCTATGTATATGTGTCCGTTTTCAAGATGCAAGGAGGCCAATTCTCGTAATTAAAAACATTCAAAATCTAGTCACAATCTCATCTCATCTCATGTCAAAACTTACCTTTACCGTAATTTTTACAGAACGAGACTTACAATTTTTTTTATATTTCTCGGGACCCTGGGGTCCCGGACCTTTGGAATACGAGTTGCCGAAGCTAACGCGCAGAGGCCCGTTAGACATTTTTTTAAAATGAGGTACCAACCGACGATTATCCCTGTTCGCATTATGCAAGACTTACAATTATTATTACGAGAATTGCCCGTCTAATAATAATACATGAGCATGGACGAAACAAAATGAGTAAGGATCCTAGTAGGTGGCGTTCTATAGTTTTTGCCTACCCTCATGGGATGAAGGTGTTAGTTTATGTAAGTCATCATCTGCCTAGCCTTTTCAACTACGTTGGGGTCAACTTCCAGTCTAACCGGATGCAGCTGAATACCAGCATTTTACATGGAGCGACTGCCTGTCTGACCTCCACAACCCAGTTATTGGATAATATCATACTACTTGGTAAGTAGTTGTTAGACTTTCGGGCTTCTGACTACCCGTAACGACTGTCAAAGATCCACGAATGACAGCCGGGACCAACGGCTTTCCGGGGCACGGAGGGTTCTTGGTATGTAAAGATGGTCACCCATCCATGGACTAACCGCGGCAAGAGTAGCTTAACCTGATCGATCGAACTGTGCGCCTGTTATTTCTCAGCCACAAGCCCCACAATTTTATGTGAGTGTATGTAGGTATTATAAATTAAGTCCCAGACACTCCGTCAGAGACAAATTTAAAGAGATTAATATAGGTAATGACTGTGCCTTCTCAGTACATTTATGATAATCTTTTGTATGCACTTAATAATATTAATCTGTATAAAATACACAGTGAGATTCATAACATAAATACTAGGAACAAACACAAAAGTTTTGTTCCTACAACAAGGCTCAAGAAAATAGGTGGCTCGTTTAGATGTCAAGTTTTTATAATAAACTTCCTAGACACATACAAGAACTAAGCCTCAATAAATTCAAATCTTGTATAAAGCAAAAACAATGCCAGAAAGCCTATTATACTATAAAAGACTATATTGAGGACAAAAAGGCTTGGGATTGAGCTGCTCCAATAGGTTTAGACAGTGAATGTTGTTTTTATTTTGCTATTTTACACATTATTTTTTTTCTATATCTATTTACTTAAACAATGACATGTACATTTACTGTATAAATTATTATATTATTTTAATTATTGTGAATGTGAGGACTATGTGGGTCATTGTTTCCGTTTTAACCATAGTCTGGCAGTTTGAGTAGTTTTGGTATTGTAGAGTAAGTTCTGAGTTGAGCTGCACGGTTAATGACAAATGCGTGTCTGAATGGACAGGTCCGCTTAATCTGTGTGGTTCTTTCCTCAAAAGACCATTTCAGATACCTATCTACATGGTCTTCGCACGATCTGACCAAGATTTTGTCTGGACTTTAAAAGAGACTGAAACGCCGACCTCATCTAGTTTAAAAAAAATATAATTGACGTGTAAAACTGTTTGTACAAACCTACTTACAGAAAATAAATTATATTTATCATTATCATTTATCATTAAGAAGTTAATTAGCGCAAAAATATTTCACAAGCCACTAAGCGATCACTAAGGCATGATACCGATTTGCCGATGCATAATGCTTAGCATGCATACTGCTATGTCACCTGCTTCCACAGGTTGCCTAGCATCAAATTTCTAACAAAATTGACGGGTACCCAAACGTGACTTACAAAAGCAAGACTACAAAAACCCGTCAAGTGCGAGTTGTGACTCGCGCACCTTGGCCGCGAGGGCTCCGTACAAACTTGTAGGTAGGTTTCAAAAAAACGACGAAACACTTCGAGAAAAGGTAGGTAGTGCCCTTGCGCTTCGCTTGGCTCGTCTTGGCGGGGCACTACCGTGCCCAGATTGTTCAGGTAATACAGTAAGTAGGTTCACAGGTTAGTAGCTAGTTTAGACGACATGAGTAGCTTGAAATACTACCTACAGCTAGGTTACAACTGGCAATATAGGTATTATTTGCCAGTGAGCCCCATACTAGACAGTTAATCTTGTGGCTCGGGGTACGAATGCCAGTGTGGAGACTAGAGAGCTGATTTTAATAAAGAAAAGTGAGCTGTCACTCTTCCTGATAACAGGAATAATTAGGAATTAGGATTGACACTATTGACAGCTCACTTCAACCTCACTTCACCTAAGTTTTCAAGGTGAGATTATGTGGCCGATTACGAAATTAAAAGCAATCTCATCTCAGCGACAATCAACGCCAATTTTTTTTAAAAAATGTAGGGATATTAGAGGTATTTTTGACAGATGGAGACTAAGATCAGACTGAAAGTTCTTAGAAAAACGAGAATTACCCCTCAGACTAGACGTTGCTAGAATTAACGTTAGTTAAGGTGACACCGACCGCGCAGTGGCGCCCTCATCGTTTGTTTGGTTATTTCTTTTATTTTAGAATAAAAATGCATAAAATAAACATGTTACGTTGTGCTCCACAAGATTATGTGAAAAGCAAATTAAAGGAAAGTATTATTAGGGAAATCGGTAAAAGTAGGTAACAGAAAAGTATTTATTGAAAATCACTTTAGAGTTCCTTTCGTTACAGACGTCGATTAACTTGTTAATGACCAATTAACCATTAGTGAATTCGTTTCACAACATGTAATTGCTTCAGGGCAATTCGTATGTTTATGGTGTAAAAGTGAAATAAGTAATGATAATTAAAATTGACTCGTAGATTGTCATTTTACTTTGTACAGACGCCAGCACATCAAACTACTACAATCTGTCAAATTCCTTTAACAGATTTTCAAATTTATCGCTAAAGCATAAGGTTCAAAGTTGATTGGGAAAATTTTACAGTTTCGGGTAGCTTGATGTGCTGGCGTCTGTAAATGACATAACATCACCCCTGTAATCTTCGAAGGGGTACGTAGAGGTGTATCTATAGTACACTCACATTTCGAGTTATGTTTAAGTCCCATGGAATAAGGGGGTAGCCTATTGCCAACAACTGGGCACAAATCCAGAATTCCGGATGCCACTGAGAAATTTCAGTTGTAAAAACCCAATAACACTTTTCCCGATCCGGAAACCGAACCTAGGACCTTATGCTGCGACCAGAAGACCAACAAGGCAGTCTATTTTATTATTACACTAGATTCTGTCTGTGATTTTGTTCGCGTGAAATTCGTAAGACAAAAAAAATTGCAAAAAAAAGTACAACCCACTAGCAGTGCCCTGCGGTTTCACCCGCGTAAGTTTCAATCCCGTGGCAATATTGGGATAAAAAGTATCCTATGTGTTAACCCAGGAAATGGTCTATCTATGTGCCAATTATCATCCAAATCTGTTCAACGGTTTACGTGGGATTGAGTAACAAACATCCAAACATCTTTATAATATTAGTTGAACTTTCACATTTATAATATTAGTTGGATGTTACTGTAATGTTGTACTGATAATGTAACTTTCAATACGTGAAATAATTTTTAAAAACATTTAAGTATTTTTTGAGTTTATCCATTACAAAAAATCTATTCTTTTCTCTTTATAATAATAATTTAAATGTATAGGTTACGTTTAGTTTCTATGATTGCTTAACCAGTTAACCCAGTATTTTACAGATACAGTTTTGTCCTTGGTTGTACATATACTCCGATTCAGAAATTGCAGAAACTATTCAATATTATAACCCTGTAATGTCATTCAAAAGTATAAATCCAAAGCGAGAATGACGTCAACCACAACATAATTGTAACTACTTTTAACACATCAGTGATCATGATGATTTTACTCAAGTATGTACAATAATAAAACACCTCAAGGTCCAAAACATCTTGATTATTAAGATGATCGTGTACAGTCACGAGCATCAATATGTGTGCACTTACATAATTATGGTTGTATTATTATTTCACTGGAAAAATTTACAGATTATATTATACTGCTATGCGTAAAGTACCTAATATCATTATTTGATTTTTTCGTATAATCGATTTAGATTATGCGTAATATTTGTCATATAAATGTTCTGTAAGTGTGAAGTCTAAAATACAATAAATATGACCATTATTAATTTACAAAGTGACGGCTAGAATCTGTCATCTTTTTTATAGTGAATTGATAACACAACTTTAGCAAAATCATAACCTCGTGAAATAATGATTGGAACTTTTCGTTATGACCTTTTTCATATTATTCTATAATTAACTAGGTTCGAAAAAATTGGATGTACACCATAGAAATGTCAATAATTACTTTTTCTTCTACCTGTTTTGTCTCATTGCTGGGCAAATGACAAAGAAATATTTTTTGGAAAAAAATACTCTTGAGTTTCATTTAGTATAGGCAGTGTAAACATTATTAATGCTCGTGACTGTACTAGGTAACGTATATTCTTGGGCAATGTGTGTGTGTGTCAATAAATATGTATGTGTGTGTTAGGTAATCAATCATACACTGTGATACGTCTGATACGTGTTAGAGATCACATTCATGTGTTCATGTCACGGATGTTTGTAGCTTTTTGTTTCTATGTTTTTAGTTTTAGGGTACTGTAAGGTCGTGTTTTGTTTGTATTAAAGGTATGACGTTTTGTGAGTTCTTCCAACCCATGGGCCCGCGTGTTGGATTACGTCCCGCTCCCTCTCACAGAGAGAAGTTCTGTGTCCCAGCAGTGGGAACATGCTGATTATGCTGTTTCGTTCTGATTTTGTGACGTTGGAAAGAAAAAGCTTGAAAAATAGTTTGGTGTGTAAAAGTTTAGATTCACTGTGCCAAGATCAATAAAATTAATAGATACCACGTAAAACTGAATAAAGTCCAGAAAAGTGGGTAATAAAATAGATGACTGAAATGCTCCTCAAGTGGAGTGGACATAAAACTATTCTCCTCGCCAGTACCTTCATCATCATCTCCCTAGCATTTTCCCAACTATCTTTGGGGTTAGCTTCCAGTCTAACCGGATGTAGCTGAATACCAGTATTTTACGTGGAGCGACTGCCTATCTGACCTCCACAACCCAGTTACTGGGTAACACGATACCCCTTGGTAAGACTGGTTGTCAGACTTTCGGGCTTCTAACGAACCGTAACGACTGTCAAAGATCCACGATTGACAGCCGGGACCAACAGCTTAACGTGCTTTACGAGGCACGGAAAGCATGCTGGTACCTTATCCATAGATTAAGAACTTACAGCGTAGACACACTTTCAGTAGCTCAAGCATACAATTTATTCTTATCTCTTGCGCATAAGCACCATTTCTAGTAACTCAAGCAACAAAACCGCTATAGTTTTCAACAAGGTTCAGTTTTCACTCTTTATCTAAAGCGACAGTTTAATAGTATTCCTGGATTCTACGAAACTTTCTGTTTATCATCACGCGCTGCTCGTAAAATCGTGGCTAGGATGCTTTCGCTTTAGTTCTAGAAGTAAATGGTCTCCTTTTCCTACGTAATGGACCAAAATAAAGAGCAAAATGTAAAAAAAAACTTGTTATCATTCTGTTTGTCTATTTAATTTCCACATTGTTTTTAACGCAAATTTCAACTGTCTAGCGTAGTTTGAAACTATGTATGTTTTTTTAAATCTAGTTTTTATACACGCCACTTCTTTAGAAATAAAAGTTTTTCTTAATTTTGAAAAATGTTACGTATGTATACGGAACGTACCGCGGCTGCGACCCGGCTAAGTAAACCGTTGATAGTTATTAAAGTGAGTGTGTCATGACTAGCGTGTTTGACTGTTGTCCGTTCTATACCTGCATATCTAACAGTGGCGACAAGGACGAATTCACGAGTGCACACAACGAGTCACAGACAAGTTATAATATATTTTTAAAGCCAAAGTCTGTTTTACAATATGATACATAAAGTCTGCCAAATATAACAGTTTGTCGCCAGTTGTTCTCGACTAATGATAGATTAAAATTTTTGAAAATTAATGAGTTTTAGTAGTAAATAACTTAATTATAAAATTAATGAAATGAGCATTAAATTTCGTATTCCATCTCTGCCTAACCCCACAACCATGCAGTACAGACGTAACCCTGTGAACAACAAAACTATAATTAGATGTCAACAGTGCACGCTGGGCTTACAGACCGCACAGAGTTTTATGTCGTTGTTGTGGGGCACAAGTTACAAGAATACAGCGATTTTAGTTCAAAACTGACCACCAAAAAATAAACATATTCCACTCTATTTAGGAATATTTTTATGAGTAAAAAAAAAAATTGGTTGGATTTTTAACTCTTTTCATTTAGTGTGGATTATTTTTAGCTTATGTCGCATACACAGGTTAAACTAACTTAAATAACGGCCAAATGCGTGTTGGACCACGCACAATAAAGGGTTCCGTGGTTGGAATTAATATAATTTACGTATGCACAGTATTGTTTCTATCGACCACAAACATATGTTTGTATTTCATAGAATTTATTACTGTGGTTGTCACCGAAAATATCACAAAAATATTAACTTATCTAGCAAAGTCACGTAGAAACATTAAAATCTTTTTAATTATCGTGTCTAACAATACCCCACACGCCTATGTTAGGTTCGATCCTCTCTGACTGCAAAGGAAAGCGTAAAGTTATAGTAAAAGTACATCTAAATAAAATGTAAACGAGACTTAAGTATCGGTTGGAAGCAGCACTAGAGGTAGTGGCAGAACTAAGAACATTTACAGAAAACTAAAAACAAAATATCTGATAGGAAAACGATGGCAAGATGGGTAGGACCACCTCTTAGTACAGTCAGTTACTGCAATTAGCTGACTTATCTTTGCATGAATGATTGAGATTTTTTAGAATAAGAATCTATAGAATTTTATTATTCTTTTATATTTTATTTATTTGAGCATAGTAAATAAAATATAAAAGAATTATAAAATTCTATCGATTCGTATTCAAAAAAATCTCAACCATTTATGCAAATGTGGGTCAGCTAATTGCAGTAACTGAGTATATACCCCCATTTCACCAGTTATATTTAAGTCCTATGTAATAGGGGCGAGCCTATTGCCATCAACCGGGGACACATATAGACCCCGGGCTACTGAGAAATTCCAGATGGAAAAATCTTTTCCAATAAAACTTTTGCACCTACCTCAAGTTCAGCAGTAACGCTTGCGAGTTAGTACTCGTAAACATCGACCATCGAGGCGGTTAAGAGTAAAAGTAAACCATTACTGCCCCATTAACAGACGGCTTAGTTTATAACAACAAACAAAAACATTGCTTGTCACGATGATAACTCAAGTGTGACAATCAGGACAGTTTGCCAATGAGACGAAAAATGAGCTTTGTCATGGCGATTTTAATACGACGATTAAAATCAGTGAGTCTTGTGTTCGTAGTTCCATTGGACGTAATAACGTATTTTCTTTAAGTCATCCAATTTGCATTGAATTAATGTGTTCTGCTATAAAACTAGGTTATTGTTTGTTTTTATTTTATTTGTTATATTGTCTTTGGCGGACATAGCTTTTTACTTCTGAATACTACTATTACTACTGTTAGCCCACATATTCCCACTGCTGGGCAAAAGCCCCTCCCCATGCAGCCAAGTTCCAGCTCTTTCGATCCAGGGCTAGGCTACTTCTGACTAAATCTTTGACTAAATTGATGCTTGTTCAATATCAAACAGCGTTGTTGGAATTCACTCCTATTGATTTAGTCAGCATTATCAGTCTGACTTAGTACAGTCACGAGCATAAGTATGTTACACTTGCCTTTATTCAAAGATGATTTTCTCCTTTAGTTTTGAATGAAATTTTATGTTATTACGAACAACGTATTACCGAACCCATAGGTTTGTGTAAAGTGTCGTATTTCAACGTTGCATTCGTTATTTCACAAAAAAATCGCAATTGAATGTTACCAAGTGTTGACATATTAGTGCTCGTGACTGTACAACTACTTTCAAATATAAAAATCATAAATGGTGCAAAATAGAGTATTATCTCAAGTGATGTTGTAGTGTCTCAAACGCACGAAGAAATACAATATGAGTGTGTGGCACCTTCTACATCGCCACATGCAAACTACGCATCACACTGACGTCACGCAAAATCCTGCATCGCGCAAGCAGAGTTTACCGCGCAACTAGCATCAACGTCCCGACTTAAATCGTTGGGCAGTAGCTATCCAAACACAACACCAGTCTGGTCGGAGGACCGTCCCTTTTCTATGGAGGATGAGTGAACTTTACACCCAGTTCCTCATCTCTATAGACGCGTTTGTTTTCAAGCTCTCTATTCTATTTTCCTACTTTCCGTTACAAGCTGCACACCACATTTGACCAGACAAGTAGGTATAGACGCCAGCACATCAAGCTACTACAATCTGTCAAAGTTCTTTAATAGATTTTCAACTTTATCGTTAAACCTTATGGTTCAAAGTTGTTTGGGAAAATTTATCAATTTCGAGTAGCTTGATTTGCTGGCGTTTGTACCTACTTAGATAATAAACTTAAGTAGGTACCCACGGCGACACATCAAGCTATACATAACCAGTACAAGCTGACTCATGATTGTAAGAAAAACCTATACAATACGCGGTCAGCTAAAACTGGAAATGTATAGCTTGATGTGTCGCTGTGTGTACCTGAAAATTAAGCAACCCGCTATTCACTTGCGACTTAAAACTCATCTTCGAATAAAATAGAAAGTTAGGAAACGAGTATGGTTTTTACAACAGGGTGTGTCTGTGGTCAACTAGACTTTACTAGACAACCGATGCTATTTTCACCTCTTCTGATTTAATGGCGACCTGTAGTGTCTGTCTTGCAATTGTCTGGTAACCGTCTCGTCTGCTTGTCTGTGTGTTTGTAAGTTTGCACTTGTGATCGTCTATACATACATATAGTTGGGTGCAGCTTTACTTGTGTTATCTCGTTGCGACTGTAATGGGCTGCGTTTCTACTGATTTTGATAACAAACATAAAGAAATTTTTTTCTTAATGCGGTGTGACGTGTTTGAAAAGCTTCAAGAATTGTGTGTTTAGCAACGGCTTAAACGAATCTTCTGTTAATTGTCAATTCTTTTTTTTTTACTTCGGAACTGTTATGTAGATAATGTTTAAAATCAATTTCTTCTCTTCGCTAAGATCAGTTAATTAATTACAGTTAGATCTAAGCATTCTTATAAGCCCTACATTATCATCTTATGCATTCTTTTATCTTAAGCAATAAGCATACTGGTCTTACTTTTTATTTGTATAAAAAATCGTAGTCCTTTCACCCACAAAGTAATTTACACATTACAGATTCAAGTGGATATCCGACTTCTGTCATTTCCATCACGGTACCGAAGCGTACAGATAAATTTATTTCGTAACACCAAAGTATTGGGATCCACCGTGCACTTAAGATTTCAACGTGTGGTGCGATGTCAACACGCTCCGTGATTAATAGATTTTGATTTTAGAATTAAAATGAGATGGGACCGTATCGACTTGTAAGGCACCTTGCATACTCTCGGTAACATGTATTCGGTACATATATTTTGTGTTGAGGCATATTTTATTTTGGATAATGTTGCGTTAAATGAATAAGTTTCGTAATGTTTTTATGGATATAATGACACAAAAGTAAACGATTAGTTCCTAATGGACGCTAGTGATGGCGCCAAACACGTAGCCGAATTCTGGGCCGAGTCCATTTAGATTGCTATCCACTCGCTAAGAAGAAGTTCCTTTATTGCGGTTTTTCTGTGCCTGCGGATATTTGTATAATTAATATCAAGTCATTTTCAGATTCGGAATTCGGACTCAATGGCTTCCAAAAATTAACGCAAAACGAATCCTTATATATTGTTGCTATTAAAAGTAATAAATTATCGTCAGACTTAATTTCAAATAGGAACAAGTGTCGGGGCTAATTGGCTACCAAATCAAAAGTAAAAAAAAAGCTTGATGAATTTATTCTGATTCTCCAATTGACATTTGAAGGTGAGATAATTAAAACAACACGCAACAAGTAGAACAAGATAATAAAATACAAATTAACAAAAATTGATTTTATTTCTGCACATAATTATCTATAAAGACTATGTTATTCAATCAATGTCATTAATGTGTCAGGTATAGAAGATACGGCTTTTAATAATAAAATCGTAAAGTTTGAACTTCCTTCTTTTACGAAGTATTTAATTGTCTTAAATTCATTCATAGGGGACTGTTAACATTCTTAAATCGTATATTTTGAAATGTGTTTTATATTCTGATGGATTTATTTTCCTACAACCCATAAACATTCAAATAACATTCAGGTTTTCACTTTTTAATTCAATCGTCTCTCCAGGGTATGTTATTATAAATTTGGTCAATAATGTAGGAAAACATATTTTTTATGGAAATAAATCAAATAAAATCGAAAAGTCACAATCCACCTAGTGTGCATTCCCTCTAACCGACCGGTAAAGTACAAGGAATGTGCCATCTGCTTCAACCAGTTAATGAGTGCCCAGTTAAGATTTATTTAACCTTATTCTTTTACTTTTTACTACTTAACTTAAGTGAAAGCTTTATTTAATATAAATGTGTTATAATTAACATTATTAGATACTATTTACTCTTATCGCTTTTATAGTTCAAGAATTTATCCTAGGCATGAGGGGGCTTATTTATAAATATTGCTTAAACTTAAGAGACGTTTAAACGTCAAAAACAAGCAAACACAACACAAACACACACAGAAAAACAAAACACAAATAAAACAAACAGACAAAAAACAAAAAAAAAAAGAAACATCCACACACAGTCAAACGGCCAGCATCAAAATAGCAGCGGCAGCAGTTAATGAAGCAATTTGTAATAGGAAGAGATTTACAGATAATTTTATTTATATATTTTATTAACCTTACCTTTTTTCATGCTCCCGTAGCGGTCGCAAAGTTCTTTAGACTTCAAAGGATTAAAAAAAATACACTATTTAATATTTATTTTAATATTTAGGAAAATAAATATGTATTAGATAATTAAATACCTCATTATACACACATCACCGATAAAGCTAAAAAGTCGATATGACATTAAAAATCGTGGGAACGCAATCCACACAGGACAGTTCGGTCGATACTTTACGAGACGTTTTACTGCCAAACGTTCATTTTTATCGATAATCGCTGCGATTAAAGCCAGTATTTATATCAAATAAATACTAAATCTAGATTATGTCTAGCATTAATTACCCGTCATTAGAGATTTAACGATAACATATGAAATATTAAAAACTTTTAGTTCCGTATAAATATAACGTAATGGAATAGTTTAATTAAAGTTATTTGCAATAAAACGGCTGGAGTCATTATTCAGTAAGTTAGGTCTTGAAGTTTACTGCTCAGCTAAAATGTGATATTACCTATTTAATGCAGTGATGTCCACATGTGTGTCCTCTCCGAAACACTCAAGAAAAACAATTTTGTAATGGCCCTTGTCATTGGTCTTTGAAATAGGCTGTTAAAAACGGTTTACGGTATATTAGAAAAAGAAAAAAATCATTAGAGACGGGCAAAATATTTTGACAAAAATCCGAATAAACATGTATCCGAAAAGATTCTGATGTGTCTTATCCCTATGAAAGCTGCGGAGGTACCTTTTAGTGAGCAATTCTGTAAAGGTGCGCTATGAGGTTCATAAAATTGTGGTTTTATTTCTAGGCTTAGTACCTACTCAACATTTTCCTACTAAGTTCTTTTAAAAGAACATAATTTTAAAATAAAAAGTTTTAAATATAATTTTAACGAGAAAAGTTGTCAAGGTGTGTTTTCAACAGTAAATAGGCTGGCGACATAAAATAATTTTATAACTTTCCTTGGCGTTACTGTTTAGAATTAAATATTTTATAAAGTAATAACTTAACATTATTTATAATTTATTAACATTTTACAAACGCGACATTATGGCTTTTGTAATAAAGAAAAGGGAAAATAATAACATAATTTTGACTAAAACCTAACAAAACAGAACAATAAGCAACTGGCTCCTCGTCACGTATTAAACGCAGCACAAGATGCTCCATCGCCCACAAACATGTCTTATTAGATGTAGACTAATAACAATCTTACATCAGAGCAGCGTTATACCTAAGCGTAGTCTACATTTCGCACGTTGTTCGAGCGTGCACTATAAAGGCACTGGTTCGCATTGCCTGCGTGCTAGACGCATTCTGTGTCGGTGACAAGTTTAGTACGGGGATAGTACTTGCTCCAGTACTAGCTTGAGTATGATGAAACGAGATGTGTCGGTTTACGTGCTTATTCGGGGATTTCCATTTAGATTTATTTTCTTCGTGGCCGTATTTTTAGGTTAATACTAAGTGACTGTTTGCTGTTTTTTCTACTGTTTTCTGTTTCTGTAATAGTCCTGCACCAACCGGGGTTGTCCTGGGTGCATGCATAGTGCATACAGGGATAATCGTCGGTTGGTGCTTGCTCATCGTTTAAAATTGTCTAAGGGGCCTCTGCGAGTTGGCTTTGGCCCCTCGTATGCCTTTCAAATGTCCGGGGCCCGAGGGTCTCGAGACGTCAAAATGACTGCTAAAGTTTGTTGATTATACAAGAAAAAATTACTTTTTGCACTATGATGCACATTAACACTAAGCAAAAAGCTGTCAAAGTCAAATTAAATGTTTTATGGAGAAGTCCCAAGTCAACAAATAAATTACCAAAGGCGTTCGTGCTATAATTGATGAAAATGAGAATAGACAAAATATTACACCGTTTTATAACTCAAGAACGGTGGACCGATTTTTATGATCTTTGATTTGTTGGATTTGTCTCCGCCCCGAATAGCAGAATAAATTTTAAAACACGGGTTTTAATTCACGAAAAACAAAAAGAAATATGAAGATTATTCATTTTGTCATATATTTTCCTATTTATTGATTCTGAGGCGGTACGAACTTCGCCAGGTCAGCTAGTTATTTAATAATTAGAATTTATTTAATCTTCGACAGTAAAAACATTTTAAGCAATAGCAAATATTAGCACACCTACACGCAGAAGCCTAGCTGCCATATTAAAAATTAATTAACATAAGCTATTAAAATTTATGAGTTTGCTCTACAAATATTTCCTATATAATGACCAAAAGTAGTCATTGTCCGCTGAGAATTTTGACATAATATTATTTTTGTGTATTTTATGACAAAAAAATTAAATAGAACCGCTGAATAACCCCACACACTGGGCAATAATCACAAAAATATAAATAAGACAGCATTTTTTATACTAAACGGTTTTTAATTATCATATTTTCCGTGAAGGTTGGTTGGTTAATGTGTTGGTAATAAAATATTAAAATGTGTGCCCTGAGAAGCGTTGGGTTTGTCAGGTAATAAAATCATAAACTAGCTAGCTAGGCCAAAATATGTAGGAAAAATAAACATTCACACTCTAAAAAATATTCGACAAAAAATCATCATTCTAATTAAATTAGAATCTACAGCAATGTGTATGGATGAGATCATTCAACAACCACAAATCAACCTGTTTAGACATTTGGTTGGGTTTATTACTCTAAAGGTCATTCATAATGTCGAATAACGGGGAAGCCCGTGTACACCGATGAACGTCCTTGACTACATATACGTTTTTTTATACCTAACTGTTGTATTTGTTTTAAGTCTCATAAATCTACTACTACGGGGTAATTACGTAACACACTATCACGTACAAATGCGTGCCACGAAAGAAGAGACTTGACCCCGCCTCCCCCGCTCTTTCCACTGCCCCTATGACGTCCGGTCCCGTCCCGCACTCAGACCTCATACCGCTAAAGATACCTAAAATCGTGTACTGCTCATGTCAAACCACGTGGTGTGTCAAGTCTCATCTTACGTGGCACGCATTGTAGCAATGGCTTTAATTTTGACAGTTCAACAACATTCATTGCGTTATTTACGCTGTTGAACGGACAATTTTTTAAAACATATAAAGCAATGGATTAGCTATATCCTTCAAAATGATTCAGATTGTGATTGATAGGTCTTAACAAATAATAACTGCAAAGTTAGTTTAGCGGTCGCAATCTTTAATGCTGGGTTGAGGGTTCTGGGCACAATCTCTGGTTCTGGCAAAGTTTGAGAAATGCTTAATAGCAGCCTGGTGTCTACATGCGTCAGAGGAGTGCAGAAGAGTCTGCCACTATTTTAAGGCGAAAGCGAAAGAAATGTTCTTTAATTTTTTGTAATTTGCAGATCAGCGGTGCTATTCTGTAAAAATCTCACCGTGAAAACTTAGGTGAAGTGAGCGTGGAGTGAGCTGTCAATAGTGTCAATACCTAGCAAAAAGAAACTCACTTCACCTAAGTTTTCACGGTGAGATTTTTACAGAATCGACCGGCAGTACCTATCAGGTATATATATATGTATCTTGATCTAATTATGATTCGCGACGATAACAAATATTTATTTATAGAATTATAATTATAAAAAGTACTTATCAATAAGCTATTTCGTGAAATCATGACATTTGAGACCAATTCTAACTCGTTGAGTTGTATTACTGATTCTAATGATTATAATTATAAATCAAACTGGTTCCTAATTTAATTTATATTTTTAAATTTTTTATGACATTGATTTTTACAATCTGTGACTACAGTAACTCACACACTTGTTAAAATTCTAGGAAAATCATCTACTTTTACAATATTTGTAAATAATTTGTAAGTATGTGAGCACCATGTATCATCTATCACATAATTGATTTACCTGTAATTGCTTCATTTTTAATTCTTTTTACTTTTTGTGGTAGACTAATTTTATTCTAGGTGCATCGTCTTCACATATAATTATATTATGTACCAAAACCTTGTAAAACATTTTAAAAGAGTACCTAACGCTGGAGTTTCTTGCTCATTATTCTCCATACGAACACTACCTTTTGGAAGGGGCGACTAGAATCAATTCAATTTTACTGTAAGTTTTGACGTTCAAAAGTGCCTTTAACGTGCCTATTTAAAATAAATGATTTGACTTTGACCTTGAATTATTTAAAGTTATATTTGTTACGGTCGTGTATCATATTTTAATCAACACAAGTTGATACTGACCTGAATATTGCAAAAAAACATAAGTAATGAATTTCGCAGGCTGACTTAGCGCATCCCCCGTAAATGAGACTTTTAATATAACTTACTGTCTAATTGTAGGTCTATCTGCACATCTCTGACTAACATATCATTAAATACAAGCGTGATGTTACACCAACTGTAAATATTTGTTCAGGCTCACTTCCACAACTGCTATCTTTAGCAAATAATGGTCGAGTAATCACATCAAGTCAGTTCAAACGCAGCACGATGGGCCCAGTTTTGTAATTACGACCACTGAATAGTGTTAACTAACCTAATGCGTAACTGTCCACTTCTAGGAACACATACTGTTTGCTGAGCAAAAGTCTTGATTATCTCAGTTTTCCTTTAAAGAAAGATCGACTCATTTGCCTAGTAATTACTGATTCAGACGTTCCGATTGCATCGGTTCGATATGGACTGACTGTTGGTAAACAAGTACCGGTAATGTTTCTATGTTACCGCAATCTTCTTTAAGACCAGGTTCGCATGAACGCGAAGATTTTTAACTGCAACATTAGGTTAGTGGTCCTAAGCTTGGTGTAGGATTCTGGGTGCAATCTTTGATTCAGGCAAGGTTTGAGACATGCTTAATAGCAGCCGGGTGTCTGAAGGCGTCAGAGGAGTGCAAAAGACTCATCCACTATTAAGAGCGTTTACGCAGTACGACATTTCATACAAACTGTCAAGCCCTTATTTTTCGAAATTAATGAACCGATTTTAATGAAACTTCATACGCATAAGCAGAATACAAAGGTCTAAAAAGTTAGTACAAAACATTTTCAAAAAAACCCATGCAGGCTCTTTACTTTGTGTAGGTAATTTATTTCATCAACCTATCTCTCAAAACGGTGAAGGAAAACATCCGGCATGTCCTAGAATCAAAAATTCGAAGACATGTGTAACAATCCCCGCTGAGTCCGCATGGTAGATTATAGCCTACTCCCTCTCACAGAGAGGAGGCCTGTATCCCAGCAGTGGGAATATTATAGGCTGAACATGCTACTGGATTTTCGACTCTCAGTGTTTTAACACTGAGAGTCGAAAATCTAAGTCGAAGTCTATAATGTCTATAATGTCTATGGCTTTTATTTTGACCAGTTAACAACATTCATTGCGTTATTTACGTAGCTGAACAGACAAATTTTTCGAACATATGAAGCCATTGCTTCAAAAAAATATTTTTGTTTTTTTTTTTATAAAATAGTATTATCCTTATAAAATATTATGTGTGTTATGTAATTAGGGTGTGGGTCGCTGGTGTGGGTCTTAAAAAGTCGCCAGAGTAGTTGTAGCTCTTTACAAACAGCATCTGCATTTGAGATCTAAAAAGAATGCCATTGAATAAAATCAACATCTTCCTCGTCTCATTACTATTATAACGCGGTCTATCTTTTACGTGATGCTCCCTGAGTTTGTGCTATTTGCTTTGATGTCCTTTGCAAATCAATTTGACTGCGATATTTAGGCCCGTTTGCACCACAAATCACTAAATGCGTTTAAAGCTAAACGTATTTAAGACATCGTTGTGTTTCTGTCAATTGTTTATAAACGGTAGAGACAGTTCGATATTATAAATATCTAGCGCTGTATGCATTAGTGAATAGTTATATGGCTAAGCGCGCACCACGAAATATAATCGTTGCGGATAATAATCGCCAATATGTGAGCAATACTAACAGAGTTCCTCGCACTGCCGTAAATAATAGCTCGAAAAAATATATTAACGTTCGCGATTTCAAAATCGATTCAATTAAAAAATCGTATCGTAGTGCACGCTTTGCCTTAGTGTTAAAAGAATGATGATGGATAACACTAAAAAAGTTACATAGAAGAAATATTGTAAGTAAAAGATGACGATATTGAGAGTAATGAAGAGGTGCCGCAAATACCAGGGAAGCACAAAAGGGCGCTGGCCATAACATAGCAGTGGATAGACCAAAGCTCTCAATGATGATAAAAAGGTGTCGATTAACATAGATACTATTAGTAAATACACTAATGAAGGTAAAACAAGAAAAAATTGTAAAATGCTAATCGAAACATTTAATTACCTTACCAAAACAAATGTTAATAATTATTTTGCTTTGAACTATATTTAAATGGCTAATTTAATCAATTTAAAAAACTTTAGTTCTATATTTAAATATCTCGGTCGAATAAAAAGCGAAGTATTTATATTGATTAGAGATACTTAATGATAGGAATATAAAAAAAAATCATAAACATGAGAAATCCATAAAATATTACAGTTAAAAATTTATCATTATATAAATTTTTAACTGTAATATTTTATGAATTTCTTTCGGGTTGCCCAAATATTTAGCTAATAAAAATTGTGTTGCAGTCTAATCTTTCAAATAAATAGCTTCATTTTAATACATAGCGTAATCAGTCTATAATGTTCCCACTGCTGGGACACAGGCCTCCTCTGTTCGAGATGGAGTGGGCTATAATCCACCACGCGGGCCCAGTGCGGGTTGGTAGATGTTACATGTCTTTGAATGTTTGGTTCTAGGATATGACGATGACGGTTCAAACTTAAACTAAAAAAAAAACAATAACAATACAATAGAAAGAATACACACTACAATAGTAAAATAAACCAATTACAGGCACTTTTGAATTGTCAAAGGGTCGGTCAGTCAGAAAGATGAAGCTTGCCCATTCCAAAGCGTAGTTGGTACTTATGGAGAAGAACGGGCAAGAAACTCTACGGACACTCTTTTAAATCACAATAAGGTTATGAACAAAAAATTATGTATGTGAAAACGATGCAGAACGTCAAAAGCGCCCGTAACGAAAAGATAAAACAAAAACAGTTAAAATATTTCCTCACGATGTTAATCTTCACCGTTTTGAGTGCAGCTAGATCTACAACCTAATTTGACCTAGAAATTATTTATTTGTAAAGTGTTCATTAGGGAACTGTTCTGTACTCTCTTGTGTCTTATTCTTTCATTTTAAATTAAAATCATCATCATCTGCCTAGCCTTTTCTCCAACTATGTTGGGGTCGGCTTCCAGTCTAACCGGATGCAGCTGAATACCAGTATTTTACATGGAGCGACTGCCTATCTGACTTCCACAATCCAGTTACTTCATAATACGGTACCCCTTGGTAAGACTGGTTGACAGATTTTCGGGCTTCTGACTACCCGTAACGACTGTCAAAGATCCACGAATGACAGCCGGGACCAACGGCTTAGCGTGCTTTCCGAGGCACGGAGGGATCACGGTATGTAAAGATGGTCACCCATCGCGTAGCTTAATTTGATCGATCGACCTGTGCGGCTGTTATTATTTAGTAAATTAAAATAATGTTTATAATAAATGTCAGCACCGCAATCAATGGGAAACTTAATATCGTGTCCAGCGTGTCCTGTTGTCTGTATGTTACAGGAACTGGTGGACGCTACTTAAGGTGCCTAACTCGTCGCCAAAGTCTGTGATCGACTCTATTTAGATTGTCACCGACACGCTGAATCTAAAAGCTGATAATCTAATTTTTCTTAATGAAATATTATATATATATCATTTATTTTTTTAGTTCCTGTATACATTATGTATATAGACGTTCTTGATTTCCGACTTGGTACATGGTCATTGATAAAATATGTACTGATTTAATTCTCATTTTCGAAGTATATTATAAACTTTATAGCCATGAGATTATCGACATACATTTCAAAACCCATTCTAGTTTTACCGAGTGGGTTAGCCAAAATTATAAACATTAAACACGCTACCGGTTTAAAAAAAATCACGTTTCAATCGTTAAAAATAATGTAAAACCGTAATAGTATCGGTTTTATTATATTAATTCTAGGTCAGTTGTGATGGAAATAATTGAATATGTTAATGATATTATTTTAATGATCACCAGAAAATTATAGTATCATTTTTAAATAATCGTGTAATTATTAATGGATTGATATTAGAACCACGCTTTAAGTGTTCCGGTATCATATTTTATCATTAGGGATTCCGTACCCAAAAGGTGTCAACGAAAACCCTATTACCGTTCGCAGTCCGTTGCATCTGTCTGTCTCTCAGAAGGCCTTATGAACCGTAATATGTAGACAGTTGAAATTTTCACATTGTGAATTTGATTTTCAATTGCCCCTCTAACAACAAATAATGAAATACAGTTAATAAAAAATAAAAGAAAAGTGTTTTTTGGCGTTTTGCCTTGTGGTACGGAATAAAAAATAAAAGAAAAGTGTTTTTTGGCGTGTGTGCGAGTCGGATACCCACGCACTTGGTCGGCTTTTTTAATACTTCAACTTACAATTATATGGCTATCTTTAAATAGATCTGTCTCATCAGAAACGGGTTTCAATTAAAAAAGAAAACGTATTGTTTACCTAGTTGTGATTCATCGGAATGAGTCCAGAAGATTCGGAGTCACTGAGTAATCAAGTTTGTGATGAAACCCGACTGAGATTATCACAATGTTTCCGTCTGATTATAACTTCTTTTTGTATATTTATTTGTTGGTTTTTGCCAACTAATTAACAATTGGGCTCTATGGTTCTAGTATTTCTTTATTAATATTTTTTATGTCACAGTCTCGCGGTCTAAGCTTGGTCACGTGTAACACGGTAGCAAATTACTTAGTATTATGTTATATTAAACCAGAAGAATTCCATGAAGACCGAATCCCAAACGTTCGACCCGCAGACTTACGATATCGGAAAACGAGTTAAGGCTCCTTCAAACAGGCGCGACACGCGATAAAATCGCACGCGACACAAAGTCACCGCAAGTCACGCAACGAGCGGTGCCTTTGTGTCGCGCGCGATTATATCGCGTGTCGCGCCTGTTTCTAGGAGCTTTTAAGCGGCCGGCCTGTAACGTCACCTGACCTTCCTGAAGAACTATCGAGAAGAATAAGGATATATAAATACATATCAATCTATATAAATGGTCCCATTAAAATGGACAAACTTTTAGAAATCATTCAGACCAACAAAATAAGAACGATGGTAAAAAAATATATAAGAAAAACGCATAGGTAGATACTTACAAGAAAAATAATCAGCTAACGAAAATACACTGATGTGTCGGCAATTTATTATTTTAAATCAAAATAAAATCACTTTCAGTGTTTTTTTTTGCTTGGATATCTTTGGCTAGACAAACTGAGTGCTGTGTTAAAATTTGTCCATCTATTTTAATGGGACAATGTATTATATAAAATTCAAAGTCTTGACTGACTGATATATAACACACAGCCTAAACCACTGGTCCTAGAGACATGGAGGGTGTCCTTTGTGAAGAGTAGGTATCCACT
Source organism: Luperina nickerlii (assembly GCA_963855955.1). Lineage (NCBI taxonomy): Eukaryota > Metazoa > Arthropoda > Insecta > Lepidoptera > Noctuidae > Luperina > Luperina nickerlii. The sequence continues at coordinate 20,910,221 of OY979675.1, read as the reverse complement.
AAGAAAAGGTTTTTCGAAATTCCACCCCTAAGAAGGTGAATGGGGGAGGGTGAAATTTCACGAGGACGAAGTCGCGGGCAGAAGCTAGTCAATCATGAAAGACACCGTCAGATTTCGCAAAAGATTAAATCGAAAAAACGTACAGGAAATGCCAGAAAATAGTTCTCTAATGATACAAAAACGAAAACACCGGCCAAAGTCAACTAAATCATTACTCAAGAGTTTGAACTGATTACCAGTAAGTCAAACAATCGGTCACGCTCACACGCTTGACGTGCCGATGACGTGACGATGACGTGCGGTGACGTGCTCGTCAAAGATCGGGATGTTTCGTGACGCATCGGACTACAGCTGCACGAGTTAGGTTGAAGCTATAGTGATGAGCGAAGCGAGTTGGTTGGTTGGTACAAGTGGCAGGCGTGCAGCGGTTAGAAAAATAGTTGTACAAGAAGAGACGAATTTGTTGCTTTGACAATTGTTAAATCAGATATTTAACAATCTCTCTGATAATGTTGTCGTGAATTGGTTACAGAAAGATAACGAGGTAGGTGGTGGAAATAGGTAGGTGGTATGTTGCCCATGAAAAATGCAAAAAGAAAACTAACAAAATCAAATTTTATTCATTTTAAACTCAGATAAAAACATTACTTATTCTGCGGCCAAAACTTGCGTCAAGTATTTCATCTAACGCTCTAAAATCAAGACGAATTATAAACAAAATTCATACTAATTCTCAACCTAATTACTGCATGCTATGATAATTGCACTACCATCACTCAATGTCAGTCTTATTTCTACAATTTCAAAATACTAAAATATCATTTTAAAAATTATATTTCTCGCGTCCAATATTACATGACCACAACCTTTGAACGCAATATTTTTCTAAAGTAATTAAAGCATTAAATGTATATTAATAGCAATTATTCGATGACAACACCGCAAAATTATTTACTTGTTGGCGTCAGTGACTCATTAGTGTGTGTTGTTAAGATTGATCGAGTATCGCAAGCCGGAACTGTTGATTCAATCGATAATCGTTAAGAATAAAATCGATATTCGTTTGTCGATGCAATAAAATTAAATTTATTGTAATGCTTGAAATGTTTTGTTGGGTGTTTAATTTGAATTGATTTGGATTGTGCAGTTTAGCCTTAAGGTCTTGCGATTGATAGACTGGTGCTTTTTTCCAATTGTCGTAGGTATGTAGAATTGTAGAGCGTGGGAATTAATGATAGATATTTGATGCACTAATCAAATGCTAAAATAAGTCTTTTTTACTCATGATAGGTATTGTTGATAAAGTTTAGCTATCAGAAATGTATGTACCAACTATAGAGGTATGAGGAATAGGGTGTAAAGTTCAGTCATAGGTACTCTATAGAAAGGGGAGAATCCTCCGACCAGACGGGTGTCGTGTCTGGCGGGCTACTGCCCGATGATTCAATCATGTCGGGCCGTTGTATATGCTAGTTGCTCGGTAAACTTGGAGACGCCACCTACTTTATAATGTACAACGTGTAATAATAAAATATAACATTTTTGATTTGATTTGAAACTCTGCTTGCGAGATGCAGGATTTTGCGTGACGTCAGTACCCAAGTAACACAAAATCGATATAATGGAAAAAGTGATGACCAGAAAATTTCTTCTAGCTTCGTTATAGAATTTGAAGGGTTTTAGCAATGTCTTGCTTCTGTATAACAGCATTTTATTAACTTTGTAGTTCCTAAAGCTAAATAATCCTCTTTTTCAATCTTTTGTGCAGCTAAAGGTTTTATTTTAGACATAATTTATGTCTCTATACAGCTTCTAATACAGCTGTAAGCATTATACAAAAGTGTAGGCCGTATGTAAGCATTAATTACGGCTTAGGCTATTAAAAAGCATTTTAAAATTCTTTAAAACTGCTCTATGTTTTATAACGACCTTTCGCATGGGTCACAACTGTTTAACGGTGTACATTGGTGCTGTTTTAATGCCAGCTTTTTAAAAGCATTTCATCATAATATTATATAGCCTTTATCTATACAAACGTATAATGACAAGAATTTTAACAAGCAATAAGTCGTATACCGGCCATCCGCATGCCTAAAGTTTTTAATTATGCTTACGCCATTTTGCTTTTTGTATCGATAATATTTAAAATTTAATTTTATGGTAAATAGTCCTTTAGAAAGGACTTCAACCTATGGTATTGACCGGCCGGTACAATACAGGTATCATATTGACTAAAACTAAAGATTTCTTCGTAAGAGCATAATTTTTTTTACAATTCCACATATTTTTATAATATTTTTGTAATAAATAGCTCTTTAATTTGAAGGCGCATGAAATATTTGATTCAAATATATACATACTTTCACAGTAAACTGATACTCGCAACCTTAATTCCTCATAGAGAACAAAAACAAGAGTTTAATTACTTGCCTTGTAGCACTTATATTTTTTTGTTGGAAAGTGTCCATGTTCTTTTTACACAAGATTTATTAATAATAACAGAAATTAAAAATAATATTTGAAAATGTTTTTATTTTGCTTTTGTAATGGCACAAGCTGTATAAGGGCCGCATTTAACATATGCGCACTGCTTTAACCTGTTTTCACAGCCCATTATAATGCGTTTATCATTCCGGTAGACAACCAATATAATGCTGCTAAAATGCCATTCTTCCACTTAAGGCTGTATAATTTGGGGCCCAAATTAGCATTACAAGAGCTGTATAGTGGTTTATAATGCCTATATGTAGACTTCTTATAAAGCTATAATAATATGCTAATTCTGTTATCCATCGATTATAAAGCTATTTTGTGCTACTTGGGTATGGCGCGTAGTTCGCGTGTGGCGTTGTAGATACCGCTACACAATTTATTAGATATCACTATAATTATTATGCAAGTAGACAGTTTCGGAAATAGTGCAAAATCAATACCTAAAACGTTTTTAGAAAAAAAAAAAACAACCGACTTCCAAAAAATACAATACAAAGTGAAAAATTACTTTAATTTCGGAAGACGGTGTCGTTGGTTCTGCATTTTCGTTTTTTGACACCGACTTTCGAGATTAAAGTTATGTTTCACCTTTTAGTGTTTTTTTTTAAAGTCAGTTGTTTTTTTTTTGTAAAAAAGTTTTTATTTTTCACTTTTTAGTTGTACCTACCTACCCCAAACCAATTCATATAATACTACTTGCTATGTGAATATCAGTGACAGGAAGCTATTGAACACATTTGCCTACCCTTTTAAAGGGTACAGGCGTGATGTTATGTGATTGGGTAAACAATGCATACATATGCTATAGCAGCAATCGCTATTGATTTGCTGGCATTTATTGAAGAGTTCCGTTGACTGTCTCCGGAACACGTCATCAGATTTTTACGAAATTTAAATAAGACCATTTCGGAATAAAATTCTTTCGAACACAAAGAAACATTTTGCAAATCCGTCTATATGTGAGGGAGTTATGCCCGAACATACATAAAAAAAAACATCCGGGTTAAGAACCTCCTCCCTTTTGAAGTCTGTTAAAAATATTAAATATTGTGCCCGGTTAATTGCAATAAAACAGAACTGGCGAAACACACCTATGCCTTACCCTCCAGGGAATACAGGCTTGAAGTTACGTTGTTTACAATTACTATGAAATAGTTAACCAGTTGGATGCCTAATTACAGAAACAATTAAAAATCCATTGTGTCTTGCTTGGATCCACGATCATACGAAGGGTTAATTGACAAAGAAGGTATATTTACTATACAAATCAATACTATACAAAAGTAGGTAATTATCTTCATGGCTTTAGCCTTGAAGATTATTTCTTTTGATCAAGTCTCGTGATTTGAAGAATATGAGCAATTATCAAAATCCAATAAAAATAAATTCCTCAAAACAAGACAGCTCTTCAAATTACCATAAAAATCGTGATCCAATTTAAATTGTATTTCATTGTGACGTACGAATCTTAACGAGCGATCGTTTCGGCCGTCAACGTGCCTACGCGCAAGTTGACACCGCACGTCAAAATCAACGAAGTAGTGACAGACGAGTTAATTTGAACCCAACAGTTTAACAAGTGATGGGTTAGGGTTCAGTTCGTAAATGTGGTTAGATTTTATTAAATAGTGGATAACTTTAACACTAAAAATAAAGACAGCTAGAAATTAACAGGTTCCTGTCAATTTATTGCTGTCATTATTTGGCTGTCTGCTCCACCAACGAAGCTGGAGCTCTTACATTGGAAATGGAAACTGCTTAACCGAAATATCATGTTAGAAGCTTGAAATACGTAAAAATGTAGATGCGTAAATAATTAACAGTTTGCAATGGCCCAGTGGTAACGGCTCCGAGTTACGAGGTCGTTGGTTCGAACCCAGGCAGTGGCTTTACTTTTTGTAAATAATTTCATCACCACTGCTCTTAAAACGTCGAAGGATAACATCGTGAGGAAGCCGGCATGTCCTAGAGCCAAAAATTCGAAGACATGTGAAATGTACCAACCCGCACTGGGCCCGCGTGGTAGATTACGGCCCACTCGGCCCAGGAGGCCAATGTACCAGCAATGGGAATATTATAGGCTGATTGTACTAAATAATTATGTGTTCGTAATTAATCATTATATTAGTTTAAGATTGGTGTGTGAGGCACAATTACAGAAACCATCTAAAACACCACATTAAAACACCTCATATAGTCAAATAATCTTTATCTACGGAACCAATCCCACAAAAGATGTCTAAGTAAATGAAACGAAACCATCGCTGTCCCGATTATGAAAGGTTTTTAAACTTTTTTGGTACCTTTTGGGCATTGTCCGTGTTAATAATGAATTCGGAGTCATGTTTACAAAATAAATTTGGAAGTTCACTTGGGACGCCTGGCTCAGTTGACAGCTTCTTGACAAACCATTGTGTAGTTGTTGGCTCTCACCTACATTGAAGATGTAGGAATGTTCTAAGAAAACGTACGAAATAACATGGAAATTAATAACATAAATATGTGGTTCCGTTGATTCATGATCGCTTAGTATCTATATCGTGACTGAGAACTTGACTTTATACAAACGAATTGGTGTTTGAATAATGATGATGATTGGTGATGTCAGTATGATATCATCAGTGGAGGTGGAGTGGATCCTGATTCTCACGCATTTGAAAAATAGAGCAAAACGATCTCTTTGCCCTTTATTGATGACTGGAAGACACATAACCTAATTCAATAAGAAAAGAACGACATTAATGGGACAGTCCAATACAGATGAACATAAGAAAACTAGAAAAAAAAAAAACAAAACACCAACGTTACTTATAAAAGAAGATAGAGGTAACACCAACAAAACTGTGGCGATCAAATTCGGCGTTGTGATGGTTGTAGCTTGTAGCTTGATATGCAATCCATAAGCACAGTTTTTAAAAGTTTGGAGCAAGATTTACAGGTATTTCAAAACTATGTCTCCAACATAGTTTCATTCATAAGCTCAGTCTACACTTATCAAGTAATCGAACAATCTGTGTATCAATGGTCGTTCAACTGTCTCCCACATCTTTGATAAAGTGTCATAAAATTGTGGAGAAATTGATGTCTATGGTCATTATGGTCTTCAGAATATTTGTGTGTAATTGTGAAGTCACACTTGGTTGTGAAATTTTGCTTAAAGCTATTGGATGGATGGCCCTTATCCAGCCATGTGCCAATGTCCCTGCGCATACAGTTTAGTGGCCATCGTGTTTCTGGCGCCGCCGTAGCAATAACTTGTGTTCTGTGGAGATTATGTAAGAAGCGTCACTGTGGTAATTATTCATGGTTATCAGTCAATAGACTTTATATTGGACAATTTAATTTTATTTACAACTTCTCCAACGATATCAAAGGACAGGAATAGTCTTTAAACCAATGCAAATGGTGGTTTAACAGTTAACTGTAACAACTACGCAGTAGCACACATTTTCTGTCTTATCACCATTTCTTTAGGATTTCATTTTTCTTACGCAATCGGCACATCCGGAACTGAAACTTACAGTTGCAATATTTACTCTTATATTGACTGAAGTGTTTTAACCAAATACGGTACAACGGAATTAAGACCTTCGAATTTAAAAATGAGACTTAAAATGCATTACAAGGCTCCATAATTTAATCCCTTTATCTTTGTATAGTGCTGATAACTTTCAATAAGTGACAGATTACACAGTTTTCACCACCGTTGTCAACTTTGGTGACCCACATATGGGTCGAAGTGATTTCCGTGGAATGGCCACACACGAAGTGACCCCTAAACTTCAAGCCAGTGCTGATGGGAGTCAGCGAAAAAAGTTGTTACTGCGTGTGGCATTTTAATGTCTGTGGTTCGGTTCTCGGCTGTTGCTTTTTTCGAGTTAATCTGGTTTTTATTAAATTGATTTTTCGCGGATTCCGCGGTGTTGGGAGGAAATTGTTCGGGGCGTCTACTTTTTTAGGTGGATTCAGGGAATTGATGTTATTTTGGGCAAAATTGCTAATGGTTGTAATTTAATCGACGTTAAACAGGTAGTCAAGGTGTCTATAAGCCCAAGTATAGAAACACGACAACATCAAAGTAAGGTTTGAAAAAATTTTAAAATTATTAATTTAAATTTTTTTTCGATTTCTCGCAGGGAACCCTAAAAATCTGTCACCATTCAAGGTGAATGACCTGATGTGTACTTCATGGAGAAACTCTTAGCCATCGCCGAGGTCACTGACACTGGACCAAATAAATCCACATTTTTGTGCGAAACTGTATTTATCGATTGAATTAATTAATTAAACTGTATTTATTATTTTTATATTTTTAACTAGGCTTCGCCCGCGTGTGTATCGTATCGTATATCCCACGGGAATGTACTACCAGGATTTAAAGTAGGTACCCTATGTGTTAATACAGGTTATACAATTCCTGTGAGCCCATCCATGTGGTAATCTTTGTGGACCGTTAGTTACCTAATTAATGAACTACTACTGATTCAAACAATCTGAAAATGCTAATTTAGTTTTAAGAAACATTGACTGTGTATCACGACCCCCCCGCCCCACTACTGATACAACAGCTGCCTAGCCCTTCCATAACTATCTTGGGGTCAGCTTCCAATCTAACCGGACGCAGCTGAATACCAGTACCTATTTCACATGGAGCGTCTGCCGCCCAATAAGTGGGTTGTGGAGGTCAGATAGGTATATCTGACCTCCACAACTCACTTATTGGCTATTATGACACCCCTTGGTGAGACTGGTTGTCAGACTTTTGGGCATCTGACTACCCGTAATGACTGTCAAATCCCCACTCACTATTGATTAACCATAATAAAAATAATCCCTTTCACATCGCCATAAACACAAGTTAGCCATTACTGATCACTATAATGTTATGCAAGTCTAAAACATAAGTACAAAAAAAAGGCAGTCTTCAATATTCCTCTGTAGTTGCACCTTTCTTACGCTTAAGGCGAAGGCGCCAGGGTAGCCCGCGAAATTCAATTTTTTTTTCGTTTTTTGCACTTTGCTGGTCAGTATTAAGTTGTACGTTGATTAATATATGATTCGTGGCCGTAACAAATATGTAGGTATTATAGATAATTGCTTCATATTTTGCAATAAATTACCAGGGTTGTGTCATCGCGCTTCTCTTTCTTTTCTATGCAGTCCGGCAAAGAACGCGCTTTGGGTCATGTAGTCGCCTTACAAGAAATATTATAATAAAAATAGTGTTATATCAGCTGCTTCTGCATATTCATCTAAGTGTCAATTTAAGTTTAACTAAACTGATACTTAGCAGGTGGCGCAGTGTTTTATGTAGTATTGCGATCTTTCAGTGTTGGTCGTACTGAAGGCGGATAGCGACTACGTATAGCACCAAATTCAATTGGAAATTGCTGTAGTGTAGAGATATAGCCTATTTTGTGCCGTGTGACCTTCGCGAGTCCGTTTAAAGTTGATGGAAAGAAATACGAGACAAACATTCATTTGATGTAAAGAATAGCAGAAAAAAACAGTATGGAGTCAGACACAATGATGTATATATAATACGTCATTGGTCAGACAAGCATAGGACAGAAGATGAAAAATATAAAAACGTAATTAAAGAACGGTTTTCTAGGACTAATAAAATTATCGAAGTTATATGACAAACTATCCCGTATTGAGAGCTCATGAAGAGCTCACCGTTCACATAACATATTACGCTCGCCTGTATTTCGCCAAATAATGAAAGAAAGAAAGAAAGAAAATTGCGTTTATTTGGCAAAAAAAAAACCTAATGGATAGGTAGATGGGTACACCCCATAGTAAATCAACATTTTGACGAGCCTACTTCCATAAACTGTAATTGATTGCAGTTGGAACAGACGCCAGCACATCAAGCTACCCGAAACTGTCAAATTATCCCAATCTACTTTGAGCCTAATACTTTAGCAATCAAGTTGGAAATCTATTATAGAAATTTGACAGATTGTAGCAGCTTGATGTGCTGGCGTCTGTACATGCCTGAGAATATTACTGGCTGCTTTAGATGAAATAATACCTTTAGCCATAATTCAGTAAAGTGTTCGAGGAAACAACTTTTTTGAAACAGTGACAGTTACTCTAGCAAAAGCATGATCAGCGTATAATGTTCCCACTGCTGGGACACATGCCTCCTCTCTTAGAGAAGTCTATAATCTTCCACGCCGGCCCAGTGCGGGTTGGTAGATGACACATGTCTTCGAATTTTTGGTTCTTGGATATGGCGGTTTCCTCACGATGTTTTCGTTTACCGTTTTGAGAGCAGTGGTGATGAAATTATTTACAGGTTCTATAACTCGTAAGTATGGATTGGTACCACCTGGGCCACCACTGACTCACACACTTAACACTACCTAGAAGGCTAGAACATTTTGTATGGCTTGTGAATCAATTTTTTAAAATATGAAATTCAATTCCTGACCGACGGATATATCAACGCACAGCTTAAACCGCTGGTCATACAGACATGAAATTTGGAGGGTGTGTTCTTTGTAAAGAGTAGGTATACACTAAGAAAGGGTTTTTCGAAATTCCACCCCTAAGAGGGTGAATGGGGGGAAGGTAGAATTTCACGTGGAAGAAGTCGCGGGCAGAAGCTAGTTCCTAAATAATACTGACAAGTGACAACTCAATTAGCTAGAAGGCGGATCTACTAAGAGTTAAACAGCTGGAGGCAAAATTACCAGTATGATCGTTCATGCATTCCGCTCTCGCTTCCGCTTTCAGTTAGACGTAGCTCCAAGTGATGTTCTAAAGTGACAGTATTTATGCACTTTTACGATATTTAAGTTCGACATTTTATTACTATCATTCGTGTTAGAATCGCTTGAACTTCACATCGTAAAAGTGACCATAATTAGAGAGCTGTAGACTGATATGGGTAGCATTTATTAAATTTTATGAAAGTTTGTAAAGCTCCTCCTGAATGAATTCACCCTGAAAAAAACTATTGCTGTAAGTACAAAAAGCAGTAATATATACTTGGAATTAACATTCGCGAATTCGATCATATTTCTTTCTAATTTCTGCCTCATTTTAATATCTTGTAAAATATTATGGTAAAGCTTATCTCATAGAATAATCTAATAAAAGTGGAGCTACCTCAACGAAATGGTAACTTGGTGTGGACTTGGAGCTGTGCCCCAATCCACCTCGTATCCTGCCCTTTGTGTCCCAAAACATGTAGCCTAAGTCACCTCTGCGCTGCCATCGATTATGCCGTGGAAGTGACGAAGTTTTGGGTTAACAAAATAAAAATAAAAAGTAAAGTTAAGTTGGAAATCGGCTTGACACACGATAACCGACTTCAGAGGTGTTATGTTCGTCTGTATGTATATTCATCGATATTATCATAAATTCAAATAACTGTCAAACTAGCGACAAGAAGAAGAAGTATCGAATAATAATAATAATAATAAAACCTATCATTTATTAAGTAAATGTATTTTTTTTTAACCTAATACAAATAAACAACTCCAAAAATTTCCATAATCCAGGGTGTCAGCTACCTCCATACCAAATTTTATCAAAACTGGTCCAGCCGTTTGAGCGTGAAGCAGTAACAAACATATAAACATACACACACACACTTTTTTTTTTTTTGGAGATTGGAAATCATCAAATGACTCCTCCCGCTCTGGGTGGAGCGGAAGGGAGTGTCAGACTCTTACTGACTAAAACCCACCCGTGTTCCTTCCTTAGCCCTTTATGTTCCGGGCCAGCGGTAACCCTTTCGGACAATCCCGCTGGACACACACACACTAACACAAACTTTCGCATGTATAATATTAGTGTGATAAAAGAATTAAGGTTCCGCCAAAAAAATATTTAAAAAGACAACAAAAATTCTTCCTTTTCAATGGAGTGGTACCTACACCTTTCTTAAGCGACACATTATTGATGAGTCATCCACGTTAACGAAGTTGGGGGCACAGCTAGTAGAAGATTATAATAATATAACCCGACTTAGGGCTGATTTTTCCAACGCCAGATAACTTTATCCGCGGAATAATTTTGAATTTTGGACAGTTCTTCTATACAAAAGCTGTCAGACGTCAATTTTATTCCATGAATAAAAATTATCTTTCGATTGAAAAATTAGCCCTTAGTCATATTCCATTTTATCCCCAGCTAACATAGATATAACACGAGTGTGTACTAGTTTGATTTTATCCCCTGCTTGTACCATAAAGAAACAAAAGCTTAGTGACATCGCCATAGAAACCAAACGTTACCAGTCAACAGTACTTTTCCTGCATTTTATGTCAAAAGAAAGTTGGCGGTTTGCAGCTAGTAGGTAGGTACTGAGCGAAACACTATTGTTACCGAGTTTCCCTAAGACTGAGTCTTACGTTACATTGTAAGTTCTGTGTGTTACGACTGCGCAGCTAAATCTTAGAAGTAAGGAAAGTTTTGTTTGTCATGTCAACAATAAATAGGTAAATAATAAAGGAAGACTCGGATGATGGGTGTTGTTTTGAACTGAATATTTCCGTCTTTTGTTTATAACAGAACTGGCTGCGCCCCGCGGTGTCGCCCGCATAAGTTCTGATTCCATGGGAATATCAGGATTAAAAGTAGACTATATGTTAATCCAGGGTGTCAGCTACCACCAGACAAAATTTTATCAAAATTGGTCCAGCCGTTTGAGCGTGAAGAAGTAACAAACATATAGACACACACACACACTCAAAAACTTTCGCCTTCATAATATTTGTGTGATGTAGATGAGAGGTTGTCTCATATGGGGTAAAATTACCAAGATATCGAATATAATGCTGATGAATGGACCAAAGAAATGAAAATGTAGAAACAAATCGAATAGAATCAAACACAGGTGTATAATCATCATCATTATCATCCACTGCAGCTGAAAGACGTCCTCTGCTGGATATACAACATAGTTAAGCAAGGCTTGCTTAGGTCAGTCCTCAGATGGGTGACCACCCCTAACATACCGAGACTCCACCGTGCCTCGGAAAAGCACGTGAAGCAGTTGGTCTCGGCTGTCATTTGTAGATCTTTGACAGTCATTACGGGTAGTCAGAAGCCCTAAAGTCTGACAACCAGTGTTGCCAAAAGGTATCGTATTACCTGTAACTGGGTTGTGGAGGCTGATAGGCAGTTTCGGAAAAGGCATGGCAGATTGTTTTTCTTTGAACTGTTTGAAGTTCACCTAGAATTATGTTTTAATACGTTTAGCGCTAAATGTATTTAGTGACTAGCGATGCATGCAAGATTAGAGGCGCTTTAAGTTAAGAGGAATAGCGGCCGGACAGACTTTTTGAAAAATCCTAAGTAAAATGTCGTAATTCGAGGTTTGACTCTCGCCTATTTCGTCCTCCAATATTGGACCAATGTAAAAGAGATTTCATAAACTGAATAAGAACGATATAATTATACTGTGTACCTATGTTTTTCTTTTTTCATTAATATTTGTTAAATGTATACACTAGGCCTATGTTGACAGCGATTTACTCGACATTTTTGGATGGTTCTAGTGCTTATAAAAATAATGTGTCATCAAAAAGGAAAACATAGGGACATGACACGTAGTTACCTAATATTTATTATTCTGTAAAAAAAATCATTGCTTAGTGATCATTAACCTGAAAGAAAACAGGCGAGAGCGTTCCTGTGGAGAAACGACAACCCGCATTTCCTCTTAACGATATAATTACGGAAAAATGCATTACCTTTTCTCTCACAGCAGAACCTATAAATTATGCAACCATAATAAACATTTGCTAGAAAATATGAGATAAATAGTCCACGATTTGTGAGACCATAGACACCCATTCTACGACTTGGTCTATCTTAGAAACGGAAATTGAACCTCTTAATTGTCATGATAAATAATACGGAAAATAAGGTAGCGGCAACCAATTAATTATCGGCCATGCTGTAATTATTGACACTTCAGACGTTTCATTAGAATAAAGATTCTGGAGACGTGTAATAGTAATAATGTTATTTAATAGTAGTAGTTATGGTTTCTTATTTTATTTACATGTACTTTATGGGTTGTTATTATTATTATCAGGCGTTTTTTGATAGCTTTATTTCTAATTTACTTCCTTTTGTTTTTTCAGGTAAGAATTACATTTTTATTCTGCTAACGAAGAGCCGATGAGGTTGCTTGGTAAGTTAATAAATTGTTAATTATACTTATTGCAATTCAGACAAATTATTCAATTCAATTTGAATTCAAACACTGTATTTAAATGATAGCATAGCTCTATGAATTGCCAAACATATTCGTAAGTGGCAGTGGGCAGATTGCTCGCAGAACACATGGCTGATAGGGCCGAAAGGTTCTCGAGTGGCGACCGCGAAAGAAATAGTCGTAGCATTGGAAGACCTCTCACAAGGTGGCCCGAGGACCTGGTGAAGGTCGCAGGAATCCGCTGGATGCGAGAAGCTCAGAACCGGTCGAAGTGGCGGTGCTTGGGGGAGTCCTATGTCCAGTAGTGGACGTTTTTCGGATAAAATGACGATTCAAATGATGATGGTCAAAAAATTCTTAATACAACAATGACATTATACAGGATATGAATCAATCTTAGACATGCTACTTCCTTATACTTCTTAACACGTAAAAGCTCTCTAACACTCACTTTTAAGTCATCACCCATACTAATATTATAAATGCGAAAATGTATCTGTTTGTCTGTCTGTACGTTACCTCTTCACGTTTAAACTGCCTGAACCGATTTAGATAAAATTTGGTATAGAAATATATTGAGTCCCAGACATAAGATAGTTTTTATCACAATATTCCCACGGGTTCGACACTTATGCGGGAGAAACCGCGGAGCGCTGCTAGTAAAAAATACATTACAAGATTTGAACCAGTTACCAGCCAAGATTTGAGCCAGTTTGTGCTTTGAAAACAAGTCAAAATTTCTGGGCAAGCTGGTGACTTTCATCGGCGTATCGTGGCCACGCATTAATGTGAGGCTATATAATTAAGAGCGTGCGTCTATAATTAATAATGGTTCCATACTGTCTAGTAATAAAATTTAACCAGTTGGGCTTTGATTTGATGCAACTCTGTATAATTAATAGCTTTAATCAAAAGTTTTATGGTCTAACACAATAAAGCACGATTAATTAGTTCCTTTGTTCAAATCCGGTGATAGTAAAGAACCTAACAATTATAGGCCTGTCTCAATTCTGCCGGTTCTCAGTAAGGTGTTTGAAAAGTTGATGCTCAATCAAATGTTACGCCACTTTAACAAAAATTCCATCTTTCATGAACAACAGTACGGTTTCACCAAAGGGCGTTGTACCACTGACGCCGGTGTAAACCTAATAAAGAACATTTTTAACGCCTGGGAGGAAGCACAAGATGCCATTGGAATCTTTTGCGACCTCTCTAAGGCGTTCGATTGCGTAAGCCATGAGACACTTCTGCTGAAACTTGAGCACTATGGGATTAGGAATTTAGCTCTTGATTTACTAAAGTCATACCTAAAAGATAGAAAGCTTAAAGTTCAAGTAAACGGCGTAAACTCATTGGGGTCTGAAATAGCAATGGGCGTTCCTCAAGGTTCTATATTGGGTCCATTCCTCTTTTTAGTTTACATTAATGATTTACCCCAATTACTTCAAAATCAACCGAAGATGGTGTTATTTGCAGATGACACCTCATTGATCTTTAAGATAGACAGACGAGCACAAAATCTTGACGACGTGAATAACTCTATTCTTCAGGTCCAAGATTGGTTTACGGTAAATAATTTGGTACTAAATGAAAAGAAAACCAAATGCATTAGATTTAAATTACCTAATGTTAGAAGTAGTGAATGTGACATCATACTGAATGGAGAAAAACTGGAATTTGTTGATCAAACTGTTTTTCTGGGAATCACGCTAGACGACAAATTACAATGGGGACCTCACATAACATCTCTTGCGGGGCGGCTTAGCTCGGCCGCTTATGCTGTTAGAAAGATAAGACAATTAACTGATATAGAAACCGCGCGTTTAGTCTATTTTAGCTACTTTCACAGCATTATGTCGTACGGCATTTTACTATGGGGTCGAGCTGCTGACATTGAATCCATCTTTATTTTGCAAAAAAGAGCTGTCAGAGCCATTTATAATCTACGTCGCCGCGAATCTCTCAGGGAACTTTTTAAAAAGATTAATATTATGACGGTACCTTGCCAATTCATTTATGAAAATATTATGTATGTAAGAAAAAATCTACATCTTTTTAATAAAATAAGCGATATACATAATTTTAATACTAGAAATAAAGATAAAATACATCAACCATTTTTCAGATTAGCCAAGGTACATACATCTTTTATGGGGTACTGTGTTAAATGTTACAATAAAATACCTTGCGATGTATTGCAATTAAATGAAAGAAAATTTAAAACTCACATTAAACGTACACTTTGTAAACAAGCATACTATAAATTAGAAGATTATATCCAAGATAAGAACGCTTGGAAACATGCTGGTCCTGCTCCATAGGACAATCTGGAGCCTAGACAAAATCAAACTGGTTGCTAATTTAATTGTAAATTTATACTTTTTTTGACATTGATTTACATTCTGTAACTACTTTACTACTCACACCCTGACTTATTACTTGTAATTTTTTTTTTTTTTTAATGAAATCGTTTACTTTTACCATGTTTGTAAATATGTGAGCACCATGTATCTATCAGATAATTAATTTATATGTCATGGTTTCATTTTTAAGTATTTTACCTATTGTGGTAAGTATAGTAATTTTATTTTAGGTGCATCGTGTTCACATATTATTATATAATTAATGTATGCAAAATTTTGTAAAATATTTTAAAAGAGTAACGGTGGAGTTTCTTGCCCGTTCTTCTCCATACGAAAACTACCTTTTGGAATGGGCGACTAGAATCAATTCTATTTGTTGTAATTTCTGACGTTCAAAAGTGCCTTTAATGTGCCTATTTGAAATAAATGCTTTGACTTTGACTTTGACTTTGAATTGACGACAAAATGGTCAAATTGTGAAAAGTAATAGGCCATTTTATTGTCGTGCACTTGTCAGGTTATCTTTCAATATTGTTAAAAAAACGTAAAATATGTAAACATAAAAAAAATAAACACGGTTATGACATAATTTGAAGCAAACGCAATAAAACGCAATCTTCAATATAATTTGCATAAACAGCTTTAAGTCTAACAAGAAATAATTTCAATTTCGCTGCGCATCAGCCGCGCCTTCGCATGTCAATTCAAACAAAATGTCATAAAATACCAACTTTACATATTCAGACTAAAACAATAATAGAAACATCAAACGGTGCACAAAGCGATTTAATAATGCACAAACACACTGTCACGTCCTTATTATAAATAGTAATAACGTTTAGAAATTATCGATAGTTTAGGCTCGTAACTGTTTGTTTTACCCTATGTTTACATTCTTTTAAGGCGCGGACACATTATGTAGCAACAGTTTGGTTGCAAATGTTCGAAAAACCGCACTTTGTTTTACTTATTTTGTGTACCTGCTATACGCAGACGTCCATGTGGGTTTATATAATTTGCCCATGATTTCAATATACTGTACGAATTTAGATGCTGTCACACAACAATCACAGCTTTTCACAGTCCACTGCTAGACACTGATAGCCTTGCATGATCATTCGTTTGTCTTATCTTTGAGATTTACGATCACCAAAGTAAGAATAATCTAAACACAGTTAAATATTCTAAAATATTATAATAATATATAAATCATGAACCGTAATAGGTAGACAGTTGAAATTTGCACAGAGTATGTATTTCTATTGCCACTATAACAACACATAATAAAATGAAGCAAAGTTAAAAATTAAAGGGGGTCTCCGTACAAGAAACGAGTTCTTTTCGGCGTTTTTTTGCTTTATGGTACGGAACCCTTCGTGTGCGAGTACGACTCGCACTTGGCATTTTTGTGTTTTTGTCCTTCAAAAAACATTTCTATATGCAGGCTCTTCATAGAAACTTAGTTTCAAAATAGGAGTGACACCACATTTCGATTTGTTTTCTTCAGCCAATATGGCCGCACCTCTTTTAAATTCTTAGGTACATCGGGTGTCGTGTGAAATGAAACTGGTCTGGCTAAGATAATTAGGTTTCTAGTGATTATATTAATTCAACAAGTAAACATAATTATGAATGTTTTAAGTGTTTTGCTTCGATAGTGTTAATTGAAATCGAACGAGGTTGTTCGAAAGAGCATCACTTTATTAATATTTTGCCAGAGAGAATAACTTTAATCTCCTGAAAGGAGCAAAAGATTAGTCAGACAATTAATAGGGGTTAAAAACATTTCAAAAAACCACTTGGAAACCGATGCGCGATGGTTCTTAAAATCATACTTTGCAAAACGTGCGACAAAATAGCCGACGAAAACTCCGCAGTTTTTTTTCGCGATTTCTGGTTTGGACCCATAGTAAAAGTTATTCAAAATGATGAATACGTACAGACGCCAGCACATCAAGCTATCCGAAACTGTCAAATTTCGATAAAGTTGAAAATCTATTAAAGAAATTTGACAGATTGTAGTAGCTTGATGTGCTGGAGTCTGTACAAAGACACCTTTTCCTTTTATTTATTTCAATCACACCTTATAAATGTGTACGTTTGTAAAGAAGTTTTTTCGCCAATACTATTAATAGGTAAGATCAAAATCTTAAGATACTTTTTCTCTGGGAAAAAGAGTGGTTTCCTTAGATGCGAGTAAAATCACGGCCATTAACTAGTTGATTACTTTAAGTTACCAAACTGGGTTACTTACTAATGTATAATACTATGTAAAATAGTACTCATCACCTCGAACTTTGACCTCTCATCCACTGGGCGTGCCTCTTATCTCCGAAGATCTACGTATAAATAACACCTGTTATTGAAAGTTGAAGGCCCCATTACAATAATGGCTAATGACTGCATTCGTAGTACTGCAGTTTAATGAAGATCCACCTGACCTTATGTGATCACTTTCTAAGTTAAGGCTAAGTTAGAGCTAAATTAAGTTGAATTATTTAGCAGTTGCGGTTTCTTTTTATATTGTACCTTGGTATAAGGCTCACACAGACAGTTGCGTCTCGACAGAGTGACGCTGTGGCGCCATCTACATCGTCACTTGCAAACTACGCATCATACTGTCGCATGTCGTCACACGAAATCCTGCATCGCGCAAGCAGAGATAATCGCACAACTATTATATGCAGGTTGAAGTTGAAAACATGCGACCAACCGAAATGGGAGATTGTACTGCAATCTTGGAAAAAAAAATCAGCTGTTCCCTACATTTTGACGAGTTATGCGAACATAAATGTAGGGAACAGCGGATTTTGTTTTCGCGATTGCAGCTTTGGTCCCTTAGTAAAAGTTGTTCATACTGATGAGTACAATCTTCCATTTCGATTTGTCGCATGTTTTCAATTTCACTCTGTATACGTCCCGACATCAATCGTCGGACCCTGACATGAAACCCGTCTGGTCATAGGATCCTCCCTTTTCTGTAGAGGATGAGTGAATCTCTATAACGCAACTCCAGTAGAATTATTTCTATGAAAACTTCATGGAAATTGTTCTACCAGAATCGCATCGCATCTGTCTGAGGGAAGCCTTAAGGCATCGTCCTAATAGAACGCAAATGCGCGATCATCGTAGGTTCACGCGAATTTTACTCGTACGAACGCGCGATCAAACATATTGAACTCGAATAGGTGTCCTAACAGATAATCGCACGACGCGGTCACGCGACTCAAATCTTTGAAAATCTATTAGCGTGAACTTAATTCGTACGAACGCGCGATCAAACATATTGAACTTGAATAGGTGTCCTAACTGACAATCGCACGACGCGGTCACGCGACTCAAATGTTTGAAAATCTATAAAATACATAAATCTATAATATAGGTCATTCAAATATTTCCCGACAGCAAAAATCGAGCGTCTTACGTCCATGATTGTTGATACCGACTGTGCCAGTGCCAAACTAGGTACTCCACGGTCGCTCGCATCGTAAATTCGCGTGATGATCACGTATTCGCGTTCTATTGGATACCCAGTTTTTACTATCGCGCGAAAACGCGATAGTCGCGTCGCTTACTCGCGCGATGAGCGCACCTTCGCGTTCTAATAGGACGTTGCCTAATTGATGCGCCATTCTGTCGCACGAGAAATGAGTTCCGTGTAAAATGTGTTTCAAACACGAAATATAAGAGATAATCTATTCAATTTTAATATTGATATGAATCTTAATTTCCTGTTTTTGTTTTACGTATGAAATACGTTCTCAATATACTACAGTAAAAAAAAACAAAAAAAATTCTAAAATGCGATAAGCGTCAGTAAAAAAGATCCTTATCGCATTTTAGAAAAATATTTTCGATTCGTTACGAAAAATGTCATTTGACATAACATCACGCCTGTAATTCCCGTAGAGGTAGACAGAGTCGTATCTATAGTACACCCACATTTCGCCACTTATGTTTAAATTCCATGTAATAGGGTGCGAGCCTATTGCCATCAACCGGACATTATTCCAGGCTGCTACTGAGAAATTCCAGATGGAACATCACTGCACATCGACCTTTGAAAAGAGACAATCGGCTAATTTCGGCTTCGTAGAGCGTTATCTCTGTCGCACGAAATACAAACAGTCCGGTATCTATAAGGAGCTGTTAAAACAATTATGATTTGCTTCTTTTGATAATAATTTTTATTCTTTGTATAAAATACAAAAAAAAGGTAAAGGTCGATGTGCAATATTTATCGCCGGGTACTGTAGTAGCGCAATCACTAGACCATAATGTATAACCTTAAAATTAAATCAAATCCGAAGTGTTAATTCGAGGCATTGTCATGGCTTCAAAAATCACAAAACGCGTCAAGTTAACTAAAATATTTAACTACTCATTCATTGAAGTAACATTTCGTAATAGTTAGGAAGTCAATTAAATTGATTATCATAGAAATCGTGCATTTCGATCGTAATATTTGTAATCTTTTCGAGATATGCGACCGCCGTCGTAAACGACATATTCGAATTAAGAATGCCTACCACTTTACATGTGACATTCTTGTGGTTCAGTAGCGATTGTAAGCAAGTTTGGCTATAGTTAGTAATAAGTAATAGGTTCGATTATTGTTAGCACGGATTCGACAGGTCCACTCAAATCTGTGTGGTACTTTCCTCAAAAGACCATTTCTGACGCTAATCTACAAGATCTCACCAAGATTCTGACTGGACATCAAAAGAAATCTCTGAGTGTGTTTCGCAATTTCTTCTCGGATAGGAAATGTCGACTCCATCTAGCTTTTTTTAATATAACGTGAAAAATAGAGCCCGTTATCCTATTTACTGAATATACAATTTCATATCAAGAATCTTTGAGGTTTTGTCAAGCCTGTATATCATCCAAATGTTGACAAACATTATTTTATAAAAACCACGCACTAGTTTCCATTCCAATTTCAGCTGGAAAAATAAATTCTTACCGTTTTCTTTGAGAAATTATTGCAACTAAAGAAAATGACAAAGAAATAGTTTGAATGAATAATGATGCGCTATGTTTTAGTCATATGCACGACGAAGGTAAGTATTACTTTTATGTTTAACATAAATAACAATGGATTACTTTGTTCGACTTGCATTTAGCAGGTCTTTATGTTTATTGTAATGAAATAGGTTTAATTGTAATAAAAAGTTTTATTACAATATACCGGTATTTAGGAATAAATCGAATTTAGAGCAGTTTGATGGCCAGTCATAATGATTGTACCATCAAAATTTACGATCATGATTGTACTAGATTGTCGAAACAAAAACTCAACTTTTGTCTTTTGTCAAAACAAAAACACAATTTTTGTTTATTTTTGACTACGGCTTTTAATAATAATAATAATAATAAACTTTATTGCTTTTGACTACGTTGTATGTGTATTTTTTTTTTGTAATTTGCTTTTTGTTTGTGCAGAATAAACCATTTTTCTTTCTTTTTAGATTATGGATTTGTGTGCAGATTAGATAGATACCAACATTGTAGTTAGGAATATATTTAGGTACTTACAGTCATGGGGACTTAAAGTTGAAAAGGCCGACACTTAAACAGTTAAGTTTTATCAAAAATAAACATTCATTTATTTAATTTTTTTAAACGGACATTTCTGTTCAATTTAGTGCTGCCATATAAAAAATACTGGTGTCATTCAGAACCAAACGTCTTACTTTAGTGGTTATCTCCTATAGAGATCTAGAGCTGGCTACTATAATGCCAATGAAGTAATGATAGGTTATATATATTATGTATTTATTAATAGTGTCTGTCTATTTCAATAAAAACTCAACATATAAAGCAGTAAAGATTTTAAGATAACGACGGGGACGGCGAATCTTAAAGACTTTTTTTTCGATGACTTTTTTATATGATGTTTCGAAGCAAAGTTTATTTAATGTATTTAATTTATATTTATTTATTTATTTAAAGTGTAACTCTGAAATGCTTGTGGTTCAACATAAAAAGTATTATTAAGATAAGATAAAAGTAGTAAAACAATAACTACATAAAAAAGATAGACAGAAGCTTTTAGTATCTTCACGTTAAATT
The DNA here is from genome assembly GCA_963855955.1 of Luperina nickerlii. Lineage (NCBI taxonomy): Eukaryota > Metazoa > Arthropoda > Insecta > Lepidoptera > Noctuidae > Luperina > Luperina nickerlii. The sequence continues at coordinate 20,889,107 of OY979675.1, read as the reverse complement.
TTAGTGACTGGAAAATCACCTTAACAATCTCATAATATTGCTTTCTGTTTTAATTGAAGGCATTCTTGACACTATTTTTTTTCTAGTTTATTTAGTGATCGGGGAAGGTATAAAATTCAATTATTTAACAACGTAAAATAATTAACTTAAATAATAGCTTAATCAGCCCATAATTTTCCCACTGCTGGGACACAAGCCTCCTCTCTGTGAGAGGGAGTGGGCCGTAATCCACCACGCGGGCCCAGTGCGGGATGCTAGATATCACATGTCTTCGAATTTTTGGTTCTAGGACATGACGGTATCGTCACGATGTTTTCCTTCACCGTTTTGAGAGCAGTGGTAAAATTATTTACACAAAGCAAAGCGCCTGCCTGGGTTTGGGTTCGAACCCACGACCTAAAACTCTTAAGTCGGGGCTGTTACTACTGGACCACCACTGCTCGAAATTAATAGTACAACATAAATGAGCTCCACAATCGAGTTACTGGGTAATACGATACCCCTTGGTGAGACTGGTTGTCAGACTTTCGGGCTTCTGATTACCCGTAGCGACTGTCAAATATCCACGAATAACAACTGGGACCAACGGGTTAACGTTTTTCCGGGACACCAGAAAACCAATTCTCGTAATTTAATAGGTACGTTAAAAATCTAGTAGCACTCTCATCTCGGCGACAAATAAATATCAAAATTTGACAAAAATATAAGGAAATCAGAGTTATTTTTGACAGATGATGGATAGAGATCAGACTGAGAACGTTATTAAAATTACGAGATTTGCCCCTCGGATATTCATAAACGAAAAATCATAACGCAAGATAACTATAATTAATATAAGTTTATGCACCTGTCATGTAAAACAGGACCAATTTATAAATAGTTTATATATGAGCATAAGCTCTTATTTGAAATAGTTCATACTCATACATTACAAATATAATGAGCTCTTGAACGGAGGTGTTAACTCTTAAAACTGAGCATTGATCGTTAACTTAGAATATCGAGTAGGTATGTAGGGACACTACCGCTCTTGTTTATTTTATATTATATGAGAATGCTTATGTTTCATATTTGATGAAGTTTTAATACGAGAAGTTTTCTTATTTGCTGGAATTTTTCGCTATCAATAAAGAAATAATTGAATGAAAAGCATGATTAGTCTTGTTTTCTGTATTTTTCGGTAAAATACCACTTCATAATTGGCATAAAATGTTTCCACTGTTAGGATACAGGCTTCCTCTTTTCAATTTTTATTTACAATGTGCGTTTTTGTTTGTGCAGAATAAACAAATTTTCTTTCTTTTTTTTCTTTCTCACTGTGTGACCTCCTCAGGGCTGTAATCCATGACGCGGGTCCAATGCGGGTTGTTGGATGTCATATGACTAGGACATGCTGGTTTCCTCCCGATGTTTTCCTTCACCGCTTTGAGACCATAGCACTGATAATGATAAAAGTTCACTCATCACCCGATCCCCAAGAAACAGGCAACTGCCTAGTTTGGGGGTAATCGGCCAACCTATTCTTGAACAAAATGATAATTAATAAATAAATTTGAATTTTGAAGAAAATATTCCTCTCGTAGATTCATTAACTTCCGCAAATTATCTTAAAGAAAATTACAAGCACATGTCCAAACAAAGAACTACAAAGATTCATAATTTAATTAGAATCCAAAGAAAAATTAACAGAACGTCAAGAGGGACTAATCAAAACATATTTAGTATGGAAATTATTGACAGTCATACACATTTACGATCCTGACCATCATAAAAGTACCAACATTCCATTTTACTACAGAAAACTAAAGCTAATATACATACTGACAGAAAAGACGTTTCATAAAAGGCTGCGTCGTAAATAGAAATAAAATTAACATGGAATTACAATTTGTAAGTGAGCGCGGGCGACTAACGAACGATCGCAGCAGACTGCGACAAAAATGTCGGGAATGTGTGCTATGGTACTCATTTAGTTCAGTGAAATAATGTAATGTTCTGTTCTTGAATAGAAATGGCTGGTTTATGTTGTACCGTTTATCTGTTAATTAGTTTAGTTCCTTATGATTGTGATAGAAGGCGTTCGGAGTTCGAGCCCGATAGGTGAAAGGTTCTTTAGGATATTTTGAGAGATCCGACTCGAAGGACCAAAATAGTATAGTAGGCAAATTACATAAAAAAAAACAACAAATTCATAATCGCTGCACGCTTTCGATTTCGCGACAATCCGCCATTTCGTTGAACGCAAACGCACGGATGACTCATCGCTACAAATCTGTATTCTATTATTCAAATTCGAATTTTCATTTCGATCTACTATAATCGGATTTGTAAAAGTCGTGACAATTTAAATCCAATCTTAATAATTTCGTCAATCGATTCTCTACCTTATTACTATGGTTGTAAAGAATGTCAATTATCAGAATGGCTTGTGATTTAGTTACGTCCAATAATCACGTTTTAAGTTGGCTATTTAGCGTTCATTATGGATTCGTGTTGTCTGAATCATGTTCGGACGACTTATTTGGTACAGGTTAGTACTTTGCTCTTTAGATTAATCAGCGATGAGCTGTATAATATGAAATGGAATATCGATTGGTTTCTATTGAGTTTAATGTATATTATTTTCCGCTACATTTACTTTTACTACATATACATAATTCACAACAGGTTTTCATATCACTAAAATAATTTGTGTTTGAAACTATACATAATGATTATGTCATCAATGTAAATAAAAAAAACTGATGAAATATTTTCAAGATTTTATACAATTTTAGCATTAGTCTTAATTTCGAATTTGAGTCTATTCATCTATAAGGAACTGATAAAGTGATAATAATTAATCTGGCACGAAGGTATCACAGATTTACAAATATTTCTCTCAGGCCATTAGCCCATTACACCTACTACTTGTTTTATCATATTTTTACATCAAAGCATCAAAGATTTAAGAAATTGATATGAGACACAAAATCTAATTTAAATTCACATCGAAACAACATATTTACGTATTATTTGACAGAAAATTAAGCAAATGACAAAATATTAATTAGACCATTACCTTCGCCACCTCGTTCGAATTTAACATACGTTATTATGCTGTTAATCTAATGTTGTTCTAACTCTGCAAAGCTATATTTTACGTTGTATCAGGGGTTTCTATTTATTATAATATATCCCACGAATTGGATGCCTGACTTTATTAATTTGTTTTGTAGGTCTTTTGTCCTCTTGTGAGATGTCTTTCTATGTATTGAGTCTGATCTTCATTCCAGTTTTTTTCTGGCAAAAGTTTATTCACTGCTCGAGAACAACTTCTAAGTATTCATCCAGATAGAAATTGTTTGTTGATGTTCATCATCATTTGCCTGTCCTTATCCGAACTATGCTAGGGTTGGCATCCAATCCAACCGGATGCAGCTAAATACCACTATTTCACACGAAGCGAATGCCTATCTGACCTCCACAACCCATTTACTGGGTAAGACTTGTTTACGCTCACGTCATATGTTTATATCTTAGTAAGGTTAAAAGTTGATTTTCATTGCTATGCTTTAACTATTTTCAACGGTGAACGATATCTAAGCATTAAAGAACTTGAACCTCCTACCCCCTTGACATTATCTACGTTCTTCAGAATAGATTCAAAACATTGGCGCCATCTAAACCAAGAAAATGATGTCATTCGTGCAAATATTAATTGATCAATATTAATATTAGCTCCAAAACCTAATCCGCTTTTTACTCATAATTAATTTAAATACTCAATAAATCGCATATCTTAAATAATCTATTATTGATTCTATTCTAAATGTCAATTGATCTAGTTTTCAAGAGCAAGAATTTCTATATTCGGTTGTCGAGCCAGTAGCCATTAAGATATTAGGTTACTCACCTATGGAATTAATATGGTGTTTAATTCTGAGGTTAATATGATCGGTGTCTTCTGATACCGTAATATTTGAAGATTTTAATTTCCTAACCGCCATGGGAATAGCTTTTATGCAATAATCGGAATAATTTGATCACGCTATATTAGTGTAGCCTAAAGTGGAATTAAATGTAGGTTGCAAAAAAATATAGGACAAGAATAAAATACTGGTCAATGAATTATAAGAAGTCAGACATTTTATCGTGATATACCAACAGATGTTTTTTAAGGTGTAAAGTTGTTCAAAAATATACATCACTTACATTAATTAATTAATAACTCTAACGCTTATATCGCGACTTGAAGTAATCTTATCGTATCTTGTCCGCTTGAGTGTCACTGGTAACAAAATCAGAATTTTAAAACCGCTCTGATTTTTATCCCCCTCATGTAACGACATGATTTTAATACAGTCATCACCCCGAAAAATCTCTGTATAATCTTTTGATCTAAATTCATACAATTATCCCTACTTATTCAACAATACCAGCTAACATGACCCATCGCGACACTTAACCGGTTTACATACAAACTTCACCATTGAAGGGTTAAGTGCTGTTTTTTTTCAAAGAATTAAGTCTATTATTATAATATTACGCCACTTATACAACAATGAGGTACATACCAGAAGTCAATATTTTGTAACTGGTTCAAAAAAGTTGTAATAAATTATTTTTGAGACAATAGTTATGATTTATTACAGTTAGTCTTAATGTCATGGATATGGGAAATATTTTTTTGATCTTGAACGTTGATGTTTTGGTCTGCATTGTATTAAAGAGCTGTTTTAATAAATAAGGGGTATGACCTCTGGAGGGGATGTACCTACTAGTTTGTTGGTACCGCTACTTTATATTCATCTATTTTTTTAGGTTATCTTACAAATTATTGTCAAAGGTTATGTTATGCTGAAATACATACAGAATCAGATTAAACTATCTAGCGAAACTCCGCAGACGTGATGAGTGAAGTATGAGTAGAGAAAGTCCGGTTTGTCTTTTGTTTTATCATGTTTATATATCGATAACCATCATGTCTCATCACGACTGCGGAGTTTTGCTAGGTAATTTAAATTGACCTTGTATATGTCGTAGGTTTTTCATAAAATTAGGTTTTTGATCAAAAACCTAGGCTATTGATCAAGAACCGGAAGAAGACAAAATTATTACTTTATGTTATCATAAACCTGAGAAAATCCAGTTTTTTTATCAAAAGCCTAGACTGTATTAGTTTTATGATAAAAACAATGTTGGTTGCTATTTCTTTAAATAAATAAAACAATTAAGAAACAATAAACAATGATTTATTTGTTATGAAATTACATACCTACATTTAAAAAATAATATGTGTGATGTGTGTGTGAAACGGCGAAAAACGAAACGGTTAAAAACGTGATTTTGTCTATTTTTGTGCTTTTGAACCAGAAGAAGACGGTCGACGTCAGGGGCACCCCGAGGTTCGGTTTGGTTAGGTTCCTTTAAACCCTGAAGACAGAAATAGGAGCCCCGCGCAGCGGGGCTCCGTCGACCTGACGTCGTTAGAAATAATACTGCACGCTCGTTTTATCATAAAGCCAAACTAGTTCAGGTTTTTGATCAAAAATCTGGATTGTTAGAGGTTTATGATGAAATTGAGTTTAAAATGTGTCATCTTCCGGTTTTTCATCAAAAACCTAGGTTTTTCATCAAAAACCTAATTTTATGAAAAACCTACGACATATATACATGGATGTCTGGAAGGATTTGGGAGCGGCCTTTGCACAACAGTGTGAGAATCGGTATCGGCTTTGATTCATTGAGGAAACTTATAATCCTATCATAATTATTATTCTTAATACCCGAATAAATACGTTTATATTAATTAACATAGATTCTGATACATCAACCGCAGACGGTATGTTGGATATTATAAATCTATGAATAATATTTATATAAAATATAATTTACATAAAAAACACAATGTATATTACTTTATTATGCATTTGTAACTAATTAATATACTTGAAATTGTGCTTAAGTGCCAATTAGCATTCTTATAAATGGCGGAACACCCAAATTTTGGTGTCAAATATCTTAGACAATACGAAATCTCCAGAATAACGATCATATATTTTGTTTTATTGATTTCGAAACACGATAAGAAGAAAGCTTACAAATTACAGAATCGATAATATTTTGACTCTCCTGATTGCCTCTCCGGTATCGATTTAGTAGTATCGTATTTGTTACAAACGATTTAGAAGTCGATTTTTAGCTATAATCGGTTTAGTAGCTTTATTATGGTGTCACAATTTTTCCAATATTATTTGTCCGCTTATAGATATTTTCCACTTTTAAAAGCTCGTAATTATTACATATTTGAGATCAGTATGTCACCGAGACATTTATTCAGATGTCTAGCTTTCTGGGGGCCTAAAAAGGCCGCTTTGACGAAATCATAAAAGGATAACACTATGAATCATAATAGACAGTTAACTGTTAAATTTGTCGTATCAAATCCCATTAGTGAAGGATTTTTCAGTTATTTTTTTTGTCAGTCTTTAAATATCAATCAATCCAATCCAAATCTAATCCCAATCTCTTTGATTATACGTAGTGAAGCGAAAAAGAGAAAAACACGGACTGTCGTCGCCATATTATGATTCATAATGTTATCCTTTTACGATTCTGCCAATGTGGCCTTTTCAGGCCCCCAGTTCTACGCTTAGCGAATGTCAATTTTCCTGTTTGAATGTTCAACAAAAATGACTTTCTATCAATAAAATTATAGATACCTATCCCAAAATTTGCATTTTATGTATGAGGACAAATAAAACTTTTTACCGAATGACATTTCAAATCACAAAGCTACGACTCTTTGAGTTTCAAAAGTGCGTGTCCAAACATAAGTGATCCTTGACATGTTGTGACTTATCTATTGTTGATATTTTTCATCCAATGTGTTGTTGTGTGAACTCGAACTTAAGTTTTGATCGGCGTGTGACGGCCATTTGAAACGGTTTGTTTGCTGATTAGTATAATTGACAGGTGGGTATCATCTGCTTCTTCGTGGTTAAAAGATTTGGGTGTTAAGTCATGCTTCGGGTATTGCGGTTTAGAACGTCAGAAATTTGAGAAGTTCTTGCAACGGATGATTAATAGCTTTTACATATATCTAGTTATTGTTATGGTGATTGTGAACACAACTATTTAACAGAAAAATAGGTACTTATGTTCTTAGTACCTTCATTATCATTGGCAGCCTTGTTCCATCTGAGTATACGATTCCTCCCTTGTGTGCCATGCTTCCCTTGTCTATGCGAAACGCATCCAGGTCTTGTCCGCGATCTTCTGCAGGTACTTATACTAAGAAGTAGATAAAAGTTGTAATGACTGTTTCTATTTACAATAAAAAAGCTACAAAAGTTCCGCTGCAATAACGTTTTATGAACCAAAATTCGGTAAAATTTTAATAATGTGGTCGCTTTAATGACCCGAATATTCATAATTAAATTAATCGGCTATTTTTATAAAACACTAACGCAAAGTTATGCAAAGTTACTTAATTGAAAATCAATAAAGTTTCTTAATTCCTTTGTTATATTTTTATGTTTCTAAATACGATAAGATCAGTCACTATCATTATTTTTGTATTTCAAAATAATTTATTTTTAAACGATCCAAGTATTAAATTATTTAATTGATTCAGCCGCCCCAATTTAAGAAAATTGTTGAGGAAATCTACCAACCCGCACTGGGCCCGCGTGGTTGATTACGGCCCACTTCCTCTCACAGAGAACAGGCCTGTGTTCTAGCAGTGGGATCGTAATTACGCTGATTAATCTATACATATAATAAAATTGTAGAAAAGTGGTGTCTGTACAATGGAAATATATAAAAAAAAGTAGCAGGGGTTGTTATTATATCGATGCCGAACCCGAAATTGTAATTAATTTTTTTTTGTCTGTGTGTTTGTGCACGCTAATATCAGAAATGGCTTATTCGATTTTCATCAATGCGAGACCTCATATCATCTGTGTATGGAAACGCAACGCAAATACCAACTTGCGAAAATTCCTGGCATTGCGAAAGAGCTATTTTGACGCCACGAAACGACCAAGCAGCAACACTAAACGCTGACATTTTGAGCTATGTTCCGGGGGATTATGTTGAGTATATCTCCATTAACAGAGTCATGGAAGAAGGAGAATCTACAAGCTACCCAGTAGAATTTTTAGAATACCTCAATGCTCCTGGACTACCAGCACATAAAATAAAATTAAAAGTAGGCGTACCCATAATGCTTCTTAGAAATTTAAGCCCCCCAAAACTTTGCAATAGCACCAGGTTAAAAGTGACCAAATTACAACGAAATCTGATAGAAGCAGACATTTTAACAGGGTGTATAAAAGGTGAAAGTGTTTTCATTCCTCGGATTCCTCTCATTCCAAACAATTTTCCATTTAGTTTTAAACGAGTCCAGTTTCCAGTCAGCCTATGTTTTGCGATGACAATTAATAAAGCCCAAGGTCAGACGCTGAAAGTTGTGGGTGTTAGATCTACACCCAATCTAGACATACAACTGACCGTGCGAGAAACAGCTGATACTTAGGTATCAGCTGTTTCTCGCACGGTCAGTTGTATGTGGCTCTGTCACGGGTTAGCAATCCTAGGAGCCTGTATGCTTTCATCCCCGATGGTCATACGTCAAATATCGTATACAGAGAAGCATTACTGTAAAGTAAATTTTTTGCTACCCAAACGACGGTATATGTAAATCAAAATGTGCTGCCCGAAAAGTCACTATTCCACGTGGACGAAGTCGCGGGCACAGCTAGTTGAATAATATAAACCATGAAGGGTATCTACGAAAGCCAACAAAGTGAATAATCAAAGAAACTCAGAGAAATAGAACCTTATTATAAGGCAGATGGTTAAATAAAATCAGCCTCTACTACATTCGCCATTTTAGCCCGCCCGTATATATATATCATCCACTGCTGGGTATTGTAGGCCTCCTTTTTCTTCTGTCATACTTCCCATTCCTGATCCAGGTGTTTCTTGCGATTTTGACGGTATCGGCAAGTCAACGCGTTTTTGAATGACCCTATACCTGTAATATAATAGTTAAACCATGATGAAACCCTTCACTCATTCTTTCCCTTTATCGATAATATTACCAAATTCAAATGTTACAAGAATAAAACATATCAAATAGTTACTCAAATCTCCGCAACTTGAACCATCTATTACGAAAACATCTCAATCTATTCTAAAAATAAAAACTGCACTTACCAAATACGTGTCAGATTCAAATATTCAAGCACGTATTTCAAGAATTCGGCTCCCTTCACAAGTTTGTAAGTGAAATCTTGACCCGTTGTCGTAATGACATTTTAATAGAGCAGAGTGATGATGAGATCTAATGAGGCTCAGTTTTGAACCGATTGCCGTAATGATATGCTTTGGGCGTGATCTGTTATGCTGGTCAATTTTATTACGGTTATTTTTTTCTGGTGAGAATATAAGGTACGAGTAAGTGTTGCGTTTAGTGACTGCGAAGCTGATTTCGTTTTGTGGGTTACATAATAACTTAGGTGTTCAACAATTTCAGGAATATGAAAGACATTACCGCCAATACTTCCAATCAATTCTATTTTATAGTAAATTTTGACGTGCAAAAGTGTAAAAAGTATGTGCCTATTTGAAATAAATGCTTTGACTTTGCTAAAAGTTATAACGGGAATCAACATATATCTTTATACATAGGATCTTAAACTTAAATAATCAGATACTCAGATAGGAGCCGCGACCTCATCTAGTTTAAAAAAATATAATTGACGTGTAAAAGTGTTTGTACAAACCTACTTACAGAAAATAAATCATTTATCATTTTAATATGTTGGTACTATTATCAACGTAAGAATATCCAAGAGAAATCGGAAGGATGCCCAGGATGAATACAGAAAAAATATTTGAGACAGATCACATAATTATTCTAAATAACTACAAACCACAAATCCACAACTGAACTAAAAAGTACCCTTACCACATGCTCCAGTATCGCTCTGATCAGGACCCAACGATAAAAAAGATGTGACCATCAATCCTTTGGCCGAATTTATTTGAGAAACCCAACATAATGGGGTCGCTTGTTCGTAACAATTTATTATTTCGCCCAACAATGGTTCACAAAGGCATTGTTAAAAGTTTACCAACATGTCGCGTGATTAATTCTAGTGGTACGGGTAAGTGCTCCCTTTAAATGTTAGTCTTGAAATCATGGGGTTTGCTTATTAAACGTTTTGTTGACGTTTGAAGTGTTTAAATAGTTTGAAGGGCTTGAATGATAAAGTTTTATAAGGATCGATTTGTACAAAACACAAGTCACTGAAAGTAAAACAAGACGTGGCAAGAACAGACTTTAATATTTGATGGATCTATTTAGTAGTTAATCTACCTTTAGAACAAAATCACAATACAACAAAATGATGAAAGGCGGTGAAAAGCAAAAGTTAACAAAACAGAAACAGACATAACAATGTGATAACAAGCACATGAACCAATTTAATAGAATTAAACTCAGAATTAAGTTATTATACCTCCTTATCTTGTAACCGAAACACCTCGAACAGCACATAGACGCACGCACATACAATACACCGTCCATTGCAACATATCAACCGTTTTTTAGATGCTCCACAAAGAAATAATCATAAATAAACATTACCAACGGTACACTTTAGATTGAGTTATATCTCATTGTAACTATTGAATTGATCGTGACTGATTCAAATCTGATACAATTCATTGATTTTATAAAGAGAGTCGACGAGGAAGATGTGATTGATGCTGTACTGTTCAATATGGAAGGTCCGTTCAAGTCTAATGAAGTAGTTTTTGTAATGGACTTCTTGAATTTCTTTAGTGGTTTTATTGAATTTATGTCAATGAGCGATAACGTAGGTATAACTGGAAATTATAATTGAATAAGTAGTAAGATTTAATTGGGTTTATATGTGTATAGATTCAGAAGAGGTATCTATAAATACAATTTGGGACTCCACGCTGACGCTATTTTGCCGCCTAATCTTATAATGTTTTTGAATCTTCAAGTCCCAAAAAATTACCCTGAGCACATTAAATTCAATTCCATCAGGCTCATGTTACGAATTTTTTAAATAGCATTAAAAGCAAACGTTGGTTGCTTAAGCCCCGTCAAAATTCTGCATCATTAGTCACTCAAAGAATTTAAACGTCAATTGAACAAAAACAGACTAAGCAAACAAATTGAAAATTCCCACATACGAAGGTGAAAATCCAAGGGCAAATATGAGATCGAATATCATAATAAATGATCTTGTTAAAGTTCAAACAAATATAGTTCTTAAAGATGAACATAAAGAGGCTGAAGTAGATTGAAACGAAGCAACTATCGTTAGTGAAGACGGTGTTAAAGTTTACAATCAGGACAAAGTTTTGTGTGATGCAGTAAAAAGGCTATATCCACATGTGTTCTAAGTGATTAATGATGTAACTACTGAACTATTATCACCGACGGAGGAAGCGGGACAATTGTCAATGTAAGATCAGGACAAAAAAAGATTGCTAAGCGGATAATACTGCTGCAACTTGAACATTCGAAATAGGATCAGCCTTATTGCAGGGCAGCAAAGTTGGTTTTGCTGCGGCATTTCTTCAGTTTAGTGCAGATTTTGGTAAGAATCGGGTTCTAATAAAAAAAGTTGACTAATGATTCTGGTTTGGGATCAAATATTCATGCATTTTTTTCAGCGATCTGACTTGTTTTGTTCCACTTAACGCTTTTTATAGTGAGCATCTGTTGATGACATTAATTTTTTTATTATGTTTGTTTGTGTTTACCGTTGATGTCCTTTGTGACGTACGATCTATAGAAATTATGAATTGGAAAGCTTTTAAAGAATACTATGTTACAATAGTTGCTTCATTCCTAGTTTGCTTTATGACTAATATTACCCATTCCAAAATGTATTTAATTTTTAAAATTCTTCCTTAGATAACATTGATTGGTAGCTCAGGGGCGGGGAGGACGGGGGGGGGGGGGCTGAGTTGAAACCCTGACTAGGGTTTCAACTGAAAATGTCACTCCTGTTTTATGTCAATATTTTTTTCTATCTCGTTTATTTATTTTATCACTTATTATATTCATTTTTAATATTTTTACATAAACCGATATCAGGAGCAGGGTCTGTTATTGTTAGTTCGCATAGTTTTACTTTATTTCTAATAGTTTTCTGCACCCTAATTATGTAATACATTTTCAATTACATTCTGAATCATTTTGAAGAATATTACTAATCCATTGCTTCATATATCCGAAAGATTTGTCCGATCAATAACGTAAATAACGCAATGCACATTTATTAGCAGACAACTTATTTTATTCTAGAATTTTCTGCTCAAAAACAATACTGAGCAGAGAACTTTTTTAATTCAACTATCAAAATGAAAGCTATTGCCACATACGCAGTTATACTGCAGATCTCTACCAACCCTATCAAAGAATAATAATCCAATGTCAAATAAGTATCTATCACAGCATTACTATGTATTAGCAACCCAGTTACCACAATCCCAGATTTAGTACCTCCAGTTATAGGTTCACATTTGTATGATATTTATAGGTGCACTTTTGCACCTACGGCTACGGTTACACTAACGAACCCGTTGATATCTTACGTAAATAACGCTAGTTTGTATGCCTTTTCTTGTGGATAATCAGATGGGATGGATGGAACTTGCTTGCCTTGATAACTTATGTAGTACGCAAAGGCCTTTGAAGAGCTTGATTCGTTCATTTAATTTAGAATTCCTTTCGTGCTGGGCTGTGATTTAGAAAATGTTGATTGAATTTTTTGGAGCCTCGTACAGGTGAAAAATTTCGTCAGCTTTAGTGATCTTCAGAATCTCGATCCTGATACAATTAATATAATAATTTAATCTTATGTCCAAGTAGGTAGAATAATGTTGTGTACCTATATCGTCACTGCTTTAACACGTGTATAATACTAGTCTATTATTAACCCACTGCACTCCAGAGAAAAGGCCTATTCTCACACAGAGAAGGCAGAAGCATTGATCATTACGCTTGCTCAAGACGAGTCGGAGATTTAAGACTTACATTACTATAAGTCCAAGTTTCTTCGCGATGTTTTCCTTCACTAATGTCAGTAATATCCAAGATAAACTCAGAAAGTACATATGAATTATATTATAAATTACATATATTATACAGTATATAATATTAATTGTTTCGAGTCATCTTAACACTGGTTATGTTGACTCGGAACAATTAATATAAAGACCCTGACCTGACACTAAATCAAACGAAGCACAATGGAACAAACACGCACACTTACACACACACAACAAACAAACATCACACATACACACGTACCGTACCATACCTGAAATCATCTCTCTAGTCTCCACTCTGGAATTCGTACTCCGAGCCCCAAGATACAGACTGTCTAGTTTGGGGCTCACTAGCAAATACTATATTGTAACCTAGCTGTAGGTAATATTTTAAGCTACTCATGTCGTTTTAACTTGCTGACTTTTTCAATTAGAAATATTTCTATTTCTAATTGAAAAAGTCACATTGGTACTTGCTCGGATTTAAACCACAACCTAGTGCATGAGAGGCGAGGTGTCAACTACTGATAAATAAAATGCTAAACAATTAAGCAGCTGCACAAATAGGGCAGATTGCAAATCCGTGCTTACCTTCTAACTAGCAATAATCAATAACATCAAATCAAATAACATTATTATTTTCTCACAGAAATCTGACTGAATGTACCAGGCGATCATAACCATCATGGAGGCGTAAACGAAAGTGTGAATAAGTGAGTTAAAATAGGGCAGATTACAAATCCATGCTTACCTTCTAACTAGCAAGAATCAATAACATCAAATCAAATAACATTATTAGTAGGTATCTCACAGAAATCTGACTGAAAGTACTAGGTGATCATAAACAACTTGCAGGCGTAAACGAAAGCGTGAATAAGTGAGTTTATTATTAAAGCATACGATATTCTATCGTGCTCCGAATTCAGATTAGGAATTTTATTACGATTGCCACATCCATACTAATCTAATATTGATTCCCACACAGCTGTTTGAAGGTAAGGATTACGATAATTTTACAAATTTAGATAAAACGTAAGAATAAAAACTAGATCATTAAAAAAACCTATTTTCAAGTATGGTATATTTTCTAATCTGGTAAATGTTTGCTCTTCTTCAACTTTCTAACCAGACAAATAGGACAGAGTACTAAAACATTGTCAGGTTTACAAAATTACATAAGATAATTTTCTTCAAGTTTCTGCTTGACCAGATTTTCACTTGCAATTTCAAAACCGTTAATGATCATAAAAATCAAAATAAACAATAAAAAAAATCCACAAACACTACGCTGATTTGACCCGACTCCTATTACCAGAAACACCGAAATCAAAGCAAACACTACTGTTTTAAATCACGACTACTAAGATTTACGAGCAGCCGCTGCATGTAATTGCCTCCTTCTCATTACAGTTACATCTGCATTGATTCATCGCGTTCAACAGCAGTAACGTAAGAAGAACCAGAAGGCCTATTCTAATATCGTGCGATAAAGAACTCAAACAAGTTGTCACATGTGGTCAAAGATAAAGCTACCATGACTAAGGAATTTTTTCAGAAGTTATGAAACAAATTAGATACAGAAGGAACAAGATTTAATGTAATGGGACAAATTTTTAGAAGCGTAATTATTTCCAGCCAGTATTCAATTCCTGTTAGCTAGTTCATCAATGGACTCAGCCTATCGCAGACTGCGCCACAACACCCTGTTCTCCGCCTTCCGCATCCAGACTACCCCAGCCACCTTCTTTAGGTCGTCCGTCCATCTAGCTGGAGGGCGTCCGGACTATGCTATTATTATATGCTATCTACTCCACCGGCCATCGGCCATTTGATACTTCAATTTGCTTACTCTGCAAGCTGTCGGTACTTAACTCCGGTTCTTTTCCGGATTACTTAATTCCTGATTTTATCCTTCAAAGAGACTCCGAGCACAGTTCGCTCCATACCGCGCTGAGCATCCTTGAATTTGTTTGTCGCTATACTTTTCAATTTGAGAGTTCAGCCACGTTCATTGCGTTATTAACGTTGTTGAGTAGACGAATTTTTCAAACCTATGAAGCAATGGTTTAGGAATTTCCTTCAAAACCCTTGGATGTTTGTGATTGAAATTGTTTTTTGTAATTAGGATGCAGTCCATTTCTGAAGTTCAACTTTACCAGATTTAATAAATAAAGATGTCACTTCACAAATAATTACTGAAAAGACATTCACTGCTACTAAAAATAAAACGAGAGGCTTGGTACTATCTGTATGAAGTGTACCTTCTGCATTCACTTTTTTAAGCCAAATACTGTCGAAACTAAATTTTACTTAAGCGCCATTTGAATATCTTAACATGTTAACGAATAGGCTAAAGGTACATTTTAATAAATCCAAAGAAAGTTTTTGGAGATAACGTTTTGTTTGTGTGTGTTACTGTTGACTTGTTGATACAATATTGTTGGAACTTTGACCTAGAACTGGGAGAAATATATCTTTAAACTGTATAGTAATGAAGCACACCAGTTGAATTTGGTATCAGCTGTATAACTAATATAGAATACAAATCCAGCAGGTAAGCTCTGGAATGCCATAAATCTCGGTATCGAAATCTCATAAGTTATTGTAGATTTATGAAAGTTAATGCAAATTACAGATATTTTCAACAGAGTCGAAGACTATTCGAAGAAATCACTAAATACATTAAAAATAATATTACTAATTTGTCTGAGACAGAAATAAACAGAACACAACAACAGACTAAAGATCATTTATGTTGTTTCTCCTAAATACAGATTACTCAGTAATCTAGCTAAGAGAGCAGCGATTCACCCAACAATTCGTTGAACCTAGACCATATAATTAATAATGCATACTTTCTAGGTTTCTAGGTGTACTACAAAACCTTTATGTACCTTAATAAATTTATTATTATAAATACATACCATGTATTTTTGTGTCATTATCCATTTTGTTTGCATCATTTTACATTTACAAAATATTTCAATAAAAAAAAAGCGGCAAACACAAAGACAACATTACAAGCTTACACAGTAAATGTAAATAATTCAGATAAAAAAACTCACTAATTAATTCCTAACAAAAGACAACACGACACCCATTTAAACAAAAGACGTCATTACATTCTATGATAAATACAAATACTTTAAATAACTATGAATATGGATTTTATAGCAGTTTTTACGACTTGGTGCACAATAATATTGGTTAACGGAGTGTTTCCTATGAATAGTGTAGCTTGACTTTATTGCTTTTGAAACAGTTTTCGCTCATATACTGGAATACTGGTCTGGACATTTTCATGGTGGTCGTACATTTGCATAATTTTCAAGCTGTTAACGGAATTCCTAGCTGTATATTTACTGTGCATTGTTTAAACTATAGGAATTGAAGAAATGTTGTGGTGTAAATTTTGTACGCTTTGAGGTAACTTTTGCTTTTGTATCTTTTTAATTGAGTTATCTGTACCTAAAGTCGGTTGTACAATTTTTTCAATAATCTGGTTTTTAGCTTTTTACTTAATAGCAAAGAGTTTATGTTCGAAAAATTCTACTTCTGTTGTAATTTTGAATAAATATTTTGCTCAAGAACTAAGATTAAAATGCTGACGTGTTAATCGACTTTTGTTGCTGACTGTACCTATTCCACACAAATTCGTATACCACTACTAACTATGCCAATATCAGTGAAAGGATGGCATTAAAACATCATCAACGTACACTGAGTAGAAAAAATAAGTAAACTTGAAGCTAACTCAAAAACTACCCAGCAAAAGTAAAGTTAAATTTGGGATCACTGCGAAAACTTCCTCTATGAAATATAAATAAAATATTTGCAAAGTTGGTCTACAGATGATGAAAATATCGATGAACACATATAAAAGTTATAATTAAATACAGACAAATTGAGAACCTTCTCCTTTTTTAAGGAAGCCGGTAAAAAATAGGTCAGTATACACTTTACTTGAAGTAACAACTAACATAACGTAGTAAACGCAAGTTACATTTATAAATCTACTCTTCGAATACATTGGAAAAACCTTAAACGACAAAGTGGTTGAGCCGTCGACATTTCCTATACCATACTAACTCGTATGTAACAATTACTAATAAACTAAAATAAAACCCAACAATTTTATCCGTTCGCCTTCAATGTCAATAAAAGGTATATTCCTAGAGTAAAATAATCTGAAGCGTATCCGATATTATGATTCAGATTACAATCTGAAGTCAAATTGTGTTTATGGGTCATTATCAGGAGACTCGTTATTTGGTTGACTTCGGTGCCAAGTTTTTTTTTTAATTTGTGGCATATTATCATTAAATATCAAATCTAGAGTTAATTTAAAACATATTAGTAGTAGAGGGAATCGTATAGACCGAATGGATATGAAGGGATTTAATTTTTTTTAAATGGCGTCCACCGAAATCAATATTCTTATCACCGAAATCAAATATATCAAATAATTTATATTTCAAATACTGTATTCGTTTTACTATGAAAATATGGTCTGCAAGAAATTGCAGGTAAATTTTACAATAAAACATTTTATTTTATCAAGACATATCCCATTTATTAAGTTATAGGAAAATTTACAAAAATCAACTTTGAAAGGAAGCTATAATTCTACATTAAATGTAATTAAACATCGTAGGTATTCTAAAACTAACAATATATTAGGAACTTGAAAAAAATCTGAAGTCTTAATTGAGATCCAGCTTAATCACAGACAATTTACTTATTAATAAAACATCACTACAAAAATCACTTTTCAGTCACAAATCAGTCTTTCTAACAACATCAACAATTATAGAAGGCTCTTAATTAACTAATAATATTTGTATTTTTATTAAAAATGTTATGTTGCCCGTTGATTTTAACACAATTAAATAAGCTAATAGGTTGAGATCTAGTTAATCCCAGACAATTTACTTAATACAAAATTACTACAACAATCACTTTTCAGTCACAAATCAGTCTTTCCAACATCTACAATTATAGAAGGCACTTACTTAACTAATAATATTTGTATTTTTTATTAAAAATATTACTTTGCCTGATAATATTAACACAATTAAATATTTTTTTTAGTTAAATTAAGCACCCAGCATTAAATTAACAATGTAATAAAAACTTACAAAAACTTTATAGGTGAAAAAATGTTATATTCCTCGTCACTGCTTTCTTCGGAATTTACAATTTTGGAGAATACTTCATTCATTACTTTCGGAGCAATATTTTCACAATCTGTCGACACACGCGTCCAGAAGCTGTCACTTTCATGCAATCCAATGTCTGATGTTAAAGTATGGGACAGGCGCTGCTTGGTTTCATAGAAATCATCAGGAATATCAACAGAATAGCTACTGCTAGGTTGAATCAGAATATTCGATAAAATTTGGGGTTTATTAGATTTAGCTGCACAGACTCCACTCCCTTTTTTGGTTTGACTTGACTTTTTAATCAGATCGATCTTGTTACTCTTGTTTTTATTGTTTCTATCAGTCAGTAGTCTGTCAGTTTGCTCGCCTATGATGTATAACCCTACATGATACCCATGTTCACACGACACTGAATTATTTTTACAGTCACCTTCGGCGCAACTCATTTTTCTCATTGATAGTTGGTTGGGCTCATTGGCGTTCCATACTACCTGATGAACTTTCATAGTCCCTGCAAATTGTTTGAGATCGCATGGAATCAACAATTCTTTTTCATAAATACCAGAGTCGTTAATAGTTTTCGTTAACAGATTTCAGATGAGTCATCAATGATGATAAGCTTGTGATATCATTGCCTTGAGCAACTATTCGATCAGCCGTTCTTTTGAGTGTTGCACCGACACCATCTGGGGCTCCTTTTCCATGGCCGCTTTCTGTATAATTCCATGTAATACCAGTCAAACTGGGAAGGTACCAGTGGAGTTTGCTGATTATATAAAACATTTTACGGTTTCGGTACTGGCCCGACGGACTATCAGAAATGAAATGTAGTATACGAATATTGAGATTTTCATCTTCTATGAATTTTAGAATCGGAAGTAAATGCTCCCAAATGGCTGGTGCGTCATGGCGTAAAGACTCTGATAATGTACATATCGACTGAACTTTCAGAAGTCCATTTTTACGATAATAAATGACCACGGTGTGCAGGGTTATTTGTTGGCGGGGTTACCCCCGAAATGAATGGCTTGAATTTCACTAGCGTATTTTGTGCTGTAATTTTCACTAAAATCGCAGTGAATTATGCACTCTTCATCAGTGAGATCGCTTTTCATTTTTTTAATGAATCTGCTCTGTGCGATCATAACTCCACAGTGAGTCATGTATGGAGGTAACATTTTTTCAAATTTTAAAATAATGTCTCTAGGGAAAGCATTCACTTTATCTTTCGCTGTGTGAATGGTGTTTTTTGTCACTCCATTCTTGGAATAAGTTCTTTTACTTTTTTGCCAAATCCAGTAAAATAATACTTCAGCGTTATTGAATTCTTTATAAATTAAGCTTTTATCTTTGCAGTCATGGCATTTCCTTGTTAAACATGACACATTCGAAGAGTCACAGCACAGTGATGACAAAATATCTTTAGTAGATTTTTCTTGAATCAAGTTGTTTTTTTTTAACGCAGTCACCATTAGATCCATATTTTCATGTTCAATACAAAGACAGGTTTCTCGTTTATTTACATTAGGTTTCAGTATCCAAAAAGGTCGTTTTTTGCAAAAACTGGAGTAACTAATTTTATTTTGGGGATTTGTTTGCTTAAACTTAGTATATAAGTCTTTTAAAGAATCATTTAAGTAGCGTCTTTGTTTTTTATCCTTTTTCTTGGTAATGAACTCCTTCTTTCCAGAACACATACGACTGTTTTCATCTTCTTCAAGAAAAGTTTTAATTTCCTCTTCCACATTATTTTTAATTGTTTTTATAGCGTCTGATTCACTTTGTTGTTTCATATCTTCAGTAATGCTTTCACTTGTAGGTTTATATTTTCTTAATGCAGCACTTTGGTATTTTAATCTATATAACTGTTTTCGTTGTCGTTCGTTGACAGTCTTCAATTCATCAATCTTCTTTTTCTGTAACTGATACATTTTATTCATGCGGTATTTAAGTCTACGTATAATAACTTTGGTATTTAGTTTTTTGTTAGCCTTTGGAGTAGGAGGAAACTCCTTTTCAATCACGTGAACTGATGATCTGGTACATGGTCTTGAAATTGTACTTACGTCACTAGACGGACTCAATGGTGCAGCCAAGTCTCGATAAGCCTTAACACGCTGAGGTAAAGGAGATGAAATGACTGATGAACTTGATGGTAGCAAATCAACATAGGAACTTGCTTCAGTTCGAAGTGGTCCTGATCGTTTTGGTTATGATCGTGAAGTCACCAAAGGATCGTCAGTTTTGTCGTTTACTTCTGGTACTATTATTAAATCCTCTTCAAGACACCTCATCTCTTTGCGCCTTTTTTTCAAATTGTGTTTGTTGGAGGACATTCTACTTCTCTCCCTAAAAATTCGTTGTTGGCGAGGATCTAATTCACTTACATGCTTTATCTTTCCTTCATTCTTCCTTTTATAATAGCGTTGCCTATCTTTCTCCTTGTGCACTGCAAAAAGCTCTGGATCACTCTTGATGCGAGCTTTCCGACGTCGTTCAGCCAATCTCTTTTTAACCAACCGATCTTCTTTTGAATCTGCCATAATCACAGTTCTGAAACAAGATGAGAGGTGATGAAAAAGCTAAATAAACGATCTTAAAATGTAAATAAATAGCTATTGATTGATTTCGGTGGTTTTAAAATTGATTTCGGTGCACCTATTTCCACCGAAAACACCGAAATCAATGCCACTGTAATCAAAATAATTGGCAAAATCCTAGATATTTTCAAAAGTAACCCGAATTTTTAATATTAATCTCTTTTATTGAAATCGAATACATAAAAGACATGCTTTTATCATAATTAAAAAATATTAATTCAAATAGTTGTGGATAAAAGGGATTCACCGAAATCAATTTTAAAGGTATACCAAGCCACCGAAAACGATTACGTACCTTAATAAAAGAGTGGCACGGAGACGCACAGACGTGTTATCCTTACCACCAATGCGGCGCGACTGACAGTTTGTATTACTCGAACAAATATTCTCACAGTCACTAGAATACAGGTTATATGAACCGATCAGTGCGCGCCACTGATATCAACTCTAAACGTCGGACGTGAAGACAACCAGTTGTAACTTGTCTACTAAGGCCTATTATGGCGTAGAAATATTATAAATTGAGTTAATATCTATCTAGTTGTTTATGAACACATGAAAAATAGTGACATGTATTGCAGGAAAAAAGATAAAAATTAATTTCCGCCGCAATACGGGGCCGGACGCGGCACCGAGGTCAATATTTTGGAGGTTTTTATTATTTTAAACTAACTTATGTTTCATTTATTTAAAAAACAACACAGGCCCCTCCTAATATTTTGATCTTACCTATTATATAAAAAAATATCAAGTTGTTAGTTATCCATTTTGTACTGGATTTCGACCCGGACACGCGTATTTGTGCCTTCTGAGAATGACCGTTATATTGTCGTAAAATTTGCGATATACGCTGTGGTCACAGTTTTTAGTGCTGCTCCTATGATGGCAAGGACTGGCAAGTAAACGCCTTTACCGAAGAACGTTTAATAGTTTTGAGGTTATAAAACCTACTGCGATGTATGATTTGTTTGTTTTGTTATGTGATACGATTGCACGTTGCATTGCGTACAATGATGGGGCTATAATGTTTAATAATATTAATATTAGTACGTGTGGGCTTACCTTGATATACATAAATGTGTTTTTTTTTTCTAAATATGAGATTCGTCGTGAAGGATGGTCTTTCACGATGAATCTCTTTTACTTAGCCTCCGCTGTCCATCCGTCTGTCTGTCAGAGGACAACCGTTTCGTGTGTGAGTCTGACTCACACTTGACCGGTTTTTTGTTGGACCTTCTTCAAAAACTTTTGGTATTTCAAGTATTAATTTCTGTTTTGGAACTTATGACACTCTCATTTAGTCTTATTACATATTGTGAAAGGTTTTATAAGAATGGTGTTTGATGCAATAATCAATCAGAATAATTTGAAGTTTTTGATGTTTGCTACTACTTTCTAACACCTATCTTCCTCCTTACACTTTACTAACAAAAAAATAACTAAAGCCAAAACGGAAACATATATTTTTAATCAGCAGAATTCCCAAGCGTTCTGACTGTAGGTACCGTGTCAAATCACATCATTTATCAAACGTTAGCTCCCGGCCTAACATTTAACTGCCACACACGCTGAACAAATTTAACGACACCTCGAATTTGAACCATATTTTACAGGACATGGAGTTGAAAATCCTGTGGTGCTGGAAGCTTTTTTTTTTTTCAAAACTATCAGGGTTTGCACAAGTATTGTTTATTGTAAAATTGTCACAGAAGGACAGATGCATCGTAAATACTTATTAATGATTTCGTTGAAGCTTAAGTGGATGTGAAAAATCGTTTTGCGGAGCGAGAAGTGCTGTGTCATTGTGGGTTTTTTGTTTATTGGGAATAATTGTAACTGAGGAGTCTTTGGTGAAAGAATTTGTGAGCGAAGACGACGTGGTTCTAAGATTGAAGAAGATTTCCTTGTATAAAATTGAAGGAAAATTAATATTAAAAGTTTTGATTGTTAATAATCTATACTATCACACTAATATTATAAAGGCGAAAGTTTGTGAGTGTGTGTTTATATGTTTGTTACTTCTTCACGCTCAAACGGCTGGACCAATTTTGATAAAATTTGGTATGGAGGTAGCTGACACCCTGGATTAACATATAGGCTACTTTTATCCCGATATTCTTACGGGATCAAAACTTATGCGGGTGAAACCGCGGGGCGCAGCTAGTTGGTAATAATAATAAAGCTGTAGAGTTTATTTGTTTGTTTAAACGCGCTAATCTCTGAAACTAACAGTCGGATTTGAAAAATTCTTTTTGCATTTGATAGCCCAATTCTCGAGAAAGGCTATATATTACTAACCATCATGCTAAAACCCTTAAGAGCCGAGTAAAGAAAAAAAAGTCAGAAAGAACGGTAAGGTAACGGTAATGGCGCGGGCAGGCGATGCGATGCGATGAGGTAGGTCGGAGGTACGAGAAATTTTATGCGGACGAAGTCACGGGTAGAAGCTAGTGAAATATAAATAACAAAATACCAAGGCAGAGCTGTCAATAACCAAAGCATTGGCCTGGGAATGGACATATATAAATATTAAACAGACTAGGTACTTAATATACCTAATAGAACTGCAGATTTCCAGTAACATTAATAAATTGCAACACAGAGTTATTAATATGTAATAAAATGATATTTCGATCACGGAACGTATTCCGTGATCGAAATATCATTTTATTAAATACGCTCAAGCCGTTTTTCAAGATCATAGAATATAAAGTATGATTTTAATAAACACTAAAAATAACTTGGATAAATGAATAGCGGCTTTTGAATCAATATCACACTTTTATACCTAAAAGCATATTTTACGATTTTGCACTAGATTCTAGTGTTGATAGTCGATCGGCTAGAAACCTTATTTAACTTGAGGGTTCCGTAGTTTAACATTATATAAATATGCCTATAGATGGAAAGAATAACAACGGACACACTACAAAAAAAGCAGGATTAGATGGTACGGCCACGTAATGAGAAGACATTATAAGTTTCTCAGTAAAAAATAGTTCTGAATATCCCTAAAAAATGCCTGAGACGAGACCCCCGCTACATAGTGGTTCAGTATCCAGAGGGAGATGAAAGTGCAGAACCTAACTGCTATGCAGGGTTATTGGTAAAACATTAACAACCTCTTAAGAGGTTATTGTACTCATTGTTATGAACAACTTTTACTATGGGGTCAAACCTGAAATCGCGAAAAAAAAATCAGCTGTTCCCTACATTTTGACGAGTTATACGAACATAAATGTAGGGAACAGCAGATTTTTTTTCGCGATTGAGCCGTAATGCATTTTAAATTTCATGTAATCGTTCGTAAATTAACAATAATATAAAAATAAATTTCATTTATGTATACAATGACGGAGTCTTGTAAATGTTCGCAGAAAACATATAATTTGAGTCGAATCTAATTACATAGAAACAGATAAACGGTACCCTGAATAGTCGCGACCACCTAAGCCGCGAGTCAGTTGGCGGCTCAGCAGTTGACGACGGATTAGACGCTCGTAAAACGCTCAGAATACGCACTAAGCTTTTAATGCGGCCTTTTGTCACACCGTTCTGTATCATACTGTTATTTAAATTCATATAAACTTGTATAAAATGGGTTTTGAATGCGATATTATTCGTAATTCTAGTTCTATGATCCATTAAGTTGTTGGATTACTTATCTGAAGCTTTGTAATTTAGCTGGGATGCTGTTAGATTTATAACGTCGGAGCAGATTTAAATTACCCAGGAAATATGTGGAATGTTCTCACTGAATCTGACTAACTTCTGCCCGCGACTTCGTCCGCGTGTTTCGGCCCCGACTTACCGCGTCGCATCCTATCACTCGCTCGCGCTATTACTTTGTTTTCAGACTTTTTAATTTTTGCTCGTCTTCTGAGGGTCTTAGCATGATATGAGCTAACCAACAGTATAACCTTCCTCAAGAATTGGGCTGTCAAATGCAAAAAAAAAACTGGCACTCCGGTAGTGCCGACAGAAGTGAAAACTTGAACAATTACGAGTGTATTTTGTGAATCGTCTTATAAACAAAACACGCGTGTTAAGGTGTGTTCCTTATTTTATAGGGTTTTTTGCAAATCAGGTATGATGACCAAAGTGACTGGTTTATTCTTCTCGTGAAAGGAATTTATTCAGATTTACAAATAAGCACACAGGATAGACTTCAGTTCGTGGTGTTGGTCGCGGCAGTGGTAAGAGAAGCAAGCCCATGGAGCTCGTCGTCAGTTATATATCCGTGGTTCAGCGCCATCTCGTCGTTGTTGGATGAACTACGTAGTTAGTACGCGAAGCCCTCGTAGTTCTTCCCGATGTGCATAGATGGCGCTGTCCTCAACAACGCGCGTCTTTCGTTTTACGTCTTACGAATCTTACGATCAGGGTCACGTGACCTGACGCGAATTTAGAAGTTTTTACCCATTCCAAAAAAAGCACACAGCGCCGCTAAAGAAGTTTTCACTTCAAAAAAAATCAAATCCGACCGGCAGTTCCAGAGATTCATCATCATCATCAGTCTACAGCAGTCCACTACTGGACTTAGGACTCTCCCATTGCACGCCATTCAACTAGATTTTCGGCAACTCTCATCCAGCTGCTACCAGCCCTCCTGCGATGATCGTCGCTCCACCTAGCCTGAAGGCGTCCCTCCTTACGTTTACCGATTCGCGGTCTCCACTCAAGAACACGTCTACCCCAACGGTCACCGGTTCTGCGGCTAATATTGTTAATTACATAATGGCAATTATTATTGTTCTAGAAATTAGCGTATTCAAACAAACAAACTCGTCAGATTTATTATTAGAAGTATAGATTAAATAAACTTACTGAAAGTAATCAAGTCTTGGTTGAAAACTTTTTGCTCAAAAATAAATTATAATCAAAACTATCGATGGTGGCATAATTCTGAAGTAATACAGCTTATTAAAAAAATATTTGACCTTTGTTTGATCACATGCAAATTGCATATTAAAAATAAAATCTGCAAAGGTTCTAAAAATCAGTCCATACAAATTACGCCACAGTGTAAGACCAAGCCAGTGTATCAACAACAGAAATAAAATTAATTTTATACCGTAATCAGGAATCAGAGTTACCACAGACAGCTACGCTTTTATTGTAGGACAAATTGACATTAATACAACTGTGGTTAAATTGTAAAATAAATAATTGAACCCACTAAAATTAGACTAGTTAATTGAATTTGTTTTAATTAAATTAGACGGTTTCTTGGTTTGTTATTTATTTGTGTCGGTGGGAAGCCGATGTGGAAGTTTGTTTTTCATTTGTACTGCTTTAAAATATTGATGTAACCTTAAAAACTTTACAATTTAGTAAAAAAATAGTCAAGTAGAGGCTCTATGTGACATAGAGATGATAGTTTCTCAGTAAAAATAGTCCTGAATATCCCTACCACACGCCTGGGAAGAGAAAGTCCCCGGCTATATGATGGTCCAGTTTCTAGAGGGAGATGAAAGAGCAGAACTTAACTGCTATGACAACCCAGGACATTTCTTCCTGGCGTCGCTGTACAAGAAGACCCGACCCCAGATAGAACTGGGATTAAGAGCGTTTTCGCCGTAAAACATTTCATACAAACTTTCAAGCCCTTGTTTTTCGAAATTAATGAACCAATTTTAATGAAACTTCATAAGCGTAAGCAAGATACAAAGGTCTAAAAAGTTACTTGAGAACATTTTCGAAAAATACTGTTACAGCCAAATTAGACCGATTTTAAATTTTCAATAGAAACAGAGATTTCCAGTTACCTTTTTTTAAATAAGACATTTCGAAAATGTTCTTAAGGAACTTCTTAGACCTTTGTCTACATAATAAAGAGTATTCTATTCTATTCTATATACTAGGTTATAAAAAGACCGTAAACATACATAAGTAAGATCAACAAATCACTACAAATCAGTGCATTACGTTGTAACATTTAACACGTAGTACAAATTGTGTGCTAACTAGATCAGGATCAGTCACTCTAACTTAGTTCTAAGTTATAAGTGATGGCAATTTGTAGAGTATTAGAGGAACACTGGTAATTTAATGATTATCAAGAAGGATTGATGCAAGGATTGATTTTTTATCAAAACATTGCTTATTCTTAGAATTTCTCTTGTATCCTGACTGACACAAATCTTTTAAGGATCTGGAAAAAGGCCAAATAAATATTCCGAGAGTGTTGAGTCCGCGTCCCGTTCTGTAGAAGTCAATTTACTTGAACACTGTGCCAATTTAATACATGCCTTGATTTTTGTATGTCCAAACAGTGAGTAAATAGTACCTACTGCAGTTAATAGAAGTCTTTTTAAATAATAGTTAAGTTCGCCCATGCCCAGGACAGACAGCCGCCAACCTTTTTAACGGACTAGTCTTTCAAATTGGCGTAGCAATTTCACATTTGGACTTCAGAGAGCAAAAGTGACAGTTTATTGAGTATCAAAATAAGTCCAACGCCATAATAAGATCAGCAATAAGTCTATAGCTTTGTTTTTTTTTTTTTTTTGAGGATGGGAAATCATCAAATGACCCCTCCCGCTCTGGGTGGAGCGGAAGGGAGTGTCAGACTCTTACTAACTAAAACACCCACCCGTGTTCCTTCCTCAGCCCTTTTTGCTCCGGGCCAGCGGTAACCCTCTCGGACAATCCCGCTGACCGCATAAGTCTATAGCTTAAACCTACAATACTGTGGGTGGTAACGAGCCGATGGTTGGAATAGTAATCGCCAGATGCATTTGTATGGGAATTAAGACGCATAGGAGTGTTGAAGTCGTGAAGGACTTAATAGGTACCTAATCCATAGGCGCCTGTTACTATGGAATTTCTAGAGTAGCAACAAGTTTATTGATATTCACCGAAATAATATAGGTGAGTAGTACTCTCAATTGACGTGCGTGTATGATCAAATTTAAGAAAGTAAACGAGGCAAGAGTAATGTGTAAGGATTGTGGCAGGTGGCGTTCTGTAGTGTCTGCGTACCCCCATTGAGTAAAAGGCGTGAGTTTATATATTCTAGCTGGAATACAGTTCAAATTCCTTATCATCATCTATCTTGCCTTTTCCCAACTATGTTGGGGTCGGCTTCCAGTCTAACCGGTTAACGCTGAATACCAGTATTTTTCTTGGAGCGACTGCCTACCTGACCTCCACAAACCAGTTACTGCATAATACGATACCCCTTGGTAAGATTGGTTGTCAGACTTTTGCGCTTCTGACTACCAGTAACGACTGCCAAAGATCCACGAATGGCAGCCGGGACCAACGGCTTAAAGTGCTTTACGAGGCACAGAGGGGTTTTCGTATGTAAAGATGGTCATTTGGTCACCCATCCACAGACCAACCGCGGCGAGCGTAGCTTAACCTGATCGATCGAACTGTGCAGCTGTTATTTTTTGCCTACGGGCCTTATTAGAATTTAACTTGAGGATGTCTGGAAATGTTTTCTCTTTATGCCTAAATACAGTCTCATTCGGGTTTTCCCTTCAAATTATGTAGGTATCTCTAGAAGATTGAATCATCATTCATTTCAGGTGATTTGTAGGTTACGGTAGCTTAAGGGTTTTTCAAATACGTGCTCTAAGTGGAATGGCGATATTCCCACGGAATCGACATTTACACGGGTGATACCGCGGGACGCAGCTAGTTATTCATAATCACCGATTCTCTTCTCGATTCTTTTCCCGGTGATAAATGACTTGTAATTGTATCCGAGTATCGATGTTTTAAGAAAAATCGCCGAGTCATTTGTCCGCGTGTTTTCCTATCGGCACTGAGATCGGTATTACAGGTATTAATGTGTGTATGGGATCGGGTTGTAATTAGATACGTTGTAATTGTGTGCGGATTTTTCTTTTGTTCCTTTTTTAAATGCTGACGTTTGTTTCATGTTTTTGTATAGGTGGTTAGTTGGTTTGAGTATGGGTACTAAAGATGCCGTAGACTGTGATGAGTAGAATAGTGTTGTCGTAGTTTTTGTAGCATGTATGTCAAAGGATGTAAGTATTTACTTCATGTCATTAAAAGACAATTATTAACGTCAAACATTATAAGAAATAGAACTGATTTTAGGTTCCAAAAGATAGTTTCGTATGGAGAAGAATGACCAAATGCAAAGAGTTACGGCTACTGTATCTATGTTTTATTAATTTTCAATTTAACAGAAAAAACCAATTGAGAGTAGCATGTAGTAGATGTAAAGAGATACACACACACTCTTGTACAAATTACAGCTTGAAAAAATAAAATCATTTCTTATTTTATACTAGCAGCGCCCCGCGGTTTTACCCGCATAAGTGTCGATCACGTAGGAATATAGGGATAAAAACTATCCTATGTCCTTCCCCGGGATGCAATATATCTCTCTACCAAATTTTATCGAAATCCCTTCAATGGTTTAGGCGTGAAAAGGTAACATACAGACAGACAGACAGAGTTACTTTCGAATTTTTATTAGGTAGTATGGTTAGTATGGATATTCGAAAAACTAACCGGAACTGCCAGATTCTGGTGCAAATAAATACAATACGAACCAACTCAACACTGCAAATCGATCAACCACACACGGAAGCTCCTTTTCACTCCAATATCTTACATTGAACTGAGATTAACCTTTTCACCAGCGATTTAAAAAGTGCAACAGCATTTAGTTCCTGATCGCCGTGATTTCTTTAAAACAGATCAGCGTGTATTAATTACTGATATGAACAAAAGGCGTTTTAAGAATAACGGGCGCGCCAAACCCATTTACCAGTGTCTACTGATATTAAAATCGATTTTCCTGAATCGATCCGACGAGTAATTGTCGGTAATAATCCGAAATACGGAGCGGAGGTGTCGATGTAACGAGATATAAGGCCCGTTACTTGCAATATGCAGGTGGTCGGTACTGCATCGATATTTTTAAATCGATACGCAATGAATCGATGATTCTGCACGATTTGATCGATCGCGATCGCTTTTTCGGTTGTGTCACGCTGTGTTCTTTTTTTGCTTTTGTGTTTTTTTGTTCGTTTTTTGAATTGAGCGATGATGTTTAATGTATGGATTGGTTTTCGAATGTTATCGGCCAGTGTGCTTGCTACAGATAATTTGTAAAAAGCAATTGGCAGATCTTTATCAACGTCAATAAAAAATTGTGCCTTCTTAGAAAGTCAAATTATTTATTTCAAATAAATCATTTATAGGCACTTTTGAACGTCAAAATTTACATTAAATAGAATTGCTTGTAGGTGCTTCTTCCGAAAGATAATTTTATACGGAGAAGAATGGGCAAGAAAGTCTACTCTTTTCAAAAATGTTTACGATATTTTAAATAAATTAATGACAAGAAAATAGGTTTCTAATCTAATATTTAGTTACACATTTTCCTGTTTACCTTGTTAAAGAAAACACTTCATTTCAGCAACTCTATTAACTTTCATCGTAAAACTAAGGCTCAACTTACACTAGCCGTCAAATGCCTAATTTATAACACCAGCATAATCTGACACCTCAAAGATCCACAGACCACTCGGCCACATTAACACAAGTAGATTTCTCTGGTAACTAATACTAAAGCTTGTTTGTAGAGCAAATTGCGTATCGGCAAATTTACCGAGTCTGGCTTGGTTGTGAGGCTATATGGTTCTATGGCCAAAAGGCCGTTATGTTCTGTTGGTTTTTCACACAAGTTGTTCGCGGGTCTAGCTTTGAACTGGGTAGACGGGCGGTTAAAAAACGCAAAGAAAAATGAATGAGAATTGTGATTTTTACTTCGTGCTTGTAATAGTATAGTCTGGGATTGTTACAAAGATGTAGCAAGCATGCAAGAGGCTTAAAAAAAAAAACCACTATTATTGACATGCTTGATTTTCACTCAGTATGATTGATGGCTTGCTAATAAAGCTTAGATATAATTTTCTGCTTGTATTTTTACGTTATTTAAAAATTAGGGCAATATTCGAACAATAAAGCTACAAAGTGATAAAACTAGAATTCGGCACAAAAAAATCACAATACTATCCAATAAGAACCAATCTATTCCAATTGAACAAAACACAAACATTTTAAAATAAAAAATAAAAATCGCCAGTTTATCCAGAAACAATTTGAATAAAGAACGCGCCTCAACAAACATTGCTTATTGCTGCCTTCGTGTTGACGAACTACAAGCTTCGCGACCATTATACATAGACCCACGATGACCACTTCACACACCCATTTTACTATGAAAACTTTCCAGTGAAAGGGACAAGAGAGGTCTTACTAAACTGACCGCCAACTTTACATGTGTTAGCTTTTTAGAAATGGGATCGTAAGGTTGCGTTCATTGTTTGACAAGCTATTACGAACGTTTGAAATTAGAATAAATGTTTCTTTGGACTTTCAATATTTTTATTGCGGACATTCAATTGGTGTGTTTCGCGCTTAATTTGAGTTGCATGAATGAATTTCTGAGTGTTGTTATTCACCTCAATATTCAAGTATTCGGTGTGTGAATGTTGAACTACCAAGTCAGATTCCGGTAAGACAAATGTACATAGTCTAACAACATTTTGGGTCTATAAAATCTAAATTGTAGTATTTGGGATCTGATAAGATTGTCACCGAATTCTGTTTTAAAAGTATGCCCATACATTATAATAACTTGATTCTTATCACACTAATCACAATATATTATAGTATAATATAATAACACTAATATTATAAAGGCGAAAGTTTGTGAGTGTGTGTGTGTTTTTATGTTTGTAACATCTTCACGCTCAAACAGCTGGACCAATTTTGATAAAATTTGGTGCGGAGGTAGCTGACACCCTGGACTAACAAATAGGCTACTTTTTCTTCGGTATTTTAATGGGATCGAAACATATGCGAATGAAACCGCGCGGCGCAGCTAGTTAGCAATAAAAAATACCAGACTTTTAGTTTCCCACAGCTGGGCAAAGGTCTCTTCTCATACAGACAAGGCATATTGATCACAACGCTTGCTTAAGACGAGTTGACGGTTTCAAACAATAACAACAACACCAGCTGGCCATACCTGTTCATTTTTAGAAAAAAAAAACAGTGGCACTCCGGGAGTGCCGACAGAAGTGAAAACCAAATACAAATAGAATAGTTTGCCATCACTCACTGACATATCGGATATACATTAAAACCGAGTACATCCCGAGGACAGCCGAACACATCCGAAGCGGGTATTTTTTTAATCGTCTTATAAGCAAAACACGTACGGTGTCGCTTACGGTTACAGTAGCTCGAGTTCAATAGTGTTTTTCCCATCTAAAAAAATGCCCAACGCGACTATAGAAGTCTTCACTTCAAAACATTAGTTACGTTTGTGAATAATTTTAATTTGGAACCGTCTTTTTTTATAAAACAAGGCGCGTTGTTAGAAAACTAAGTGTGAGATCCGTTACGTTTCAACTACATGACGCAATATGCCCTTAATTAACTTCACCACACAACAAAACACTAAGCATAATAATCAGCTTATTGTTAACAAAAACCTCTAAAAGCACCACATGAAACCACATTTACATAATTCCACTAAAGGTTACTTAAAAATATGAACAAACATCTCCACACAAAAGTTCAAGAGATCAAATTTAATGTCATTATTTAACATTATAATTTAATTAAGTCTGTAATTGACAGGTCTAATAATTAATCTATGACACGCTAAATTGGTGAAGCAAACTTCGTAAACTATTGGTAATGTTTGAGCATAAGTAATTAAAGTCGAGTGTTGATTCTTAAGAGGAGATTATTGTATTTACATTATGCATGTGCATGCATTGTCACGACATTTCAATATTCTTACTGGAAAAACCTACTTGTATTTATAAGGCTTATAAGGCATTATAAACCATGAATTTAGACTGCCTCGGGTAGAAATTTCTCATAGGTTATCAACAAAAAAAATCTGCTGTTTCGTAGAGAAACGCGGCAAAATGTATGGAAGAGTTAATTTTTTTTAAATGACCGACGAAAAGCATCATCGCAGGAGGGTTCAGAATCATGTACTGAATCCATGGTAAGAGGTGGAGCGTCGGTGTCCTTGCCACTCTGTATTCTTCTATTAATGTTTAGGAGACAAATGCTGGTAAAACAACGTCATCGATCTTGCAATAGTTGATTTGCAAGATCGATCTATCAAATCTAACGCGATTCAGGGCTTGGAGATGTTGATAAGCCAAAAAAATCCTATTCCTATTAAGTTCTTAACTCCCAGTCCAAATCAATTAAAGGTCTGGAAATTCTCACTCAATCCCAAATTACACCTGTCTTAATGAATTGTCAGACTATCATCTTCAAGAATTATGATTGATAGGCCCAATAATTATTTCATGAGTTGGCAAAATTGCTTGAACGAATCATTGCGAATATAATTGCTCTTTTATAATCACGTTATCATTGTTATGTACTTGTTCATCATCGTTATAGGTAGGGTATAGTAGTGCTATTCTGTGAAAATCTCACCGTGATAATTTGGGTGAAGTGAGCTGTCATTAGTGTCAATCTCCATCAGATGGATTAACAACTCACTTCACCTAACTTCTCACGGTGAGAATCTAACAGAATCGACCGGCAGCAGTGCTATTCTGTAAAAGTCTGACCGGGAAAACTAAGGTGAAGGTGAGCTTAAAGTGACCTGTCAATGGCGTCAATCCCTGGCATCGGGTGGAATAACAGCTCACTTCAAGTTCACTTCGCCACAGAATGGACGGGCAGTAGTGCAATTCTGTAAAAATCTCACCGTGAAAACGTAGGTGAAGTAAGTTTGCTTTTGCTATTAATTGACACTATTGACAGCTCACTCCACGCTCACTTCACCTAAGTTTTCACGGTGAGATTTTTACAGAATACCACCGCTGGTCCTTTTTTCTTTTGTTTGTAATTTTTGCTGACTGTTGCTGGACTGGGGTACCATTTTTAACTGAATCATTTATATTGACTGTTGTCATTTGTTTTTCAGATTTAGCCTTTAATAAACATCCTTGATACTGCATACAATCGCCCTTTTTAGCTTATTTTTTTTTTCATTACGAAGTTGTTTTTATAATTAGCGTATTTTTCCTCAGTTGTCCTTGTTCGTTATTAGTTAGAATTTGCTAGATATTTGATGACTGATCACCAAAAGCATAGGACCGGTCTACCGGTCTGTGGCGACGCTTAGAGAAGGCCTGTATCCAGCAATGAACTTCTTCCGGCTGAAAATTACGATGATGATAATTATTCTAACAAAAAATCATATTGATTGTATGTATAATAGTACGGTTTTTATTGTAAAAAGAAAGTTTTTAGAGGTATCTTCATGATTTTATTCTATCGTATCAAATTTGTTGTATTATGTTTTCATCACAATATCTACGTAGCATATATCATGAAGAATATCATTAGTTTTTCCGATTTTGTTGACTGTAGTCGATCATATACTTTTATTGTTTCTAAAACTTGCATTTATTGCGTTTAGGTCCTATAAGCCGCTTAAGAGAAGGTTAAGTCAAATAATTTTCTGAAACTACGTAAAGCAAATTTAATGGATTTACTATCACTTTAGAACGAAACACTGTAATATTAACCACTCCTTTAGACTTAACAATATCGTAAACACTTATATTCAGTTTTATTACGAAATAAATACTGAATATTCAAAGTAATAAAAACTACTTAAGTTTTAATATTCATTAGGTCTCAAGTTATTTACAATAAGTTATGGCTTTACGTTGCCGATATATCTTGTGTTCATATATCCTTATGAACACTTGTATGAAAGATAATATTGTTCATTATAATTACTGCTACATTGTTGATTGATTGTTAAGTTTTCATTTTGGAATTAGCGACTCTATTTTCTTCAGTTATGTCTTTAACGGTCAGATCTGGTCATCAAGTTGTACTACCTTCAGATACTGTGATGATGGCTTTCATTAATTATTATGCTGTTAAAAAGCTGATGTGCTGATAGACTAAATTTGTAATATTTTTTGTTTTAGTTTGGCTTCATTATCTTTGTTATCCTTAATTTCTTTTCCTTCCATATAAATGCTATATTGGTTGATGCATGTATATATGCATTTTGCTGATGTATGTATTGCGTATGTTGAAACTGTTTGTACTTCTTTTAACTTATCTTTAAAGGTTCATTAGAAAACCAGCGACAGACAGTTTTTGGCGTAGTTAAATCATTATTATCACTTTTTATCACACTAATATTATAAAGGCGAAAGTTTGTGAGTATGTGTGTGTGTGTGTGCGTCTGTGTTTATATATTTGTTACTTCTTTACGCTCAAACGGCTGGACCAATTTTAATAAAATTTGGTACCTACGGAGGTAGCTGACACCCTAGATAAACATATACTTTTTATCCCGATATTCCCGGGTATTTCGGATCAAAACTTATGCGGGTGAAACCACGGAGCACAGCTAGTTAACTATATTTTGTGTTTTCCGAACTGTATCCAAATAAACGATATTCTATCTGAACTACAAGTAGCTACCTTTTCCTTTTGTTTTCCTTCCATAAGAGGTTTTAAAATCAAACCTGATTGATCATTTTCTTCATCTCTGATATAACAGGTTTACGACTTTACGCTTAACGACTCAACATCGCAACCGCACTTTAAACTATACCGCCCATCATGCAGTAACCCTCAGGGTAAACCTACGAATCGAATGATTCAATATCGATTAATCAAGAATCGAGTATTCGGTTAATTAATAATTATTATGTCGTTGATTTGATATAATACCTTTTGAATATCCATTAAGACTTCTGTAACAAGCTATATCTTACGTCGATGTCTCCTTTCACCTGGTGCATTGATCGGTGACAGCAACGATCCACTAGCTAGATTGGGCAAACGATACTTAGCAATACAGGATTCTGAACTCAATTACAAAGTGATATAGTTAAAATTTGAGTGGAGCGTTTTGACAGCTGGATAACCATGTCGAATCTCACAATATACCGACGTTACCATTATTAATAATAATTAAAATAAATTTTCAATAACGTCTATAAATTAAAAAGGGCGACTTTCGCTTATTAATCGTTTTCGTTCGTGACCAATCGGCCGGGTTCGTGAAACGTCGGGCGTTTCCGCCGCCCGTCGTCTTCCCTCGGGCGCTGCCATGGGTTTTGATTAATGGAGTTCCGTATCCAAAAATTTGGGCTGTTTTTTTTTAATCTTTACCCTGGAGGTGCTTGAACTCTTTTTAGGGTAGCCGGTAGTAATTAGTGGTTATTGAATATAAAGTTTTGACAGGTTTTTGAGGGGTTAATTGCATTGTTTCTTTTGATCTGAAGTTAATCTATTTTCTTGTTTATGTTCCGCGTTTGAGTGTTAAAATGAGGGTTCATGATACGTTGAGATGCAGGCTGTGGGTACTTTAATTGATACTTACTTTAAATTGCGTTTTTGATGTTGTTAAAAGTACTTTAGTTCTCTTGTCCATTGTATCCCAAAAGATATTTTTAAAACAATTTATTACTGATTTTTGGACTAGACTGAATTTATTAAAGATAATTTTATTTGTCAAAACATGCGTATACATGCAAATTAAGCATTCAGGATGTCACAATATTAATATTTCGTACGTAAAGTACATGTTTCACATGTAAGGCGTACAAATTTATAAAATTTACAAAAAATAAAAAACTAAATTACAAAAAAAAAACTAAATTACTAAAGGCACTTCAATACACAATAGTATAGTAGTAGTAGTCTTTAGTACATAATAGTCGTTTTAAACATTGATAAGTTAGTAAAATAAATTAATCCTAAAATGTCACAAAATTTAAGGATACTTACCTAAATAAACAAACAACAAAAATAATATTGAACAAATCATCTTGTGCTGGTTACTCAAGATGATTTAATTAAAATTCAAAACCATTTATTTGCTAATATTGGTAATTACATGAAGTTGTTAATTTCTAAGTTCCTTCTATTAATCTTAGATATAGACATGACAATGATAAGTCATTCTGTTGAAAGTTATAAGCCCATTATTGTACAAAATAATTGCGAAAAATAATTAAAGAAGTGCCAGTTACAAAATACACCACTTTTAGCTGATAATATTTAATCAGTGACTTAATATTTATAGCAATATCTCCGGTAATTAATTTACAGAACCAATCAAACACACAGATAAAATCTTAATTTCCATAATATAGATAAATTAAAATACGAATTATAAAACAAGTGATAGATTTAATGATAAAAAACATTTTAAACTCTGTTTTCAATATGATTAAAAGAAAAAAACAAAACAAAAACGCTTAGTTAACATCAGTCAAAACTGTCACTAACATTTGGACGTTCAAATTTGGAATCATCATAACCTTTAACGAGTAACCAACAAAGTTCAAAGGAGCCTTCTCCAACAGCAAAACAGCAAAATCATTTGTAAGGATACGACAATATTTCACAAAACTGGTGCATAAAATCCGTCTTTTTCTTCGCTTATTGGGCGTTGACCTCATATTTTAACGGTCCCAATATTATTTAAGAAAAGAATTCCTAGTCAGCCAGTGTTTTTGTCAATTTTAGCGTTAACTTTTGTCTTTGAAAACAATACGTTACGCTATGTGTAAAGTGGCTTCGCGTTAGAATTTAGAGCGTGTATATTGTTCTTTAATTCTTCTCGCTTCTGTTTGACCGTAAAAAAGTGTAACATGTCCGATGATTTTCTAATATTTTGACGTTTCATCTTCTTTGACAAGCGAGGTCAGTGACTTTGCTGTTGTGAAAATTTGGTACTATTTCGTTACCAAATAGAAAACTACGATAGGTATATGGGAATATGCCTTTACAGTAAAGTATATGGATCACTTAATATCATGGCCTGCGTGTCCTGTCAGCTGCACGTTACAGGAACTGATGGACGCTAGCGTGTAGATGACAATCTAAATGGGTGACCCCATTTAGATTGTCATCTAAAAAGACGAGAATATAGAATAACTTTGGGAGAAAATAGGTCAACATGGTGTGTTTTCTTTCACGGTTCTAAATGTTTAATACATGGATGTCCTTCCAATTTTGCAATTTGTTCGCAAGTGTGAAAAAAACAGGTGCATACGACCATCATTCTGCAATTGAAAATATTACTACTGTATACCATAAACTACATGAACCCATTTCAGAACATTACAATCGCGGCCGAAAATATCAGCATACATTTTGCACATCAACGTATCCAATTAAAACTGTCTCGCGCCCTTCGGCCGTACACTTCAGGCTCAACAAACTGACGCACAAAATTAATTTAAATATTAAACAAACACAGTTAGTTCTTTTTCCAGTAACAAGGTTGTAATACACCTCATTGATTCCTTTAAGAAAAATCTTTTTATTCACTTGTAATAAGGTATGTAATTACGTTTTGATAGGTCTCAGGTCTCGCGGCGTGGTAATATTTAGCTGTCAGCACTTTCCCCTGTGACTTCGGATATATTCGGGTTGCCTCGTGAGGTATTCGTTAATTTGGATAAACCTTTTTCTTTGCGATTGTTTTTACTGTTGCCAAGCGGATCGGCATTTTCAGAACAATTATTTGTAATTACATTTTAAAGTGTTGTGGTGTAATTTGTTTTCTGTTTACAATATAGAGCTGGTGTTGATTTATTTCAATGTTAATTTTAAATGGAATGGTGGAAATGAAAGTTCTTTTTCTGAGTTACCTACTGCGAGTTTTGGCCTGTTTAAGTTGCTTATGGTACTCTTATGTTATCCGAGATCTGGGGGCCTAAAAAGGCCACCTTGACATAATCATAAAAGGGTAACATTATGAATGATTCATAATATGGCGAAGACAGTCCATGTTTTTCTTTTTTTCGCTGCACTACGTAGGTATAATGAAAGATTTTGGGATTGGGTTTGGATTGATTGGTATTTTAGCACAGACAAAAAAAATAACTGAAAAATCTTTCACCAATGGGATTTCATACGATTGGCTTAACAGTTAACTGCCCATTATGATTCATAATGTTATCCTTTTAAGATTCTGCCAAAGTAGCTTTTTGGGCCCCTGATCATTCAGCTTTATCTAAATATTTATTTATGAGGCCCTTTCTAAACAGGTTCATAAACTTATTTTAATTAAAAACTTAAATCAATCAAACATGGTAATTTTCAAATTATTTCTCTCTTTAATTTGCAATAACGTTCATATTGATGGAATACCGTTACTGTGATTTACTCTATTATAATAATTATTTTAACATCAATAACATTATAAAATTAATCTACATATTCATGAAGAAATCCATGTAACCCAAAGAAATGTACTAATTATTTAACGACAGCTGACATTTAGTAAAATGAAGTTTATCCACTTAATTTATGAGCTTCTAAATTTAAAATATTGATGTGACCTGAATAGATACCTACATAATTATTCATATTTATTGAAAATATAAATTTATTGTTTCTATCACCTAATTTAGTGGTCGAAATAATTGTGAGACATTTCTGATTTTTATTTATGAGTAGATTTTTAGACAAAAATAATAGTATGCGATATTATTTTTGTCTAAATGTCAAGACTCATTAATTATGCTTAATGGATGAGCCGGAAACGAATATTTCAACGATTTTCTGAACTTTTGAATATTCAAAGGTAGCGTTATTTGGTTAAGTATCTTGAATTAATTGTCATTGATCTAGTTTTGATGTTGAGATTCAAAAACAACAATATGTTAATCAAAATTGAACTCTTTTAAGATGTAAATCATTTAAAAAGAGCTTTTATTTAAGCAGATGTGTGCGTAAACAAATTTTTCACAATTCGTAAATGACTGATGAGCAGACAATCCAAAAACAATTAAGTTTTTTTGCACTCACCCATTTAATCGGTCTCCTACTGTTAACAACCACTCAATTACTGATAACAATCGTTATTACACGATTTAATTTATTTCACTCCAAAATTGAGGTAACAAGTTTATAAAAACATCCTTTTATGATGAAAAGCAACAAGAAATTCATTAAAAACTTGATGAAAATTGGTTTAATTGGTGCCAGGTTATTTATATTACGTGAAACTGCTTGAGTGAGTTGTCGCCGCCCTGTCGTTTTTATTACAAAAATTATCAAGTCATCACATAAATTGCACTATTAATTGTTACGTAGATGAGGGCGTGGTGAAAAATTCATTTTTAATTATTAACTGGATATTGCCATTAAAGGAAACGGAAGAAAAATGGTGCCGTTTGAAAAGGCGAAAGGAGTGGGTTATATTTTTTGCACGCACTTGTAAGTGGCAGACGATCATTCAATGGAATATTTTATCATCCATCATCATCTGCCTAGTCTCTTCTCAACTATGTTGGGGTCGGCTTCCAGTCTAACCGAATGGATGCAGTTGAATACTAGTATTGTACATGGAGCGACTGCCTATCTGACCTCCACAACCCAGTTACTGGGTAATACGATACCCCTTGGTAAGACTGGTTGTCAAACTTTCAGGCTTCTGACTACCCGTAACGACTGTCAAAGATCCACGAATGACAGCCGGGACCAACGGCTCAACGTGCTTTCCGGGGCACGGAGTGGTCTCGGTATGTAAAGATGGCCACCCATCCACAGACCAACCGCGGCATGCGTAGCTTAACCTGATCGTTCGACCTGTGCGGCTGTTATAATTTAGCCACGGGCAATTTCATCACCCATATGGAATCAAATATATTTCGTCATCACTTAAAGACGGAACAAAATATCAGGAATGCCCCGATGGAACAGTGGTTGCAATCGCCACTGCTGAGCATAAGGTCCTGGGTTCGATTTCCGGTTTGGCCAAAGTGTTGTTGGGTTTTTCCATCTGGATTATCGGTAGCAGGCTTGAGTCTAGATTTTTGCCCGGTTGGTCATAACCGAACTTAAACTGGGGAACTGTGGGTGTAACATAGGCCACCCTTGGCCTAAGGGTGCGTTTCCACTGAAGCGGAGCTGTGCGGAGCAGAGCGGAGACGTACAGGAATCGACCAAACACAATGGTTGAAATCCTCAACGCGTCACTCGTCTCGTCTATGATTGGACTATTCCTGCACGTCTCCGCTCCGCTCCGCCCAGCTCCTCTTCAGTGAAAACGCACCCTAACTCATCGGGAAATACAGAAGGGCCACTGTCGTAATTTTAAGAACATTCACAGTCTGATCTGAGTCTCAATCTGTCAAAAATCCCTTTAATTTCTCTACATTTTTGGCAAGATTTTGACATTGATTTTCGCTGGGATAAGATTGCGACCAAATTGTGAACGTTTTTAATTACGAAAATTGGCCTACTGGTGTCAAAAAAATACCAAAATGTGCTTGCACTATGTCACGGAACAGATAATAAGAACGGTGTAAACACAGACCTCATACGGAACACAGGAAAATACGATACTTAGTCTGATTCCAGCTGTGCTACAAGGAAACGTAACGAAACCAGAAAATCTGTATCAACAACTAATCATTCACTAAGGCAAGCAATTTGCTACAAAACCTCCTTTCATGTTCCCCGCACTATCTCATAAAATTAACGTCCGAACAAAAAAAAAACTTCGCTCAACTTTTCCTAGTACAACTCTAATTAGTATTTCCTAAGCCATTTTACCTTTTTAGGGTTCCGTAGGAGCGTAATTTATGCTTTACGTCAACATGTAGACATATTGTCGCAGGACGGCTGGATTGATTGATGGGTATTAGTGGTTCAGTAGGTTTTTTCTTAAGCTATGTCGGAAAAACTTGATCTGTATTGATATTATTGTATGTGGTAAGGTTGTGCGCGCATTATACGATTGGCGATGCGGTTTTTTTTTGTGTTGTGAATTGCCTACGTGGTCGAAATGCATGGAACATTTTGACCGCGATTTTTTTTTTATAACCGGGTAAATATTTCAACGCAGAGGGTTCAGAATTGTGTACTGAATCCATAGTAACACGTTGCGCCTCGATGTCCCTTGCAACCCTGTATAGTATCCGCATTCAACTACATAGTCTAACGATTATAAAGTAATACATCTTCAAAACCACAGATATAGATACACCTAGATAACGAAGTAGTTGCTCTTGGCAACTACTTCGCGTGCCTAGCTTACGCACAAAAATCGTAAGCCGCCACTTTTGGGCTCAGTCCGTAGTACTGCTGGCTGGCGTGAGCGCTGGCGCTAGGCCCCGGGGGTGGGGAGAGACGGGTGCCGCACGCAGCGGCGGCGTCTTTGAATCGATTTTATTTCCCATCACTAAATAGTGCTTGTGACGTCATAGTAGCTAGTCAAAAAATAGACGCTTGGTTTTCATACAGATCGTGAAACTTGCGTTATCTAGGAGTCTACCTGTGTTCAAAGCAAACTGTGATTCGAACTAAGGTAATTACGACATTACCACATTTTCTGGCGTAGCAACACTATTACTTACCAACACAGCAACAACATTACACAAACTGTCAACTTCTTCATCGACAGAAAACACTGCAGTTAACATAACACTGATTATTAATTCCCTCCATAATCTTTTACACTGCCATAAAAACTCTCAT
Organism: Luperina nickerlii; assembly: GCA_963855955.1. Taxonomy (NCBI): domain Eukaryota; kingdom Metazoa; phylum Arthropoda; class Insecta; order Lepidoptera; family Noctuidae; genus Luperina; species Luperina nickerlii. The sequence continues at coordinate 20,846,746 of OY979675.1, read as the reverse complement.
CAATTATGAAATCAGAAGTGATCAAGTCGTAGGGCTATCACAAGTGCGCGCCTAACCTTACTAGTGTAATATAATCGCTTTTTAATCGTTGCATTAAGTGGGCTGTAAGGGACTCTAGGATGCCTTTTTCGGATGGAAAAAGCAACAAAAAAATAAGCCACAGTAGGTCCAGTTCTGAGTGGCTCGTGACTAATGTGGCCGCAGGAAATCGATCAATCTCTGCGATTGAAAAACGCTATTGCGGTCAGAATTAATGGGCGTTCTTCACAGGGTTGGTACTCAAAGCCGACCTGATGGTCGTGATAGCCAATGATTTGCGGAAGGGGTCATTCGATGATTTGCACTTCTCAAAAAAAAAAGCCAATGATTTTATCTTTTTCTCTATCAACAGCTGCATGTGTTTGTATAAAGTATTTTTCATAATTCTGACAGATTTGCTAGTATTAACCCTTGTAAGTAGAAAATGGGTACCAATACTGCCCAGAGCATTGGAATCAGAGGGCAATTCTTGTAATTTTAAGAACGTACTCAGTCTGATCTTAGTCTAAGTCTGTCAAAAATACCTCTAATTTCCCTACATTTTGACAAGTTTTTGACATTTGCTTGTCGCCGAGATAACTGCGAATAGATTTTGAACGTTATAAATTACGAAAATGGTATATAATTTGGCCTTTAGGTTTCTCCTAAAAACACCGTGTGTCAAAGGTTTATTGGTATCAGGAGCTCCAGATTTCAGTTCCTAGTCAGTACACCATGACAAAATATTTCTATTTTATTAGACCTTCTGTAAATATTATTTTTCTGGTGTCACTGCGCACCTCCTATTTCGGAGCGATATATGATAGAGATCGATTTTATTTCATCTCATTTGTTTTAGTATTTTGAGCGAATGCACATAATAAAATAAACTTTAATATAGCGATTCTATAATGTATCATGCTCCAGAAATGGTATGAGCAGATCGTCAGGTAGGTGACCGACAATAGGTACTTTGGCATTTTTAAAGCTATTACAGAAGTAAAAGTAATTAATGTTCAGGGGGCCTAAAAAGGCCACATTGGCAGAATCATAAAAGAATAACAATAAGAATCATAAAATTATGATTGTTGTATAATGTTATTATTTTATGATTCTGTCAAAGTGGCCCTTTTAGGCCCCCAGTTGTATATTATTATTAAGTAGACATGTTGCAAGTGTCTTTCTATGTAAGTCAAGACAGTCTGTGTTTTTCTTTTTTCGCTGCACTATGTAGGTATACTCAAAGAGATTGGGATTGGATTTATTGGTATTTTAGCATAGACAAAAAAAAAACAGTAAAATACTTCACCAATGGGATTTGATACGATTAAGTTAACAGTTAACTGTCCATTATGATTCATATTGTTATCCTTTTATGATTCTGTCAAAGTGGCCTTTTTAGGCCCCAGTTGTATATTATTATTAAGTAGACATGTTGCAAGTGTTTATCTATGTAAATAAGTTTTTTGTAATTATTTATAATGTTACTGCCGCCTACTGAAAAAGCTCGTCTGTTTCAATAAAAATAGAAAAATATTTAGTTAAAGACGGCAAAATTACTAAAGTGGTGGCCCAGTGGAGAGGGCCGTGACATGCGTGTTGGAGGTCGTAAGTTCGAACCGAGGCAGGCATTTTACTTTGTGTAAATTATTTAATTACCACTGCTCACAAAACGGTGAAGGAAAACATCGTGAGAAACCCGGCATGTCTTAGAACCAAAAATTTGACTACATTTGACATCCACCAACCCGCACTGGGCCCACGTGTTTGGTTACGATACGACACAGTCACTGACAGAGAGGAGGTCTGTGTCTCAGCAGTGAGAATATTATAGGCTGATTATGACGTATCATCAGATACACCCTGAAGGAAGTAAGATCGATGTTTTTTCCGTCAATAGAATTTAATGAAGTTTTCAAATGTCATCACGGGGAGCCAAGCCACTGTACCTTTGACAACCATCGAACAAACAACCAACCTTTGAGATTGGTCGGGCCAAAATAAATTGAATTTAGTATAATGCTATTAATACCCACACATATCGTCTTTTCTTGGAATGCCTCAAAAACTCATAAATACCAGTAAAAAAATCCCAGAAATTACACAACTCACCGTTGCCAAAACCTCATGTAATAAATCAACAGAAATTCGTTTAACACTATCTAGATATCGTGTTGGATTCTTAATTATTGTGCTCGAAGTTCACCAAATACGCGAAGTAGCTACGTATCGGATCGACACGGCTTGCGCTGGCGCATGATATATTGTGGCAATCGGACTCGAATTTAGGTCTGATATCGACAGGTGGTAAAATATTTGTCAGTATTTACTGTGGTTTACTTTGATTTGTATAAATAAGTGGTTCTGGGTTGGACAAGGCACTATTTGGGTGATATTCTGATTTGTTTAGATTGCCTATATGGAGGTATAGAGGTTTGAGGAACGGAATGTAAAGTTCACTCATACTTTACAGAAAAGGTAGGATCCTCTGACCAGAAGGGTGTTGGGTCTGGTGGGCAACTGCCCGATGATTCGCGATGATTATGCTAGTTGCGCGGTAAACTCTGCTTGCGAGATGCAGGATTTTGTGTGACGTCAGTATGACGCGTAATTCACATGTAGCGTTTCTAGATACCGCTACAGGTTATTTTTTTAATTATGACTTTAAAGGCTTTTCATCTATTTTATCACGTACTATCGCTTTTAGTCACGTATCTAATGAATATTACAGCGGAAACGTCATAATTATGTCGCCTGTCTGTTTAAGCAAATGGTACATTTATCTACCTTGATATTTTTATAGTTTTAATCTAAACTCACTTCACAAAATAGTCTCAAGCTACAGAACTTACAATTTACCCCTTTATTTATAAACATTGCTCAAGGTTAATAGACGTTTAAACGTAAAAAAATATGGTTAAACAGTCGCTAATCATTTGATTTTAAGCAATGTTTATAAAGAAACCCCGTAATGCCTAGAATTTTAAATAGACCAACCTCAGCCTTTCCAAATCAAGTCCTAAAAGCAGTCACAGACGCTTCAAGTAAACAAACAAAAAAACTAGTCGCACACTTAAGTAAAGTCTAGCGCACACGACACCAATAAATCTCAATTCAGCACCTTACTTAGTAAAGAAAAATCGCCATCCATCGCTGGAGAAAACACCCCATTGCATAGAAAGCTCGCCCGTATCACACGTTGTACGTGAGACAATTTCCTTTCCCGTTTTTGATGGTCACCAATTGTAAATCCAGATGGTGTATGCAAAATAGATAGGCTTCGCGCCAAGTATAGGCAGAGAGCCTTAAATGGGGGTGAACACCTTTCCTGCAATGATGTGCTTTGGTTTAAGAGGCCAAAACCTAGCTGTTTTTGTCGTTCGTGTGAATGTTTGGTAGGAGTTGTAAGTGGAGAGAGTTGGACAGTTATTGAAATTGTATTCGAACAGAATATATCTGAAGCAATTGCTATGGTTTCTTTATGAATGAAATAAGAAGTTGTAGCGGTATCTACAACGCCACATGCAAACAACGCGTCATACTGACGTCACGCAAATCCTGCATCGCGCAAGCAGAGTTTACCGCGCAACTAGCATAGATACAACGGCCCGACACGAATCAATGGGCAGTTGCCCGCCAGACACAACACCCGTCTGGTCGGAGGATCCTCCCTTTTCTATAGGGTATGAGTGAACTTTACACTCTGTTCCTCATACCTCTATACTGGTGACCCCGAACATGAACGTCAGCGCAGCCTTCGTGCAAATACTTCAGCGTGGCGTCATCATCATCACTCCCGCAAGCGTTAGCGGCGAGTCACCCAGCCAGCCAGCTCCCACGGCTTCAACGGGTATCCTGACCACCAGCATGCAGCGACCGCGCATACCTGGTCATCACCCTCAGCCTCATCAGCAACCTCGGCACAGCACACTGCACTTTCGGCCGGTCAATAAGAAGAGCTCAATTCCTCTCCTGGTCGACGCAGCAGCCAGCCTCAACTCGGCGCTGTACTACATCCGACGCACTGGAGCATAACGCAGCGCCACCCCGACTCACTGGGGACATCTTCGCAGACAGTTCCGACTCACCGTGAACTATGCGGCAACCGGTTCCGACTCACTGGAACCTCAGCTGGCCTGGCAAGCATCACAAGATACAGGACTCAGCCCACTATCGACCTCCGGTCTCCGGGGGGGAGTGATGTAGCGGTATCTACAACGCCACATGCAAACAACGCGTCATACTGACGTCACGCAAATCCTGCATCGCGCAAGCAGAGTTTACCGCGCAACTAGCATAGATACAACGGCCCGACACGAATCAATGGGCAGTTGCCCGCCAGACACAACACCCGTCTGGTCGGAGGATCCTCCCTTTTCTATGGAGGATGAGTGAACTTTACACCCTGTTCCTCATACCTCTATAAAGTCACTTAGTTCGTGGTTCGAATGATCTTGAAAATTTTCTTTTTGTTGGTCTTTGATAATTTATATCCTGGCTTCCAATTTCAATCAACTTTGTGCACTACGCTACTCGTCGCTCTATTTAGCATAGTGATTTTGGATTTGTGTTAGGTTAGATTGGACACTGTACAGACAGTTTCGTTTCAAACAAAAAATTACCAAAATTAATAGAAGGAACCATCTCTTATTTCATGCCTCTTTTTCTCAATACTACCCGAAAACCTCTGTAATAAAACTAAAATCGTAATCTCTCACTTCTTGTACCACATACCGACATGCTTTACAGCCGAACGTCGGCGCTACATCTTCGCCCGTTGTAAATTGTATACAGTTTTCGTCAATCAGTGTTCCGATTAGCCCCAAGCGACTGTTTAACGACTTCTGGTGTTCGGACCATCCTTAATATGTGGTCGTATTGTTTTGTAGAACATGGACCTTGATTTGATGAGGGAATATGTTTAGATTGTTTGTATGGTCAAGGATAGGTGGGTTTGTGTGTAGTGTTGTGAGTGTTGACGGGAAAACTTTGATAATAATATAATTGCTATTGATTACAATAATGAAGTGAGACGTGGTAGAATTAATATAAAGGAATAGGGAAGGATCAGGATCGCCCCAATACGGGGGTGTATTGGGGTCATCCTGAAAGATAGTGTGTGTATGTTTAATAAATAAATAATGATATAAGTTGATGACAATTTAAATTATCTATTCTGTAGTACAGGCTCGTCTGTTATTACCTTGATGCAATGAAATATACAGACGCCAGCACATCAAGCTACCCGAAAATGTCAAATTGTCCCAATCAACTTTGAGCCTTATGCTTTAGCGATAAAGTTGAAAATCTATTAAAGACATTTGACATATTGTAGTAGCTTGATGTGCTAACGTCTGTACAAACTATCTAAATGTAAAGTAAAAGTAGAAGACTGTGTAGAGGGACTTCAAGCTCGAGACGATATTTTACAGAATAAAGATCGAAATCAAAAAGAATCTCAATCATCATAATTGCATATTCACACATTTCATACTCAAGCATACAGCTTAAAATGGACAAGTCAAGTTTAACATTCACCGGCAATCGGTTATTTTCATATTAAAAAACATTTTGACATCAAAGATATTTCTCGAGACAAAGATTACGGTATTACACGCAAATGATAAATCGCAACAATTTGTATTTATACCCGAAATGGACGATAAGCAAGAAAAAATAAACGATAAAAATCAACAATGTTCAAACTTTGCAAGAATTACTTAATTAAACCGTAATTTTAAAGGATCTGATAAAATTGTTGGGATTGCAACCCAAATATCGGACTTTGATATATCATTCATTTGCCGATTCCGGTGATTCCAAATGATAAAATCTGGGTGATTTATAAAATATGCTCAGACTTGGTAAATCGATCCGCGTACAAATTAAGCCAAGAAATATGGTATGAAATTAATATTGTTTCCTTAATATAGGCAAAAGAGAAACTGATTACGAACAATACCTGTAAAAACACGTAAAACACAACTTTCGCTCTCGGACTTTGTGACAAGACAAATTAATAAGTTTCATATTTAGAACTAAAAAAACCTTTACCAAAGCCCTGTCAGGTGTATTCAATTCCATTACACGTAAGTGTACTGAATTACTTTTTAATAAAGCAAAATGAACCACTTGTCCAGTGTTGTTCAAAACTCGTGCAATCAACGCACGAGTTTTGATTAGGCATGTACCTACTTACTCTGAAAATATTGTGCTCAACCTTTTATTTATCAGCTCTTATTACCAGCTATACTTACAAAAATATTGAAATCAGACCAAGCAATTCATTCGCGTCAGCCCCTGATGGAGTATCTTCACCCGAAAACATCAAAGATTATTCATATGAGCTGAATCCATTACTTCGGACCCCTTGTCTTACAGACGTGCTCAATCCTTCATCGCTTGTTCGCGATGCCCAAAAAAGGCACAAAAAAATAACATTTCGGATACGTTAACAGTGCCCAGTCACGCCAACTTGTTAGCACAGCCCCAAAACATGTTATTATTCAACATTTATTTAATTTTTTTAAACCTGCGTCCGTTTGTTACGAGAACGGGGGAATCGGTTTAACAAAATACACAATTGCGCACGCGATGCCTCGAAAGTGATTTTTTCGGAAATTTTCGCTGTCGTGTTCTGTCGATGTCGGGCGAAAAGTGGCGTGTCACTTTTGTGTGTTTATGTGGCATTTCTGGGTGTGATTTTCAGAAATCGATACGGACATGACAATTGCAAGAATGTAATGAAGAATTTCGAATTTGGGAGCAATTTTTGGGATGCATGAAGAAGCCTCCTCGTGTAGCGTAGTTTATTCCGCCAGTTACTCAACTGAACCGAGCGCTTGGCGCATCCTAGACGGTCACAACCAACACCTTGTTTGACTAGCCAATTCTTCCCTTGCGGTGGTAGGGCTAACGCCCGCTTGGCTTGCGGCCACTCTCCCACCGGAGTCCGGCGTCAAGCAGACTGCTGTGTTTCGTCGATGCGTGGGAGTTCCAGTACCTTAGGCACCTTCTTGGGCATGCTCGTTCCATCAGAGACCTCATCCATCGCTTTCCATCGATTGTGATCGTTGTCAATGGGCCCCATTCAGCAATATAAAAAAAAATGAAAGTCCATTTAATGAATGTTAATATGGACAAATTGGATAGTCTTATCTATTAAGTTTAGTTTAGTTGTTGTTCGGTTACTATTAGACTATGACTACTACAGTTTCATAGCTTTTATTTCTATCATCATTCTCCTGTCTTTATACCAATTTATTTGGGATCGGCGCAACACGTCTTTTTCTTCCATACTTCTCTATTAGTTGTCATCTTCGGTAGTCACCCCCTTTCTAACCATATCTTCATTCACACAGTCCATACATCGTTTCGTTGGTCTTCCCCATAGTGTGAACAAATTAGATAGTATTTAAACAAGTTCATCCACCACCTCCAAGTCACCGTTCTTGTTATCTATAGTAAGACATTAGCAAACATTTATGTAACCGAATTCTTAGAATTCAATAAAACATTCTTTCACTTGTCACCAACTAAAATAAAATTACCATCTACAACTTCATTATAGCCCCTGACTTAATACCAACCACACTCCATCCGTACATCTGAGCCACTCATACAACATGGTCTGACCTCCTCAATGGCTCTTCACTTCGCGGCCACAATGTTTGTTCAGTAGGAGTCGGACACCCAATTTTTTGGCTCATCAAGCCACTTGACCGTCATAACACTTGAATGGCTTTCGGTAAATTTTGGAGTTTTACTTTTGACGTTTTTAAGGTTGCCACTTTAAATTCTGGATTTATTTCCTGTTGTTTCATTTTAGTTTTGGAGGTTTGGCTTTGTTTTGAATGTACGTTATTAAAGCGAATTTGTATGAATCAGTTTCAAGATAGTCGATTACAGACAAGCTATGTTTTTTTCTACTATCTATAAAATTTTCTTCTATTAGGCCACTAAATTGAATTCCAATTAATCAGTTTGAAAAATGTTCTTTTTTTGTCTGTAACTGGCCATTTCTACGTCTCATTTTGGTCTTCAGTCAATCGTTCATTAATTTTATTATAATGTCTCTTGAAAACTCACCGAATTCGTATTAATAACAAATAAGTACCTAGGTACGCTAAGTATCTACTCAATTGTTATCATTTTCCCCGAAAGTTGGATAAAACGAGTAACAAGAATTTACAATACAAGTACTCAATGTAGATTTTTCTCTGAACTTATTTAGACTGCAAACAAATCCATATTTTCTTAAGACCTTTGTTATAATAATGTTAAAGTTGACTTACTAAATAAATCATTACATCATAATCAGTTGACAACCATTGTGGCACAAGTAGTGGATATAGCAGCGCGTTAAAATAACAATGAGTAACGGATATTGTCGATCATTTATTAGTATTACGATATTTGGATAAGCGTTTTTGTTGTATATCTAACAAGGTCACTCCCAAAGTTATCAAAACATCCAAATATTTATAAGTGGAACGTGGTGAGCAAATTCTTGTATTTTTTTTTGTAATGAGGGAGTTACTAGACATTTATATATGTAAGCGATAAAATTATTTTAGGCAGAAACTACGCCACCTGCTACGATCCTTACTTACTCCTTTAGCCTCGGATATGTTCATACATGTAGCGGTATCGCGGTTCGTCACTAGCGAACAACGCGTCATACTGACGTCACGCAAAATCCTGCATCTCGCAAGCAGAGTTTACCGCGCAACTAGCATAGATCATACACGCACGCCGGTTGCGAGTACTACGCACCTGACCTGTCTGAAGAACATCACCAATAAGGATACTATATATTCTTTTGTTTCTACCTACCCCCATGAGAACAAGGCGTAAGTTTATGTATGTAAAATCATTGTCCATGGAGTTTCTTTGTTGGTTGATGATAATTTCAGTTATTATTCCCAGTTCTTGAATGTTTGGGTTATGTTTCGCCGTCCTTTGAAATACTCTTAAAAAAACAAAATATATATTCCTCAATTTTCATGATTACAAATAACACTATTTGTCTCTGCATCACCCAAAGGATGAATGGTAGAAAATGCCAATGGCATTGATACCGCCTCTGTACATTTGTGTGCTTAAAGTATTAAATAATTATATAGGTAACCAAAATATTTGGAATTGTCACTATAGTAGACACGTGTAGGTATGTATACTTCTTTAATATATAATATATGTACATCTGGAATATTGGATTTGCATATACAGAAATTAATGCTAAGCTTACCTTTGCAAAGGACTCTGTCATTTGGTTAAGCCCTTAGGTTCTTTGTATAGTCATAACAATCAACATATTTTGTGATACCGCGAATTTTTCCTTAACTCTTTTAATAATGCAGTTGTAATAAACTGCATTATTAAAAGAGTTAAGGAAAAACAAAACATGACTGCAAAAGGTTCACTAGGCTGAATAAATTATCACATTTCTTCCTTGTTTAAAAAAAAAAACAATCAACTTTGCGTAAGAATGTAGTTAATTGATGTAAGCAGGAAATGTCTTTTTGTTTTTTAACCATTGCTGTTTTTGTATGACAAAAGTTAAAAGTCCTAGAAGAAATCAAGCAATGGATACTGTTGAAAAAATAATTAAATTGTAGAATTTTTGTTACATTGCGCGATGGCGGTTTTAAATAGTTTTTAGCAATTATGGGGGTGATGAATACTTACACGAAGATGTGTTAATTTCTCATTAACTATCCTTAAGTGATGTATAACTTCTGGTCCGTTGTGTAATGTAGGGGAAACAAGGTGTTAATTAATTTAATTTGTGAGACTCTGAAGAAAATTTATTATGCCTTTGGCGAAGGCAGTTTCTAAACGCACTTTTAAAATGGTCCTCGTTAGTGGGAATAAGTATTAATATTATGTTAATGCTAGATGTATAGCTTCCATTTTAGAGGCAAGCGAATTGCAACAAATAGTCGTAAAAAAAATAGGAAAAAAAACATGGTTCCTAGTTCTTTTGTCCAAGTCCTTTTTCTGTATTAAGTATAGATTTTTTTTTTGTTTTAGTTATTGTTTTTTGTAAGCCTTGCATATTAATTAAATAATTATTACAATATGATGTTAATTTATTATTTTTTTGTATTGTTTCAGATGAACCAACAATGTAAAGTGTGCGGAGAACCCGCGGCTGGCTTCCATTTTGGCGCGTTCACCTGCGAAGGCTGCAAGGTAATTAATTGTTAATATTTTGAGATTTGGACTAAGAGCGACGTGGTCAATTTGCGATCCACTCATTCTGATACCAACCCGAAAAATATTATTATTTAACACCCAATGAGCTGTGGGACAAAATAACCACTATGTGGAGCCCTGACACAGCTAGAAGGCGTCGTGGCAGACGCCGTAGAAGATGGCGAGCCGAGATGGAGAAAACAAACGACAAGTGGTCCACTTTAGTCTTGATCTCGATCGAGCTGAATGTCTTGGGGAGAGGCCTTTGTCCAGCGGTGGGATGATGCAGGCTAATAATAGCAGCCATCATCAACGTCCTGTCTTTTCCCAACTATGATGGGGTCGGCTTCCAGTCTAACCGGATGCAGCTGAATACCAGTACTTACATAGAGCGACTGCCTATCTGACCTCCACAACCCAGTTACAAACACAGTACAACAACAACAACAGCTGCTAACAGTAGCAGTATTTCATGCAAATATATTAGTTTATTTAAAATATATTAGTATATTAGTCAAATATATTAGTTTTTATATTTCATACAAATGTAGGTATTAGTAGTTTTAAAGCCTTAGGTGGGGCGCCCCTAAAAATGCATTACTCTGACTAAATAAGTATTTACCAATGAGAGCGATTATTTAATGATATGCGACATCATTTCTTTTTTTTTCGTTTAAGAGACAGTGTATTTTTTTCTTAACTGATTTCTTAGAGTAAAATAAAATTCTTACTATTTTTATTTGCATATTGTAATTTATTTGCTTAGACACATTAATAGCCACTTGAAGATGTTATCAGTGTACATCTGTATTAACTAAACCATAGAAAACCGATGTTTCTCTCTAAACGTTACGTTAATGTGAAAAGCAAATGAAACTAAATGATTTAAAAACTCTTATTAAATTTTGTATTTATTTGTATAATTAGTCAGTTAGTCATTTAATTTTGCACCTAGTGTTTGCACTAGATGCAAAATATTGCATAATATTGCAAAATATTGTTACAGGAATAGGCCTTCAGTTCTCTGAGTAGAATACCTCGTTTTTATCAGGATGTGTGTTACATACAATAAGATTTCGTTCTTAACCGACTGCGATTTTCGAAGCTTATACAAAACACTCGCTTATAAATGTGAATACACCCTAAGCCAAGTCGACGGGAATCTAAAACTCGATGGTATACGACGTGCGCCATATAGAATGAAACAGATTGACGCGTGAATGGTCGTCAGCAGAGCCGGTGGTCCGTCCTACGGAATAAATCACGCTACAAGCAAAATTGTCTGATTGTTCCAATGTATTGGTTTTATGGAGAGGCTCGGTATTTAGATGGATAGCGGAAGAGATGTGCGTGATGTAGGTACGGCATAGGACCGGATTAGAATATTGGATTTCTAGTTTTTTTTATGGAGTCAAAGTAGATTTTTTCGTCTTTAAGTGCTTGACGAAACAACATTACTTACACAACTGTAATAGTGCCTTTTATAACAGTGGACATTTATAAAGTTGTTAAAGTCAGTAAAACCTATTTTTTTTGCAGTTGGCTGCAACGTAATATCGCAAAGGCCTATTCGTTGTATTCAAGACCTTTTTCTTAAAAAAACGCCTAAAACACGTTTTATTTTTTATGGTGACCCCTTTAATTTTTAACTTTATTTTATTTTTATTATAATTTTTGTTATCGTGGCAATAGAAATACTCACTATGTGAAAATTTAACATTTTCTACTTATTACGGTTCATGAGATACAGGCCGTTAACAGACAGACGAACGGACGGACGGAAGGACAGCGGAGGCTTATATAGTAATAGGGTCCCGCTGGCACCCTTTGGGTGCGAAACTCTAAAAAAGAGAAGAAAGAGGACCAAAACTAGCATCTTTCCAACCCAGAAAATCCTACTAATAAAGACCAGTACTTAAGTCTAAGAGCAGAGAATCTTTCTAAATTTAAGTCACGGTTCATAAAAAAATATTGTAAGGGTAAAAAGCAATGCAGCTACTTACCCGCTTCTTGCTTGGAACTCTGCCCACACTACAACCGCAAAACGCGTAAAGATAGCCGCCTTTAATATTATTGCTATCGGTCACATGTTATGTCAAATGATTAATGACAGGCGGCGCCGGTATTACGTGTCGACCTCGAAAGGCAATTGTGACGCAGCAGTTGCTATTGTACTTAAGTTGTTTTTGAAAGGTCAGGGAAATGATTCCTTTGATCTTTTCTTGGAATATTTTAAGCTGTATGACGTTGAAAATGAACTTGTATCTAAAAATATATATTAAAAAATAACATATTCCGGAATTGCTGTCATAGAACTTGTGAATTAAATTATTTCTATAAATAGTGTTACACCAACTGAAGCAATTAGCATTCACTTCTCATGTTTTAAAAAAATTACACTGGGCATTACAATGCCTGTTTTGTAATAAATATTGAGTATTGACAGCGGGAAACATATCAACCAAATTATCTAAACCTATCAAACAAACCAAAAACAAGATTAGCTTCTCTTTTCCATAAGCTCAATCACAAAGCATGAAAACAAGCATAAACAAAATTATCCTCTGCATGGCTCCAAAAATATTAAATAAAGTACCAAATGACATTAAAGATTTAAACTTGACACAATTTAAACGGAGACTAAACAATTTTTTTATTGAAAAATTCTATTATTGCATTGACGAATACCTTTTTGACAAAATGTAATAAACTAAATGATAATTATGTATGTTTATGCTTGAAAATTAAAAAAAAAAACTTGACTTATTAATTGTGTTATGAATATGTATTATAATAATTAATTGTATTTTAAATGTGCATCATAAAAATTGATTATAATCTAAATATTCGTTTTTTAAATTTGTATGTAATAGCGATTTTAAATTTTTATATCGTTAAATAGTCTATGGTCTAATGGTTAGTTTTTTATTTACCATAACCTAACTACCTACTGTATCACCAAAAATTACACTAATAAATACTTTGATTGTGATGTATTTTAATCATAGCATTAACAACTTAAATGAGTTGTCAAGGAGTCGGTTAGTCAGAAAGCTAGAATACTTATCATCAAGTCTGTCGGAGGACATCCAGTATCTAATACAAATCAGGGGCAAAGGCTTTTAATCAACATGACCTCTTAAGCTCAAACTCAAATCGTTTATTTCAATTAAACCATTTACAGGCACCTTTGAATTGTCAAGAAGTCGGCCAGTCAGAAAATATGAAGCTATTTGCCCATTCCAAAGCGTAGGTACCTATGGAGAAGAACGGGCAAGAAACTCCATGGACACTCTATTAAATTATTTTTTTACAAAAACATTAGTTACATCATTTATGTTGAATTTATAATTAAGTGTGAGAACGATGTAAAAAAGACGTACGCGTTAAAAGCGTCCAGAGTACAGCAAATAGTAACAAAACAATCCAAAAATAAAAATAATCTTAATCTATATCACTTACCATCCCACAATAATTTTCACACAGCAACACGTAATACACACGAATACGACAGCCAATCACAAATTGTCGCGCCCGTCGTCCGTCGCAATTTGCTACTCCGAATCAATTTGCGACGTTTTTGTCGCTCTTAATGTCGCCCGATTCAATTTTCTGTTAACTGCATCGTTGTTTTGTTGCCACGGCAACTGAATTATGGACCTAAAGAAACTTATTCTGATTTCGTAATTGCGTTGCGTATTATGAAGTGAAGGCATTTCAGTTAACGGGTTTTGGATTGAAGTAGAGTGCGCTAGCTTTTCTCATTTTCTTTGGAAGGAAAATGCGGACTTTATTACTTATAATTATTTTATAAACGGTTTTTCTTTCGTAATTTAAAAAATATAGCATGTATTGTTTAGTTATACTTAAAAGTGTTTTAGTTTTATATTAAAACTCACACAAGAAGCAAGATAATAATAATAACCCACATGAATAATTCATAATTAGTAGTGATAACTTTTAGAAATTTACTAATGATAAAATTAGCCAAGCACTTGCATAGTGCGAAGGTATAATTGTCGGTTGGTATTTCTTTAAAAACGTCTAACGGGTCTCTGCGAGTTGGTTTCGGCCCCTCGTGCGCCTTCCAAAGATCCGAAACCCCAAGGTCCCGAGAAATGTTAAGAGACGTAAAAATAAATAAACCAAATAATTCAATCAAACTACGTATTATAAATGAGACGAGCAATACTCACACCTAATTACGTATGATTTTGAATAAGTTTTTAAAACATACTAATTTGGCCTCAAAATGAACCCCGGCCATGCTTGATCGTAGATTTGTTGCGATCAATTAAAGACCACCCGCTGTCAAGGTGAATGGATATGTCACCGAGTTATGAGGTAAAGTCGTACTGGTAATTAAGCGATGATATTACCTATATCTTCAGAAAATCTTTGGCATAGCATTTTTCGTAGGAACGATCAAAATTAGGTAAATATCGCTAGTTCAACACGATCTACAATGAATAGATTGCTTATCGGGCGCGCGTTAAAATTGATACTTTAATTTTTTTTATTTGTTTTAATAATTTTGAAAAAAATCTACTTGTAGGCAATAACTTAGTTTGCACTATCTTCAATGTCATCCTGCCGACCTATTCTGTAACCATCTCACCGTGAAAACATCCAAACATCCGTGAAGTGAGCTTAAAGTGAGCTGTCATCCTACCTAACGCTAGGGAATCTAGGGATTGACAGCTCATTTCAAACACACTTCATCTTAGTTTTCCCGGTGGGATATAGAATAGCTCAACAGTATACGTTACTACAAAAGTAATTTAAAATCAAGAAGTTCGCAGTTTTCAAGCCTGCATGCCGAATCTCCCTATTTGACCATATAAAAAAGCGCGTTCTTGTTACTAGTCACTTAGCAATTTATTTAAAGATGGCGGGATTTAAAAATAGGCTTAAATATCACTGATTAGTCAACAAAATATTATAAAAAACGTTCACATACCGTGTCTTAATTATTAGGCTTCTTAAGTTGTAATGAGCCCAAATGATAAACAAATTGCTATGATCAATCCACATTTAAAAGCTTAAAGACTCTTTCACACTATCAAAGACCAATCAAGAAAAAGAAGTTCCGCAAAAGAATTTGAAAAATTCACTCAATACGCGATGGCTGACGATATAACGTATCTTTCTGAGGAGGTTGAACCTACACTTAATTATATATCTCCAGCTGACTGTACGTGACGTATAAGGTAACAAATTGACCAATTTATCAGTGTTTAACAATTGCTTATTGATAAGGAGAAGCCGACGATGGTTCGGCGGTATAGTCAAGGAGATGACGAACTTCTTTCTTACGACAAGTACATACGTGTGATTTAATTTATTGGTGCAATTATTGAGGATAAGGTAATTTATCACTTTGTCATTTTTACAAGTTAAAACTATTTTTTAAATAACTTAAATAAAATATGTATGTAAAATCAAAAAGTATGCATTGCAGCAGTATGCATATGACCCCATCTTGTAAAACTGGTATTTATCTATTTCACAAACACTTGTCAGTAAAATAAATATAAAATTGCAACCGTGAGAAAACTAATTGACTAGGGCAACTGGGCAAGTACCATCTAATTTGGAGTAAGAGCGCCTTAGATCTTTCACTTATTTAATAGGTATCAGCTTATGTATCTGGTACACACTGAGATAAAACATCTCAAGCATCTTTACAAAAGAAAGTCTCGCTAAATCATAAGTGCGTGCATTATTTATTTAGCTTATTCATGCAATATTACTTGATTTTAGCACAATAATCATCTAGTAAGCAAATACACAAAAAATGTTGACTTTCCAAATTATTGCGATTGCGAAAAATAAAAGTTGTCAAGCTCCGAGACTACACCAATACGACACAGCCCATTTCTATGAGAACGAAGACAATTTGTGATAGATAATTATAAATTCGATGTTATAAATCATTACATAAATTCATTAATTGTTAGGAAAATAACATAGTCGTAACTTTCGATAAACAGTTACCGAATGTTGTTTTATAATTGGTCCCGAGTTCTATGATTATCTTTTATGATAGTGTGAATTATATCCACTAGATACCTTCTAGAGTCGTGATTTCCATTTCTTCTTGAGGTTGTCGCAAGATACTAATGGGTTCAATATTATTAGACCGCATTGACAGAAATGATACTTAGTAGATTTGGTTGCAGCGCTTTTTGTGAAAGTTGATTATGTTGTTATATGTCGGCTAGAAAAGAGCGAAATAATCTTCTTGTTCAGCCGCCAAATGTTTTTACTCTTTAGTTTCTAAAATGAGAGTAGATACATGCGGGTAAAACTGCCATGACAATTATTTTCTACGTGACAAATGCGGAATATTACACTTTCTAGAAGATCTGGACTAAGTGGGTATTGTATTATAGCAGATACAGAAGTTTAACTTATAATAATAACCATCTTCTAGATCGGTCTCGCTAGGACAATGTGGCCATCAGCATTTTTCTGTGATCACTAAAACTTTTGTGATTTTGATAATTTAATAGGACCGGTCGTAAGCTCCAACAGAAAGTCTAGTCATAAGATTTTTTATTTATTGAATAAAATATTATGTTAATACCAAAGTATGATGAAAAACAATATTTACGAAGACAATCCTCGTGTAAGGGACAATATATAAATCAACTTTCTGAGCTTTACGACCAAAAAGAGTTCAATCAGTTATCCAATATATTATAATCAGAAACGAATAAACATGATAAATGTCAGCCATCTTTAGCTTATAACAAATATACTTTTTACTATATCTCCGATTATGCTTAACATAATTAACTGTTTATTCAAATGATTAAATAAAAACAAGGAGTGGGCACAGAATCGAAGATTCTTTATGCTAATTACACCCTTTGGTCTCCAGTTTTAAGGGTCATTATTCATTGTTATAGTATGTTGATTTTGTTAATCTCGTGATTATAATTGGTCGTAGGTGTTCGATAGTTTTTCCGATCATTAGTATGCGATTTATAGTTGATATATAGCTTTGGTTTGGGTAACCACTGTTTGATTTTCAAATGAAGTAAAGGTGTCAGAAGAAAACAAATTAGTGCTGGCTTTATTGCGTCAGCATCTTAGGTTACATTGCCCTGTTTCAACATTGTAGTAAAACAAAAAAGAAGTACTTCACTTTTGGCTTTTGAAACTAACTAACTAACTTTTTATCCCGATATTGCCACGGGATCGGCACTTAATTCCCACGGGTTCGGCACTTATGCGGGTGAAACCACGGGGCACAGCTAGTTATATATAAAATCGTATTCTTAATTAATATTATAAATGCGAAAGTAAGTTTGTTTGTTACCTTTTCACGCGTAAACCACTGAACGGATCATCCAAAAATTTTGCATATACGTTGTCAGGTGTACAAAAACGGACATAGGGTACCTTTCATCCTGAAAAAAGTGCTGTTCCCGAGAAAAACAGCAATAACGTTATTATGATGATAGATGGCGCCACGTGTCTTTCGAATTAAAAACAGGACAACATCTGTCGGGTCAGCAAGTATTATATAAAAGACATCAGTAAACAAATAGATATTAACTTTACCATACAATATGGCAAATATACGTTTCGTGGGATGCACGTTTCATAAACTCTATCACATAGGTAATGTGTATGGCCTGACGACATATACCATAAGGTACATTACCCATTTTATTTCGCCATAACTCCCGTTCAATCTAGCATCAAAGCTAAAAACCTATTTCGTAATATACTAAAGGTTTAATACCCAAAGGAATTCGCTTTGACATTTACTATATTAATACGCTTTTTGTAAGAAATATTTACACAAGTCAAATTTAATTTAGCTAATGTCTGCTGCTGGCATTAAAACCTCTCCTTAAGTAGCTTAGTTAGGCTTTTTATTAAAACCTTGAATGCAGGCAAATGAAAGGGAATCGGGGTTCAGATATTATTGCAGAACATTTATGTGCTACGATGACACCAAAAGTTATTATGAGGATTTTACCCTTTTGAACCGTAGTACTGCAATATGTGATCGTAAAATTCATAATTAGCTTTCTAGCATGTACCGCTTTATGGCAAAACCAGGTGGTTCGTTGTTGTAAGTAGCGATTAAAATTTTATTGATCTCGCGTCATATTAGAACAAGAACCAGAGTAAATCACAATTGTTATGTGCCGAAAAATATGTCTATTTACAGATGTAAATAGACATATTTTATAGAGTTTTTTTTTTGTTATAGAGATCTATAACATAAAGAAAGAAAGAAGGAAAGAATAACGTTTATTTGAATACAGTTTGTGAATCATAAATAACAAAATAAAGAAGTAAAATAAAATGTCTTAACTAAAATAGTGTGTCTCACGGCTGCGTCAAGAACGTTCATAATATAACGTAACGACTATTATGTATTTTCTGAACGGTGGACAGTGGTGCACCAATTGTGCACCCACATTTTGTCAGCTATGTTAAACATCAATGATTTGATATTTGATCTCTTATGAAAGATTTGTTATTTGATCTCCCATGAAAGATTTGATATTTGATCTCTATGGTATAGAGAAAACTACTGAAACATCAATGTTGAAAAGGAGAAAAAAAAACTAAATCCCACAAAAGCAGTACACATGGCAAAACAAAATAATAACAACCATTTAACTCCTAAAGGAAATCAAATTAATATTATTAAATCATAAATATATCGAAGTACACTTGACGCACGAAATATGTGGGACATTATAAATTATAAAGAGTTTTAAACATGGCGTTGGGGTCAGTAATTCGGGCGGCCATTACCGCCGAATATTATCGATGACCCTATAATTTGCACACTTTTCAATAATCGACATCGTACTTCAAACCGATGGTACAGAGGGAAATTTAATTTCAAAACTGGTTGTTGCAAAAGGTTGGACGTTGCGCTTGATTATTGTTTATGAGTTCGGCTAAGTTTTGAGACGGTTGACAGGACAGACAAATATCCAGGTCATTATTTTTTGGGTATTTTTTTTATTGTCATTTTACTGTAATTTTTATAGTATCATTTTAAGCTCCATTCCATTTTATTTCTTAAGCTTTTATAAAATTTATTTGTTCAATAAATTAGTATGACATAAGTGGGGGAAACATGAATATTTATAAAATTGAAGAAATTGATAACTCTGTAACATACATAACAAGCACAAAATGATGTTACATCATCACATTATCAGTCATTAAAGAAATATATATACCTCACAGGTACTTACAATTTTTCTGCCGACCGTACTTATAATGTACCGTAACATGAGCACTCCGTATCGTTGGTTACGTATATTTACGATCATTTATGTATAAATTGAATTATTACCAACAGACCATCTTCAATTATTACCAACAGACCATCTTCAATTATTACCGACAGACCATCTTCAATTATTACCGACAGACAATCTTCGATACGTACCGACACTTTGTAAAAAATTACTGACCAATTTAAATTGTACCATTTCTTCATTTCTTGACTGTACTATATTTTATAGGTAGTGTTTTTTGTTTAAAGGTCAAGGAACTGTTTTGAAGTAAGTAGGTGTTTTGTGGAGCAGTCTAGTCCTAGAGTGGAGACCGCCTATCGGCCTAGCGTAGTGTGGCACGCCCCCGGCTAGATGGACCGACGATTTTAAGAAGGTGCAGACACCTTAAAATCCAGGCCCAGAGGTCAGACTGGATGCGGAAGGCGGAGGACAGGGTGTTGTGGTACAGTCTGGGAGAGGCCTATATCAAGCTTTGGATTGCGATAGACTGAGTTCATGAGTCTTTAACTAAATTTCATTCGAATAAACCAATAATTTGTAACATAAAGAAAAAATAATGTCTTTCTCGGAAAAAGAAAAAAAAATCCACATATTAGCGTGTGGATTTTTTTTTCTGCTGACGAAATGACGCTAACATCATTTCCTGCCGTAATTACTATGTTGTATACAAAAGCACGAAAATTATAAATGTTGTCACAACTTGGGCTTTTTATGAAAAAATATAATTTTTACTTTAAAATAATTTTAGATCCATAATAAGGTACATTAACTCGATTTTGCATTAATATTCAGAAAAGGCACTTTTTAAAATCAAAAGTAACAAGAAATTGAAATTTAAAGACAGCGGCATCGCTTGCGCAGATATCGTAATGACTTATAATGCGCGTACGCTCCATGAATAATTCATGGAGATTTTGGTACATGTATGTATAGTAAATATATGCAAATATATAAGATAAATATACCAGACTTGTCGGAGAAATTTTAGAGCGAATTGTTTGAATAGTAAATGTAGACGGACAAATAAAGATCATTTAAAAATAAATACTTAAATATGAACTGGTATTTGGACTGAATTCTTTATGAGGTTCACATCTGTTGTCTCAGACATTATCTAAAGTTATGCACTTAGGTATGTTGAAAGCTTTTGTTGAGTTTGTTAATTAACCGTACAGGCAAACATCCTCTTTGGTTATAGATTAGCATTATTAATAATACCTTAGGAATTGGCAGCTGATTAGTATTAATATCATTTGCCATTAATGTTCCACTGCTGGAAAAAGGTTCTCTTTCTACCTCTGTCTGTCTGTCTGGCTACCAAGCACGGTATCAGAAGACCAATTCCGGTAATTAAAAACGATCAAATCTAGTCGCAATCTCATCTAAGCGACAATCAATGTCAAATACTTGAAACAAAAATTTTGGGAAATTAGAGGTATTTTTGACAGATTGAGACAGCTCAGACTGTAAATGTTCTTAAGAATAACCCCCTCAGAATAACTTACTAATAAAGAATTAATGGACTTGACCAACCAAGTAAAGAATCAGCGATCATGTGACATTAAGATTTAAGCATTTCCTTAATTAAAAGAGATTTTGCATGAAATCTTGGAAACGTGAATTATTCAATTTGAAAACCGATCCCGTATGTTTTGAAATTAATAAAAATAAAAGAGATGAGATAAAGTTGCTTTCTCAGCATGAAAAGTCAAGAGCATATATCTGCTACAAAGACGTTAAAAGATATGTAGGTCTCAACTCTATAGTCAATTATAAATCTTGGTAAATGCATGATAGCAAGACAAAAATGGCGTGTGAATTAATGCTTACTAAGTTATGGACATCAACGTTGCCCCAAAATCTATAGCGTTAATTGAATTATCTCAAACAGTGTAAAATACTAAACCAACATGCATGATTTCTATTTCCATTTTAACAGAAACAAAAACAGCGGTGCGATTCTGTAAAAATCTCACCGTGAAAACTTAGGTGAAGTGAGCGTGGAGTGAGCCGTCAATAGTGTCAATTCCTAGCAAAAATAAACTCACATCACCTGAGTTTTCACGGTGAGATTTTTACAGGATCGACCGGCAGAATACAATTATTCTGTTAAAATTAGAAAAACTAGTTGCATACTTAAAAGCGTTCCTTGGAACGAGAATCAGAACGATATGTTCTAAAAGAGATCGAGTTTAGAAGATATTTAAAAAAAAAATTAGTAATCTACAAAAAAATATCAAAATCAAAAGTCATGTATGCAGCCTTGCATGGCTGAGAATCAGCACTTTTTGAACGTCAAAATTACATAAGATAGTCGTCCAAAACTCTACGTCCACTGCAATAAACATATCATATAAAATCTACGGATCCCTAAAAACTCGTGCTCACTCTTCATATTAAACTCGCAATGAGCCGGCTGATGGCTCTGATTATGGTAATGTACTTGTTAAACCGTTGGTCGTCGGTTCGCGCCTATTAATTACAGAACAATCCGTTTTCCGTTTGCCAACCGTTGTCAGTTTATTGAGAATAAAGTTTATTCATAGAAAAATTATGAGCTTGAAATCGTAGGGTACGAGGGTTTTAAAGTTATTGACATTAGCTATTAGTTTGCTGTAATTGCTTTAGTTTTTACGTACCCACTTAACGCTTAGTACGTACTTTACAAACGAACAAGGTACTTCACAAACAGACGAACAACTTAATCATGCTTCTTAATGAGACCTCGAAGCCATCTTTTGTTATAATTCTAGACATGAACTAACTAGATTATAAAAAAATTGCTGTATAAAAAGTTGTAATAAACATTTTGTATCATCGTCACTTTAGTAAGATCAAAACACATTGTTCCAATCTGACATTGACAGCTCGACCTGTCAAAACATTCGCGCGAAGAGAAAGCAGGAAGGTTGACAAAAAAAGAATTCGCTACAGAATAACAGTTATTATTGGTAACATCTAACGCATATACCAAATTTATACATCGTTAGCAGACTTAACACTTTCTTTTCTATTGTAAAACCATCTTTGCACTGGACAAGGCATCACTATGTCGATCATTGTATCGATACTGAATCGAACGTGATTATAATCGATTCTATCGGTTACGAATATTGAATCGGTAACGGTAGTGCGTTTTGTGATTTTTTTACTTGATTGGGTCTATTGTTGAAGTTTTCTGGTATCAAATATACTGCTCATTAAAAGTTCACGGGACATGTTTTGTGTGAGCAGATGAACTAAATATCGAAGTGAGAATTGATTTAGATGTAACAAGACGTGTTAATAAAGTCTAGATTGAAATCAGTAGCCGGTTCAAAAAAAAATTGACATTTGACCGCATCAGTCAATTAATGTCTGAGAATTTGAGAGCTGTATTTTTAGCTTGATTTCAGCCACTTAAAGTTAAAGATTTCATAATCAATGTTGTGTTTATTTTCAATTGAAGACTAGACTTGGGTATTTCAAAATGTCTCGACAGTGATAAGTTAAGATAATGTTTATCTATAAATCTAATTTTAATATATTCAATAGACAGTGATTTGAATTTCACTAAAAAATAAAATGAAATCAGTCCATTCACTAAAGAAAACAGTTATAAATGCATTCATTCAAACACACGACAACCAATCGATTTAAAAAAGAGCAAAAAATCAGTCAATTATTCCAGCGATAAAGTTCCTCCTCAAACTTTATTAATTTGACTGGCGCTAATTTATCGATGTTTACCTCGTAAAAGTCAACAATAAAATGTCAAATATATATTTAAATTGATTTTACTGAAGATTTTTGGTCAATTAACTCCAATTTAAAATGCAAAATACGTATTCTTAAATGTTTTGAATGACATTAAATATTGTTGGCATTGCCACAGATGTGCACGCTGTTTTGTGAAAAATGAATTTTATCTACATATTTTGTACATGGTGATATAGAGGTTAACAGACGTATTAACCACAAGAAAATGAAATACTAAATCAGTTTCTTCTTGTGTCAAATGGACAATGTCACAGAACTGAAATAAAACATTTTATACCGTGAATTCTTGCTGATTTTATTTTTACAAGAGTTTATAAAGATGCGTTTGTCAAAACGTAGGTGTCCCTGAAAACTTTGCAGTCTCTTTAATTTTCTCATGATTTAAATATCAAGAAACAAACTGTACATCTTTGCCCTTTAGCTTTTTCCGTTAAATTATCCCAACACGGCCTTATTATAGGAAACGGCCCACCAAGTACCACCAAGTACAAATTACGCACTTCAGTTTCAATCAGGCAACACTTATGGCAATAATGATCGCCAATAAAATTATTGGCAACCCAGAGAAACGCTCCCGATGCCAATGCACCATAATAAAATCGATTTTCGTAGAAAACACTCGAATCCAAATGTAATTGCAATCAGGTTCAAATTGTGTGCAATCAGGGATGGTTTATGTGCCAAAATGTTTGGTTACTCGCTTGGTGGTCCAAGTTATCACTCAATATTCGATTCTTGCAGTTCATCGGAATCGATTCTGACACGCCCCCAACATGTAATGAAATCGATTGCTCTCATTCGTTGCACGTTTTTAAACGTGCTATTATAGTGTTGTGTACGTAGAAATATTTATGGTATATTAATACCCGTGTGGGTATAATTAAGATCTATTAAAGGTCAGGTCAAAGCAACAGTTTAGAAGCACATCACTCAAGCTGTCGGAAGAAGTTTAATATACTTTTTCTTGGTCCAACCGATGCTTATTTTTTTTTAAGTGTAACTAATATTTTTTATAGAGTGCAGAAATATAATGTCATTTTCATAAAAAAATAATGGTTATAACCGGACTTTAATTCCCTAAATAAAATAATTTTAAGTAAGATTTTCTACCTTCTTAGAACGGACTTTACCCATCATCAGGGAACAAAGTTCCTGGTAAAGTCAAAGTCAAATCATTTATTTCAAATAGGCACATTAAAGGCACTTGTGAACGAAAATTACACTATGTAAATTACACTGTGTAACAAAATTATACTCACACTAAATTATTTTGCTTAGCAGATGTTTATGCATATTATTAATAATCTAATGACTCATGAAGCTTGCCATATACCCATGAGCCCAGTGACAGCTCGGTCCAAAAGGTCACTAGCCCAAATTATCATTTCAACCCGTTCAATAATAGTGGGTCGACAATTTTCTTACGATTTTTCTCTTTGCTACCCTAATCAGTAAATGACAAAACAACATTAACACATAATAAATCTTACGTTAATGTAAATTTTGGACATAAATCACGAACAACATTATAATATAAATTAAATCAATACCTGTTTTTGTGGTAACACAAAATTATTATATCAGTATTAACATGTTTAGTAGCCCAAGAATGTATAATGTATATAGCCATAGAACTTCTATTTGATGTATAATGACAACTGTATAATTCCCAAAGGTTTTTTAATTAAGAACTGGTTTATTAATGTGATCAGAAATGAATGGGTCACAAAAAATGTTGTGCGTGGCGTGATAGAATTATCAGAGATACACTAAAACTAAATCAGTTTTCCATTTTCTGTGATTGAGATACAAAAAAAAAACATTGAGATTTATTAGTCTGGCTAATGGTACTGGTTTTTCATTAGCACGTGTAGAATAATTAATATGATACAAGTAACCGTGATGTCATCCTAGAAATACAGACAGAAACTTGGCTAAACGTGGTGATGGCAGCTGGAGCAGAGCCCTAACGGAATGTTAGATGGGGCGTTGGCAGACTAATAGCCAGGTAGATGGACGACCTGCAGAAGATTGCGGGGAAAACCTAAATGAGACTTGTACAGGCCAGGGAATCATGGCACACAAGGGAGGAAGCCTATAGTCAATAGTGGCTGGAACATATTATAGAAATATACCAAACCAGATTGAAATCGAAGAAAGCATCACAGTTTTTTCACACTCTTTTTACCCGACTACGGCGGATGGTCACCCATCCACAGTCCAGCCGCGGCAAGTGTAGCTTAACCTTCTTCGGTCGTTTGTTTATCCAGCTCGTCCCTCTATCTTCTACAAGGCTTCTTATAAACATTGAAATAGAAGACAAGTCCTGTCATTATTTCCACAAAAACAACATCTAGAATCGCAAGGACACAGAATAAAATTTCAAAAAACAAACAAATTGGCGAACGTAGAATATTAACCTAGATCATGCAAATAGATGACACAGCTGTGCATGACCTTTTGAATGGCGCAGACGCATGCAAAAAACACTATTAAAATTCTTAACGGACTCGAGTTCGTTGCAACCGTGCTTTAGGTAGTTAAGGTTTGTTGTACGCGATGCGATGCTACTTCGCTGCTATTTTTGATCTTCTTACTAGATGACGTATATTACCTATTTCTTGAGCGTGAGCGTCTCGGAATCAGTAGAAGCATTTTTATCAAAATCATTATTTTTCAATTACCGGTCTTGTTAGTTGTGCATGAATATTTTCATTTGATTCCATCCGATCTGCATCTGCAATCCAATTAGCGACGCTTTGAGCCTTAATATAGACAACTAATT
Organism: Luperina nickerlii; assembly: GCA_963855955.1. NCBI lineage: Eukaryota > Metazoa > Arthropoda > Insecta > Lepidoptera > Noctuidae > Luperina > Luperina nickerlii. The sequence goes on along the minus strand of OY979675.1, from coordinate 20,820,700 downwards.
ATTGTTTTTCTGTTTGCATTCATGATAAATAATTGATGACCAATAAAATTTTTCATAACGATTTTTTTATTTTGGTTTACTAATTTACAAGCTAACCTTTTTATAGTGTTTTGATTTCTATTCAATATTCAAAATGTAGGTAATTGGATATCTTTGTATGTCATTATTTATAATGCAATTGCCATTATGAAAAGATAAATTAGACTCTAGATTTGGCGCCACAAAAGAGCAAATAAAAATGTTTTCATATCATTCTATTATATTGAAAAATTATTTTTTTGTAATGTGTAAAACGGATGCAATTACTGTCATATAAATATATTGATTCGACGGAAATCATCGAACAATATTGTAAGAATTCCCGTGTGAAACCAAAACAATAAAGCAAACTTGTAAATAAATAACTTAACGTTATATTTTATCGAAAGGTGCTCGCAGCTAAATGATAACAGACACACGGATGAAACTGACACACGGATAAAACAGACCAAGGATAAAACTACGGTCGGTTCGTGGATGGGTGAGTATCTATTACATATCGAGACTTCACCCTGCCCCAGAAAGCCCGGCTGTCATTCGTGGATTTTTGACAGTCGTTACCCAACGTCTTGATCGATAGTCAAAGCCCAAAAGTGACAGCCAGCCTTACCAACGGGTATCCCAGGATTAGCCAGTAACTGGGTTGTGGAGGCCAGATAGACTGTGGCTCCATGGTGGTGTTCAGCTGCATCCGGTTAGACTGGAAGTCAACCCCAACATAGTTGGGATAAGGCTAGACAGATTTAATTAATCTTAATCTCTGATAAAGCGAGCTTCGTCATTAACTGAAGAAATATTTTCGCAATCTCATCGCTCTTACTGGAAACATAGCTCAAACATTTAGGCTCGTAATATTCAAATATAGTATTTAACCTCTGAACCGAAGGAACGAAGCGACATGGCGACGTTTTCCGGTTTAAATTGCAATATCTACGTATTTTGATATTTTCATTTATTCCACTATATCATAGGTTTTATGATCTCGTTTTAAATAGACCGGGATTTCAAGAAAACGTTGAAGTTCTCTTGAATTGACTCATACTAACACGAAGAGTTGAGGATGGTATGTTATACATGTCCTACAGAATGACAGCGAAATGTAGTATTTTAACTTGATGAGTGCCTGAAAAGTATACCTTTTAGTGAAAAATTCATAGGTAACCTAATTTTGATTTACTGTGCGTACAACACTGCCTTATAGATGTTTTGAGATTAATTATTCTTTTGTCATGAGATCCTGTTTGAAAACTCACAGGAAATTGGCTGAATATGAATGGACCATTTGTTGGTTGGCGAATAAGGGACCTAAAACTGGTAAATTTTTGTTACAGTTTGCTTACCTTTGAATAGTCAGTCTAGAAAAACCAAGAAGGGTTATCTCAACCCTGTCATTAAAAAAATACCTGTTCAATTCACCGCACCACATTTTCTTCCCCAATTTAAATTACAGTAGGAAACACATCGTTGGAGCGACTTATTATCCTATAGATCTACGTCACAACGGGTGTGACCACGCAGGTACCCGTCGCGCAAGCGTCGTAGGCGTCCATCCACTTCGGTGATACATTTCTGCAAGAATTTTCCGCTTTATTTAAATGCTGGTGCTTGCTTGTTCAAGTAAAAATTGTGGTCTGAAAGTTGTAATGAAAGTTTTTTATTTACATGTTAACTGGTTACACGAATAGAAAATAGGTTCATGAGTTTTCCACTTAATCCAGCTTTAAACTAACTGCGACACAATGTTTATAGAGCAGCAACCACACACCTTTTCCCCAAAAGCCTGATGCTAGAAACATTCGAACTAGAAATGGCAAACTAAATTATCATAACGGTAAACGCAAGTCATTTTTATGTAACCACAATAACAGGTTGCGAGGCATAACGCATTTTTAATTACGACTACCAAAATAAACGAAAACAAACAAGAAACATTCACTTTCAAACAAATTAATCACATAATTACATAGGTCCTTATCATAATCGGAATCATACTCTCGTGTGTAACCGGTCGTCTCACGGATCAGCGCACACGACACAATGTTGTGGCGCTAGTGACGTGTCAAATTAATTTGTTAGAAGTTATTAGGTTGTTATAGAGAAAGATGGATGTGCTGTTTTGATGACTAGATTTCAAAAACTAAAACGTGAACTGACCAGCCAGCTTGATTAATTACATTTACCATAATAAACAAAAACAAATATTCATTTTTAAACAAATTGATCACGTAATTACGTAGATCATAATCGGACTTACGCTGGCGTGTAAGCGGTCGTGTCACGGATCAGCGGTCACGACACAATGTTGTGGCGCTTGTCAGGTTAATCTGTTGGTAGTGTTATGGCGCCTATAGAGAAAATGGGTTGTTTAGAAAAATTTGACAGGATTTCAAAACAGGCCCTCAGTGCCATAGATAATATGGTCATAGATAATTGCGATTATCTAGTCTTTTTATGAGTGAAAAAAACTCATTTTAACAATAATTTTTATTTCAGCAGAGCTTCGTAGAAACTTGAAAAAAAAGGGATACTCTCTCCACTACATCATTTACTAAGCTTGAAATAGCATTTTACATCACAAATCCATTAATAGCCAAAAATCTATAAAGACATATTTTAGTTACCATAGATAATTATTTATATAATAGGTGTTAAGCCTACAGATCGAGTTAGAAACACCACACTGCGCTCCATAACTCAAGTAGCGGATGTTGGGGAAAAAACAGTCAGGTCGAAGTGGGAGTGGGGCGGACACGTATCACGAATGCACCCGGAGAGATGGGCAAAGATCGTCACTCACTGGACGCCTGAGGCAGGACGTCGTCGTCGAGGTAGAGCACGATGAAGGTGGTGTGACGATCTAATAACGTTTGCAGGGTCAAAATGACCAAAGACCGCTCATGACAAGGTTTGGAAGGAAAAGGGGGAGGCCTTTGACCAGCAGTGGGATACAATATAAGTTACCAAAAAAAAAAATTGTTTCAAACAAACAAACTCAGACAAGTACCATTTTTTACAACATATGCAATAATATCTATTAATTATCTTAGAAATAAAAACATTAGACAATTTGAAATCTACCTGTCGATACCTCTAAACGATCAAAACTAATTGACAATCGTAACTAATAATGATTGATTAATCTTCAGAAATAATTAAAAAGGATCTTCTTAATATAAATATTACTTTAAATAATAAAAAATGGAGGTCATGAAACAACAAAATGATAAATAAGTTCGTGCCGAAACAATTATTTGTTAGTTACAATTTCACGCTTCAAACCAAGGTGATAATGATTGATTCGAATCAATCAAATTGTCAACCGGAAAAAAATAAATGCATGTAATCAAAATAATTTGTACCTTCGCTTGTATAATTTGATATCTCAAGGGTTTATAGCAACCTTTAATTTATTTGTAGGTTACCCTTTACCATAGCCATGTTTTCTACAATAAACTACCTAAGTACTTACTTATAGAGTAAGTAAGTAAGTACATACTTGTCTATATTAAGTGAGTGTCTGATATATCAACGCACAGCCTAAACTGCTGGTCCTAGAGACATGGAATTTGGACGGTGTGTTCTTTGTGAAGAGTAGGTATCCACTAAGAAAGTCTTTTGCAAAATTCCACCCCTAAGAGGGTGAATGGGGGAAGGGTGAAATTTCACGCAGAAGAAGTCGCGGGCAGAAGCTAGTGTTCCTGATTCCTAGCAAACAACCGGCCGTTCTGTCTTCCTTGAAAAGCTGGTGTTGTAAAAAAGCTATTTAGACATTCAGTAGTGTCCTTAGTGGAGATCGCGTATCGGCAAGCTTACGCCCCCCAGGTAGATGAACAGACGACCTCAAAATGGTGGCTGGGAGAGACTGGATACAAAAGGGTGAAGACAGGCTGTTGTGGCACAGGATGGGAGAGGCTTATGTCCAGCAGTGGACTGCGATATACTGAGTTCATTGAGTGTCCTGTGGGAGTCCCTACTGGACTTCACTGGTGAAAAGACAATTTGTCTCACTAACTTTTCATATCGTCTCATTAGTTTAGTGGCTGTAAGAGCTACTTCTAAGTATGGTCCTGGGTTTTGGATTCTATTTTCGGTTCGGGCGTAGAGTTATTGGGTGTAACCATTAGGAATTTCTTAGTAATGACCCTGATTTATTTGTGCCTGGTTGATGTAAATAGGCTCGCTCTCTATTACATCGGACTAACTGGCGTAATGTGGGTATATCTACTATATAATAGGTCACTTCTGACTTACGAGTTGAGTTATTGAGTTATTCCGGTCTGGTCCCCTGAACCCCCAACAACCCTTGGATCCCCTGCTAGTTATTCTTCTGTTTTAACCTCTGTCTTATCCACTATAAACTTTCTCATTCCGGTCTGATCCCCTTTTTCTTTTGTTTTTATTCCTGACGGAGCGTCAGCAACAAAATATAAGTGCAGGGTTTATTGAAATACATATGTTCGTAATACTTATTGTAACGGACACGTGTATGTTAGAATTGAGGAACAACGATTCTACATTTCCGTCTTTTTCAAGTCAACGCACCCGGTATGAATCCTTATTAATATTTTTTTAAATATGAGATCATCTCCGACTAAGTATCCTGTAGACGGAGCCTTTAAGAGAGACGCTTATCCTTTTCTAGTTAGTGTGCAGTTCTAGAGAGTAACAGGACACTTGTGCGAAAGACATTTCCGCGAAAGACACTTGCGCGAAACCTCAAATCGTTGATTGGAAGTTTGAATTCGAATAAACGCCAGGCTGAAATCATAATAGGGGTAGGCACGTCTAATTGAACATGCTATCCTGAAGGTAGATAGTATGTTTACTACATATGATACATTAACCACAAATCATGTTAAGCTTTAACCGATAAAATAGCTCTAACGAGTTAAACTTAACACCGGTCCCAATAAATTATAAAAAAATCGACCGATGAATAACACACTCGATCACAACTTTGAAATTCTATAAGCAACATTACAATAACCGTATCGAAATAAGGAAAGATTTAGGTAACCCTATCAGCTGCATTCATAACCAAACAATAAAAATCGGAAAACAAATTCAAACAAATCACGACACATGAGCCCAGGTTCACACGGGTGGTCCCATTAAAATGAGCCGACTGCCACACTTGTCCGTGCCTCGTTTACATATCCCACTAGAGTCGCGCATAAATTGTCATTACGGTAATCATTCGATACATTCTATCGATAACTACGCTCGCCTAAATCGTTTAGTCGATTTCAATCCTCGGTTGGACGCCTTCAAATGACTGACCAAGAAATCTGTTTGTAATGTACCCTTTTTTCACAGTTCAAAGTGTACGTGACGCTATAAAGGAACCTATTTTATCTTTAACTTTATTGAGCTTTATTCGGTTTATAGCCGTAAATAAGGTTAGGTTGATATGGAGTCCGTTCTAGCGCAATGCTCACTCAAAATGAACACGCATCGTCGATTATTTTGGTATCTTTGATGACAATTTATATTTTAACGCCAGTGCTTGACGCTTCATTTTAATCTAATATTGAAATGAGGATAGTAAATTGTTGATAATGTTTTTTAATTTTGTCTTAATGTTCCGAATATTTTAGGAAATTGTACCAAAGTGAAGGCACCTTTTTATGATGAGACAAAATAAGAACTTGAATTATTAGAGTTATGTAATTAGATGCAAATCACAAACTTATACCACTCACTGTCATACTGTGAAAACATAACATAGTTATAGTTGTTTTTTTTTAATATTTGATACTCATCATTATGAACAACTTTTACTACGGGACCGAAACTGAAATCGCGAAAAAAAAATCAGCTGTTCCCTACATTTATGTTCGTATAATTCGTTAAAATGTAGGGAGCAGCAAAGTTTTTTTTTTCGCGATTTCAGGTTTTTTCCCATAGTAAAAGTTGTTGATAATGTGAGTACAATGACCTCTTAAGAGGTTGTTAATGTTTTATCAATAACGCTGTATAAGAAATTCTAAAGAAAATTCATTAAGATCTTTAGAATGCATAGCCATCTTCTAATCAAGATTGCAAAACTAGACAAAATCAAATTACCAAAATAGGAAACTTCTTAAAACGATAACAGTATCCTTATCCATATATAGAACCGATCACGTATTTGATTCAGTATACGCTTCATGCCAACTCGATTTCAAAATCGATTCTACTGTACTAGTTTCGAGAAACACTCCCCGTTTATGGAAACATTACTGTGGACATCATCGTTAGTATCCACAACAAATATCCTTACTCAGACGCAAACAGTATCGGTTCGAACACGAGTATCGATATGCAAAACGACTCGATTATAATCGCTAACGCCTCGTTCAGACCAGGCGAGTAAAGATTGGTATGTAAACAATTTAGTGAGTATGCTTAAACGAAATAGGTGTATAGGAAATTTATTTTTATTTTATTTATTTTAATGTTCATATTCTGAAGTCACTTAAAAAGAGGACATGTTTATTAAAACATAGTGTCGAAACGTTTCATATTTTAGCATCTTGAGAGAGGGTGTTAGTGTGATTAGAAAAAAATATTGGTGATTAAAGCAGTGCCTTTAATACATACAAATAAATACAATTGAAGCGTCTGTCGGTAAATTGGAAGCAGCTGTATGAGAGTTGCCGAAAGTCAAGTTGAATGGCGTGCAATAGGAGAGGCTTATGTCGAGAAGTGGACTGCTGTAGACTGATGATGATGAAATATCTGTTTGTGATGTCAAAATAACAGCTTTTTACTAAATTCATATGAACACTACTGATACTTACAGTTTTTATAACGAAAAAACAATTAAAAAAATTTTTGTCTGTCAGTTTGTCCGGTTAATCTCCGAAACGGCTCGGCAAATTTTGACGAGACTCTCACTGGCAGTTAGCTGATGTTATAAGGAGTTATCGAAGCTACTTTTATTTTAGAAAAATAATCGCTTTCCGCGCAAAGAAAATGAGAACCCATGAAATCTGAGACTCTCACTGGCAGTTAGCTGATGTTATAAGGAGTTATTAAGGCTACTTTTATTTTAGAAATTTAATCGCTTTCCGCGCAAAGAAAATGAAAACCCCACATTTGTTTTCACACATGAACGAAGTCGCAGACACAGCTAGTTTTAAAATATATATAGTTGTGGTAGTTGAGTTGGTTTCGTTGAATTTATATTAGTCCCTGTTGGTTACCAAGTATGTTTAACTTTTCCATAAAACTGCTCATTCAGCATTAGATTTGTCCAGCAGATGTAATCAATACCTTCAGTTTATCTTGTTTTAATGCTAGACATACAAGCAGCAGTTTAATTCCCATATTCCACCTAACCGGTATACGTATTTAAATACTTATCTTTTAATCTTAGTACTTGCTTCTCTGCATTACTGCAGTCACCAGTGCACCGTATATTTATGGTCGTTTTAGATCTTAGATCTGCTCGCCCTTATAAAAACGAGCGTGAAGACTTTAACAACCTTGCGGTAAACTGCCCATACATTCCATATATACTTCTTTCTCCTCGAACATCAGCATAGAAACTTGTCCAGCATTCTTATAAAGATTACTGGTACATTCTTATAGATTATCAAACGTATTGCTTTCAAGTAAAGGACATAACAATGTATCTAGTAATCGAGAACTTGAAAACAAACATGTTTACAAGCAACTCAAAATACTGCCGTCAATAGAAAAACACTGTCTGTGTCATGTATATAAATGATCAAATGATCTCGAGAAATACCGAAGTTTGCTTACAAAAAATAAAACCTTATTCTACATTCGTGTTGCTAAACATTTACATTTAGATCTGTTCGGTTCGACTTAATACTCGGCGTACGTTCAAGTGAACGCATTGATGATTCAACTGGCAAATCCGTATAAACGCCACCATTTAAATGTATATTTTGAACGCGACACTGAAACAACTTAACGTGTGTGTGTTTTATGCAAAAATAAACTCACTTGTCAACGTCATAAAGCTGGAAATGCAATGGTGGATGATGAAGGTGTGATAATTAAAGAAGCCGATGACGGCAGATTGCGCGCTTCAAATAAATAAATCGTCACTTATTATGCCCCATGTGACTATGTTATGTAAGTAGTTTAACTAGATTAATGGGTCAGTACACGTGTTTGGTTTGTAATGCCTGGTACAGACTCATCGAGTACTATTGCTCAAACACATAACTTCTGACCGAAGCATTATCACCTTCGTTTTTACGTCAATCATTCTTGTTTGAAATATTCTTTATTGTGGATGCGTATGATTGTTGTTACCTAATACAAGTACTTGACCAATCGTTAACATTTGTAGTTTAAAGTGGAATATAAAGGGGCACTTGACTCTAAACAGTTAGTGCGTATAAAAGTGCTTATGGTTCTTATGTAATTCTTGTTTGTAATAACATAAAACACTGTGACATCCGCTACTTCTCAAGTTCTGAGTTGAGCTACACGAAAACTGACAAATACCTGCACTGACTGGAATGGTCCACTCAAATCTGTGTGGTACTTTCCTCACATGACCATTTCAGACATCAGTCTGCATAGTCTTCGCATGACCTGACCAAGATTATGTTTGGACTTTAAAAGAGACTGTGACCTCTGAGTTTGTTTCGCCGACCTCATCTAGCTTTTTTTAAAATAATATGACGTGTTAAAGTGATTCCGCTAACCTATTTATAGAATAAATAAAATCATTTCATTTTACTGTACATGAAGCATTACAGTCCCCAATTTCTAGTTTGCCAGTTACAATAATTTACGATGCAAGTAAGTGGCGAAGTTTAGGCCTACAATGAAGACACTGTCGCGCCATTGACACGACAAAGAAGAATAATTTATTACCCTTTATGTGCCAAATTTAACTCATAGTTCCTTATGACATCAAGTAAACAAAATAAATTTAAAATATGCAAACTTCATTGGCATTGATCTCAATAAATCAATATTCACAAAGGAAAATTCCGCGCAAATCGTCGCCAGCGCATATCGATACGTCCCGATTCGATTTCGCATGTATCGATTTGTAATCGGTATGGATCGATTACGAATCTGATCACACTCGCTATTGTTTCGATGACTTTTATTGACGATAAATGTTGGATGAGTGGTGTTATTAAACGGTGTGCAAATTGTGAAAGGTCTGGAAGTGCTTTTGCTTTCATAAAAATGGGCTAGTGATAAGTTGGGTTTTACTTGTAATATAATGAAACAAAGCATGCAAAACTATAATCGACCCTGTTTTTTTTCTTGTTTTTACTGTTTACTCTAAGTATGAAAGTAAAAACCAAAGTCATTTATATATTATTTCAGTAAATACTAACTGATACCCGTGACTTCGTCTGCGATCCAGAATGAAAGTAGCCTATGTCCTTCTCCAGTTCTACGCATGTGCCGGATTTCATTCAAAACCATTCAGCCATTTTACAATTACCAATTAGATTTCCATGCGTACCGTTGGTGACAATCTGTACACATGAGAATCTAATTGGCCAAAAAAAACTTATTTTCAAACAATATTTGCCATTAACACGCTAAGAATTGGGCAGTAGTCTGGCAGTAAACTGAAAATATTCATAAATATTACTTTTACATTTACAATTCGAATTGTCTTACGTATTTGTTCAGCTCTTATTGTCGAATAAAGTTTCGTAATAAACTTTTCAGAAAGTATTTTGATCCCATATTCATGTTAACACGTCTACAAAACGTTTAGCGTTGCAGTGACAATATTTTTTTATTTATAATACTCAGGTTTCCAGACTAATTTAGTGAAAACGAACGTTCATATTAACTAACTTAACTAATATTATAAAGAGAAAATGTTTGATTTTTGTATGTTTGTTATGATTTTACGCTTAAATGGCTTAATGGATTTGGATGAAATTTGACATATGCCTTGACCATGACCTGGATTAGGACATAAAATACATTTATCCCAATATTTCTAAGGATTCCACCCTTATGCGGGTGAGTCTGCGGGGCGCAGCTGGGGTAAAATCAATTCAAAATCGTAGCAGGTGGCGTTCTGTAGTTTCTGCCTACACACATGAGACCCCCCTTTCCCCCTTTGTTTATACAGGGTTATTGGTAAGACATTAAGAACCTGTTAAGAGGTCATTGTACCCATCATTATGAACAACTTTTACTATGGGACCAAACCTGAAATCGCGAAAAAAAAATTTTGCCGAGTTATACGAACATAAATGTAGGGATCAGCTGATTTTTTTTCGCGATATCAGGTTTTGTCCCATACTAAAAGTTGTTCATAATGATGAGTACAATGACCTCTTAAGAGGTTGTTATTGTTTTACCAATAACCCAGTATATGTATAGTTACAAAATGTCTACCTGCACATTAAAAAACCGTCTTACAGCTATAATTCACCATCATAACTCCAACAAAAAGCTCCTGCTCATACCACACACATCATAAATACTAGGCTCACATAGACGCGTAGGGCCACAATAGCCAATAGGCGATACACATCGATAAGGAGTAGATTGATCCTCTTTGGCTCGCATCGGGAAAGCTGCGCGGACGCCGCTTACAAATTGCCGCGTGTGCGCACGCGCGATGTTAGGGTTGACACTTGGGCACATTTTTTATTTTTATTTATAAGATACGCTAAAATATCTAGGTTTTTTTTGTTAATGAAATGAAGACTAATAATAAATGAGTAGCTAAATAACATAAATTGCAATACTACTAATAAATTTTTACACACACACCCTCACATACACTCACTTGAGCAAACACTAAACTTTATGCAAGTACAGTGCAATATAATAACATAACGCTCACGCCTTCTTCCAATGCAGATGGACTTAAAAACAGGAAGCCACTTGCTATAATAAAAAATAATAAAAAAAAATACGAAATACATCCCCTAAGTAATAATCAGCCTATAATGTTCCCACTGCTGGGACACAAGCCTCCTGCCTCGGTGAGAGGTAGTGGACCGTAATCCACCACGCGGGCCCAGTGCGGGCTGGTAGATGTCACATGTCTTCGAACTTTTTTGGTTCTAAGACATGCCGGTTTTCTCACGATGTTTTCTTACACCGTTTTGAGCGCAGTGGTGATGAAATAATTTACACAAAGTAAAGCGCCTGCGAACCCGTGACCTGCAACTCCAATGTGATAGTAAAACAAAATTGTAAAACTAGCCCCAATACATAATTACAGGTATACGGAAACCTACCTTTACCGTTTAGTACCACATAACACATAAATCTCACTGATAACCTCACATTCTTACGCTGAATCTAACAAATAATATACGAAGATCTAATAAATAATTATGCGCGAACATTATATTCATGGAGAATAAACCACTTGTGGTTATCTGATGGTATAATTTTGAGCGATGGGCTTGTTTTATGTCGTCGAGAACATTAGTAGGTAATTAGGTAGGTACTTGGTACTTAGTGTGGTGTGGTATATGGTTATAGGTTATACTTAAGTGCGAACTGGTAGGTAGTGTGTGTAAGACTGTGTTGATCTGGAATGGGACTTTTTAATTTTTGAAGTGAAAACTTCTTTAGCGGCGCTGTGTACTTTTTTTGGAATGGGTAAAAACTTCTAAATTCGCGTCAGGTCACGTGACCCTGATCGAAAATTCGTAAGACGTGACGCGCGTTGTTGAGGCCAGCGCCATCTATGCACATCGGGAAGAACTACGAGGGCCTCGCGTACTAACTACGTAGGCCTCGCGTACTAACTACGTAGTTCATCCAACAACGACGAGATGGCGCTGAACCACGGATATATAACTGACGACGAGCAAATCTGAATAAATTCCTTTCACGAGAAGAATAAACCAGTCACTTTGGTCATCATACCTGATTTGCAAAAAACCCTATAAAATAAGGAACACACCTTAACACGCGTGTTTTGTTTATAAGACGATTCACAAAATACACTCGTAATTGTTCAAGTTTTCACTTCTGTCGGCACTACCGGAGTGCCAGTGTTTTTTTTGAAGTGATAAGTTCTTAAGGCGCGTTGGGCTATTTTTGAGATGGGAAAAAAACCATTGAACTCGCGATACTGTCACCGTAACCGACACCTCTGTTTTGAGTTTTGGCCATTTTAAAGATATCAACGCGTGGTAAATTTTCTTTGGGAACAATGACGTTCAATAATAGTTATGAAATTACTATGCTTTTTCAAGTTTTCACTTCTGTTGACGCTACTTCTGCTACATTCTTCTTCTTCTTCAGCCTTTCGCCACCCAATGCTGAGTGTAGGCATACTGCAATGCACGTCACTCTTCTCTGTCTCTAGCCGTCGTAAGCCAGAGTCGTCCACTAATCTTGATCAGGTCGTCAATCCACCTCATCGGCTGTCTGCCCACACTTCTATTACCAAGTCTCGGTTTCCAGTCACATTGCTCTGTGCTGATTCCAAGGGTCTGAAACAAAGCAATGAATGGCTTTTGAACTCTGTCTTAATCCTAGGTAATAATAGTTATCGCGTTTACAATAGTTAGACCATTTCCCGAGTCTCTTTATTTATTTTGTTAGGGAAAACAAACAATTGTACATTATAATTATATTACATCTAAGACTATATTGGAAGTGAGTAAATGTACACACGTGTATGTACGTACAATGTACGTACGTTTCCACAGGTTACCTAGGTTAATGATAATGTCTATGGCAAAAATAAAGATGTACATAAACACAGGTGGCCTTTCCACAAAACGGACCACACATCTCATATCTAGTACAACCACTTAGTTTTTCGTGTGGTTTTCCGCGCATGCCATAAAAGGAAATGACCTTCATTCTCATGACATATGCCACATAATTAAGCCAATCAACATAATTAAGACCCAGTTGCTACATTTTATTTAAATTTGACTTTCAATAAGAGCCATAAACTTTCACTGTTTTATGATGCCTTCAACACACACATACCAATAAGTTACTCTAGACACGCAATTTGGGAATATTTGAAGACAAATAGAATTAATTTATTCGTTTGACCCATACTGCGGCTTACGTGGAGACTAATACTAAAGATCTTTTTTTTATTGCTAAATGGGCACGCTCTTGACCTCGATTGTGCCTGATAGAAAGCGATGAATGAGGTCTATGATGGAACGAGCATGCCCAGAAGATGCCTAAGGCACTGGAGCTCCTACGCATCGACGAAACACAGCAGGCTGCTTGATTTGACTCCGGTAGGAGGGTGGTCGCAAACTAGGCGGGCGTTAGCCCTACCACCGCGAGGGAAGAATTGGCCAGTCAAATAAGCTGTTGGGTGTGACTGTCCAGGATTCGCCGAGCATTCGGCTCAGTTGAGTAACTGGCGGAACAAACTGCGCTACACGAGGAGGCTTCTTCATGCATCCCGGTCTTAGTAAAGAAGCATTGCCTTTCTGAAATAAATAAGCATCAATAGTCCTCGGATCTCTAATAGTTTTGATACATTATACATACTTCGACAAACTATTGATGATGTAGCTGACCAAGACGAAGAGTTTTGGCTGCAATTCCTCTAAGATGGTATCAATACCAGTAAAACCCTTTGGCATAGAGGGCAAGCTTATTAGAATAATCAGGCTATACAGGAACACAGCCGTCCTCTCGGCGAGAGGGTATGGGCCATAATCTACCACGCGAGCCCAGCACGGATTGGTAAATGTCTTCGAAGTTTTGGTTCTAAGACATGCCAATTTCCGATGTTTTCCTTCACCATCTTGTTTAGCTTATTAAGGTGATTGTATTTATTTCAATATTTCCAAGCTCTGGTTGAATAATATAGCTTTTGTGGATACTAAAGTGAGGAGGCGGGACGGCTGAGGGAAAGAGCCTCCCGTCCCAGCCGCCGCAAGAGACGCTCCGGGCGTCGGGAGCCGCCCGACGACTCCCGGCCACCATAGGCGCGGGCCTGCGGGCGGAGAGTAATGGGTAGCTCACCGTCCGATCAGGACGAGGCCCGTGCCGGACGGCGCGTACGTGTTACAGGCGCGCCTCAACGACATGTCAGAATCAACCGACGGGGCCCGTCAGGGCCGAAGCCTGCCGGGTCAGCGGGATTGGCCGAAAGGGTTACCGCTGGCCCGGAACATAAAGGGCTAAAGATGAAACCTTTGGAAAAGATGAAGGTTACGAAAGCTGAACGGAAACTGAGTCCTGTCTAGGCTTATTTTTGTGTAACACCTTGAGATGTCCTTCATCTAATTATGAATAGACTGCTATAATTATAAACCCCGAAAATCACAACCACAAGAACAATTCTAGATTGTGGTTAGCTAAAATTTTAAAGGAAAAATTAAAGCTGATTTAAATGCATCCAAATACAATTGGAATTAATTCAATACGGTCGACCTTTAAGTGAGGACTTTAGCACTGAAATGAGGTTTAATAAGAAGTGTTAATTATGTTTAAGGATTGATACCGTGGTGTGGGTAGAATTTGAAGTGGATGCCGAGGCCAATGACGTAGGTAGAAAAAAATTAGGTGTGTCAATGTAGATGATCATGGTTACTTATGACAAAAAAAAAAAAAACAGGTACGAAAATTAAACTGTAGGTACTAACTAACAAAGATGGAAGTTACACTCCGGCCGTCGAGAGAATGTGTTCCTGACACATATTAGTGTGACAATTCTAGTTACTAATACAGATCAAAATCGCAAAACACGTTTGTATGAAACTCATGGGTGTCAAGTACCTATTCTCTCGACGGCTGGACTGTAGTAACTTATCTATGAAAAGCTTATTCTTTCTAATTAAGTCACCTCAAAGTAAAATTGCGCTAAAACATGTAACGTTTTTGTTTTTCTTTCATCAGATTTTTTTTTCAAACAAAATAAAATTAAGAGGAACACAAATTATGAAGCAAATATTTTGCCAACCCTAATCCCTACATTGAAGGATATATCGCCGTCCACCGGCTTTCAACTTCGCCGACGTCACACAGTCAACTATACGAAGGCAGCATTGTATTTTAATTTCTGCCGTGTTAGGAATTTTCAAATAAGCACTTCTTTTATAACAGTTACACAATTCTGAACTCTAACCCCTTTACATAAAGTTGACAAGTCTCAAGGTAACATGTCCGAAGAGTTATAGCTAGGGATGGTCGTGAATTACCATTGCGACATTTAGTATAAATTTAGACGAATCGTATGTTTAAATCGAGCGATTTAAAGTTTTATGGCGTATTAATATCGAATGAATTAAAGATAATAAAGATGACGTTGAGACACAAAGAAATTCCCGTAATCAATTCAGTGCTATTGATGAATCAACGTGGGTTGATTGAAGAATCTTGAAGGCAATTCATCGATTTCAAGCTTGCCATTGAGTCGACAATCTGCTAATTTATAAAGCGCAAGGCAGAGATAAGCTCAAAAGGAGTGAGTTCCACACTCAGAAAACGCATTAAGGGGCTACATAACATAAAGCGCGGTCACTGTTGGACTGCATAGAAAAGAAAGAAAAGCACGATGACATAACGCTGATAATTTATTGCAAAATATGAAGCAATTATCTATTTTAAAAAAATCCATTGTTTGGACAAAAAAATTAAAACATTAGTGCTTTAGTATGTTGCTTGTAGAATAATCTGACAAAAAATCAGAATGATTGTATGTATATTGGAATGTTTTTTTATTGTACAAAGAAAGTTTTTAGAGATATCTTCATGGATATTTCTTTGGTGTAGTGGTCGCAAACCCTACTGAGTACGAGATCCTGGGTTGATTCCAAGATCGAGCAAAGTGTATGTGTTTTTCCATTAGGAATTATTTCAGAGACTTAAATATAACTGGTAATGTTCCCTACACCTCTGCTTAACCGATTAGGGATTACACGCGAGATATTTTTTTTTCTTTTCGCTAGCTTATGCTGTCCCACCGCTGGGCAAAGGCCTCCCCCAAATCCTTCCAGGAACTCTTTTCCTGCGCCACCTCGAACCAGTCCTCGCGGTACGCGTCCAGGTCATCTCGCCATCTCTTTCTGGGCCGGCCTCGGCGGCGCCGTCCATCTACAGGCACCTATTGTGTTGAGATTTTTGCCCAGCGGTCATCGTGCATACGACTGATGTGTCCCGCCCATTCCCATATGAGCATGTTATGTTATTTACTTAGAAAATATATGATAGACCGAATGCCTAAGGATAGAATGCGTTATTCATGTCAATAAGGCCCAACACCTTATTGGACTGGCCAATTCTTCCCTTGCGGTGGTAGAGCTGACGCCCGCCTGGTTTGCGACTACCAGCGGCGTCAAGGCGGCGTCAAGCAGCCTGTGAGTTCTATCATAGACCTCATCCATCGCTTTCCATTAAGCGTAATCCAGGTCACGAGCGGGCCCTTTCAGGAAATAAAAAGATCCTTGCGCATGGCGCTGCCTTCATTGGGAAAAGAACAGACTAACGAACAAAAAAGCTTTTTACCCAAAACTTACACATGTATCCTGTCACCAATCATGTTAATGTTCCAGCAAAAAACCCTGTTTTCTGTGACAATTGCAGCCCAAAAGTTCCCCGCAGACTCTCAAGTGTTTTCTTTCAACCGTCCGCGCAGCAATGCAAGCAACGAATTACACAGACTGCGCCAATGAAATTGCTGTGCTTCCGAACATTTTCTTTCGTCCAACTGTGCGACAAAAAAGTCGTCGGCCTGCGGGGGTCGTTTTATGTATCTATTCGCATTGTTCTCCCCGGGGGTGATGGGAAACACAGGTTTTCTTTCATACATTGTCTGGCGACTGCTGAGTACAAGATTTTTCTAGTAATTCCCAAGATTTTGTTTGGTTTCTTTATTTTAGAATTGGTCGTAGTTTTCCATCAGTCCCTCTGTAGTTCACTACCTGTAAAACTAATCTTAAGTGTATCTTATATCTGAAGGCCAATTCCTAGTTGCCAATTCAAAATCTAGTCGCAATCTCAAATCGTTTATTGCAATCCATAATGTAAAATAAGGATAATAATAATTATATAACAATTAATATATTTATAATTTATTTTAATATTTTTTTAAATGAGTAAATTAAGAGTAAGAGCGCTCTATTAATTTTCCTTGCTACTAAGTTAGAATTATTTTCTATTTTATTACCTATGTATTTATATTTCCATTCATTCACTTATTCTATTAATATTTCATATGCAGGTCTATCTATTAATTTATTATTTATTTAACTATATTTAATTTTGATTATTTATTAATCTCATCTCAGCGACAATCAATGTCAAAAAAATATAAAAAATGTACGGAAATTAGAGGTATTTTTGACACATTGAAACAGATCAAACTATGAACGTTCTTAAAATTACGGAAATAGCCCATCTGATACCACAGTACACACATTTTAAGATTGGATCAATATTAAAGGCTCTTACAACGTCCTGTCGATACGCAAGATGAAAACCTATTCAAGACTACCTACCTATGCAAGACGTACCCTGTTCAAGATCTAACTATTCAAGACTGCAAACCAATTAAGGCGCTACCTCGAAAATAAATTGTAGCGACTGATCTACTAAGCGAGCGAAAGTGATGCAAATACTTTTGAAACGCAAAAGTTTTTTGATGTGCGTTCGCTCGGAATAAAACGACCTATGTGCCAAAACGAAATAACTCCTTTTTTAACAAAATAAATGAATTAAATTTAAAACTACTTTGAATAAACTTTGATATGATAATTCTCTATGTTTTAAAGTAAATACCATTGAATACCTCTTAAGTGTTACGCCGTGATGTCGAAAAAAGTAAAAAAGTAGATTAAACTTTGCACTTTTTTGTATCGAAAAAAATTCATTGAATCGTGTATTCCTTTTACTTGATACGAGACCAAAAATAAAAAAAACATGTACTACTTATCAACATTTTGATTCCCTATTCCACATACTTAACAAGTTACACGAAATAGAAAAACCACATTTCTTTCAATATATCACCTTAATTAATAATTGGTTTTATGTCTTGAATAACTTGAAATGTATCTTTCTACATTTGTATTCCAAAACAGTACCCTTCTATTAGTATCCATCCAACCAACATCTACAAAATTAATTTGGAAATAATTTCAGTAGCACCTCTACCGTTTGTATTTACAAATCCATTCTAAAGTACATCTGTAAACAAAATCTCCTAGTCTGAATTGCGCAACACTTGTACAGTCACAGTAAAAAGTGCACACGAACGAGTACAGTCGAGCAAAAAGCTGTAACTATCTGATTTCGCATTTCACGAACGTCACCCGAGTATCGCAACTTCGCTACGAATTGTCTGGAGTTGTTAAATGGGTTGTTTATTTAAATAAATATTGTGTTGCATAGTTTGTTCTTCTTCATTTAAAGGTTTTTCATTTTAAGTTGAACATTTACTGACTTTTGCTATTGCACAGCATTGGCAATAGAAAAGCTTTTCTAGATTTATCTCCGAAACTAAACAGGAAGCTCGCAGGTTGTCTTTGCATATTTTTTGTGAGATATGGTATATTTATTATGTATGTTTATGTGCTGTCGTATATTCACCTATTGTTATCATAAAAGTGAAAACTATCCTACTGTAGGTATGTTTTTTGACTATTTGATTATTTAATTAACTACTGAACAGATTTTAGTAACGTAGTATGACAAATCTTCCACCTATAACCGCAAAAAAAATTTACAGCGGTATTATCAACTCTATACAAACCAATACATCGATCAGTAATCAAATCACTCGGTACTCGAATTGCCAGCAACTTAACATTAAATTTGTCAAGACCAACGACTCTATAATTTAGACGGTCTAATATAAACTTTAGCTGTATAATACCAAAGTTCACTTTACTTAACCAATAGAATATTATTAAGTTTTTTCTCAAATGTGTTGTATTTGCAAGGTGATAAATGAGTGGTTATTAATTTAGTTCTTAGTGAAGGCCGAGCATTAAATTCGTCATTAGGCCTAAAGATTTTGTAATATTTTATAAGTGAAGTGACTGACATTCAAAGGCAATTTGCCTCAAAAGCGTTATTTCCCATGTGAGCCTTATTAGTATCAATATTGACAGTAATCTTTTTGATATTGCTTAATACTGTAATCAACACAAATAATAACTGACAGATAACGAATTTTCATTAATATTGGTTAGGATAACATAATATGCCGTTGCCAAAAAATATCAGAGGGGCGGGATTGTCCGAAAGGGTTACCGCTGGCCCGGAACATAAAGGGCGAAGGAAGGAACACGGGTGGGTTTTAGTCAGTAAGAGTCTGACACTCCCTTCCGCTCCACCCAGAGCGGGAGGGGTTTTTTTTTTTTTTTTTTTTTTTTTCAGGATGGGAAATCATCAAATGACTCCTCCCGCTCTGGGTGGAGCGGAAGGGAGTGTCAGACTCTTACTGACTAAAACCCACCCGTGTTCCTTCCTTCGCCCTTTATGTTCCGGGCCAGCGGTAACCCTTTCGGACAATCCCGCTGACCCGGCAGGCTTCGGCCCTGACGGGCCCCTTCCATTGTTGCTGACATCTCTTTGAGGCGCGCGTGGAACACGTACGCGCCGTCCGGCACGGGCCTGGTCCTGATCGGACGGTGAGCTACCCATTACTCTCCGCCCGCAGGCCCGCGCCTACGGTGGCCGGGAGTCGTCGCGCGAGAGCGGGAGGGGTCATTTGATGATTTCCCATCCTGAAAAAAAAAAAAAAGGGGCAATGCTCGTAATTTTAAGAACGTTCACAGTCTGATCTCAGTCTCAATCCGTCAAAAATACAGTTTTAAGTTTTTCACATTAGTTAGGCACACTTAGGTAATATTATTAATGTACTGGCTTCTGACCGTGACTTCGTCCACGTGATTTTTCTTATTTTAACATAAAATTTATTCAATGTCACTACTATAGCTATACTGTAGCTTCCTACTAAAAGATTTTTGGAATCGGATTAGTATATCTGAAGATTAACCCTACATACGAACTCACAAATTTTACATGTTTATAATATTAAGGATAGATTATTATTATTTAGATAGGTTAAGTTTTAAATTTAACTGAATACGTTTTTGCCGACACTTTAATTGAAAATGACAATTCAAAAAAGTGACAAACGCCCGCTATGTGGGAAAGGAATTTGTTTGAAAATTGCTTAACATTATCGCTTCTTGACATATAAAATCACTTTTCGAATTCTGTAGTACTATATAAGTTAGATAATGGTGTCGATTCCCTTATTCACAAACTTAACTTAATTTAAGTACAGTGCATCTTTTTCTTTCTATTTTATTATGAAAATGACAGAAGATAAATTTTAGTTTAGTCCTGTCAAATTAACCAGCGCCTGACACTACTCCATACAAGTTTAGACGTGATTAAAAACATGCCTACTAAAATTACGTCAATTTACGTCAGGCACTGATTAATTCGACGGGGCTAAACTAAAATTTATCTTCTGTCCTTTTCTTAATGTAATAGAAAGATAAAGATGCATTGAACTTTTTAGTTTAGTTTGTAAACAACAGAATCGGCACCAATGTCTGAATGAGACCTAACTGGATCTATAGGGAACTCCGTATGTACGAAAGAAGATGCTCTCTCTCTTCTTAGCAATAATATTATGGATGTCCAAAATCTTGTTTGAACCATGTACCTTTATGAAATGCAGTGTCTTTTTTGCATATAAATTATTTTCCTTCTAGACGTGAAAAATATGGTCTGATAATAATATTAAAACCTACATACAGAAAGTATTTAACACTTTCCACAATCAGCCTATAATGTTCCCACTCCTGGAACACAGACTTTCTCTCTGTGAGGGGGAGTGGGCCATAATCCACCATACGTGCCCAGCGCGGGTTGGTGGATGTCACATGTCACGCCCCCAGAGAATATTAACAATAAAATTTATATTGTGTCTCATTCAGCATCCTTCAAACGATTAGCAGATGATTATCGTCAATCGCCAGCGTATAACAATTACCTACTAACAGATCATCAACGCCTCGTAAGCACGTACATAGTGACAACCTCATACCATCCCACTAATAACATCAATAGATCTCTAACAACCGTCCGAGTCATTAGCTGAGTAAACAAACGAACAGAAACGTTAACTATTCCATAAATAGACTGTATGTTTGCACCTCCAGCACTTAAGCCCCGTTATAGTGTTACTTACGGACGGTGGTAAATGATTTTGAATCGGGGCGGGTTCGCCTGATTTGATGGGTAAACTTTTTCCTATTCCTGTAGTGGAAACGAGTCATATTGGATAACAAGTGGTTTCTGGTGGTTAATTTTATGATTCTGTTTTATATTTTCTTAACTTTGCTCAAATAAATCTATATACATAAATTTCAAAGTCCTGACTGACTGATATATCAACGCACAGCCTAAACCGCTGGTACTAGAGACTTGAAATTTGGAGGGCGTGTTCTTTGTGAAAAGTAGGTATCCACAAAAAAAAGGGTTTTCTAAATTCCATCCCTAAGAGCATGAATGGGGGTGGGTGTCATTTCACGCGGACGAAGTCGCGGGCAGAAGCTAGTAAAATATAAAAGAAAGAATTATATAATTCTATCGATTCGTATGCAAAAAAATCTCTACCATTTATGCAAAGGTGGTCATCTAATTTATATAACTAAATGTACGAATGATTTGGAAACTTATTAGATAAAAAAATCATAGCGGATTCGAGTGTGTAACTTACGCATGTGTATGTCTTTTGTACTCGGTGGTAAATGATTTTGAATCGAGGCGGGTTTTCTGATTAAGCGGATAAACTTTTTCCTGTATCCTATATTTGTATGTATAATGTAATGTGTCACTGTTTGTTTTCCCTAATAAATAAAATAAAATAAAATATTTTATAGCGAGTCGTTTGTAAGACTGGTTTGGTTGTGGGGTATCTTATACGTTTATGTATTTTGTGGTGGTAAATTATTTCAGTTAACTATTGGGGGCTTGTGGCTAATTTACAACAGCTGCACAGGACGATCGATCAGGTTAAGCTACGCTTGCCGCGGTTGGTCTGTGGATGGGTGACCATCTTTACATACCATGTTAGCCGTTGGTCCCGGCTGTCATTCGTGGATCTTTGACAGTCGTTACGGGTCGTCAGAAGCCCGAAAATCTGACAACCAGTCTTAACAAGGAGCATCGTATTACCCAGTAACTGAGTTGTGAAGGTCAGATAGGCAGTCGCTCCATTTAAAATACTAGTATTCAGCTGCATCCGGTCAGACTGGAAGCAGACCCCAACACAGTTGAGAAAAGGCTAAGCAGGTGATGGTACGTTACAGTATATAGAAACAAGGCGGGTTTGTTGTTGTGATTAGAGACATTGTGTAAGCTTTTCCGGTTCCTAATTTGGATAACGAGTCGTATTGCGTACAAATGGTGATAAGTTCGGTAAATCGGATTTGTCTCTGCACCGAATAGCAGAATAACTATGAAAATATGGGCAAAACTCACAAAAAAAAAATGAAAATAATTCATTTTCTCATACATTCTTTCTTATTCTGAGACGGCACGAAGTTCGCCGAATCAGCTAGTTGATTATAAAAATTCGTAGGAGATTCGGTTGTGATATCGCGTTTATGTCTTTTGTACTACGCATTGGATGCTACGCGCTGTTTATTTGTAAAATTAATTAGCATCAAAACATTATAAAATATAATAGAAAAAATTCTGCAGTTTAAAAATAAATACGGTATGTATATTTTATGTCTATAATTAAACATTCGTGTAACTCTAATCAGCATGTTTATTTGATTTAAAGTATGTTAATTTTACAATCAAAGCCAGAGTTTTCGTACAAGGTTTGCGCGTAATTATTAATTGCTGATAATTACTGTAGGTGCGAATATTTTTAATTTCAAAGTGTTATTTACGGATCAGAACTAGGCAAAATAGTTGTATGACTATTTATTTTTATTGCAACACTTGGATTTCGAAGGTAAAATACATAAATCAAAAAGGCGAAAAAAACATAAACTAAATAATTATTTTCAAGAAGTTTAGAAAAATACTGGTCATGAAACATTATTTTATTAAAATATTCAAGTATTTTACAAGGCAATCAGGAATTGAACCTACGACCTTTCATGAGCTAATATCTGACGATACACAAATAACAGCTAATCGCAATAGTTTTGTCAATGATGTCAAATGTCAGATCTATCATACATTCGTCACGGTTTGTTTCAACATTCCGTTTAATTTGACGTTTAATTTCGACATTTTGACGCAATGATTCTAAATGATTGATGACCTTTTACGATTTAAATTAAAACAATTGAAAACATAACACATCGAGCTTCACAGAAAATTGACAGTCAACAAATAATCGATCTTCTTCATCTAATCTGTATTCGTGATTTATTTTCCAAAACTGTAAACAAATATGAGTTTATGGAAAAATAACTTTAATTCCTACACAATAAAGTTCAGTTTCCGCTACAACTTTTAATATTTTTGCAACTTTTTCAATAGTGCTAGTCACACTGAAATCAACTTAATTACCATTAAAATAACATTGATATTTGCTTAACTTGAAATAACACCACTTTAAAACAAATTTGAATGGATTGTACAAACGCCAGCGCATCAAGCTACTACAATCTATGAAATTTCTTTAATAGATTTTCAACTTTATCGCTTAAGCACAAGGTTCAAAGTTGATTGGGAAATTCTGACAGTTTCGGGTAGCTTGATGTGCTGGCGTCTGTACATATATAACATAACATCACGCCTGTAGTGGCCGAAGGATAAGGCAGAGATGTACCAAAAGCAGGTACACCCACATTTTGTCAGTTGTTCAAGTCCCATGTATTAGACGACGAGCCTTTTATCATCAACCGGGAACAAATCCAGACTCCAGGCGGTTACTGAGAACTTATAGACGGAAAAATGCAATAGCTTGTCTGGCCTGAGAATTGAACCCAGGACTTCATGCTCAGCTGCAGCTCTTGCGACCAACGAGGCAGTCATTTGACATTGCCAATATAATGGCACTCTATTAACCCTTGCACTAAAATAGTCTGAGTGTTATAATCACCAATAACCGTCTACAGATATAACGTATTGATTAAAAAAAAAATCAACTTTCTCCAAATAGCAAAATTCTTTCCCAGGCTCAAATTGTATGAATGAAATAATCATTCCACTAAACCCACTGTCAACAATCATACACCATGGATCTAAACTGGTTCTAAATAATTATTATAACCCTATTAACTCTTCAATAACTGTATAGCATACATGTAATGACCCCTAACTATCTCTAATAAATAGATGGGCAAACACATCCAATCTCGTTTAAAATTAAATCCATAAAAATCTAAACCATAAAACTAAAAAAAACTGCATTTAGTAAAATAATATCGGGTGTGCCGTATGCTCGTTTACAATCAATTAAAATATATAAAAGCTAATACAACATCCGTTTAAATTACGGTTAAACTAAAAATTAAAACTTTCATGTTACCGCGAGTCCCTATACAACACTAACAACTTAATAAAAATATAATTATGATAAAATTAAAGTAATTATTTCGCGTAGTCAATTATGATTTATAACGTTAATTAATATTTTTATATTATTAATCAATATAATATACAAAAAATATATCTATTATGTAGTTAATTTCTAAGTATGATTAGGCGAAAGTTCGCGGTGAGATCAAAAGTTGAAAATGGGTTGATTTAATTCCGTGTAGAATGATATCATATCGTTTAATAGTTGTTTACTACTGGACTTGGAGTTATAGAAATCGCAGACGTAGGCAACACTGCCGCCAAATTTAATTGAAACTAGGCACACCATATCTGCCACACAGCAAAATCAGCCGATAATATTCCCACTGATGGGGTATAGGTCTCCTCTCTGTGAGAGAACGTGTGTCGTAATCCACCACGCGTGCTCAGTGCGGGTTGGTAGATGTCACATGTCTTCAAATTTTTGATTCTCGGACATGCCGGTTTCCTCACGATGTTTTCCTTCACTGTGTTGAGAGTAGTGGTGATGAATTAACACATCTCACATCTGCCTCATGTCACATCAGGCCCAGACGGAGATGACGAGCTAGACTAGGAATCTAAAGGATTGCTCTAATTGCTAAAGAGAGAAAAATAGAGAACAGAAAATAGAGATACAGAAGGAAGGTTTTGGCCCTACAGTGACACACAACCATAATAATAAATAAATAATAATTGGTGAGTCATCGATCTGAAGAAGATATTGCTATAATTGTCATTGGCTTATCAGACACAATTTAAGTTTTGTAATCATATTTTTTTGTTACATATAAAAAGGAGTGCTGTTTCGAGGGTTTTGAAGAGAGGAAACGGCCTCTTAAAAATAGGGAGCAATTGCATAACTAATAACTTAATGTAGCTAAGTACGTAATATCTGTTTTCCATATTGATAGACCAAGAGGATGCAATCTAAGATCAAACAATGGTAATTAAAAAAAAAGTAGTTTATTCGAAATAATCACCTTTGATCTTTAGCAATATAAAGTATTCACTTTCTTAGCAATTTTTGTCTTGATTAAAAAATATTATAAAATCACAAGAAATTATAATTTACGATTGTTTTATTTCAATTTATTAAATTTAATCTAGGCTTAATTATATTTTTATCTAAAACTAGCTTCCGCCTGTGGCTTTGCCCGCAAGGTATGTCAATAAAAACTATTCTATGTCGCTCCCCGGGATGCAATCTATCTCTCTGCCAAATTTTATCGAAATCCGTTCAGTGGTTTAGGCGTGAAAAGATAACATACAGACAGACAGACATAGTTGCTTTCAAATTTATAATATTAGTATAGATGTCCAGAAATTTATTTTAAATAAATATCGCTATTGATTACCTATCTAATTTTATATCATTAATTGAAGTCTACTAATATAATTAAATCTACTCGTAATTCTGTAAAATAAAATTAAATCATTTGACGAGAGTAAAAGTTTTCCAGCTACGATATCCGATTAATAAATTGGCCTTATGTAAAATAAAATAAAAACACAATACAATGTCTTTATTTTCACTTTTTCGTTTTAGTGTAATTAAAAATAATGCCGTTAAGATCCATTTACAAGTTATTGTTTTATATTTAATATCAAAATAATATCTACAACCTCATAAATAATAAAATAAAGCATCAAGAACGCCTTTTTCGATTTTTTCGCCATTACTACGCGAATCTAATAACAATAGCTGTCATAAACAATAATATACGTCAAATATATTGTACCCGAATGTGTTATCAAAAATTTCATACCGTTACATCTTCGAAAATAATATAACTAACCGAATCGCCGGTCGGGCGAGCTCCCACGACCTCAGAGCTACATTTCGCTGTGCTCTATCCAATCTTACTTCCTAGTACGAACTAAT
Source organism: Luperina nickerlii (assembly GCA_963855955.1). Lineage (NCBI taxonomy): Eukaryota > Metazoa > Arthropoda > Insecta > Lepidoptera > Noctuidae > Luperina > Luperina nickerlii. Next base: position 20,794,323 of record OY979675.1, on the reverse strand, counting down.
ACGAACCCTAATTTCAGTTAAATAGAGCTCAAAACTATTCCAGCAATAACTGTATCCATTCAAAAGCGATGTCTCGTGCACACATGCGCAGCCAACACCTTTGGTTCGAATGTGTGCGTGCAGAATTGTATTGAATGAAATCTCGTTGCGTTTCAATTTGAATTCTGTGTTTGAATTGATAAGGTTGGTTTTGTGCAAAGTTGAGTGTGTTAGTGTGAGTGTATTGACCAATATTAATAACGTACTGGCTGGTTGGGAGGTCGCGGTCGACTCGACAGGTGATGTGTTGCGATACTCGCTCAATTGTGTGCGTGTGTGAGTGGAATGTCAGAGTTTAGCTTAGACTGTTGCTACACTGGGTTTATTGTTTTTATTGCCTTGCATTTAATTAGATGTTTCATTAGCTTAGATCTCGTGTCGGAAAATTTGCGTTTTTATTGCATGCAATTTGACAGGTGATATTTATTTGGAGCAGTTTAAAATGATGATCAAGCCACTCATTATTATTGTGGTTATAAAACAGAATGCTAAAAACAATTTATAATTCAAGTTTTTTTGCTGGCGAATCGTAATTTTAAACTGCCATAAAAATACCAACACCACATTTAATAAAAAAAAAACACTTTAAAAACAAAAATGTCCCGCTCAGTGTACCCACGTCCTAACATGTGACAGTGAGCACGAGTGGATTGCGGCAGGTGAACGTATCTTTGTGTGCGTGAGGTCACCTCGTAGCTACACTATATTTCCATGTATGTGTGCAGTCTAAGGGAAGACGATCTCTTCTAAAGCTAGATTCTGACTGATACCAATTATTATAAATTAGAAATCATTTGAAATGCAATACGCAGATAAAAATTACAATTGTAATAAACACCAAATCTGGTGACGTAATTACTACCAAGTTATGAGGATTTCTATGCGTGCATTGACTTCTTGTGTAAGCATAAAATTAAAATGAGTACCTAGCGTATCTGATATTCTGACTGCTGATAATATTTCTCGTTTGTGGAAATCCTAATTTGATGTAATTTTATTATGTCAAAGAGCCGGAGCTAGCGTGTATTGCTTTGCGGTAATATTTGCATTTAACCCTTTGCTTGCGATGTTTTAATTTAAATATTAAAATATAATTTTTAATTTAAAAAATAATATTATTATTTAATTTAAAAATATAGGTCGGTATTTTGTACACATAGTAAACATAATGTACAACACAACACTTTCCAGTAAAATACTACATTTAAATTAGGTACATAATTATGATAATTTTACTGTGGATTACATCGAAACAAGTCGCGGTTAATTAATAGTAATTATCACGTTTAAATTAATAGGTAAGACTATTACTTATGTATCAGTTATTATCACGCTTCTTCCTTAAAGGGTTAGTGGAACTGTGAAATCAACTCGAGAATATAATATTGAAAGTGTACACACCTACCTTTTTCCCTATATACACTCTTACATTTTGATCGTTTTAATCCTTAAAGGGGGTCAGGTGTACTCATTATTATCAACAACTTTTACTATGGGACCAACCCTGAAATCGTGAAAAAAAAATCTTTTGTTTCCTACATTTGTTCGTATAACTCGTCAAAATGTAGGGAACAGCTGATATTTTTTTCGCGATTTCAGGTTTGGTCCCATAGTAAAAGTTTTTCATAATGATGAGTATAATGACCCATTTAATGAATTAAAACGATCAAAATGTAAGGGTTTATAACTAAGCCTACCCCGGCTATCAGTTAGTCTGTCTGTCACAAGGCTGTATCTATTTGACAGTAATACATAACCGCGTGAATTTTTCACAGAACATGTGTTACTACTATACATTATTATGTTTGTTGGTACGGAACCCCCAGTCCACGAGTCGACTCGGACTTGGTCAGATTTTAATTGTATCTTAGGTCGTTATCAATCCCAATTTGAATACCAAAAAAAAATCGTAAAAAGGGAAACAAAATATTAACAAATTAAAAACATTGTTTAATAACTCTTGATCCAAAAAAGAAGCGCGGATAAAAAAAAAGTTAAAACTGGTGCCCTTTAACCACGTGATATACGATTACTTTACGCAACGCGTTACATTGTTCTGTCCTCACCTTTATAAAGCGACAGGTTGTCTGATTACTGCTCATGATCTGTGATTGCTTACGGATATTATGTTATTATTACGTGCCGAGTAGTTTTTAGAGATCTTTTTATTTTTGTTGCAGATTTTTGTACTTATATTTTTCACAAATTATTCAAATAAATCATTGGGAATTTATATTTAATTTATACATTGCGAACAGAGGGTTATCTTTTTTTTAATAAAATATAGTAAATCTACTGCAGTGACAACAAAAAATAGCAAAATGTCAGACAAAATAAATCGCATAATATTTGCTTCTGCGCATAATAAGTAAATATTGTGTTTTACTAAACAAATGAGGAAAACTGGTGTAGGATTAATAATGAGCCAACAATCAGTTAGCTCGTCTGCGAAACGGCAGACTACTAGTTTTACGGGCAGCTCGACGCTTACCTGACCTCTCTTAGAGAGATTATATTGCTTGTAATTATCTTCCTTCTACTCGCGTTCCTTATTACCAACATATTTACTTAACCATAACCATGATACTACTTGAATAACATGGAGGCGACGATACGACAATATAACTTAAACTTTGTATATTTAATGACGTTCCACCATCCAATAGCTTAGTCAGTATAGCCAGTTTGTTGATACGCAAAACTTGTAGTCAGCGCATCACTATTACATTGTTTGAAAAAAAAAAAACATTATGATGAAATCATCATTTGCCTAGCCTTTTCCCAACTACGAGTATGTCGGCCTCCAGTCTAACCACATGCAGCTGAAAACTGGTATTTTACATGGAGCGACTGCCTATCTGACCTTCACTACCCAGTTACTTGGTAATACGATACTTCTTGGTAAGACTGGTTGTCAGATTTTCGGGCTTCTGACGACCCGTAGCGACTGTCAAAGATCCACGAATGACAGCCGGGACTAGCGGTTTAACGTGCTTTCCGAGGCACGGAGGGGTCTTGTTATGTAAAGATGGTCAGGCACCCACGGAACAACCGTAGCAAGCACAGCTTAACCTGATACAGATTAAATGTTAAAATTTATTTCACACATAACATCACGCCTGTAACCCCTGAAGGGTCAGGCAGACTCGCACCTTATAATACACCCACATTTCGCCTATAAGATTTTTTCATAGTTTCTATCAGAATATCAGTGCTATTCGAACTGCTTTAGGATGAATGTATGAGAAAATGAATTATCTTCAAAAATTTTTTTTCGTGAAATATTCCCATGTGTTAGTTATTCTGCTATTCAGGGCGGATACAAATCCAACAAATCAAACATCATTAAAATCGGTCCAGCCGTTCTTGAGCTATAAATTGTGTAACTAAACCGACTGTTTTATTTATTTAGAAGATATCGCAGCATTATGCTGAGACAAGAGCTTTTTGGCCCCAATCAGGTCTTCACTCTTTGGTATTTTTTAATGTAACTTTATTAGATTTAAATGCTCCTTTTTTACGATTTGTATTACCTGTGCGTGTTCCTAATAAAATAGTTTTTGTTCTCACTTTTTTTCTTTCTAAAATACTTCTACGCACTAGTCTTGCCAGTATTTTCATTTATTGTCTCCACTTTGCATATTTACGACCACTTTTTACTATATCTATACACATTTTACTATATGTTTGTGTATTTTGTCACATCACCTCAAAAGTGGATCATACAAATAACTGTAAAACACTAAAACTTATCTACTGAACCCGATACTGGCAATATGGCACCAGTTTTTATTGTTACACACATCGGTAACCGTAATCGTAATATTAAAATAGCACTTTCACTTCAGCGTTCTCACGATCCAAATCATTATCTCGTTTTTTGTATGCACATTATTAATTTGCATTAGATTTTATATTTATTTTGTTTACTATTAAATTGTGTATGTGTAATCGTGATATGAATGCATTATGTGAAGTGATAGGTCAGCAGTTTAGTGTTGGTACCTAATTATATTTGTCGGGGAGGCAGTTCAACTCATTATATTTAGTTTAAGGCTTTTATTTATGTTAATTGAGTGTTGTAATAAATGGTAAAGCGACTATATTGAATAAAACAGCTTCATCTAATTCAATTAACAGGATGCATTTATCGCGAACTTTATATGGTTTGCCGCAATCTGGTTTACTTTTAATCATTTTTTCCAGGATTACCAAGAGGTTAGTTTCCTTCATAAGCAAAACAAAACTGCAAAAGCAGAATAATCAGTCTAGAATATTCCCACAGCTGGGTCACAGGCCTCCTATCGATGAGAGGGAGTGGGTCCGTCCGGAGCGGGACTTGTCCGGGCCGGACAAGTGGTGGATTACGGCCCAATCCCTCTCATCGATAGGAGGCCTGTAACCCAGCTGTGGGAATATTCTAGGCTGATTATTCTGCTTTTGCAGTTTTGTTTTGTTTGTTTTGTTTAGGACATGCCGGTTTCCTCACGATGTTTTCTTTCACCATTTTGAGAGCAGTGGTGATGAAATAATTTACACAAAGTGCCTGTTAGGGTTCAAAACAAAACAGACCTAAATAAAAAATTTTTTTTTGAACAAAGTGAACCTTTAAAAACTATAAGAAATCCATAAAGATGAGAAACGTTTACATTTAACTAAAGGCAAGAAATAACTAGTGCAACTAAAAAAAAAAACAAGTAGGTATTTAATTAAACCAAACAGAGTATAATAAAAGCGATTGGTTCTCATGTCGATCAAAGCTTCAAGTAACGATAGCTCAATTAGTCTCATATTAAACTAAATTATAGTAACACATTAATGAACGTGTCGTAATTATACACTACTATATGCCTTGCAACCGACAATTATATGCCCGATATAATATACATGGATAAATTTATATTTATACTGTTATTTTTAATATACTTGGTTAAATGTATATTATTATTTTTATGCCTATGCGCTTTTTATGGTTAATGCTTTTTTAATCGGCTCATAAATAGTTTTAATGTTTTCATTTTAGTTTACTTATGGATAATTATTGCTTAATATTTATGGGGTAAAAAATGTGTTGAAATGAATTGAAACAACACTAAATAATTATTAAGCATGGTATATTAAACGTGAGGAGACACACTTTAAACACACTTTACAGACATATTTTAAAGGAGTGTCAGATACGAAAAGGAAAAACTATATATTAACAAAGTATTAAGAAGTTTGCATTCCAACTTTTATTCCAACATCCACGACAAGAGATAAATAAACTCAAATTCAAATCATTTATTTCAATTAAACCATTTACAGGCACTTTTGAATTTTTAAAGGAGTAGAGGTACCTATGGAAAAGAACGGACAGGAAACTCCATGGACACTCTTTAAAAATATATTCTTACAAAAAATTAGTTGACATTTTATTTCTTTCTGTGGCTTTGTTTTTGTATGTACTAACAATATAGTTTTATAAGGTTCTTGTGTTACTAACAGTATATGGACTACGTCTGAATTAAATGTCTGAATTAAATTATTATGTTATTATTATTGTTATACCTACTTGTCTTAACTAATATTATAAAGAGAAAATATTGATTTTTTGTATGTTTATTTTGTTACGATTTCACGCTAAAACGAATGAACGGATTTGGATGAAATTAGATACATGAGTAGACCATGACTGGAAAAGGACATAGCCTACTTTACATCCTGGTTCGCAGACGTAGTCGCAGGCAACAGCTAGTATTAAATATTGAGTTTAGTATCACCCATAGTTCACTAGTTTTCTTATATATTAGGGACTCCAGACTGCTATAATAAAATATTCCTAAAGGAAAAACATCGTAGATCGAATACGGTACATCTTCTATTTCTATTGCCAAAGAACTACCTAAATACAGAACGGGTTGAAGACAACAAACGTAGTTACGTTGGTAATAGGTTCGTAGTTAGGTACCTATTAATCACATATATCATACATCAATTCAATCAAATAATACGGATCAAAAAAACCTTTCTATTCGGTTCTTCAGAAAAAAATAATAACACATCATGATAGAAATGATTAACACAACGAACGATAATTATCATTAAGTTGAAATGAGATGGCTATCAATATAACGAACAAGTGATATGATTTTGCGATGTTAGGCTACTGGTAGACGGAGCAAAGAAAGAAAAAAAAATAAATAGTTTTGTAATGATGATGATTTTTAGGCAGATTATGTGATGAATAATTATATGCATGAAAAAGTAACGTACGTAAAGGAGCAAAAGGGCAGCTCAGGACTACTTTGACTATAATTGATTGTGTCACAGTGTGGCCCTCATATTCTCATACTGTGTGGTTTCTTAAAGTTGTAATTAGTAAAAAAAAAAACACCAAAAGTATATATGTATATAGATCTTGGTCTAATAACAGGACAGTCACTAAGAAGTGACTGTCCTGTTATTAGACCCGCTAAGAGAAAGATCTCTTAGCGTGATCAGTTTCAGTAACGTGCAGCTAACAGGACACGCAAGACATGATATTAAGAGTTCCATAGTTTGTAGAACAGCACCACATTTACACTCCAAGACGGAGTCGCCTATAAACCACCTGAACAAGTTTTCCTTGCTTCGGCTAACCTGGATCCGGTCCACAGTCACTGTTGGAAGATAATGTCCAATATATTGTGTATGACGAAATATGCAGATGATAACAAAATCCTTCTCAAGCGTAAAAAAAATAATAACCACGTAAAAAGTATCGTGGCAAACGCTTTCTCGAGATAAAGAAAATCTATTACAAATGCAGACCAAGGATTTATAATCCAGGCAGAAAATGAGCGTATATACAAAACAAATTCCATCCTCACGTTCGTATCGATGCAAAAACTACCTCGTGGTCCCGACACTAACTGTCGATACTTAACAATTTATCATTCTTGTATCTCTGTGTGATTACGATCTAAGTATTTTAATAACGAATGGAAGCCGCTACTGGTTAGCGCCTGAAGCGATTGCTCCTCGTTTTTTCTCTCAATAGACCATCGGCTTTTATTGTTATTGATTGGTAGTCGATAACGATGACGTCATCTTTCTTTATCGATCGACGGACAGTGGGAATGGGGTCTTTAATATAGATCTGAGCAAAGCTTTTTTGGTGTGAGGTTAATTTTAGAATTGGTCAGCTGCCTTTTTGGCGTGAGGTTAATTTTAGAATTGGTCAGCTGTTTTAAAATGGGTTTGGACCCATTTTTATTGCTGCTATATAGATATCTTTGTAATTGTTATTTTCAAGTGAAGAGTAGTATTACATAAAAGACTAATTAATAATATTATCATAATTTCATTAATTCCGGTCATGCCAGTCTTCTAGGTACGTTTCCGGATGACAGCGATGCGGACGAGTACTTCGACGCCTAAGTGTCCTTTTGTTTTTGTATAGTTGGTTAGTCATTTAATTTAGTACCCAGTGTAAATAATTAATTATCTACATATATATACAATAAAGAAATTGTATTGGTATAAGCTCTCAAAAATTTCAGACCCTACTATTCTGGTCTAAAATTCTCTTCTATGATAATAACTACAAACCTATCTGCGTGTAGCTTTAAACTCTGAACCATATAATTAGAAAACTTTTAGATTCTATTTGCGCGATACAGTTCTTCTGAGTATAGCTTTCATATTAAGACATAAACTATACCCTTTGGCGGTACATAATCATTGCTGGTATTTATTTCCTCCATCCGAGGTTTACGACTAAAACATTATGTTACAGCTGATTCAATTTACGGGTTTTCTTTAGTAGATTAGCTAGAAAAACCCTTAGCTTTGATGGCGTTCGCGTTTTCTCCTAACCGACTTTTATAGGATTTTTCCTGGTGATTGAATTAAGCTTTGACCTGAGGGGCAATTTTTGTATTTTTAGGAACGTTCGCATACCAATCTCAGTCTCAATCTGTCAAAAATACCTCTAATTTACCTACATTTTTGTCAACAAGTTTTGGACATTGATTGTTACTGAGATGTAATTGCGACTAGATTTGAACGTTTTTAATTACGAGAATTGGCCTCCTATTAAACGGTATTTGGAGCAAGTACAGACGCCAGCACATCAAGCTACTATAATCTGTCAAATTTCTTTATTTTTCAACTTTAGATTTTCAACTTTACCGCTAAAGGTCGCTAAGGTTCAAAGTTGATTGGGAAAATTTGACAGTTTCGCGTAAACTGTCAAATTTTCCCAATCAATTTTGAACCTTGTGCTTTCTTCAAGTAATGCTTTATGCTTTTGCAAGCTATCGTCTATTGTTTTCATTATTATGATTCGCTTCACTCATTGGTAGATTATTAATGAACAATCATTTTCTTTATCTATAATACAGCGACCGTATCACTCACCTACATCATTAAAAAATAATAACACTCTCATCAAAAATAGATGAAACCATATATCACTTGTTACAAATTCAATATCCATACTTACCTAATATAAAAAAGTTAATTTATATACATATTATGTTCAGCATTACGTTCTAGGACGGGTGTGATATTATCCAATTAAAGATGAGACACGCTCGCATTTCAATAGACAGACTGACAAGCCGAAAATTATAATAAATGTTTTATTTTTTAATACGCGATGGAAACAATTACTTGGCAGAGAATGTGTGGTGCAAGTTAGAAGCGAGAGAAAAAAAGCGAGAAGAATAACGGTAAAAATACAGATTAAAATATCACATGAAAATAATTTATTTTTTTAAATAGCTTTAGGTAGATATGTGGACTTATTTTAATAGATACATTTGTTTATATTTTTTTAAAGAAAGACATCATGTTAGCAACCCTGTGTCTGCATTTGTGCTCGGTTGATGTGGGTGTATTATAGGTACACCTCTAAACCTAACCCTTCGAGACCCTATATGATATCGTTCAAAATGACGGCGAAATGACAACTTTCATCCTGTGTTCCAACATTGTCACCGTTTGTTCATGCCATATTTCACACAAACGTAGTTTGAAAGTTCGTCATTATTACCAAGCTAGCAAGTGGACTGTACAGTATTGCCTTGGTGGTATTACAAAGGTAACAAAACAATACGCCTATAACCTCAAAAGGGTCAGACAGAGGTGTACCTATAGTACAGACGCCAGTACATCAAGCTACTACAATCTGTCAATTTTTTTAATAGGTTTTCAACTTTATCGCTAAAGCATAACGTTCAAATTTGTTTGGGAAAATTATACAGTTTCGGGTAGCTTTATGTGCTGGCGTCTGCACATACAGTCACATTTCGCCAGTTTTGTTAAAGTCCCATGTAATGCAAAGGCAAAAGTGATTTGTAGAATAATCCTCCTCCTCCTCCTTTATAAAACCCGCTACCGCTTATCCCAAACACCATAAAAATATACCCAGTGGCTCTTTTTGTCTACCAGTACGTATGATTGATATTGAAATCGTAACGAATCGGAAAGTGATTTTGACGTCTAATATTTATTGCTACCAGGATGAAATGGAATGTAGCATTCGGTCAATTTCGGAACATCCTTTAGCAAGAGATAAATATTTATCGCTCTCTAATCGATCTAGATGCAATTTTTTCGCGTGTGAATATTTTTATGCGAAATTTAGTTCTTGATATATATATTTTTTTAATTATATTTCTTGTACAGTTTGAATTTATTTGAGAGATATTTCAAAATTGGACGTTGCAAGTTTTATTACTTTGTACTAATTTCGCAAAATTTAGATTTCTATTTTATAATAGTGATTAGTGGTCATTATCGGTTTTAGCGAAATACACTCGGGGGCTTTTCCTGTATTTTTAATAACTTTCGCATTCTAATGTCAGTCTCAATTTGTCAAAAATACCTCGAATTTTCCTAAATTTTTTATCAGTTTTTGAGATTCATTGTCGCTGACATGAGATTACGACAAGATTTTAAACGTTTTTAATTACGGGAATTAGACTGCTGTTTTATTTTGTCTTGAAAATGCATTGAATGTACAGACGCCAGCACATCAACCTACCCGAAACTGTAAATTTTTTACAATCAATCAACATTGAACCTTATGCATTAGCGCTAAAGTTAAAAATCTATTAAAGAAATTTGACAAATTGTAGTAGCTTGATGTGCTGGCGTCTGTACATAATCACGAAGATAATGGATGGATCTCCATAATAATAATTATATAAGTACGTACTTCAGATCAGATTTTCATAATTTGTAGGGCCATTTTCAGTTATGATGATACAAATCAGAAAATGAGCGGCCATGAGGTGGCAAGGAATAAAACATTTCGTGTCATGGCGGGATGCCAAAGAAAACTTAATAAGTGCCTATGGTGATCGCCGGTCACCTCATCGGATCTACTTGAAAATATTTGCGACACCGCAGGATTCTGATCATTACCTACTTACGAGTAATTTTATAGCAAAACAAATTGTAACCGAATATTCGTATGCGTATGCGTGCAGTGTGCGTCGCTGCTGAGTCGTGTTAGGTCCAGTAGCAACAGTATGATTGGCGTGTTCGTGGACAGGTGGGACTCTCCACTGCTGCGCCACTGGATACGTTTGAATACTGCACTGTGAGCAGTGGACAGTTTCCTCCCGGTCTTAATGTGTGTAACTGTCTTATTGTTTTTGTGTTTTTTATCTGCTTTTATTTTGTGTGTGTTGTTTTATTTTGTTCTTATATGTGTGTGTTACAATATGGATATTTTTCTGAAATAAATGTTTATTATTATTATATGTCCACATACGATGTCACTACATACTTTTCTCTTACAAAACCCCATGTCCTACTATCACCTAATCTTCTCAGGCAAACTAAAGCAAAATCAGCTAAAAATAAACAAGAGAAAACGCGAAGAAGAGCTTAACTTATCTAATTAAACATCTGGTCGGAAACAGGCGATGGCCGTTATCTGGGCTCGAATATCGGACATTAACTTGTGAGACAGCGCACTGCAACGGTCAAAGGTAACGAGTGTGTGCTGAGACGGGCGGGGCGGTAAGCGGGAGCGGGTAGAGGAACATGTGATATTGAATTGGGTTGGTATGACTTGTAGGTCAATTTTGTTTGAACTGGATGTTATTATGTGAGTCAGACCTATATAAAGAATTAGGAACTAATCGTAATTATCTAAAAAACTGTACCTAATTCTTTAAATGTCTATTGCATCTAAGGAGTTCCCTGCTTCTTGAATCATGAGTTGCCATATAAACAAAAGACGTATAGTTAATCTCTGTCGCTACCTAACACTCTAATTCCGAACCATCACTACTTGCACCTGTAATAAAAAAAAATGTATTTTAGTTTTAGTATATTTTTCGGCATTATAATTGTATGGAACATTTTCTACTCTTGGCTAAATGTACACCTTTTGCAAACGTTTTTATTGCATAAATCATTATTATTATTATGTTTAAAGAGGATTATCAAAAAACAGAAAACGCCAAAATCAAAGATCCAGAACGTAATTTCAATAATTTTAAGAACTTTCACATTCTAATTTCAGTCCTAATCTGTCACAAAAATACCTCGAATTTTTCTACATTTTTAACTAGCTAGATTTTGAAGGTTTTAAGTATCTTCTGAAATCAATGGTGGCACCGAAGTAGATTGATAAATATGTCGGATTTAAACCATTACTTATAAATCTGACATCTCTCTAAATCTAGCTTTAAGCAACGGGTTTTTCTGGTCCCGGAGAACTCATCAAAATCGCTCCCGCTCCTGTCCCCACAAAATCCCAAACCCACTCACGCCCGCCAAGCTTAACATTAAGATAACACCTTACTTATGGTATGCTTATGGCTGTGATTACCCATCGCTGGGTGCCCGTGCATGTTATGGGCATAATGCCTAGTTGGCTTTTTGTGTTCACCTTGTAACGATTCTAAGGAAAAGAATGGTATTTTGATGGGGTTGGGATTAGCGAAAATGTTAGTTTGTGATGTGTTGTAACTGTATATTGTGTACTATATTATGTATACATATTATTAAGTTGAATAAGTCGATCATTACTTATGTAATATGCATTTTAGGATTCAGCTGTCGGGTTTTGTCAGTTCATAACCAACCATAGACCAACCAACCAACCAACCATAGTTCCGATTTTCTACTTGTACGAGCAAACCCGTTCATCAGCTGACATTGATGCCCAGCGAATAAATAAAATATTATACATTTATAAGTAAGCAATCAGTAGTTGCTTAGCATCGTTTGTCGGTTTCGGGTGTTTGTGCTTTCTTCCTAACTTCAATACACAAGTTGAACTCAATTTAGTTTACCATTTAAATGTAACTTACCCGTACGCTATTAAAAACAAAAAAAGTACCCATGAATGGATCTACGGTGTAAAAGACATCAACGCGCAAACTGTAACGTTAAATTCAGAAAATGATCAAAAAGAAATATTAATTTAATACATTTTTGACTGTAGGTTGATTTTATATATGAAACATCAGTATGTACCCTAGTTATTTTACTATAAGTCATCAAGCCTACACAAAAACATCAAAAAAAAAAACTTTCTCGAGTTTACCTACTTGAATTTGTCACCAATGTCTTGTCGACCAACTTTTTCTAATAATTTCGTTTCACTTATCTCCATAAACAAGCCTAAAGTTCGTTCATCGTCTCATCGATGACTTGATTCATTAGTTATTTTAGAGCGACTCCTATCTGACCTCTAATGAACTCAGGGAAACAAAGTTTTCGCGGCACGGTGTTAAATTCCCAACCGGTGGGCGTCCATTCAAAAGTCTTGTCTTCATTCATTAGAAAAAAACTGGTTTTATTAATATATGTTTGACGAAATCTATCGTTTTATGAGTGACATGCCGAATAGAATAAACAGCTATAAATATGAATGTCAGTTAGTAGGTACCTGTGTCCATGTGTGGGCGGGTACCGCTTTATGTTACAGGTGTCAAGTGTCATCCTTAAATATTGTAAGTACTACTTGTGAATAGAGGACAATTATTTAATTAGTTGTAACATGAAAAAAATTAGCCTGATTTGAGAGGCTTGTGGCTAAGTTATAACAGCCGCACGGTTGATCGATCAGGTTAAGCTACGCTTGCCGCGGTTGGTCCGCGGATGGGTGACCATCTTTACATACCAAGAGCCCTCCGTGCCTCGGAAAGCACGTTAAGCCGTTGGACCCGGCTGTCATTCGTGGATCTTTGACAGTCGTTACGGGTCGTCAGAAGCCAGAAAGTCTGACAACCAGTCTTACCAAGGGGTATCGTATTACCCGGTAACTGGGTTGTGGAGGTCAGACAGGCAGTCACGCCTGTAGAGTACTGGTACTCAGCTGCATCCGGTTAGACTGGAAGCCAACCTCAACATATTTGGGAAAAGGCCAGGCAGATGATGATGATGAAAAAAATTTAGCATCATGCCTGTGTGTTCTATGGTGTTTCTATTTTGTTTTTGGTGCCGGTAATTTTTAAATAATACCCTACACTGTCCTACTCCTGAGCAAATAAAAATAAAATAAAAAATAAAATCAATTTAATTCAAGTATCACAGACTCATAATATAAATACATAATACATTCACATAGTCACATTACATACACAACATTGAATTCGATCCAATTAATAACAATTTCCTTTACTTAAATTCAAAGGTCTACCTCAAATCCTTCCGGGCATCCTTTTCTAGAGCCACCTCAATCCAACCCTTGCGGTGCGCGTGTAAGTAGTCTCGCCGGCCTGCCTCGGCCTCTTAATAATAAGTATTTAATTGATCCATTGGTTGATAATATTTTTTACCTTTTACTCTCGTATACTTGCCTAATATAGTTAAAAATAAATACACCTTTGGAGATTAGTCAACAAAATCATACAAATGCCCCTTAATAAGTAAGCATTCAAAGCGTTTCCTATTTCTACAATGACTTTCAACAAGATTGACATTTTGCGATAGCTTATAAATAACAATCTAATACATTTTTTACTTTTCATTTCTTTCATTTTTTTGATTTTGTCAATCAATCAACTCATCTTATTGCAGTCCACTGCTGGCCTCTGCCAGACTGCACCACAACATTCTGTCCTCCGCCTTACGCATCCAGCCTGTTCCAGCCACTTTCTTTAGGTCGTCCGTACATCTAACTGGGGGTCCCCCACTGGGGGCCCTTTGAATACGTTCTTCAGAATCTGTCTGTTTATTCACAATCAAAAACTGTCAAGTATACAATCATACAATTCGTATTTTACACAAAAATATTTCACTGGTCTTTGATTCAATTTGTTCAAAATCAAAATCTTTTATTTGCATAAAATCTGGTAGGTACAAAAGATGCTATAATTATAAAATTGTAGTGCAAAGACGACGATGGCATGCAAATATTTAATACATGAAATAGGTATGTAGTAACAATAACGTAGTTACTAAATCATAAAAGGAGCATAAATAATTTAAAAAAAATTACAATGCATTTCTGAAGTAGTAGGATTGACAAGACTTTTTGTTCAGAAATTCACCGACAGAATAAAAATTATGCGAAATTTTTTCAAAACTGCACTTACGTTTTTGTAAGGTAGTTCTGTTATCCAGATATGTAACGAGTTATATATAAGTGGCGCCATACACACGCAGCTGCACCTGAATAGTTCCATCCTAGGTATATGGATTTTCAATAAATACTGTGTGACTTCTCGTTTGTTAAAATTATTTTTAACTTCAAAGAGTTTAGAATTAAGTTGTGTTAACATCTTACTTAATGTTTAAGTAAGCTGTAAGTTTCGTCAAAACTCAAACATGTTACGTCCACGTAACATGAATGTTACCTTCATTCAACAACGCCATTTACTCATAAAGAATTTGTCGCACGCCTGTGAAATACGACGTCACTAACATCAAAATTCTCTTAATTAATTCAGCTCCTTTATACCTCTAGCGTTTATATTTATATGCTTTTTTATCACCTTTGAGCACGAGTCGATAAAATACCTGTTAGTTTGTGGTGTGAGTTATGAGCGGAGAGATTCTAGGAAGAAGCCTTCTTTTATTACTGCGATTTCACGTCCAGTGTAAGGTTTTCTCTGCCCAGTTGGTTTGAAAAAATATTTACTAGTAGGTAGGCTGAATTATAGAAAGTACGATGATTTCTTCCGGGTTTTAATCTATATTTTTCCGCAGTTGTGTTTGCACCAAATTGATTGAAATAGTCACATACAAGATGATAGAGAGTATTTTCTTTAACAATATTATAGGTGTCAAATAAAATTAGTTATGGACAGCATGTGATATTCATATTTCAAATTACCTTCTTTCAAGCTAACAAAAGTATAGTGATTAGAATCGTAACACCAAAATTATTTACAAAAATCGCTACCCTCTCCTAACTTAATCCTACTTTCAGATTTCGTAACCATCACTTATGGTGGTCATTTTTTATTGTTAGAAACGTTTCGTGCCGTATTGTGGAGATTTAGTGGCATGGTGAAGCTTGGTGATATATTTATTGGGCCTTATCACCGCGTATGGAATGCCATGTGCACTAAAACTTAATAGGTGTGGCGGGGTCGGTGACACTTTGACGTTTCGGAGATTTCTTAATGAATTTGATGATGGTCATGGAAATCTATTAAGATAATCTATTTGGGTATAAATAAGGTTTGTTTTTGGTTTTCTATGTTGGGTAAATATCTGGGACAGTGAGTCACCCTGATTTTTCGTCGCACATGAAGACCTCGTTCTACCTTAGAATGCTTTGGTAGTCATTTAGGCTATACTAGCAGTCATAACCCTGTGGTAACGGCCCTGACTTATGAGTTGTAGGTAATGGGTTCAAACTCAGACAAGCGCTTTAATTTATGTAAATTATTTCATCACCACTGCTCTCAAAACGGTGAAGGAAAACATTGTGAGGAAACCAAAACGTCCTACAACCAAAAATTCGAAGACATGTGGCATCCACCAACCCAGGCTGGGTCCGCGTTGTAAATTACAGCCCACATTGAGAAGGCTTAAAGAGAGAAGGCCTGTGCGCCGGCAGTTGGAACAGTATAGGCTGGTTATGTAGGGTAATACTGCCCATAGATAGATTTGCCAAAAGCAGATGACAGTTGCTCGTTTATATTCCTTACCTTCAGTAGTTAGACCACAAAATAGTTGGAAAGTGGTTAGCTATGAGTACCTAGGTAGTTTATGCAGGAAAATCTCAATTTAGAAATAAATTGCTGATAGAGAATAAAATTATAAATAATAAACCTTTAACATTTTTTCCAACTGCTTTATGTGATGCCCAGACATATCCAAATCATAATCTGAAATCAATTTATAAAAATTCTGAAATTCATATTTTAAACGAGAAGAAAGCATGATTGATAACCGAAATCTATAGACAAATAATAAGAAAGTCTAGACTAAATAAACTAAAAACTCAGAAATGAATTATAAACAGTTATGATTGAATCGCGATGTAGGTTTTATATATAATTTATATTTTATTGGCTCTGCATTAGACTTAGAATCGAGTTCTGCCATTTATAATATTATAAATATGTCAATGTTTCTGTCGGTTCGTTGAATTTTAATTAAATCTAATTTCTGTGCAGTATTTGAATGAGAACTGCGGTAAATTAGAATTGTGAACTCAGGGTCAGGAGTTCGATTTCCGTGTAGGAGCAAATTCTTGTATGGCTTACAGATGCTGGTGGTAATAAATTAATCATGTTCATAAATCGTGATATAAACTAATGATTTGTGTTTAGGTTTGATTCAAGATGAAGAATATGAATTTATGTTCTGAATGGTATGCAAAATGTTTTCTTAGTTGCTTAAATAGAGTCGAATAAAATTAGCTAGCGAAACTCGGACGTGATGGAAATCGATATTTAAACAAGTTAAAACAAAAAAAAAAAAACACTGGCACTCCGGTAGTGCCGACAGAAGTGAAAACTTGAACAATTACGAGTGTATTTTGTGAATCGTCTTATAAACAAAACACGCGTGTTAAGGTGTGTTCCTTATTTTATAGGGTTTTTTGCAAATCAGGTATGATGACCAAAGTGACTGGTTTATTCTTCTCGTGAAAGGAATTTATTCAGTTTTACAAATAAGCACACAGAGCTCGTCGTCAGTTATATATCCGTGGTTCAGCGCCATCTCGTCGTTGTTGGATGAACTACGTAGTTAGTACGCGAGGCCCTCGTAGTTCTTCCCGATGTGCATAGATGGCGCTGTCCTCAACAACGCGCGTCTTACGTTTTACGTCTTACGAATTTTCGATCAGGGTCACGTGACCTGACGCGAGTTTAGAAGTTTTTACCCATTCCAAAAAAAGTACACAGCGCCGCTAAAGAAGTTTTCACTTCAAAAAAAAATATTATATCCATCACGTCTTTGGAGTTTCGCTAGCTAATTTAATTTGACCCTGTTTAAAACATCTGTGTCTGAAATAAAGATATTTTATATCTAGTTCAGACACAGATGTTTAAATTCTGTTTATAGTATATACAAGTGTATACGATTAAATACGGTTAAATTGTTGTATATTTTTGAACAAATAAATTATACTTATCACTATGTTTAATCTGTTAAATGGGTTTGTACCGGGCCTACTATGTCTTTATAGACACAATATTTTATATATGTGTTTACCTGTGCACAGACGCCAGCACATCAAGCTACTCGTATTACAATCTATCAAATTTCTTTATTAGATTTTCAACTTTATCGCTAAAGCATAAGATTCATAGTTGATTGGGAAAATTTGACAGTTTCGGGTAGCTTCAAGTGCTGGCGTTTGTACTTTTTGCTCTCTATTTACATTATATACGAATTAGGTACCAAATACAGAGAAAGTATTTTTTTTTTCTATTCAGTCAGCCAAAACCAAGTGGCAAAACTAGAATGAAAATATTTTAATTAAAGCTTATTTCAGGACATTTGTTTTTATTGTTCAAATAAAATCAAGTATACCTATCATAAGTTGTCTACTATCTTTTATAATAATAAAATCTTAATTTCGAAACCCGACCTGTCATAAATCTTTAAGTGCTTGGCCAGACTGGCAGCGTAGGGCGGGGAGTGGCGCGAGTGTGAGGACGCGCACGATCTGCCTGTCCGTACTCGAGCGCAGCTGCGCTCTGCGTATTGTCGTGTCCAGTGCTTGACAAAATATAATATGGATGAAGAAGACTTATTATTACTAGAAAAAAGCTCGAACAAGTTTGAGAACCCCGGGCGGGCCGCCCGCACACCCACTGCGGCTACTTGTATGAGCAAGCTATGGCGTAAGCTTCCCGCGCGCTCCCCGCGCCTAGCAGCCCGCGCTGCTCATCGCGCTCGTGTGCTCTCCATATGGACACTCCAATGCAGTTCTTATGTTTGAGTACGCCGCGCCGCGCCCGCGCCGCGCCCGCGCCGCGCCCGCACCGCGCCCGCGCTGCCAGTCTGGCCAAGCACTTAATGTTATTTAGATGACGCATCGGTCCATTATTATCTATCTAGTTTTAATATTTTACAGTTTTGTTTAGCTGAATATAAAAGGTAGGTATAGCTTATATATCGCATACATAAATAAACTCACGCCGTCTCGTCTCTCATGTTTGTAGGCAGAAACTACGAGGGGCAATTCTCGTAATTTTAAGAACATTCACAGTCTGATCTCAGTCTAAATCTGTCAAAAATATCTCCAATTTCCCTAAATTTATGACAAGTTTTTGACAATCAATGTCAAAAACTTGTTGCGACTAGATTGTGGACGTTTTTAATTACGGAAATTATTATTGGCCTTCTGGCCATACAGATACACGCACGCCGGTTAGTAGTATAGAGGTATAAGAAACAGGGTGTAAACTTCACTCATACTCTATAGAAAAAGTCCTCCGACCAGACGGGTGTTGTGTCTGGCGGGCAACTGCCCGATGATTCATGTCGGGTCGTTGTATCTATGCTAGTTGCGCGGTAAACGCTGCTTGCGAGATGCAGGATTTTGCGTGACGTCAGTATGACGCGTTGTTTACATGTGGCGTTGTTGACACAGTTACAGCCTATTGTAGAGGTATATACAGCGCCACATGCGAAATACTTTATGATTACAACGTATTACGTAGTACCTATACTACGAACATTTGTAATCATAAAGTATTTTGTAGTACAAAATGATTCATATTGACAAGGATATCTATATAATATACCTTTTCTCCACTTTACCTACATCCCGATCACTTAACCGCAAATTGGCACTTTAAATGAACCCATTTACAATTACTCACCACCAATTAATAGAAACAACATTTCAAGGAAAGACTATAAATCTAATCTGAACACATCACGAAACGATGATGTGTTGAGGAAAAACGATGATAAAACAGATACTTTGCATCCACAGGTTTTTATTAATGTAGATCATGTTGTTCTAAATTAAATGAGTCAGGTTTTAGAAATAGAATCTAACTTTTAAGAATCATTTTTCCTTGATTGATGATGCAATATTTGCTATGTTGGATCACGATTATTTAGGTATGCGTTTTTCTGAACAAATTTTGCGGTCATTATGTGTGTGCTGTTTTGTGTTTGAGTATTTGAATATGGTTGCTAACTAACTCCAATTTTCTGACTAACTGACCGACTATTAAATTTTGACAATTCAAAAGTGCCTGTGCATGATTTTATGAAATAAATGCTTTGAGTTTGAGTTTTGAGTTAGTTAAATCCATGAAGGAAACTGAACGAGACATTAAAGAAGTTTTATATTTATTTTATTAGTTATGTACACACAGTAAAATACATAGGGATATGACATAATTATAATTTGAGTACAAAGGTACTATAAAGTTATAGTTATTACATCTGGGGGCGTTTAGTTTCCCACAAAGTATTAAAGGTCTAGCTAATATTGATCCTTAAAATTCAACAAAAAGGTTATGAATATTCATTGCTTCATCTTCTTCTTTTCGTGTCAATCTTCTTCGTTGTTTTATATTGTTTGGTCACATTGATTGCGGCGTCTGTCTGTGGCATTATTTAGGTTATCCGAGGTGCAGGAGAACAGGCACTTAGGAAAGTCAACGCTTCTGCATTCTTCATCATTATGATTTCAGCCGACAGACAGACGTCTACTGCTGGACATCGGTTCTGTGCTTCTCGCATCCAGTGGATTCTTGTGGCTTTTCCAAGTCATCGGTTCACCTTGTGGCAGGCCGCAGAAATCTGCTGACAATCTTAATTGCTCTTTAATCTATTATCTCATTACATTCTTGCATTTCATTGTTCTTACTCTGTACATCAAATTCTATCTGATACCTGAAAGGGATATTATTTTATTTCAGTAACGTTTGCTTTCCTTAATTAGTCATTAGGGATACATAGAGTCATACAAGGCATATTTTAGATCATTTGAGATATTTCCAATAATGGTTTAGATAATATTTGGATAATTTCATTTTGACCGTCATTTACGTAATTAAAACTTAAAATTTAGCAAGATTTATGAAGCACTGTCCATCGTCTATGACACATTCTGTCGGATCTACTTTCTTTTTAAGATTTCATCAATGCTTTTCAAATATCCGTCGTTTCGAAATAATACGTAGTATGTGAGCTAGTTTCTATATAGTTTTTATATTTTCTCGGAAATGGAAAGTGTGTCGTGCTTGCGAAGGTTGGGTGACGAATTTCATAAGAGTAGTCTTATTAGGCATGTATTTATAAGAAAAAAAAAAACGTGTTTTGAATAAATTGATTAAATAGATCGTTATACAAAACGACGCATTTGTTATTGTGGTGTTAAGCAGAATTCAAATGTATGTTAAGTGAGCACAAATCAAGATTGGTTTGTCCCTTTAGGTAATAAATTGTGATCAACACGACATCATACCTTGTTTCCCCGAAGAGATGAGCAAAGGTGTGCTTAAAGTAAACCCACGCCAGTTAATATGTTTAAGTTAGATGTAATTAGGGGACGAGCCAGCAAGCGGGCACAAATTCAGATTCCTGGCTGCTACTGAGAAATTCCAGATAGAAAGACCCAATAATACTTTACTCGACCTGGGAACCGAACTCAGGACCTCAAGCTCAGCAGTAGCACTTGCAACCACTAGGCCATTCATTCATTTTGGTCAACCCTATGTATATTTTGCATTACCCGGGTTTTTGTACTACTGCAGTGAAAGTGCATGTTTTTTATGTAAGGAGCACTTTCTTATTAGTCTGATAACACCTGCTCGAGTTTTCTTTAATTTTATCTTCCAGTAAAATTTATTAAAAAAAAAAACTAAACAGTGAGTAATTTAATTTATTTAAATTTCAAAAATAAAAATCCCTTTCTACTTCTTCTTAATATAATCAACAATGAATAAATTAGTGCCTTCTTATATATTAAATTAAATTAATTTATCTAATTTCCAATCTATTCACGTGTCATTTCACATAATTATTAACTGTCAACTCTTCGTAACAATCGGCCATTAGTGTTAAATAAACAAACATATAAATATACAAAACAGCCTCTTCCGAAATCGAATTTTCGTAAAGGTTGTAATCAATTTTAGGATTACTATCAGCACTCTAATTGCTAAACATACTTTCATAACAATTAGAGAGTATTGTGGCTAAATAATAACAACCACACAGGTCGATCGATCAGGTTAAGCTACGCTTGCCGCGGTTGGTCCGTGGATGGGTGACCATCTTACTGTGACTTGATCGTGAAGGAAATCTCAAAAACGTAAATAACGCAATAAATATTGACCTAATTTCAAAATTGCATTGGGATTGTGAGTACCTACATTACGCAACTACCCCGCGATTACATCTATGAAGAACCTAAAGATCAGAAAAGCTCGTAAACTTCAATTATTGAATCCATGTTCCAAACAGTGGATAATCACCGGCATTGCTAAAATTATTATCGTTAGTTATACCACAAAAAGGACGATGATTCTCAACCTAAAATCAAGTTAAATAAGAAAATATCAAATTGCCCAGTCATAATAAAAATTTCGATCTCAGTAGCACCTACACTTATAAAAAACAACACAAACATTTATGTTTGTGTGTATGTTCATCTTATCATTGACTTTTTATCACCTAAAGCCCAAACATTACTTACACGCCATCCATACCTTACATCACCTGATTAGCATAGACACAGGTCGACTATGTAGGCGCGGGTCACAGAAAAAATCTTTCCAAAGTCCACGATACACATTTCGTTGCGCGTGGGTAGCAAGAAACCTTTCAGATTGTTTATATATCAATATATTATTTAGAATGTGTGAATATTTCTTTCCGATAACTATTTTAAGTGATTGAATCATGTTCGAACTTGCGATAAGCGAATCAATTTGTGTGATGGGGAAAGCTGACGTTAAATTAGAATAATGCAAGTTTATTGTTATTTTTATGGGGCGACTATGTCTTTATATTTTATTATGCTGATGTAAGAATGAGTGATGATGTACTTACTAGGTAGCCAGATGTTTGAGCAGGTTAGGGATATAGGACTGCTTCATGTATTATTAGATCATTTTGTGAAGTAGGTCTTCCGTAGAAATACTACCGGTTCGAACTGTATAATGTCTCTCTAAACTCAATTTAAACGCAGCCTGAATCATTTTTTATAGACAAATGCCTACAATACCTACCATTGACGAATTTCTTGTTGACATTTCTTGTGACTGATCCTGTATTTATGATATATAATTTAATATTCCTATCCAAAGACTTTAAATTTTTTAGAATTGTATCGTACTTATGTAATGTTTTATTTAATTTCTAATATTGTTAAATTCATTTTTGAGTTTCTATAAAATATTTATAAGACCTGTTATATCACCAAAAAACGTACTAATAAATACTTTGACTTTATGTATTGGAGCAGTGGTGGCCCATTGGTACAAGTCCCAACTTACGAAGGTCGTGAGTTCGAACCCAGGCAAGTACTTTGTGCGTTTAATTTCATTACTACTGCTCTCAAAAGGGTAAAGGAAAACATCGTGAGGAAACCGGCATGTTTCAGAACCAAAAATTTGAAGACATGTGACATCCACCAACTCGCAATGGGCCCGCGTGGTGGATTATGACCCAGTCCTTCTGACAGCGAGGAGACCTGTGTCCCAGTGGTGGGAACAGTATAGGCTAATTATGATGGTGATGTTGTAGTTAAAGGTACAGATGCGGCACATCAAGCTACTACAATCTGTCAAATTTATATAGATAATAGATTTTCAACTTTATCGCTAAAGCAAAAGGTTCAAAGTTGATTGGGAAAATTTGACAGTTTCGGGTAGCTTGATGTGCTGGCGTCTGTACATGAGACATTTCAGCTTTGTTTGTGGTATCGCAGATGTCAATAGCCGCGATGCCAACTTAGAATATTCAAATAGCATCATTTTACGTAACTTTCTACATTTTACTGTTTGCCACTGATACCTATCACAGACTGCCCATGACAGTGTGGTTGCAGTACTAGTGATATATTTTTTTCTGTATTTGTTTTGTACAAACAGTTTTATTCATCATTTTTTGTTAAACTAGATGAGATCGGTGTTATTACTTCTTCTCTGTATCGACTCAGCTGCAGGTCTGTCCAACAAAATAATGATTTGTATATTCATAATTGTTGCACAATTACAAAATTTATTTTATCCAGTTGCATGTCGCCGGCAAAAGTGAAAAAGTATGGCTGACGACGTGTTTCCGGCGTGTTCGAAAATTCAGAAATTTTATTGTAGTGCAAAAGCGCTTAGTGATTGAACAGTCGGTGCTGTCTAACTACTACGAGAAGAAAAACTGGATCAAATTCAGAAGTGACAGTCTCATTGTCTTGGTTACATATTAAACTAAGATAAATATTACTTAGACTTAGATAAATCCTCCATGAAAAGTGTTGATTCTGTATCTTCTCTCTTTGCTTTTTCCTTGTCCCCTTAATCTCATATCTGTAACCCAACATCCAAACCAAGTTTCCCGTCATAGACGTTCCCAATTATAAATTATCTCACATTATAACCAACTCAAGTTACAGAATATAACTTAAAAATATATAAATTCCATATCTTTATGCGTATCTTTAAGTTATGTAAGTGTGTAATAAGTTTTGCTGGTAATCGCGGACAGAAATCGCGGGCTATACGTCAGGACGCTCCTTGGTTGCGCAACCCGACACTCTGAGGTCACTGAGAATCGCCCAGGGCCTTATATTATAAATAACTATTTAATATGTTGAGTTAGTTTACATTATTTGGGGTGATTTTTGCAATAATTAGTGTACCACTCCATTTATGATGGCATAAAAGATGGAGACGCAAGCATTAGGTACAGGATCATCAAGAACAATGTAAAGACGTAGGTGTTTTAATGTTCGATGAGGACCATCGGTTCTTGTTGTGTGTTATTCTTCAATATCTAAGTAAACAATAACAAACTATGAGTCTTGCACCTGCTTTATTGATAGATATTTTTTTTTTTTACAATTTTGTGTTGGGATACCAGTACCAGTTCTGTACGGAATATTGGTCACACACACAGGTCTCTCCTCTATGAGAGGAAGTGGGCCCTAATTCACCACGTCGGCCCAATGCGGATCGGTGGATCCAGAACGGAATATTTAGACACTGAAAATTATATAAGTGTATATTTTTGCAATAATGATGGTGATTTGTAATTAGAAATGATAAATGAATAACTGCAATTTAAATATCCAAAACAGCAGCTCGCTGAAAACCACTGTTTTATAACCCTAAACAAAAAAGAACGTCAATTCTAATAACCGAAAACCTCGTACCAATTTCAATACAAAGTAGAGACAATAATTACATAATCCATGTAATTTGTGCTGTATATAGGTCGCGGCGATCAGTGATGCGCCGTCGCTACCAAATGCACGCACCGCCCGCGGCCAGGATCGCTAGTTTTGTGAGCTGAGGTGTAGTGATAAGCGGTAGCGGGAGCGGGTATCCTTGGTAACAGAGTTAGTGCTTGTGATATAAAGCTTTGGTCTGTGACAGTTATAAGATAAGAGAGAACACAGAATTCTATTTATCATCATCATTTTAGCCGAAGGACGTCCACTGCTGGACATAGGCCTCTCCAAAAGCGCTTCCACTTCGACCGGTTCTGTGCTTCTCGTATCCAGCTGATTAGAGACAGGGAGAGAATAAGTAAGATTAATGATAATAGGAATACAAAATGATTTATAGTTGCTTAAACATCAACATTTCATCAAGTACACCGATATGTAACCTACCGCCAAAAAACTTTGAACCAGCAAACTCTAATAATTATCATATTACTTCTCGCTTCCCGCTCAACCTGTCACCGCGGCCCCCGGTCCCACCGACCGTCATTATGCCGTGAGAACACAAGTGACCATGGCACTTGCCACCGATCAGCCATTATCGATCGTGAACTATTGTTTGAGATCGTTCAAACGCCCGAGATACTACCACTCAAAATATAGGTACACTCGAGATTTATGACTAGAGTCCGACCGGCGATTATAATTTTTTTGGCCGAATGCGAAAACGAAATTCGGTCTGATTTGCAATTCCAACCGAAACACTTAAACGAAAATAATGATTTTTTCGTTTGTCGATGATTTTTTTTTTCGGTAAGAGTATAATAAATGCCATGTCAATCTTTTAATCATTTTATTTAGTCGTTTAAACATAAATAACACGAAACTTTATACTTTTATTAAAGTCCATAACTAGTAGATATTAATAAATTAAAAAACCATTTCTTTCCACATTTTCTGAGTTACAGTGCTTTTAGTTGTCGTAACTTTTCATTTAATTGAAAGTATTGATTTAGCGACACAACATTTTTCGGCAACGGCAAAAACTAAAGTAGCTGAAAATGGATATTTCGGCAGAAGATTGCCGAAAACCGAAAACGAAATACGGTGGACTCTATTATTTTATTTATAACTAACACCATTTTTGTACCGCAAATTGATAAGAACGATTTCTAGGTCAGACAGTGTGTTGAAATTTAAAGCCAGATGTTTCTTGTCATTAATAATGTTTGATAAAAAATAAGGTGAGTCCGGATTTGGGTTGTAACTGATTTTGGAGACAATGAACTGGTTTTTGATGGCGAACAATGGTCTAGAATGATTCCAATATTTATTTGGTCTAGACTAGTGTTTGAGATTTGTTCACAAATCGCTGTCAAGCTGTTTCGCTGACAAACTTGGTTTTGCTTCTTTCTTTTTTGCATTATGCATTTTGGTCCCTGCGTTCTTGTTTAATCGTATATCAATCTATAAATACATATTTCATATTTAGGTTTGAATAAGCCTTAAAATTTTTCACTTTCTTGTTTAAATATATGCTTTTCAGTTCTTTTTTTACTTTATTACAGGGAAATATCACGTTAAACACGTAACACCACATCCTTAAAATCAAGATGGCACTATTTTTCCGCCGCACCCAAGTCTCAATTGCAGTAACATCAACCAAAAACCCCAATTTGTCAGTAACAAATATGTTAACTTATTACATTTACCGAGAACCGCTAGGGCAAAGTACATGAATCACATTTAAAACCACAGGGTTACACCATTTTTGGGTCAAAACTCGTCATTTTGTAACACAATACCCACTGAGACCGCATATGCTTTGTAGGGGTAAGTGTACAAAATATGTTCGTTGAACGTAATATTGTGGTGAATGTTATAGACATTTGGAACGTGTCTTGTGTTTACAAGATGCACAAAAGTTTCCAATTGGAAAGCACTTTAATTTATGCGCATATCTGCGCTTTTGTCACAATTATGACATACTTGCCTAAAGAATTATTATAAAAATGGTTACATGTATTTTCTTAGAATTAATACTATGACAATACGACAAATTTGCTGCATCTGGTTCAACTGGAAGCCGACCCTAACTTAGTTGAGAAAAGGCTCGTCAGATGGGATAATGAAACAAATGATGCACAAATTGTTTTTGTTTACACTGTTGAACCTACAAACAAAATAATTTTGAAGGGTGATTGAGCACTGGTCATTATGGCTAATATTATGATAACGATCTCATTATATATATATATCTCATTATATACATATGGCTCCTCGTAAAATCTAAAAAAAGAACTTCAAAACAAAACACCTGTCTACCTAACAACAAAATAGGTGGTAGGCATATAAAAAAAGACTCCAAATATTAAACACCAATTTCAATGATTAACGGCACTCCGTAACGGCGGCAGATATCAGAATAAATCTTAAAAATATTATAATTCTTCTATCTATAAATCGAATGTAATCTTAATAAAATGGCTGCGACTCAACGAAACATTGTCGTTGTATGAAAGTGGTCGGATATATTCATAGGCCGTGGGAACCTGGGGACCCACCCACGCAAGAATCAAAATTCTTCGTACATTTGTCATCTAAGATTTGCATGGTGATATATTAGGGTTTTTGTCCTATTCCGTTCATGGGTAGGTACTTTTATTTTACTGCTACGTTACTTTTTGTTATGGGTTCGTACAGTTACGGGTTATATGGCGAAAACTAGGCGAAGCTTTTGTCTAGCTATGGACTGTGAAAGGCTGGTTGATAGAACAATTGATAGACAAAAGCCAATAGATCTACTAATCTCCAAAACCGTGAAAGACAACCTTTCTGCGGGTCAGTTTGAAAGTCAAGGCTATAAAACAGAATTTATTTGAAACTATCTGCCTAATAACTTATCTGGAACTTATTTCGAGGTGTTGACAGGCCGTATGTATTCTTAATACAGCAATTAGACTTCACTGATAACCTTTTTCCCTTCACAATTAAAACTACTTCGCAGTCCAGCAAAGGCTAATTATCGTAAAAATACATTAAGATTTTCATCTCATCTTATTAATGTGAAAGCGTTGCTCCTTGCAACAATATTATAATCGTTGCGCGAATAATTTGTTAGAGCCAGTAAGCCATACACCTCATCGATTAGACCAGATATGGTTCAAATACACAATCGTAAATAAGGGGCTAACTAGGATCTTGTTAAATTTCACATGAAAGGAAACTCAGAAGTCCCACCCCACTTAGACGCAACTTTAGATAAAGCATTTTACACTCACTACATACACTATACACACACACACACACACTCACTGCACTATACAGAAAATGGGAGTGGTGGCCTAGTGGTAGCGGCTGTGACTTGCGAGTTGTAGGTCGTAGGTTCGAACCCAGACAGGCACTTTACTTTGTGTAAATTATTTCATCACCACTGCTCTCAAAACGGTGAAGGAAATCCTAGGAAGTCAAGTCAAGAAGGAAGTCCTAGAACCAAAAAAAAAATCGAAGACATGTGCGAGTTGGTAACCCGCATCAGCTCGCGTGGTGGATTATGGCCTATTCCCTATTACCGAGAGGAGGCTTGTGTCCCAGCAGTGGGAAAATTTTAGGCTGATTATGCAGAAAATGGCAAAATAGTTTCTCTGGTCGATGAGAACTTTGTTGATTTCAACTGATTTCCTGCGAAATGAAATATTTTGCAGTGGTTTTTTAATCCGACTGTGACGAAATCGTTTTGAGATTGACACAGTTTTGTGGTTAGCGACACCAAGTCACTATCCAGCCATGTGTGAGAAGCAATAAAAAATAATGCACTCGTGTGGTAATTCTGTGGTCCCCCTTTACTCAGCTTAATCTATTCAGGTTTGTCTGAAGTACATTTTTAATTAGACTGCAAGTGTTTATCGGTAAGCATCCGATACGTTTTAATGGTGTCCATACGGTACTTTTTTATAATAGCAGTAACAAGATGTTTATAACCAATCTACTTTAAGAAAAGGAACATTATCCCTTTTTAGTTTCTCTATATTTTTTATTTGAACTAGGTGATGGGAAGCATTATGGAGGTCAGATAGGCTGTCGCTCCATGTTGATATTAGGCTGCTAAAGTTTTAAAGGTTGATATTGTAGGTGCGCTAAAGGATCAATATCACTTGAACACCATTCCGATTAACACAAGCGGATAACAAAAAAAAAAAAACAACTTCCAAAAAAACACTACAAAGTGAAAAAAAAAGGAAGTCGGTGTCGTTGGTATGTATTTCAAAATATGTTTTTTTTTTGTCAAAAAACGAAAATACAGAAAATAAAATATTTTTTTTTCTGTATTTTCGTTTTTTGACACCGATTTTCGAAATTAAAGTTATTTTTCACTTTGTAGTGTTTTTTTATAGAAGTTGGTTGTTTTTTTTTTGTGTAAAAAAGAAAATTAGTTATACCTACCTACCCCAAACATATTCATATAACACTACTTGCTATGTGAATATCAGTGACAGGAAGCTATTGAACACATCTGCCTACCTCTTTAAAGGGTACAGGCGTGATGTTATATTGTGTGAGTGCGTAAACAATGCATACAAATGCTGTAGCAGCATTCGCGGTTGATTTGCTGGCATTTATTGGAGAGTTCCGTTGTCTGTCTCCGAAACTCATCATCAGATCTTTGCGATTTGTATTTTTTTTGTTCGAAAGAGGCTTATTCCGAACAATTTCGGAATAAACCTCTTTCGAACAAAAAAAATTACAAATCTGTCTAGATATGAGGGAGTTATGCCCGAACATACATTAAAAAAAATATATATATTTAAATATCCGAATAGAGAACCTCCTCCTTTTTTGAAGACAGTTAAAAACCGAGCATATTCATTAGACTCGATACAAATTTTGAACTGCTAGTAATCGCAGTAAATCACAAAGATTACTCAATTTGGTGATCTTACAACTTATTTGCATACCGGACGGTTAATCTGTGCATTTTGACGAGTGTGGGGCCGGCCGTAAATTATGCGCGGACGACTTTAATGTCAAAGTTATTGTTGTTTGATGTCGCGTTCTTGGAATTTGTCCTAGTTAACTCGTGGGTGCATGTTTTAATGCAACGTCTTTAGATTCTGATTTTGTGTAACTGCAGGAGACTGTGTGTCTGGTTTTAGAAGCGTATTGAGCAAGTCTGGATAAGGCGGATTTTGGGCAAAAATACGGGAGTGCAAGAATCATAGGATCGATTTTGTTTGGTTTAGGTTTTTATTGGGAACCCAAAGATATATTATAATCATCCTTCTCATCAATAATCATCATTCCTCTTGGCTAAATAAACACATTTTGTAAACGTTTTTATTTAAAAATTATTTTAATTTTTTTTTATTTTACATATCTCTGGATCATGGGGTCCCGGTTCTTTAGAAGGCGTACGAGGGGCCAAAACCAACTCGCAGAGGCCTCTTAGGCAATTTTAATTACATTATTATTACCATTTCTAGCATCTCGAACTACTTCAGTCTAATCAAATTCATGAATTATTTATACTTCTTCTACATCATCATTCTCCTGCAATCTCCCAATTAATTTGGGGTCGGAGCAATATGTATTTTTCCATAATAATCATAATCATACTACTAATCATAATCATTAACCATAATCATACTACTAATCTAAGCACCATCACCACCACCGCACCATCTCATCTCATCTCTCTCATCTCATCTCTCATCTCTCTCTCTCATCTCTTATCTCATCTATATCATACTTCTCTATTAGTCACTTCGGTAGTGACCCCCTTTCTAACCATGTCATCATTCACACAGTCCATCCATCGTTTCTTTGGTCTTCCCCTACTCTTATAACCATCGATATTCATACTTTTGTATGCTATATTTATTCCATTATATTCTCCCTTTTTCAAATAATGAACTAAAAAACGGAACAAATAAATCTTAACACTCATATTACCTTAGGGGCACAGCTGCCTCCAAGTGCTACAAATCGATTACGAATCGATGACATTGCTTTACGATATTATGCAGATCGCTCTAGTAGCTCATGACTAATGTAATAGATGGCGCCACTGGGGAACTTACGATCTTTTTGAGTTTATAATCAGTGTGTGGGCTCTGAAATGTTTTCTAGCGCCATTTCGATGTGTTCTTGAACCTTATTCGTATGTAACAGATTAATACTGCATCTTATAGTCATGCTTATGAATGTTACAGCTTTTTGACACCTTAATAATATTCTAACTTCGATGAGGTAAATATTACAAACATATAATAATAGCTCCCACCCTCAGCATCGCCCGCGAGTTATGTGATTAAAACTATCCTATGTCCTTCCCCTGAATGCAATCTGGGATAGATTGCATCCAGGGGATGCTCTGATCTCGGAGTGGTTTAGGCGTGAAAAGGTAACATAAAGACAGACAGAGTTACTATCGAATTTATAATATTAATATGGATGTTGAATTGCTGATCCCTAATTGAAAAATTCACTAAATTTATTTTCTTATTCTATTTTATAAGGTTGGTAACTTTAAAGGAACAGTGGTGGCCTAGTAGTATCGTCCGGACTTTCGAATCGTGGGTTCGAAGCCAGGCAGGCGCTTTACTTTGTGAAATTTATTTCATCACCACTACTCTAAAAAACGGTGAAGGAAAACATCGCGAGGAAACCGGCCGAAAACACGAAGACATGTTACATCATCTACAAACCCGCACTGGGCCCGCATGGGGGATCACAGCCCACTCCCTCGCACCGAGGGGAGGCCTGTGTCCCAGCAGTGAGAACCTAATAATGGTTGAATAGAAACTTTCAAAACATTTACAAACAAAAACTTTGTTTAAACCATAAACAAAAACTTTACAAAAAAGGGTACTAACTTTATTTCGACATAAACTCCAATTATTTTGTGAAAAATGGACAATGCCCATTATTACAAGATTATTTCGCATAATAACTAAAGAGAATCACATCACGTAGTGCGCAACGAGCCTCAATTAGAGAGCACTATCTGTAACGCGGCTCGCCCATAAGGAAGACGAACTTATCTGAAATTTCTAATCTAGTGACTCACATACATGCGTTCGCGAAATTACCTCAATTTACCCGCTTTACTCCCGACCAAGTCAAAAAGGGCACAGTGCACGACCGTGACTAACAATGCTACTGCTAGTTACTTTGTTTTGGCATAGGTGGAATACGTGTCTACCCAAATTTTTTGTACGAATTATCTCTAGAATACCGGTTTCGCTAGCCATAAATGTTTTATCTCTGGGTGTCGAAAATGTCTCGTTACAGTTTCTATGATATCTTGATTATTGTAATTTGTTGCGACCTTGCATCCTATTATATCAGATACACACATTTATAATGCTTCGTTATGACTCAGGTCAGTTCGTATAAAATTATTTTTACAGAGCAAATCTTCCGCTGGTTTTAATTAAAACCCATAATTTTTCGCTGAGCCTAATTAGAAAGTTACATTTTATATTAAAATTCAAATTCTCACAAGCGAGTATAATGCAAACAATATGCGTACCAATAATCGCATATTGCATCCCAAAATATTGTTATAATCCAAAATAATGAGGCATATCGTTATTTACTGCTGAAAGTGTACCGAGCACGCGGCGGCGCAGAGTGAAACTGTAGCACAATCACATATTTTACGCTTTTGTATGAGTTTAATTGAGCAAGAAGAGACCTGAGACCGCTCGCAGCGGGGTAACTTCCAAATTTATTCACAAAAAATTCGCAAAAGACCCCCATTACTTATGTCGCGAGACGCAAC
This sequence comes from Luperina nickerlii, assembly GCA_963855955.1. Classification (NCBI taxonomy): domain Eukaryota; kingdom Metazoa; phylum Arthropoda; class Insecta; order Lepidoptera; family Noctuidae; genus Luperina; species Luperina nickerlii. The sequence continues at coordinate 20,761,747 of OY979675.1, read as the reverse complement.
ATACCCGTAGCGATGCTCACTTCTGTAATATTAAGTGTGAGATACGACCTTATTCGTGTTGACCCAGATTTTAATACGCCTCGCACTGCTCTTTATGATGACTTTTTGAAAAATGTAATTTTTAATTCCGTGCAGGGACGGACCGAATTGAATGGGCCCACGGATGATTCGTTTTAACTGTATCGCTTATAAATTGTTGTTTCTTATGCGATGCCGACGGAAGTCTGTCGATATTTTAAACTAAATTAATGCGGCCGTGTGCGCCAAAATTGGCGTTCTCGTTTTCTCGAGAAAATCGAATGCCCTTTTTTAATTTCCATTTTTTGCATATATATCATATTCTCTTATGTCACAATCAATATGATCTTAACGAGCTTGGCTAATTAAAATTATGCTTTCTTTTGTTGCAGTCGTTCTTCGGGCGGACATACAACAACCTGTCCTCGATATCGGAGTGCAAAAACAACGGGGAGTGTGTGATCAACAAGAAGAATAGAACGGCTTGCAAAGCCTGCAGGCTACGGAAATGTCTCCTGGTCGGCATGTCAAAGTCGGGCTCACGATATGGAAGAAGGTCGAACTGGTTCAAGATACACTGCTTGCTCCAGGAGCAGCAACAACAACATATACAGCATATGCAAACCAGTAAATCTCCGCCTAATTTTAACTCATCTATGAATCCGTCCTATCTACCGACGAACCTACTTCCAGCGGCAGCATTAGCAGAGTATTACAAGAACTCAGAAAAGAGCCCTTTCACGGAAGACGTGACGCGGCAAAGCGTGTCACCGTCAGATTCAGGAGCATCATCAGCAGATCCTGAGGACGATAATAGTTCTAGAAGCACAAGCGGCCTCAGTATCTTCAGACCAGCGTCGTCTCCCTGTAGCGACAAAGACGTACGGTTACAAGCAATTAGGAATCAAAGCAAAGACAGAAGACGGAAACCTACAATGCCCCCATCGCCTTTCGGAACAGTGTCTGCGCCCCCAAGCTTCTCGCCAAGAAGTGCTCCATACTTACCAACTCAACTACAATCTATGAGAGCGGCACCGCCAGGGGTTGCAACCTGGCAGAACCGAAACGGTGGAGACTTGCTCCTCCATTCCCCAGCAGTAGCTGGAGTAGCCATAGACCAAGAACAACCTATAGACCTATCCATAAAGTCTACAGCCATGATATTTAGAAGTCCTAAAAACGACGAAGTTAGTGATTCAGAACCAGAATTGTCAATTGATCTGAGCGAAGAAAACAGTAAAGAAATGATGAAGAATCCTTTAGATCTGTCACTTGTTCCGAAACGGACGGAAGAGGTGCCAATGACTGGTTGATTTTTTAGTATTTTTTGTACAATTTGGTACAGCCACGGTTTTCTATTAATGTGTAAATAATATTTTACTTGTTAATACTCTTTCACGCCATACAGTATTTAGCTGATTACATTCCTTTCTTCTTGATTACCTGATCTTATTTACCATAATTAGCGTTTATTTAGTTTTTAGTTCAAGTCATGGACTTATTATAGTTATAAGTAGTAAAGCAAAGTGCAGTAGAAAAAATATGAGGAATGACATTGTTACTGTATCAGAGGGGCAATACTCGTAACCTTAAGAACGTTCAGAGTCTGGTCTCAGTCTCAACGAATTTTTTTCCTCTATTTTTGACTTGTTGTGGACATTGACTGTCGCTGAGAGTTGTGGACATTGACTGTCGCTGAGATGAGATTGCGACTAGATTTTGAACGTTTTTAATCATGGTAATTGGCCTTCTGTGTGTAGGTAGGATTTAATCAATGTTATTTCTTAATTGTGTTGTAGACATAGCTCAGATTAAGCAACATTTAGATTTTTTTGGGGCCCGTGGCTAAATAATAACAGCCCCACAAGTCGATTGATCAGGTTAAGCTACGCTTGCCGCGGTTGGTCTGTGGATGGGTGACCATCTTTACATACCGAGACCCCTCCGTGCCTCGTAAAGCACGTTAAGCCAGTGGTCCCAGCTCTCATTCGTGGATCTTTGACAGTCGTTACGGGTATTCAGAAGCCCGAAAGTCTGACAACCAGTCTTACCAAGGGGTATCGTATTACCCAGTAACTGGGTTGTGGAGGTCAGATAGGCAGTCGCTCCATGTAAAATACTGGTATTCAGTTGCATCCGGTTAGACTGGTAGCCAACCCCAACATAGTTGGGAAAAGGCTAGGCAGATGATGATAGATTTTTTTGAATTAAGGATCTATAAAAAAACACTATTTAATTAAATATGTCAGTGGTGGGGCAACATTTTTGTTAAAAAAGTTTACTTTATTTTAAGAAACTCACATGTATGAAAGTTACGACAATTGTTATGCTTAAGAAAAAAAAATGGTAACTTTAAAAGTGCTAATTTTAAAAAGTGGTATCTTTAAAGAGCTATGTCTAAACATATTCAATTATAGAATGTGCCAGTGTATGTTTTACCATTTTTAGTTAATGTGTTATGGGATTTAAGGCCAGTTACAACGAAGCTCAAAATTGTAATGTACAAACATAAGAGTCTTGTAAAAAATTAGTTTTTGTTTTATGTACTTAATAATTAAGTATTTATTTCCTTAGTTTTTAGGCCAGTTTGTATTGAGTCATTTTTTTTAATTTTCGTAAGTACTTATTAAGGTTTTAGTTTTTATTTTTAGCGTAATTTTGATTTTGATATGCTTGTGTTATTATTTTGTTATTTTGTTGAAGATTTTTTTAAGACACATTCCAATGCTCATTTCATTCCAGTACTTATTTAGTTTTTTTTTTTATTCTGGTACCAGTATTTGCTCTTTTTAAGCGTTTTCTGCTATTTTCTCTAAGAACAATAAAATTTTATATTGTGTTTACAGTGTAAAATAAATAACTTTTATTGAAGTTTGAATACTCAATACGTAATATTTAGAAAAAAAATATTGTATGTACCTATGAGATACAAATCAAAATGGAATAAATTTTCTTGTTACAAAAAACGGTGCCATGAAAGTACATTTGCACAATGAGCATAAGTAATTATAAATATCGTAGTCCTGAAAACGTCACAATGTTTGTAAATAAATAAATAGAAAAATTAATGATATTTTAATTTCTTTGGCCAAAATAGTTAATAGTACATAAACGTTGTTCATTGTAGTACAAGCAGCAGGCTTATTTAAGAAATTTTTTTCTAATTCAGTTGAATATTACGGACCAATTAGAATATTATTATTTTGAAGAAGAAATATAATTATAGGATTACAAACACATTACTCGCCTTTGTATCGCACAGTCGGGAAAAATGGCCAGTGTTGGCTACTTTAAAAATTAAAACTCACTCTTGAATTCGTTTTTTTTTCATTTTCATTTTAATATGGTACCTACCGTTCGTGTATTTTGAGTAAGCCTGCAGTACTGACTAAGTTATCAATTTTGAGATAAAATTGTTGTTATCAGTGTGATACGATATTTTTTATTCTGTGTTTATATTTTTTTTACGTTTTTAAGTAAATTTTAATATATTTGAGAGAAAAAATAATAAAAAGCGAGTGCCTTTATATTTTTTTGAAGTTTTATTTGTATTACCCTACCTAGATGTGTACCTTACAAGTTACAACTGAGATACGTTTATGGCCAGATGTACCTACGAACATAAACGCAGCAAAACGAATATAGAAGGATTGTAGAAGGTGGCGTTCTGGAGTTTCTACTTACCTCCACGTGAAGAAGGCGTAAGTTTATATAATGTATGTATACCTGCAATGACAATGCAATAAAAATACACAAGTTTCATAAACTTCTGCATCACCTAGTACAATTCTGGATCATCATACAAAATCAACACTGTGAAAACTAAGAACATTAAGTTTCTTATATCAATATAATCTTATCTAAATCTAAAATCACTTCAACTGGTATAACACTGCATTTTCACATCTACATAAATGCTTATCGTGACATTTACTACAACATGTTATAAGATAAAAGTAACATTTAACACAATTTTGATCACAAAAGCATCCATTTCACAAACATGGCCGTGATACATTTGGAATAAACAAAACACTCACCTGCGCCAAGGAAATAAAAAGTCAAAAATATTCAAAACACAAAAAGTCAAACAGACAAACAGTGTTTACAAGCAAACAGTCACACTAAATATTCATGAACAACTACTCCGAGTATTTCTTGAAATTTTTATTTCCCATGAATTTTTTTCCATAATTATTCATGAGTGGGACTCACTGGGCTGATTTCGTTTCGAGATTATTCAATCTTGAACTTAATCCTTCTGAAAATATGGCCCATTTTATGTTGATTGTTGATGGTGAGTGTGAATATTCAGATGTGTATTAGTGTGGCTACTGTGAACTACTGTTTTCTTTGTGATTAGTCAAATGAGTTCACATCTTCTTAGAAAATGCTCCTTTGATTACACTTGTTGTTTAAAGAAGCACTGTTGAATTTGTTTGTAATTATGTATATGTAAGTATGGTAAGTAGAGCCTTATTCTGTCCGTTAAAAAAGTAACACAGTTGTAAGTATACAAAGAAAGTTGATACAAAGTTGAAGTCACTCCCTTTTATTTATAAACTTTGCATAATATCAAGAGACTATTTAACCATATATTTTTGACATTTCAACGTCTAACTTGAAGCAACGCTTATAAATGAACCGTTTATTAATTTTATGCAAACACACTTTTTCTCTCTTGTTTTGTAATTTAACAATCTTTTCTTACTCATAATATTGAAAAGATCTGGCCTTTTAACAACTGTAGATCGCTAGAAATCAAAAGCAGAAAACGTGATTGGTAGTTTAGCGAAATCAATTATTTGATTACTAATTATGAAGGCATTGACACATGAAACGATTCCAATTGACACTTGCAAACATAATTAAACACACACATTATAATAATGAGCTCTTTAAACCATAATCCAGTATCCAGAAACACTAAAGGTAACGTTAATTTGTTAACGTAACAGTACAACCGCTCAGAATGGTTCACCAGAATAAAGCCTTAACTGATTTAATTGATCTTATTAAGTCTTTCCGTTCTTATTGTCACACCAACCTTATACACCTCACAAAAATAATTATCAACCTTATGGGCTTTACAATAAGGAGGAATTCCACTTTTGGAGGTGCTCAAAAATAATCTCAACATGATTTTTGTCACTCAATTTAATTGAAGTCATGTCGGCCGGAGTAACAAATCAAATTTTTTCGCAATGGTCGCCATTTCCCGATATAGTTGGGTGTTTACGCGGCACGAAATAAATGTGCCTCGTTAGTTGGATAATGACAGTTTTGTGTTATTGAAATGTACTGGTGAGGACAGAGGTGATTAATTTTGATGGGCTGTGACAGACTGGATCGGATGTCAAACGTATGTGATGTGTTCAGATTTTGATTTCGTTCGAATGAAGTGTACTGGACACTGTAACAGAAGGTTCAGTTATTGTTAGCAAGTTATAGTTGTTTTATTGTTGTTGATAGTATGTTCTCATACCAGAAAACCCCACTACATGACAAAATCATAGTGTTTATTTCTCCAATTTGAGTGAAGCTATTGACAAACGTATAAAATCAGACTTACACTGCGATAAATTATGCAAAATGCCATATTTTGCCACAATCGTAGAATCAGATATAATATAAGTTGAGGTAGTAAAAAAAAAATAATGATTATAATAAATAACTCAATTCAAAAACCGTACAAACGCAAATTAAAGATACTTATTCAATCCTCAATTTACAAGCGTTATCCGACCAGAATCACACAAAAAATGCGCAAGACGGCAACAGAAAACACCCTTAAGACATTCCGTGCAAAAAAAATTCACACACAAATCAACTACAAACTGGCGAACAACTGTATTCACCTGTACTACCAGTCGGTTGCCGATTTTAACGAGGAAACACATCGCACTAATTGAGATTGCACCACGGTGTGTCTCAAAAAATCGTGTCATTACCTATAGCCAAAGAAGGTGGTGATTTATTTGCACGTCAGTGGAATAGATGTCGCGAAATGAGAGCAGTGAATACTTTTTTCATTGATTGTATTGCCGAATCATCGCGGGTTCAGGCTGATTGGTTGTTTGGTTGTTTTTTAAATCACAAGTATCTGGAGTTATGACTTCGCTGCTGACCCAATGCATTTGTTTGCAAGATATTGGAGGGAATTCAATTCAAATGGGCTCGCTAACAAAAAATGAAAGCTGTAATAAATAAATTTGTTACGTTTTTCAATATCAAATGCTATTATTTTCATCGTATTGATTTAATACAACTGGACCGTATTGATGGATAACATCGTGATGAACCGGTGATGTCCTAGAACCAAACATTCGTAGACATGTGACATCTACAAACCCGCATTGGACCTGCTGCGTGGTGAATTATGGCCCTCTCACAGAGAGAGGAGGCCTGTCTCTCAGCAGTGGTTACATTACAAGCTGATTATGTGTATTGATTTGAATGAGAATAACTAAGATATTTTTCATTAAACTGCATCAAGTCACTGAAATCAAATTCACCATAATAACAGATGCAACTTAAATGCAACATTTTATGATTTTAATAATCATCTAACTTACAATTTTCTAGCCTGTCACTTCATTAAAATAAAATCATTTAATGAAATGTATCGGTTAAATAAGGGTTACAGTTTGTTATTTTACGTAACAGTTGATATTAAACTGAAAACTTGAAACAAATGCATGATCTGTTTGTATCTGTAGTAAGTAATTGTTATTAATTCAGACTTGCTTCCGCTCGCGGCTTCGGCCGCGTGGTATGTCGATAAAAACTATGTCTTTTTCCTTACCTAGGGTTCAAAGTATGACCATAACAAAATTTCATTAAAATCCGTCCAGTCGTTTCGGAGATTAACCGGAACGGGCTGACAGCAAAACTTTTTTTTATGTTTTGTGTACCGTATTATTTTCATATACATTTAGTAAGAAGCTGTTATTTTGACATTATAAACAGACACTACAATTTTATTCATTTGTGTAGTTTAACCAGCAAAAAACCCTTCTCCGGACTTTTTTGATGAATTTGCATACATAACACACAGTACCCAAATACTTTGTAAAATTAGAAAGCAAGTTGTCCCTCGTACCAATGTAACTGTTGCAAAAAAACTTTTATTTTTCAAACAAACCTTATAACATTATTGGAAATCACAATAAAACACCAAAATTATAATTCCCAACGACATTTCACGCCCACAGCGCTGCAGCGGCGGCGATTTCACAATAATATTATTTACATTTTGTCCACAATAATTACTGTTTGTCACACTGTGCAGTTAATGTCTTATAAAATGTTTAACACACAACATTGGCTCTCGTATTGATATGAAGTTGAATATTCGCGTTACTTCGATGATTATTATTTTCGAGAGTCCCTTTAATCATTATTAAATGAGTGAGCTTGACGTTAAGCAATAATAATGGATTCGGCGTTTTATTGTTATTATGATTTTGTTTTTCTTCCATTTTGTTCTCAATATTTCGTTCGTTTTGGTTTCTTTTTTTTTTCATAACTTAAGTTGAACATTATAGACTGATAATACCCTTGGGGTTTCCATTGGCACAGTCAGTCTATAATGTTCCCACTGCTGGGACAAGCTGTCTGTGTGGGAGTGGGCCATAATTCACCACGCGGGCCCAATGTAGGTTAGTGGATGTCACATGTCTTCGAAATTTCGGTTCTAGGACATGCCGGTTTCTCACGGTGTTTTCCAATACCGTTTTGAAAGCAGGGGTCATGAAATTACAACTCGTAAATCAGAATCCTAATTGCGTAACACACTATTACATTACCCGGCGATAAATATTGCACATCGACCTTTACCTTTTTTATATTTTATACAAAGAATAAAAATAATTATCAAAAGAAGCAAATCATAATTGTTTTAACAGCTCCTAATAGATACAGGACTGTTTGTATTTCGTGCGACAGAGATTACGCTCTACAAAGCGGAAATTAGCCGATTGTCTCTTTCCAAAGGTCGATGTGCAATATTTATCGCCGGGTACTGTAACATTTGTTTAATGGTTTTTCAAATAGTTAAATTGTTTTATCATCTATCTGTTTTGATGACTGATCTGGAAAAACAAATTGGAATTAGATTCGATACTGTTACTGTTAGTCTGCATCATCCCACTGCTGGCAAACACCCATGACTTCCAGCTCTTTTGATCCAGCGCAACAGCACAGCTCAACCCGCCATCTTCTACAGGGTCTGCCGCGACGCTTTCTGGCTGTTTCATGGCTCCATGTGGTGGTTATTTTGGCCCACAGCTCATTGGGCATACGGCACACGTGGCCTGCCCAGTCCCACTTCAGCTTAGCGGCTTTTTGAGCAACGTCATCAGTAATCTGAGTTTTTGAGCCCAGTGTGGTGTTGCGAATATGGTCTGTCAATTTGACGCCTAGAATATTGCGCTCCATTGCACGTTGAAAAACCTTGAGTTTAGACTTTTATTTCGATACAAAAATATACTAAGATTGAGCTGCTCTATAACACCAGTTATAATATTTAAAAACCTGAAACAACTAGCTAAATCAATAGTGTAGCTTTATATCATTATTACTAGCTGAGCTCGCGACTTTGTTCGCGTGCATATTGGATTTCATGGATTTTATTTTTGCGCGGAATCCTAATTCTTTTTCTTAAATAAAAGCGTCTATTACTCCGTACAAAATCAGCTATCTGCCAGTGAAAGTCCCGTCCAAAACAATCCAGCCGTTTCGGAGATTAGCCGGAACAAACAGACAGACAAAAGTATAATAAATATTTTTTTTTGTAGAATCGTATACCTATACTTTCATATGCATTTAGTAGAAAGCTGTAATTTTGACATAACAAACAGACACTTCAATTTTATTTATTTGTTTAGATGTATAGATAATATTGTGGATCAAAGATATTATAAAAATTCCATAAAAGGTGTAGGGACACATTGTATGTATGTAAGGCAGAGTGCAAGGTTAGCAAATTGTATGTGCGCGTGATGTATGCATGGAACGACCAGTTACTGCGCACTGGTTCGGGCGAACGGTTCTCTCTCTGGGATCACGCGAAATATACTCGGTCAACATAACCCGATTTTCATTGACTCCAGAACCCCGATCCAGAAGGAGCGGTACTCAAGTAGGGATTACCGTGGACACTCATCCGTGTTATATAATCCCTAAAGTGGTGACCCCGATAAAACTATACACGTCTTACAATATAATAGTGCGCGTTTATAGTTCTTGCCACGTAGTTACGAACTAATTAAAAATGATGCAACCAGTGTTACCACCGCAAGCGATGGCATCAACACAGCCAACCACGCCAGTAAAATCCGAGGACGGTGATTTATCACAAATCACCATCAAGACACAGATTCCTGAGTTTTGGGCAGACGAGCCACGGCTATGGTTTGGTCAGTTCGAGGTCATAGTCGCAGACCAGAAAAAAGGCGAAAAGGCGAAATTCAACTTGGTGATCGCAAAGCTAAACAAGGAAAATGTACGACAAGTGTCAGATCTAGTGCTGGAACCACCTGCAGACAAACCTTACACAGTGCTGAAAGAGCGACTACTGAGCGTATACGAAGAATCGGATACACAAAGAATTCGGAAATTGCTGAAAGAAACAGACCTAGGAGAACAGAAACCATCACAACTACTGCGAAACATGAAAGACCTGGCTAGGGGTAAATTTCCAGAAGACACCCTGCGCATGCTATGGATCGGACACCTACCAGCGACGGCACGAACGGTGTTGGCGGTGAGCGATATAACGGACCTGAACAAGCTGGCAGAACAGGCAGATAAGATCATGGAAACAGCAGAGCCGAGGGATGCAATTTCCGAAGTCGCTGCCAACTCTTCCCCGTCAAGCGCAGATTTATTGATCGCAGAGGTATCGAAACTAAGCAAAAGTATCCAGGAAATGCACAGAAGCAGTCAGAGGGAAAGAAAACCATACAGACCACGATCTCGATCGCCGTCACCAAGGAGGCGTTGGAACAACTCGTCGCAACGGCGGGACAGAAGGAGATCGGCGGACTGGGTATGTTTCTACCATTTCCGGTTTGGGAAGAAAGCTAGCAAGTGCGAACAACCGTGCAGCTGGAAGAAAGGTGCGGCACCGTCAGGACAACAGGAGACGGGAAACTAGCCACGATGCAGTCAACGGTGGACCACTGCATCGACTTGTCAAACCACCGGCTATGTGTGAAGGATACAAATACGGGTATGCGTTTTTTACAGGTGCGAATGTTTCTGTCTTACCAGTTACCAAAAAACCATATAATATAAGTGATAGTACTAATTACAAATTATATGCAGCAAATGGCTCAGAAATACAGACATATGGCACAAGAAACTTAAAATTAAATCTTAATCTCAATCAACCTTATCAATGGACCTTCATAGTAGCAAATGTTAAACAGCCAATTTTAGGAGCGGATTTTTTACGTCATTATAAATTATTAGTAGATTTAAACGCGCAAAAATTGGTAGACAAGAATTACAAATCTTTAACCAGTGGGAGCATGGTCAAATGTTCGGAACCCTCAGTCAGCATTGTAGACAGCAGCCATCCATTTCACGAACTATTATCAGAGTTCGCAGATATCACCAAACCCACGCCTTATAGGGACGACGACACTGATTACGATGATAACAAAATACTGCATCATATCGAAACGACGGGACCACCCGTACATGCGCGTGCTAGACCTCTTCCCCCAAACAGGTATCACAAGGTGAAGGAAGAATTCAGGTTAATGCAGGAAATGGGAATCTGCAGACCCTCCAACAGCGCGTGGGCCAGCCCGCTACATGTGGTGGCGAAGAAGAACGGGGATATCCGGCCGTGTGGCGACTATAGGCGCCTGAACGCCATCACGAAACCGGACCGATACCCAGTACCACGGCTGCACGACTTCACTTACGTACTGTCAGGTAAAAATTTTTTCACAAAATTGGACATTAACAAATCGTACCATTGCGTGAAAGTCGCGAAGGAAGACATCGAGAAAACGGCAATCATAACCCCCTTCGGTCTATTCGAATTTCCGCGCATGACCTTCGGTTTACGTAACGCGAGTCAGACATTCCAACGTTTCATGAACCATACAGTACTGCAAGGGTTAGACTTTCTATTTAGCTTTGTCGATGACGTCATAATAGCCAGCAACTCAATAGAAGAGAACAAAATGCACCTTAAACAGGTTTTTGAAAGATTTAGGCAGTTTGGCATCACCATTAATCTATCAAAGTGCGAGTTCGGAAAATCTAACATCGAATTTTTAGGATATGAGGTCTCGACAAACGGTATTCGACCACTAGACCATAAAATTAAGGCGATCTTAGATTTTCCGCGACCGCAAACCGTAGAACAATTGAGAAGATTTTTAGGTATGATCAACTTCTATAGAGCAGGCATTCCAAACGCCGCCAGTCATCAGGCAAGCCTCAATGAATTTATGAAAGGCGCCAAAAAGAAAGATAAAACTGTTATACAATGGGACAGTAATTCAATTGAAGCGTTCGAAAAGTGTAAACAAGGTTTAAAGAATGCAGTAATGTTGTCACACCCAAAAGCAAATGTACCCTTAGCACTGATGACTGACGCCTCAGACACCTGCGTGGGAGCCGTGCTGCAGCAAAAAATAGGTAGAACATGGCAGCCATTAGGATACTTTTCTAAGAAGCTAACAAAAGCTCAACAAAAGTATTCTACGTACGACAGAGAACTGTTAGCCATTTACATGGCAATTAAGCATTTTCGGTATCTATTCGAGGGCAATCAGTTAACCATCTTTACAGATCATAAGCCCTTAATCTATGCATTCTCAAAACTACATAGCAATTGTGAAACGCCAAAACGAACGAGGCAGTTATTATTCATCAGCGAATTCACAACGGACATTAGGTACATACAAGGCGAAAATAATGCCGTAGCCGACGCATTATCGCGCGTTGAAACTAGGGCTTTCAATACCGGTATTCCGGGATCCCGTAATACCGTGATCACGGATTTTATTTTGGCCTTTTACAATACCGGTATTGACGCCCCAATACCGTGATTACGGTATTACAAACATTAGATCTGAAAATTATGTGATCTTATTCTCCCACTTATTTTCTTTAGCGCAAGCGTCGCGCTGTTACTCGTATCTTAAGCTCACCCTCCCGCACCCCGCCTGAGACAATGCCCGAAATCAAGCTGTATTTATGTGTCGTTTTTGTTATTGTCACTATTGTCAGTCAGTTTCGCAAAGGCGACGGGATAACGCGTCTATAATTACTTTTACATTTTTTTACTGTTTTTCAGAAATTGTTATTAACGCTTGATTTATTTTGTTACTTGTTTAGTTTTAGTTTTTGGTTGTTTTTTATTACATAATTATTAATAATGTTACTAAAATGATTGCTAGCTACTTAGCTAGTTAAGCTGTACTTAACTTACTTGGATTTCTACAAATAATAATGATACCTATGTTGATTCTAGATTTTTTTCTTGTTTAGTTGTAGATTTTTTGATTGTTTTTTATAACTGAATTATTAAGAATGTTACTAAAATGATTACCAAATGATTGCTACTAGCTAGTTAAGGTATGCTTTACTTACTTACATTTCTACATTTATAAATAATGATACCTATATTGATTTTTATATGAGACATGATGACATTTAGGTAATAATAAGAAATATATATTTTTTTTATATTGTGCAAACAAAGTCTATGTGAAATGCCTTCCTGCAAAAAGAGTAGATTCAGTTTAAGTTTTCATTATGTTCCTAATTCCTAGTCCTACCTAAATAATCAACCAATACCTACCAAATTATTATAAAAGAATTAAGAAAGCTATGTAGGTATAACGTATTTATTTTAGTATTTTCAATAAAATAATAAGAACAATACTGATTTGAAAATACAAAAAGGCGTATTTTATAGGTTTTATTAATGTCATAATTGAACTTGCGTTCAATACCGGACAACCGGTATTGATACCGGGATCACGGTATTGACTTTTTCAATACCGGTATTGATACCGGTATTGAAAAAATCCGGTATTTGAAAGCCCTAGTTGAAACAATACACTGCCCAACTGTACTCGACTTCACAGAATTAGCAACAGCGCAAGACGGCGACGCTGAACTCGCACAATTATTGAATACAGGAAACAACAACTTTTGTTTAAAGAAATATCACATTCCAAACAGTGACGCACAAATTTATTGCGAAACCTCGACCAACTCTTGTAGGCCTTATTTAACAGACAACATTAGAAAACTTGCATTCAATACAGTACATGACGTCAGCCATCCGGGCATAAGGGCAACGAGTAAATTGGTCGCACAACGCTTCTTTTGGCCAGGGATGAATCGCGACGTCGGAAGATGGGCAAAGACATGCTTACAGTGTCAAAAATCAAAAGTCAATAGACACACGGTATCGGACCTGCAACAATTCCCAGCATGTGACCGCTTTGAGCAAGTACATATCGACATAGTAGGTCCCCTCCCTACGTCGCGAGAAGGGCACAAGTACCTAATCACCATGATCGACCGATGTACGCGTTGGCCGGAGGCCATACCAGTGAAAGAAATCACGGCAGAAGTCGTAGCGAAAGTATTTTATGAGTCATGGGTTAGTAGATTCGGGTGTCCTAATAAACTGACAAGCGACCAAGGGCGGCAATTCGAGAGCACGTTATTCACGCAATTAATGAAGTACATGGGTATAACGAAAACGCGTACCACACCATACCATCCTCAAAGCAATGGCCTTGTGGAACGTTGGCACCGCTCCATGAAGTCAGCGTTGACAGCTCGCCTCATTGACAACTCGTCCTGGCTCGATGAACTGCCTACAGTGTTGCTAGGGTTACGAACTGTAGGTAGGAGTGACAATGGCGTTAGTCCCGCAGAGTATGTGTACGGCCAAACGCTTCGTTTACCGGGAGACTTCTACAGCGCCTCCCATAAACAAAGCGGGGACGACCATGAGTTCATAAGGCACTTAAAAAATACGATAAAAAATCTAAAACCGGTATCGCGGCAATTGCGAGACTCACGAACATTGTTTGTCCATAGTGACCTATATAAATGCGACCATGTATTTATTCGCAACGATGCGGTACGCAAACCATTAACACCTACCTACGAAGGCCCCTACCAAGTTATAGAAAGAAAAGGCAAAGTATTTGTAATTCAGCTACCAAACAGGAAAGCCAGTGTGTCCATTGATAGGCTGAAGCCAGCATACTTATTAAATGAAGAACGTAATGACAAACAATCAGGCACTTCTGTAGATAACTCTCAGAAAAACTCAAACTCAGAATGGAACCCAGTACCACTGTCACCGATTCCCACCGTAAATAAGCCTCAGTCAAAGACAAGTCGCAGTGGTCGCACTATTAGACCACCCGTAAGATTCAATGAGTACTGCAAATATTAATGTACCAACATGTCAACAGTATTGTGTGTGTTTTGTTTTACTTTATAGTTTTTTTATTGTTTTGTTTGGCGTTGTCGTAACGGAAGCTGCCGGCCCTCAGGGTGTCATTATGTTATTGCAGAGTGGAAGTTACGGCAACTACCCTTAAAACCTAGTTCTAAGTCTTCGTATTGCCAAAAGGAATACCATCAAGCCGGCTCCTGAAAAATGGATGACCGCACCCTGTAACATAACTAGTATAGAAATAATGCCGACTATGCTAGGGCAATTTCATGTAAACAAGATTGAACATTGTTTTAAATATCGGCGTGTGCAAACTTTAATACTACTTCCTTTAGCCTTGAAGCTAATGAACTTTGATTTAGCTTACACATGTACTTTTACTTATCAATCAGTAATACTTACTGCAAGAAGCACTGAGTAAATAGCATTCATAATCATTCCGAGGAGCGATACTTACGTAAAAATTGTTCAACATGGGCAAGACGTACAGTAAAGAAGAAGTCGTCATCGCCCAAAATAACGCGATAGAGTCAAAAGTGACGAAGTACGAGATCGGTTTCGCAGTCATGGCAACCGCGGTCGCGCTCATCGCAGTGCTCGTGTTGTGTCGTCATTTTCGTCATCGCGTCAAGAAATTGGTACATAAAGAAATCAATAACGCATCCGGTGTTGTGACTGTGCTGCCCGGGCGCGTGGAGACACGCAGCGTCCCACAGCAACCGCCACAAGCCAGCTACGCGTAATGTGATCCGGCCACCGTGCATTGTTATTATTCATAGTGACCAGTGCTTATCGCAATAAGTAGCCATTTGTAGCGTAAGGTTTACTTTGTATGTGACAAGGCGCAATGTTTATGATAAGTGTAATAGATGTAAGAAAATTTTTGCAAAATTTTGGGGGGAAGTAGTGTAGGGACACATTGTATGTATGTAAGGCAGAGTGCAAGGTTAGCAAATTGTATGTGCGCGTGATGTATGCATGGAACGACCAGTTACTGCGCACTGGTTCGGGCGAACGGTTCTCTCTCTGGGATCACGCGAAATATACTCGGTCAACATAACCCGATTTTCATTGACTCCAGAACCCCGATCCAGAAGGAGCGGTACTCAAGTAGGGATTACCGTGGACACTCATCCGTGTTATATAATCCCTAAAAAGGTAATAATGGATCTAAATTATGTTTATTATATACAAGATTTTATTTTTGCAAACAGCTAAGTAAATATGAAACGAATTTTGCGACATCTAAGATTATAATCATTTTTATTTATTTTGTGAAGTATTGTAAAATACCATATTTTATTGCCTTTTAATAGCCAGTTTTTTCTACAAAAAAAAAAGTTTATATTTCATTCTCTTTTATCTGAAGCGGCACCTATAAAAAGTAAACACACATTGAGTCATTCTGCCCGATTTGAGGACAAAATTTTTATTGCACATTATAATCGATACAACTCAAAGTTCAATCGATGCATAAAATACGAAAACCGGACAATCATAATATTCAGTGTGCATAATTTTAGCATAATTTAACTAAATGTGTCATAATATTGTCTACGGGGGGCGTCTGTTAATCTATAAACAAATCGCTTTATACAACTAGACAAATTACAGACTGCCAATAAAGTTATTAGGGATTATAAAGATGGACGAATGTCTATGTAGGTTGAACGCATATTAAATAGATTAAAGCCAAAAGTGTTAGTAAAGACTCTTCTTACAGGACATTTCTGAGAGACTCCTAATCCCAGATAACGCATACTTAATCCTAGGTGCTTTTGCAACTTACAAACAATTAATGAATGTTTATGATTTTATTTCACTGGTTTAGTTTTATTATTTAGTCGAAACAATTGAATTATTTTGCTATTTTCTTTTAAAAATATTTTTATTAATCCGATTTTTAGCCGAATGGCGAAGTTCGGTTCAAACCGCCGAAGTTCGGCTAAACCGAATGTGAAACGAATTTTGACCTATCCCTAAAATGTCACGGATGTCACCCATTGCCTAAAAGGCCAACAAAATACTAAAACAATTAATAAAATTCACGAATTTTGTACGTTGTAAATTAACGAATTTATATTACACCCATGGTTTCTTTTGAAATCTTACCAAAGGAATTTTATGTTATTCTAATTTTAAGAAGCTGCTTTTAATTTTTGAACCGTTAAGTGGGAATTAATGTTATGTGTATCGATATTTAATTTGTGAATAATATAAGTAACGGAGTTTCCAATAATTGCCTTCCCTGTGGCGACGCTGCTGTGATAGGCGATAATTTTTTTAATCGATTTAAGAAATCAGTTTTTTATTACAGTTCGTATTTTATTTTGTCAGTTTCGTTTGTAAGTTTCCTAAAAGCATCACTGGGTGTCTCATAAAAACTTTGTTTTTAATTTTCCTAGGCGTTTTATTATTTTCCGCTTATGCTGTTAGAAAGATAAGGCAGTTAACAGATGTAGAAACCGCGCGTTTGGTCTATTTTAGTTACTTCCACAGTATTATGTCATATGGCATTTTACTATGGGGTCGGGCAGCTGATATTGAATCCATTTTTATTTTACAAGAGAGAGCTGTTAGTGCCATTTATAATCTACGTCGCCTCGAATCTCTTAGGGAACGGTTAATATCATGACGGTACCTTGCCAATTCATTTATGAAAATATTATGTATGTAATTTGTGTTTTTATTAATTAATATGTATATGTAAGAAAAAATCAACATTTTTTTTAATAAAATAAGTGATAGACATCATTTTATTACTGGAAATAAAGATAAATTAGATCAACCTTTTTTCAGATTATCTGAAGTACATACATCTTTTATGGGGTACTGTGCTAAATGATACAACAAAATACCTTGTGACATATTGCAATTAAATGAAAGAAAATTTAAAACTCATATTAAAAAGTACACTATGTAAACAAGGATTTTACACATTAAAGGATTATATCCAAGATAAGAATGCTTGGAAACATACTGGTCCTGCTCCATAGGACAATCTAGAGTCTAGAAAAAATCAAACTGGTTCCTAATTTAATTTATATTTTTTTTAATTTTATGATATTGATTTTACAATCTGTGACTACAGTAATTCACACACTTGTTCAAATTCAAGGGAAATCATCTACTTTTACAATATTTGTAAATAATTTGTAAATATGTGAGCACCATGTATCTATCTAATAATTGATTTACCTACCTGTCATTGATTCATTTTTTTAATCTTTTTTTTATTTTTTGTGGTAGACTAATTTTATTCTAGGTGCGTCGTCTTTACATATAATTATATTATTTATACAAAACCTTGTAAAACATTTTAAAAGAGTAACGGTTGAGTTTCTTCCCAATTCTTCTCCATACGAACACTTCCTTTTGGAAGGGGCGACTAGAATCAATTCAATTTTACTGTAAGTTTTGACGTTAAAAAGTGACTTTAATGTGCCTATTTGAAATAAATGATTTGACTTTGACTTTTGTTTGATTATTTGACCAATAGTAATAAAGATACTTTTACACTCAATCGCAACAGCAAACTAAAATCAACAATAAAACACAGTTATGCTAAATTAATTGATTCCAGACAAATACCACCTACTGATTATTCATACCCGATAATAATGAACGTGAACAAAATGTTGGGGTGGATATTTAATTACGCCCTTAATTAAATATCCACCCCGTGTGTACAGGACGCCAGCACATCAAGCTACTACAATCTGTCAAATTTATTAAATAGAATTTCAAATTTATCGCTATAGCCTAGGGTTCAAAGCTGATTGGGAAAATTTGACAGTTTCGGGTTGTTTGATGTGCGTCTGTACATACATGATGGTAGGGACATCGACGCGCAACCTGTTACTATGAATGGTTATTAAAAAGAAATATGCTGTTCTATACATTTTGACCGCGTAGGCATTGCACTTTTGTAGGATACGGCTGTTTTTGTTTTAAATAACTGACGAAACGGTTCAATGCAGAGGTACAGAATTGTGTATTGAATCCATGGTAACAGTTCTTGGGTCCACACTGTATATGTAGCATCCTGATTACAAGTAATATAATAAAAAAAAGGAAAATACTTTTCTCATTATTCAAAAATTGTAACATTTTCCTTACTTACTACTTACTCTTTCGTCTTCTATCAAAATTCTAACAATACACCTTCACTTAATTCCAACCATCTTAGTAATGCAAAAGAATGTCCCAACAAAACTATCAGAGATTTGATCTAAGGCAGCGCAGGAGTGGTATTTCGGGAATCCTATGGTCCACCACAAATATATGGGATCTGACACTGGCTGTATAGATAGGGGAACAATGCCGTATCGGACCTAGCATTTTAAATAGGAAATACTTTAGTTAGAGTGCTCATGTATGAAGGAAGTATGGGAATGTTGGAATGGTGGCTGATATGAAATGAAAATGTAGATATCATTTAGTTAATCGTAGGTGGTGCGGAAATCTATATCTCTATATAGTATTATCTACAGACTTTTATTGCCATAAAACTCATTTCATTTCACGTCTCTTGTCCCTAAAGGTTCATTAGAAAACTAGCGTCAGATAGCATGTACAGACACATAAACCTACTACAATCTGTCAAATTTATTTGATAAATTTTCAACTTTAGCTAAAGCATAAGGTTCAAATTTGATTGGGGAAATTTGGGAAGTTTCACCCGAAACCCACGAAATCCGAAACCCGAAACCCCCCCCCGGGTTTCGGGTTTTACCCGAAACTGTCAAATTATCCCAATCAACTTTGAACCTTATACTTTAGCAATAAAGTTGGAAAACTATTAAAGAAATTTCACATATTTTAGTAATTTGATATGCTGTACCTTCATTAATTCTGAAAATATGAACTTTTCTGGCGCAGCCGTGAGACACACAGTATTGTAGTTTAACATTGTTTTACACTTTTTATTTTGTCATTTGTATTTTGTTTCACGAATTGTGTCTAAATAAACGTTACTCCTTCTCTTTCTTTATCGTTTCTAAAAGATTTAACTATTAATTAAAGATTCGTCAGCTGCATGCACAGTGACCGCTGGACAACAGTCTTCACACGGTGGATGTCTGAAGATGGACGGCGCCACCAAGGCCGGCTCAGGAAGAGGTAGCGGGACGACCTACACGCGTACCGCAGTAGATGGATCGAGGTGGCTCTAGAAAAGGATGCCTGGTAGGATTAGTGGGATGCCTTTGCTCAAAAGTGGGTCAATGTAGGCTAACATAAATAAAATCCAGATTGGTAGAATTTGACGTTCTTGCTCTACCGTGACAATCATAGGGGGCATGTGCAGAATATTTGGGGATAGGAAAGTGGTTCAGCCCAGCACTTGCTCTAATCCAGGCTTTCACTACATAAGAGAACAAAAGAATTTCATGAAAATTCTTTGATTCCAGCCCCGATAAAAGAAGAAAAGAAAATACGTTTATTTGCGGTAAACATGACGCAATAAAGATTATAAACACAAAAAATAAGAAAGGGATGGGAAACATGCGTCACATCCACGCAAAATGGCTATCGCTCAGCATTATGCTGTGACCCTATGCAAGGCAGAGCCCCAGCGTTGATTTTCAGTAACAGCCGGCGCTGACGTAATTTAAATGACGTCGTTCGGTGCAGCAAACGAAAGAAGGAACTGATTCAACAATATGTTGTCGTGAAGGTAAGGCTCGTTTGCTCAATCTGCATAATAATAATATGTTAACTTATTTTTTCTCACAATGGTTTTGTAGCACTTAACAGTTTTAAACTTTACAAATTTACATTGTGAGAGCTGGTGCCTGAAGTAGGTTTTAGAAAAAACCTATATTACAGGTCACCAGGCACCATTTAGTGGCATGGTGCTAACTCTAACCCTTGGGGGAAAAAGGCGTGTTGTTATTCGTGTGTATGTTATGATCTATACTAATTTTGAATACACACACACGTTTTCGCCTTCATAATCAGCCTATATTGTTCCCACTGCTGGGACACAGACCTCCACTCTTCGAGAAGGAGTGGGCTATAATCTACCACGCTGTCCCAGTGCGGGTTGGTAGATGTCACAGTCATGTCTACGAATTTTTGGTTCTAGGACACGCCGGTTTCCTCACGATGTTTTCCTTCACCGTTTTGAGAGCAGTGGTGATGAAATAATTTACACAAAGCGCCTGTCTGGGTTCGAACCTACGACCTACAACTCGTAAGCCGCGGCCGTTACCACTGGGCCACCGCCGCTCTCCTCTCATTTTAACCATACAAAATTATTTAAATATTCTCAATCCATGTATAAATAATCTACACCCACGCTATATTTCCATAGCTAACCAGCCTATAAAGAGCAATCGCCCAACGCCGATCAGATAGCGGTGCGATGCGCGCGCGCACCTAAACACGCCTATCGCGATCCTAGCGCCACCTAGCGCAGAGTTATCGCTAAGATTTATTCGGCGCACACGCTTAGGTGTTTTGTTGCGTCTAATTTTGGTTCTGTAGATTTAAAGATGTCCTTTTATTTTATAGGTTTTAGATAACATTACCTACCATATAAAGATAAAATAAAAATTCCAGCTTGTAACTGTTCCACTGCAAGAGAAAGGCCACACATGCTCGCATTAAACACCACGCTTGCTCAAGGTGGATTGACGATTACAGATTTGTATTAATTATCAGACCAGGTTTCCTCACAATGTTTTCTTTCACCATCACGCCCAATTTAAAAATAACAAATAACATTTAGGGACCAGTAATTTGTTTGTAGTTTGTAAAAAGACAGTCAAAGTCAAAGCATTTATTTCAAATAGGCACATAAAAGGCACTTTTGAACGTCAAAAATTACAACAAATAGAATTGATTCTAGTCGCCTATTCCAAAAGGTAGTAGACAGATACTCAATACTTAAATCACCATTTACGATCATCACCCCGTAAACATTCACTGCTAAAAATCGACTGCGTGACCTCTACAACTGACATCCGGACAAAGATGATGCCAAAATGGAACCCTGGCGGACAAATTGGATCGCTGTTCTGGATTTAATACCCGAATTGGGCGGTTTTGAGCAACTGGTTTTTTATTTTTAAAAACTGTGTAGCAGCGTCTAGTTTTTTTTTTAGCAAAGTCAGAAAAGTAATAATAGTCTTACCCTTGATGTCCCAAGCATGTACCGATACAGATATGGAATACAGATTCCATGTTGATATAAGTTGGACACCTATATGGTTATGGTCTTAACTCCAAAGCACATGGCTAACAGCTTGCTCGATCGTGTGAATCAATGTTTATATTTCTCAAACAATACCAATCTTGCCAACCAGATCACTATTGCGACACGCTGTATAATGTCATGCCTTCAACAAAAAAACAAACGAACGCAATTCCCTTCTAACTCAAATATCAGATCCTCCTGATATACCTGACCTTTGTCATCGAGGTACATCCGTAATGATATCTTGGGCATCGGTGAAGGATTCTTTTGTTTATGTTTGGTCTAATTTTGGCATTAGAATATTGGATGCATATATCTACCAATATCTATCGATAGTAAACGATACTAGATAAAAGCTGCGGCAATAAACTGCTCGCCTTTACTAAGATTGTTTTATCTGAGCTGGTCCACATCGACCAGATGGGATAAATGGATATAGGCATTTTTGATTGAGAGGTGTATCATTATGAAAGGCAAAGTCAAAGCATTTATTTCAAATCCATACTAATATTATAAATGCGAAAGTGTGTGTCTGTCTGTTACCTCTTCACGCTTAAACCGCTGAACCGATTTAGATGAAATTTGGTGTAGAAATAGTTTGAGTCCCGGGAAAGGACATAGGAATTTACTTCCCGATATTCCCCCGGGATAGACACTAAAGCGGGTGAACCCGCGGGGCACTGCTAGTAGGCCCTTAAAAGGCACTTTTGAACGTCAAAATTTACAATGAAATAGAATTGATTCTAGTCGCTCCTCCCAAAAGGTAGTTTTTGTATGGAAAATAATGGACAAGGAACTCCACCGTTACTCTTTTGAAATGTTTTATAATATTTTGTATTATTTAATTATAAATGTGAAGATGGATGCACCTAGAATATAATTACAATATCACAATAGGTAAAAAAATAAAAAATGAAGCCATGACAGATAAAATGATTATGTGATAGATACATGTTGCTCACATATTGACAAGTATTATAGCCAACCTCTATAAATAACCAACCTTTGTTCCTTTACATGTTACACTAATTGCATGATATAAAAGAGCGGCGCCTCCTGGCACAGGCATTTATATGCTTAAAAGGAGACGCCACCAACTGTATAATGTACAGACGCCAGCACATCAAGCTAGGTACTACAATCTGTCAAATTTCTTGAATACATTTTCAACTTTATCGTTAAATTATAAGTTTCAAAGTTGATTGGGAAAATTTGACAGTTTCGGGTAGCTTGATGTGCTGGCGTCTGTACAACTATAAAACATTTTTGTTTTTTTTTAAATCTACTTCTGCTAATGGTGTTACTGCTGGTGTCTTTGTAGTTACTATAGTGTAGGTACCCCATGGCGGTAACCACAACACCTCGTCTTAACCAAAAGCAATCGTTTGTATGAAATTTGTCTTACAAACAGGACTTAAGGGGCTTACATGCGCGGTCACCGTCGGACTGCATAGAAAAGAAAGAGAAGCGCGATGACACATCGCTGATAATTTATTGCAAAATATGAAGCAATTATTTAATACTACAAAAAATCTATTGTTTGGACAAAAAAAAATAAAACACTAGTGTTTTAGTATGTTGCTTGTAGAATAATCTGACAAAAACTTGGAATGATTGTATGTGTAAGAAAGTTTTAGAGTTATCTTCATTATTGTTTTCTATCGTATCAAATTAGTTGTATTATGTTTTCAACACACTTATTTACCTGGCATATATCCTGAAGAGTATATATTTTTCTGATTTTGTTTACTGTAGGCAATCATATACTTTTATTTTTTCTGAAACTTGCGTTTTCTGTGTTTAGGTCTTGTAAGCCCCTTAATTGATCACGCGAATATGTCATACTCGTATAAAAGATTGCGACCCTCGCGTACCTAAGTGACTATCGCTTTTGGTTGGGACGCGGCCCAAAAGCCCGTTGGCCAAACCGGAATGAGAAAGTTTATAGTTTTTAGTTGAATCGAATGTTCATCAAAATAAAAATAATGCTATTTTTATTTTGATGGTCATTCGATTCAACTAACATCAAAGCCTCGCTGTTTTGAACCTTATTTGTTGCCATGATGCGCTTTTGTCAATAAAATTATCTTAAAACGTGTTTTTACCGCGACTTAACTATCAAACAAATTAAAATTTGCATGCCATGATTTTAAGGGTTCCGTACACAAAGGGTAAAAACGGGACCCTATTACTAAGACTCCACTGTCCGTCTGTCTGCCTATCACCAGGCTGTATCTCATGAACCGATATAACTAGACCGTTGAAATTTTCACAGATAATGTATTTCTGTTGCCGCTATAACAACAAATACTAAAAACAGAACATTTTTTTAGTTTTAGTTAAAATTTAATTTCTTCCAAATAAGAAACGTTTTTTTCGGCGTTGTATGCCTTGTTGTACGGAACCCTTCGTGTGCGAATCCGACTCGCACTTGGCCGGTTTTTTCTTTGCTAAAACTTTTGGTTTTACTAAAAAAAAATGTTTGCATAAGTTAAATTAGGTAGAGTACCCAGCGATAAATATTGCACATCGACCTTTGGAAAGAGACAATCGGCTAATTTCGGCTTCGTAGAGCGTTATCTCTGTCGCACGAAATACAAACAGTCCGGTATCTATTAGGAGCTGTTAAAACAATTATGATTTGCTTCTTTTGATAATTATTTTTATTCTTTGTATAAAATAAACCAATTTCCAAAGGTCGATGTGGAATATTTGTCGCCGGGTACTGTAGTTTGTGAGTTTTAGTTTAGGTAAATAGCACGGTTTGTAAAGATTATTTTTATGCGCATTCCGTGTAAAATTATGTTGGTTAAACATTTTTGGCCGTATCTTTTATGTATTTATTTCCTGCAAAATGCAATGTGTCTGAATGTTTTCCCTAATAAATAAAATAAAAAAAAAACAAAAATTCGTTCCAATTTCAACTTACACCAAGACTACACATTCCTCCAGATCTAAATCCAAAAGCCCTTAACATATTAATTAAGTCGAACCGGACATAAAATAGATCACGTGAAACAGATCGGAATCGAAATGTTAAGGACACAGCGATGCTAGATAAGACGTTCTTAATGAAATCCTTATATAGAAGAATGAGTTTGTTTGTTGAATATGCATGTGTTTATCGGGACTTTGTGAAACAATCAGTTTGTTCCTTTTCTATTAGAACTGGTGTGGGGAATTTGTTTGGGAATTGGGTTTAGAATTTTGTAGTGTTTTTTTGGAAGTTGATCGTCAATGATCGAGTTTAATATGACAAAGTCCGAAGCTATCAATGTTTTCTTATTGTATTACGACTTAGTTCAAAATAAACAACTGCTAACATACTCATCATCATTTCAGTCGAAAGACGTCTACTTTTTTTTAAATTCTCTTTGTGCATATAATAAAAGTGGAGGAAAAGCGCTGAGTACGACTCGTTGGGGATATCAACCAAGTGTCGATGGTATGCTGCAGTACGTCTGGTCGTCCGGGTGGTAAAACGATGGTGGGATCAGGTCTTAGAGCTACTGCGCACACTCTCCGAAATACAGTCTGTAGAAGACCGACAGGCAAGCAACATTACGCACCATGTGGAAAACAGTACACTCTAGGTATCATAAAAATGAAAAGCTCAACACAACCATAGAAAGCTATGATAAAGAGAATGGCAATTCTCAGAAATGTCAATAACAACATGTAATATATCACAACTCACAATACAAGACATACCTACATACCGATCGATGAAAGCGTAAAACAAATATCACAACAATGAATCACTCATCCACATACCATCATAAGATATTTTGCTTATTTCATCAATACAACTAAATCCCTTTTAACAAATAGCGACACGGTTATTAAACAAAGTTGTCCAAACAAGAAGTGTTTACCGGCTTTCGTTGCCGACAAAGTACTTAAAATATGTAAGTACTTACCTTTATTATTAATATCGAACATTATAAATAAGTTTTTTTCTTATGCGAATTGCCTTTACTAGAAAACGGTCAGAGATTTGAGTTACTTAGGCTCGCTTTAAAAGGTTCTGTAGACTAACTTTCTATGTTTGTGACTTAGGTACATCAAAATATTTCAGCATGAACATTTCAGCTGAAAGACGGCCACTACTGGACATTAGGTCTTCCCCAAGCATCGGCACTTCAACCGGTTCTGTGCTTCTCGCATTCAGCTGATTCCTGCGGCCTGCACAAGAATAATAATAAGTTTATTAGAACATAAAAACAACAACACAGTACATAGCATATGGAAACAGTGGGTTGTACTACCAAGTTTAAAATTCTTGTCAGCTTTCCGGGATCCTAAATTAGGGACGCAGACCTGTATCTTAGGAGTCGGAGATTTTGCGGCTTCAATTTATAGGCCTTCTAACTCTACGTCCAGGGGGCCTAAAAAGCCACTTTGGCAAAATCATGAAAGAATAACATTATGAATCATAATATGGCGAAGACAGTCCGTGTTTTTCTTTTTTTCACTGCCTACGTAGAGGTATGATCAAAGAGATTGGGATTGGATTTGGATTGGATTGATTGGTATTTTAGCACAGACAAAATAAAAAATAACTAAAAAATCCTTCACCAATGGGATTTGATACGATTAACTTAACAGTTAACTGTCCATTATGATTCATAATGTTATCGTTTTATGATTCTGCCAAAGTGGCCTTTTTAGTGGCCTTTCGATCCATCGGCCATATTATATCCTGCGAGCGTTGTACCCCTCT